>OW028575.1:24063352-25433102 GCA_932294295.1 Alitta virens
ATGAAGCAACCTTCCAACGTGGGCTGGATTCAAACCCCACACCCCGTGGTTGGCAGCCCTGTGCACTACCACTAAGCTAAACCCATGCTCTCGACATAAAAACAAGGTAATATATTAACAAAGTGATGAATACAAAGTTGAAATTTGTTTCATGCTCTGACATTTACAGCACATCAAATATAAGAGTAGCATGTGCGAGGGAGGCAACCATTGTTTATCACAAAAGATTGCCAGGTGCATTATTGGGCAACAGAGCCTAGAAAGCAAAAAAAGAAACCCAAGAAAACCACAATAAATCTGTTGTAGGAGGTAAACATTGGGAAGAGTTTCTGCGAGGCAATCCGTTCTATTTTTAGAAATGGGAAGCACCTTACCTACGTCATTTTAATGACGACAAAGTAGTGATGCAACATACTTGGATATTTAGGCTTAAAATAGGCAAGTTGGTCTAAACGCGGATGTCAAGTGGCTGAAATAACTATTTGTGAGAAAATTAAAACATGGTTATAAAACTGCAGTTTAATTTTAAGTGCTGAAGTGGTAGGCAATTGTTCGATGCACACCTGTAATGTCATTGTTAAGACCACCAGAAGTACCTCAAGGCACCTGTTTAGCTTGGTTTGTCCTTAAAATAAATCAGTTAAAAAAAATGAAAAAATAATATTGCATTAAATGTGTAAGTAGGCGAGGCATTTCAAATATTCTGTGCGTTTCAATACTAACTTAGGTATAGCATTCTAGGGGAAATATAAGTGGAATCTAACTATCTATATATCTATCTATCTATCATCTATCTATCATCTAACTATCATCTATCTATTATATATCTATCATCTATCTATATATATAGCTATCTATCTATTTACCTATCTATCTATATATATATATATATATATATATATATATATATATATATATATATATATATTTACCTATCTATCTATCTATCTATAGATCTATCATGATTCCAGCTTCGAATCCGGATCTTAGATTGCCTTTCAGGAGTATTTTATCATCAGGCCACGTGTTCTTCAAAACGTGATCAGCTTCCTTGATGATTCTTTGCTTCTTTTTAGATTCTTCGGCCTAAAGACTCTGAAAGGATTTTTGGAAGGCTCTAAGCTCGGACAGAGACCGATTCCTGATGGAGTCCGTAGCCCTCCTGATCTATGCAAATTGGCGTAGCGTCCCACACCTGCGTTGTAATGTCATACGCGTCTACACGCCCTATTGCAGTGCGTCTTCCGCAGCGTCTCAACGTCCCAGGCAGCGTCCTGCATAACGTCCCCAACTTTATACGGTAAATAAATAGCAGTGTAATCTCTGTATAACCATTCAATTGAAATATGTGCCTTTTCGCTTTTCAGGTATTTCACATAATATTATTTGTGATAAATAAATACTCCTATAAAACAAATGGTCAAGCCGGCCATGTAAACCATATTGTATAGCTTAACAAGCTGATATACAGTGGAGGCCAAAAATACCCAATCACATGCGAAAATTCAGATTTTTGCTGATCTTTCATCACTAGAGACTTTATTTAAGTGAGTTTGCTCATTAAATCATATTTCTCGGTATAAAACATTTGTTTGCACTTGCAATTTTTATAAAATTTTAATGACAGACACCGGACAAAGTATGCGCGTATTCTCTCAGGCATTTATGTATTTTTTAGTCAAAGATCGTCTGAGTTTGAAAAAAAATAGAAAAAAATAGTACTTTTTTATGGGTGATTGGGTATTTTTGGCCGCCACTGTACATACGAATTGCTGCCAAAGGCAGATGTTCAGTTAGTTCTATTCCTGGCTGTAGCTAAAGCAAGCCACTTCTGTCTACTCCTAGCTAATAGTCGGCTTAAAGCTACCACTATTGAAAAAGTAACATTGGCAAATGTAAGCAATTTAACTTATATATCATTATTATGTACTTTGAGATCCGGTTTTGAGTAGCCAGCTGTAGCCAGACAGTTTCGTTTAGTGGCAGGTAGCATCGTATACCAGAAGTTGCCTAGCTTTGTTCAGGTTCATTTCGACGGGCCGTTTTTAATGGAACTAACTGTATGATGAGGTAATAGGGCTTGGAGTCCACACTATGTACACATTTGGGCCTTGGGATTGGGCATTTTACTTGTCCCAGCATAGACACAGAGTACAAGGCACGGCCAATGTAATGTCCTGATCTCCATAAAAGATATAGCTTTTGACGATTGCCTGGGTCAGGATTAGAACTCATTACATCTTAGGAGCTGATCAGCGTGGTATTAGCAAGTCAAATTCTAATTAGCATTCACCGTCTCTACATTTCCCACCTGAGAAGTGGTGGGTGGTGGATTTAGCGTTTTACGTCCTGTATTTCTGCACCTGTTGGGCTAATTAGGACAGGCAGGGACCATGGCAATGAGATGAAGGATGAAACAGCCATCCAACTTAGGCTCGACCGGGAATTGAACCCGGGACCCAGTGGTTGGAAGCTCAGCACGCTACTACTGAGCTCGGCCCCTACGCCTCCCACAGTCTGAGAAAACAGTCTCGATAAGCAAGTAGAATGATGGCACTTCGTCTCTGGTATAAACTATGTGCGGAGGATAACAAACTAAACTGTACCAATGATGACTTTAAAAGGTAATTAACTCTTTAATCGGAATTCGCTCTAGATATCAGGTACCTTTATATTAAACTAAGCGCCAGTGTGCAGAAGTCATTAAAATAAAGAAACCGCACCAACAGTTGCCTACAGTTATTTTCACTACAGGTTTCATCACATCATACAACTATTAAGTAATTTCATTTTAATAATGCATATTCTCTTTCAGGACATACGTAATCTATTTCAGTTATCATAAATAGTTTTATGCTATATAAAACGTTTAATATTATTTTCATATCTTCAAAGAATTTTATTGAAATTTGTATTTCATTCTTGAGGGGCACATAATTTTCCAAAACTCACGTTTGTCCCCCAAATTTCAGCAAGAAGTTTAAGATGGTTTTTAAAATGCCTCTGTATTAATATTTTAACGTGAGGTTTTCTAATGCTTTTACTATCTCTTAAAATATTTGTATGTCATTTACCTTTTATATATCATTTCATTCTACATCTATCTGTTACACTGCATGATTGTCGGTTGAAAGCACAATGTGTTTGTGTCATATACTGTAAAGAAATGTTTATCCCATCTTATGTCAATGTCAAAGAGAAGCATTGAACAACTGAGAAACTGCATAAGCACAAGCAGATTGACATGTTGCAGTTTCTGTGGGGGTAGGGGGGGGGGGGGAAGATGCAAGTCTAAACAACATCCAAGAGGAATAAGGGAGAAACACCCCAGGAAAAATATTAGCCAAAACCCTGTGATAATTCATGGTAATAATAACCAGAGGGAACTTGTTAATACAACTGTTTTCCATTAAGCAATAACAGAATAACGTGAAAGCTATTGGGGTTTGTTAATGAAATAATTATCATGAAAGGTCACTTCTAATGTTATCATCGATAGCAGAGGAGGAGGAGGAGGAGGAGGAGGAGGAGGAGGAGGAGGAGGAGGAGGAGGAGGAAGAGGAGGAAGAGGAGATTTTTGTATCATGAGATTTACTTTTTTATTGGTACATGTAAATGTTCCCTCATAAAATATGATCTCAAGTCTGATATTTGATATCAATTTACAAAATGTTTGTAATTACTGTCAAGATGATGTTAGTTGAGAGATCAGTAGAATTGGAATGTAAACTTTTCTTGTCTTATGCTGCTAAAAACTGCATTGATGAGTCACACTCCTATATGTTCCAATTTAGCCGTTCCATCCCATGGTGACTAATGAGGCAGTTATGACTCATCTTGGAGCCATTGAAGGTTACCTGAGTTTTCTATCACTAGAGGGCAGGTGGTGTCACTGTAGATCCTTACTAGATAACCCATTGCCATGAATGCCAGTATGAGTCATTAAGGGAGCTTAAACTTCAACAAAAAAATATAGGTCCATGGCACAAATGAGTCATCAAGAAGTTTACATATCAATTCCACCAACTGTAGCAGCACAGAAAAAAAGTGTACATTCCTACTTTGATATACAATATCCTCTTATGTATATGTAATCATCTAATAGACTCAGACATTAGTGATGTTTTTAAACACACATTGTCACCTCTGTCCGTATACTTTCACGGAAGGTATTAAGATCACTTTCATAGAACTTAACTTACCCTTCTGATGCCAGACCAAGTGCAAGTTGGTCAGTTACAGCAGAACTCATTGAAACTCATAGAAACTGAACTCCAGAGGACATCATGTGAATCCAGGACTCCCATTGGCTGAGGGACAACCTTAATCAATTGTGGAGTCCTGGATTCACATGACATCCTCTGGAGTGGAGTTTCCAAGTCTTTAAAATCTGCTGTAATGACTTTATTTGGATGGTAATGACTTGATTTGGATGGAACCTTGATTCTTTCATTAGCACCAAAGCTGATCACAAGAGAATGCTAATATTGTGTACATGATACAAGTGCAATTTTTAGAAATCAGCTTAATCTGATATATCACAAGTAGTTTTCTAAAATGTGTAAGGATGATGTGCATATTCTTGGGACTACTCTTGATTTTTCTTGGTCATCCACGTAATGGTCATCCACATAAAGCATACAGACATAGCATATTCATAAACTTGGTCAGCTCTTGTTTTGTGAATCATGTAAAGACTGAATTATGCAAGTTGCTTTACATCATACATACTTACTTTATGTATATAGCAAATCAACCAGTTTTGTCAGTCTGTGTTAGCTATTCATCAGACAAGTTGTACACTATAGGAAAACTGGTGCACAGCGAAAACTTCATCCAGCATTTCACTGAAAATATGTATCCATGTGGACATTATAGTTAAACACCCCTGATCATCAAACAATTCTTTAACACTGTGTGGCGTCACCTCACAGCCCAGCTACCTAATTATGTACATGTTTTGCTCGTTTACTAATCTAATGTAAATTAATACATTTTTTCTTATAGTCTATAGGCTGGCTTATGGTATTAAAAGGTTTAACAATGAAATTACAGAATAATGAGATGTTCATTTGCTGTCTTTACACAATTCTTGTTCTGACATGTAGGCAATTCAGAAAAATTCCCTAAACTAAATAATTATGAATCTTTTTTTTTTATTTTTAAGAGAAGATTTCTTTAATCAATACTCAGCCTATCGGCCACATAGTTTAAACCAATGACTTTGTTTGACTAGGTAAACTAACAAATAATGTCCATAATTAGGTCGCTGGGCTGTTAGGTGACAGCACACAGTGTAAAACTAAGCGGTCATGGTGTGGCCTAAGATTTGAGTTTCAGTCCACCACAAACACGGCACACATGTCCTCATTTTTGGACAACAGAATGCTTTTGATGAAATAGACTCAGCAGACGTGAAAGCCTTTTTTATTTTCCAGGCACATAAAACAATATTAAACGCCATTGTTTTTATGGATATGATATTCCTCATCTGTGAAATTAAACAGTGAATGAGGTGGAATTATTAGTTTATGAATTTTTAAGAAGTCGAAAACTACAAAGATAAGCAATGGGATAGGATTTCACAAGACAGACTTCTACATATCAGAAGACCCAATACGGCAAAGGGAAGAAAAAGCAGAAAGCGGTTTAAGAATAACAAAGGATAGGCAGTCTGTGTCTCACAGCAGATGCCTCTAATCAATGCCATGATTGTTTTCTTTAAGCAGAAGAAACAATAGGGCTTTTCACAAAAGCCAATGCGTTCCCATGGCAGCATATTTCAAGATTTAATGATTCCCTCGACCAATTGTAGAACAGCTTTCCTATTGGTATCTCGGTGAGTCAATATAAAGATGCAAAAGAGAGAATAAATTACGAAACCTTTTATTAGATTTCTCAATAAATTTGCATCCATATTTTTGGCTACTTTTATGGAAGAATTTGGGCTTTCGTTTACAAGTTTTATATTCTACTTGATACACTGTTTTTCTATTGTTCTGAGAGATATTACCAACAAAACTGTTATTTAATCCCTCCTGAGTGCAAACTGAACTTGTCTTGTGTAATAAAGGCAGTAAATTAAACAAACCATCAAATAATTAGTAAATATGCCTAATGGAGTATAAGTTAGTTATATCCCTCATAGTCGGGATATAACCAACAAATATGTTAGTTAACTCCCTCCTAATCTGGATATAACTATCATGCATACTGCCATGATAGTGAGATAAACGTTAGTTCTTTGATGAATTCAAAATAAATATATGAAATTATGAAGGTAATTTAATAAATAAATATTAGAATCCTTGATAACATCAATTTAATACACTTACGAAACAGTTTATTTTGAGTGTGTTTCACAGAGATCCTGTTAAAATCACAGACATTTCTGGCAAATATACTGGCCAGTTTTACAGTTAAATTCACTTTAAATCCTTTGTTGAACCTTTAAAACCGATGTATAATTGCAGAAATATTGTTGTAAATTTACAGTTAAATTATATGCTATATTTCTATTTCCAGTGCAGCCCCTTTTAGGATCACCTCATCATACTTAGACCAACCCTCAAATCAAGATACCACAATTTGCAGCAGTTGTGTTCTATCTATAAGTATTTTACCTCACTTTTAAAACCACCTTACTATAAAAACAGTAAAATAGTCATAGGAGCTGGTCTTAATGGCGGTGTTCCATTGTCAATTCAAACTTGATATTTGTCAAATGCAGTACAGCAGATTTTATAGACCCGGAAACTTCAGGAGATGTCATATGAATCAGGCTGGCAGGAGCTAATTTAAGGCAGTCCCCCAGCCAATGTATTGGACTTCTGGCTGACGTTCTGCGGAGGTTTGTTTCCAAGTCTATGAAATCTGCTGTAAACATATGGTAAATGGTTGGAGTTAGACTATTTCTACAGTTAGTTTCATAAAATATGATTGACTCTAAAAGCAACATATTCCTGGCTGTAGCTATAACTGGCTACAGGCAGCCACTTCTGTCTACTCCTAGCTTATAGTCGGCTTACACCTACCACCATTGAAAAAATATAAACCTTGGTAAATGCAAGAAATTTATCAAATATATTATTATATGTACAATAGACATGAACAAATATGACAAATATGTGTAACTCTCATCTTATACACCAAATGGTGCTGCATGTACCTTTAGATTTGGCTTTTAGTCCTTTTTGTGGCATGTAGCATCTTACAGCATAAGTTGTCTAGCTTTGTCTAGGTTCAATTTGACAGGCCGTTTTTAATGTAACTAAATGTAAGTAACATTTACCCAAAGTAATCAAATATATTTTTAGATCTAAGTGAAACGTATTGATAGTTTCGACTTCTTCTCACATCCAAGATTTGTAAGCATTTCAATCATGAGCCTCACTCTTCTCTTTGCATGAGTAACACATCGCCTTAATCTGAATGAATATAAATACTCAGATAACAGTGTGTTGCAAATCGGGCTTGACAACTTTGTGGGATTTTGACACTTTTCAGATCTGAGCCTGAGACTATATCGGGACATAGAACATTCATCCCATGTCAGCTGTTCCGGGTGTTTTGGGAAGTGATTTGAAACTGTTTGGAAATTAAAAGGTGTGTGCACTTCAAACTTGAAATGTGTTTAAAGTTTGATATTGCGATTTGGCTTAATGGAAAAAGAGCTTGGATAATGATGCTTGAATTCTGCTGCTGATGCTGCTGATGCTGCTGATGCTGCTGATGCTGCTGGTGCTGCTGGTGCTGATGCAGCTGGAAAAAAAATAAGCACTAACGCCAGGAGAAATATTTCTACATTTCGTTGAGGAAGTCCACAGAGACGGAAATGAAAGAGCTGACAGCTTCAGAACATCAAAGGCTTTTAAAGAGATCTGTCATGGCCACATGGGGTATGGTATATATATGCCAACACAGCACTGCAAGTGACTTCACAACTTGGGACTGTTAAGCACTATGCCTGTTGAATGGAAAAAGTACTTAGTTGTTGTACTTTGACAGCTGAATTGTAGTTTGGTGATATCAAGAACTTTCAACTCACTTAATCATTTTAATTGGATATGTGGATATGTGTGTACTTGTATGGCAGCGCCAGATTATAAATGTGTTGAAAGTATGGTAGGGTATGGGCCTCGACCATTGCAGCTTTTTTTCTCTTTTCAATTATTCTACCCTAGTCACAAACCAACACAACAGAGGCCTCTATATTATTTGTATATGAGCACTCTTCATGAGCTACATCTCAGCAGGAATTCCATCGCATGAGACATTAAATTAGTTGGAGGTGCCCTGTACTCGGTGTCTATGTTCAGACAAGTCAAAGACCCCACCCATTGGGTAAATGTGTAACATGGTGTGGACGCCACAAATAGACTGAATTAGAATCATAAATGACTTAGTGTTGTTTTTCTAATAGTCAGTATATAAATACGTATAAAAGTAAGTGAGTGCGAAAGTATGTAAAAAAAAGTAATTTGACACGCCATTACACTAGTTAAATAAGAACTTAATGTTATTGTTATTTATCTGGCACTTGTGAAGACTAACAGAAACTTTTCAAAATATCAATAAAAAGTAATCCACAATCACCTCTTTGAAGGCAAAAATCGAAACATTTTAAGAGTATAACAGTTTGAAATTGTGCCAATGTTTATCTAGGTTTCGAGTTAAGTTAAGTTCAAGAAAAGGGACGTTAGCAATGTGTGTTTGTTTTCTTGTTCTTTTTCTCATCCTTTTTAATAGAGTAGCCTACTCTACTAATACATTCTATAACTATGCAATACTTTTACTTTGATCCCTGTGAAAGTTTTGTGATAGACAGATAGATAGATAGATAGATATGGAAAGTGCAGCTCTCTAAGGCAAGTTCTTGTCACTAGAGAGGGTTGATTGATGATCGAGACGAGAGAGAGACTAGGAGTCCACCCAATGGCACTCATGTTACACATTCACCCCATGGGAGGGGTCTTTTACCTATAATATTATAATTATACAGTTAATAAATCATTAAATATATCCCAGAAAGCATTGAAAAGAAAAAAAAAATCGAAATGAAAAAAGTGAGAGGAAACTTAATCAATAAAACCAAAAAGTAGAAAAAAAAGAAGAAGATAAAACGTGGGTGCCATCCATGACCATAAAATGTTATATGTTTTATCTTAAAGGCATTAATAACAATTGAAACATATATGCATGATTAATGTGTGTGCCTCCTCATTCCTCTGTATAAGATCCCAATGGACAATGATACTTACTAGTGAAAAAATATATCTTTATTGTGACAACAAATTAATCTAGGACTTCCATTGGTTGAGCTAGGGACTGCCTTAACCAATGGGAGTCCCGGGTTCACATGACGTCCTTGTTTCCAAGTTTATGAAATTTGATGTAATTAGACTAGGAAATCGAACCACGGTCTCTCAGAAGAGCTACCTGACTAGTCCCCTAACCACTAGGCCACCCAACTGTGTATGAGAAGTACTTCATGCCAAATCAGACTTGCAGATGTCCCATCAAACAAGTTGAGCTGACAATATGTTAAATACAATAGAATCAGAACAGTTTTCAGCAACCTCCACTCCCAAGGTCACTGCTGGAGCTATTTGAAACATTTCTTAAGATAAAGAAGTGCAAACCAGTCGTTTTTCACTGTTGCTGGATAGTGCAGAATGTTGATAAGGACATCATAATGCAAGAGAATTTAACAGAGTGCACACTAGATTCCAAAAGACGCTGTGGTCATGCATTCTAAAGACCCAGTGGTTTGAGCACATTTACTGGAAAGCTAAAGTCAGTTTCCGAATGCATACTAAAGGGACATCTTATCATAATTGTCATAACGTATATTTAAGCAGCAATTTATTGCTTACAATCCCTTAAAGGAACTGTATGAGAGACTAGAAAACTGTAAATATTTCCCAGATGTTACAAAATACCTGATTTTATCTGGTGCATCTTGCACAGCGTTGTTGAATAGCCTCTCAATCTACTTTCATCTAGAGTAGGCCCTTTAAAATTTACATGCATTTTTCAATCAATTTTAATAAAATAAGGGTATTTCGCATTTTGGAAATTTTGTTTGAATATATTTTTGAGAAATTCACGAAGCGGTTAGACAGATAGATACATATACAGATAGATAGACAGATAGCTAATAGATAGATATATAGATAAATTCAAGCATTGGTAATAACTTGGGTAGTTTATATTCACACCTAGATATTCCTAGACCAACAAACAGCCTAATGAAACAATTAGCATCTTTGTCAATATTACCAAAAGGGAATGTTCAGATAATTTGATTTCTGCATCAGCAACTTCCATGCAAGACGTAATGTGCAATGTGCATATAAGATAATTTGCATCATTATGAGAAAGGCTTTTGTCATGGGCCCTAATTATAAACAGTGTAAATTGCAGCGTTCGCAGGGATCTACAAATGATGTATTTGTGTGATGGGAAACAACGCAATGCAGAAATCTAAATAAAAAAACTTAGAGAAGCATTAACATGATGGCAGTATAAGCGTTGTGGAACTTAACACATGTTTGGGCACATGAAACAAACAACATAAATTGAGCTAAGACTTTACAATACACTACGAAATGTTTATGATAAATTATATGCACAATGTATATGTCCTCATTGGCGACTACTTTTCAAGCTTATCCAGGGTAGACCTGAATCTCTTCACGTAATAAATATGCAGATTTTGCAAGTCCAAGATGATTTTTGTGAAATTTAAAAATGTTGTAAAGCTATCCAATTTAGTAGGTTATGCAAAATAGTAGGCTGATTACAAAGAAAATTAGAGCCTTGTTAAAAAACAGGGGGCGTGGCAACCCCCTTGAACTCCACAAGCAACACACCCACCGCTAAATTCCCTTGATATATATATAACTTTCCCTACATTTACATTTTGATAGAATCTAAACCAAAATCTTACATATCTCATGTACCAATATTTCATTTTCATTAGTTTGATAGTTGTTGGGTGTCTCGTGTTTCTAACGGTTGCATACGATGTACAATGTATATGTTTGTTAGTCTAGTCTAGTCCTTCTTTGATTGGCATACATTCCATTGTGTATCCTGTGCACCTGCCTCATTTGCATAATTAATGAGGGTATTATCAGTCCCAACAATCCTTTGTTTGATTTCACTTTACATATAACAAGGTCAGACCTCTGTCAGATCGACTGTTTTCCACCACAATAAACACCTCTCAACCAATTCCCCTGGATTTGAATCTATTTTGTTCTCCATACAATACAGTATTTAATGGTGAGCAGAAACCTTTTTCCACCATAGCATTCTTCTATCCTGTCAGCCACAATTGCACAAAGGCTTAGTTTTTCGCCAACCAACCAACCATGGTTTTTACATGAAGAACTACATGGTCAAATGTGCCGCGTGCATTTTCCATGAGATGGATAAACGCATGGTTTTTAGCTGATTATAATGCAACAAAACCCATGCGTTTTCCACGCACGTAGCACATTTGGCCATGTAGTCAAACAAACAACAACACATTGTGACAATGGTTGAACACTAGCACAAATCAATGCATCTGTAAAACAGAACATATTGGGCAATTTAAACGTTGGAGACATTTTGCCACCACAAATCATGCACCTCACGCTTCCCCTTCGATTTCGCCTTCAAAATGAAGTGTCTAAGTACACAGACACTTTCCCACCTACAAAGTAACTTAATTAAAAGCATTTTGCAGAGCTGATGCCACCTCTAATGGCTGCAAACGCTAGCTAGAAGTAAGGAAACTGAAACTGTAATTATCGATAAAACAGCTTTCAAAATTTATCAGAGTTATTTAGTTTGGCAGAATGCTCTCTTGCTGATGGGAAAATGAAATTTAGTACTCGCTGAAACATCAACAAACTGCAAAATGCTGTTAAACCAGAGAAACTGATCATACATTCCACTTGAACAGTAATTACCAAACACAGAAGTTTGTAATTGCACATGTACAATCCCTAGCTGTCAATCCCCAACTCTTAAAGAACCACAATTATGTCTGCAAAAGAGCATTTGCAGCAATATATGATATTTTACATACTCGTGCTATACATCGAATCGGATCTGCCTTGAAATGGATATTTTTGAAATCTCTATTGGAATAACACTGCCGAACGGTAAAATAAACGTAGCCATGATTGTCGTTGTCAATCGCCTGATGTGTGTGTGTGTGTGATTAGGGCTTTACATCCTGTATTTCTGCACTGGTTGGGCTTATTAGGACAGGCAGGGACCATGGCAATGAGACGAAGGATGAAACAGCCATCCAACTTAGGCTCGACCGGGAATCGAACCCGGGACCCAGCGGTTGGAAGCCCAGAGCGCTACCTCTGGGCTAGGTCCCCACCCTGGCCAATAGCCTGACCAGTCTAAAACATCGTGGCTCGCTAGGATGTCCATTTCTTTCAAACACATATAATACAATAAAATCTCACTGCACAAAATCAGACAAGCATTACATAAAATTTGTAATAATTGTTTTCTTAGCGATTACTAACAAATTACTTGGAATTAATTAATTGTTCACGTAGTGACTTGATTGCCATTACCATTAATGATTGGCAAAACAATTACTCAATTACTTACAAACCTTTTTTACTGCCCATGTAGTTGGTTAACAAATAACAACTAAAAGTAAACAAAGTTTGTAAAAAATTTGGGGATTCTTTATCTTCAAGTTGGATTTTTTTTGTTCCTGCGCTTTGCCATCATCAATGATCATCATTCATGCATTGCATTTCTTGTTTGTTCATTTCACGATGTCATACATTTGTGTTCATGAATTTCCTCCGTTTTATCACTTCCTTCAGTTGCTCCATTCAATATCCGTCCTTGAAATTCATTCTTCCTGACCACATGTCCAAAATATATTCACTTTCCCTTCACTGCTTCAAGCATCCTCATGCCACACTGCATCTACTGAATCAGATGTTGATATATTTTCAGCACATGTTGATATATTTTCAGCACATGTTGATATATTTTCAGCACATGTCTGTACATCCAAAATTTAAAGGATAGAATTATAACTTTTTATCACACAGGGTAACTTACATTTAAGTTAGTAAATACGTCTCAATACTTATGTCTCAAAGCTACTGGTCTGAATCTTAGCCAGCTTATGCCAAGCTGCCAGAGGCAGACATAATGTGATGATGAGACTAAGAGTCCACACCATGTTACAGATTTACTCCATGGGTGGGGTCTTTTACTTGCCTTGGCATAGACACTGAATACAAGGCACCTCCGATTTAACCTCTCATGTGATAGACATCCAGGTGAGATGTACAGTTAGTTTAATAAAATACGGTTGACTCTAGCTGGATGTAGCGACCTGTACCTGACTGTGGTCTGAACATGCTAAAGCCACTTGCTTTTGTCCACTTCTATAGCTAATAATCAGCTTACATCTATCACCAGATAAATATCAACCTTGGTAAATGTAAGAAATCAATCTAATAAATCATAAATTTTTACTTTTAGATCCGGTTTTGAGTAGCCACTATGACAGCTTTGCCTATAGTTTCAATTTGTCGGGCCGTTTTTAATGAAACTAACTGTAGCAGTGCCCTGGCCAGGTATTAAACCCGGACCTTCAGCACAGCTGGCCAGCGAGGCATTGGCAGATGCCTTTAAACCACTAAAGGCTACAGTCCTAAAGTGGGTGGTGGATCAAAGTGGGAAAAACCCCTACTGGTCAACAAAAATGGAAAAATACATGTTGAAACATACATAAAGCAGAAGAACAGCAAAATAAAACAATACATGCAATTTCAATTCTCTGTGAAATATTTAATTCTTTTTTTTCTTCACCATATTTCCAGCATGTGCACAACGAGTAAATGTTTCAATATAGATTCTACTACTAGTTCATAACTATTGAAATTCATAAAAAAATCGTATTTCGATAGGAGCACACTTCGCGCTGCGGTTGCTCAATTTCCAAGTGAACGGAAAATCAGGAAAATCCCCAACACAAAATGTGTGGATACCCCCAACAACACTGACCAGAAGTGACCACTGCCATTGACCATTGTTGCTGTTAATTGCACCCGTGATTGTATGTGGCTTAGCATTAGGACTGATGGCCAGAAATGGTTCTAGAATGATTGACTAAGGTGCTTACAGGGAGCATTTGGCTTTTGCACATGAGTGAGGTAGAGCACAGACAATAAGAAGACCATAGATAGAGTTAAGAGAGATTGCAGAGAGACTATAGTGGGGATATTGAGGCATGTTCATGTCAGAGGTCCTTGGCCCAGCAAACGCCTAGTAAACATGCTAAGTGCGAATCACACTCTACAGCAATAGGGGAGAGCAAAGAGTAGCACTTCACAATAGCTAGACAGAGGCAATGGATAAAGCATAAAACTGGCGTGTCATAAAAGTACATACACTAAAGAATTTTTGTCACAATACAATTTTTGAAAAAACCAAAGTACCTCACTCACTGTTATACAAGCCCTCACCAATCACCTTGAAAATACAAAGGCTTATCAGTCTTTGATTCAAGTACGAGTATAAATTCATCATCTTTTAAAAACTGTTAAATTCAATAGAAACCAGCATAAAATTAAATCCTGAATAACAAAAGGAATGCTAGGTTGTTGAGAAACAGAAATAAGGTGATCTTCTGCATAAATGACGCTACTCAAACTTAACTGCAACTAACAACATCGTCTGACAGCCAAAAAACTCAAATGGTCAAAGGTTATTTAAAAACCGCTTCAAGATTACTTGATTGTTTTACTGCTGTTATCAAGCAATTAAGTATTATTTATATCCCAAATAAGAAGGAGTTAACCAACAAAAATGTTAGGTAATTCCCAACTATGAGGGATATAACTAACTTATACACCATTAGGCATATTTCCTAATTTGTTTGTTTCGTTTTAATGCTACATTTAAAAAGTATGCATAACAGTTCAGTTTGCACTCAGGAGGGAGTTTACTAACATTTTCGTTGGTTATTTTCATTTTCTAGAATCAGTTCTATCATAAATAAAAACTGTCAGAAAGGAAATAATAATATTTGTGAATTAAACATTTATCTACTATAGTTGGGGGTCATATGTTTATATACAGCTGAGTATTATACAAACAGATGATGCTACACAAACTTAACTGCAACTAACATCATCTGACAGTCAAAAAACTCCTATAGTCAAAGGTAATTTTACTCTAATGGTCAAAGGTAATTTATTAATATTTTGTAAATTTTTGTTTCATATCATCTTTACATTGGCCAAAACTTCACCATCAAGTGCTTCAATCAAACAACAAAAACTGATAAATAAATGACACCAAGCCCATAAGAACAATTAATTGGACACTTATTAAACAGCCATTGCATTGCTAATTAATAATAACTGTTGGAGGAAACACATTACAGGACACTAAATGTAAAACAGACATACAGGAGTGGGAGACAGACATACAGAGGTAATTTAAGAATGTTAAAGGACTAAGTTCCTCGGTTTGTACAAGCATGGAGAGGAGAGGAAGACAGTTATACAGAGGTAAGTTAAGACCAATAAAGGACTAAGTTCCTTGATTGTCCAAGCATGGACCAATGACAACTGTTGGCTCCATGGTCCATACAAACCCATTCAGCAGTTGAGCAGCAATCAGGAAGCTAAGGTGGAACAAGTGAAGAACATTGAACAGTCAGATGGTTGGGACACACATTTGAACAGCAGCCCTCAGCAGCCTGCAGCAGCCTCATCTACGAATGATGGAGATGCTGACAAGTGCCCTATAAAACCCACAATCCCCTCAGTTCACTTGCTTGAACTGGCCTCCACAAGCAAGGGCCAGCTACGAAGAGCACAACAGCCAATACATGGTTTGGAAGGCAATCAATCCAATATGGCGTCCACAATTGGTGGTGATCAGCATTTGCGTAATAGGCCACCTGCATTTGACTCCAATTGCCTCCCCTTTACCCTGTTTCCCCTGCAGGCTGGCTCACCGGCTGGAAATCACATTTGCTAAAAACACCGATCAGTCAACTGCAATAACTTGGATGAATGACTGCATCAGCCACGCTCGCCAGAGGGCCCAATGGCATGAGAGTAATAAACAACAAAAATGTCCTATGCACCAATGTCTTATATCACCATGATCGGTCCATACCCCACCCAGGCACCCGAAGAAGCAAGCATTGTGTGCCCAACACAGGCAGGCTGACAATCTAGGGTTCAAATACCGCAGGCACAAGGGGTTAGATGATCTCTTTAATTCAACAATTGGGTCATTCCAGACCCATTTCTACCAATTACACAAAATTAAATCCGACCCAATTCTGCAGGCTGGCATGGTAACTTTGTCGGAGAGGTGAATAAGAAAATAATATAATAATGTAATTGGAGAGTGCTTGGCATTATGCATCGATTATGGCTGTTCAATACTCCTCAGGGAGCTGAGAAAGCCTCATGTCTCATGCTTGAATGGATCTGCCAATAGTGTTTTGTACTCGGGTGTCTGTGAGCCATGGGGTGGGTGGGTGATTAGGGCTTTACGTCCTGTATTTCTGCACCAATTGGGCTAATTAGGAAAGGCAGATACCATGGCAATGAGACGAAGGATGAAACAGCCATCCAACTTAGGCTCGACCGGGAATCGAACCCGGGACCCAGCGGTTGGAAGCCCAGAGCGCTACCTCTGAGCTAGGCCTCCGCCCGTCTGTGAGCCATGAGTTGGACACTAGGCTTCAAGGTCTTCACCCATAGTAGGGTGCATCAGTTGCCCCTAAGTTTATAGAATTTTCATCTCAGAAACTATTTGTCTGATACATTTGAAATCATCTGTGAGTAATGACCATAATTAGGACTAAGTTAAAAAAAATATGTATAGGATAAAATATATGTTTAACTCATTGACTATTCCTTAGATGGCTTCTACTTAACAGATGCCATTAGGAAACTGCCTCCTTGAACAGTTCTCAATAAACTTAGCCTTCCCTTATTGAACGCTTTGTTGCCACCTCTTCTCCACGGCGAGATCTTCAACTCTTAAAAGATCTCCAAAATTACAAGGATATTGATGACAAAGTAGCCATTGTTGCAACAAAAGCCTTTTCAGTGCATTTGTGGTGTTTGAGCAATCAACTATTCCCACTGGCTCCGTTCAGTGATGAAGTAGAGCCAGACATCAAGGAGGAAATGGATAACAAACTGCTTCATTTTCCAAAGTGTGCCATTCCAAAGAACCGTTACGGTGCTGATTATGGAAAACCACTAGAGCCTGTGTTGCCAAATGACCTGGCAAATGCCAAGCTGTCCTGACTTTATAGGGGCAAGATATTTGGTTCTTTTTTGCATTATGCGACATTCAAGATGAAATTTTGTCTGTCCCTCTATCTGAATGGGCCAAATGGCTTCATACAGAATCAAGGCATCTTTGGCCAGTCTTGCTGTGACAAATAATTCAGCTGAACGCGCAGTCAAACTCTCTCATGACAAGTTTGGCTCTGCTGTACTAAAAGATAGATTTCAGAACATAACTGAAGTTGTTGAAAAAGACCTTAGACAATCAAATAAAAAATAACCAGAAGTTCAACCAAAAAATAAAATAATAATAATAACTAGAAGTTAAAGCATTCACACCTACATTTAAGCAACATATTTGTTTTGTTTCTAAGATGACCTTGACTCTCTTTATTATTTCCTTATGTATGATGTATAACTGTAATAAATGAGTAATACTTTTTTTTTTGATTGATTTTGGATAGTTCATCTTGTCAACTGATCACTCGATTTTCTCATTTTTACCATATGAAAACGGCATTAAAAAATGTACTAAGTTGTTGCCACCCCAAGCAGTGCAATCTTTCTGAAATTTTACAGTGTGTCATTATAGCTAAAAAGGAACATTACAACAAAACTGCATGAAGATTACAATAAATTCAGATATAGGGGGTAACCAATGCACCCTAACCCATAGGTTTATCACCCTTGCGATGAGGAGGCTCAGGCTATATATATATATAAGGAGGCCCAGGAATTCCACTGTCACTGTTCAGGCACATTCACTGAACTGCAGTTGACCTTCCCCTTACCACATTTGCTGAAATTTTACTGGTTTTGATGAGGTGGTTTACCAGAGAGGTAGACAGGGGCGGGGGCCTAGCTCAGAGGTAGGACTCTGGGCTTCCACCCACTGGGTCCCGGGTTCGATTCCCGGTCGAGCCTAGGCTGTTTCATCCTTCGTCTCATTGCCATGGTCCCTGCCTGTCCTAATTAGCCCAACTGGTGCAGAAATACAGGACGTAAAGCCCTACACACACACACACACACACACCCACACACACACGCCAGAGAGGTAGACAGATTGTAAGAATACACTTGGGTCTAATTAATGTGGTCACAACGGTGAGGTGGTCTAATGTTGAGGTTGATTTTATTGTATCTCAGTTATGAAACAGTAACAGTACCATGGTAGTTTGTACACCTAATTGGTCCTTAAAGAAATGTGTACTTGGTAAACTTTATAAAAATTCAGTACATGTTTTAATTCGAGTTATATATGCAAAGTTTACTCTCAGGCTAGGATTTATAAATTAATTTAAATTTGATTGTTCGGTTATCTTGGGATGACTTGAGTAAACAAAAAAAAGGCATCCATAATCGACAAGTCTAACTTAAGCAAGGTTTACTGTAGTTAGTTACATAAAATACAGCTGACTCCAAACAGCTGCAGCCACCTATTCCTGGCTGTAGCTATAATTGACTAAAGCCAGCTGCTTCTGTCAACTTCTAGCAGATAGTCGGTTTACGCCTACCACCACTGAAAAAATATAAACCTTGGTAAATGTAAGAAATTAATCTAATATATCATAAATGTGTACTTGTAGATCCGGCTTTGAGAAGCCAGCCATAGCCAGACAGTTCTGTTTAGTGGCAGGTAGTATTGTATAGCAGAAAATTGTTTAGGTTTGTCTAGGCCAGTTTTAATGAAACTAACTGTACAAATTAAGGTCTTTCTATACAGTTACTCCTATAACTGACCAAGTGCATTTCATGTACCGACAATGGCAAGTAAAGATCTGTAGAATAACTGTACCTTGCTTACTTCTATTAAAGCTCTGGGCCAGTGGAAACTCTCCTTTAGAGGGGTTGGTTAGATCGGAACATGACATTAGAATTACCTTTTCTATTACTTGCTAACGAAGTCCCAATACAGTGGACTGAAGTGAAACCTTATCCACTCTCTGTGAACACTATTCCCAAGGTCTCATGAATAGAATCAGGCCACAAGTAAATTTAGGCCACCATGCAAATACGCGTATACAGCAGCACAGGACATTATGCTAAAAAGACAAGAACAGCCAATGATGGGCAGAGAATGAAAGGTGAATAAAAGGTCACTCACGAATATACAGATTGTACCAAAATGCAACGTTTTAAGCAAATAAATATGTATCAACAGATACTTTTCTTCCAATTCATTGAAAGATGCTTTTTTAGAGACTTCAAGTCTTCCATGCTTCCTTAATCCTTCGATTCTAGATGGTGGTGGTGGATTAGGGCTTTATGTCCTGTATTTTTGCACCTGATGGGCTGGGTGGGTGGGTTGGGGATTAGGGCTTTACGTCCTGTATTTCTGCACCAGTTGGGCTAATTAGGACAGGCAGAGACTATGACAATGAGACGAAGGATGAAACAGCCATCCAACTTAGGCTCGACCGGGAATCAAACCCGGGACCCAGCGGTTGGAAGCCCAGAGCGCTACCTCTGAGCAAGGCCTCCACCCTCAACCCCCTCACCACCTGATGGGCTAATTAGGACAGGTAGGGACCAAGGCAATGAGACGAAGGAGGAAACAGCCATCTAACACAGGCTCGACCGGGAATTGAACCCAGGACCCAGTGGTTGGAAGCCCAGCACGCTACCACTAAACTAAACCCAATTACATTACATATATAATCCTTATCGTTATGGTCAATGAATGTGTAAACATGTTTTGGTATGGCTTCGTTAGTCATCCTTCTAACTAATAATGATTATCAATTTTTGATTCTCCAGTTTATTTAAAAAGTACCATTATAATTCTCCAGCAATGAGCGTATTGTATTTTAATATTGAGGACAAGAAAGCCATACATTATCAATGATGTAACAGTGATTTGGAATTAAGTAAAATAAGAAAAGAAAAAAAGACCTCCATTTAACTCAAATACTTTCGACTTGCATATTCAACTCTGCACCCTTGGATAAACTGATTGAATTCCACAGGCATCACTTCCTTGAGAAGTTGCATAACTGACAGCAATCAAATCAACATTAGGTTTTTGAAGAATTCCAAAGGTGACTTATTCTACAAATTGACAGAAAACAAGAGGAAAGAAACCTTGAATAAAGTGAAAAAGTATATGTATGACCTCCATCTAAGCAACCAGCTACAGTTAGTTTCATAAAATATGGTCGACTCTAGACACCTGTAGCGACCTATTCCTGGCTGTAGCTATAACTGGCTAAAGCCAGCTGCTTCTGCCTACTTCTAGCTTATAGTCGGCTTAAACCCTCCACAACTGAAAATTATAAATCTTGATAATGTAAGAAATGTATCTAATATATCTTAAAAATGTATTTGCAACAGACATGCATCTTTTCAACAAAAATTACAAATGTACTTTTAGATTCGGTTTTGAGTAGCCAGCTATAGCCAGACAATTCCGTTTAGTGGCAGGTAGCATTGTGTGGCAGAAGTTGTCTAGATTTAATTTGACAGACCGTTTTTAATGAAACTAACTGTATTCAGTGTATACTGAATAAAAACTTTAAGGGTCAATGCCAAAACCAACATCTGAGCCATTTCCTTTACTCTAAACAAACCAGTTTGGCACAACACACTGTACCCACTGTGTGCAGTCACCTAACAGCCCAGCGACCTAATTACTGAAATTGTTTTGCTAGTTTACCTAGTTGAAAAAAAAAACCCGATTGGTTAAACTATTTAGCCGACAGACTGAGTATAGACTTAAAAAATATTTTTTTAAAAATACAAGAGAAATGGATTCATATTTTTTGAGTTCAGACAATATTTCTGAATTGCCTGCTTATCAAAACAAAAATTGTGTAAACTGAGCACATCTAATTATTCTGTAATTTCATTGTTAGACCTATAATATACAAACTATGAGAGAAATTGATTTATATACTTTACATAAGTAAACGAGCAAAACATTTACATATCTATAGGTCGCTGGGCTGTGAGGTGATGACACACAGTGTATGTATCTTACTGAAGAACTGGGGCATACATGTCACATCACATTTCGGTAAAATAAAGGACCGAATATTTTCAGCCAAAGGAAATTATTTAAGTAAACAAGCATAAATATTCGTAAAGAACATTTCCCAGCATTCGTTTTAGGAGGCAATTTTTGTAGGTGAAGCAAGAAGTAAAGAATGACATAACAATGAAGAAAGATGAGCGAACAAGAGATTTTGCAACACCTTGGAATAATTTGAATAAGAAAGTGCCAACGTATGCAAATTGTGCATTCATGAGCAATACTTTCTGCTTCGAAAGGCAACATGGTGAAACACACTGAAAGCAGTGACGCCCAAGAGTTCTGTTACCCTATGAAACGCCTGAGGGAGAAATAATCCCAAAAGAATAGGGAAGAGTGTAAGAAGATATGACTGCGTCTACCTGATAGGTGCAAAAGCCTGATTAAATGCCGCTCTTCACCAGCCTTTTTGAGTCCGATAAGTCCCACAGGAAATGAACGAAATCACGCAAAATGCAATTCGCGACAAACCTTCCGGCCAAGTTTGCAGGATCATACCATATTCCCAGACTGACTTTACAGAAGTTACATCAAAACTTAGTAAGACATTCATCAAATTATCACAATAGACTTAGACATAACAAAATGTCAGTTCACATTTGGCTGGCATTTGATCATGCAGTCTGGAAACTGCCAAGATAACCCGAGATGCACCAATGTTACATGTACCTAATAGCATATGATGGAAGCTGTAGTGGCATGGAGTAAAACTACAACCTGAGCATCGTAGGTTGAATGATGAAGTTGGCATAAAACATTGTTCCTACAGCACATGAAGGTTGCAGTATGTATAGCTTAACACTGAAACCTAAATGGGAAAAAATTAGTTTCATTTACGTTTACCTAGGCAGAGATAAAGTGGGGTAGATGAGATATTGTCTTAAACAGTATCAAGTGATAAAGCTATACTACGGTACTGCTCATAAAGAATGTTCAATTATATATAAATCAAGTTTAACATCACTTGAATGAACAACTCAACACAATGATAAGTGTGGAAACATTTGCCATAGATTTATTTTGGCACAAGTAAACAAGTAAGGATGATACAGGCTTGCTTTTGTGGACGCCCCAACACGGGGGAACACAAAGCAAGATAAAAAGGTGAAACACACCTTTAGTAGATGTGACATTTTTTAGTATGCCTGTAATATACCCGATACTGGAAATAATTTGAAGAATAGCAGAAAGCTGAAATTTTAAAATTTAGGGTGATGGTGGGCGGGAAGAAAGGAATCGAATGACCACGGAGCGTGGGGGCGAAGGCTATATAGGCAGGAGAGGGAGATTAGCCGGAGGGCAGTCCTAATTGGCTGCCTGCATCAGCTGACCAGCCCCGGCCGCCGGACATCATGCTGGGGATGGTCGACTGACCACAAAATGCTTCTATGGATGTGAAGCTTGGGTACTCTCAGATCCAAGCATTAATAATATGTTCACAACCTGGAGGAAAGCTGTGCGAAGAATATGGGATTTGCCCTTCACTGCTAGGTCTGCACTGTTGCCTGAGCTCATTGACTCCAATCCAGTACAGGAACAAATTTATCAAAGATGCCAGAAGATGTGCACTCAAATGATAAACAGCTCAAATCAAAAAATCTAGTTTATCAGTTATATGAGTACCTTCCATAATGGAATAATAGCTAGAAATGTAGCTTTCTTGGCCAACAGGGTCATACCACCAACGACGGAAGCAGTTATGCATCGTGTAGGGATGATAAAGGAACTATATCTCTGCCTAGAAAATAGTCTTGAGCTGCACGGGTTTGGAGAAAATTTAAAAGACTTGATAGACTCATTTCAATTTTCTAATATTCATTTCTAATCTCTATTATCTAATATTCTGTGTCTAATTTATTATGACTTCTGTATTTGCCATGGTGTGCAATAAATACTATATATATATGTACTCCACACTGTTTCTGATCAACTGACCCTTTGCTAAAATGACAACCCAGGTTTACAATTTAATGCCTTGATACTCCATCATGTTACATTTTCTATTGTTCTCTATAACCAACCAAAATGTTAATTCCCTCCTGAGTACATACTGAACTAGTTTTGCGTAAAAAAGGCAGCAAAAACAAACAATCAAACAAATTAGTAAATATGCCTAATGGAGTATCAGTTAGTTATATCCCTCATAGTCGGGAGTAAACTATTACGTAATCAAATGACTGTTAAAATCAAGTCACTAAATTGTCTTGGGCTGCGTTCTTTTCAAGTGAGTCCTTTGGGAAAGATACAACAACGGCTAAGTAATTGTAACAGTGACTGGGCTGCGAACAGGTCTCCCACTGGTGTGATCTTGTTGCCAAATGCATCCTAAAGCCTCTTCCTCACATCAACAGTTAACCCTTGCTTGTGGTAAGAATTTGCCTTAGAGGGCTGCACTTTAGATCTTTACAAGCCCGAATGTGAATATGTCAAACTTTTGCATAACTCTTACCAAGTTAACATTTAAATTTAACTTTCTTTTAAATTTAGAAATCTTCGCATAATCTTTGCAAAAAAATTAAGTTAAATTAAGTGAGATGTTAAATTTCAATTTGACCTAGGTGTGGGTGACAAGGAGTCTCCTTGCAGAACACCACCTTCAGTTTTGAACCAGTCAGTAAGTGATCTATCAATATTTTCATATAAATGTCCATTTATTCCTAGGCCTATGTAGAAAACTTTTCCTATCAAATCTGTTATACCAAAAGCCTAAGGTTTACCGTATCTTATTGACAGGATGACATTTGCCATGTATGACCACCATCTACACAATCTATGCTTTTTCATCCCTATATCCCATGGTTTGGATGTTTCACTTGCCACTACATAGACAGCGAGTGCAACGCATCACTAGACTGAAATATTGAAATAACTGATCACCAAAATACATTGTACTTCAATATATATGCAATATCATGTGGTGTTGCCATATAACATTTCATGTAGATATCAGTATAGTGCTCCAGCAAAAATTCTAATCCAGACAATCTAGAGGAGCTGGCAAATACCTTAACCACCACAGAACCCCAGATAATATAATATCATGATGCTGTTATTTAAGGCACACATCAATCCAAAATTTAGGACAGTGAAGTGATATAGAATATCGTGCTGAGGAAAAATTACGGGTCCGACAAATTTCCATGATAAAGGAAATTTGCTCATTTTCGAACGAAACCAAAGCCTGCTGTTTTGCAAAAATTCTTCATCTCCAAAAAAAGTCTCGATCAAGCAGAGTGAATGTGAGATTGCCTTTTGACATGAGGTGCAAGTTTCAAGTCACAAAAAAGGCTAAGGCCGTTATGGAGATGTCACACCATCTTGGAATTGGCTTGGAAAACAAGGCAAGATTCCACACACTGCATGTGATGCGAGTATCTCAATTTCACGGCAGAAGAAAGCTCAGTTACACACTGAACTGGCATTGCAAGATTTACTCTAGAAATGATGAAATAAAGTCATAAATAAAAAGTTGGTCTGAACTGTCTAAAGTGTGCTTGCTTGACATTAATCCAAATTGAAGCTGCTATCCGTGAGCTAAATTAAGATGTTTAATTAATTCCACCAAATACCGATAATACAATGGTGGAAATAAGCTTTTGCACGCACTGAGCAAATACTAATAATACACTATTCAGAATATGATTACGATTACGGTAAATCAGTATTGGTTAAGCGTGTTACACAACTCAAGCAGTCTCAATGGACTTCACAATTATACCCTTGGCAGGCCTGTTCAAGTACGAGCCTTTCTGAAATAGACTCCCTGGGGAGCATACAGCCAGGCAGCCATAGTTATTGTACAGTTGTACACAGGATAAGCACTCAATAACTGCCATCACTGCCTGTAGCCGAGTACTATATTCAATTTCGTTTTGAATAAGGTGATGATCACATCTTACAATAAACGCTTTCATTAATATCCCATTTTATTTCAAATGAGATGATATTCACATGTTGCAATGAACACTTATATATATCCCCTTTTATTTTAAATGAGAAGATATTCACATGTTGCAATGAACACTTATTTATATCCCATTTTATTTCAAATGACATGATATTCACATGTTACAATGAACACTTATTTACATCCCATTTTATTTCAACTAAGATGATATTCACATGTTGCAATGAACAATTTCATTATTATCCCTTTTTATTTTAAATGAGAAGATATTCACATGTTGCAATGAACACTTATTTATATCCCATGTTATTTTAAAATGAGATGATATTCACATGATGCAATGAACACTTTCATTAATATCCCATTTTATTTCAAATTAGATGATATTCACATGTTGCAATAAACACTTTCATTAATATCCCATTTTATTTCAAATTAGATGATATTCACATGTTGCAATAAACACTTTCATTAATATCCCATTTTATTTCAAATTAGATGATATTCACATGTTGCAATGAACATTTCGATTTATATCCCATTTCGTTTTGAAAATTTTCACATACCATGACATATCCTATTTCATTTGTAAACAATTTGATGAAATTCACATGTTACACAGACTGGACATTTTCCGTTTCAATGAATTAATAGGAATACATTTTTTATTTCATTTAATATATCAATCTGTGGCAAGCAATACTTCAGTAAAGATGATGAAATTCTTTTTCTGATATATGGTTGTTTTACACCTCTGTTAAACAACCACCTGCCTCAAACGACCAATTAATCAACTCCTTGGGTGACCACCTTATAGAGGTTTGAATGTAGTGTACAATTGACGAGGAAAGGGTGATCCACTTTCTCCACTGTATCTTCGTGTGGTGCACTTAGTATTCAGCAACATCGTGTGGTCTGTTTCAAAACACCAAGCACAGAGTATGAAGGTTAGTTTAGAGACTGTGCGTGTGATTTGGGCTTTACGTCCTGTATTTCTACACCAGTTGGGCTAATTAGGACAGGCAGAGACCATGGCAATGAGACGAAGGATGAAACAGCCATCCAACTTAGGCTCGACCGGGAATCGAACCCAGGACCCAGCGGTTGGAAGCCCTGAGCACTACCTCTGAGCTAGGCCCCCGCCCTTTATAGTATAGAGACTGGATCATCAGAAAACCATTTTACAGACAGTCAAACCGTTCGATTAGAAGAGGGTGAAACCACAAGTCCAACATATGTGATGTCATTAACCGAAATATAGGGTGGTCATCTGGTCTAGGAGTATATGAAAATTGCCTTGGGCCAAATATTTGAGGCTGTGCACATGTGCCAAATGTGGTAAAACTGAAGCTCCTAATGTCAATTTAATGACATAATCATTGCCTTATCTACTTTCTGATCAGTCGCCAAACATTGGTTTGAAAATTCAGTCAGCAATGTCCTCTCGAAAACTGCTGTAAAAAGATTGGTCTGATTCACCTCTATTTGACACACTTAGGGCCAAGACAGGTAGCAGAACTTCATTAACACCCAACAGGTGCCACTGATTAGAAAGCTTAATAAATATCACACTGATGGCAAAACTAAGTTTTGTTTTTGCCAAATCCAACCACCACCCCTAACACCTTTAATTAGTACTGTAATAATCATCACAATGCAAATGATATCATCCACACATGAAGACAAAAGAAATAAAAAGATTGTTACATGTTTGTAATAGTTAAATCCTCAGTATATACGTGGGAGTTAACTAAAATATAAGCCACAAAAATGTTAGTGAACTCTCCCAACTATGAGGGATATAACTAACTTATACTCCATTGGGCATATTTACTAATTCGTTCGATTCCTTCTTTTGTTTAGATGCCTTTATTACGCAAGACAAGATCAGTTTGGACTCAGTTTGGAGGGAGTTAACAACCATTTCGGTTGGTTATTGCCCACTCAGTACAATAGGAAAACAGTCCAAGTGGAGCAAAATCCAAGTTACTGCATTTTGCTTTCGGTAGTCTCAACAGATGAGCTGTAAACCAAGAATTTTACAAATAAACAGTATTCTGACTGGTAATATTCATACAAGATACCCCAAGGGAGACCAATTGTCACAAGGAATAATAAAAACAATCCCCAAGGTGATTTCCTTGAATGGCCAACATAAAACAGTTGGTAATTTCATTGGAGCAATCATGTTTTTATGTACGAGTAATGACAGCAATTTGTTTGCAGAATTAACTTGATTTCGTCCCACCCTGCTTTTGAATCAGTGAGAAGGCCATTGAAACGAGTGAAGGAAAAAAGGATTAGGAAAAATGTCATTTACTACATCGGGAGCAAAAAGAGGGTTTTTTCGGTGAAGTGTTAAAGAGGTTAAGAACTGTTTTATTGCCATGTTGCAAGAGTGGGTAATAAGGAAAGGCACAGGTCAACAATACAGTTGAAGATTCTGTAAGTGCATCACAGTAAGATTTTTTCCTGTTGAGTTTATGCCATCACGGAGAACAGGGTTAAGGACTCGTTGACCACAGTCAGTAGGATGTGTGAGAGCCATGCAACACAACTACCCCATTCAAGCCCAATGTACGTCTTGCTCCTTACATCTCAACGACATCGCTGCAACATGACCTCAAGGGGCATTCGTATGGGGAGGCAATGTCCTTGACAATAAGGCCAAAGTCACCGCAGAGGCAGGCCACAGCCACCCAATAGCCGCCGTGCAGGCTGCCCTCCCTTATGAGGTTTGTTGCATTTCAGCCACACACAGAGAGGCATTTGTCCCTCCAAAACCAAATGAGTTACTCAAAGCGATTCGTCGTCCGCCAGACGGGACGTCCCACGGCTGGGAGTGCAAGGGGACGTAATTTAAAGTGAATTCCTCATCAGGTTCATAACAGTTAAGCGTAGGGGGCAAATGCCCCTTCAGACAAGCCATGAGACTGAATACAGCCTCCACACTCCCAGCTGCTCCCAGCAAATGTCCAACTGCTCCCTTTGTGGATGACACTGTCTGCTGCGCTCCGAACAACCTGGCAATTGCTCTGCTTTCTGCAGCATCTCCAAGCGGCGTTGACGTCGCATGTGCATTGATATACCCCACATCTTTTGTTTCGATTCTAGCATCTCTCAGAGCTGCAGACATACATCGATAAGCCCCATCACCATCTTCGCTTGGCGCTGTGATGTGGTTAGCATCTCCAGAGAGACCGTAACCCAGGACCTCGCCTAAAATAGTTGCGCCTCTTTGCTCCGCATGCGCTAAGTCTTCAAGGACCATAACCGCTGCACCTTCTGACATAACAAACCCCTCTCTGCTCCTATCGAAGGGACGCGATGACTCTGTGGGAGATTCATTACACTTCGTAGCTAAAGCTCTCATTCGAGCGAAGCCAGCCATTCCTATTGGACCGACACTTGCTTCTGTCCCACCGCAAACCATGAGGTCCGCATCTCCATTTTGAATGAACCGAAAGGCATCTCCTATGGCATGGGCCCCTGTTGTGCAAGCTGTTGACACTGAATGATTTGGTCCCTGAAAAGAGAAATTCAGTAGCAATTACAAGTTTTGAAAGTGTCCAACAATAAACAATATAGGATAATGTGGGACATTGTGGGTTACACACCCTTACACCTGCTTCAAACACTAAACATTGGTGGAATCTTCATCAGGGATTTCAAAAAACTATAGTTAAAAAAAAAATTTCTCTTATTCCATTGCTAAGTACTGTTACAAACAAAAATGGTAAAAGACAATGAAAACTTGACTGCATTATTAAATATGATGAAACTTGTATGATGATGAATTACGTTGATGTTGTACAGTATATATTTTGTTTTTTTTCCAATATTTGGTTAGTTTGTAATTAATACGCTTGCAAGAAAACTATATCAGTTTGTATTTGGGTATTGTAATCCTGGTATACTGATATGTTGTTGGTGAGTTATTTAATTGGGTAGTTTCACTGGGTGATACATTTCATATTACACAATGCATGTTGGATAATCATGATAATGGAGGTCTGTTTGATGTCACATAGTCTGTTGTATGTTTGGTATGTCTAGTATTAATGTTTTATGCTTTTTGGGATTGTGTGTATTGTATGTTGGCATATTATTGGAATGTTAAATTGCTAGCTCTATGAGCACCTTAATAAGGCAACATATCTTTCATCTGCATGGCTGTTGTTTGTGCCTTAATACCACTGGTCTGTGGCTCAGTTATAGTTCAAATGACCAGCTGTCACGGGCAGACGTGATGAGGTTGTGAGTCCAAGTTGTGAGTCATATAACCCATAGTACTACCAGGTGAAATGGGTACTTAGCAAAAAGCAACCACAGCAACCATGTGATGACCATGTGATGGTCATGTCATGTTCATGTCATGTTCATGGTGTTGATTTGAGCTCTCTTAAAAGCCCCCGAAGGTTAACCTGGTGTTCAAGGATGATTTAAAGTTCACCCCAGGGTGTTTAGGAAGAACCTGGTAAACCTCTCAAGTTTATATTTTTGCAATAATATTGCATTATTCCATTTTTTGGTTTGGTTCACTTGCTTTCTATCACCTTTTAACACTCCATCCCATCAATGCAAACCATTTTTTGTCGTCTTATCTCAATATGGATCCACAAAACACTTCGAGGATCCAACTTACGTCAATTTAAGAAGATTCATTGCAGGGGTAAACCCTTCAACTGCAAATGAGAAGTAGGGGCAAAAATATCTCACTTTATGGCTGAGGTGTGCGGAGAGGGATAAATCGTTTTGTAATCAAATCAAACACCAATGATCCTGCCTAACTGCTATTTAAAATGCACTGCTTGGGATTCTCCTCTGATGAAATACCATTAAAAGGCATCCGATACCAAATGAATCAGTTTAAGCGCTCACCAATTCTTTTTTTACTCAACACAACCACAACGAAATAAAGAAAGCGACTTGCTACTTAAACGTCCCGAAGAAGTCGGCTATATATTCACCGTTGTAATTTCTGCTGCTTCTTTGTGACCGTAACAAATGATTATAATGATGATAAAATGGCAAAAAAAGTATAACTGCAAAAATAGGAAACTTGTTACAGAGAGGGTGTTTTATTGGGCTTTGACTTTTTGGTAACGTTTAGATCTATATTTTGTGCTTCACCATGACATTTATGTAAAATTGAGACCAAAAAAAATAAATAATTGAATACTGAGCAGCAGTTATAGAATTGCAGTGAAATGAGAAATAATACTCTTGTAAACATTGTTAATTTACATGCAGCACACACTGTACGTGAAATGTCAATGGTGAGAGATGGACTTGCAGAGTTAGACTTTACTTCCAATGAAGTTAAATCAATTATTTGGGCCATGTGTCTCAATTAATTTTTGCACTTTTATTACTATAGTGTAAACCATGTATGTATTTGTATTGTATTAGTATACCAAGAGTATGAATAAAGATGATATATATTGTGTTGCTCAACCGAGACAAGTCAAAACTCAATGTGACAAGTATTTAAATATGTAGTGTGGATTCTGAGCTTGATAACCTCATCATTACGTTTGCTCTGGTATGGGTCTCAAACCAGTTGTGTTGTGACATTTTGAAACTTCGATGCCTATAATATGAAAAAAACATATGTAGATGACTTATAATAATTGTATATCTTGCAGTACAATCAATGTCTCTTTAAATAAAGGTTGCAAAAACATGTGTGAACTTGCCAAATTTTTATATTTACAAGAAATTGCAATACTGTTTTGCCTTAGTATTGTTACACTACCACTCTGAAGCTCACAGTCAGCTCATTCGGTAACCTGCATGAGGCAGACATAATGATGAGATGAAAAGGAGACATCCATACCATGTTACAGAAACTACCAACAAAACAGATGGGGGTTACTCTTTAGTGCTAATTACAAGCAATCTATTTTTGCATTTGTTACATTACCTACATCTTCATTACACTATTAATTGACAATAACTTTCTTTTCACAGATCACCGAGTAGCTCCCAGTTATCATAGCTATCTTCTACACTGCCTTGTTGAGTTGCGTTGCGTACACCAGGTGGCACCACAAGCTTCATGATGCTATTTTACACCCTCTAGTGGGAAACTTTTGTACCATCATATGCCCAATAATCCAGCTACGATATATATATATATATATGCAGCTTTTAAAAATATCCTAGACTAGGGTAGTGTTTCATTAACAATCCCAATCTTGGTGTTCCAATGCTCCCATTTGTCCAAAAGCTCCTGTCCGACCTGAGAGCTTCTTTATAAACCATTTCTGAATCACCATCTCCTTTAGAAGTGGAAATGAGCAATGTCTGACAAGAATCCAACCTGGGTCCTTTAGTGTCCTTCAGAAGAACTTGCCTAACACCATGTTTATAGTTAATCTTTTCCCTAACGGTAATCTTTTAAATTTTTATTCAATTCAATTCAATTTTATTCAGAATGATACATTACACGTACACTGTATATTCATATGTCCTGGCGCCAGAAGCGTATTCGAACAATATACATTATTGATGTACATGCATAGGCCTATGTGATTAACATATATAGAAATGAAATTTTGTTAGTGGTGACCTATACGAGCATCCTAAGGCAACATTTTGTTTTCGAAAACTGCTAGTGCACAATGTGCATGAAAAATGTCTAAAAAACATATTCATCAGATCATACAACTTATTACAAGCTGGTTTGGAAAAATAACCACATATATCCTAAATACACTATACAAATTTAAGCCACAGGCACAGCAGACTGGAAAACAATGACTTTGATATCATTGATCATGTTAATAAATTGTTTAAAACTAAAATCTACCAAAAATTTCAAGAATGTATCCTTAGATCAATGACTCAACACAGCAGCCATATTCCTAAAGAAAGCCCCACTCCTCAACAAGGCTACGGCGTGTGCCTTGCTAGAAATGGCCTTGATTAGCTGGTTTGTGCATATCCAGTTTGATTGGTCGCGACGATCTGTGGAGCGCCAAATCTATATTTAGCACAGCAACGTGGCCTGCAGTGACGGTTGAACGTTTTGAAGCGCTGGTGCATCGCTTGCATAGGCTGACCTACTTTTTCACGTGCACTTGATGAATGAATTATTGATGGAGGATGCAACCCACTACAAGAACTTGTGAGAATGGAGCCAGCCATGTTCCAAGAGCTGCTTTTTGGTGGAAAAAGGCCAAAAAATTTTTTTGGAGTTTTCTTGTTTTTTTCTACTGAAACATCTACTGGAACAGGAACAGGATAAGGTGATTACTTCTTCGGAGACATCTGAGGCATAAGGAAAGACGAGTTCATCAGCTGGCTCATCTTGAGCGGAGTCAAACTGGCAGGAACGTTGTGACTGGCAGACAGCAAGGATCCCACTGAAGGAGGGTTCAAGGGAAAAGAACCAGGGACCACTGGAGAAGGCACAGCATGGAAGATGAAGGTCCAGGTCTAGAAGACTGGTAGCTCCTGCAGGCTATAAAGAAGATTAAGAAGACGGCTGCGCAGACATCGTCTGCAAGGTAGTCCATTGTTTCTCAGGAGTAGCGTGCTGGAACTGGCTGAAGTTCGGCTGAAACATCTGGGCCTGCTGCTGCTGATGGAGCTGCTGCTGATTAATCAGCTGCTGCTGTTGCTGCTGCTACTTGTTCTTCCTGACATGCGCCTTCAACTGCAGGAAGAACAACATCAGCTGGGCTTCGACTTCGTCATACTTGTCCAAGTCCAACTGAAGATACTCAGAATATATGTAGTCAGTCATCGAGCGGATTCTCAGGGTCTTTGGATCTGCAGGAAGAGGAGGAGGCTGTGTGATGGCTTCGATTTGCTGGTCAATCCTTGCAGCTGTCTGCTGAGCAGTCTGGACAATGTCAGCTAATTTGGAGCTTGTTGCAGAAGAATGATCACCAGGCCCTGCACTGGAGCTTTCATCAAAGATGGGCAGTTGCTTGTTGCTCTTCGCATTCTTCTTCTTTAGGTTGACAGCTTGACGAGACGGCACCCTGGAGATGTGTTGCTCAAGGAACCCAAAGTTGCAGATAATCCACTTCTCCTTCTCTGTCGGATTTCTCTTGGCTGTACCGGAAGGGCCCTGCTTGATGAGCTTCTCAGCACTGGTTCTGATAGACTCAAGCCAGGTCTTCAACTGTAGCCTAGTACAGGTGACACTGAGGGTCTGTGCCTTGTCCTCGATGAGCCTCATCTTCCTCTGATGATCCTTGTAGTCACGTCTGGTCCTGTCATAGAATATGTCATTCTCCCGGTACCAGTCAGCGATGTCTTGCTTATCATTGGGAGGTAGAAAAAGCTTCTTCTTGGCTTCTTCTGAGATGCAGCAGGAGCAGTGGCGGAGGCCTGGGTGGCAGGAAATTAACTGGCATCACTATCATCATCTTCTTCTTGGGTGTCTTTCTTCTCCTTCTCTACATCAAAGTCTCTGTCACTGTCATCCATGTCAACATCAGAAAACTTGGCAGTAGACTTGGCAGTGGACTTGAGAGAAGACTTGGCAGAAGACTTGGCAGTGGACTTGAGAGAAGACTTGGCAGTGGACTTGAGAGAAGACTTGGCAGAAGACCTGGCAGGAGACTTGGCAGGAGACTTGGTAGAAGACTTAGTGGAAGAATTGGTAGGAGCATAATAAGTAGAACTGGCAGGACTAGTAGGAGCTGCAGGAACACTGGATTCTTCAGACTCAAATAATTCTTTGCCAGAGGCAAGTGAAGAAGGCTCTTCTTCTGTGACTTTTTTCTTTCCAAGTTTGCGTCTCTTCTTGGGTCTCATGGTAAAAAGGGAAAGTTGAAACAGCAAACAGGAACAGCAGCAGCAGCAGCAGCAGAGAAGAATACGACGAGGTCGATCAGTTTCTATCAAAGGCAGAGGTGTGAACGAAGTTTGCCTCACTGCGAATGATTATATATTGCTGGCCGAGGTAACTTGACGAGCCAACCGGCCTTGCAACCGTCCTGCACCCGTTGTTAACGTAGCAACCGGTGACTTACTCGTGGCAAACGTGAGTCACACGTAGCATACGTAGGTATTGATTTATCTATACGTAGAAACCGGTGACTTATCCGTGGTACACATGAGTGCACACGTAGAAGCTGACGGTTTAATCGTCGCACACTTACCTCTCCCGCCGGGTTCTTGACACCCACGTTTGCGACGGTTAACCCACCGGCTTCAACGAGTGTCTCATGTGTGACTTGGCGTATGCCATGAGTGCCTCTGCGGCAACAACGGCTTCACTATGGTTGCTAACTATAAACAATCACCTGCGAGTTTTCTACGGAAGTTTTGAACATGAGCAAAACATCCGTCGATTTTGGCGGTTGTTCTCGGTTCGGGGGCGGCTGCCAGGAATCGAGTAAGTGTGTACACTGTCTTCTACGACAACCTCCCGATCACCACGGTTGCAGTCGGATGCCCATTTTTGCGCCATATTACATAATTCTACGAGAGCAATATGGCTTCACCGGGAAAACCGGCTATGTGAGAACCCCCTTAACCAAATAAGCTGTTGACTATTCTTGCCTAGATCATGATCCTGTCACTTCCCTGATGCAGTTTTGCAAAGCTGCTCTTTACCTCGATTCACCAGTAAAAATCACCATAAAATGTCTACATTTCGCATTTTTTTCGCTTTAAATGTTTTTGAATTTGTACTTTATTGAGGGTTGATCTTACCACAGACTTCCTCTACTACATAAATTAGGTCGGACAAACCCGCCTTGTTAAAAAGTTCCGAACTACAAAGTAAGTGATGTTAATCTCTAGTTCCTGTTTGTTCAGTGTCAGAGTTCTGCTATTCATTAAAACATAGCTGAACCATGTCAATATGACTATCAAAAGGCAAAATTAGGACTAATTAACTACCAAATTATATCTTTGTACATTTTATGTAATATAGAGTTCTGCTCCGGAAACGAAGTGTGCTGCCCACCCAGCACATCTGCACATAGACAACTTTTCACTGTAACTACAATACCTTTGGCAAATGTTTTTGCCAAGGGGAAAAATTTCTTTGAATTCACATAACAAGGAATCCTACTAGACTGTTACGTCTTACTTGGCTTTGCTACTAAGCCACCACTCTGACGCTTCAGGCAAACATAACATTATTATGAGAGGATACGGGCTGTGTTACAGAAACATACCAATCAACATGACCATGACCTTTCATCATTACAGACTATTTATTGACTTCATTCTCACAGATCACGTAGTTATCATAGTTATCTTCAACACTGCCTTGTTAAAGTCGCGTTAGTTGTGTACACTAGGTGGCACCACAAGCTTATAAAGTTATATACACCCTCTAGTGGGAAACTTTGTTATATTCACATAACACCACATGAATGTGAAGTTCACAACACACTTTTTCTATGAGGTTCACACTCTATTGCGGAATATCAAATAAAAGCTATAGGTCCAAGAATGTGATATTCAGGGTTGGGGATTGTTTTTTTTTTTCAAATGATTTAGGAATAATATTCAGTGTTCCAGCTAGGATTTAAATTGGGCGTGGCGCAGAAGAAGATAAGGGCACCTAAATAGACTCATATAGGGCGTACAGCAAAAAAAAAAAAAAGAAAAAAGAAATAAATAAACATTTTTTTCGGGCATGATGCTCACAAAAACAGGCATGGCGCAAGAGGGTCAGGCATGGCGCATGCCATGCTCAAATGGCCTATAGCTGGAAAATGGCCTAGCTGAAATGTTATAGTACTGTTATGTTATTATAACTTCTTGCTCTAAATATTATTAAAAGCAAGTCTTAAAAATTTTGAAAACCTGTGACAAATATATCAAGCTAGTTTCAACAATATTTTTGTTATTTTCTGTGTTCTCCTTCAAACGCCCCCAAACAGGTCATAATTATAATGTCACTCAAAACGTATTGCTTCTACACACAGTTCAACAGTAGCACAATAACAATAGCATTTATAAATTTCGAATAGGAGAACAGAACCAGGATGGCTGCTGCTGTTAATTTATATGAAAATCATATATATTTACACAAGTTACGACATTGATTTGATGCACTAAATTTTCATTGGTTTATTTACTCATATTCTTCACTAAGCGACCTGACTGTCAGTGATTCGGTGGTGATTAAGTTTCTTATAGTCGATGGAATAGAATGTACTAAAATTTGTTTGTTCTGTATTTTATATAAAAACGTTTTAGTATTGTTTATATGCATATAAAAAGAAGTATAGAAGTAGTGAAAACAGTATTTTGATTTTAATCAACAATGTTTATAAAAACTGTGATCATTGATTCTGATTTAAATCCTCCAACCCTTGCAATATTATAACAACCTTCAAGACTACTGACTGTGAAAAAAATTGGCATATATATACATTGCACATTCATGTCAACAAAAATAAAGGGCCTACCTTTAGTCCATGCTTTAAGCTGACATGTCCAGCTGCCATGTTGACTAATATTCGGGGTACGAAGAATGGATTAATTTTGCGATAATTTCCCTGAGACAAAAACTCGCCTGCTTGAGCAATGTCCTCCATACTGACCATTCCCATGCCGATGGCTACACCTGTTCAAATAATAAATTTGCAATCAACATTACCATAAAATAAAATAAATAAAAACTAATTAAAAATCCTCACAGTCCAACAGACAAACGTAAAACTTCTGATAACCTTTGTGGCATTAAGATTACACCAAGAGATGCTTATCAAGAAGATCTGTAACAATTCTCCCGGCATGGTAATCAAATCCCACACCCTGAGACTAAGAGCCAGAACGTTAACCATTGTACCAAAGAGTCACTCTCTGGTGTGAGGGCAACATTCTGCTCACACCAGGACCACTACATACAGTTCGAGCTAACTGAATAAGTGTCTGACTGATGGCATGTTTTATTAATTCATTTCGTCAGGTTCCTGACCATGTTCAGCATACATACTTTATGCATGTGATCAATTGATCTTCTTCAGGCCTGGCCTCTGCTGTGAAGGTCATTTGAATGTAACAGCGCATGACATCTATCTGTGCTTCAGGTTCATATTTTATACTAGGATTGATCATTGCACTCGGGATTATCAAAGGATTCAAAGCTGGTATATTAATCTTAAGCAGTGGTATAATAAGGAAGTAGAACACCACCAGACACCAACATAGTCATAATTATTGTAACATCTATTCAATGGCATCAAATTCTATTCAATGAACATTGATTAATGTCTGTCAATCGTATTTTATCTGGGGAGGACTGGTCCAAAACTAAACTTCATTAGTAGCATACAGTCTATTTTCTTTAATTAAAACACATATCCCATTTCAATTACCTGCTCTCGCCGCATCCTCATTAGAGGCAGCTGTCCATCCCGACTGTGCCAAGGCCTCGTCACTAGCCACCATGGCATACTGCGCTGCGAGAGACATGCTTGCTTTCTGGGCTTTGGGAATGTGAGCCTCGAGATTCAGACAGCCTTCTTTCTCTCCTCTCGGTACAACACCAGCCACTTTGCATGGAATCTTTTCATACTCTGAAAAGAAAAAAAAAGAAATATTTTTCAATACAGTGATTGCAAAAAAGAAACTACTGCACTGCAGCTATCAGCACTGCAGCAATAACCATGATTTCAAGCATGAAATCTCATTTGGATGACCCAGTGCAATATTGTAGAAAGTAGATTATCAGTCGATAAAATAAAAACAATGATAAATTGTTCAAACTTCCACATTCAGCAATATCACATGCATTATCCGTCAGTGGGGCTCCATATCATAAATACTCTTACAGTCAACATTAAAATCAAAGCTGCGTTTTTATATACCTTTTCCTTCCAATCTTTTTATGCCACAATCTCCCTGTATTAACCTGGACCACACGTGTTCCACTCCTACTCCTAGACACGTCACAAGACCCATTCCCGTAACCACAACCCGGCGACTCTTGTTCATATAAGAATGGATATTCCTGTTTGGACACTTGAAGAGTGGAACAGCGGTGAAGAATTTAGTCCTCATCTTGGAACACACTTAGGAAAACCTGTAAAAACAAAAGGTGACATAGAAAACCTAACCTTGAAACTTGCAATAAGTGTTAGTACTTAATTACCACATAATGTATTTGGTTAGAATTCAATCTTGACCATTTTTTGTCATCACTGGGCAATTCACCATACATTTAGTGGGTCATCGATCATAAGCCAAATGCTTCATTTCGGGCTACAATTAAAGGGCATTTTAGCTATTGCCTCTGTGAATGCAGTGCCATGGACGCTTCTCGGGGGTCATCATTTGGCATGGGGCGGCATCATGTGGTGAAGGAGTCACTATTTTTGGAGGGCCCATCATTCCATGAAAGGGGCGTCATTCTGTTAAAGGGGCGTGCCTGCACTGGGTAAGCTTTATTCATTACTTAACTAGTGAAGTATTAGGGATGGTTTGAAAACCAAATAGGCTCTCACTAGGAAATTTTGCCCAAATGCAGCAGCCAGCGAAGCATGAAGCCAGGAAGGTGTGACTTCAGGCCTTCACCAGAAAGATAGCCACAGGCCAGAGATTGGGGGTGATGCGCTGGCCCTTTTACTGCGAAATTGCCAGTATATTTTAATTTAAGATTGGTTTTATCTCCATAATGGCATCAATAGCCAAAATTGTAGCTGCCCATACATTTAATTATTGAGATTTGCATTTCTTTTTTATGAATTCTAAATTTCGTGAGGTTAACAAACTTGAGTGAAATATTGGTAACAGCCAATTAGCTCCAATTCGACCTGTGCGTGTGAACTGTCATCACAAATTGACACAATGTCATCTCACTTGTCAAAATGTTCTCAGTTGATTTCGCTCTTTTCATGATTTGACACCTTTATCGTGTTCTATCAAAGCCTCCATTCTTTACTCATACTAATATCTGTCATTACCTTCTATTCGTGAAATCCTTAGTTTGTTTATAAATCAAAGGTAAACTGGATTAGTCGTGCACAAGTCACTGTGCTCCAAACCCACATGGCAGAAACTCGTACAATTAACGCTAGGGGACGCGGCCGTAATTTGTTTTATTTACTGAAGGGGGCGTTGTCTGTCACGCCATCCCATAATAGACGGACAACATTTGGTGAGAGCAGTCTGGAGTGTCCACATTTAATGCTATTCCGGGTGCCGGATTACCAGAAATTACTGCATCTGGCTACACAACAACAATTTAGATCATGTCTTCGATTCAAATGCCACGAGTTTTGTCTCAAAGAGGCAAGTCGCAGTATGAGATCGAACGGGAAAACTTCGAAAGACATCAGGTTGGTTTCTCTCCTGCTCTCTGGGAAATTGTCAACAACACATGGACATGTCAGTTTGTACTGCACTCAGATTTGCCAGTTTTGACAGTTGTCCTGGTCACCGCTGTCATGTAATGACGTTGCCTTTCAACCTTGACATCTATGTTGCATATAGTTGACTATATGTGTGTATGATCATTTAAATCACACTTGTTCTAGTTTGATGGAGGTGGCAGTGACAAGCATCATAACTTGGTTTCAGGAATACATTTTGACAAAATTGAATGTGTTGATAGTAATACAACAATATGTTGTGCTTTGCAAGCTGATACATCAAAAAATTTTACATTATAACTTCTAGTAAATTGTATACCAAGTTTCTATGTATTGTCAAAGATTTCATGAACAATCATCCTCCCCCCTAACAATTAATGCCCATTATATGATATGACCATCAAACTTTGGCATTATCAAAATTAAACCTGCCAGAATTTAACTTCGATCTTGTGTTTTTATTTTAAAAAAGTCAAAGTAATTCTGTTATGACTTAATGTACCCTAATTATATCCAATTAGAAATAAAGTATTGTTAAAAAATCATGCAGTTTTAATAATAATCTGAAGCTCTCAATCCCTGGGACAGAGATCAAACACAATTGTCCCTTTTACAGAAGCTGTTATCAATAGGAGAAAGGCAAGAAGTAGGTTGAACATTGTTGATGTTTATCTAGTTCTCAAAAATTCATGCAATGTATGGACTTCATAATGATTTCACTGTGAATTAACTCAAACCATGCTTGTTTTGATATTAGCTATTACACCCGTTGATCCCAACAGTGAGGGATAAAGTGATGTACTATCGGATTTCCCAAATTGCTAAGCCAAAGTTTTTGTTGCGGGTTTATCTGATACAGTATCCACTCTACCTGCTGTTGCTCACTGGTGGATTGGCTAATAAAGTGCCAGTCAGAAATAAGAACATTACAAGTAATGAATGAGCTGTTCTATGAATCAGAGCCTCATGTTGGCTGGATAAGAAAAATAAATTGCTTAATATGATGTAATTCTTGAAATTCTGTAACAACAACACAAAATTGGTGAATAATAAATTTATAGAATGCAGACTCATTTGCCAAATATCAACTTAATTAGTTTTAAGTATGTTTTATAATAAAGTTTATATTTTATTTTGCAGCACACAAGTATACAGAAAGCCGTAAACTCCAATGAAACACCAGTGAAAGAAAAACACGTTCGAAGTATCCTTTGATTGCTATTTTACAAAGATTAGTGTATGAATGTTGTGAACATCATCAGATACACAAGTGTATTCTGTTATTAGAAATGAAACATCTGCTCGTTTCATGTTTGTTTTTGTATGTCTGAAGAGATTGTTTGTGAAAGATGGTGAGCATAATCATTAAACGAGATGAAACTTTGATGTTGTATGGTCTAGTGAGAATCAAAATATATTTAGTGTTTATTATGATTTACATCGTTAAATTTAAGATTTTCTGTGACATTTCCCATGTTGTGGGATATATGCTTGCACCCCTCTACCAAGGTTTGATTACTGTACTGGTAAATTGGCTTGTCACTGAAGGTCTTCAGAATTAACAAGAGTGCATTTAGGTTGTAGCCTTCTTTGTGTTTCATTGAGACGCGACATATTCATTATGTGGCCTTAAGGTGAGGTCTTAATGTATAGGTCTTATTGGCTTATTTTGTGATCTATTATTATAGCTTCTAGGACATGCATTTGTGTATTTTCTGTGTCAGTTTGATGATGTACAAAAAAAAAGGTATTATCTAATTTATATGTACCATATGATGTTGAGTGTCTGTACTCCTGTATTAACGACATGTAGTGTTCAGGTGATATAATTACTCAGCAGGTATTGCTTATCTTTTGCGAGCTATTTTAACAGGCAAGCCTTGTTATTGATCTCCTATCATTGCTGTTCATTCAGCCATAGCAAGTATGGAAATGATGACTTGACATGTGTTGCGAAACCTCGCTTGTAGTCGGATTAATTACTCCTAACATTGATTTCCTTGTATTTTTGGCCTAGATTGGTCTCGATGAGTAACGTCTCTAAAATGCTGACTTATACCATTGTACAGGTCATAGGTGATTTGGCTTGGAAGTGTGCCTCTTCTGATTATGGTAGTGATAAATTGTCTTATCGATAATCTCAAAGAACTGAAGTACATGTACAATCAAACCTAAGCTGAGCGATCACCCAAGGAAATTATCAATTTGGCCATATAATACAGGTGATGGTCTGTTGACCTTTTAAAAAGATTTGTAGTTCATAGGAGTTGGAAGTGGCCGCTTACGGCAGGTCACTGTTCTGTACGAGTGGCTGTTCGGACAAGTTTTGACTAAACAAAGACTACTGCACATCCCATATACTCATGTATATACTATTGGATCCTAAATTTCCCTTATCATGCTTATTTTAATGGAGTTCTCAAGTGGTATAGCAAATTTTGTGAAGTTGTTGTACTTAAGGTTAAAGTTGTGAATGCACTGAAAAGAACCTTTTTAAAAAAGATAAGTAAAAAAGTATGAAACACAAAGCCTATATAACTGTAAACAGGACCTGTGTGAACTTACTAGTTGTGTCATATTTCTTGTGAAAAGTTGTGTATGGTCTTAAGTGGGGCATTGAACTGGGTTATATTTTTGCTCTTAAGTAAAAATGCCAACATGGAGTCATGGACTTCCCCTAGAATTGTGATAAATAGATAAACAATATTTTTTTAGTCTTAAAAAACTTTTACGCCTTAGCCTGTCTGTGTTGCATTTAAGACATGCAATTTTTACAAACTGGTATAAAATTCATGAAATAAGCAATGATCGTTACTAAACAACTAAATGTCAAAATGTAGTCTTTGACTTTGCAGAATAATAACAAATTTGCGCTCTGGCATTGATGTATTATCCTGTTTGTTTATATCTGTTATATATGGGTCAGTGCTGGGAAGTTTATAATTTTTATGGTACCATTTTGTAGTTGTTTGTGCGTGTACCTTTTTGACCATGCTTGACTAGTGACGCATGATGAAATAACATGCATGGCTCAGTAGTATGAATCGGATAGATATGCCATTTAAGCATTTGCATATAATTCTCCACTGAATTATGTAATGATTACATATATACCTGAGAACTTGTGTATAGTATGTTCATGGAGCCACCACAAGAGTTCTGGTGGCTCCATGGTATATAAAATATAACAAGCCTAAATTAGCAAAATACAGTTGGGTGAACTGTAGTCCCAGGTACGATAATGCGATTCTTGGCCTGGGCATTCTTAATGAACTGCAGATTGATCAGCTGGATGTTGTTCGCATGAGACGTTAAATTTATATAATTATCCATAACATACTATATACAAATTCTCTTGTATATACTTATTACTAACTGCTCAGCACAGTGTCCCTGCTTGGGCAAATGAATGACCTCACCCACGGGGTATATGTATAAAATGGTGTGAAATCAAAGACTTATAATCTCATCGTTATGTCTTACTTCAGCGGCTGGTCATAGGTTATATTCTGATAGTGCTTCAAAGCAGTAGGATTGTTTTCATGTATTCACACTGGCTGACTCTGCAGAAGGTCCCAGGTTCAATTCCTGGCTCGGACGCTCGCAATGAGCTACATCTCAGCTGGATGTCGATCGCATGAGACATTTAATTAGATGTGCCTTGCACTCTGTGTCTAACTGTCTATGCTGAGGCAAGTAACAAGCCCTATGTGTAACATGTGAATTCCCACACACAATTTCCCAGCCTTATCATCTCATCATTACATCTCCCTGTGGCAGCTGGTCATATAATCTGGCTAAGCTTAATTCAGACCATTGGCCTTGAGACAATATATAGAGTTAGGAATCGAATTATATAAGATCTGTGGTCTGTTGGACTGCTTAAGAAAGAAGAGAGGTGCATAGCAGTCTGTGAAAACATTTGTCAGCACAGGTGCATATGCACACTGATATGTAGAAGTGTATGTGCATATGATGTGTGTGATGAGTCATGGGATGAAGTGATTAGCCCTGTTGGACCCAGAGAGCACACATACCCACCCTAGATTCATGGCACTTGGGGGGGGGGGGGACTAGGGCACAGAGGAGCAGGGGGGGGGGGGAGTGAGGAGATATGCCCCATGATACCAGAAAATATACAGTGCCATCTCCCAATAGTGAACCTGTGTTTGTGCTGATCGCTGAAAGGACAGTAGAACACTGGCCATGGAATGTGTTTCCCCTTGTACTTAGTGTCTATCCTGAGGCAAGTAAAAGACCCCACTCATGGGGGCAAATGTGTATGGAATGCTCCTGTTGTCTCACATCATCAATTAACCTTTGCTAGTGACAAGAACTTGCCTTAGAGGGCTGAACTTTCCGTATCTATCTATCTACCTATCTACCTATCTATCTATCTATCATTAGTGAAAAGCTCAATACTAGCTGCATCACTGCAGCATGTGTAATGATTACTGATTAATTATAATACTCCAAGACTAATTATCCACAATTATTGATTAAGATGTCAGCATAAAATTAGTTCATCCTAAAATTGTGTTTTCAGTTGTTATTTGTATGATGTAAATGATGTGAAGAAGTGTTACTGTTTCATATACATATACACACCACATCATTACATGATGTGTATCTGATTAAAATGATCACAGTCTACCTAATCAGTATATTCATTTACCCTGCAGCATGTACAGGTGTAGCATTAATCATGTTGATTTGATATGAATGGGAGCTCTGGGCTTATGCTGCATGTTATAATATCATGATTATAGATGTAAGGTAATTGATATGCACTGTTCTGGGGCACTGGTGTACTGCTGCAGCTGTTCAGATATGTTATTAGATAATTACCTAATTGATTATTAGATATAAGATATGAGGTATGATATAGCTATATGGAAAGGTAACTCTTCAGCTCTGCTGAAGGTACCGCGTTCGGTTACCGGCCTGGTACTCTTCGTGAGCTACGTCCAAGCTGGATGTTGATTGCATGAGACATTACATTAGAAGTGCCTTGTATTCAGTGTCTATACTCAGCCAAGCAAAAGACCCAAACCCTGGGGTATATCTGGAACATGGTCTGGACTCCAAGCCTTATCATCTATCTCATCATTACATCTGCCTCTGGCAGCTGATCATGTAAGCTGGCTAAGTTTCAGACCAGTATCATTGATACATTGAGACATGTATATATACCTGAAATTATGATCTCAAAACTGACACAGCATTAATTTTCAAAACTGAGGCTCATCTTTCCTAGTCCTTGATAGCTAATTTCATCGTATTAAATCTGTTTTTACATCTGCTGATGATGGATATCTGGCTTTGGTCAGTGATATTAGATAATATAATCAAAGCTGATAGTCATATTAGATATGCAGTGAAATTGATCTGTGCATTTTGATTTTTATGGGTTTTTTTTTTTCTTCCCTTTTTTCATTATGGAGTTGTTTATGTTGCCCGTCTGCGATGGGTGTGCTCCTATCGTGTAGTTTTTAATGAGTATTTAAAAAGTTGGTTTTTGTACTTCTCAACCAATGTACAGTGTATGTGATAGGTATGCTGTATTGACAGAAGTCTATTTACATATTATTTTTTGAATAACTGCTCTAGTAAGTGCTCAAATAATTCTTAGATTTTCAATGCAGTTATATGCAGATGACTGATCCATCAAGTTGGTAAATTAAGACTCGTTTCTTTGTATGGTAAAATTCTGGTTACCCATTAAAAAAAAACTTATAAAAAAAGAGTTTAAATGCAAAAATGCAGTGGGCTCTAATTGAATGCATAATTTCTTAAAAATTTTCTGTTGCAACCCGAATGTAATTGGCTAAAATATTGTAAAACACTTTTCATTTTCTGAAAACAATGTTCAAGCTTTGTTATGAGAGCGTTTAACTTTATCAAATTGTTATGCATTAGTGTTCTATGGTCTGTTGATGATTTATTGATAAACACTGATAAAGTTGTAAATTGTGTGTAGATAAAATATTCAGGGACTGGATCAAGTGTGTCAATGCAGAACCAAAGATTGTAAAATTAATTCATAGCTTGTTTCTGTCGTCTTGTGCAAATGTAGCATCCTTGAAGTTGATAGAGTTATCTTGTAACAGAATAGTGTGAAAAAGAAGGGCATACATGTACCATTGTACCTATTGTATATATGTGTGCATTGCAGTGTTTTTTCTAAATGTTTGCATAGACATGTAAAAAATAGATCTTAGTCAGCCGATGACTTGATACCCTCAAGGAGTGGACAATTTGTGTGTGGCCATTGAGGATTAGGACAGTGCATCCCTCAAAGGCAAATTATTGTCTTCTATGAGTGATTTTATGCTAATATCTATGTTGAGGTAGTCCCAACAAACGTACTCATGATGCTAGTGGGCATGCTTGCAATATTTATATAATATTAATATAACAGCAATATTTCTAGTTGAGTTACAAGGCACCATCAAATGAGGGTCTTATGCAAACGATGTCTGGCTGTGATTTACTTCATATATAAAGAGTCACTATGCTGTGGCAGGAATTGAAATCGGGACCTCCTTTATAAATACATGTTATAATATAGAGTATACATGGTATAGGCACATGTATCCATAATTCATGCACTGGTGCTGTTGAGGAACATTTTAAATTCATATTCCATAAACCACGTGGCTGCTTTTGATATAATGCATGGCCACAATGATCCTCTTCTGTCCAGTGCTTTTGGATTATATTTTCTTGCAATTATTGTGTCTTTATAGTATTCAATAATTTATATATTCCTTAACTATGACTAGCTGTGATTATAGGAACTTTCCAGGAGAAATCAGGAGGATTATTCTGGGCGGTCGTGACTCGTTTGCCTTTACAAGAACACCCGATCACCTGTTGGAAGTTCTGCAATGTCCTGCACAAAGTTTTACGAGAAGGTCATCACCAGGTATGTGTTCGATGAAAAGTGAAAAACAATGGCCTTTGTTCAGCAAAGAAAGCAACAAAAGCTGATAAGATAATTTATCTCTGAATTGTCTAAGACATTATGTCATGTTGAAATCATGTTTATCGTTTATTATTGATTTATATTTTCCTTCACCACAATGCCGCTATATGATGTGTGTGTAAACTTTATGAAGTTTCATAAAGTTACAAAGTGTATTCGGCATATATATATATATATTTACATAGTATATTAGCTTTAAATGTCAGATTTAATCTTTTATTGCAAACAATTTAATCAAACTGATGGCCTGTAATTATTAAAATAATAAGAATATTATCAAAAAATTATAGCAATAATCATGCCGGTTTCAGTGTTAAATGTTTCAAATATTTTTTAACAATTGATAAAAAGCATCCAAAATGGGTCATTTTTGCATAGCTATGAGCCTATGAGCGATAAGCCAATAACCAGAATACTGATTAAATGTCATGAAGCGTCAGTTAAATGGTGTTGTGCCCCTGACACCTTGATTACTATGTTGCAATTTTAATGATGTTTGATAGGACCTTGCTTATCAGAACATTATAACATTACAGGAATAATGTTTTGTAACAGAAAATCTCTCGTTAGACAAAAACCAACATGTAATAAAAAGCAATGAACAAATGTTTTTTGCTGTATTTTTCACGTAATATTGAACTGACAAACATTAACGTGATGATCCCAAATATTTTTTCATATAAAGAGCTGCAGAACATCAGCTGTCACTTGTACAATATCCAGTTTTTGTGGCATTTCCAAAAGATTGTTAGATTAAAATTTTCAAAAAATGTTACATGTTTGCGGTACTACACGTGTGCATTGATTGTACATTAAAATGTACGGCATGAAATGCAAGTGTACAACTATTGTGTGCTCTGCACACTGGTTGCTGTGACCTAGCCACCTAATTATGGACATTTTCTGCTAGTTTACCTAGTTAAACAAATAATTGGTTTAACTATGTAGCCGTTAGAATGTGTATTGACTTAAGAAATCTTCTCTTAAAAATACCAAGAAAATGGGTTCATATTTGTTTTAGTTTAGGCAATTTTTCTGAATTGCCTCCTTGTCAGACACAAGAATTGTGTAAACTCAGCACATGAACATCTAATTATTCTTTAATTTCATTGTTAGACCTTTAATGCCATAAGCGATAAAGCAATCTATAGACGATAAGAGAAATTGATTAATTTAGTTTAGGTGAGTAAATATGCAAAACATGTGCATAATCAGGTCGCTTGGCTTTCAGGTGACCGCACACAGTGTGTAGTGTCACTGTTAAAAAAAGTTAAACACAAAATTGTTGTACCTCACAAATTTTACAGAAGCAATCTTTGAATGCGCTTTCTGGATTTGTCATTTCCAAGGTTGCTAGGTTATGCGTATAGAGATATTTCTGTCGCTATGCCAACGTACCTCTTTTGAAGTTAGCCATGTAAAGCCTGAAGGCTTATTGTTAGTCACAATGTAGATATATGACATATATAATATATATTATGTATAATATAGCACATATGTGCATACTTTAATGACAAATATCAAATGCCTGTAATATTGAACTGAGTTGTATTACCTGATTTTTTTTAATGAGTTGGACATAGGTTTACTATGAAGATAATTAACAGACATGTGATGTAACAATTTCAAAATTGCAGCGAGTTGCTGGACAAAATATTGCATAGTTGCTTCATTTGTTCATTTGTAAGGCTACTATACATTTTTCTTTTCAACATATTGTTTAATGGCCCCTCATATAGATTTATGTAATGTATATTCGGTAATTATGAAGTGAACATATGAATAACAGTCAATTATATAATAACATAATAGTGTGTAATGTCAGTAATTTTGGGAGTTTATGTGCATTTATGAATTTTTTATGGACAGTACATTGCATAGATTCATCTGTACTAGCCCGAGAAACTCTTCCTGATCGCACACCGCTGTCGGCTCTTATTCATATTGTGACCTTTATTAAGGGGGTTTCACACATAGCCGGATCAGACGCAGGAGCGTCCCGGAGGACAACTCCGGAATACTCCCGCATACTCCGGGGAAAGGCGTATAGACATCTTGTTCATGTCCGGGATTGTCCGGCATTGTCCGGCAAAAAAATTAAACATGTTTAATTTTTCATGCCGGAGATCCCGGAATAGTTAAATCCGTGTTGGTCCGTGTAGATCCGTGTAGGTCCGTATAGACTCCCAATATACTCCGCCGATCTCCGGGAATCTCCGTATTTACTACGGCATATCTCCGGCTACATCCGGGGTCAACCGGGCATGAATATTTCGCCGCCATTAACGCCGGAGAGTACAAGGAGCAACACGGCTCCACACGAATGAACACGGTGTAAAGACCTGTGATATCCGCGAAGGCACCGTGAAAATCTGGTTCACTCCGCATTCTGAACGGGACAGTCGTGTTAGCTCCGTGTTGCTTCTTGTTGAGACCGTATTGACATCGTGTACACATCGTCAAACATTTATTTTTTGTTGACATTTAACAGCTCTTTGATCCCGGAACCCACCGGAGGTAATAAAATGTTACTCCGGGACGCTCCGGCGTCTGATCCGGCTATGTGTGAAACCCCCTTTAGTGCTCACAAAATAACAGATAGTAAATAAGAGCTAAGCGAACATCAGATATCTCAGGCTACATCTGTACCAGCTTTATCAGTTCTCAATAAAATTAAAATGCATTCATATTAGTATTTTTTAACTTTGCATATACATATTGACGGCGATTAGTATCTATAGATCTTGTTGTGAAATCATCAACCAAAATATGGAAATCAGCCAGACAAATAATGATGTTAGAAAGTCATTTTGAATGCTTGACCAGGATTGACTTTGTTTGCATTTTTGGATATTAAATTAATATGACCGAATTTGTTATCGATTAGGCTCAGTATGTAATTACTGGACATTGTATTTGCTTACTGTATGCATGGAGTCTATTTGTGCTGAAGAATTAATCTTCTGATTTAAGATCAGATTTAATATATTAATATATTCAGATATATGGTGTATTTCTGAAACAAAAATTGGCTTGGTTTCAAAATTGGTTGAGTTTAAGAAGTAATGAGAACTTAGTCAGCTTTCTGTTAGCGTCTGCGAAATATTGAAAACAACATTTATTCTTATGATTAATAAGAAGCGACTTATCTGTGACAGCAGTCGGACTAATTCTTTGTTGAACACAATGAAATTTAATCGCAACTGTTTATACTGGGCAATCTTTTCGGTAGAGAGAACTGGAAGGGAACAGTCTTCAGAGTACTAGATTATACCATTCGTTTTTTTAGGGCTGCGAAATACAACCTGTGTCCTTGTTCCGATAAAGTAATTTATCTGGAACATAATCATTGTTTATTTGAGAAATTGTCCACTGTGAACAACTTAATTCATCATTTTTTGTTGCTTAACAAGATAAAAACAAAAAAATTATACGTCCAGCATTTTCTCTAAAATAATCTATATCGGTATTCTGACATTGCATAATCTTTAGTATGATTCATAAATTCAATAATATCTGATCTGGTATTATGCTCAGCAGTGATGGATCAATTGCCAATTGATAAACCTTGCATTTAGGAAACCTTGCGATATCATATGCCTATTGTGTAATATGTATTTGTTATAAAAACTTGCTGATTTGGAAATATTTTGGTAAAAAATTAAAAATTTTAATAATAAAAAGTTTAATCATGTTGCTGCAAATTGCAGTTGAGTCATAAATACGGCTTGTTGATATTTTGTGGTTTTGTTAATAATTCGCAATAATTTTGCAAGAAGATTTTCATACCTAGTAAATCATCCATATATTAATCTTGACATGATGAATTTGTTTAATTAGCTCATATTAGATTTGACCCGAATAACAGTTGATTTGACTAATAAAAGTGTTGGACCAAAAACAGTTTTGAATCGGCACCTTTTCAAAAACAATGTTTAATTGGCTCAATAGCTAATATTAGCTGATTTGATATGAACCAAAAATAGGCTCATATTAGTTTTGAACCAAAAACAATGAAAATTTGATTAGCACCAATAACTAATTAGATTTGTACCGAAAAAAGTTTTTGATTTGGCTCATATTAAATTTGAATCAAAATGTTTAAGCGGCTCATATTAGCTGATTAGATTTGAACCAAAAACAGAAAAATGCTTATGTGTAATATGAATATTAAAATGTTTTCAATATGAAGTGTTAAAATTCCTTGTAGTTTCACACGTTATGATGATATAAGAAAGAATCATGATTATGGCAAAGTTGTTATGCATTCGTTGACATATTATTTAAACGTTTGGCAAACAAATTAAGTTCGAGTTGACCTTTTTAAATTGTCCACATGTGCTACTGCATAATTGTACTTTCTTACTACGAGGAAATGGGCCATGAAGTAGTTATCCCCCTGAATAATGAATTAAATGTGAATAATTGATCGTGTTGTCTAAATAGAACGAAGCGTTGAGAGTTATCAAGGTTTATTTGTGCTGTTTTTTGAAGGTTATTTTACTTCTTTGTTTTTTCTGTTTTTTAATAAAACACATGTTTTGGTAATATTAGAGTTCAATAATTACAAAAAAAATATTAAATATCTAACCTGCAGATTTATGATGGCTACTCAGTAGTTAATGCATGGTATTAATTGATCATTTGTTGAGTACTCTTTGTTAATATTTCGCTGTCATATTTGTCTGTCTGACTCAGACCTATGCACAAATAGTTTATTTCTCTGAAGAAATGATATACTCATTTCCCAGTAATTTCATCACTGTCATGATTTAGGTATTGAGTTATACTAAATAATTTTTAACTTCGAGTGTATCCACATCATCTAAGGTCTTTCTGCCTTGTATACATACATATATGTGTAACTGTACTGCTATTTTTTTGGGGGGGTTATTTCACTGTTTTTCTCTGTATTGTTCCTGTACTTGTTTATGTGAGAGGCATTGTGACGTCACTTGTGTGTTCCATCCTCCCACATAGTTCTATCGCCATGGGAATGCAGGGCCACCCTGCTTCCACTTGTTGCACCAGAGTCTTTACCCCCAGCTCTCTCAACCCCTACTATCTTCTTTGTTTATATTCTTCTCTCATCCTGTTTTCTGTTTCAACACTTTTTGTTTTATTGTGTACAACAGTTTGAAATGACTCTCTTTTCCTGCAAATTCCCAACTAACAATTCTTGGTAAGAGTCTTTGAGAGATGAGTTCCTGAACTATTTGCTGTGGCCCAGTGGGTTAAGTACATGCTGCTCAACTGATAGTGTCAGGTTCTATTCTAAGATTTTGACATGTGACCTGTCATTTCGATCCATATTCACTATGCAATTCTTAAAGCGATTCCCAGAGCATTTGGTAGAGTGGTTCGGTTGTAATGGTGATCACTGGCTCTTTCAAGTGACTGGAGTTCAATTCGAGGACTACTAAATTGTACAGTACTACTCTTAAAAAAGGTTCAAATGTAGCTGGCCAGAGCTATGAACAACTGACTAAAGCGGGAACTAACCAATGCAAAATTATCCAAGCTATCAAGCTGGAGACACCAGCAGCATGAGCAGTAGTCTACTCAATTAATTCCCACATTAAATTAAAAACTGCCAATAATTTCTTAATTATATGTGTGACACATGAAATAGCTCATAAACATTTACTGCAATTGAATAAAAAAAAAAAATTGCAATACAATTTATATATATTAATCATTATGGAATACTTTGACTATAGTTCAGCCTAGTCTAGCTTGGAAGACCATCTTCCCAGGGCAAGTCCACTTACCTGCTTACTCCACGCAGCTTTTGTTGCGTAGCTACACGAAGATGGCGCTTTGGCTTTAGGAAGATGGCAAAAGACTGGATATTACATATGAGTTGTACCATATTTTGTTCACAAGCTTTTGATGTTATAAATATAGAGCACTGAAATGTTAAATGTTTTAAGGAACTAATTAACTATTTTATGTCCTTGTTAGGAGAATATTAGGAAGTTCCTGCTCTGAGGAATGTGCTAATTAAAAGTTGGCAATGATATATATAAATACAAAACTTGCTCGAGGTGCAATTTGTCAATGCGATCAGTGAATACAAATAATTATTTGGGTCATCTCTCGTATTATATTTTGCAATTTATTTGTTGCAGGTTATTCCAGATTCTCACAGATATGTGGGATACATCAAGGACCTGGGGAAATTATGGGTAAGTAGTGTGTGGCTTATTTGTAAGTATGAGGTGAACGTACGTATTTGTTCTGAGATGTGTAATAAATTACATACATCGACATGGCCAGTATATATGTACCTTCTGTTATGGCCAGAAATAATTTATTGACCGAGGTCCAGTGACATAGTCTTGGTGGTGAAGTGAAGCACCACTCGATCAAAACTTACAGAGGTCTGGACCTTGGAGACCTTATTGCTAGCAATGACCTTGTATAGATTTATTGTGATCAGAGTATAATAAATCATTACGTACTATACATAGTTTAGAGACTGCAATTTCTTAAATACTATGTAAGTTGATATACACTGTATAGAGAAAATCTGAATGCTAATTTGCCATATAATTATCAGCTGATTATATATAAATATTGGATGCTAATTACTGCCTCAGAACAACACACGAGTGTACTTAGTTTTGCCTGAAATTCTGTCATTCATGAGTCACCTCTGCAGTATTTGCTCGGAGAAAGACATTTTTATTCCCTGGAGATAAAGCGCCACAAACTAGATCAGTCCGATGGGAATGAGAGAAAGAAAGGAAAAAAAGAAAGAAAGAAAGGAAACTGAGAAAGAAAAAAATGCTGGGCTTGAGATAAGACTGTCCTCTACCATGTTTTACCTGTATTACAATCTTAAGCCTATTACTATTATAAGTCTGGTTGAAGGCTCTGGTTAATTACAGATATAACAAAAGAAATAATAATGAATTTAATATAAATTGTGTTTTGTGTTTATTGGCATCAATGTGATAATTGTTGAAAGTCTCGCTTCAAAAATGGTGGAAGTTTCCAATGATGCATACGTCATAGATACCTCAATTGGAGATGAAAATCATGAAAATGTGCTCGAGCTTCTGTGTTTTGGTCCTTGGTGAATGGACGGAGAAAGGGGGAGGGGGGAGGGACTTGTCATAACAAGAACGTGGCTATATATGAGTAAGATGATCTATATTTTTGATCATTTTTGTGCTGTCTCAGTGGCATTGCTGTTAGCAATACATGTACAGCTGTTCATACATTTTTAGTTTTTATTGCCGTAAACTCGTTATTTATCCAGTCCATACTGAAAACCATATACTATGGACTGAATAAGCCATCTTGCTTATAAAGAAACATACAGTAATGATAGTTATGCATTTTGGCTTAGCTTTAGCTGCTGCAATTGAAATGCATTCGTGTGACTGACATACAGTATTTGACTATTTATCTTCAGTGTATACATGCTAAAAATACACCCAATGAAAATACAAACACACTAAAAATAGACTGTATACACAATGTTTAGCAATGCATGACTGACTACATGCATTTAAAATGTTTTGTGTTTTGTTTTTTTAGGTTGTGACTGAGTCCCTTTTTTTAGATAGTATTTCTGTGAAAATCTGAATGAGCTTTTGTTTACAAACAAATAGATGATTCATATAATTTTTATCATAAGTCATACACTTATCTAGTAATTTCATGGTTCAGTGAAATTTTGCCAGATTTGTTTATTCGATGTAAATACACATTCGTTGTATAGAATATAAGATACAAATATTATGCTCCAGTTGTCATTTATTGTGCATTTTTTAGTGCAGGAAAATATTATTTTGAACTGATATCAGCTGATATCCAGCGAATCAATCTACCTGGCTTAGATTAGCAATTATACATGTATAGGCTAAATAATTACAGAAGTGATTTTTTTCTCTCTTAAATTTCTGTTATTTTTATTTCAGGGTCACCTGAAAGAGGGTTACGGAAAATTGATAGCGTTCTACATCAAACTGTTATTACAGAAACTAAATTTTCTTAAAAAGGTAAGAAATAATAAAGTTCATTTATGTGAACACATTTTACCTGTTTGAAAGGTCACTGAATAGCTTCAATGTTCATGCATGTATGTATGTGTATCTATCGAGCGGGTACCCGATATAAATTCCAAGTGAACATGTTTTAAAGCAAGTAGTATATTATGTTGGGTGTTATAGATAACTTCATGCGCGACTATTAGGATCACTGTGAAGGTATTGCTTTCTTTTTCAGTATCCGCCGATCCCAGGAAATCTAATGGTAGAAGACGATGATATAAATAAACTGTGCAACAATGATATTAACACATAGTAAGTGTTTTGTGTATGATGTGTATTCCTGGTTGTTTTAGGCTTCTGCATTATCATTATCAAACTGATAAAGGAGTCCACTTGTAAGCACCATAATTTTTAGTAATTAAGTATGCTCATAATGTGTCATCAATGATACATCATGATATTGTTCTCGTACTGAGTTACGTCAAATAATCCAAAAGTTTAAATTAATAGATAGCGGTGATCACAGCATCCAAATTAGCATAATGCCATATTAATTTGTGTTCTTTTTCTAAAGTATAAATTTTTTTGTAATATTATTCTTTTCAGTTTTGAACTTAGCGTCGACATGCTGGACTACATGGATGACATTCTGAATTTACAAGCTTCAGGTAAAGCTAAACAGTGTGGATTTTGAAATTGTATTCATTCAATATTATTTCCTTATTTGTGCTGATTGGTTATGACTAATATGGGTTATGAGAACCGTTGATATCTTGTGGGTTTTCAGACAATTATTGATATACTTTGTTGACATTTGGGTCACTTAAAAACACTTAATTTTTTTATTATGACGTGTCATTTTATTTCCTGTCAGCAAATTTCTCATCATGTTTACTCCACTTTTCTTGCAGTGTTTGGGTCTCTGGACATGTCAAGAGCTTCCTCAATGACCTCGACAGGGCAATGTCGTCTCGCGCCCTTGATCCAGTGCATCCAGGACTCCTGTCAACTCTACGACATTCTCGTCAAGGTCCTGTTTAGGCTTCATTCATGTAAGTTCGGAGTCAAATGTTTAACTGTTTACAGTAATGATTTTGAAGTAGTGCTTTCAAGTAGAGTTAACATGTAGCATATAGAAAACGCTTACAAATAACTAATGAATCTGTCACACTAACTGATTGGTTTTTGCCTGTTGTAAATTTGCTATTTTTTGGTCGATCGACGCATTAACACTGAGTTTTTAAAGATTTTTATTTGGCAAAATGATTACAAATTATTAAATCATAGAAATAGTTTGATTAGCTGAGTGGCTTACTAATGTTATTGTCGCTGGATAAGCTTGCTTTTCATTTTACAAATAACCAAATGTTTGATTCTTTAATCAAAAATGTGAAGTAATTCGAGAGACTGAGCTTTCTGTAGATTTAGATGATGTAGATAAATAATTATATATTTTTTTCAAGTGATTGGACATGTGCGAGGTATGGATGTATTCATGTAATGTTAATTTAGCTTACTAATATGGGTGAACGGTGTATAAATTTGCTTATCGGGGGATTAAGTAAATGTTTCGTATGTTGTCTACAAAGCCTATGCCCCATTTGCTGTATCTATACATGGTAAATTTGGGAAATATTTCCAAATTCAATGCCCTCTTATTATATATGGATTATTGTAGTCCTCCTCTGCTTTTGAAAATGTAAAAGTCACAGTTTTACATTTCAAATTATTCCATGTGAAAAAATATTATCTGTACAAACAAATATGCAGCTGTATCTGGTCCATCACTTTTACAAGTGTGTTGTACTCAAATTTGAAAAATATGTGCTTATAACACGATTCAACAAGAAAAAAATACCAAAGTGGACAAAAATCGCACATTTAGGAATGCAAATATTGACATGTTTCATGCTGATCACAGATATATTTGTCCAGGATGATATGCGCTTGAGAACTAGGTCTCTGGAGTTTGGCCGACTTTTAAGAATTGACACATATTCCCGTTTTTGTCACTCCTCTGTAATTAGGGCTGTTCCATTTAAGAAAGAGGAGAAAAGGACCTGGAACTGGAAATTTATCTGGTGTTTTTCTTCATTCAAATATTAAGAAAATACTAGTCAACCACCCGATATCAGTTTTCCCCGATATCTGAAAAGTCTTCAGGTACGATCCCCCCCCCCCCCCCCCCCCCCGGCCAGTCTCTAAAGACCTAGTTAAATTTATTTGTGGTGACGCTGCTGTGATCACAATTATCAAAACCAGACAGAATTAGGTAACTGAAATGTCACCATGTTGTGTTCATAATGAGGCATAGCCAGTGGTGTTCAGTGTTGATGGTGTGGGTTAGGTTCCCTTATCGTTACAAAATTATGTTAAAAGTTACACAAAGCTAACCAAACAATTTCACACTTTCAAATTTGAAAAAGTTCTAATTCACCCGAGTTTTCAGTTGACATTGATGTTCATTTTGATTATTTTATCTCTGTGACATCGCACACTAAATATTTGTTTAGCGTAAGACTGGTGTTGACTTTTTGTAAACATACATAACCATAGTGTCGACTCTTTTGCTGAAATTTAATTACGTTCGTTTTTGAATTTCAGGTTTACCAGCAGATACTCTGACAGGACACAGAGACAGATTCAATACCCAGTACAAAAAGTAAGAGTTTCAAAAGTGTCGAGATGTATTTAAGGGACCTTGTGGTATCTTGTAGATTTCATAAGATGTCATTGTAAGACATGGATGCTGATAATATCAAGAGTTTATTAGAATCTAATTTAATCGGACCTCATGATTTGACAAAGTTGAAAGTAACCTTTCTCAGTGTTCCAGCTTGGCCATTTGAGCATGGCGCCGCGCCATGCCTGACGCCCCTAGCACCATGCCTGATTTTGTTATCGCCATGCCCGGAAATTTTTTTTGTTTTTTTGTTGTTGTTTTTTTGCTCTCCAACTAGCCCTATATGGGTCTTTTTAGGTGCCCTAATATTCTTCTGCGCCATACCCAATTAAAATCCAAGCTGGAACACTTTCTTAGGCTAGGTTTACGATATGATCCTATTCAAGTTGTTGTATTATGTAATTCAAAACGTACTTATTGTGAAGGTTTTATCGCAAATGATTTACAGAAAAAGCAGCATTTTATCACCTGCTGTGAATACTCATGTGATGAACACAGCTCGACATTGTCTGTATTCAGAATTTTTATTGACACTTTATTGTCTTTTCAGATTAAAACAGTTTTACTTCAGTTCAAGCAACTTACAGTATTTCAAGAATCTTATAAGAGTGCCTACTTTACCTGATGTAAGTTTACGAGTGTCAGAACTGTTTGTTTTTACTTGGAATTGTACAATTTTTGGTAGATCGGAATAATGTTTTCTTATAATTTTCTGCGGATGATTCTGTGAAAATGCGAAATATATTTTATGTGGTTGTATGAATGGCTACAACTGCATGTATTTAATTTGTATAGTTTCTCTTTGTAATTAATGACGATGACCTATTAAGGATTAGTGTTCTTAGATTTAGATAAAAAAACATTTTTTCCTTACAGCATCCCCCCAATTTCCTGCGAGCTTCAGATCTGAGCAGTCATGTGCGACCAGTTGCTGTTGTACCAGAACCAGAGCCTGAAACTCAGACACCCGAAACGGAGTCACTTGTAGGCGACCTCATTGATACTTCTGTTGTAAGTGTTTTATTGGTCAAAAAGCATTGATTATTTGGTGGGGAATCACTGAAGTCTTTTCACTGAGCAGCCCTGAATTCAGCATGACATAAGTCTTTCTTTTCCTCTTATTACTCATTTTGATTTTCAGACATCGTAGATCATAGCTAACTGATTCCCTGAATATAATTTTCTTAAGGAAGTAACAAAAATCAATTGAACGATAAGGTGTCAAATATACATTAAAATGCACTAAAAATACTGCTGCTAGGATGTACTCTACTTCAGCCAATCACAGCCAAGGGCAGGAACTTTTTCAGCCAATAGAATTGCAGTATTCTATCATATATAGCCACCTGGTGGAAATATAGAGAACCTTCCGTGAAAATCCACCATTAAAGGATGCAAAGTGACACCTTTGTGGATAACAATGAAATTAAAATGTAAAACTTTGATGTAGCCTGATGATAAAATTGAGTATTTGGAGTCGATTCATTCTCCCTGTTAGTTAAGGATATTAATATCATATTGAATATGATGTCTATGTGGACCTGGTAGAGCTCAGAATTGTCATGTTGATTCACTGTCCCTCTTCTCATGTTGGTATACATTTTTTTTCATAGTTTTCTTGAAGTAACTATGCAGACCAGTTCATCACTTTCTTGTCTCGTGATGTCTCCTATTTTGATCTGTGAAGATGATGCATAAAGATACTAACTCAGTCAAAATATTGAATTTAGGAAAATTTAGGTCTGTTACTAGTGTTACTTTAGTGTGAACGTACATTCATTGATATTTTTTTTACATTTGTATATCTGTTTCTTAGGAGGAACCGATGATGATGGCAATGAATGTAAATGGAGCAGCATCTCCTCCGATGCCTGATGAGAGAGATATGCTGATCGAGAGACTGATGCAGGAGATCAACGAACTAAAACAGGAACTGCACTCTGTCAGGGCAGAGGTAAAGCTTCAGCATGGCTTAAGCCCACCTAACTAGTAATTAGACCAGTACTAATTAAAGACCACTGAATTTGGGACCTTTTCTAGTCTCACGTCTCACACTTGCTGTTTATCTCACGATTGGCTTCTTGTTATACCACCAGCGAGACTGTCCAACTTAATGTTTAATGTAATCATAAAATTAAGTGGTTGACGGTAGTTGATTATGTCTCAGTTAGAAGCATTCATTAAAGAATGTCCCTGTTCAGGCCATCTGCTTGTGTTATTTACAAGTGACCCATTGATTTTGTCTGCAAAATCTTCACCTATACAGTGCTATACTTTATCGTATGATTGCGAGTTAATTGCTGAAGCCAGTCTTTTAAAGCAAAGAGTGGTCTTAGCTATTAGGTTGAAATGTTGTATATTACTTAATGGAATGTGTTACAGTATTTCTGGGCGAGTTTTTGCATTAAAAAAAGACTGTTTAACAGCTGCCATATATTGTAAGATTTCTTTATTTTCATCAAAAATAAACATGAAATCATACATAGACCTGTATGAGAGATACAACCCTGAAGGACTGGTTGGCCTCAGGAAAATTACACTATAGTAACATCAACAGGCAGACGGTCAAAGAAATAACAATCTATGAATATGTAACAGTAAATAGAAAGAAAAAAATGGTTTGTTAATAAAAAAAAAACAATAGGTTTACCACACAATATACATGTAAATTGAATACTGTTGTACAATGTAAGACAAAAGAAAGGGACAATTACGGAAATTAACAATCATATGTCTCTAACTTGCAACATATCACAATTTCAGGGTGACATGATGGTCGAGTCTCTCAATAATCGCATTAAGGAGCTTGAAGCTGAGTTGAGCGAAATGAAACAGATTGCAGAATCCACTCAGCAGGTGATTATATATATTATATAACATAATTAAGCAAATGTTGCTGATTGAGACTTGTCTTGATGATTGAAGAGAATGCATTTTTATTTTATGGTAATTGTAAAGAACCTGTGTAGTGATTTGAGATGTAAAACAGGCCATCAGTGAGCTATTGGTCTGCTTGAGTTGGTTAACTCCATATTTTAATTAATAATTATTAGAAGGAAGATAGTGTGTCTGGGCAAGTAGTTAATATGTACGAAAAAATGACTGTTAGTAACTTAAAATCGGACCTATTTGATTGCTTAACAAGCCCCCAGCACAAGAAAGAGTCCACTATATATAATAATATATGTTGATATATATGCATGAGTACAACATGCCAACATTTTATACTTGTTGACGAGAAGTTTTATGTTATGCTTGAACTAAGTTAAGTTTGAATTATATGTAAGTTCTTTATAACAACTTCTACGAGACTTAAAATATCCATTTTCAATTGATCGATCATTACTTTTATTCTTCTCTATTGCTACTTTTGAACCTTTTATATTTGTTATTCTAGGAAAATGAGCAACTTAGGAACTTGCTGAAAGAGAGAGAATCTAATGCAGAAGTTGCTGTGCAAATGGCTACAGTGGAAAGTGAGTTGATTCTATAAACTTGGAAGTCCTTATTTTATCAATATTTTACCTGCCGCTTCTGCCTGTTTTGGTTATACTCTGAGACTTGTGGATTTCTTCTTTGCAGAAATGGCCAAGGCCAATGAAGAAAAGTTCAAGAAAATGAAACAGATTTACACTGATCTTCGAGAAGAGCATGTGAGATTGTTGCGATCGGTACGTTAACTGTGTTCAAATTCTCTAAATCTTTGCATTGAAACCTGCTCACGGATCAGCTCACCTAATGCTTGCCGTCATTTCCTTTAAATATCATTTCTAAACCTTCCCAGTAGCGACAATGCTTTTGTATTTGGAGAGTCTCCTCACCTATATCTGTACTTCTACAGTATATAACTTGACCTAGCGTGATGCTGCTTTACGCTACTCCCACAAGTTCACAAGCTGCAGCCTCAGAAAAACTTTCATATGGGCCACTTAGCTAATAGAGAGTGTCCTTAGCTTGTACTTTATTGGCAAATTTCGCTGGAACACATACAACATCAAGCATACCATTCGCAATTTTTTCTGGGTGCTGCGGTCGCCATTGTCATGTATTGTATGGTGCTGCCAACTGGTGTATTTGTGTGATTCAGAATAAAAAACCCTGGTGGCTCATCTTATTACGGGTGCGGTACACTAGTCCATATAATTCTATGCCATTTTCATCTGTTCTTATCTCATTAAACCATGTTTTTCACAATTTTATGTGAAAGAAAGAAGAACACTTTGTCTTGTCTGTCTGATTATATATTTTCAATGTTTATACCTAATTATCTCCTACGAATTTAAAGTGACTATAGCAAAGGGCCGTAATTGTATCATGTACCAATGTTACATGGTCCTTACAACATGCAATATATAATATTATTGCACCATGATTTTTTTATGTAATCAATTTTGTCCTTTCGACGTTTGCAGAATGCAGACGTCAGGAAAACATTGTCTACTGAAGCAGATGCCAAAGCAACTGCCGAGAAAAAAGTTCAGGTAATGTTTCGTAATATTCATGGAAAATGTCACGTTGGCCCAATGTTGGCCAAATCAGACCGACGTTGAACCAACATTGGCCGAGGTGCCTTGTCTCCTCTGCTGAGTGTTAGAATTTTTGAGTGGACAGAAAGTGTCGAATACAATCCATATATCAGGAAATGTTTGATTCAGTCATGATTGATTAAATTTATTTTGGTTTTCCATTTGAAAGTTACATATCAAATGACAGACTAAGGATAATGCACTAAGTCACCAGGTGACTTATTTCCAGTGTGGTCCTAGATTGCACAAGTTTGGGTCACTAAAAGCGCAATAGGCATGATGTGTATTCCGTGCTGATCTCATTAATTTGATTTCTTTAACTAGAATGTGGATTTCTACATGTTATAATCCGTAGTAATGGCCATTAAATTTACACTGATGGCAGTATTTTTGCAAGATATTTTTTATATACGCAACTATGATGAATCAATTTTTCGAACCATCATTTACAGGAAGCCCAGAACAACCTAGAGGCTTTCAAGAAGGAGCAAGAAGAGATGCACAGCAAACTGAAAAACTCAGAAGCATACGTTACATCGCAAGTGGCAGCCGTGGAGATGAGCAAACATGTGCTGCAGAGTGAAAAGCAGGTATGATGCTTGACTGGTGCCGTACCGATGAACGATGAATTATCTGCTGTTTATATCTCCATCTTTTACATTCACTTTATTTTGTGATTTTTTAGTTTATCGTACACAAAAGTTAGGAAAAGGGCAGTGTATATTATAGCAACTGCTTAGCACTAAGAAGGGACCTTGCCAGTCAATCTAAATTTGAATGACATTATATTTTACATTTATTAATCAAGACTCATTTATATTTTTCGTACTCTCTTCTGCAGTCTGGCTGTAATTAAATAACTTAGTATCAACTGATATATACTAATTATCATGGAAGATTGATAACAAATTAATTTATTTAGCTCTTCTGCCGCGTAGCTGTAGAGCTTTTGCCCCTACGTCCCTAACAAAAAACAAAAACGTCCCTGCAGAACCTATGTACCTTCTAGTTACTTATCAGTATTATTTTGAATTCATCTCCAATTAAGCAAAGTCTGATTAATTGGTCACTTTTAGAATTTGGAAAGCCAGCTATCAGACCTTCAAGGTGCGAAAGCAGAGTTGGAAAGCGCATTGCAACGTAGTCGAGACGACCTTGATAGTCTGAGGGCCCATCTTGAGAAATCTTCAGCAGATCAAAAATTAGCAGCAGAACAACTGAAACAGCAGTACGTTCAAGGCAACAACAGTTTATTAGGTAAGCAGAATTTCTGGTGCGTTATTATGTGTTAACTTTCTGTTGCAGCAGTATATTTTTTAAAGTGATATCTGTTTTGGATTTTCAAGTTCGGCATGTGCAACGTATTGCAAATGCCAGTTGGTTTTTCTGAAATTAAGTCTTTGGCCGATAAACGTGACTGATTATTTTAGCCATCCATGTTCCTCATTGGAATTTTAAATCCCCGAAGTACTTGATGCTTGTTATTGCTTTTTTTTTAATCGAAGTGAGATAAACGTTAATTCAAGATTTCAGGTTTGGATGAAGTAGTGCTGATCAACACAAATCCACTTGATTTGTACGCTTTTCAAAGAATAATTTAACTAGTAACTAACACATGTGATGTTTTGATCGCAGAAACTAACGACTTGCATGGTTTGTCTTTTCCCGCATGTGTTTGTAGTTGCCGCTGTTGAGGAAGGTTCGTCCATAATTAGAAGTTCGCTTCATGAATTTGATGATCCCCATCATCATACTGTGACATGCACTGCAGGTAAAGTTGAGATAATTGCTTTTTGATGATTGGTACTGTTCAAGTAGATATAAGTAGTCAAGCAAGGTTTTCATTGCTATCAGTGTCGGTGGTAATATGGGCATCATTTCTGAAAATTTTGATATCTTTTTGAAATAACTCTCTTAAGATTGACATATTGGACAATGGACACAGTGGACAGTCTTAATTAAATATATATTTTGTACCTAATTGAATGACTAAGAACAAGAGAAACTAAGGCCTTGAAATGGTTGCATTTTGATTAACTGGTGCAATGAGTCGATAATTTGTGTGCATAATCTGTTATGCGTTATGCATATTGCTAATCACTCATATGAGTGATTGCTCACAAAAGGGTATGCATATTCTGCCATATGGAAACAAGCCTATACTGTAAGATATCTTATGCAGCAGTATCAATAATTTATGAGGGCTGTTCCATTTCAAATAAAGGGAGGGGTGGACGAGAAAATCTTTAAATTGATGACAATGTATTATGTCTTACCTTAACTTAGATTAGAATGTAAATTATTTTATCTCAAACCGACTGTTATATGAATTTATGTCTGCGTTCAGTAGTAAAGCCTAAAATATCGATCCAATTAATTGATTGTGATTGGAACGATCAATAAACTTAACATAAAATGATTCCCATGGGATTATTGTATGAATAAAATGAGTCTGCTGCTATGGAGACAACAGTAACAACTGTAACTGCCAATTTCAGAATACCTCTTGCACCGTTCCGACCCCGTGTTGAAAGCACTGACGCAACTTACGGATGCATACAAGAAATATTCTGATAACAATGAAGGTTAGTACAATGAAATTTTGGTGGTAATGGAAATTGCTTACTCCGCAGGTTTTGATTATATTTTTTCTACATAATTATATACATTAACTAGAGATGATTAGTTACATTGTATGTATTCATTTCAGAAATTGGCGATATAATCAAACAGATCTGCAACTTTTCTCACAACCTGGCAGACCTCATCTTGCAAGGCAAAGCTACGGCAAATGCGGTGGATATAGAAAAGGGAGATTTTCTGTCTGGAACATGCAGAACTGCCGGGGAAGAGAGTTTGTCACTTCTTGAACTCATCAAAGATGGTTTGTGTTTCATTTGTGTTGGATTTAGTGCTAACGAATATTGTTGTAAACGTTTCAGTGTGAAGAAGCCAAAAAGAACGTTATGTTATTGTGGAACTTGGGCAGATATCGTATCCTCAATCATAACTTGCTTAGTTCCGCATCTGTTAGAATTGAGATATCCTGTGGAAAGTTTTTGGCTTGTCATATCACAATCAACTGGCCAGTGTGACTTCACTGAATTAAAATTTAGAATTGTAGAGGAGCATATTGTTTTAATTCACTTGACTTCACTGAATTGTGCTTCAGCGAGAGGCTCTGACCAACTCTACTATTGACAAAATATTGGAGCAGAAAAATATGCATTTGTGATAGGACGATTTATCTATAACACAAATAACCAGCAGAAATATGTTAACTATAAGCTCAGTAGTGGTCTAACTTGTCTTTGAATAACTAATAGTTTCAAAATCCAGTTACCCGACCATCCGTGTCTTGTATCTATCGTTGCAGTAATAATGGTCATCATGTCAATGCCGTTGAAATGTAGTGATTGAAGTTCAAATATCATCACACCACCTGCGTTTTACTTTGATATGTATCTTTTTGTCAACAGGTAGCCTTGGTGCTGTTCCGGGACAGGCTGACAAAGTTGTTGAGTTCATCAAACGCATCATGGCGCAAGCGGAGGATCTTTTGCCGAAAGTTGAAGACGTCCAAGCTGAAAAACTTGGAGATCTTATTGACCAAGAAATGCAACAGACGACCAATGCTATTGAAGCCGCAGCAAACAGAATATCTGCAATGTTGGCTGAGTCAAGGCAGTCGCTTACTGGCATTCAGTTAGAAGTCAATGAGAGAATTCTGGATTCGTGTAATGGCCTAATGAAGGTAGGTTGGGTCCTAGAGACCGAGTTTCAGTCGAACGCAGCACTCGACTGAAACTTGGTGTAGGTTAGGTCAAGAGTCAGATAATGTTTTTTTACTTTCAACATAATGAAATAAGGAAATGACACTTGTGTACTTGTAGGCAGATTAATAAGAAGTGGGCTTAAAAAAGTTGCACAAGAATTTCATGAAATGTCATATTTGTTTGTTGATAGAATATAAATAATGTGAATGATTTCTCTTTAATTTCAGGCTATCAGTGTACTAATTGGAAAAGCCAAGAATATGCAGAGGGAGATAGTTAAACAAGGAAGGGTAAGAATTGTGGAAATAATCACGTTAGATCCGTGCGTGAAAAACATTATAAACTGCAGTGAGTGAGAATATGACTTGTCTGTTTTCTTTGCCAGGGATCAGCATCAGCAAAAGAATTCTACAAGAAACATCACAGGTGGACTGAAGGGCTGATCTCTGCTGCTAAGGCGGTCGGATTTGGTGCTAATGCTCTGGTGTGAGTGCCTTTTGAATGTCTCTATAGTCTTTGTTGGTTAATATGCAAGTATTCTAAGGGCTGTTCCATTTAAAAAAGAGGGGGGTTGGACCTAAAGATTTTTCAGATATCTGGAGGGGGAAAACTGATAACATGAAATTTAACATTAAAAATGTGTGTTTGTTCTGAATATTGAGTTGTTTAAAATCATATCATACACACATGAAAAAAATTTTCTTTGCCAGAAGAATATGAGTACAGCACATCAGTGTGACAGTGTTTTTCACAAATTGCAATATTGGAATTCTCAATAACTGAAAGCATGAAACTGTATGTCGTGTATTGCTTTACAGGGAAGGAGCAGACAAGGTCGTGAAAGGTGAAGGCAAGTTTGAGGAATTGGTGGTTTGTTCACAAGAGATTGCCGCTAGCACCACACAGCTTGTAGTGGCTTCAAAAGTCAAAGCGGACAGAAAGAGCGAGAATCTAAGAGAGTTGTCGGTCGCGTCAAAGGGTGTCAGTGAGGCAACCGGGCAAGTCGTTGCTTCTGCTAAATCTGCATCTCAACTGATCGAGGAGCAAGGTGAGTGAAATTGCCATAGACCCTTGCCATAAATGTTTAATAAAACAAACATACATGTAACATAATTAAGACCACCTTATTTGGACCTGGTTGAATTCTAATCTCATGAGTTACAGTGCGTGACAGCAAAATTGTGACGAACATCTGAGTTGTGTGCATTAATTATTAAGTCCAGGGAGGATCAAAAACATATCTGACAGAGAGTGACATATGATTGATATATATCTAAAACTCTTTTTATTCCTAATGTTTGGGATCCAACCCTGAACGTCACTATTAATGCCTGCTATTTTGATGTTAGCCACGAGTAAGCTATCGAATGCTAACTAATTAGGACAACCTTGAAATTGGTGACTTAGGAGTGGTATTTTTACACCAAGAATAATCTTGATATTGAGGATTGGTTGTTTGATTTCGTTTTTGGTACACAAATGCATGGTTTTCTGTTTCTTTGTAGACACGCTTGACTTCTCGAAACTAACCCTCACACAAGCAAAGCGGTTGGAAATGAATTCACAGGTGAGCAATTTTAAACAGAAAATTTTGTTTTCTATGAGGAAGATAATTTTGAATTTTTTGAAATAAATTTGTACCTCTCTTGACGAGAGATCTGATCCCTGCATTTTAATGCGGTCACTCTGGATTTGGAGTCCTGGATTTCTCACCAGAGGGCCTGATATTGTCAGACCCCTGGTGGTATGATCATACAATACACCTGCCGTCACTGTAAGCTACTGTAGTGGTCATTGAACCGAATGTTAATTGAATTACAGATTCAATGTAATTTGACGATGTTACTTTATACTCACAGGTGCGAGTTTTGGAGTTGGAATCGGATCTACAGAAGGAGAGAGTACGACTAGCAGAGTTGAGGAGGAAACATTATCAACTCGCTGGGGAGAGTGAGGGATGGGAGGTTGAGGACCAACAACAGGTATGAAAGTAAAAATAAAAGAAGATTTTTTACATTTTATTTTAGATAACTCATGACTGTTATGACGCTTGGAGTTTAGTATTTGTTATCTAATATATCTAATAATTTTCACTGCGACTAATAGTGTTTCTTATAGCGAGAGTACTTGTGTTATTTGTGTGAATAACAAAGACTAACAGAAAGCTACTATTTTTTGAGAATTTAATACTTGACCTTGAAGTTGTGAAGTCTGCGTTGAATTTAGATATTATACCTAGTATGGACTAGGCAATCGAAAGAAAAAGAAAAGTAAAGTATTTTCTGAGTTTCCTGTGCCCATCATGCAGTTGAACCACAGCATTGTATGGGTTAAAAAATATTTTTGAACTATTTAGTATTGAATTAACTCCCGATTACAAATGTACATCTATTTGAGAAAAAAAAAATTACAGAACAATGCAAGAAGAATCAACTTGATTATTTTGTTGATAGTTTTAAAATTTCTAAACTTTTCGAACATTAAGTAAAAGGTCAAAAATACTTAAAACAATGTATGATAACTTCATCAATTACAACTTAATGGACAGACAATGTGCATTATAACTGAAATAATAAATTCTGATTACCAGAAAGGAAAGGACTTTCCTGATGGTATGGAGACCAAAGGCAACCGATCATCTGTAGTCAGCTTGTCCAGTTTTTGGGTGAGAAACATCTCCCCTTTAAGGATAACTAATTAACAAACGGTGTTTCTGACATCAATTACATTGCGTCAGTTTGTTGTCGGTGCCATTATGCTAGGTTAACAAAAAAATCTTTGGTGTAAGTTTCGGATAGGTCTAAGAATTGTTTGCTCTAGATGGTGTTGTTTTGATTTAAGTTGACGAAGGTTTATGTTATGAGGTCCTTTATTTTTAATAATATAAGGCATTAAAGTTACATGTTAAGACTAGCGGGTCACCTAAGTATGCTAAACTATATAATATTTATAAATTATGTAATGAATGTCATGTCATGAATAATGACTAAATTTTAAATGTTTCTAGGCTGTCTAAAAATTTGTGTGACGCTCATTGCCCGAGCATGATCAGATGTAGAATTGTCGATGATCCTACTATTTTAATTCGCTTGACATGTAACTTACTTATACTTCTCATTGGTATTCAATATTCATTGCTCAAAAACTACATTGGTGAAATCATGTTCAGGTGGTGTCCATGAACATTTGTTTGATATTTAAGAAAACGTGGTCCATAATTTGAATGTAATTACTCATCATTATTAAGATTTTCTTGTCTTGTTAATTAAATGTTTTCGTTAAGAGTTGTTTATTTTGGTATTACAAGTGTTGGAGTCTTACATTGCAGACAAACTCTAAGAAATCTGTGATGTCAACTTCAATGTATTGAAGAGGTATTCTTCATACAAGTCCCTTAAAGATTAATGCATGTTTTTGTCTAAGTATAGATGGCTTAGATCGTAATATATCAATAGATAATTGTAACTAGATACATGTTTTGCAATCTATTTCCAATATTTTAAGCCTTTTTTCACCTTCAGAACTTATATAAATTTGTGAAAACTATAACCAAATCCCCAAGCCTTTATAAGTATTTTTGCGGCAAATTCAAAACAATTTTGCTTTGAAACTTTTCATAAATTTGTTTTTGGAGCTAGGCTATGGCTTTAAGCTTTCTACCTAAAAACATTTTTGTTGCCAAGAACTTTTTATGTACAACTGGGGAATTTAATTTTGACACAGTATTGTAGAAGTATGCAGGTATCATGAAATTTTGCATAGTAGAAAACTCAATTTTGATAGAAAAATTTATAGTGCATTGCACTTGTAGAAGTCTTGTGATGTGATGTTATTGAAGTGAATTGTCAATAGATTTTATTTATCTTTATACTTTAAAATCAATTTTCATTTGATTCTTGCTTTACGATAAGTTTGTTAAATTATTTCTTTCTATTATTTTCAGGAATCACACTCATGAAAACTTGGAGCTGTTATGTGGACCGGTATTCCTAGAAGCCAACTTCTTTTGTAAGTTATCAAGATGACATGACCAGCAAAGGTTCGGATTGTCATTCACTCTCACAGAGAATTGTTGAAATAGTTGTTAAAAATACATGTAGTTTTACCTCAGTGTTTTTAGGTGTTGTTGTATGCACTGTGATTGGTCGTTACTGTACATTGATTTCACTGTACAATAGAGAGATGGACATTACTTCGTGTATTTTGTCTAAAAGTGGTTTTGCGGTTGCATTGTCGTCAAACGTAAACAATTTTTGAAGTCGGGGATTTTAGAAAAGGTGTTTGTTGAAATATTTGTGAAACTGTCCTGATAGTAATGAAATAATCATGGTACGAGGTTTTTATATCCTTTGTAGGGAAACTGCCAAAACGTCTATTGTAATAACAAGAAACAATATGTGATACATTTAGAGCCATTTAAATTCAAATATAGGATCTGAGCAATGTTAGGTCGGTATGTGGCAATTTGTGTTGTGGTGATTGTCTGCTTTGCTATTTTAAATCATGTTGTTAAATCTGACATCGATGTGGTTGACTTGTTATTGATAGTAGAGACACAAGTTCATAATCAGTTTATTACAATATCGTTAAAAAATTGTGCAGCAGTTTTCTACAACTGGCCCATCTGCGGCATTGACGGTGAACTTTTTGTATGTTAACTACGACCAAGGCAATAAGAGATGAAGAATTTTTAATTTTGAAAGTTTGATATAAAAGTGTGGGTAGGGGGTGGACCTTATGATTTTTGAAAAGGGGAGGGGGGGGGGGGGAAAGTGGTTTTTCTTATTATCTTAATTGAGAAAAAAGAGGTGGTCTTCAAAAAGCGGGGTTGTAGGGGTGTCTGAAATTCTTCAGGTCGACCCCCACCCCTCATTTTTAAATGGAACAGCCCAACGGTATTAGCACATCATGATGCTAAACAAGGTGTAAATTACTTCAGCGAAGAGTTTCGTCCTAAATCTAAAGCTGATACAGCTGTACATGAATAATATTTATCTTAAAAGTGGAATTTTGTTGATTTGCATAGGGTGTTAGCAATCTTGTAAATAATTTATCGATGTGTATTGTATTCCTGTAATTTTGAATAGTGTGGTAGCTAAGTAGGTAATCTCTCTGCTGATCGTTAAGATTTTAAACAAATATATAATGAACTAGTCACAATTTGAGTTATATCAGTTATTATTGTTGACTCTTTTCAAATATAGCAATTATTTTTCTTACCTGTCACATTTTTGTGATCAGTGGTTGTTTGTTTTTTACTGTATTCATTGTATTAATTTTGATCTATTATGATAAAAATTTACCATGTACCATGGAAAGGATCCAATAATGTATTTATGTATTTTTGATGTCCTTTCATGCATTTAATGATGATTCTATGACATGAAATATTTTTTAAGAATTGGGTGTTTAAATTACCAGATTTAAGATAATTTAACATTGTTGCATTTATTGGAATAATGTGACTATTGTACATATAATTAGAGTCACCCAGGGGCCAAAATATGCTTGTATTCATGGATTATATTGTTACACGGTTGATATAATGTATGCACATTACACATGGCGAAATTCACTTCTTTGCGGTTAGACAAATTCACTAGTGTTAGCAACTTGTTAAAATCTTCAAACAATTAATTTATATTCCATTATGGTTTGAAATGAATTGTGAATCAGAGAGGGAATTTAATTGAGAAATGTAAATTATTGTTGAAGCAATTGAGCTTTTTCATGCCGCGATCATCATCTTTCTGGCTCCAAATGACCGGTGGTCAGTTTGTGTTGTCGTTTCTGTTCACCAGATACTTTGATATCAAATTTTGTGGAAAAAAATTATGAAATAACGTTGTCGCAATTTTATACAGGGTTCCCGCAGGTTATTATAAAGTCTGATGAAGTCTTACTTTATTTTTTTTATAAAGTAAGGCCTATATAGTCTTAATTTTGTCCACTAAGTGTTACATTGTCTTATTTTGTACTTGGAAAACAAACACAGGCCATTCTGGTCTGTGTTTGCCAAAGGAAGTACCATTTGCCCTCTTGTCAACTTTCAGCTGCATTATGAACTTTCTTTAAATACACAAGAACTGCGTTTATTTTATTGTTTAATAGCCAATATCTTGATTTTCTTGGACGATGAAATTTAAAATATTGGTGTAAATTACTATATTAGTGATCTTATCTTTCATGTGCGCATGGTATTATAATGTCTTATAAAGGTCTTACTTCTTATGAAGGTAAACCTGCAGGAACCCTTTTATAACATTGTACACCAAACAAATGTTTTATGATTTCAGCGTGAAAGATGTCCATGATGTCTAAATTATGATTGAAAGTGAAACATGTCTAGCTTTGCACAGGAGTGTGCATGGAAAACCTAGTCTGGTTAGCTGTTTACAATTATGTAGCTTTTGTCGTTATATGAGCCTAATCAGGTACTGTTTGTAGGAACCCAAGCTTTTTTATGGGCTTTTGAAACATTGACATTGTTAAACGTGTGAGCAAACGGTCGTTATTTATTTTGGGCTTTCGCTATCTAGTAGTTTTGAACTTGCAATGTTTTGATAGAAATTTGCATGACAGTGTACATAGAATTTTGATGAAAGGAAGTCTTTGCTTTTCATTATTTGCAATATTTTTGAGCAATGTTATTGGTGGGCAGTGTTTTTTCAGTCTATCTGGACCATAGTGTGATGTTCTTTGAATTTATGACTTCTATGTCTTTACAAATTGAAATTGCATGCCCTGCAATGTGTATATCACAGTACTGTAGAATAAATTAAGTTATACAACAATTTTTGAGTGCTGTTTCTGTATCACTGAAATTTTACTAATGTAGAATACACACTTTGAAACAGATTTTACTTGTGATTTTCATCAAACTCCGTGAATAATCAGCTCCAATGCTAGCTCTGGGTTCAATTCCTGTTCAGTGTTTTGTGCCCAACTAACTACTTGATATTACTTGAGTCACTTGTTTTTAAATCTGGTGGTGGCCTAGTATACAGAGTCTGTGCTGAGGCATGGTTTATGTGTATGGGCTTGCTTCATATTCGTTCTTTATGTATGTTCAACTGTATCAGTTGTACCCCTAAACTCTCTTGGTTACCAATCATAACTGAAGCTTGGATCGATGTGTTCATGAAAGGATTAATTCACTCTTTAAGTTAAAAGCGGGAACCAAAATGACTCCAGCAGTCAGTCTAACCAATCAGCAGTCTGGTGTCTATGCTGAAGCAAAAGTGTAAATTTGTGACATGGTGTGGACACCAAGCCTTATTTTATTACACCTGCCTCTACAATTTTTGATCCAGTCAATGCAGCTTGCAGCTTGCTGGATCTTTACAATTGGTTTGAGGGGATGAGATGGAGGTTATAAAGTGTCCTGTTGACAAAATGGTTCCTAAAAGCACAGAGAAATTTATTTCAAAACGGATCTAGTCAGTTTGAGCAGGTTGCAGGAGTGTTTTATGTTTTACTTACAAATTTCATACATTTGATGTGTGAAATTAGTACAATATGTAAGTTTCAATTGCAAAAAAGAATAGATATCTGGTGTTGTGTGAGTGATCCATTGTAATACCGTGAGGTTCTGTTACAGTGATGTTGACCACTAGATGGCATACAGTGACCAACTGGTGCTGCCACTTGTTGAATCTCCCTTCAATCATTGACCCAGTTATTTTCACTTCTTTTGAGCAAGTGGGTGATTAAATCTGTGTATGATAGATCTGAGCTATCAACTCTCCCAGAACTCTACACCAGAAAAATCCTGAAATTAGTTGACCACTGATGTTGAGCGCTCCATTTCATGCTGAATGCGCCAACTGGATCTCAAAACCCATGGGTTCTATTTCCTTATTTTCTCGTTGTGTGTCATTTATTTCATTTCTATTTCAAAATTTCGAAAGAAAACCAGATGCATGTGCTTAAAATTTTATGGCAAGCATGTTTTTTTTTTTTTACGGTAGACCAACTTGTGACCGTAATTTTTTCAGCAAAAAATCAAGATGCTGTAAAAACTACAGGATTTTTTTTACAGTGAAATTAAGGTGTGATGATTACTACAAATAGCACCTTACCTTAAATTACTGTGTACTTTCATGTTGGTCCTACCATTGAGCCCCTAAAATAAACCGATGTTGGGCCATCTACCATAAATTTTATGGTATCATACTTCGGTTGAAATTTACTGTAACTTGCATAAAATGCTGCGGTATCATGGTGTAGAGTAGTTTTGCGGAATAGTCCTGTAAAATATGCAGTGACATGCTGTATGGTGGATTGGTGTATTTCACAGCAATTTACTGTATAGACTACGGTATAATGCTATTTTCATTGCCTTAGCTGTAAATTTTATAGTATAATGCCGTAGGATATATTAACGGCATCTTGCTGTAAAAGATTTATGGCTGCGTACCAAATTAATGGTACTTTACTGTAAAAACTTCAGTTAAATTGCAAGACAACTACGGAAATTCATTACCCCAGCAAGCACACCAACATTATTTCAATGTTGAAACAAGGTTTTACCATAACCTTTAAATAACGTTGATATCACACGTAGAATGAAAGTTTTTATAATGTTATTTCATGGAGGTTATTTTAACGTTGAGGTTTGGAGGTTATTTTAACGTTGAGGTTTGGAGGTTATTTTAACGTTGAGGTTTGGAGGTTATTTTAACATTGAGGTGTGGAGGTTATTTCAACGTTGCGGTTTGGAGGTTATAATTCTTAGTTCTAGGCCATGCATGAAACAGCAACATGTATACACTACAACAAATTCGTGCAGCTTAATTTAGAGCGATCGATCCCCATGCATTTAAAGAACCATCAGATCTTATTAAACATTTGTGTGTAAATTACTCTTGAACAACAAAGGATGACAAAGATTATAGCAGATTAAAAACTTACACAAATTTAAACAAAATGGCGCGGCTTCCTCCTTCAGCTAGGATGATGTCAGGCCAATTCCACCAGGGACGTTTGATTACATTAAAATTTGGTTAAAAAATGGTTTTGATATTAACATGAGATTAACATTAATACAACATTTATATAAGGTTTGATTACATACAAATCTAGTTGGTTTTGATTTATAAATTGCATTAATATTGAAACAACATATTTTGATAACATTCTAATATGGTTTGAAGTATTAATTACATTAATTACAATATAGTGAGTGCATGATTACATTGAGCTATAATCATCATATATATATATATATATATATATATATATATATATATATCTGATATAAGCACTATATATATATATATGTTGTAAGCATTTGGGAGGTGCATCGACTTGAGTATATGTATGATATATATATGAACTGACCCTGTTCACCTCTATTTATTAAAAAACAATAACCCTGTTCACCTCTATTTATTAAAATATGATATAGATATAAATATTATATTTATGTCGATCATTAAATTGTGATTGTAATGTAATGTTGTTGTTTCTTTTATTAACATCCAAGCTACATTGTATGTGATTACAAATATATAAATAATAATTTGCATCTTGTTTAATTTGATTGTTTACATGGGATTGGTGTTGATACGTTTTTTATCATGCTCTTGCAAGTGTGTACTGGAAATTGCTCAGCTGGGTCTTGAGCAGCCCCCAGACCCCCTTGCCAAAATCGCCGGTGTTGGCCCTTCAGGCCTTCCAGATGCCCTTTCCTGTGTCCCCTTGCCCTTGGCCTGCATGGGCCCCAGAACTACCCCAGTCTATACTCCAGGTGGTGCTTGGTGGAAAACATCAGCTCCCATATCAACGTCAATCCCAAAGTCTTTAATAACATCATATAACATTGGTTTTCTGATTTAAGATGGTCTGATGTGAGCTCTGAACAATTTGGGGGGACATTTGCCACACTTGAGCAATGATAAAAATTAATAAGTATGATTATAGCTCAATGTAATCATGCACTCACTATATTGTAATTAATGTAATTAATACTTCAAACCAGATTAGAATGTTATCAAAATATGTTGTTTCAATATTAATGCAATTTTTAAATCAAAACCAACTAGATTTGAAAGTAATCAAACCTTATATAATGTTGTATTTACGTTAATCTCATGTTAATATCAAAACCATTTTTTAACCAATTTTGTTTTAACCAAATTTGAATGGAATCAAACGTCATTTCAACGTTAATCTTTAAGTCTTTAATGACATTAAAACATTTACGTTAATCTCATGTTAATATCAAAACCATTTTTTAACCAAAATTTTTTTAACCAAATTTGAATGTAATCAAACGTCATTTCAACGTTAATCTTTAAGTCTTTAATGACATTAAAACATTAACGTTGAATTGTGGTTTTTTTTTGGTTTGGTAACGTTATTAGTGTATCTGGTGTAATATCAACGTTGATTTAAGGTTTGTGTGCTTGCTGGGTACAGTGTTGTTAATTTGTGTTCCCCAATATGACACATCTTGACGTCAGTTCAGATTCAGTGATGTTATGTCGATTCAACCACATACAAAATAGTATTATAGCGTATCATGCAGGCCTATAGCGTTTTCAATTAGTGCCTAATGAACTTGAATGCAATAAGTCACTGACCAGTCATAGTCAGCAAATCAGGCTAACCATTCTCAAATCATTAAAATGCCACCATGCCTGTTTAACAGCGAATAACTACTTCAGTTAGTCCAAAACACAAATATGCCTCTGAAGAATTAGAAGAACATATATAGTGCACTCGAAAACCTTTGGTTCTAGTTACGGTTTACTGAAACATCAGAAAATGTTATTTTAGTCCCACTGCTAGACTATTATGAAAGGATTTTAAACAAAATTTGTTTATATATAGTTCAAGGAATTTCCTTAATGGGGTGGAGTGCAGATTTCATGAGTATACTTCCTACCAATCTTGATACCTTTCTGCACTGAAAAAGCACTGAAAAAAGCAACAGTGGTTCGAGACTGCGAATGGAGACTTGTATCGAAGTCCATGAAAATTAAACTGCGTACATTAATTATATTAATGCGGAAATTATGAATGATTATAGCACAAGTAATGTTTTGTTGGATGTTATTTTATGCAGGGTGTTTTACCCCAGCACCTGGAACTGTAAGATGACCAGGAAGTTTGTTTGTATGTTTATTTACCAGAAGAAGCAAATATGCTTATTGAGCTGGTACAAATTTCAGATAGAGAATATACAACAATACATTGTGATATTGAGATTATAATTACATGTATATTAAAATGATATTGAAACAGAGTTTGAATAAAGTAAGCCAGTATCACTGCCACCAGCTGAAATGGAAATTTATAAAAGGTCATAAAAATTGCCTTGACATCAATCGGCCTATTTTGGTGAACCAACCTCCTGGATAGATCAAATCAGTGCTTTCATTCTGGTGATTACTGGAACCCCTAACCACCAATTGGGAAAATGCTTAAGCCCTTAGTTCTTATGGCACGTGACTTTCATTTATAGGTGTTTTCATATGTATCTTGCAATCATGGTCCTTGGTTAAACAGATCAAACTAAATACATACACTAACTCTCTCTCTCCTCTATCCCCTCATGAGTAAAAATGACTGAATTAGTGACTGTAAATGTATCTACAATAGTTATGGTCTTAGAAATTTGCATACAGTTAGTTTCATAAAATACGGTTGACTCTAGACAGCTGTATAGTGACCTATTCCTGGCTGTTGCTATAACTGACTAAAGCCAGCTGCTTCTGTCTACTCCTAACTAATAGTTACAACTACCACCACTGAAAAAGAATATAAACCTTGCAAATCTAATAAATTTATCTAATATGTCATAAATATGTACTTCTAGATCTGGCTTTGAGTAGCCAGCTACAGCCAGACAGTTCTGTTTAGTGGCAGGTAGCATTGTTTAGCAGAAGTTGTCTGGCTTTGTCTAGGTTCAATTCGACAGGTCGTTTTTACTTTTTATGAAATTAACTGTATTTGCTACCTACTGTGTGTCAAACAAAGAAATGGAGGTAAGGTCCTTCCAGTTCTTTTGTGCCTGAACAAAATTAAGTACACTAGGTAGGACATGAAAGAAATTATGAACACAGGGAAGTGTGTACACTATGTAGAGTTTTCTTTATTACCATGAGTACCTTAATTCTGCATAGTGCTTATAAGATAATGTACACTATGTAGTGCCGGGAAGAAGTTATTTTTAACCCTCAGCGAACGAAGTTCCAAAAGGGTTTTAAATAAATTTGTTATCGCGGGTGGGTGGGCGTAACACTTTTGTTTCCGGCGCAGAACTCTTACACTAATGCACGTACCCCTACGAAATTTTGTACAATAATACTCTATATGGCCTAGTGGTGACATATATATATTGGGTATGTTTTACAAAATTTGGAAATAATAGAAAAAAAAAATTTTCTTTTGTTTCCGGAGCAGAACTCTGACACTACTGCACCTACATGCCTAAACTTTGTCATAATATGTCTAAAATAGTGTAGTGGTGCCTTTTGGGGGTCCCATGGCCGTAAATGCTATAGAATTTTCAAAATTAGGGTCAGATAGTGAAAATTCCTACTTTTTCAAACCTCCATACAAAAGACACTATTTACCTTACATTAATGAAATTGTATCAATAACATATCTAAATTATAATATTTTCACTTTTTAAACTTCATTTTGATATTAATTTTATGCTAATTACAAAATAATGGAAAATCAGAAAAAAATGCTAAAAATTGTGTTTTCGGGGCAGAACTCTACCATTAATGCACTTACCCTTACAAAATAGTACATGTTATTACTCTATATAGCTTAGCTGTGCATTTTGATAGTCACATTGACATATCTGAGCTATGTTTTAAAATATTTAGAGAGAAAAAAACAACAACATAATATCTGTTTCCAGAGCAGGACTCACACTACTGCATCTACATGCATACAAAACTTAATAGGAATATGTCTAAAATAGTGTAGAGATACCTTTTTGGGATCAATGACTCTATGATCCTTACATCACTAACATTTTGCCAATGATATATCTAGATTATAGTACTTTCACTTTTAAGCTTCTTTTTGACATTTGTTTCTTCATTCTTTTTTTGTTGGAAACTCTGGAAAAAATTCAAAATATTGTGTGTGTGTGTGTGTGATTAGGGCTTTATGTCCTGTATTTCTGCACCAGTTGGGCTAATTAGGACAGGCAGAGACCATGGCAATGAGACGAAGGATGAAACAGCCATCCAACTTGGGCTCGACCGGGAATCGAACCACACGCTTGAACCCGGGACCCAGCGGTTGGAAGCCCAGAGCGCTACCTCTGAGCATGGAGACAAGAGTAGAAGGAGTGGAAACTCTTTTTCGTCACACCCCATTGCTAATTTTATGGCTTTCTGCTTACTAACTCCCCTAGAATAGCATTGGATTTCCTATGTTTCTTCAATTTTGGCGGTTTTACCCCCCCTCCCCCCACTTTAATTGGCAGTTTTATAGTTGGCGGCATGTCTTTCATCCAATCAGTGTCTCGGAGAGGGAAAGGGGTTCCCTGGCCTCTCTTTGATTTCTGCTAGAACACCCCCTCTCCATGCCATGCATCAAAATATAAACAACTATTTCTTCCTAATGTTGAATCTTTTAGTTAAATTCCTCTCCATTTGAGGATTATTTTAGCATTTTTCCCGTGAAAAAATGACAATTCTATGCCAAGTTACACAATTATTTAGCTAAAAAGTCGCATAACTTCTATGGGACGACTCTGGCGAAGCTGTCCTTTGGATAGTTAAACAGATAAAACAACAACAATCCAAACAACATATAACTCATAAGTGCGAAATGGTGCAAAATTTGTTGTTTTTAATGAAAACTGATGCCCCTCTATCAATGGTAATGGCACAAGAATGCATAAGACTTTTTCATGTTTTCAAGGCATTTAGAAGTGAAAATGACATAATTTAACTATCAATTTTAGCAAATGGTGTAAAAATTATGTATATATGCCAATCACAGAAAATAAAAAAACAACTTTTAATGAAATTACTGACTCAATGCATGTAATATTATAGGAAAGAGAAAAGCCTCATTTTGATATATTTTCAAAGTATATATATATGAATAGTAAAGCATGTTATATTAATTTTTATAATACCAAAATTATTATTAACTTTTAGGACTAAACACTAAACAGCATTAATAAATAGATGCATAATTCATAAGGTATTTCATTGGAGTTGATGTATAATAATGCACAATTATTTTTAGATCTTGACCATTTAAATTTGTAAAGTATTTAGTCATATAACAAAGACTTTAACAGGTTTACTGTAAATATGATTGAAATATAAGTGTATATGAATTAAATCTTTTGATACGTAATACAGCAAACTCTATGATTACATGAAAGAAAAGGGGTTTTTCACAACAAGGTCACTGCAACAAGTGGTATAATCACCCTCTCAGTGCCACAGTGAGGTATGTGATGGTCATTTAGGGGGTGATTTGTGGTAATAAGAGGGGTGATAAACAAGATAACGTGAAATTTCACAGATCTTTCAAATTCATCTGAGACACTGACTGAACCTTTGAATGTGCCGGGTTTCCACTCTTTCTACTCTGTCTCCATGCTCTGAGCTAGGCCCTCGCCCTGCAAAAAATTGTGTTGCTTCCTTCATATTCCTTAGCATCCCATACTTAGCAATGACAGCTGTAAATGGTATACAATTCATGTGCAATTATTAAATATTTTATCATAGTATTGCCATGCTCAACCCATTCAATGGTTTTTGTTTATAATTAGCAATTTTATAATAATTAGTTGCATGATGATCTATATTACTTTCACTTGACTCCAATACTTATTATTGGTTTCTTCATTTACACGTGTAAAGTGTTCGGTTATAGATACTAATTTAAATGCCGTAGATTTAATGCAAATCAGCAACCCAACAATTCAGTTACTGAAGGGAATATGGCAATTGATAATATATAGTTCCTGCAGTTGCCAGCTAAATTTAAACAGCGAGCAAAAAATATTTTGACTTTTAAAGGCATTAAAATGGGTGTGTTGAGTATCATTCCGTATGAAATAAACCTTTAAGATATATATTTAGACTATATTTTTTTAAATACAAGTGAATAAAAACCTTGAAGGTTAATTTTGTATGAAATTATACCCAACATCTTTATGTGGCATGACATTATTGCTGAATTTCATATATATTCCTTAGGATCATTGCCATAGCCATATATGACTATTTTGGACATAAATGATAATCTTAGTTGTAGATTAGTTAAGGGAACATGCTATTGTGTACTACTGATATTTCTAGTGAACTCAATACTCTTTATTGTGCATAAAATCTTTAAAACAGAACAATTAAATGGCAAGAAAAGAATAGAGAATACTTTTTATGCTCACTTGGTGGGATGGCTCTGAACATAATGGATTACTGTTAATACAGGGTTCCTGCAGGTTTACCATTGTAAGACGTAAGATATTTGTAGGACATTATAATATCATGAGCACATGAAAAATAAGAACACTAATATAGTAATATACATCAATATATTTAATTTTATTGTCAAAAAAACAATCAGGGTATTGGCTATTGAGCAATAAAATAAAGCAGTTCTTGTGTATTCATTATTTCTATTCATTTATATTTTCCAAATCTTCTGAATATTACAATGTAGATGTTAATATCCAAGTATATTTGCATCAAATAGAACAATGTAAGACTTAGTGGACAAAAGTAAGATTTAATACGGGCCTTAATTTTTACAAAAACAAAAGTAAGACTTTTTTAGACTTTTTTATAACCCGTGGGAATACTGTATTATTTTACACTTGATAGAATATAATAAACAAATAAAGAAATTCAAGAGTTAAAAAAAAAAGGACATCTTGGATTAGCTTTGCATTACTGGCTATGTAGGTTTATCGCACACACTATATAAACACTCAAGAAATAATATTATTGTAAAACATAGCCAGTATATGTCAGTGTGGCTATCACAAGGCACCACTAGGCCATATAGAGTGTTACTGTATAAAATTGCACTAGGGTGAGTGCATTTGTGTTAGAGTTCAGCTCTAGAAACGAAAGTTTGTGTTCGAGTTCTGCTCTGGAAACGAAAGTATAACGCCCGCCCTCCTGCCTGTCGGACAAACACATAACAATTTTAATGATGCCTGTATGCTATGTGGGATTCGCTGAGGGTTTAGCTGCAGCGCAGCCTATTTTTTTAGGAACAAAGGGTCAAGTGTTCTATATTGTAATAATTCCAGTGACATTGCATTACCATGAGCACCTTCGAAATTATATGCATTAGAGGTGTAACGATATTAGGATCAGGTATCAGTATCGGCCGATACCAGGCCCTTGGTATCGGTTCGGTGATTCGGTTTTAAATGGAGCCGATACCAAGTACTGGCCACACTAAGCTGGGACCTGCCTAAGCGTAAACCTATTCTGCATGGTTGATTGGCTAAGCACTGAATTTTCTGATTGGCTGTGCTATTTTTAGACTGGGAAACACATTCCGGTCAACAACTTTGCAATGAGAAAGTAAGAATTGCGCATGCACGCTACCGGGAGGAATCCCTCATGGTTAATGGCAGCCCCTACCTGCGTACTGCGTCAGCTAGTCGCAGCGGGCAAGCGAATGGCCACACCCCCTTCTGCAGCGCCTCCTACCCTAAGTATCGGTCAACCGCATCACATTAATTAAAGGCAGTGGCTCTGATGCAAGTGGAGGCTAGCCAATTGATGTTACATAAGTTGCCGACCAATGGCGACCATTATATTACTCGACACTATATGGATTTTAACATAACATGGTTTAAAAACATTTTTGAGATTTCTCATACAAAATACACTCCAGCAAAGGCTCCAGTAAATAAGTCGAGATTGGACTCCAAGCTAGCCAATAAGCAGTGACCCAAACGTTATATTTAAATTAGTTGACCCCGCCCTGACATGGGCTGACCACTACCCTTGGCATGAGGTAACTCCTTCAACTCCAAAAGGGTAAAACTCCGTTGCAGTGGATACAACCACCATGAACCACGGAGGTTTTGTTTACTCTGGAAGTTGTGTTTATGCATCAATTGAAGCTATGAAAACTGATTCTGAACAAGGTAAACTGTTTTAACACTCCATATGAGTGGATATCATACACTGTTAACGGCAGACAAGCCCATCTAATTGTTTTTGTTAGTTTGACAGCTCTGACCACGTGAGCCACATGAATAAATTATGATAATATCTCAACTTTGCGAGATTTGCCTGGGGTACATTTCCTGGGTGACAAAATAATGAACTGCGAAGTAAAAAGTGAACATTGGATGTGTTTTTAACTCATCTTTGATGCCATTGACTTTATACATATTATATATATATAGGCCTAGATGCATGTTTTTTTTTATTAAAATGAAAGTACATTTTGCAAGACATTAATTTGCTACCTGAACCCCAAGGATATGAAAGATCTTATCTCACATGAACACAATGCATTTCCCAGCATGTGTTCATGTCTATAGAACTATATGTGGTGTATCTATATATCCTATATGTATGTAAGATGATAACAGCGCTAATTTAAAATGCATATATTATGGGAACTTAGTATGCAAGAAGCTGGCTTAGGCACTTGCAGTCGGTATCGGTTCGGTAAATTTCTGGATCCGTACACCTCTAATATGCATATCTATTACATGGTTTGTTATTTGAAAAAGTTTTACAATGTCATCGTAATACAATGGGGCACTGTAGTCGGCACAAGAAATAATATAAACTACACACATACTGCATGTAACGTAGTGCATACAAAGAAATTGTGCACACTACGTGCAAAGAAATTATATACACTATGTAGTGCATATAAAGAAATTGTGTACACTATGTAGTGCATATAAAGAAATTATATACACTACGTAGTGCATACAAAGAAATTATATACACTACAAAGTGCATACAATGAAATTATATACACTACAAAGTGCATACAATGAAATTATGTACACTACGTAGTGCTTACAAAGAAATTATATACACTACGTAGTGCATACAAAGAAATTATATACACTACAAAGTGCATACAATGAAATTATGTACACTACGTAGTGCTTACAAAGAAATTATATACACTACGTAGTGCATACAAAGAAATTATATACACTACAAAGTGCATACAATGAAATTATGTACACTACGTAATGCTTACAAAGAAATTATATACACTACGTAGTGCATACAAAGAAATTATATACACTACAAAGTGCATACAATGAAATTATGTACACTACGTAGTGCTTACAAAGAAATTATATACACTACGTAGTGCATACAAAGAAATTATATACACTACGTAGTGCATACAAAGAAATTATATACACTACAAAGTGCATACAATGAAATTATGTACACTACGTAGTGCTTACAAAGAAATTATATACACTACGTAGTGCATACAAAGAAATTATATACACTACAAAGTGCATACAATGAAATTATGTACACTACGTAGTGCATACAAAGAAATTATATACACTACAAAGTGCATACAATGAAATTATGTACACTACGTAGTGCATACAAAGAAATTATATACACTACAAAGTGCATACAATGAAATTATGTACACTACGTAGTGCTTACAAAGAAATTATATACACTACGTAGTGCATACAAAGAAATTATATACACTACAAAGTGCATACAATGAAATTATGTACACTACGTAGTGCTTACAAAGAAATTATATACACTACAAAGTGCATACAATGAAATTATGTACACTACGTAGTGCATACAAAGAAATTATATACACTACAAAGTGCATACAATGAAATTATGTACACTACGTAGTGCTTACAAAGAAATTATATACACTACGTAGTGCATACAAAGAAATTATATACACTACAAAGTGCATACAATGAAATTATGTACACTACGTAGTGCTTACAAAGAAATTATATACACTACGTAGTGCATACAAAGAAATTATATACACTACAAAGTGCATACAATGAAATTATGTACACTACGTAGTGCTTACAAAGAAATTATATACACTACGTAGTGCATACAAAGAAATTATATACACTACAAAGTGCATACAATGAAATTATGTACACTACGTAGTGCTTACAAAGAAATTATATACACTACAAAGTGCATACAATGAAATTATGTACACTACGTAGTGCTTACAAAGAAATTATATACACTACGTAGTGCATACAAAGAAATTATATACACTACAAAGTGCATACAATGAAATTATGTACACTACAAAGTGCATACAATGAAATTATGTACACTACGTAATGCTTACAAAGAAATTATATACACTACGGAGTGTATGCAATGAAATTGTGCACACTATGTAGTACATGTAAAGAAATTGTGTACACTACGTAATGCTTACAAAGAAATTATATACACTACGGAGTGTATGCAATGAAATTGTGTACACTATGTAGTACATGTAAAGAAATTGTGTACACTACGTAGTGCATATAATGAAATTGTGTACACTATGTAGTACATATAAAGAAATTGTGTACACTGCGTAGTGAATACAAAGAAATTGTGCAAACTACGTAGACATAGTGCATACAAAGAAATTATATACACTACAAAGTGCATACAATGAAATTATGTACACTACGTAGTGCTTACAAAGAAATTATATACACTACAAAGTGCATACAATGAAATTATGTACACTACGTAGTGCTTACAAAGAAATTATATACACTACGTAGTGCATACAAAGAAATTATATACACTACAAAGTGCATACAATGAAATTATGTACACTACGTAGTGCTTACAAAGAAATTATATACACTACAAAGTGCATACAATGAAATTATGTACACTACGTAGTGCTTACAAAGAAATTATATACACTACGGAGTGCATACAAAGAAATTGTGCACTTCATGTAGTGCATACAAAGAAGTTGTGTACACTACGTAGTGCATACAAAGAAATTATATACTATGTAGTGCAGTGCAAACAAGAAATAATGTACAGAAAAAAGTGCATGCAGAGAAATTATGTACACAACGTAGTGCATACAAAGAAATTGTGTACACTACATACTATGTAGTTCATATAAGAAATAATGTACACTGAATAGTGCATGCAGAGAAATTATGTACACGTAGCATGTGTTTATTATAACATTCATTGTGCTTATTTAAACATGTATTGAGATGCATGCCAAACGAACATGATTTGACTTGTTTTTAGGTCATTGATCTGTCAATAAGTGCCCATGAATATGTGAGTGATCGTAAAAGTGGTTATCATCATTTAAATCTGTGAAATTGGGATTCTAACAGTTCCGAACCACTTTTCCAGGGCAAGAGCCACATTGATAGTGAGTGACAAACCAGTATGTTTTAATCTTATCCTTTCTGAAATGTTGTGTTATTTTTTCTTAGGTAGACTGAGATGTATTCATAATTGGTATTTATTTTTTAGGCTTTCAAATGATTTCCTGTGTAACAAGAGGGTAATGCTATGGTCCATTGAACATGTGGGTGGATTTGGGCTTTATGTCTGGTATTTCAGCACCTGATGGGCTAATTAGGACAGGCAGGGACCATAGCAATGAGATGAAGGATGAAACAGCCATCCAACTAAGGCTTCATCAGTTATTGAACCTGGGGTCCGTGGTTGGAAGCCCAATGCACTACCACTGAGCTAGGCCCCAACCTCCTGTTGAACATGCCCTAATGTGATTAACAAGGCATTGTTCTTGCGCGTGATATAACCTACAAAATTTTTGAACTGTTATGCATAATAAAGGCATTAAAACAAAACAAACAATCAAACAAATTAGTAAATATGCCTTATGGAGTATTAATTAGTTCGGCGTAGGGATATAAGCAACAAAAATGTTAAGTTAATTCCAGACTATGAGGGATATAACTGATACTTAAAGACACTAGAAGTTGTCACACTTGGGTGAACTTGTGTTTCTTGATCCGTGGTTCAGTGGCCAGTAGTTCAACAAACGTGTGGGGGTGCAGACATGATTTTGACATACAGCAATTTTTATTTCCGGAAAAAGTTATCTTGAAGTATACACTATACAAACAACATAATTTCTGGCAATTTATTAGATTTTTTCCATTATTACAGAAAATAATTACTATTAGCCAAAAATGAAGTTTAAAATATTAAAGTATGCAACTATATATACACTTTAAATTAAAATATTTACAACAAATCGTCTTGTGAGTAAATTCATTTTTCATGTTTTCTTCATTTCAATAATTCCATACTATTGCCATGAACCCCAAAAACGGAATTACTGCACTGTTCAGCTATTTCGCATTTCACACATGTATGTATAGTATAATATATTCATAGGCTTTCAGAGAGGAATTTATTATATTTTTTTCTTCATAGTATCACATTGTGAAAATCGTATTGTAGCTGTGGAAATGTGACTGCCAAAAGACACAATTTTGTATTGCAAAATTTCCTCAATGTCCATGCATTTTTGTTGGAAATTTTGCGCAGGAAACGAAGTATGCTGGTCAACCAACTAGTCAAATTTCACTGAACTATACTACAAGATATATCAAGATTTGTTGGAAGTATACTTCAGTGCAAAAAGGCTTTAAAAATCACTCATGGAAATCTGCACTCCACCCCATTAAGGAAATTCCTTGAACATAAAACAAAATACAATGAATAAAACTGTGTAAAATGTTTGAAGGAAACTTATATAAATTGAGGAATTCGTGATTTTAAAAAGCACAAGTTGTTGGATGTTATTTCAGTTTGAATGGTGTTACTCCCCGGCTGGAAATTGTAAGACAACCGGGAAGTAAGTCCGCACCACCCCCATCAGCTGATATGAAAAAGTAAAACTTCGGCATGACTGTGCGTAGGCCATGGCACGAATCCATTGACGGGTCTATTAAAGTTTAAGTCAATAGATAATGACCGCATTTGAATGAATATGCAATTTATCCGAGGCATTCTAACTTATGCCACTTGTTTTGTTTGTAGTTTTTTGATCACTTGCTTATGACGTTCTCCCCTTAAGACTTTTGTGTGACCATATTCTTCCTGGTATATACAATTTATCCCCCTGGAATCTTGGCCTCTGATTGGATGAAAAAGGCAAACAGTGGTATAACGAAGATTCTCGACTTACTGTGATGACAGATTTGTCCAAGTTCTTGTAGCCCATCATTAAAACCCCTTAGAAACTGGTCAATTCCGCTGTAAACAGTAAAGGCATTATTGTAGAATAAGAAATATAAACATAGGCTGCTGCAGCAGCATACCCTCGGCAAATTTGAGAAAATTAAACAATGAATATAGGCCTACAAGAGTAAAATTTTGACTACACTTGTGAATTTATTTATTAATAAGTGGTTTCCCAAACGAGAAATGTATTACAACGTAATCCTGCAATGCATCATTGCACACAATGATTATTAAAGTGCCTATAGTCTCAATGAAAATGCAACTGGGTCTAGAAATTGGTAAATTTTTCCCTCACACATAATCCATGAAATATTCCAACCTGAATAAGAACATTTCTCAGACAAAGATCACGTGTTTCAGTCATGATGCCATCTGACAACCTTTTTGTTGTACTGATCGAAAGCCTTCATGCCAGACTACATGATACCATTAATGCATGCATCTTACTTTGGAACAACACTTTACCCACTCAGCTTGAATAATGTCTCACAATTGAAGCTAGTGGAAAGTACAGTTTTATTTAGCAACATGACATGACATAATTTAAGTTCTAGTTTTTTGTACTGCAAATAAAAAAACATAGGCTGCAGCAGCAGGATTCCCCTTGGCAAATTTGAGAAAATTTAACAATGGATTCAGGCCGTAGTGTAAATTTTTTACTACAGACCTCTTAACTTATTAATGTGCGGGGAAAAAAAGAAATGTGCTGCATTATAATTTTGCATTGCACCAGATACTAATTTGTGAAGTACCTATAGTTACAGCACAAACCAAAATACAGTATAACTGCCTTTTGAGTAAAGAAGAATCAGCCACTACTCTCCCCTTTCTGAACTTAATCTTGACAGCACAACTACTGTTTTCTATGGTGAATGTGTGGTACTAGTGGTATGTGTGAATTGCGGTTAACGTGGGGTTGAGGTCATAGCGGGTGAACGTGGGTCACTAAACCCTTGTGTAAAATTCCACACACAGAATACTGATATTAGAGATGCATTTAATATTTTGAAAGAATTGATTAGACTTTGTACCAATATATGACTGGAAAAAATATTAAGATATAAATAAAAGATTATTCAGTTAAAAAATGCTAAGATAATACACAAATGTATTATATCTATAAATATCGTACATACGTAAGGAAATTGAATTACAAGTATAGATGATGAATGAAACAAGTCAACTTAGGCACGAATGGGAATTGAATCCGGAAAATGAACCCAGGAATTGAACCCGGGGTTTGAACTGGGAGAATTGAACCCGGGGGAAATTGAACTTGGGGGGAAATTGAACACAGGACCCAGTGGTGGAAGCCCAGCACACTACCACTGATCTGAGCCTGCACCTGTTGAAGAACTGAACATTGCCTAATAATAATGAACAAAACATTGCCTGTCATTAAATACAAATGTATGATGTTACAAAGTGTAAAGAAAGTATACCACTGAAATTGAAATTAGGACTTAAATACAAAAGTTGTGTTCTACTCCAGTGATTACACCCTATATTTTAAGTGGATTTATCTGATGTCCTGATGTTTGGTATGGCCACCATTGTTGTCACGAACACTACAAGACAGTATGTAACAAACTCGTTCAAGTCTCTTTGGAATATGACCTGAAACAGGAATTGGGTTGTTCAGTTCTTTTTCGATTTTTTTTAAAATATATTTTATTTTGCATCTCGGATACCAAGGGAACTCTTATTATAGCCACTCAAGGAAAGTTGCAAACCTTCATAATTCCTAGTGTTAGATTGAGCATACAGATATATTCTTTCTGTTTTATATCCGTACAATACGTATAACGCGCTGCAATTATGATCATCTGGTATTACTGTAGGGGTTTTAATATTCAGGTGTGTGGTCCTAATTTTGGGAGTGTGGTCCTAATTTTGAAGGGTCGTTATTTCGTAAAGTCAATTTAGGAGCCAGTAAAGCATTTTTAAAATCCAAGAGGTCTTTAAAATTGTGCGGTTCCACTGTTTGAATATAAAAGACAATTTCACAAAATCACAATATATATATATATATATATATATATATATATCTTATTTGTAATTAACTTACATACCTCTCACAAAGAATATACAACTTTAGCTATCCAGAACCACCTGGAGCAACAACCAGCCAAACATAGCCAAAGCTAGCTGGATCATGGAAATAACTATTAGTCGGCGTACTTTAAACACCACATAAAAGAGGAAAAATAAGTGATGCCCAAATTATAAATATGTATTTGTGTTATACACAGGGCCTGCTGCAATTAAATACTGGTGTGGTGTCAGAAGTTACAAGAATTCAACGTATAGATATTCACCAATCACTATGAAGCATTTTAGCTTCTAATAGACAGCTACAGTTAGATGGTTTTGTTAAGTGCCAGGTAGTAGGGTGTTTGAGTGGTGGTCCAGCTAATTCTAGTAAACGTTTTATTTGCAGAATTTATAGATAAATATTATGATGTTACAGAGAGAAATATAGAAAAATTCATGCTTATATTATGTAAGAGCAATACCACACAAAACACTGTTTTGTTTGTTTTGTTGTTTTGTTTTTTGTTTTTACATGTGTGTCTTTTCGCCGTCAATGTGCTATCTAGACTTTTTCGTGTTAATTAAACAAAGTTATTTCTTTAGCTTTTTCTTATATTGAGTGCGCTATTCAAATGTGAATCTCTGCTCAAGTTCCTGTATTCATTGCCTTTTTGAATGAGACTTTATTTTGGAAAGCCTGTTGTTTTTTCTCTGCCTTTTTTTGTGTTTAAAATGTTTTAAGATTCCGAACGTGCATGGCATAATCTACAGTGCAATATCTCCTTCAAACTTTTATTTGAACCGCCCACTCCAAGTAAACAGTGCTGAGGTTCATCAGTGTACATCTTTGTTAAAAAAGGTCATTCCAATTACGTAGAAGTTTTTTTGGACAAGCTGAAAAAATGACGGAGCTTATGTAATTTCTCCTATTTTGTACCCACTACTACATACAGTATTATGTTCCTCACACTACGTATTATATGTACGAGAAAATACTGTTTTATATTTATTCAGTGTTGGCAAACTATGTTATGTGTACACAACACACTTCAGATGTTAAATATACTGTTACGTATATTGATAATGAATCAAATATGATGTAAAACCAACAAATTTATGATTGAAAGGACCATGGTCAAGCGGGAGTAATCATTGGTGTCACTAAAAGGTCAACAAATAAACACTCTATGAATGAATTTAAAGTGTTATTATCATGCTCTACAGCATCTATTTGGCCACAGATTGAATATTGGAGATATTCAGTTCATGCTGTCTATATATGTTTTGGTAGACTGCAAGCGACATGCTCGCAAAATAATTAAGCAGTCTACCAAAACTCACAATGACTCGCGTTAATTATCGCTACGCGCACGCAACATATTGCTGGCCGCACAAAATAGTTCTATGTACACCGCTTTAGATTGTTTTGGAAAGAGCGTATAATATCCTAATTTCGGTTTTGTTTTAATCAAGGACCATACAGTTAGTTTCATAAAATACGGTCGACTCTAGCTGTCTATAGCGACCTGTACCTGGCTGTGGTCTAAACAAGGACGTGAATCTAAACATGCTTAAGCCAGCTGCTGCTGTCCACTTCTATATATAGCTTATAATCGGCTTTACATCTATCACCAAATAAATATGAACCTTGATAAATGTAAGAAATTAATCTAATATATTATAAATATTTACTTTTAGATCCGGTTTTGAGTAGCCAGCTATAACAGTCAAGTTATATTTGAAGGGCCGTTTTTAACTGTAGGTCAAAAGTGGCTCGGTTAGTTGTGTGCGATTTTTGGTGAGTTGTTCACAATGAGTTTCCAGGGACCCTCGGGACTTGGGAATCGAGGGTCCCGGGCAGAGAAAGCAGTTCATGTATTATATGAGGCATATATTATTGAAAATTTTTTATTTAACCATAAGCGTCCTTGAGGTCTAATATGTTGAGGATTATAATGTTAGCATCAGTTAATGTAGTCAATTTTATTATTTGGCATGCTTTTTTAGTTATACCAATACTTATGGTACGTCCGTCTTTGTTGCTAGTCAACAGGATAGCAAGTTGCCATCTGGAGCAGACGTAATGAAGAGATACCACACATTCACGGAGAGTGGAGAGTTGAGAGAGGATTTGAGTCCACACACAGTTCCCAGATAGCATTCCAAATCGTTTCAACATCGGCACGATGTCGGCGATGTTGATACGAATGCTATCAGGGTTACTCCATGAGAGTTCATAAAGAGTGCTCTATAGGGTGACCCAAAACATAAAAGTTGTTATTTTGCTGCTCCACCAGGCTGCCCCTGTTCCTAATGATTCAATGAACACATCCCTTCAAATTTTGTAAAAATTGAACAATATTTAGATGTTTCTGGAACATTTATTTATCCCCATGTACTTCAGACCACCCTAGTGCCCTAGCATGGCACATAACTCAGGGCTTTCTGAATAGCTGGTCCGTGACTACTTTACTGCCGTATTTAACTACCATACTTTACTACCAAATCCTTTCCACACCATACCTTTTTTTAACATAAGCCAGCCACAGATCCTTAATGGTAATTTCTAAAAGGTAGGATTAATCTATCGAGTGGAATCTGTGCTAATTTATGGGTAAAGTTGAAATAACTATTCAAAGAACATGGCGGCTTTTCGCATCATTATCTGCCATAGAGAAGACTGAAGACTAAAATGTTTCAAATTAAAAATGATTTAATCCCTTCTTTATAATTACGGTTTAAAAATTTGTCTACAAAACTTGTTGCCAGGACACACAGTGTATTCCCTCAGAGGCTCCTTGGCTTACAGTAAAAAATTCGCTCTAGAATGTTTCCCATAAAAAAGAAGTACCTACCTGGTGTGTATTTCTTCAAACTTGGTGACTAAATGTTAAAAAAAGGCATATAATGGCTCAATAATAGTAAAAAAGAAAACAAAAATGATTTGATTTTTCTAGTGTATATTTCTTCAAAGTTGACTATAGTAGGTGTTCAGAAAGTTTCCCCTCAAAAACAATTTTTCCTAGTATATATTTCTTCAAAATTTGCTACTTAATGACTAATAAATGTGTAAAGGAAAAACTAACTTAACTATTTTCTTAGGCTATACTTGCTGTCAGCTGTACAGTGTTTTTTTTTGAAGTTGTAGTTTTTCTTTTTTGGGGTGCAGGGGTGTGTGTCTCACGGTCTGAAATGAGGAGAAACAAACCCTGAAGGAAGATATAAAAGTTGGAAGATAAAAGAGGAATGTGGAAACTAATTTGCAGGCAAGTGTCTTCTTCTCTTTTTAACTAGACTTTAATAATGGTGGTAAATTCGTTCACACGGATTCATAAATCAGAGTGCAATTACACTTCCCTATAATTTTGCTGGATAGTGGATACCTAATCAACCCTAATTATACTAAGTGACTCAGCTATTCTCAGTCATAATTTTTTTTTTTTTTTGGAAATTTCTATACTTTTTTTTTTTTTTTTTTACTATGTTTCTTTTTTGTTAGTTTGTGTGGGTGTGTGTTTTTTTTTTTGTCTAATAATTGCAAGTCTTAGTCTGAGTCTAATACATTAACAATATATTTTTTTCTGTATTTTGTGTGCAAGTTACACTGAAAATCTACTTAAACTAACATATCAATGTAATAACCAACTAATTAGACGATTGGCAGTGTCGATAATGACTGCCCGAAGTAGCAGCTTTGGAATAAAATGTTAATTTTATCTGACAAGTTAGTCAGATTTAGTAAATGTCATGATTGTATGAAGTCACAACGACTTACTTTTTGCTGTAACTGTACATTGGCAATTATGGGCGATTGACTAGCTAGTTAGAGTCTATATTGCAGTTGTTATAGACAGTATCAATCAATTTCAACGTTTGGCATCTCAAAATCTTAAATGAATATTAGGAAATGATGCAAAAATCACTCCTTATAGATATCTATATCTTCAAATTGAAGGTGTATGTAGTATATAGCCGCAAAGGGAGTACCAGTAAATAAATGAACTGCTTGAGAATGACTGCCATTTACATAGAGCTCTGCTTTTCGACAAGTTGAAATGATTTCTATTTTGGAATTACAGCTACATAAGTTGGACAGTATAACATTGAGAAAATCATAAATTATATTGTTCTTATAAGGCTTAAAAATGAAAAAAAATGAAATAATTATGGAAGGTAGTCACAGCATTATACAATAAATTTGTTACGCTGTCTGCATTCAGTGCAAGTAAAATAATTGTGAATAGCATCGTTCGCTTGCGAAGATAATGAACAAAATGTTTTCCATATAAAGCTTTTCTTGTACTGGTGATACATGAGTAACATATTCCTAAAATGTTGGTGGTACTTGTAGTGTGTGAAACAGTTCTTGGCTGATTGATACTTCTGGGTGATTATATGCTAAACAAATTGTTGGAAATAAGAAAGGGAAAAATAAAAGTATTGTTCCAATACTTAGAAGAATCAATTGTAATGTCAAACGTTGAAAATGGTATGTATAGTACATATTATGTTAGTGTATACTGTGTAATTACAAAATAAATAACATTTTCAGCGAAATTGATACTTTGCACTGATGCGCTAGACACAGGAAAAATAATACTAGTATAGTTGCTATATTTTAGCATGTATTTTCAGCAAAACCTTCAGACAATGCCAATATTTTGTGAATTGTGCACTCAGTATTGCCTCATCTTTTTACAACAAATTACTTTTATTACTACATGCATAATTTTTAGCAGAGAATCATTAAAATGTTACTCGTTATTGACAAGATTTTGACTTTGCAAAAAGGATATGCGCACAAATACTTTGTAAAATCCTAATTACTAAAACCATGTAATTGAATTACCAAGTGATTATTACATTAGTAAATGCGTGTCAATCGTAAACCACTACAAAACAAGCTTTTCTTCTATGTCTCCTCACAAATATCTGATAAATTTATAAGCATTGTGATCAGCTAGATACAGACGTAATCATACATTGATAAGTTTTGAGGCCACACCATGTTACACATTTACCCATATTGTTGGGGTCTTTTACTTGCCCCAGCATAGACACCGAGCGCCAGTCATCACCAATTTGACGTTCATGCAACCCACACAAAGCTCACGAAAAGAGCCCAACCAGCATTTGAACCCAGGACCTTCAGTGGAACGAGCCATGGCCTCAGCCACAAAGACCACTAGGCTACTACATAATAGTTATATCCCCGAATAGGAGGGGTGGGGGCCTAGCTCAGTGGTAGCGCGCTGGGCTTCCAACCACTGGGTCCCGGGTTCAATACCCTGTCGAGCCTATGTTGGATGGCTGTTTCATCCTTCATCTCATTGCCATGGTCCCTACCTGTCCTAATTAGCCCATCAGGTGCAGAAATACAGGACGTAAAGCCCTAATCCACCACCACCCCGAATAGGAGGGAGTTAACTAACATTAATTTTTAGTTAACTCCCTCCTATTCAGAATATAACTAACTTATACTTCATTAGGCATATCTACTAATTTGTTTGATTGTTTGTTTTTACTGCCTTTATTACAAAAGACAAGTTCAGTTTGCTCTCAGGAGGGAGTTAACTAACATTTTCGTTGGTTACTACTGCTTAGAACAATAGAAAAACAGTTTAAGTGGAGTATAATATATGTTATTCCAGGATTAAATTTTTCTGTTGTAAATTTACAGCTATATCCCCTGATTTGCAATGCTATCTATGAACTGTTTAGGACTAATTACCTTAAATATGAGTGGCCCTGGGAGGTTTCACTGAAATTTAAGTCTAAATAATATTGTAATACAGTGTCATACATCCAGTCCATTCTTGTGAACAATATTAATTTTTGGTTAGAGATGACTAAACAGTGCCAAATTGTCTTTATAAACCTTTTCGTGAACTTAATAGATTTTCGGTTTGATATGACATAGCAGTTTATCACTTCGCTGCAAAAAACTAGAAAATGCCCGAAAAATTATATCTACCTTAGAGAAGTATCAAATTATTGAATATATATAAATATACACTGCTTACTTCAAAACGGGTTATTAGGCATTATGTTAAGCATGAAATGTGTCGCTTTTCACTATGAATTCCACTTGGGCCTCATCTCAAAAGTTTTTACTGATGGCTGCCAAGTTTTGTACACCTAGTTTCTTGAAGCCAGTCAATGGGGCATCAACTACCAACATATAACATGTGAATTTTTTAGTACTGTTTGGGTGGGTATCTGTTATTCAAGTAAGCACCTATTCATAGTTTGTCAAACTCATTGTCATTGGAATGTAAACATTGAAAGGCCGATGAAAGGTTGAATAAACTGCTGTAAAGGACCCACGTTTCTTTGCATAGTAATAATGGTGCTAATTATATCAAGCATGTAGTTGCACGTAAACATGTAATTAATTATGATGCATGTACAACAAGAACTATGCAATGTAATTCACAGTGCTATTCTAAATATGCCATGTGATGTATTTTCATGATCACTTAGTATGAACATATCAATGAAGGCTTATGGATTCGTGAATACACTGCTGTAAACAACTTTGTTCACCAAAATAGTAGAACTCTTTGATGAAATAATTTAGTTTTTGAAAGATCTAGGAGGGCCCTAAAGCTTTGTAATATGATACTGAACAGTGGAAGTAAAAATGACATCACCCACGGTAATTATAGCATAGCGGAACCCCATAATTTACCACTCAATATTAAAACCACCTGCATTTTATGACTACTTGTTCTCATGTAACATCAATGTCACAGTTGCAGAATTTAGACCACCTCTATTATAAGGCCAGTTACTATAGTATTATCCAAAATAAATGTCCGCTTGATATTTGGTCTATTTTTATATGTCATGGAGAAAAATAAAATAGATATACCTGTCCAACTTCCTAGATTTTTGGTCCTATTTTTACATATATGTCATGTAGAAGCTATACATGTTACTAAAAGGTCAAAGTCCAACTTTCTAGATTTTAAATCTAATTTTTTACAGCTATACATGTTACTAAAAGGTCAAAGCCAAACTGTCTAATAGTGAAGGTATTCACTGATTGAGGGGCCTCTTCCAGTATAATGCTTACCCAGTACTAACAGTTTGTATAAGTAGCCAAGACACTGACAGTTTAACATGTGTTATTCTATCACTTGTTATAGTAAGAAAAAGTCTCAAAAAGCAAATTCTTTATGTTGCGTCTATTTGTTTAATTATTACAAATTTAAAAAAAGTTGAATAAATCTGTAAAAACAAAATATCAAAAAAATATGGACCAAGGGATCAATTTACAACAAGCCATATATATTACTTCTAGTAAAAGCCCCTGGGGTCTATTTCAGGAGTAATATATGTACTGAACAATTCTTAAATTATTTTTTGATAGTTTATGTATTTATTATGAATAAACAAACTTTAATAAAATTGTAAAAATATAACAATATTGACCAAGGAATTAATTTCAATAGTAATACATAGTCCGTTTATTATAAAAAAAAAACTAAATTTAATAGCAATAACATCAACCCTTATATATTACTCCTGATATCGGCCCCAGGGGCCTATTTCAGGAGTAATATATATACTGAACAATTAAAGTATTTTTGGATAGTCTCTGTGTTTATTATGAACAAACAAAGTTTTATAAATTTGTAAAAATAAAACAATATAGACCTAGGAATTAATTTCAGTAGTAATATATTTTCTGTTTATTATTAAAAAAACTAAATTAAATAGCAATAACAACAACCCTCATATATACCATGTAATTTTGGGAATAAATGGTCTTTTTATTTTATTTATAGTCTTTTATTTGTTTATAATTTTTTTACATTTTGACATAAAATCTTATTCCAGACTGTATAAAGAGGGCGATATTTTTGATGGGGGTAGAGAAAAAATGGAGCCAGGCTTTTTTTTTGGGGGGGGGGGGGAGGTAGACTTAAAGAGTTGCCATATGCATTTATTGTGATTACAGGGGCTTATTTAATGAGACCCCTGGGGTTTATTTATACAGGCCCCTTAATCCAAAACAACTATATTTTGGGGCATTTACCAAATGTATATCATACATATTTCTAGCCGAAACCCCCTCCCCGAGGGGCTTATTTCAGGATATTGCCTTGTTGCCTTTTTCATCTTAAAAGTTATTTCTTATGGTCACAAATAAATTACAATGGAGAATACAGCAACATTTTGGTTATTTGGTTCCCACTGTTTTTATCAGCCAAAAAGTTGGGCTTTTTTTCTTGTTGCTAATATTTCTGTTCATTTTGCACTGCTCCGTGTCATTTATGGCAAAATATGCCCTAAAAAACAAGTGGACAGTTATTATGGATCCTAGTATATTGGCCTAAAGGTTGTCTTATAAATGTAGATTAGGTGCCTAATATTTATAGAAATCCCCGAATATATAGGTTTATACTCTATCTTGGTGTGGACCAACCTTATTTATGACTTCATTTAAGAATTTGTGACACTAGAGGTTTCTTTTGGTAACGGCAGCTAAGTACTCTGTGCAGTCTAAGAAACCAGTAAGCCAAAAATGTTCTTATGGCCCTGATATAGGGCACTGAAATATTTGGACACAATGAGTTCAGAGACTTGACTAACAGAGCTGAGCAAATGCTTGATATTATAAATTGCCATACCTGTTTTGTTTTTTATGTGTAACTTTTGTCAACTAGGAAGTTTAAATGTGCCAGAAAGTCAACAGAAAGTCGTGTAAAGAGTCAGTTAAAGTCACATTTAAGGGTTTATAGCCACAATGAGTACACTGCTGTCTTAATTACTAGTTAAACTTAAACCAGTTGAGATGACCTCACTCCAAAAAAAAGATCGTCCGTTTTCAGACAATAGTTTGTTTAAATCAGCCAAAATATAGTTTGACCTTACAGTATGACTCATATGGAATTGTCCATGTATCGCCGACTTTCGGCGAGACACGGAATGTCACGGATTATAACGGGGCATTGCGCTTACCCCCCATGGGATGCCTAATTGCTTTACGGGGCCTTTCTCCGACTTTTGCCGACCTGCGGGGACTGTCGGGGATATACCCCAACATTTCTTTTATCCCTTTTAACCCCATCAAAACCTTGGGCCCTTTAAGAGCAGGTGTTAGATATCATGGGGGTATATAGATATCATCGGCCTTTAATTGCGCAGAGGGGGTTGAAACTTACACCCCTGCAACCCTTTCATCACAGCATCACAGCATGGAGACAAGAGTAGAAAACCCCCTTTTAAGAGTTAAATTCCTCTCCACTAGAGAATTATTTTGGCTTTTTCCCCGTGAAAAGATGATTATTCTGAGCCAAAATGCACACTTATTTAGCTAAAAATTTGCATTTAAATGAGCAAAAACAGTTGTTGTTTAGCAGAATTCACTGATTTTTTAGGTATGAATAAGTGTAAATTTGTCACATAAATCAACAATCAATTACAGCAAATAGTGTAAAAATTATGGCTAGCATACATGTCAATCCCTGGTTTAAAAAAAAAAACCTTACTTTATGCATGTACAATTTATGCATGCACCTATGTATACATGTATATAGATAATAATATTATTGCAAAGGAAAGGGCTTAATTCTTACACTTCCATGATATATTAAGCAGTTTGGTAATGCTTACCACACTGAAATTTATATAAAAAATACATGTATACTGTTTCCATCACAATTAAACCTGGTGATTTAATCTTTTTACATTGTATATGATTTACTATATTTCCGAATTTTAATGATCAAGATTTCAAATTATTAAAACCTTGTATTATCTCTGATTTAAGCGGAATGTATTTTAGGATATATTAAACTTCGAGGGTTTTCAATGCAAGGTCACTGCAACAAGGGTGTATAATCACCCTGTCAGTGCCACAGTGAGGTATGTGACGGTCATTTAGGGGGTGATTTGTGGTAATAAAAGGGGTGATAAACAAGATAACGTGAAATTTCAGTGCCCGGTTTCCACTCCTTGTCTCCACGATCACGGCCCTTGATTGTTCATAGTAAGATCAAAGGGTACTGTTTCTACTATTCTTGAGTCACAACAATAATTTTTCTCCCTCTTCATTTGATGTAAGTGACACTATTTGTATTGGGTAGCTTTTATCTTCTGGATTAAGACCATGTAAATTTCATTGCAATGTGATCAGTAGATCCTGAGATATCTTTATTATCAATAAATTTAAATACATTAAACAGCATCTTTACCCAGTTCAAGCAAGATTATACGAAGTGATAACTGCGTTATTATTATTTAGAAATACATAGTTTAAACTATCATGCGACGTTTGTGTGATTGAATAAAGTTATGTTATCTTGAACAATCACAATATAAATACAATCTCACTAATAAAACCACTATCAAGACCACCTCTCTATTAACACCGTGTCACAATAGCTCCCAATTATCCACTGTTCAATCAAGACTACTGAACATATATATTAAAACCACTAATAACATCTCCTCACAATTAAGACCACACAATTTCGGAACTGTCAGCATTGTTATTTATGACGGCTACTTTGACTTTTTGTATTAGATAGACAGACAGACAGACCAACAGACAGACCAACAGACAGCACGACAGACAGCACGACAGACAGCACGACAGACAGCACGACAGACAGACAGACAGACAGACAGACAGATAGATAGATAGATAGATAGATAGATAGATATATCATGTAGATAGATAGATAGAAAAAACTTCATCATAACTATGGTTGCTATAGCAACGGCAAAGACAGAGATCAGAGATAGAGAGGAGTAATAGCCTGACTAATAATTTTGTGACTGACCAGCGACCAATGGAGTCTCTTAATTGTGACTCCATGAACTGACTATATATGTGATATACTGACTATATACAGCCTAAATGAATGAATGAATGAATGAATGATTGAATGAGTGAATGATTGAATGAATGAATGAATGAATGAATGAGTAATACAGACTCCATTTGTTATAAACAGCACTTGACAAACAATTGACACCTGTTTCCTGCATAAAATCAATCAATCAATCAATCAATCAATCAATCAATCAATCAATCAATCAATCAATCAATCAATCAATCAATCAATCAAAAACATTCAGGCAAGAGACCTACATTATTTTTCAAGTGAACTATAGTTGAACAAACAGCCAACTTGCTGTGATCTATGACACACTATATTATTTCAGACAAAAAAAAAAAGTTTTTCTGATTCTCCAACTTGGTTGTCTTCATTTGAGATTCAGTGACACAATATGGCTGATATAATCCCCATGGCATCCATCTAATGGTAAATCCATGAGTTTTTTTAGTACTAGTTTTGTTTACAAGGAAAAATGAGGTCAATCCTGACCAAACAACTGCTGAGTGCAAAATGACCTAGAAATAGTTTGCCCTAATCAGGTCACCCTTTCTTTAACACCCTATGCCCACCCCATGCCCTTTCCTGATACTGGCCCACCCTCTACCATCATGACCTACTAGCTCCATAGTATTGACTGCACCAAAGCCCTTATCTAGTCAGTTAGTCAGTCAGTCAGTCAGTCAGTAATTGACTGCACCAAAGCTTGTTTAAAATTCTTTGCTAGCATTATTGATACAGCAGTCAGTCAGTCAGTCAGTCAGTCAGTCAGTCGGTGTTATAATATAGCTCTACTTATTTAATTTAACTGTTGATCCATTTATTTCCATTAACTTTTTTTTTAAATTTGTTTTTTTTGCCATTTATTATTTTGTCATGCTGACACATGTATCAATTTGATATTTTTCTGTCAATAAATGTCTATAAAAATCGATATATAATATTAAACAATAATTCAGGAATGTGAACAAACTTTTTTAAGGATTATTTTTTAATTTTTTAAATGCAATAAAATGTGTTTAATGTGAAATTCACGGTGAAAAGGAATAAATACAAATGAGAATGCAGCAATATACATCGTATGTGACCTACAACTCAATAAGGTCACACATTTTCTGTTTTCTCTTGCCATGGGGGGGGGGGGGGGGGGTTACTGGTCAAATTGCTTGGCCCAGAAAGCGCATGAATTTCTTTTAAACGTTAAAAATAAACTATACTTAACTTTAAAATATTGTACACTAGACCTACTTATGGACTCTGGAGGTCACTTAAATGTTAGTCTTTTCTTAGTTCTGAAACTTTTGTTAGTTTATCTTTGTATTGCTTTTAGCTTGTACATTATTATGTTCTATGCACTTTATATTTTATTGTGTTGTGTGACTTAATATCTGTATTGATAATCTTTAAAGATGCACATGTGTTTATGCGTTTTTGGGGCCTTATCTATTTAATTGGCTCCCTTGGCCTGGGGTCAGCTCACCCCCTCTCTGCTCAGTGCATTGTCAGCAGCGGCAGCATCTCAAAAAATTCACCCCCTTCCATACCATTACACAGATTTACTTTAAATGTATCTACAGTGTTCTTAATGATTACCTTTTATTTGTTTGCCTTGGTTAAATAAAAGCCTCAATTAAGAAAAAAAAAAAAGAAAAGAAGGCAGTTCGTACTGATCGAGCCAACCTTTAAATATATTCAATTAATAAACATATAACAAACATAATGCCTAGTATGTTTTGATCACTGTTAATAATCCAATTTCTCATGACTACACAACATATCATGTTAGACAAAATAAGAAGGCTGAATTATGATTTCAAATCTCTGTATCTTCTGAATGTAAGTAGTCTAAAGCAGTGTAATAAAATTTCTGTGCTTTATAACAGAACTCCAATAATGTAAAATAAACCCTTGAAATTTGTAAAGTCATGGAGTCATGCATTTCACCCCTGCATTTAAAGTTATCGGAATGTAATAAAATGGAAATCTGACACAGATTAGAAACACATGTGGATGATAAGGGAAAAGGGCTGCTGACCAGCCTCCACAGCAGCCCACCATCATCATATCCGTGACAAGGGGCAAGGAGGCGCGACGAGCCGCTACAGGCCGACACCATCCGCCAATCAATTATAGCCAATTAGTTAGGAATGTCTATCAGCTTTGCGGGGCCTTTCGCCGTGTGTTGGGGCGTTTTGGGGTGATGTCGGCGAAATATGGACAATTCCATATGAGTCATACTGTAGATCACTATTATTCCACATATCAAGCAATGATATAGGGTAAGACTATCCCTGCCGAAGGACAAAATATAATGGTAGATTTTAACAACTATTGGAGGCAATGGTGAATCTGGGCGTCTTTTTTTCCCCCATGTCACCTTCTACATCACTTCATCCTCTTGTATTCCATGTATAATATCTCAAACAAATCATATGCCTAATGGAGTTTAAGTTTTAGGCATCAGGATTTAACCAACACGTTTAGTTTGTCCTGCCCAATTATATGCTTACTGGCACTTTTAAAGTACTATCGTCTTGTTCTTTGCATACAAATGATCACTAATTAATATTTCAAAACTGGTTAATAAATTGTTTAATATTACAAAACTGGTTCCTAGGCTGAAGCAACCAGCATTCAAGAATAGTTGATTTATTTTCCCAGTGGAAATATAAACTGAAAAAAGAGAAAACTACTAGAAAAATAAATGAGGCTGTAAGTCATAAAAAGCAAAATGAAGCAAGTTCTTGAACAAGAGAACTAAAAAGTATATGATGGGTGACCTATTTTTAGAAAGTCTAGACAAGAAAGGAAAATGATATACGGAAACAAAAAAATTGCAAATGGCTTCCATCACGAAAAAAGCATTCTCATGATATTTTTCCCCGTGTGTTTTTTCGCAAGAAAGGGCAGTGTAAGGGTTTCATTTTGGCATCAGTCTAACTTGTGCTCACCACAGGAAACCACTGGCTCCATAGCCAAGAGTACATCATGTAAATATATATATATATATATATATATATATATATATATATATATATATATATATATATATATATATCAGTGTTTAGTATAGTTGTTGAACCTGAATTGTCGTGCTAAAATTACGTGTTGGTGCTTTTTAAACAGTATTATTAGCATTTCTTAGACAGACTATATAACGTTGATTAGTATTAGTCATAATATAGCTCTACTTATTTAATTATTTTAACTGTTGATCCATGTATTTCTATTATATTTTTATTTTTGCCATTTATTATTTTGTCATGCTGACACATGTATCAATTTGATATTTTGCTGTCAATAAAAAATCTATCTATCTAAGAAATGGATATTTTAAATGTAAAAACATTTCATTGCATTACTATTTAATTGCCTGTTACACAACAAAAATATGCAGAGCCACATTGTGTTCTTTTTATTTTTGAAAATGTGTGGTAATCCACTTTAAATGAACAAAGTTTATATACAAAACTTAATAGGTACAAAAGCCACTAATATGACACACTATAGTCTCTGCAAGCGAATTTGTAAGATGAAAGTTATGCTTGTAAGTGTTATATTGGTAAATAATGATACTGGTGCTAATTCCGCCCTGTTTTTTTTTTAAATAAATCGTTTAGGTTTTTGTGATCTCTTTATGTCAATAAAATTCATTCTTCAATTCTTATTCAGCACTCATGCTGATGCCAAAGATGGGGTGGTGTACCTGTCACTGCATGGGTGCTGGATGCAATGACTTAAAACCTGTTATCTAACTTAATATCTTAATTTAAATAACTTCGTGAAAAAGGGTAGAGAGAGAGAGAGAGAGAGAGAGAGAGAGAGAGAGTGACTTCCAAATTAGTACTTCATTGTAAAATGCCTAAAAAAAAAGTGACAGGTATTTTGAGGTAGTAATTTCAGGTTATGCACAAACCTACTTACATGTAGTTTCACAGCAATTTCTATAAACATGTAGTTACATGAATGGGTGACCTGGTGGTTTCAAATCTCCATCACATTATGTTAAAATAGGGATACAAAGAAATTTGAATAGAGTTGCATACATGTTGCCTGTTAAGGAGTTGTTTAGGTGGAGTTACTAAACCTACACCTGTTTGGATAGGGGCCAAAAGGACAGTTTGAATTTGTCACCTTATGGCCGATTCATATGTATTTACGTTGCTGTTTTGTATGTATTATAAAGATGGTGCACTGTAGCAAATTAATGTAACATTCTATATTAAATTTGCTATGCTTTAAGAATTGATGATTTTCATCAGAGAAATTACTGCTGCTTCACTGAAAGTCGTTTTGGTTGTGGCAATGGCTATATTGATTGTGTTTATGATTACTGCCCAGAACTGACATGTTTTTGACGAAGGAGTTAGTCATTTGATTAATGGCATATGGCAATAACTTAGACTGAATAACTTGTTAGATAAATGTAAATGTAAATCTGGGTGTCTGTTATCACTCAACTACAACCTTCACTACTAGTCTCAACCGACTTCACAATTACATCCTTGGCAGGCCAATCTAGAGTCTTTCTCAACTCATTGAAGAGTATTCAGCCTTGAACTCGGGGTTAGGGTTAACCACAGGGGCTTAAGACCACACACCCATACCATCACTGTGGGTGCCTAATGCCAAGTACACATTGCACCTGGGTGGGGTGAGGCAATGGTTGCATTCTTTATGGGTAAAGTTAGTGTAAATGTTTATAAGGTTAGTCAAAATGTCTAAACATTTAGCTGTTTTGAGTAACAGTCTAGTCAGAGAGATGGTAGTCAGTGACTGCTTTGTTGATGCCCAAATGCAAACAGCTGTGAAATATTAGAGTTATTCTTGTTTCTGAAACTAGTCAAGCAATGAAGTCTTTATACTGACAGCCTTAAAGAGAGATTTTCAAAATAACTATATTAGCGATGCATAGTTTCTGAAACTTGTTGTCGAAATGTCCAAAAAGTCAGCCAAAACCGTCCAACAATAGCGGTTTTGACTGACAACTTTGTCAGAGGGACTTTTATAGTTTTTGTTTTGATGTACCATGTGGCTTTTCAAGTATCTTTAGAAGAATCATTAGAAGTTTTCTCAAGCTTTTAGTGATATTAAGACTGAGGACTCTCTGTTGCTAAAACAGCTTTGAGCACTTCCTACACAAGCGTCTCCCCCATGTTCTGCTTGAGTGAGTCCGCACACTCCGCTATACATATCTTGCTATATAACAAACTTGCGCCAGTAAAACGAGAATAGGTTGTAAGTTTGTGGTCCTACAACAGCAGCCAACATGATGGTAAGTTGATAAAATAATTTTTCAATTTTAATGTCAAACATGTGTTTAGTTAAAGGCAAACGAATTACTTCCACTGATGGGCTTGATAGATTAATATCTGATCAGCTGATATTCAAGTGTTTTGATTTCATTTGTGTATTTTTTAGACTATGCACAATTTTCAAATATTTGATGCTAATGATACTAAAACTGTGCGTAATTTTTGTTCATACAATGATAAATCGAGCAATTGTTTAATTTAAAATAAAAGAGTTTTATTAGCATACTTAATTTAGGTTTGATGGTTCTGTTAAACAGTGACACAGTATTCTCCACAAATGCCTTGCATATTATGCCACTCCTGAAAAATCTATTTTTATAAAAGTTTGTAATTGTAAAGATATGTCTCAAAAAAAGTTGTTGCTTTTGACAAGATATTTGTGGTGTGGCAGTATTCTTTATTTTAATTATGATGTATGAACTTTTCTTGAAAACATCTGCAATTAACATAATTATTGAAGTGTAAGTTGTTAAATGCAAGAAATACTCCAATAAAAAATGTTGGCAGTGTATTAATTTACACATGGCACTACATATACTTTTCTGATAAATCAGAGATTTTTAGAAATGAATAGAGTGTCTTTTTTCTCTTTTCCATATGATGTAATCAATGGGGGTCACTTCTTTTTTAATATGTATGAATAATTCCCTCGAAATTCCAATACAGTGATGGAAGAAAGTGTTTTTTCACACCAGCATGTTACATACTTGTATCCTCCTAATTGTTTCCATTTTGTTTGTATGACAAAAGCAGAATGCAAAGATGTCTTATGGGTAGTTTCTACTGACCTTATAAATTGCACTGGCTAACTAGTCCATACATAGGTAGACAAGAAATTAAATTAGAAAGTTTTTTAAATTAAACCCTCTGCTCAATTAATGGTGTCTGGTTGCTGCTCATAGGGGTTGTCTCATTGAGACTGAGTCCAAGAAACCCACCAAAACTGACAATTAAATCCCCAATTGTAGAATTATCACAGAGCTATGCAATAAAATTTATGCGATGCGAGGACGTTCATGACGCTGTGTAGGGCATTAAGGAAAAATAAAAGGAAAACAGCACTCATCCCAGACTCCCAGATGCACCCACCTCATCTGATCTGTCTTGAAAAACAGATCAGGGACTTGTGGTTTTCCTATAGTACCCATGTAAATGTGGGCTCAAAGTAGGCAGTGAAGCAGAGGGTAGGCAGTTCTCACATTTAAGTTTGAAGACCGTCCCTAGTATAAAAAAATAAATAATAATTTCGGGAAAAAAAAACAAGCTTATGGATTGAACGGAGCTTCTGAGAACAGCATGGAATCATATCAACACTATTATAAGTCTCACTGAATGCTCTGTAATAAGCTGTCAATCTAATGAATCATGTGCAACATTATTGTAACATGTAGATGACATGTTATTCACGAAGAGTGCTCATGTCAGGATTTAGAACCAAGAATCAATCCCGTGAGCTTAGGAGTTCACATCAGTGCCATCGAGGAGGTTGTCTGTTGCCAAGTAATAGTTATGTCCCAAATAGGAGGGAGTTAACTAAAATATATTTGTTGGTTAAATCACGACCCATTAAACATAATTACTCAATGACATTTGTTTGACTGTTTGATTTGTTTACACTGCTCTTATATGCAAATAAAGTAGTTTCCACTCAGGAAGGTGCGTTAATGTAGCCTCGTATAGTTCCATTATGCAGGCCTCAAGTGCAAGTGGACAGTTTATCACTTAAAAAGGCATGTGACAATAGATATCCATGCATTTGGAGCTTTATTTTTGCTTAGCTTACTTGTGAAGATAGCGTAGGCTAAGGAAAATAGGTAAAATTTTATGTATGAATAATTGGCGTGTGTTGAGACCGAGGATACATCAACTGGTAATGTTTTCTGTCTAGACAGAATTGGCCAGTTCATGTATTCTTCAACATATTTTCAAACATGATAATTAAAAGCTTTCCTCACCTGTTCGTATTTCTTGCTTCTCTGCAACTTTTCTTACTGTCTTTCATACCTTTGGTGTGGAATTATAATGAATAGTCATAGAAATTGATAAAAACATTCGCCAGTTGCGGAGATCGCCATTTTCTGAGGACACATTAACAACTCATTAATGTTTTCACTAGTTACCCACGATGGGTGGATTAGGGCTTGTATTTCTGCCCCTAATGGGCTAATTATTATTATAAGGACAGGCAGGGACCATGGCAATGAGATGAAGGATGAAACAGTCATCCAACTTATTAGGCTCAACCGGGAATCAAACCCGAGACCCTGTGGTTGGAAGCCCAGCGCAGAGGTAGTTAATTTTGGTTATATCCCACTCAGAACAAAAGGAAAACAATAATGGTGCAGTATAAAGGGGCGTTCACACTGTCACGAGTGGGGATGGCGAGTAAGCGCGGATGACGAAAAATTGTTAATCGTGCTTATCCTTTTTCATATGCAATTCAATCGGCGTGTAATGTACGGATACTCGTGCTAATCTGTAGAATGCTCGTAGTCCTTCCAGACTACTCGTAAATATCCGTGGGGAGAGCAAAAATGTTTAAACATGTTAAAAAATTTGGCGGAAGTTGGACGAGTAAAATTGTTTAACTTTTTATGGGAGTCACTCCACGAGTGGTTGGCGTTTGATTGGGGGCATGCAGGGGAGGCTGTCCATTCATGTATACTTGCCATCCACTCATGTTGACTCTTGTACAGCTCATGGAACGCTCAGAGATGCTCGGTGGACCTCCGTGGCCCGCCTGTCGTTGTTCCAGCGACCGTTCGCGCTGGCACCGTGCCCATCTGTAGCCCTTTCCTCCTTCACGCGTGGACTACTCGGCCTACAGATGCCCCCTGAACGCTCGTCGAAATAGTTTATACGTGATTGACCGAGGCACGAGTGAGCACGAGTGAACATGTATAGTCCGTCTTGGACGTCTGTGGTCACGCATCTCTCTCACTCGTGATAGTGTGGACTGGGTTTAAGTCATTATGTCAGGACAGATTGGCATGAAGTAGGAAGGATAGAATTAGCAAGGTCCTAATACAATTGCATGTAAGAATTTCAATGCCAAACTACCTTTGCAGCATAAAAAAAAACAATAATAATTAAAAAAGAAAACAAGGGAGTCTAAAAATAGCATTCTTTTTATTTAAAACTGCTCCACCTCGCTTTTATTTTTATTTTATTCTTAAGTTTATCATACAAGTTATAGCTTTTTCTCAGAAATAATACAGAGGAACATAAATATGAAAAAGCGAGGCGTCATAAGGTGTTATGTTGCATACAGAATTCAACTGATACCTGGTGTGAGTGACATCCTAGCAGGATAATTGAAAAGAGCAGAAATATTTATTATTCCTTTTTTTTTAGCTATTAAGAGGTACACCTTGGTATGCAGATAACACATTTAATTGAAAAGTTACAATTATTGCCAAGCCAAGTAGTAATTTAATTTTTGGAAGAGTGTTGATGACTTTGTTATTACAGCTGCAGTTAAAATTTATCCTAGACAGATAGATAGATAGATAGCTGACAGAAGGCCTTCTGTCTCTTGGTTTATTTATAGTAATTAATTTTATTCCAAACGGCGCATGACCACCTTACCTTGGCATGTACGAGTTCTATTGATGGGGAATTTTTTTATTGGATATGGCCAGAATTAAACCAGGGCACTGTATTCAAGTAGGAGTGGTGAGCTCACTGTGAGGTCAAATTCTTGACTGGTTGTGCTATGTATGAATTTGGCTAGCTAAGGTTGTTGACTATGTTCAGTAAAATATTTTAAATAGGAAGTAGAATGTAAAATAAAAGTATGCCAAGGTCTACAACATGAAATTAATAGGAGTTCATGTACAAAACAAGCTACCTATACAGCATGGATATCAATCATAAGAACACAATACACCTGCTGGTTAAGAAAGAGTTATTATATTTCTTCATTCTATGGTTGACCAGTAGATAAAATGTTAGGGCGCATATAACTGGACGAATAAATGGACCATGAGAATTTGAATGGGTTGAAAAGAAGAATTGTGTAGATAATGTAGTTAACATACCTTGTCAGAGGCCAAAACATGTGTAAATAGATCATGTTTTGCTATAGGTCTTCACGTTTTACATGGGTGTTTAGTTTGAAATATGGAGCAGGAAAGTGTTATTGATAAAAAACACTCTGACCCATCTTTTTATATATTGCTTTTCGTTGGATGCACAGATAAAGTGGATGTAAGAAATAAATCAAAACAGAAAGAAAAAAACATTACCATGTACTTGTACAAAAAGTACAACAAATCTTAGAAGCAGGACCTAAGTATTTATGCTGGATTTCGATCACATACTTTTATTTGTACATATATTTAATGAAATTAGTGCATCATGGCCTGTGAAACACCAGGTCTTTATTGTCATGCAAAACAATCATATATCATATTAGGTAATTTTGAAAAAGGAACAAATAAACTGGATTAAATATCAATGTCAAACTTTACAAACGATCTCAAGGTTTTGCTTCAAATGTTTCAATTTATTAGAATTGGCAGAATATTTTAGGATTGGTTGCTTAATGAAATGGTCCAAGTACATGTACCACTTTTAACCCCATGAGTTAAAAATTATGATCACACTTACGTGGCTATTACTTGGCATACATTTCTTACTTACCTGTAATGCATCTGTTACCTATGAAATTGTTTATAGATAATATATGATTGGTTAAATAGTTTAGGATTGGTTGAAGTTGTTGGGGTAATTAAAAAAGGCACAAATAAACTGCTTTTATGTTCACACCTAATTCGTATATTTGTTACTTACTTATTATATTTGTTTATAACTGAGATTAGGTGGGATTTTATGTTGTTTCAACTTCTCGTGTAACTGAACAGTTTTTTTTTTTTACTTTGGAATTGCTACAAAATTGTTTTTTTCTATTAAAGTCTATTTATATTTTCTAGAGGACATTAAATTACATGTTAAGCTTAGTTTAATATGGCTTTAATACAATCCTTTGCTTCCAACAAAGGATAGGCAAGAAGTAGCCTTTTTGTAATTTGTTTTATGTTTTTACTTTGAAAACTGGCAAAACAGATGACATGAACCATTCAAAAGAGAGGGTGGGGGTCACCACAGCAGACCAATGTGTCACTGCTGGTTTATAGAGCATGAACGGAATAACAAAAGTTTGTAGTTTGATTTTCCACATTCTTCATAACATAAAAAACACATTGGCTGGACAAAAACAAATGTGGGCTGTTGGGTCAGTGGCATAGATAGACAGTAGAAAAGACATGTACAGACACAGACAGACAGATTGCCTGAAACTAGAAATCTAAAACTACTTTACCTTGTTTCAGGAATTAAACCTGTGGTTTTTTTTTGCTTGGACACATTTCTTTCTTACTTAAATCATTCGCAGACTTTTGTAATAAAATTTTGAATACAAAAAGGAAGTTTGGAATGTGTTAAAAAAGGAAGGCTATTCCTCATCCATGCTTCTATGAATTTCTCTTTTGCTTTCAGACGAAATTTGGTATTATATTGACGATCCTCATTTTTTTATGTAAGTTAATATTATTTATCTAAGTTAACTTTTTCATTTAATTTTTCTAGAAAGGGTCATTTTATTTCCACGATGTTTTTTTCTGTTTTCAGACCATTCTGCAAGGGCGCAGTCTGACGGTAGATTGAACAACTTTGTAATAATGATATTATTGTAGTAAATGACATGTCTATATAAAGTAAAACAGTTTTTAAAATTATTAATTTTTATAAAAGCAAAGGAAACGTACTACAGCTCATGGTTATGTCATTTGCAATTTTTCATCAGTCTACCCTTTTAGAATGCTGTTTTTAGTGACAGAAATTAGTAAAACCTCTTTTTAAATGTTTACGTTTCATAGTATATTGCAAAGAATTTTTAAAAGATAGTGTAAATTGTAGTAAAATAAAATATAAGATACAGAATCTTATTATATTATTACATTAGAAATGCCCTCAGTAACGATAAGGTCATGTTGTCATCAAGACCAGTCGGTTTGAAATCTATGGGGTTTCCTACTGAATGAGGTTCAAATGTATAACTGACTTTTCAGGTCTACTACAAGCATATTTTATACTTTGCAGCCTGTTCAGAAATTGACCTTGCCCTTCTTGTGGATGGGTCAGCCAGTGCTTACAACGAATGGTTTGCTCCCAATGGAGGTCTTCAGTTCACAAGACAGTTCATTGACAGATTTAATGTTGGTGTAGACAATGTTCGTGTATCCATCCAGGAATTTGCTGAAAGTGGCTTCGTACTTTATCGTTTCTCGGATAATCAAAGGAAGGCAAGGATAACAAATGACATCCTGCCGTCCCTACAAATAAGACATAACTATGAGACACGTTATGAGCTTGCCTTCCAGATGTGCTATAACGACCAGTATGCCAAGGGAAATGGAGAACGAGACTTTGCAGATAATATCGCTGTCCTTATAACTGATGGAAGTTACTTTCCGGACAAATCGTACGCTGTCCATGAGGCAGGAAAGTTGCGATCAGCCGGGATCAAACTCTACATATTGGGATTCGGTAACCTGGATCGCCAATTCATGCTTGACATGGTAAATGGAGATGCAAGTAAGATATATATCTACCCAACTCATGATGACCTGACCTTGGCAATGGACAGAGTATATGAAGCAATATGTCCTTCATCGTCTGGTACAAATTTCAACATCAATCGAATTCCGCCTGTTGCACCTGACTTTGCTCGTGCCCTCCCTATTGTGCCAGTTGACCAAGTCGTTCAAGTGCCATCAAACACAGGTGAGATTTTAAATTTAAATAATAAATATCAAGTAATTAAACCTGTTTAACTGATTATCTTCATTCATATGTCGTAACCATTATTTGCAATGAACTACCAAAGTTAATTTTTATTATCATGCATATTACAGAATAAGTTAATGAAATAATTAACTACCTTACTCGTATATTGTGCATCTTCAATTAAGGGTATTGTATATTCTACAATAAGATCTTCCAATCTCTAAAGTGTATATTAAGAACTTTTAATAAATCTGTGAAAAAGAGTTGCTAGCATAAAAGCTGATATCCCATTATTGACGGTAGTTGCTGTTTAATATTTTCAATTCATATGTTATGATTATCGTCCCTTACAAAGGCAGCATAGTAAGAGAGTAGATGTTTACCTTTTCACCTTTAAAGAGCACATTATTTACATATGTATATTTTTGCAGTTTGTAATGAGCTTGACCTGGCTCTCATTGTGGATAGCTCAGCAAGTGCTTACCAGGAATGGTTTGCTTCAAATGGAGTGCTCCAGTTTACCATGCAGTTTGTCGACAAATTTAACGTTGGCCAAAACAACGTGCGAGTGTCCATCCAGGAATTTTCGGATTATGGGTACCTGGTTCATCGCTTTTCTGGAACGCAAACTAAAGCAATGATAATGAACGAGATCCTGCCAGCGGTGCAAATCCACCATAGATATGAGACACGATATGAACATGCCTTCCAGGTGTGCTACAGGGAACAATTTACTCAGGCAACCGGAGCGAGAGATTTTGTGGATGATGTCGCTGTGCTTATTACTGATGGAAGTTACCTTCCAGACAAATCATATGCTGTCTTTGAGGCAAAGAAACTGAAAGCAGCAGGGATCAAACTCTACATATTTGGCTATGGAAATGTGGATCGCCAACTCATGCTTGACATGGTAGATGGAGACTCGACTAAGTTACGTCTATTCCCAACTCCTCAAGACCTTACTTCAGCTGTCAATTCACTTCATAGAACTGTTTGTTCTGTTTCAATAAATACCAATGTGAACAGCATTCCACGTCCAGGGCAACCATCACAAGCAAGGGATTTCCCTCTAGGACCTGTTGGACGACAAACCCCTTCTTCTACAGGTAAACATAGCTGAATTCACGATTATAATATTACACTTGCGGAAACAATAAGGAGTCGTTATTGTAACCTCGTATATTTTCACTATGGCCGCCACCAGTACAAATGGATTGTTTTTCACTTAAAAAGGCATGTGACAATAGATATCCATGCATTTGGGGCTTTATTTATGCTTAGCTTACCTGTGAAGATAGCGTAGGTTAAAGGAAATAGGTAATTATCACTGAATAATTGGTGTGTGTTGAGACCGAGGATACATTAACTGGTAATGTTTTCTGTCTAGACAGAATTGGCCAGTTCATGTATTCTTCAACATATTTTCAAACGTAATAATTGAAAGCTTTCCTCACCTGTTCGTATCTCTTGCTTCTCTGCAACTTTTCTTACTGTCTTTCATACCATTAACGAGTCCGCTAGTTACCTGTAATAGTATAAACATATAAATCCGTAAATGCAAAATATTACAACTCCAAGATCCATCAATTTCCGGCATGATGCCAGGAAGGCATATATATGCTTTTACCAGTGACCATAAAAGAACTTATATCTGACATTGGTATGATTAAATTATGGATGGCTTCATTTCCGCACGTGAAAGATATATTATGAAGCTATAAGGCTACGTGTCAGATGACATGATGTGTGATAGTTTGGAGATGGTAATTTAATATCATTATTTATTATCCTCGTAATATTTACTAGGAATCAGAGCTTTGTTTTCAGTAACACATTACTAGTTTGATTTAATGATATGCAATGACATATAATATGCATGCAAAAAAACAAAACAAAAAAACAAGTAGAGGGCACGAAAAGAGCCTCCACTAATTAAGACCCTAAGGAACCATTGCCAGCCCTATATCTGTCCTGTGACAAGTTGGCCCATGCACTCTTGGCCAAATCTCATGTCAGGCCAAAGGCAATGTGGCCCATTTGTCTGGTGGCCCAATGTTGGCCCACTACTGGCTTACTATTACAGTTTGTCCAATGTTGGCTCACTAACTAGTTAGTCCACTCTTAGCCCACTGTTGGCTCACTGACTAATTGGCCCATAATCCACCAAAGTATTGGTCAAATGATGGCTTAAAGTTGGCCCACTGGCTGCTTGGCACAGTGTTGGCACATTTTCATTGCTTTTGTCTTTGAAGTATTTAATGACAGTTTGTTTGATTTCAACCAATCATTAACATTTTGTAGTTCTCTGTTAAGTTTCATCAGAATTGTCCCATGTGGTACTTATACTAGTAATTAAAGTTGTATCATCTGCATACAATACAGGATAGATATAAATCATTTATATAAATTAGAAATAGTAGCAGTAAGAATGGAACCTTGTAGAAAATATGTAAATAGTCTTAATTAGTATTATTATATTGAACATATTGGGATCGGTAAATATAAACTGACTAGAATGGGCAGTGAGTTGACTATGGCAGGCGGGCAGTGAGTTGTCATAGGCGGTGAGTTATCCTGATACCGTCAGCCTAATCCCAGCCCATTGGCAGCGCAGCCAAAGTTGGCTCAATGCTGGCCCATTATGTAGTTGGCCTGATGTGGGCTCACTGGCTTGATGACCCACTGTGACTGTAGACAAAATGTTGGCCCAGTGTTGGTCCATTGTTAGCCAGCTGTCTGGTTGGCCCAATTTTGGCCTACTGTTAGACTAATACCAGGCGGCCCCAATGTTGGCCAAATGTCAACCCAAAGTACAAGTCAGCCCATTGTGTGGTTGGCCCAATGTTAGGTTGGGCTTCTGAAAGTGGTTACACATAGAAATTGAAACATTGGTTTAGTAGCATTGATTGTATATATAATATATATTAGAAAAGTATTCCGGATCCAGAATCCAGAATATGATCTGGATTGGCCCAAAAATTTAATCACTTCCTGGAGAAATTATCCCTTCTGCACACCAAAATATATTCAAAACCCCCAAAACCTTTTGAGATATCCTGCTTACCCATAATAAACTTCTTACCAGAGGTAATATCCGCTGCATCCAATGCACACAAACTGAATTTAGCGCCACTAGCCTTGTATTAAGTGACATATTTGGTACCTGCATGATGTCAAGCTCAGACCATTGCACCACAAGCTGGAAATTTCAGCCAATCATACTCAGAATACAAAAAAAAAAGACATCAGGTGATGTCATGCTTTGCAAGGGGGAAAAAAACGATTCCACGTAACTATTACAAGGATAATAATGATTGGTAAAGACAATGTTTTTACTGAAAGCATTAAAAAAAACGCATTCATGATGAAGGCCAATTCAGAGTTTGACAGAAGTTGTGATTTGTATTTCTGTAGTGTATACCCTGACTGTATTTGTCATTTTGGTTGTTTTGCAGGCTGTTCCAGTCTCGATGTTTGCTTCTTGATAGACACCACATTTCGAATAATGTCCAACTTTAATGGCCCTCGTGGTACTCGAGAATTTCTGAAGCGTGTTATGAGAAGATTCACTACGGACCGACCGGATGTTCGTACTTGCGCACAATTGCTGACCGACCAGACAAAGCCTTTATGGTATTTGCGAGAAAACCCTGATAAGTATGGCATGGATGCAAAGATTAGAGATGGAATGCCTTACAGTGCAACTAGTGTGGCTGGTTACAGCAAGAGTTTGGTGAAAATCATGAGCGAACAGTTTACCTTGATGAACGGAGACCGACCATCATCTCCGAATGCTCTTGTCATTGTCGCGAGTGATTACGTTCAGGACGCACCGACTCAAGAAGTCATCCGAGAAGCTACTGCCTTGCAAATCAGAGGAATCAAGACCTTTGTGGTGTCATGGGGACGACCAAACAGAATTCTGCTACAAGAGTTAGTTGGTGGTGCTCCTAGTAGAATGATTGTCAATGAGGAAGACCAGAGTCCATTTAATCAAATTGATATAATATACAATGGCGTCTGTAGTATGATGTTGTAACTGTCTGTATATATTCATTGTATTGGAGGTGATTGTTGGGGACTGATCTTTACTACCATTATGTAAGCAGCATCTATGTGGGCTTACATGCCACCTAGTGTTCATGCATGTCTAACAACACTTCTGCCACCTAGTGCATAATCTGAATCAAAGGTTTAGTAACTGCTACGAAAGGAAATTTCAAATGGTGCATTCTATCTATTTTGTACGTGGCCCAGAAGTACAAAGTAGTGGTGTTGCTGCGTGGTAGAAAATTATTGTTGTGCTGTAGAGAAACATTGCTGTGCAAAAAACCCGTTGTTGCACGGAAAAAAATCGCTATTGCGCGTAAAATCCCTTCACTAATGTTTCAGTTTTTTAGGCCACATAACTTAGATAATTCAGCCTTGCAATATAGGAATCCTGCAAAATTGTGAATAGAACATTTGTAGTTGGTTAATTCCAATTTTACCGATAAATACCAAAATGAGCTAAAAAATTTTGATGTGTTACTTTATAATAATAATAATAATAGGTTACTTATATCGCTAGATTCAACGAAATTGCTCTCCAGCACTTATGTGAAAATGTTATTCATAAAATTACCGGAAAAGATAAGTTTTGAGTTTTACTTTCCAGGGTAGCCTTACATATTTTAGTCTAGGAAACATGGTTGTAAACATGCCAGTAACTTTAAATGCCAGTATTTTGCAGATCAAAAAAGTGTAAAGGTTATTTAAACTATATATTATATTTCTTGGTATATCCAAAGAAAATGAGTATTTCAGCCCTCTGAAACTCTGTGCAGGATATCTTTGGTCATGCTTGTAGTGCAACAACCGTTTTGTAGTGAGCAGCAAACAGATTGTAATTGGCGTGCAATAACAATGAAATAGGACACAGGAAGTTATTTCTGTTTTGGCCACTACTTTGTACTTCTGGGGCCACGGTAATTATGAGATAGAAAGTTTGAACTAAGAATTGCATTTAAAAAGCTCATATTCCTAACTTAACTTCATGTAATTATTCTGATAATAAAAAACTTAACAAAATCAAGAGGCTTAGTCCAGTAAGTTGAAAAGCAGATTTGTATTAAGATTATGATTCTTTACAAGTTCATTTGGGTCATCCACAGCTTTGCTGACAGGTGTCGCTCCATTTAAAGGCTCAGTCTGCCACCTCTTGAGAAATGAAAAATAATTATTTGTTATAATGAACCTCATGTTAAATGCAGCTCATCAAAATTCGATTTAATGTCTATCAATTGAAAAAATAATTGCCACCTAATAATAAAATTGATATTGAAGTAAATGTGAGTCATGCTAACTTTACCTGGACATCATTCATAATGAGATGATTTGATAATCACCAGTTTATACATGACCAACTGCCAAAGGATAAACGCCATGAAATGGGTGAAATCATTTACTTAATTGCCTCAGCGCCAAGTGTGCAAAATAAATATCCACCTGTTTTGCAGTACCACATATGGCATGGTACAGCAGAAATGTTACGAAATTAACAACTCAAAACCAAACATTTGCTTCCATTACAAATAGCCATAATGACGAAAAAATGGCAAATAATTATCATTGGAAAAATAGAAAACTTTCAAGATCTTAGATATTTGAAGAACATGAAAGGGAAGTGAGATTTTGAGGAGAATATTGATAGCTTTCGATAAATTTACAATATGACAGTGGTAGGCCTGCGCCTGTAAGTTTATGGGAAGTGGGAGAAAAAAGAGGGTCAAGATGGATGGCTACAGAAGTGAATGGAACAGTATAACAAAGGGCATCCCCCAGGGCTCCTGCTTATGACCAGTCGTCTTCAATATCTTCAGTGTCGACCGACCAACAATGCATATAACACCCTGAGCCCCTCAGCAATGAACCTGGATCTTGTGACTGCAGCCCTCATCTATGATGCCAACAATGTGAGCTAACCTGCAGAAGTCCCAAATGATGTATAATTTTGATACCCATGAACAACAAGGATGAGATGCCAGAGATCATAGTCATAAATGATGCCGCCTTCAGACCCAAACCCATGTCACACTACTAGGTATCACTATTGACAACAAACTCACATTTGATGAACATATATTGAAATTTTACGTCGAAAGGTGCCACGGCAACTCAATGTTTTGAGAAATCTTAAAGGAGTGTTCCAGCTGAAAGAACTGAGCATCATCTTTCAAGCATTTGTTCTTGCAAATTTCAATTATTGTCCCATTGTGTGGTGCTTCTGTGGAGTAAGGAACATGAAGAAAATTGAAAAGATACAGACTGGTTTATGATGATGCTAAAACCCCTTACTGTAACAGTGATCTCCTTGCACAACATGGCTATGTAACTCTACGTGCACAACAACTCAGAGCAATTGCCATGGAATTCTGAAGCCTGAACGACCTTTAACCCTCCATTCACGAAGGAACTATTACAAGCCAAAGCCCTGCATCATGACCTTAGAGACAAAGTCAATGAGGTACCGAGGAAACTCTTTCAGCTACTGTGTGTCCTCACCTTTGGAACCTGCTACCTGGTGACTTGAAGCGCACATGTCATGTTAGAAGTTTTAAATTTATGTTACAATCCTGGGATGGGTCCTAAATGTTGTTGCAGCCTATATATGTATGTGATTTTAAGATATGGTATTTTAATGATTGTATTTGCTCTAAGTGATTTTAATGCGATGTTTTAACTCCCTACAATCTTTTGGCCAATTTCTAAGTTCGATTTTTGCCTATATAATTGTTGATGCCAGGCAGGGTTTTCAAAATTAAATGTTGGCCAGAAGGTATCGCAGCAACGCTTGCATATGTCATATGGTTAGTTTTGGTGTGTTGTGAACAAGCAGTAACCAAGTCTGACCAATTCTGAGTCGGGTCAAAACTACACTGTCCCTTCTGAATGTTTTGCAGGCAGTAATATTTTGTTCTATGTGTAAATTTCTGATTTGCATCCTCCTTATTGTATTACATTTTAGTTTATATATGACAAAAATTATACTCTAATTCGGCAAAGTTTCTATTGATTTTGTCAAGTAAACTGGCAAAACAGTCCATACAAAGGTTGAACTTAAAATTTTAAAGATTATTTTTACACCTAAATCTTTCATTTCCTTGTTGTCGTTTTGAGATAACGAGTTGAAACCGTCACAATTACCCAAGCTATTTCTATCGAAAATGTAATGATTTTTGTTCCTCAAATTGTATTTCTGTTATAGACGTTAGGGGCATCTGGGTGGTGACACTAGGGCCCTCTACAGGATGATTCAGGGGATATGTTTTGCCAAAAGATAGAAGAACCGTGTCACAGATCTTACGATGATTTAATTTACTAAACTGCACCAGCCCACGAATCATTTTAAAGATTACTGCTATCGTGGTGTTTTAAAAATGAAGGAAGTAAGACGCATCGCTGCGTTCTTCAAGAAGGTTGTAGAGTACCAAAACAGTTACTGATATATTTTAGTGTACAACTGACAGTGGGAAAAAATAGAAAATACCTTCTTACTATTCTATCGTCATAAATAATATGAGACAAGTCTCATTATCAATTTAATTGGGGGTTAATGTAGGTGAAATTAGTAGCTCTGCACAGACAGGGCCTTAAAATGTTGAGTTTTTGATCACCCACAATTCATGCTAAATTGGTTTAATTATTATTTTTCTACCTGTCTTCATTGAGTCTAGGTCCTAAATTAATAAAATATAATCATAAAGCCCATATCAAATGAGAATTCAGCAAATTCTTAACTTCTTACCCAAGACCAGAAGCCATCTGGTGTTGCTCTCCGACAATACCCTTGTGTTGATTTTGGGAACTTCTACCTATAAGCAACTATCAAAATATTTTCTGTGGAATGGCTTATATGAATGCCTTCAAGTCAAAGCACCAACCTAACGTACAATGTAAGGATTAAAACATTTGACAAAATCATGCTTGTTAATGTCCGCTGGGTCTTGTAGCCAGCTCATATTGACCAGCTGTCTGAAGCAGACGCAATGATGAGATGATAAGGCTACAAGTTCAACTTGCCTCAGCATTTATCAAATTAGTGAAACCGGTTATCTCTGAGCTTTACCTTTTCACTATCAGCAATTACATGGCAGACACATCTGCGTTCATACAGAACATGTATATTCATAAAATGTATGGCTTGATAATTTTTCAATCCCAATAAAAACCTTAGTGCACATGGCATTATCGCAGAACAACCCTAGTGGAGATAACATGCCTGTACATGCTATTTCAAGTGTGCTTTTCTCAATGTTTAATAATTGTCATGTTCTCCAGACCACACTGACTTGAATTCGAGACTTTTTAAAGTGCATGTCAGTGCCAAGCGTGACTCAAAGACAAAGAAAACAGGGGGCAGGAGGAAAAAAAGTCAGGAAAAATTCCTGAATGTCTGACTTCACCAATGGAACGTAGGTGGAGTGCAGGTCATGCATAGTTTACTTTGAACCTAAAAGTGATCTCTATTGTCGGCCTTGGCTGTCTCCAAGAAAACCCTCTTTTGTGAGTGGGCTGCTCTTTGTTGTGAGCTAATAATGTTCATATGGGGCCAAGTGGTGGATTGCACTGCTCTGCATTGTTTGTGGTGCTCTGTACAGTCATAAATGTTTATGATTATTATGAGATTATGCAAGATAAGATAATGAAAGAAAATATCAAATTAGATAGCCTCTGCGGCAGTGTGGTTGGGTGTAGAGAGAAAGGGTCAAGCTTGAACAGGCCTGCCAAGTGTAAACTGTCATGTCAGCAGAACGAGTTATCGGGATAGCCGACGCAAAACCCAATTACATTTACATAAGGTAAGGTAAGGTAAGATAAGATAAGATAAAACAAGATAAGACAAGATAAGACAAGATATTATTAAGATAAGACAAGATCTATCTATTTATCTATCCTATCTAATCTATCTATCTATCTATATTATCTATCTAATCTATCTATCTATCCATCTTATCTATCTATCTATTCTATCTAATCTATCTAATCTATCTATCTATGTATCTATCTACTACCTATCTATCTCTCTATCTCTTTATCTATTTCTTTCTCTATCTATCTATCTATCTAACTAACTATTTATTTTTCTCTATCTTTGCTTCCCTTGGTTGCACCAGTGTCATCCTAAAGGATGTAACCCTTTCAGAAATTGGAAACCCAACAACCGTGCCATCTCGGCCACATAAATCTTTTGGGAAGTCACTGTGAAAAATATATTTATTTTAAAAATATGGTCAATTACATTATAATAGTCAACTGACTGGAGTGGCTTAACTGGCTGTTCTTAAGTAAAGTTTAAGTTCTACTCATGTTATTTGGATAACTAACAAACTTTAGAAGACAAAGTACTTTTCATGGAAGGTTGTATTTTAGTATATATATTGTCTCAAAGCCACTGGTCTGAAGCTTCTTGTATTTTAGTAATATGTATTGTCTCAAAGCCACTGGTCTGAAGCTTCTTGTATTTTAGTATATATATTGTCTCAAAGCCACTGGTCTGAAGCTTCTTGTATTTTATTATATATATTGTCTCAAAGCCACTGGTCTGAAGCTTCTTGTATTTTAGTAATATATATTGTCTCAAAGCCACTGGTATGAAGCTTCTTGTATTTTAGTATATATATTGTCTCAAAGCCACTGGTCTGAAGCTTCTTGTATTTTAGTAATATATATTGTCTCAAAGCCACTGGTCTGAAGCTTCTTGTATTTTAGTAATATATATTGTCTCAAAGCCACTGGTATGAAGCTTCTTGTATTTAAGTATATATATTGTCTCAAAGCCACTGGTCTGAAGCTTCTTGTATTTTAGTAATATATATTGTCTCAAAGCCACTGGTCTGAAGCTTCTTGTATTTTAGTATATATGTTGTCTCAAAGCCACTGGTCTGAAGCTTCTTGTATTTTAGTAATATATATTATCTCAATGCCACTGGTCTGAAGCTTCTTGTATTTTAGTAATATATATTGTCTCAATGCCACTAGTCTGAAGCTTCTTGTATTTTAGTAATATATATTGTCTCAATGCCACTGGTCTGAAGCTGAGTCAGGCTACATGACCTGCTGCCAGAGGTAGACATAAAGATGAGATGCTAAGACTTGGAGGTCATTTTCCTCATGAATAGGGTCTTTTAATTGCCTCAGCATGGACACTGAGTGCAAGGCACCACCAGTTTAACATCTCATGCGACTGAAATTATGCGGAGATGTAGCATAGTAAGATGTTTCGCTCATGAAGAAATCGAATCTGGGACCTTTAGCAGAGCTGGCCAATAAGGACATGCCTTAACCACTAGGTCACCCAGCTGCTACAGTTAGCTGGATAGTTACATAAAATATGGTCGACTCTAGACAACTGTAGCAACCTATTCCTGACTGTAGCTATAACTGACTAAAACCAGCTGCTTCTGTCTGTTCCTAGCTTATAGTCAGCTTATAGTTCAATTTATTGGTAGGTAGCATCGTATAGCAGAAGTTGTCTAGCTTTGTCTAGGTTTAACTTGACAGGCCATATTGAATGAAACTAACTGTATATACAAAATTTAGTTTTCCTTATGAAATAGGGTCATTGACTTTCTTTGCCCTGTATAAGTCACTTTGTTTGCCTTATGGATTTGATCAGAGTACCACATATAATACCTAAATCTTCAAATGTTTGAATATGTTTACAAATTACCTGACCATATTGAAATGTTATATGTTAGGACAGAGTAAGAGATATCTGTCAAACTTTGTCAGCCATAAGCTGTATACTAATAAAGGTTAGGCAATATCAATGTCAAAATGTATTACTATTAAACATTGAATAGTTTTCTTTGTATGGTGTCCTTACATTTTAGTTACTATACCAAAGTAAAATGTGTATGAGATGTGCATGAATGATACTGTTGTGCTGATTGGGCTAGTGGTAAGACGCTCGCCTGATCTTCTGAAGGTCCAAAGTTCAATCGTAGGCCCCCGCCATCTTTCATGAACATCATCGCAGCTAGATGTCGTTCGGATGAGACGATTAATTGGCGGTCCCTTGTACTCAGTGTGTATGCTGAGGCAAGTAAAAGATCCCACCCATGGAGTAAATTTGTAACATAGGTGGACTCCTCCCCCCTCCTCTCTCTCTCACGTCATCAATCAACCCTCGATAGCGGCAAGAACTTGCCTTAGGGGACTGCACTTCCCATATCTATCTATCTATCTATCTACCTACCTATCTATCTATCTATCTATCTATCTATCTATCTATCTATCTATCTATCTGTCTATCTATCTATCTATCTATCTGTCTATCTATCTATCTGTCTATCTATCTATCTATCTATCTATCTATCTATATATCTATCTATCTGTCTATCTATCTATCTATCTACCTACCTACCTATCTATCTATCTATCTATCTATCTATCTATCTATCTATCTATCATATGGCTTTTACTGATAGACTTGAGTATTTAAATGCGATATCCCTTTCCTCACACCCTAAATATATTACGGTGGGAAAATGTTACCGCATATCCACTGATTGAACAGAGATAAGAACTTAAATTAGAGGACTATTTGTTGTAAAAAATAGTCCTCTAATTTCAGTTCATTCATGGAAACTTTGCCAGTCAAGACTGCTCTTGATTGTCTCAGCATTATTACAACTTATCAACACCACTTTGATAGCACCATGTCTGACATAAAGAAAAGACAGAATCCAGTAGTTGATAACCATACTGAGGCATTAAACTGCATATCTTATAGTATAAACTAAAATAAATATCCACTTGTTTTTTGGTCATAGTTTGTTGTGGTCACTGAGCAGCTGAGAAGCAGCAGATAATTCAATGGAGAATATAGCAAAAAATTTAATTTATTTCTCTCTCAGAAGTGTTTTTATCAGCTGGAAAGTTGGGATATGACTTGTTGACATTTCTGTCCATACCATTTATGGAAAAATATGCCCACAAAACAAAACAAAAAAACAACAACAAAACATTTATTATGGATACTAGTATGGTACATAATTTCATCGGAGCCGAGAAAAGAATAAAAAATTAATAAAAAAGGATTTTAACCTCACCCCTCCTTATTCAGCTTTTTGTTGCATAAAATGTTTGGAAGAGATTATGGGCCATCGCTCTGAAGTAGTTAACAACGTATTGCTTGCAATGTTTTCTGTTGTTACTTCTGCTGTCATTCGAGCAGACTTAACGCCATAATGATGATAAAGCCAAAAAGTGGTAAAAACGGATGGAATTGTAGGACAGAGCGCACCAATGATCTTGAAGTTACTAGGTTCTCAATTCATCAGGCACACACCCAAAAACAGTCGCCGACCACAGAGGAGACAGCACGGATGTTTGAGAAGACCCTTCCTATCATGTCTCTGGGCAGCTGAAATGTGTGTCAATGTGATAAAGACGAAACGTTAAGAAAAGAAAAGAAAAAAAAAGGACAAGGGGTAAATAGTGTGTCCGTACTTTTTTTTTGCTGTTATATGATAATAAGATAATATATAATGTCACGCAACTAGCTAGTGGCGACGAAATAGTTCTTCTATTAAAAGAAAAATAATGAAAAAAGAACAATACTACTCTACTACAACCGCACGCAACAATTTCATGCTTAAGGCAGGTGCTTTAAGACCCATTTAAGGGTCACCTATTCCCACCTCCTTTGTTACATAACAACCACATTCTCAGCTCGCCAGCCCCATGTATATTGTTATACTATGGGGTGTTTTTTCTTTCTAAGACCTAGAGTCGCTGAATAATCAACTTGAATCAAGGGGACCACTGGAATAATGGGTGCAGCTTTAACTATTACTAAACCCTTATAAGTAACAGTAACCTTATAAGTAACAGTTGCAACCAAAAAATCTGACTTCATCTTGCAAAAACTGGTTTTGACTATAGGTTTCCATGGCAAATTCACTAAATTGACAATGTTGCATGATATACAGTACTGTGCAAAAGTCTTGAGCTATCCTCAAATTGATGCTGTGACAAGGAAATACATTTTATACTTGATTATTGTGTTGCCTGCAGGGTTGAACACTACCCTAAATGAATTACAGACATAGTAAAATAGGAAAACCATAATAGAGAAGAAAGTTTGTTTCTTCTGGTTCATTTCTGTTATTTGATATAAAACTGCATGAACTGCCTCTTAGAGGCTGCCCAGTAATTTGACTGCAATTCTGTCCTAACATCTTTAAAAAGGTACCTTAAACACAAATACAAGTAGTCAAACTTTTATTACAAGCATAGTGGAGGATCACTTGCCGGCATATGAGCAAATAACACATAATGTGTAAGGGTGGCTTAAGACTTTTACACAGTACTGTATTAACACGTTGGTTAGGCATAGTTCATATTGACCTGTGTAGGTAATCATTTATTTCAGTGACTGGTAACAATGTAGCAGAGACATGGAACACATAGTTATAGCAAAATTCAGTTGTCTATGCTTCATAGATATTTACTGCAGCTTCAATTTGACAGCCTGTAATTAAAAAACAATTAAAATAAATTTTCACCGCTATCCAGGTTACTAAAGTTACAAAAAATGGATTGTATAAATACATTCAACTTTTTAAAGTATTGCACATAGTGAAGCATTTGCCGCAGACACATAAGAAATGCAACTCATCCATCATTGGTTAATTTGGTTTTTGACGTCAGACAAAATAATGCTGATTTATTTATTATTTATTTATTCCAATATATTTAAAAAACAGGATAACAACATTCAGACAAAGCTGTTTTTCAAGTTGGTCCTGTTACAAAAAAACATAAAACAATGATCATGAAAATATATAATATGTACATAAAAGACGTATAAATAAAAGCAAGTTATAAAATCATAAAGCACCACTTAGGATCAATTTTTTAAGTTTGAATTTTAACATATTTAAATATCTATCACATTTTAAATCTGCAGGCAAAACATTCCATAATCTAGCAGCTGTGGACACAAAGTTTTTAGATTGCGACCTATTTGCAAATGGTATACTGTCAAAAAGCAATTTCACATTCCATTGTAATATTATTTCAAAGGTATTGAGGAGCAAGTCCATGTATACATTTAAAAATGAGAAGTATGTTAAAATATTAAAATCTTTGTTTAACATTCATCCAACTTAACGTCTATACCACGAACATTGACATAATCAAATAGATTTTTATGACTCTAGCAGCATAATTCTGAATTCTTTGAACTTTATCAATATTTACATTTGTTGTATTACCCCAGATGCTTAAGGCATATTCTATAGATGGCTGGATAGATAACATATATTTTACACAAAATATCGTATGGCGTAGACTTCCTTATAAAAGTGATAACATACCAACTTTTCTAGATAACTGAGCACAGACTTTGACAATATGAGTATCCCATGATAAGTTTTGTTCAATAACACCTAAATATTGATTAAAAGAGACTTGAACTATATGATAATCATTAATTGAAATATCGAGTGCATCATTTGATATACCTTGATGATTGTATTTAGATGCAATAAGCATACTACAAGACTTCTCTGCATTCAAAGCAAGCTTGTTCCCTGCATACCACAGGTTGACATCATCAATACATTTTTGAAGATTTGCATTTACTTCATGTACAGAGGTACCAGTAGAATAAATAATGCAGTCATCTGCATATAAATTTGAAGTGCCCGGATGAATATGCTGACTCAGATAATTTACAAAAAGCATAAACAAAATGGGACCCAAAACAGATCCTTGTGCTGATATATAAGATATATCAGAAGTTAGTCATGTGACCAACAGTGAAGTCATGTGACCAACAATGAAGTCATGTGACCAACAGTGACAAGCATGATATTGACTGAAGCTGCGTACCTTGTGACCCACCCCTGATGTAAGCTCAACCCCATGTTAATTGCAATTAACACATGCCACTGGTACCACAAATTAACTGCAGATGGCAGTAGCTGTACTGCCAAAAGGTTTTCAAAAGTAATAAAAAGTAGGGGGTGATTCAGAGGGAGTGTAAATTGTGAAAGGAAAAAGTAGTGGGTGATTCTTCCTTACTGAAAAGGAAGTTATACTTTATTTTGGTTTGTACTGTATTACATACATGGGAGGGCATCATTGTAGACCGTTGCATCAGGAAAAATTTAACTTCTTCAACTTCACTCTGGCAAGACTATTTTCAGTATATAACATGTTGATTAAAAACTGCTCTTAGCTAATATGAAGTAGGCCAGGGTTTACTGAAGCATATATGGCAGCACATATGTCTTGAATGGAATGACACGTGAATAACTTATTCATGTTTTTCAATCATATTTTTATCATATCCTACCAGACATACTTTGGTCTTCTTGGTTCAAAGACTTTCGAACTTTTACTTTTTTGATCATCCAAACTATGGACCTTCATTGCTTTTTTCATCTGCAGATCGACATGAAATAGGATAGGGTAGGACACCCGGATAGCACTCCAAATTGAGCCAGCGATATTTCTATATCGGCCACCATCGGTACAACATCGTTTTAACATCGCCGATGTCGCGTCGATGTTGAAACAATTTTGAATGCTATCTGGGTAGGAAAGGATAGGATAGGATAGGATAGGATAGGATAGGATAGGATATGATAGGATATGATAGGATATGATAGGATGAATTATCCTGCAAAAAAAAAAATTCCCTAATTACTGTGAATGACTTGTGCCAGGTAATTGAGAAAAATATTGCAATATTGCTTAAAATAATGAAAAATATCCAGCAGTATTTTTTCAGAATGTTTTTTGGAATATTTTTGTTTTGCTTTTGCATGTCACTGGTTGCCTACAGATGAAATATTTGCAGCAATTCAATCCCACAGTATAGGAATAATCTCAGAGTATTATTGTGAAAATTTTGCTCAATAATTTTGAAGATTTTTGTTCAACATTGCTACGGTAGATTCAGACTCAGAAACACATTTATTCAGCTGTACATAACATCCGTACATATAAAACATTCACACATAAAAAAATTTTAAATCCTACACAGCAAGGGAGGCCTTCCAAAGGCCTGCAAGGCCGCTGCAGCTAAGCCACCCTGATGTTTAACATAACTGATATATCACATAGATTTAATAATATAAATTATAAATAATTGATTATATTATGAATAATTGATTATATTGTGAGAAATAAAGTTTACTCTTGGTAAAACAAAATAACAAAAAAAAAAAACAAAAAAAAAAACGTGAAACGGATTGACCCTGGCCCAGTCCTGAAAAAATCATTTAATTGAGTTTTAGTAAATCACGGACTGAGAAATAGCGTATTGTCTGTTCAGAAGCTGCAAGTCTACAAAAGAACATCAGGAAATTTGTCCTATAGCGACTGGATGTATCGGGAGTAGTTAAATTACTAAAAACAAAGTACATGCCATTGAGAATGTGTTTTTAGTATGTGTATAGTAGTGTGGGCCAAAGCCACCACAACCCATGGGGTGACAATAGAAACTATTGGTGATATGAAAATACACCGCATCAGAGTATATGGTAATATTATTTAGTTTGGAGATTTTATTTCTTTTAAATCTTAAATGTAATGTCATAAGTGGGCCAAAGTTACCCTATTCTACTCTACTGTACTGAAATATTTTGGATACAAAATTTAACATTTTAACAAAGACGTTGAAAGTTGGGCATGATTAGATTGCTATCTGTAGATAGATGGATGTGGAAAGTGCAGCCCTCTTAGGGCAAGATACGCATTTATCCATTATCCATTTTTTTTTTATAATCACAATTCAATAATTACAAAAAAAGATATTACAATTTCTACACAGGCGAGACTCCATAAAGTAACAGATTATTGAACTATATCAATGACAAAACGAGAACTGGATGATATTACTTATGTGACAATAATTATTCTTGTGAAAATTATGTCTTATGACATTAGTCATTCAATAATTGGTCAGAGGCATGACACAGCATGACAAGACAAGACGTCATTGCATTTCACTACACAATCTTCGTTGTACTCCAGGTGAAGTTTCTTCAGCCAAAACCATTAACCTTACAAGTAGCAATTTAAGGAGTGCCTAAACACTATTTTAGTGCTTAACTTAAGTTGCCTTGAGCGTCAGTGGGGACCTCAATGCCAAAAAAATGAGACGAACAATTACAGAGAAAGTAATGAAAGAAAGACCTGTTGCATGACTATGTGTAATGTGGTATGAAGTTCACTGTGAACTGACCTATACACTTGAGACTGACCACAGCCTTTTGCAACCCCATTCAATGAGAGTAAGGATAAAATATGAGATGACAGATGTGTGCCATTTATTTCATAATACTGTGTTATATATATAGATCACTTACAGTCAACTGGTTTGCAGTAACTGACGCCTAAAATGTTTCAGCCAAAGTTTAAGACGAAAAATAGGAGTTTCTGTGAGTACAGCACATGCAAGACTGAACACCTCGCTAAATACGAATGACTGACTACCTATCAGTGTTCACCTGGCAAGTTAGTCAGCTCTGCCCTTAATCAACATCAATGCTTTTGACTAAGAAGTCAGTCATTATGACTAATGACACCTATGTCATTGAATGAGGCAGATATGTTAAAAACCCATGTGGAGGAAGGTCAAATTGACAAAAACTTGGCAATTTTTACTTGGTACCTCGTGTCGAAAGATAATCAGTGTGAAATGTTACTTTTGCAACCCTTTCTACCTGCTTTGTGTGGAACAATAGAATGGGCACAATCAAAACATATATTGCAGAAGAATGTTACTCTCCACGGTCAAGGACATGTAATTACTGGCTATAATATTTTAAATGACTTATAAATCCTTGTTTGGTTTGGGTGTGTTATACACAGAATATTTTTAAATATTGTGCTGTTTATGCTTGCACACATGTCACTTTGATAAATATTTTTACTGCTACTACTCGCTGTAAGTGGACAAGTAAGGTAATTAAGTCAAGACTAAATAAAATTTTCACATTTAAGACAGTTAAGATGCTATAATTTATTGTTAGTGTTCGCCTTATTCCGTGTGCAAATATAATAATAATTATATATAATATACAAACATAAATTTACAAAATACAATATGCGCAGTAAGCCCAATAGATAAACAAAGAAGGAAACATAATAAGGGTAATGAGTTAGCAATACAAAATGAAAGATGATTATATTAAAAGGTTAAAAATAAAGGTTCCAGCCACCTTCTATTATTTTGTCCAAAGCAGCTACAGTAACTAATATTTGTATAGAAGGTATGATTTCTAATGTGACATATAGGTAATTACGTTGCATTCATCAGAAAAACATTAAAGACACTTACATAAATTTTACATAATTAATTTTCATATTATTTACAATATCTATATACATGTGTGTGGGTGTATATATACACTTGTCTCCTGTCGACCTAAGACCAACCTCATAAATGTTAATTTCCGAGAAATGTCAGTCTTTAAGTAGAAATATTACTCATGACATATTCCCTAGGAATGTCTTTATATAATTAGTGCCTAGTACTAAAAGAGCTTGGGAACTCAGTGTCACAAAGAAAGCTCCAATTCCCTTACATGACGGATATTCAAACATTGGGCCAGATCATTTTTATATTCTCTGAATTAATTCGGACAGAAAATATATTCATCATGTATCATCAACAGGTAGTTTCACTAAAAATGGCCCGTCAAATTGAACCTATACAAATCTAGACAACTTCTTCTATATGATGCTACCTGCCACTAAATGTAACTGTCTGACTATAGCTGGCTACCCAAAGCCAGATCTGAATGTACATGCAGCACCATATGGTGCAGAAGTTGAGAGTTTCACATATTTTGTTGACAAGATGCATGTCTATTGTACATAAATATTTATGATATATTAGGTAAATTTCTTACAATTACCAAGGTTTACATTTTTTTAGGGGTGGTGTAAGCCAACTATAAACTAGGAGTAGACAGAAGTGGCTAGCTTTAGCCAGTTATAGCTACAGCCAGAAATAGGTTGCTACAGCTGCCTAGAGTCGACCATATTTTATGCAACTACCCAGATAGCATTCCAAACCTGGAATGCTATCTGGGTAACTGTACATAATATTGCTTAAAAGGGATTGCAGCTTAATGCTGAGCAGTGTCATTTTGTAGGTGACATCTGCACTGTAGGTGATACCTATAGAATGAGCCCTGGGCCTAATGTAGGTTTCTTCATTTTACAGCCAAATATATGGAGTTGGGAAACAAACGTCTTGGAGTTAGAAGCTAAACTGCAGATGATGTCATGTGAATCCAGGACTCTCATTGGTTAAAATAATCCCTCAGCCAATGAGAGTCCTACATTCTCATGACGTCATCTGGAGTCGAGCTTCCAAGCCTATGAGATTGGTTTCCAACTCTTTGAATTTGGCTGTAAATTGCTGGGGCCAAACAAACAACTTGATTCTGATATTATTCCACAATTCTTGACAAGTATGCATTTTAAAAATGAATTACTTTAAATCTTCCAATTGAAGCCATATTTATTTTAATTTAATTTTTCTATTTTACCACATTACATGGCTAATCTTTTCATTTTGACTAGGCCTACAGTAGATATACTAACTTTTATTTTCATGAGGAGGCCTAGATCCAAATATTCGAATAATGTTTATGTTGCCGTTTTATGAATACAATATTACTCAGGGTCTTGAACACTATCCTGTTAAAGACATGCACTTGGAATCATAATGTTCAAAGAGTTCTGTGACCATGGCTTCGTTGTAAAGATATGCGTCTCCATGGAGCGTGACGTCACGCTCTACTGGCCCCCAGGGGTATGTCGGGAAGATCACGTGACTCGTGTACATGTGAGTAGGCCTGTCTGTGAGCCACGCCTGTCAGCAAGAAAGTAGATTTCCAAGTCATGAGTGGCTTTTCTCACATATGAGTGAATCTGCTGACTTTGTTGACTGCATGAAGGTCAAATAAAATTAGGAAAACAATTTCTTCATAAAAGAATCTAATTCAAAGTATCATAAATAATGCTCAAGGAAATACCTGACCAAGTTTTATTTTCTCTTTTTAATTATACTTTTATTCTTTGATTTTTATTTATTTCTTCCTTCCACAGGTAATTGGTAAAATGGTAGTCAAGGAATATGAATCAGAATATTTTCTATTTTTTTATACCGTTTCACCATGCATTATCTTGGAAGATTTAAATCTTTATGGGCAAAGTTTGAGACCAGTGCATTAGGCACTATTCCAATTCACTACATAATTATGTAAATTATGAATGAAAATTCCCCAAATTCTGTGGTAATTAGGCGTAATTAGACCTTGAAAATATATGTCTGAAGTTGTCGACAAGTGAAATGTAATCAATGTCACTATCTAAGAAAGTGTTGTAATTCATATTTTTCACAATTCATTGTGAAGGCCATTATGAACATTAGAGGTAATAACTTTATGTAAGTTAAAAACTGGCAAGACTCTCTAAATTTATGAATCTCAAGTTTTTAAATAATTATTCGACGATTACCTGACAAACGTATGGAAATATACCAAAAACAATATTGATATTTTGAACAAAATTATTTCAAAGTCCTGGGTTTGTATCTTGGCCTGCGTTAAATTAGTGGTGCCTTGTTACCAGTGTCTGTGCTATCACACAAAAGACACCACCCAAAAGCATAATTGTGCTAGGCCTACATGGTGTGAACTCCCAACCCTTATAGTCTCATTACGTCTGCATCTGGAAAAATGGAGTGAATAATAAACTTAACATTGAAATAGAAACCAAATCCCATACAATAAAATATAATTTCAACACAATATAATAATATTCAGTATAATACAATGATTGCAATACAATACAGTGGTCCAAATTGACACTTACGACTTACAATTCCACTACAGGAGTGTGAAATGAGCATGAAACTCGTCAATCTGCATTTCTAGCAGTTAAAGTAATTTGTCCATGGGACTTGCAGTGCTATTTTCTCGTTCCAGTGATTTGCCTGCGATACAATAGGTCATGTGTCGGACCGTGTGAAAAATTGACCTAACTTTCCTGGGGCGAACAACCGTAGTGAAAGGAATATATCTTGCAGCAAGACTGGGGTAATTTGAACCACCCCAAGATGACCTTTTGTCCTCCATCTTGTCCTTGTATAGTGAGTATAAAAGGTTCGAATTTTCTGGACTGGACTGGATTTTTATAGATGTGTTTCTGATGGTTTGGTAAAGTAACCCAAATATATGTTAATGAGGTATTGGTATGCTGTAAGATCATCCCATACCTTGACTGACACTGCACTCCAAAAATAGATTGGTTGCATTATTCAAAGCTAACCAATATATTAGCTGACCTTACCATCTGATGGTTGGGCGGAATCATCAAGAATAGGTAATTTGGCCAAACGTAGTTGGTATCTTGGTAGGTGTAACCAACATCTTGGTTAAGTCACATATTGGGAAATAATTGGTTAAAACAATAAATAAAGCTGTTGTTAGACTGTATAATAGGTCAACAGTGAACTAATGTTTAATATTATCCATATTTTAGACCCATGTTAGATCAAATTGATGAGTCTATGGCTTGATTGAGGAATGGTCCTAACCTTTGTCTGCTCCTAAGGAGGGGTCTATCATACATGAACACTGTGTGTCGTCACCTCACAGCCCAGCTACCTAATTATGTACATGTTTTGCTCGTTTAATTATCTAAAGTGAATTAATCAATTTCTCATATAGTCTATAGGCTGGCTTATATGAATGGTATTAAAGGTCTAATAATGAAATTATCGAATAATTAGATGTACATGTGCTGAGTTTAAGCAATGCTTGTTCTGACAAGCAGGCAATTCAGAAAAATTGCCTAAACTCAAAAAATATGAAACCATTTCTCTTGTATTTTTAAGAGAAGATTTCTTAAGTCTATACTCAGCCTATAGGCTACATAGTTTAACAAATCTTTTTTTTACTAACTAAACTCCCAAAGAATATCCATAATTAGGTTGCTGGGCACAGCACACAGTGTAAAAGTAGAGGTTGTACAATGTATTACATTCCAACACAACAAAATTCTGCCAAATCCAATTCAAACATTTTCTTTCAATTTAAGGACACAACTTAAGTGCAAACTCCATTATTTGGAAACAGTCTCAGTCTGAACGTCCCTATGATTGCCTGTAATTACACATGGGTGACCACAATTTTTGTGATTTTAATTGATGTGTTATTGTTTTTTATGTTCTATGAAATGATGGCTTTTAATATGTGATGCTTTTATTATCGTCATGTAAATACCTCTCTCATTATTTGGATATATTTCATTTTCATTGTCTGTCACAAGCATTGTGCTTATGTTTTATTTAAACCTTATCTAAATAAACTTTTACTTACTTAATTACTTAATTACTTAATTACCTACTGACTTACTTGCATACATTTTACTTACTTACTTACTTACTGACTTACGTACTTACTTAGTTATACGTACTTACTTACTTACTTACATATTGACTTACTTACTTACTTGCTCACTTACTTAAGGGGGTTTCACACATAGCCGGATCAGACGCAGGAGCGTCCCGGAATGAAATTTCGTTAAATCCGGGGCGGTCCGGGCGAAAAAGTTAGAAATGTAAACAAACGAAATAATTGGGCGGTGTGGACACGAAGGCAAGACGGAGGCAGCAAGGAGCAACACGGTCATGACATGGATGTGTACGGGCGCTACACGGATATGTACGGAGGAGCACCGTTAAACAAGGAATGAGCCACGGTTGTAGCCGGAGGTAACACGACTGTGCCGGAGGCGGGCGGAGTGAACCGGATGTTACACGGGGCCTTCACGGATATACCCGATCTTTACACGATCTTACTACGATATCACTACGGAGTTAAGCGGTTTTCACCCGGATCGCTCTGAAATTGGTATTTAAACTGCGTGCGTTCCACTGTCCATCATTCCACTTCGGACTACCATACTGCAAAGCTGTTGCTGCTACTACAGAAAAAATGGATATGTCTTTATCACACTACGACAGGGTGGAATTGGATTTGAAGTGCATGGACATGCAAGTCCAGCTATTGACTGCTGCTAATGATATAATTCTGCAAGAAGAACACAAACTGCAAGATGATGCAGTGAGGGCCACAACATCAACTGATGAAGATGACCTATTAGAAAATGCTGCTGCTGCACCAAGACGAAGAAGAAGAAGGCAAATGTGGGTGCGACCTTGGCTGCTAAGAAGACCTCTTTATGGGCAGTATGAAAAACTGATGGCTGAATTGACTGCAGAAGATGTGGGTGGCTTCAAGAATTTCATGAGGATGGAGCCTGACTTATTCCATGAAGTTCTTGCCAGAGTGGGACCTAGGATTACAAAGCAGGATACCTTTTGGAGGAGGGCCCTTGAACCTGGATTGAAACTGGCTATTACCTTGCGCTACCTGGGTATGGGCAACAGCTACAAGTCTCTGCAATATGGATTTAGGGTAGCCTTCAATACCATTTCTATCCTTGTCATCGAAGTCTGCCAGGCCATCATAGACGAGTACTCAGCAGAAGTCATGCATTGTCCTGTAACCCCAGAAGCCTGGAAAGAAGTTGCCAATGGATTCTACAACAGATGGAACTTCCCCCACTGTGTCGGCGCCATTGATGGGAAGCACGTTGCCATCAGATGTCCTGCCAAGTCTGGATCCCTGTTCTACAACTACAAGGGATTTTTCTCTATTGTCCTACTGGCTGTAGTTGATGCTGAATACAAGTTCCTCTACGTTGACATTGGTGCCAGTGGATCAGGCTCAGATGCTGGAGTGTTTAGTCAGACAGAATTGAAGGAAGCGCTACAAAGTGGGAACATTGGATTACCTGAACCAGATAACCTGCCTAATGATGACCAACCAGTGCCTTACTTCATAGTTGGGGATGATGCCTTTGGACTGCAGACTTGGATGATGAAGCCTCTGCCTCACAGGAACATGAGCATGGAAGACAGAATCTTCAACTACAGACTTTCTAGAGCTAGACGGGTGGTAGAGAATGCATTTGGACTTTTGGCTGCCAGGTTCAGGTGTCTCCTCACAACAATGTCTCAAAGTCCTGACAGAGTGTGTACCATAACTCTTGCTTGCTGTGTGTTGCACGACCTACTGAGGGTGAGGTATCCAACTGCTCAAGTGAATGCTGTGGACCAGGAAAATGCCGACATCCATGAGATCATCCCAGGTGGAGGGAGAATGCTGCCAATCTACCAGACATGGGACATGTGTTCAGAGGCAACACCAACAGAGCAGCCAAGGAAATGCGGCAATACTTGGTCAGCTACGTGAACTCAGAAGCTGGGAGTGTACCATGGCAGCAAGACAAGATTTGAAAACAACACTAATGATGTAAGTTTCAACATTTAATTAATAGCAAACTTCAGACTTCTGCAGCACACAAGTGCAAATAATACACATCATTTAATTATTGTCATGTAATACAGTTTACATGAAAACATAAGTAAAAGTTCATTGTTCATTACATTAAAGTTCATTGGTATACAGTTCACATGAAAACATAAGTAATAACAGTTCATTGTTCATTTCATTAAAGTTCATTGTTCATTTCCAGGTCAACATTACTCAGTTGTGGTAGTTGGAGGCGTGGGCACCGAAAAGGAGGAGTTATGGTCATCACCACCAACCATTCCCCCCACACTAGTGTTTAACAAGTAGCTGGTGAGAGAAACATCCTGAGGCGTGCTGCAATCCTGTGGTGACATGGAAGGACGACCGTTAGAAGGACCTGAAGTCAACCAGGCCTGACTGATAATCGTAGAAGATGTCGCAGGAGGGGGGATCGGTGCAGGCACAGACGAAGAAGGGGCAGACGACACGAGAGCCTGGGGTGAAGGGCCGGACGGAGTAGCGAACATCCGGGCAGCAGGGCTGGATGAATGCTGTGCGAACATCTGGGCAGCAGGGCTGGATGAATGCTGTGCGAACATCTGGGCAGCAGGGCTGGAAGAATGCTGATGATGAGGGAACATCTGCACAGCAGGGCCGGATGAACTGGCTGTAGTAGCAGGAGCAGGGAGGACGAACTGCTGCTGCTGCTGCTGCTGAGGGATAGGAGGCAGAAAGTGATGATACTGCTGTTGCTGTTGCAGTTGCTGTTGCTGCTGCTGTTGCTGTTGCTGCTGGCGCTTGCGACGATACGCCTGCTTAAACTGCATCAGGTTGTTTAAGGTTTGGGCCTGGTAATCCCACCAAGTGTCTGTGTCCATCTGCATCACCTCGTGGTAGATCATGTCCGTGAACACCCTCTTGGACAAGCTGCCTGAGTCCGTCGGCTGACTCAACTTGCTGTGCATGTCCCTCTGCAGATCGGTGGCTTTTTCAATCAGCTGGAAATAGGAAAAAACACAACATTAGAGTAAGTCACATGGCAACTGCAATAGCATGTGCATTATTGACAATGTACTGAAAAGACACATCACCATACAGTGAACACTGGAAGTGCCAAGAAACAAAGCTACCACTTTCTACTATGGAAAAGCTACAACTTTAAAATGCAAGATTACAATTACAACTTTAAACTGCAAGATTACAATTACAACTTTAAACTGCAAGATTACAATTAGAACTTTAAACTGCAACATTACAACACGATTATCTTGATTATCATGGCAACTGAAGCAGTATACTTACTTGAGTGACAGCTTGTGTAGCAATTCCATCTCCACTAGCTGCAAGGCTGGATGAATCACAGTCATGATGATGACGAGGCTGACGTCTGGACGTCTTCTTGCTTGGAGGAGGGGCCCCCATCTTCCTCCTGCTGCTGCTGCTGCCGCCCTTGTAAGGCCCACCCTTGGACCTGCTTGTATCCGAATCCCTGCCACCATCATCCGAAACTATCCACAATGACCTCCTCAGCTTCAGACGTGTCATCCTCAGTGGTAGGTCTGTTGCTGCTGGATGGAGTTTTGGCTGATAAGCTCTGGGAAAGCTGCCCACCTTTCTTTCTTTTCCCAGCATCAACCCTCTTGATGTGGCGTTCGAGGTAGCCGAAATTCTCCATGATCCAGTTGTCCCGGTCTGTCAGGATTCTGGCGGCCCCACCAGAAGGCTTCTTGCTTGGATCCGTCAGCTTCCCAACTGAAGTGCGCATTGAGTCAATCCAAGTTTTCAGCTGCTGCGCAGTACAACCCAGCTCCTTCGCCTTCTGGTCTATTATTCGCGATTTGATGTCTGTCCGCTTGTATTGAGCAAGCCGCCGGTTATACAACATCTCCTGGGAACGGTACCAGTCGGCCACATCTTGTTCCTGGTCATCTGTCAGGTTCAGGGCTTCCTTTTTCTGCCTCTTTGCTTTTGCTGCAGGTGGGGGTGGAGCTGCAGTAGGAGGTACTGCAGGTTCAGCAGGTACAACTGGCCCAGGTAAATCTGGCATGCCTTGCGGACTTTGCGGTCTTGAAGAGGTATTACTGGCTGCATCTTCTTCAACAGCAGCAGGTGCAGGTTCCTGTTGCACAACAGTCTTCTTGCCAGGCCTCCCCTTTCCTCTCCTAGGTGGCATGGTGGTTAATTCAAGAAACGGCAGTAGTAGCAGCAGCAGCAATCCAGAAGGTAATATCCAGAAGAAGTGGTGGATAATAAATCAATTAATTCGATGATCAACGATGAACGGCGGGCGGTGGAATGATGCTTCTCCAAAGACGGCGGTTGTATATATACTCAGGCATCCGTACTCACTCTGTGTCAGTTTAATTAACTCCGTCTTGACACCTTGTTCACTCCTGTATGTCCGCATTGACCTCGTGTGACACCGTATACCTAACGGGGTTAACCGGGTCAAGCAAATGACATGTAAACCCGCTTTCCCTGTTCACTCCGTTTAGACTCCGTGTTGGTCCTTGTTCACTCGTGTGGAACCGAGTTGCTCCTTGTGCTCTCCAGCGTGTACTTTTCACGCCCGGTTGACGCCGGACTTAGCCGGAGATCACAGGATGTATTCCAGTGTCAATACGGAGGTCCCCGGAGATCGACAGAGTCTACTGGGAGTCTACACTGATCTACACGGACCAACACGGATTTAACTATTCCGGGATCTCCGGCATGAAAAATTAAACATTTTTTAATTTTTTTGCCGGAGTCCCACGGTGTTACCGGACAATGCCGGACAATGCTGGACAATCCCGGACATGAACAAGATGTCTATACGCCTTTCCCCGGAGTATGCGGGAGTATTCCGGAGTTGTCCTCCGGGACGCTCCTGCGTCTGATCCGGCTATGTGTGAAACCCCCTTTACTTACTGACTTACATACTTACTTACTTACTTACTTACTTACATACTTACTGACTTACTGACTTACTTACATATCGACTTACATACTTACTTGCTCACTTACTTACTGACTTACTTACTTTCTTACCACTGACCAGAAATTTAAAGCAATTGCATCATTGCAAGCTCACTTGCCTCCAAAATCGAATTTTATGTCAATCACGACTAAGTAGCACCAACAAGGAATATGAACCAACAAGATTAATGTTGACATTTTTAATAACTGAAAATAGATATGATCTATGGCCTCTGGTTGATTGACCTGATGAGGCACAAAACAAGTTGCTGCATGACACCAAGTCTTACCACATCTAACAAGCCATTCATACAATTACACATATGCTAGTTTTCTTCAAATCTATTAGATATCCTGCTGAGATGTATAATGCATGACAAATGATTGTTGAAGGTACTTACAGGTAACAACCCCCTGATATGACAGCCTTACTAAAGAAATTATAGTGCTTGTACAAGTGGACAAGGAAGCACTCATAAAAAGGGATAAAAAGACCAAGGAAATGTCTGAGTATATTCTTAAAATCATAAATCTTAACAGTACTATGTATTTCAATTATACTTATCAAGAGCAGGCCTTTAGTCATTTTAAGTTCATAATAAAACTCTTGTAAAAGTATTTTATGTCACCAGGCTCGAAAAAATTACGCTTTTATTTTTCATTTGTAACAGTGACCTGTATCATTTAAATTATGGTATAAAAAACTGAAGAAAAATTTTCAGAAATAATTTTCACATTTATTTTTGGCAAGAAAAGAACACACGCCTTGAGGTTAACAAGTAAACAAAAGATTGTGTCTGGAGTACAATTCAAACGACAAAATTCTTCTATTTTCTGTTTTTCCGTTGAGGCGATCGTGGGGTCAAGTAATATTTCATTAAGAACAGAATCATTTGTTTAAAAAGTATGTTGCTCAAAGTACATTTCTGAAAGTATGTTGGATATAAATAGTTTTGTTGTTTTGAATACGGATGTCTTGAATTCAAATCCCTAACAGCAATATTCTGAACAATAGATGAAAAGAATCCAGAAAGTATGTGTTTCAGAGACTTGTTCTTGTAACCTTGGAAACAGCTTCACAAGCAATTCAACCTTTTCCTATCCCCTTGGGAGCTTGATAAACTTTGTATTGCAAAACTTCAAGACCTCAAGACTTTTATTTTTTCTTTCTGTGTGTCAGTACAGGAAATGAAAGACAGCACTACACCCACCTATGATAATTGCTGAATTCAATGACAAATACAAGTTCCTGCATCATCCTGGCAAAAAACGTCTTTATTCCTATTGAAGTCATGAAGTCGTATAGTCTATCAAGACACAATCTTAAGAATAGGGACAGGTTAGGATAAGCTAAGTGTAGCCCTCTAATGCTAGTGCTTGCCACTGATAAGATAAGGATAATACAAGACAATTATAATACAAGATAATGCAAGAGCTAAGCTAAGGTAAGGTAAGCTAAGGTAAGATAAGGTAATATAAGATAAGATAAGATGAGATAAGAAAAGATGAGATAAGATGAGATGAGATAGACCGACCTTTAACTGGGATGCAGCTCATGAAGAGTGCCCAGGCCAAGAAAATTACTCTGAAGTCGGCCAATTTAGCCAAATTGTTAACTAGCCAATGTCCTAACATTATAACCATGAACCACAGAGCTAGACACGATAGTCATACCTCTACATTGTTATTTGTCTTTGATTTTGGACAAACCAGTCCAGGATTCTCAAGAAAGTTTTCAATATGTAATTCATATGTTTATTTGCCTTGAAATAAAAACTAATGACCTGGTCCAACATGCTTTAAGTCTTTGAGAAAGTTTCCATAACAGGACGTGAGATTCCTGACTAATTACTATTTTCCTTAGAGGCACCGTGGTCTTTAAATTGGCCAGCCAAAATAACTCAAAGAACCTCTCACATAACTTCCAAATTGCCCAGACTTCAGAGAAAGTCAGGGAAAGCTATCCAAAATTTATAAAAACCTTTGAATGGAAATGTCTTGAAGAACTAATTCCCACAAAAGACCACAAATAGCAGCCAAAAATAAGAAAAAGATACCAAGGTCTTTGGTTTTTGTGTGTGTGAAGTATGCCAAAGTATAGCATGATTACATTTTATTATGCGATAGTTGCAAAATTATTAAAAAGAAAATGTAATTCTGATAGATCTTTGATATTTTATTGACATTTTATTAAGATAGATCTTTGATATTCTCAGTATTCAAGGTTCAAGGGTTATTCTGGCTGTGCTTCCGGTTCTTAACTATTCTACACTTTGCTTGTAAGCATAGAGAAATGTTTTTTTGTGCATAAGCAATAAAACAAAGCAGTATTTAACTCAATATAGCTGATTAAAAGATTGGTTTTATAATTGAATGTTTCACTTGGGGAATTTTAACTACATTATTCATATGCCTGATTGACAGATTGATCCAAAGATTGATTGGGTGGCTGGCTGATCGATTGGTTGATTGAAAGATTGATTGAGTGTCTCCAAGACTAGAGATCTACACAGGCAAAGAGCTTGATTTTGGGCAACTAATGGCGACTTATAGGCATGCTTACTGCACTACGCTTTCGCACTACACAACACTGCACTACAATGCATTACAATTACAGTGCACTTCACTACTCAAGACTCAAGACCCAAGACACTTTATTTCCTGCACAATACATATTTCATAAACAATTAATATTATTCAACAAACATATTGATCTATTATAAGAAAAAACAAAAAAATTCACAAATGTACATATTATGTATGGGCAGATCAGGAGAGCACTCTGAGAAACCGGAGGGTAACGCTAGCGAGTGCCCACCTGGGTTCCAGAGAGACCTCAGCAAATGATTATGTCATCATGGTAATGATAAGTTATTTTAGGTATGATAAACCCTTTCTATTGAACTATTGAAGACAATGATGATAGTTATAATGCCTCAGCAACATTTGCATTGTTATTTTAAGGTAAGAATATTTAAGTATGAAAATCACATGCTAGGCATAATATGTATACTAAGCATTTTCCTGCACTAGATTACACTGCACTAGACTACACTGCTCACCACACTACTCACCACACTACATTGCATTACACCACACTGCTCACCACACTGCCCACCAAACTGCACTGCACTGCACTATACTACACTACACTGCACTAAACTATGCATGTACTATCATGAAAATTAACTATGATATTTTTCTTGCATTTAGTGGTCAGGAATACAAAATGCTTCAACTGCTACTGTTTTTCTTCATTTAGAAGTCAAATTGATGTAATATAGCTTCAGTTTCAGTTTATTTTTTATTAACTTAACGTGACACATCCAGCCTATTGCAGGAAACGAGTCACGAATAACAAGTGAAAAACCGCAACAGAGTTGTGCAGATTAGTAAGAAATAATAATAAAACTAATTGTGAAGCAAAGATTGACGCTTAGTGAAACATCCATTTATAACTTGCTGTTGACTTAATATAAACACTGTTTATCATATTTCTAAATTGTCTTCATTATTTAAGAAAGAAAAGTTAGGTTACATTATCATTTCGTCCAGAAAAGCTTCTCTGAAGTCACCATAGATTAGCTCCGGGGACCCATGCAGAGCTAACACACAGGGGTCTTCAGGGCTACCATAGATAGAACACTCAACTATTTTTAAGGGAAGTATGCCAAAGCGAAACTGAATTATTAATAAGTAGAAATATGCTGCATATCTCTAGTTTCTTTACTTCTATGTTTATACATATGATTGTATGTGGCTTTAGGTTATGACATGTGGTTCTAACCCATGACCCGACCAGGCATTTGCATAAAAGCTCACAACAGGTTAACCTCAGGTGGAGTTATGTCTGCACATTTTCGTGTTTAAGTGAAGCCAAGGCAAGAAAGTATTGTCCTACCAATAAAAATTCTCACGATTGACATCAAAGTTTCGAAAATGTGATGATAAATTCTCAACTCGCACGCTGATATAATGACACACTTATCTAGTATGTCATCTAAAAAGTTGCAGTAAAAAGGTGGAAAAGAAATATAAAAACCACTGTCTGGAAGCATGAAAATGAGAGTAAAAATGTCATGCACAAGACAATTTCGATTAGTGCATGTAAGCCGGATTGTGGGCAACACGTGTATAACTATCTCTGCACTCGCACTATCAAATGGTAAAAAATTGACAATACAACTTTATAGTATGCTAAAAATATAATCTCAGATTGGACAGTAAAGATGTGATTTTGCATAATTTGTGCATGGTTATTGGATTAATCCACATGGTAATGAAGATTTTGAAGCTGAAATTTATCAACACCTAAGACCATTATTATTTTTATCGTATTGTATTGTATTGTATTGTATTGTATTGTTATGTCTCAATGCTACTGGGCTGAAGCTTCGCCGGTTTTTTTATGACCAGCTGTCATTCCAGGGGTAGATGTAATAATGAGATAAGGCTTGGAGTCCATAGCATGCTACACTTTACACATACATATTGTAGGTGGGGTCTTTTACCTACCAAAGCATAGACACCGAGTAAAAGGCACCACCAATTTAATGTCTCATTAGTTTGACATTCAGCTGAAATGTAGCTCATGAAGAATATACAATATAGTAAATTTCGAAATAAAGTGGTTTTAGGCTTGCACTGTTCCATTGTATAGGCCTATAACAGTAATTCGAATAGTGAATTTTCATGGAAGGTTCTCTATATTTCCACCAGGTGGCTATGACAGAATACTGCAATTCTATTGGCTGAAAAAGTTCCCGCCCTTGGCTATGCTTGGCTGATTAAGTGCATCCTAGCAGCAATATTTTTAATGTATTTATGGAATCAGTTAGCTATGATCTACTATGTCTGAAAAGTCAAATGAGTAATAAGAGGAGAAGAAAAACTTATGTCATGCTGAATGGAGAGAACTGAATTACATTTGGAGGAACCATGGAGTTACATATACCTTCATGGTAGAACACAATTCCAGTTATCATGCAACTTAGTAACATTTTTCAATTGAAATAAGTAAACCTTTTTGGCACAGTTGCCATATCTCACAACAAACCAATTATGCAACATCCCATTTGTTATTGTATATTTTCATGCAACATGACAAGGTGATGCACCTATTTTTATTTGCAAATAAAATAACTTAAGATGTTCTTATATATTATTATTATATGTGTATGCAGTTGCATCGTTTGCCAAAAACCACAATTGAATTACAATGCACTCCCATGGCCTTCTAAGCTTTTCAATTTTTAACCTGTCTGGGGCAGCCATATTGTTTGACATGGCATCTCGTTTAGAATGTGACTTGCACGTGAACCACGAGACTTGCACGTGAGTATTCCTGGCTGACGAGAATATGAAGAATATGAATTATCTTTGGTCCAACTTTTGATAATAAAACAGACCAGGGGGTTTCTTGGGGGGGGGGGGAAGACTTTAAAAAAGATGCCTGTCTAATGTAATAAACAATTTCCTATATATATATATAAAAACTTTACGAAGTTGGAATTAAAAGAAAGAAATAAATGACTGAAAGGAGCCTTGAGGGGAATAAAAATACTGGAGAAAATATTAATGGTTGATGGTTAATAGACGTTAACATTATGGATAGTCTCCAGAACTTCAATGCACTCCTTGGGTAGAAAAAGAAGTCGAAGTATCTTCAATGGCTTGTCACTCTCTGTATTATCTAAGTAAATTGTCACATAGCAGCTCCTGAACAAAATTTGTTACTTACACTGTAACGAGTCTCTGTAGTTGTCTTGCAATTTTACCGTAGTTTTTACAGCAAAATATTGTAAATTTGGCATGCAGCACACTACCGTAAAATCTTTACAGCAGTATACTGTAAATCTACAGCATAATACTGTAAAAGTTACAGCCGCTGTCTAGGAAATGGCTGTATACCGTAATTTATTCATTAGATTGCCGTAAAACAGATCAAAATTTACCATACAGCATTTCACCATGATACCACAGCTTTTATATGGTAAGAAACTAAGATTTCACAGTAAGCAATCATCACAACTTAATAGACGCATGTGCCATAATTTTACAGCACATCCGTTTGTCCTCTTTTACGGTAGACAAACTTGCAACTGTAATATTTGCAGCAAGATACTGTGAAAAAATTCTCCAGCAAAATGCTTTAAAAACTACAGGAATGTTTTCACAGTGTACGGCTGAACTAACCAATGACAGTTTTATGAAAAATGTACTGATTTTCAACCTTATGTTGCCATGGTTGCATAAAATTATATTTAACAACGTTTTAGCTGATATGATTTTAGCAAGCAAGCAATCTATCTTTCCACATATCTATCTATGATGGATCTTGCTCACAATTTTGGTAATATTCATGCATGCTATTGCACAAAAAATTGCTGATTATGCATAAAAAGATACCAAGAAGACGCTAAGCTTATGACAAATGCAAAAATTCCAAGAAAGTGCAGGAGGGGCAGAGTCCTTGTACCTCACTGACACACTGGGGTTATTTGATGACCCTGCTCACCCAAGTGTAACCAGGGGTCTGCCCTCACGTAGGCTATTGACCAGAGCTCTGCTACACGAGGCATCACCAACATCATTTATGCATTACTATTTATTCAGTAACATTGTACAGAAACCTGTATCAAAGAATATTCCATGGACAGGGAGTAATTGATGTGTATTTTGTAGTAACCCATTGCTTGTATAAACTCTCTTTTGAATTGGGTGCAAAAACTCACTTCTGAACTGCTTCACCCAATGTATGCTTTTACTGTAGTATGCCCAGCCCTAGTCATCGTGCATTGAAATCTCCCCTGGCAAGCACCTTAATAAGTCAAATATCATGCACAAACTGTGTAGGGGGATATGCCGTGTGTTTGATGATATTATCGCAAAACATCTAGACCGTGAATGTATATATTTTTTTTTAGGGTGCCTGAAAGGTCAAACTCGTATTAGCTAGTGCCTCTACAAGATTTTCTTTGCTTTTTTCCATTAAACCATTCAGAGTGCTTGCTGGAGCCATACACTTTCTTCCAATGACCCACTTAACCGTCTTTGCAAAAACTTACAAGGCCATGAACTCAAATGCATGGTTGAAAGTGAATGCTGAATTTTTGAGTATGAAATATTATAAATGTATAGCTGCTATAACTCATTGTGCTTGTATTAAAGTTGTATGTAATACAATATATCATCATAAAAATATTACTTTAACTTATTTTATAATCACTCTAATTTATATTCATGTGAATTTTTTTATTTTAAATAGGTATTTTGTGGTAATATAAGCGTAGAAACAAACACGCCACACAAGCTGCCACTCATGGCAGTTTTTGCAATTTATGTATTTTGTAACATTTTCAACATGTTTTATTGTGTGCGCGTTAATACATTTAATTTAATTGAATAGATTCGTTTGTTTTCTGTCAAAACTGCCAGCCTCATCAAAGAGAAACTTCATATACAGAGGAGATACGAAACTGCAGTTTTGTCAAATAAAAGAGTAATTTACTTGACAGAAGCAAAACTTAAAAAAACAAAAGAGTCTCATTCCATTTTTCTAGTTAACGTTAAAATCACCTGTAAGGAGAAGGTTGGTTTTAAGTGTGTACTTTTCTCAGCTTAAGATTTACTGCCTTCATTCATAGTCGACCATCCAAGTGTTGAGTGCTGAGGCAGTGAACGTTTTGAAAGTCTCATGTTGGGCAAATATGATGTAAGACAGATCATATTGCGTTAAAAACTTGAACACACATTTGCCATGATACTGTAAGTATTAGGTACTTACATGCTGTTTGAAGCACCACATAAAGGCATAATTTGATATACCATTGATGTGATGAAAAATGAAAAAAATGAAAAAAAGTCAAAATGTTAGCCAAGTACTGCTGTGGTATTTCATTCCACCAACTTAAAAGTAATTCCTGTGAAGACCACCTCACCATTAAGACCACTATATATGTAACTATGAATGGCAAATTCGGAAAAAATGGTTTCGTGAAACGTTCAATTCTAATGATCAATAGTGAGTGGACATTTTTCGAACAGTTCTCATTACATACAAAGGTTACATGCACAAATCATGGCACATGACAATCCTGCATTATTGCAACTACACTAAGCAGTTTTGCAAGCACATATAATAAGTCGCAAGATTGATGGTGGCGCCAAAGTCACAACTGCAGTGTCGGTCTGTGGCACCAGAGACTGTGGATTGGTGCTTTATCCAACCATACATTCCTGCCAGAAGTATTTCTTCCAAGACTCTAGGATCCAGTTATGAAGGGACAGGATCCTTCACAGTTTTTCAGATTGCCAGACACATCCCTGATGATGAGCACGTTCAGTGGTAGCGTGCTGGGCTTTCAACCACTGGATCTCGGGTTCAATTCCTGGTCGAGCCTAAGTTGGATGGCTGTTTTATCCATAATCTCATTGCTATGGTCCCTACCTGTCCTTATTAGCCCAATAGGTGCAGAAACACAGGACGTGAAGCCCTATTCCACCCACCATCGCCACCACCCATCTATGATCCTCAGATATGAACAAATTATATTGTAAGAACCTGTAATATTAAATATATTGTAAACAGTTGTTTTGTTCAAAATGTTATGTAATAATTAATTGGGAGATAGAAATGACCTGCCTACCTACAGCATAATTACTGCATTAAAAGCAGCTCAGAAATCGTACCTCCTATTTCGAAAATATTTTTATGATTATGACATGGGTAATACATGTATATTGTTTGAATTCTGTGCACCATTTCTAGCCTTACACCTCTGGCGTTATGTCAATATATAATACAAGGTATAAAGGTATTATAGAATGGCACATATTACCACAGTGCGGGACCAAGGACAACCTTTTCAGTTTCAAAAGAAAGCAATAAAGCTGCAGGGATGGGTGGCCATCAAGATAGGTGAATACATTCAAGGCAGCCGAATCCACTCGAAGTCATTGCAAGAACACCAAGACAGGCTTGAAGAGTGACCCAGTATGTCTTGCTGGACATAACTTTGCTTAGTAGCTTTTGGGTTCTACTAGTTCTAGTCCACATTATTTATTACACCCTCATAGTTAGATATCTTTCAGCCAAAACTCACTTACAGTGACTGTAGATGGTTTATGACCACCTCAGCTGAATAACTCGTTCTAAAATTACATGTGTGTTAATATATGCCGTGTTGGCAGTTCGTGCTCACAGAATTGAAAAAAAAAATGTAGTGATCATTTAGGTCATTCTTCAAATACATATTCTGAGAAATGTGTGCACCAGTTTGACTCTAATTTACATACCTCAACAACAAATTGTTACACCTATGCGTAGGACTATACAGTTTTTTAAAGAATACATGAAAATCTCACCCTTAGTACTTAGATACGAACTTAGGTAATCGCGAGCGGCAAGAACTTGTATTAGAGGGCTACACTTCGCATATATATCTATCTATCTATCTATCTATCTGTCTATCTATCTATTTATCTATCTATCTATCTATATGTCTGTCTATCTGTCTGTCGGTCTAGCTATCTAGATGTATGTCTGTCTGTCTGTCTATCTATCTATCTATCTATCTATCTAGTTATCTATCTATCTGTCTATCTATTTTTCTATCTATCTATCTATCAATCAATCAATCAATCAATATCTATCTATCTATCTGTCTATCTGTCTATCTATCTATCTATCTATCAATCTATTAATCTATCTATACATATATCTATATATCTATCTACCTACCTATCTATCTAATAATCTATCAATCTATCCATCTATCCATCTATCTATTTATCTATCTATCGTCCACTGTTATCAAGAAGTATGTTGGCACTAAGCACAGAGATATTAAATATGTTGTAACATTCCAAGGACTGCATCTGGATTCTTTCAAAATTATTATTTCAAAAGGTACATTAAAATATCTTATATAGTAAGTGTTGATTTATATCTTATACGTTATGTACATGACTAACCCCAGACAGTTTGATCATAACGAGTATGCATGCATGTGTTTTAAACAAGAACATATGTGCAAGTTACCATATACTATCTATCTATCAATCTATCTATCTATCTAAAAGTCCTTTGAATCTTCAATATTGTACTGGATATTATAAGGAATTTCTGAGCACTGTTAATCTTCATAATGTCCACACTTGCTAGAGTAGGTTCTCTGCAAATTATAAGAACTCAACTAATTCATATGTGAGCTGTTCCTATTATAAATCAGACACATAAAATACAGCTGGTGTACTGTAATCACCATTGATCTGTAAATTTCTTTTCTTTTACCCATGAAACAATTTAAATATCTAACCCGAATATCCAAGAACCTCTATTATTAAAACCCCTCATCCTGACAAAAAGTTGTTCAACCTGAACTTGCTCAACCCTAGTTAGAATATTCCACACACAAACGGCAGTCTGATGATGCATCGACTATGCTTGTTAGCAAATTATAGACCTTATGGAAGCACATGATTGATCAACCTTGTCGAGAGCTTAGAGTCAACAAATAAGTATCAGCTTACCCTGCTGACTGAACATAGTAAGAATGAGGGCAAAACAGGGAAACAAAGCACAGTCAGTGGGGTTTGGGGTATTAAGGAGTTATGACATTATCTTTATATTTCTTTGGGTATATTCTCAATTGATTTAATGTGCATACAGCTGTATTTTGTAGAGTAGAATGCATACACGTTCTCAGATAGACAGATAGATAGATAGATGGATAGAAATATAGATAGAAAGATAGATAGATAGTTAGCTAGATATATATATATATATATATATATATATATATATATATATATATATATATATATATATATATATATATATATAGGTAGATAGATAGATAGTTAGATAGTTAGATAGATAGATAGATAGATAGATAAATGGATAGATAGGATAGATAGCTAGAAGGACAGATAGCTAGATAGATGGATAGAAATATAGATAGATAGCTAGAAGGAGATATAGTTAGCTAGATAGATAGATAGTTAGATAGATAGATAGATAGATAAATAGATAGATGGATAGACAGATAGATAGATAGATAGATAGATAGATAGATAGATATAGTGCAGGCCTCTAATTATATTGCTAATGCAAGTTCTTGGAGTGTCTATGCTGAGGCAAGAAAAAGACCCGCTCGCGCAGTGGCCACTCCAAAAAAAGTGAATTCAACTATCAATCTATGGGCCATGGCGTCTTCATGTTTGAAGGTGTATTGTACTCAGTGTCTATACTGAGGCGAGTAAAAGAGCCCACCCATGGGCAAATGTGTAAAATGGTGTGAAGCTGGTCATATAAGCAGACTAAGCTTCAGACCCAGTAGCATTGATACATTGACATAGCACGTAGTATAATGGCTTCAACTCTGAAGATTATAAGCCTTGCATTGTCATCAAAGGAAAAGTAGCTGGTACAAGTTTGAACTTTTTTAAGTACTTGAATATGTATACCAAGTATCTTGAAAAAGCAAAGGAACCTTTTTTCAATATTTCAATACCGTTTCCTGCCATCAAAATTAGAGATAAAGTGGATATGATATGTGTGTAAAATAGCAATACGAATACCAAGTTAAAGAGCAGTAGCAAAAATAAGACCACCACACACTGAAGTCCATCTTAATATCAGGTCACATAACATTAAAAAGCGGCTAAAAATTAAGACTGGCTCGTAAAAGTAAGATTCCTCAAAAATAGGACAGCCACCTAAAAAATAAGACACTTCACACCTCAAGATTAAGACTACCTCAAAATAGAGTGTTATGGTTGAGCAGTCCTGAATTCAGCAAGACACAAGTCATTCCTCTCCTCATATTACTCATTTTGCTTTTCAGACATATTAAGTGATACCTAACTGATTGCATAAATAATTTTCTCTGAGAAATAACAGAAATCAACCAAACGATAAGATGTCAATATACATTAAAATGAACTAAAAATACTGCTGCTAGGATGCAGTTTGCTTCGGCTAATCAAAGTCAAGGATAGAAACCTTTTCAGCCAATAGAATTGCAGTATTTTGTCGTAGCCATCTGGTGGAAATACAGAGAACCTTCCGTGAAAATCCACTATTTAAGACCACATTTTCATAAGTCTTCTATTCAAAGTGTATTCTTGGAAAAGCCTCACAATTGGGACTAAATGTCCATCAGACAAGTACGTTTCTCTTTTCAGAAAATATAGAGAGTTGATGGAATGTTCTGACAAGCCGAAATCTAACCAAATGGGGAAATATTATTTATAGTGCTTGTAAATTATCCTTGTAAAATGCTCTGTTGATTCTACTAGTTTTTGTTAGTGTTTTCAGAGCATTCATAAAAAATCTAAATAAATGAAGGCAATATTTTTGGTGAGGTTTATGCCACACGAAAAAGCAAGACTGACATTAATGTCCATATAAGGTCATGTCTTGCATTTCGTAGGCGCTGGTATAAAAAATTGACACGCTTGGATTATATCTAGACTATTTTTAGAATCATAAGATGTTTTTGATTTATTCAGTGTGATATGAAAGTCAATGTTATTTTAGATTATAACGTGTAAATACATTATACATTTGTTATATGACGAGTCTTTCTTTCTGTTAAACGGTGCTGTGTTATGTGTCATTGATGTTATGTTTTAAAAGAATGTCTTGGGTCAAAGGTCAATTGTTTTCACAATTCAAATTTTGCTGCTTTATTGCATATTTTTATGTCAATTTTATTTGTAATTATCTAAATATTAATTCCAGGACCAATATGTAAAACAGATCTTATATTCTGATATTGTATACTGGTTAATGGCATTCAATAAATAAAAGAATAAATAAACTTACAACATGTTTTCTTATTCATTTGAAGGAGTGGCTACTAAAGTCATGAAGTTAATTAGACCTACGACTTCATGTCACTTGAGTCCATTAAGCAAACACTATATAGTCAGGTTCTTTTGTTAAGCCACCAAAATATTCCTTGAGCAATATTTTCTACTGATTGATTGTCTGTTTGGAACTAATGATCTTCACCCGCTGTGACCTTTCTGCAGGTATACATGTGGACCCCTGACCTTTGACCCAAGACCTTTTTACACTCCTATGATTGGAACACAATAGAACTGACTTAAGTCTCTATCATAGACAGAAATCGCCGTTAAATACCACGCACCATTAACTCATTTCCTTTAAGTTAGAGTCTTTTGAGTAGTCACTTAAGAGTCTCTTAAGGAATTGCATTATGCTATCAGGTATTCTAACAATACAGAAAATATTAAGCACTAACTTATCTGATATGCCTGGGTGTCTAACTTGCAGATGACAAGCAACTGGCATTATTATAGCATTTTTGCAATATGTTAAAATCTTTTTTTCTTCAAATTTTATGTTACTTTCCATAAATATTTAAAAGAAAAATTGCAATGTGAGAACGAAATAATATATACTTACTTTGACTATCAATCAATCATTCAATCAATCAATCAATCAATCAATCAATCAATCAATCAATCAATCAATCAATCAATCATTCAATCAATCATTCAATCAATCACAGCAGTTTTGTTCAAAATTCTTTACTTTATAAAAAAAAAAATATTAGAGTATATTTTCAATCAATGAATCAACAAATCAATCAACCAACCAATCAACCAACCAACCAACCAACCAACCAACCAACCAACCAACCAACCAACCAATCTATCAATCACTCAATCAATCACCCAATCAATCAAATAATCAATCAACCAACCAACCAACCAACCAACCAACCAATCTATCAATCACTCAATCAATCACCCAATCAATCAAATAATCAATCAACAAACCAACCAATCTATCAATCACTCAATCAATCACCCAATCAATCAAATAATCAACCTACCAACCAATCCATCAATCACTCAATCAATCACTCAATCAATCAACTAATCAATCAACCAACCAACCAACCAACCAACCAATCAATCAGTTGCACCACATCATATTGTTGTGCACAGATCGCATTTTCGTAGTTTTAATTTTTGCTTTTAGTTTGAAAAAATGGAAATGAAAGATTGCAACACCAATCACTTCACAGAAAATGACAATGCCATATATTTTAAGTGTGGGTGGGGATCCATTACACTGCGGGGTTATGGCTTTAAGAATGAAACTTCACGCTTGAGTGATTTACCTTTTTGCCACAAAAGTATTTTTAGCGAAGTTTACGGTTATACTACTCGGTGTACAATAGAAAACTGTGTTGTATGATTTTTTTTTTCCTTATAAAATAAAAGAAAACCTTGTGACACACAAGTAACGAAATGCACTTATTTTTTATAGACCATTCGTACGAATTGTGAAGATAAAAATAAAAATAAAAGAATAGAGACATTATTTATGCTGAGTGGAAATAGAACAGGATTCCAAATGAAAATCCATTTGTTTTGATAAGATTTTATTTCATTATATTTCAAATAGTCTGGGCCTTCAGTCATGTCATACTCTGGATCACAAGCTAAATATGATTATTACAGATGAATAGTAACCACTGTTCCATTGCCTTGACAACCAAGCGAACATCCCATGTATAACATCAAGGGCAATTATGATAATAACTAAATTGAGCTTACTGCTGTTATTTTGACACGATGAAGGAACCGTGAAGACCAACTATTGGCATATAGTAGAACAGCTGAGGACTTTTTTTTTCTTTCGAAGAAGCGATCTCAGTAATGGGATAGAAAGTTTCATATACCAAAATATTCATTTTTCGAAGAAGCGATCTCAATAATAGAATAGAAAGTTTCATAAACCAAAATATTCCCCATAATCTCACAGGACTGAAACTCATATTTAGTGCGAAACCAGCAGCACATGTTTTCATACCAACCCTTTAGTAAAATAAAATAACTTTTTATGCTTATTATGAAAGGAGACTTGTCAACGCGTATGGCATTAGATTATGCATATTACTCAAGGTTGCCATGGCAACACAAAATGATAACAGAAATTTTTACGTATACATTTATTTTTATTTTCTTCATATCTAAAATAATTAAAATTGCTGAAACCACACGTGCAAATATGCTCCATTCAAAAATCACCTTTAATTGTATTTTCTACATACACCTTTTTTACTACTTTGTACCGTGTTGTGACTGTTATCATTTTCAGATCTCCCAAACTAGGTATCTCTAACAATAAATAAGCTGTAAAAAGAAAAAAAAAGACTGCATGCAAAAATTAAAGTCTTTGCTTTCAGTTAATGATTGAAATGATTGACATTCTAAATAATGCTAATTATTACCATGGACCCCACCAATAGGGCAAATGTGTAACGTGATGAGGACTCCTAATCTTTATCTCATCATTACTTCTGCAGTAGGTAGTCGACAGTTTAATCTATTCTCTTAAATTTACTGATTACCAGATGGTATAATAATCAAAGAATGAAAAGTTGAAGAAATTTAAGAATGCAAAATTGAACAATGGTCTTAAATATCACCGAGTTGCCATGGTAACTTTCATTTAAGTACAATGTGTCCCCTCTGAGTCAGTTCCACCTTGTAGAACTTCATTTTATGTCAACTTGACAAGCATGCATGCCTGACCATCACATGCGTGAAATTATGCCCAGTATAATTGTCTTCTATTTGTGATCGATGGTTCGAGGTGAAATGGAAAATCCTTGGGTTATGACAGGACTCATTTAGCATGAAAATTTAACCGAGATGTTCAAAGAAACTGAGCCACAGAAATTACTAATGTAAGGTATCGTGATAATGATTTGTAAGAAGACCTGGTTTGCATTTCGTACCAGTATAGACCTGGATGTACAAAAGCTTTCAAATTGTATACATGTGACACAATTATATTGACTTTAATTTAAGGTAAAAGAAAAATTGAAAAAATAAATCAAGGAGAACAAAAAAGGAGTAATAAAAAAAAAAAAGACCCGAATGATATTTTTAATTATAATTCCTAATGATGTATCAACAGTGTTTGTGATTACGCAAGAACAAGACCCCACCCATAGGGTAAATGTGGAACGTGGTGGGGACTCCTATAAGCCTTATCTCGTCATTACTTCTGCCTTAGGTAGCTGGTCAAATAAGCTGACCAAGCTTCAGACCAGTGGCATTGTGAATAAGGCAGGCAAAATATCCCACCCATGGGGGTAAATTGGCAAAGCTTACCATCTCAGCATTACGTCTGCCTGTGGCAACTGGTCATATGAGCTGGCTAAGCTTCAGACCAGTAGCACTGATCATGCTGATACATTGCCAGTCTGAGACAAGTTATGATATATGCGCAGTAAGCTGAGATAGCACACAAACTTTCCTGAACCATACAAATGAGTTTTTTTTATAATACCTAGCGAAAACCATTTACTTTCTTTCTTTTTTTCATTAAGAAAAAGAAGGACAAAAAAACCGTGTCCTTGAAATTATTCCAAATATTCTGAAGGTTTTGATAAATCATAAAACATTTTGCATGTTAAAAGCGTGTTTTTATACTAGTTTGTCATACAATGTCTGGTGTTATGAAATACCTTACCATTTACTTTCTTTTTTTCATTAAGAAAAAGAAGGACAAAAAAACCGTGTCCTTGAAATTATTCCAAATATTCTGAAGGTTTTGATAGTCATAAAATATTTGGCATGTAAAAAGCGTGTTTTCATACTAGTTTGAGAGTCATAAAATGTCTGGTGTTATGAAATACCTTGGCTAAAATTATGGAAATGAGCAATTTTTTTCCCCAAATGGATATTTGGTAGCCAAAAAAATTATAAAACCTCCAATGGCCTTCGAACCTTGGTCTCAAAGAGTTTTGGCACGCCTGACCTATAAGTAAAAATTTATGGATATTTTTTGGTCCCCTTATTCAAGACTAATTTTTTCCGACGGTAATTAAAGACATTTCAGAGAACAACTTGACCTCCTTTCCATATCCAAAGACGAGTTCTAAGATCTTTAGGCCAGTTACGTGTGGCTCATGTTACGCACGATTCCATGAATCTGCCCCATATTTTTTGTTTTGCTTAATGTTACATAATAATTTATGATTTTCATAAAATAGGAGTTCCTTCTAACACTGAATTGCTCCATAACTTTCGCTCCTGAGATATTTTTATGTCATATTACTGCTATATAGAGGTGCCGTTGCCTAGTGGTTAAGGTGTTCGCCTTCAAATCGAAAGGTTGTAGGTTCAAGCCCCCACCATGGCATGGAGGAACTAAACAGATCCTCCATAACTCTTTGCTCCACTCCACCCAGGTGTAAATGGGTACTTGGCTATAAGCAGTGATGACAATTGTAAGTGCTTAGCCCCTGCAGGTAATGCTGTGTAAAAGACTGTATACTCCCCAGGGAGTTGAGAAAGGCTCACGGTTGAACTGGTCTGCCAAGGCTTGGACGGTGATAACTTGGACTATAAACTCCATTTACATTTACACTTTCATATGTTTATTCCCTTTCCCACCGATTGCACATTACGTGTAATGGAGCATCTCTGCCAATAAATTGTGATGTCCCAATGAATGGATAGAAATATGGATCTAATATGATGACGAATTAAACAATGACGAAAAACCTCTCCAGGGTGCTTCATATAAGTGAATTAATGTTTCTTTCAACAGCTCGGTAACTTAGTGGTTAAGGAATTGTCTAGTTTTCTGAGGATCCTGAGTTGGATTTCAAGTTCAGGCATTGAGCTCAATCTTAGCAAGAGAATGACTGGTAATATGTATATATCTCGTTGCTGCTTAGTCAACTTATTTAACCAACAGCCAGAGGTAGATGTTATGATGAGATGATAAAGAGTTGGAGTCCCCAAAGATAAGATAAGATATAATTTTATTTTACATCGACTATTAACATAACAATAAACATTAGCCATTGGCTATTTGTCGACATAACCCACCATGTTTCACATTCACCCTTGCGTGGGCAATTTTACTTGCCTCAGCATAGACACCGAGGTAAAGGCACCTCCAATTTAACGTCTTATGCGATCGACATCCAGCTTAAGACGTAGCTCACGAAGAGTTCCCGAGACAGAAATCAAACGCGGGACCATATCAGCAGAGCTGGCTAGTGTGGAATTTGTGGATGCTAGAATCGATTGCTATGCTTGGGCCATTGGGGCAAATATGTAGATGGTAAAATCATTGTCATCTCATCATTACGTGCACAAACTGTTAGCTGGTCATGTGACCCTGCAGAATAATCGTTTTTAGATGATGCATTACAGTTTGCAAATGGGATATACATACGTGGGTATAAGATAACCTAAATTAGAAAATCATGATTACACAAAAATCTTGCTCTTTTATGAGTGTCCAGAAACACAGGTGTTTTCACCAATGTCTAAGAACTGTCAAACGGCTAATATCTGCAGTGATAATTTTTTACACATTAAAACGAGTTCAATACCTTGAACCATTTCCAACAAGCACGACTCTGAGCAGGACAGTTGTGTGAGGGAAGCAAAACTCACCCGAGCACAGGACAATTTAGCAGGACAATTTTGCTGATGCACTAGACAGCAGAAAGACATTGTTGCGTGCCAATACTGTGTATAGGTAGTTATTAGTTTAGGAAGACAGGGCGACAACAATACTAGTTATTACAGAGCCATTTTCATGTTATTTGAATAAGAAAAGAAAGTTTCAGTCAAACTGGTCCATGCAGTGAAAGAAGAAGACCAAAAATTTAGGCGTGGCTGTGGACATAATTAAAAGATTTTGACATAAAATCGAAGGTATTTCCAGTCAAACATAGTACCTTGTCAAGCCAGAAATACTGAATTATGTATGATATGAATGTGTACACACTTTACAGTACTTTCCTGGTGCATTAATTTTCTAATTAAAAGTAGCCTTAATTAACACAGAATTCTTGTTCATTATGAAGTCGTGACTCCAAATTTGAAGGCATCTTTATTCTCACTTTAATTAGTACGTATTAAATTACTGTTTTTCCTCCTATCATTTGACTTTCTAAATACAAGCAAAATGAGATAAATATCTACTCCAGGTTCATATTATAATAATTATATCATCTACAGTGCATCATCGTGTAAGCTCTTGTAGTCGTAATTACTAATCATGAATCTGCAGTAAGTTCCATTAAAACAGTCTGTAAAACTGAACCTAGACAAAACTAAACAACATCTGCTACATGATGCTACCTGCCACTAAATGGTTCTGTCTGGCTAGAGCTGGCTACTCAAAGCTGGATCCAAAAGTATATGCAGCACCAGTTGATGCATAAGTTGAGAGTTATGTGTTTTTGTTGAAAAGATGCATGTCGATTGCACATACATATTTATCATATATTAGAGACATTTTTTACATTTACCAAGATTTATATTATTTCAGTGGTGTAATGTGTAAGCCGACTATAAGCTAGGAGTAGATAGAAGCAGTTGGCTTTAGCCAGTTATAGCTAGCGCCAGGAATAGGTTGCGCTACACCTGTCTGGGGTCAACCATATTTTATGAAACTGTAATTCAAAGAGAATCTTTCCAAATTATACTTTAACTTCAACAAAAACTAAATTCAACATCTTACCCTTATATTTGCATGCACAACAACAAATAACTGTTGGCATGACAACCATCTTCAGGGTGTTATTTGTATATAAAACAAAGTGGTCAATTACTGAACAAGTTTTGCCAACAAGAATCAAAATGGTCTTGTTAAAATCTTGGCAGCTCCACCATATTTCATTGGCACAAAATGGATAAATCCTTATAATGTACAAAAGTTATCTTATACCTGTAGGCCTACCTTTTTTTGTGAAGAAACTGAAGAAATTTATAATATATCCTAATTAATGCTTTAACATGCAGTTATGGCAATTGATTGGTATACATGTACCTAACCCCACGATTCATGTCTGTGTGTATGTCTGAGTAGCTGTCTGTGTGTCCATGTCTGTGTCTCGATGCTATTATTGGTCTGGAGCTTATTATATAGTCAGAGGCAGACGTAATGATGAGATGTAATGATGAGATGATAAGGCTTGGTGTCCACAAAATACCCACACCATGTATCTTAAAAGGTAATTTGCCAACATTACTGGCACTGTTCATTGTTCCAATTACCCCATTTCATTGCCATTATCAGAGTAATATTTTGCACATTTTCAGCTGAAAATTCACTCATAGGCCTATACACCGTCCTCCAAAAATATAAGATCGCTTGAGCATGTATACACTGTGATCAAAGTGGTCATATTTTTTTGAGAGCAGTGCACACACAAAAATGGTATTCTTCGGAGAAAGACACTACTTTAAAAAAATTAACATTTCAGTTCGGATCACTTAAATAATATTGTATTAAACCCAGATCAATGTCAATAAGGGTATTGGATTGAGATTTTAAATCACAATTACAGTGACAAATTGGCTGTCACACTTCATCAGCTGCCAGGTTGTTTATTCTTTACCAGCAAAGCATTTGTCAGATTAAATATTAATTGCCAAATCGAAGTTCCAGTTCTGAACTGAGCAGATCTTATCGTGGATGTACACGTGGTATGAAATGGTGATATGGATAATAGTCAACTTATATGACCAGCTGCCAGAGGCAGACGTAATGATGAGATGATAAGGCTTGGTGTCCACAAAAAGTCCGGTACCATAAATCACACCTTAAGGCAAAAAAATGACGATTTAATTCAACATGAAGACATCAGTTTTTCAGAATATTATCTGCACACCTGTAAGTATTTCTTTATTCCCTTCCATCACATTATTACACCAGACTCCTCGCAATCAATATCTGTCTCTTTTTCATTCTGCATTTAAATCACTGCGCATCAGCACTGCATCAACACTGAACAATTTGAACAAAAACAAAACTGCTGGAAAACCAAATATTCCAGTCTAAAGTGCACTTAGACCTGACAGTTGGATCAATTTCAAAAAATTTATGCACTGCTCTGGGGTCTGTGATAATGCCAGTCATTTATTGATCTCATACTCTAGAGAGCTCAGTTTCTCTCGTAGCGGAGGTGACAATGTAATTCTTGGGATAATAAATGGTCAACAAAGCATTAGGGTCACAATATTCACCTCAGATCTTGTGTTAATACGATATTTTTTATTGATTTACACTAGATTGCTGCCATTCTGGTTTCTCTGAAATCAAAGAGTTAAATTGTCATATTGTGTAATCTGTAGATTGACCTAGATTACTGAAATCTATTAAGGCGACCTAGATACAATGGAACCCACTTTTAAGACCACCTCACTATTAAGACCACCAATATTTGCACCCAACTGTAGGTCTACTATTGCCACTTTACCTCTCTATTGAGAACACCTCAAATTAAGACCAGTGAAATATGCACTATGGTTAATTGGTCTTTTAAAATGGCGAGTTTCTATTGCGTTATAATCGAATATAAAAATGTCATTATATATACTTTACAATTTGTTTAAAATGTCACAATGTCACGAAACATAAGATTCTAATATTACTGCAAAAATAGAATGTTGTAAATCCAAATGACACATAATGTTTTTGTATTTTCTTGCAACTTACGGATGCACTAAATATCATTTATTAATATAAATTTAGTTAATCAATAATTCTCGCATCTGTTTCCTGGCGCTGCTGGTCATCCAACTACCAATCATAGTCCACTTCATTTTAATCCCTTTCATCCTCATAAAACCGAGCTGCTTAGCCCTCCTCGGCATTCGTCTTCAGCCTTTCATTTTCCCACCCGTCCATCCCCTTTTTTTGTTTATCATTTCCGTTTCTTATTTCTATTTTTGTATTCAAAATTTTCTTGGTTCACCATTTCTAAATTAACCATGTGTATGGTCTTATTTCAGGATGCTCGGTATAAATGTAAGTACTTTGCTATAAGTTTCAGCATAAGTATTTGTTTTTTGCTCGTCTAACCCTAATGTTCTAGGGTAGCTCGTTATCTTTAATTACATAAGAATATGGATTAAGTCTAATTCTAAACATAAGTAAAAGAATAACAAATGTTCTCTAATGTATAATTAAAGTGGTTTGGGTTAATCAAGGACAGAGGATAATAAATCCATATTCCTCTACCTGAGTGAATTTTTGGTAATAATTCTGGTAATTATTCACCCTTATATGAACTGTATGATGGGTTTATGACAGAAATATCACCATGTCATGATAGGGTCATCTTTGCTGCTTTGGTCAAGTTCAAGAGAACAGATTACTGCTCAAGGGAAATATAAAGCTCAACACTGTAACTGTATAGTGATTTGCATTTTGTTTTGATTTTACATTTATTTCAACTCAATCTAGGCTACATGGCCATCTTGCAATAGAATTATAAAGTGTAACCCAGTTAAATATAGTAAATAAGTCAATAAATAAATAAATAAAATAATGATAAATTAATAGATAATAAATAAATAAACAGATGTATTGTCCTAAATTATGCATTAAAATATTATACTAATACCTCTGATTCTAATGTTTCTCATAATTTTGATGCCACTTAAGCATTTTTTAAGGAACCTCATATTCTTTTTTTCTTTTTTTAAGGTTAACATTAGATGGCCTTAACAATTATCACATCTTAAAGAGAGTATCTTAATTACATTTAAGTACAATTTAAGTACCAGTGACAAAACATTGAGCTGTTATATACTAGTGAGTCCTGTGTAGTGGTAAATGCAGTGGTCAGTCTGGCATAAAAAGCATTGTCTCCCTGGTGGTCAATAGGACGTGGTCACGGTCAGTGACCTTAGATGAATGATGTCCTGCTTTGGAATGTCCTTCCAGTGACCCCCATCCTGTGTCCACGGGGTAATTAACACAGGTGGGATCACCCCTTTTTGTGTACTATGCTGAGGCAGGATGGGGTTTCAAGAAATTCATGCAAGACTGCAGTTATATCGTAGTCCGTTGCAAGCTCTCAGGAATTTATCAATCTCATGTGTTATTATTATGGGATTATTGACATACAGTGTGTCTAATATACATTATACACAAGTGTGCTGCCCTAAATAGGCACACAAGTTGTTTATATTTTTGTCTGTTTTCAGCAAAATTGCATATCAATTAGTGGTTGTTTCCAGTTCTGGCTAGCTATATACAGTTAAATGTTTTTTTTTATATATGTCTATGTCATAATGTCTATATGTCTATGTCATGATGTCTATATGTCTATGTCATAATGTCTATATGTCTATGTCATGATGTCTATATGTCTATGTCATAATGTCTATATGTCTATGTCATAATATTACTTGTTTGAAGCTTTAAGTCAGGTGACCCCCTGCCACAGGCAGACGTAATGCTGAGGTGATAGGTGTATAGTAAAGTTCTATTCTGGAGTGCATACCATAAAGCACATTTACCCTTTGGGTGGGGTCCTTTACTTGCTTCAGGATAGACATGTATAGTTTGCAGATGCCTTAACTATTAAGGCACCCGAGTTTTTTGTATATATATACAAGATATACATATTTGCAAAATCCTGCTGTTCCACCAATCTCTGTCAATCAAGTCAAACCTGTATGAATCATATTTTGAATATTTTTTTGCTTTGGCTCATCTGTTATTTTCCTTTCTTTACCTATGTGCCCTTTTCTAAGAATAGCTTTTTAACCATTCAGTTAAGCATAATTTACTCATTACACGAGCGTGCCTGCGCTTGTTTTAGACTGGTGGGTTTTTCATTGCTCTGCTAAGTATTCTGCTTACTCCTAGTGACACATTTCCGAATCATAATTGAATTGCCTGGTAAACATGGAAAATGTAATAAACAGAGGAAATAAGACAAACGAAGTTTGTTATCAACTACTGTAAAAACAGTAGAGTCTTACTTTGTAATGACAGAATTTAAATTTGAGATAAGGCAATTAAAATTTTATGTGATCTTCCTCACCCACGTAACTTTAACTCGTGACCACTTTGTCAACTTTTATTGAACCAACCAAGAGGAAGCTAGTGGGTCTTTTATTTCAAAATGTTCCTGTAGAATTTTTACACCCATTTTCATAAGTTTATATAACTTTTTGGAAAGAAAGGAAAGGTAACCACACAGTGAAACTTTAAATTTCAGAGAAGTTATGGTTTTTCTTTCGTATGAAAGTAGTTTTGCAATAATTTTCCTTATCCAGCCTATTGCATACTTTTTTTTTGCTAAAATAAGAATTGGCTTTTGACTTTGACCAGGTTACAGTGCATGTACTAGTCTAGTGTTTGTTTTGCGTCCAGGTCGTGATTGTTAATAAATCTCTGCCTTCATATAGATGTATTTATATATTTATAAATAAGTATATAGTGTATTGTAATATTTGGCATGAATAACCCAGATAGCATTCTGAATCGGGCCAGCATCGTTTCTATATCAGCCTCCGTCGGTACAACATCGTTTCAACATCGTCGACATCACGCCGACGTTGATACGATTTGGAATGCTATCTGGGAGCATGGGTTATTTGAGGAATATTTAACTATTTTGGCCAGTAAATATAGTTCTCCCTGCTGTTATTTCTCAGCTTTAAATAACAAATGTGATTTCTGGAGTTCCCACACATTTGTTTTTAGATAAACATTGGTAATGTCTGATAAGTAAACGACGGGAAATGTTTAAACAGGCGACTTTTCACTTCCCTATGGAAGTTCTGTATCGCACACATTGGTCTGTGGCCTACCACAATTGTAAATTGAACTTGTGAATTATTGAAGGCTATTGCCCTAAGCTGGGGTTAAAAGAATTCCCTTTGGTGCTTTCCGGTGCCTTTTGCACTCTGTACACGACACACAAAGCCCCGATAGCACCTGACATCGTTTGACGTCTGTTCCATGTGGGCGACGTCGGCCGACATCGGGTCGACTTTGGGCCGACATAGCATGTTATCAGGGAGTTCCATTGAAAACTACAGGCCTGTCAAATTGAACCTAGACAAAGCTAGACAATTCTGCTATATGATGCTACCTGCCATTAAATAGATCTGTCTGGTTATAGCTGGCTACTCAAAGCTGGATCTTAAAGTACATGCAGCAACATCTAGTGCATACGTTGAGTTATGCATATTTGTCATTTTTAGTTGAAAATGTGCATGTCTATTGTGCATAAATATTTATGATATATTAGATAAATTCTTACTTTACCAAGGGTTATATTTTTTCACTGGTGATAGTTGTAAGCCGACTAAGAGCTAGGAGTAGACAGAAGTGGCTGGATTAAGCCAGTTATGGCTGCAGCCAGGAATAGGTTGCTAGAGCTGTCTAGAGTTGATATATGACCACAAACTACTTAACTAAAAGAAGGCTGGAGCTATTACGCTTAATTCATATCAACTGATACACGTTATGAGAGCAATTGTACAGTGTGATTTCAAAAAAAAGAAAAAAGAAAAGAAGCTGACCTGACAAATCATAATATTCTGCCAGACTGAATGGGCACACAAATCAGAATATTGACTGATTCTATAATGGCTCCATATAGACTTTATAACAGCCAGCTCTATTGTAAAAATAGTTTCCTTATACTCCACTTAGACTGTGTTTCTATTGTTGTGAGCAGGCAATAACCAACGAAACTGTTAACTCCCTCCTGAGTGCAAACTGAACTTGTCTTGCATAATAAAGACAGTAAAACCAACTAACAATCAAACAAATTAGTAAATAACCCTAATGGAGTATAAGTTAGTTATATCCCTCATAGTCGGGAGTTAACTAACATTTTTATTGCTCATATATATAACCAACAAAAATGTTAGTTAACTCCCAACTATGACGGATATAACTATTACAAATAACATGCCTCATCAACTTAACATCACCTGATGATGCCCAACGTTGAAATGATGAAACGACGTTGACCGAATATAGCATTTTTTTTTAAGTTCGGGATTCTAAGTTCTTGTCTACTACAGATAGCATTCCAAATCGGGCCAGAAGTCATGCCGATATGGAATGTTACCAAGAGTGCTCTTGATTGTCTCTGTGATAGTTATATCTCAAGTAGAAGGGACTAACGCTTTTGTTGGTTAAATCCTGATGTCGAAGTCAGAGTTTGATTCCCGGTCATGCCTTAGTTGGATGGCTGTTTCATCCTTTGTCTCATTGCCATGGTCCCTGCCTGTCCTAATTAGCCCAACTGGTGCAGAAATACAGGACATAAAGCCCTAATCACCCACCCACCCCATGTCAAAGTCAGAGGGATATAACCAATGAAAATGTTATTTAACTCCCAACTGTGAGGGATATAACTGACTTATACTGCATTCCACACTTGTTACTGATTTATTTATATATATATTTTTTTGTTTAGCTGCTCTTATCATGCAAGAAAAACCAGTTTGCACTCACGATGGAGATAACTAACATTTTCATTGGCTATACCCCTCTCTGAACAATAGGAAAACTATCTTGGTGGAGTCTAAGCATAATTATTACAAATTAAAATTGTGGATGATACAAAATTTATCAGGTGTGCAAGAGCATATTCCACCATCTATTATAGCATGGGCTGAAGAGTTTAGAAGAGTGAGCAGCACCCTTAACTGTCAATTCCCACGTGGTTAAAAAGCCTGACACATGAGCTGACTATGCATAAACTGTTGACAAATCAAGACCTGAGTGGTGCAGTGTGAAATAACGTCTGTCCAGTGTTGACCAGCTAGGTTTGGCCTAGAGACATCGCTTCCCCAGCATGACAAGCAAATAGCCATGTTTTCTAGGCAAATATTGAAATCAATAAAAGCAATTGTTATTTTGGTGTTTACTTGCACAAGCCTCTCTGCAGGCACACTGGCCCTATTGTTTCGTGCAGGAGTAATGTATACTTAACTGCATGTTCTTAAAAAATGCAATGCTTCATGCAAATTCCTTTATTTCAAAGGGTGACCTCAACCCCTGGACTAGAATTACATTGAAGTCTAAATAAGCTGCCACAAGCCCAGATGGCAGTGAATGGCATATTATGGTGTAATAGGAGAACTATATTATTTCATGGCAATGGGTAAGTGGGTGGGTGGGTGGAATAGGGTTTTAAGTCCCGTATTTCTGCACCTGTTGGGCTAATTAGGACAGGTAGAGACCATGGCAATGAGACGAAGGATGAAACAGCCATCCAACTTATGCTCGACCGGGAATCGAACCTGGGACCCAGTGGTTGGAAGCCCAGCACACTATTATTTCATTGAAAGAAAATTTTACTGTAGCCATCTAGAGCTACAGGAGCATCTAGTTACAAGAATTGAAACTAAGCAATACCTAGTTGGGAACACCTAATAGCTGGTTCATCTTAAACCCAACATTAGCGTCTAATGTCTCAATGCTCTGAGGCTTAGTCAGCTCATATGACCAGCTGCCAGAGGCAGACGTAATGATGATGATAAGGCTTGGAGTCCACACCATGTTACACATTTATTCTATGGGTGAGGTCTTTTACTTGCCTCAGCATAGAAACCGAGTACAAGGCGCCTCTGATTTAATGTCTCATGCGATCGACATTCAGCTGGGATGTAGCTCATGAATGCCTGGGGCTACGATCGAACCAGGGACTTACAGCATACAGGGTGTGGCATAAAAACTTGCGCCAGCAGCTACTGCAACCTTTTTTGTTATTACCTCAATTGACAGTGATTGCATGTAGCTGCAATCATACACACGAAAGTAATTATAGTCCTAAATCATCGTTATTAATATATTTTCTTGTTTCCTCATGAATTATTGATAATATGGATCTAAATATAGCACATGCACATGCACACTTATCACACCTTCGGGTCATTTTCACCTTGGCCTTTGCAATACAAGCATTAGATTATGTCACTGATCATATAGATGTGTTACAGACACCTTTGTTGACCTTTACCACCAAAAATAGGACAAATAGATTCATTTTTAATAAGAAGGTAGAGCATTGACACCTGTAATGCGAAAAGTGCCATTTTGGGTTCAGGTCAATTTTTTGTCTTTTCTGTCTAATTAACTGGCCAATCCTCCTGAAAATCATGTTATTATTTCCAGATTAATTGAAGATTCAAATAGTCCCACTGGAATGCCATTATATATCTCTGTTTTAATTTGATGACCTTGCTGTATCAAAACTGGAACCAACCTTCTTATCATCTAATACCATAATATATATATGAACATACAAAAAACATTGAAGGAGGATTCTGTGCAAATATTATATTTTCTGTGGCCTCAGAGGTGTGGTAACTAGGACATCTCTAATTTTTAGACTTTTCTGCAACTAGAGACACCATGCAGGCAGACCGAAATTTGACTTCTGTGAAATGTATCACTCAGAACAAGTAAATGTGGCAAAACTTTAAAAGAGCTATCCCGAAAGAGGAGATACCTGGTGCAAGGTTTTAGGCTGCACCCTGTAACTGGCCAATGCAAAATTGGCGGATGCCTTAACCATTAGGACACCCAGCTGCATAAAACAGCATTCACTGCATACGATTTCAAACATATTCCTAAAATATGCGATGAAATATCAGTCATGATGTGGCCTCAGATTTACATGTACTTATAATTATCATGCATTAACCATTGTTCTTTCTTTAAGTAGATAACTATAGCTAAATCGTTTGGTTTAAGCCCCTGTCACACGGGCCGGTTGTGCCGTAGTGAACCCGTAGTATTACGTAATAGTTGCGGAAATCGCCACCCGGCTCCAAGCCGGCGGCCCCAATACGGCCACCCGTGGATACCCGGGGATACCCGGCAAGCACCCGTGGGACCCTTGGCCAAGCCGCGAAACCCGGCCCCGGTAGCCGGTTGTGCCATGCTTGCATTTGACTGATATTTATAGATTCAGATCAACGGAAACTGAGCTGTTACATAACTATTACGTAATACTACGGGTTCACTACGGCACAACCGGCCCGTGTGACAGGGGCTTTAGTGGCAATTGTAGGGTTTTTTTTAAATTTTGGTCTATCTAAGTCTAGCTTGGATTCGTGAAGCATTATTGACAGTGATTTGAGCCCTATACTTGCAGTCTATGCAATAACAAGTGAAATATACCAGTTTATACCACCCTTGATGTAATTGTGCAATATGGTGCACATGTATCCCCAGTCTTACCATCTCATCATTACGTTTGCATTGGGAGGATGGTCAATCACATTAATGTTGACTAATCTCTAGACCAACAGCATTATGACATGTGTCAGAGATATAAAATAATATTATTATATTATTCATTTATAAAGCGCAAATTTACATGTGTTTCTATGTGCTGTACATACTAAAATCCTACAAAAAGAAAATGTATATAAAAATTAAGGTATAAATGTTGATAAAAATGGAAATATTGGAAATCGATAAGTATGAAAAATTAAGAAAAAATATTAAAATCGACTGTAAAATGTATATTTAAAGTCCATATGATTGTATAAATAAATAAGTCTTTAATTGTTTTCGAAATGCTGTCTGTGAGACTGGAGCCCTCATGTCTTGTGAAAGTTGGTTCCATAGTTTGCCCCAACGTCTTGTAAGATCTGCAACCGTACTTGTTTGTGGATCTGGGCACAGTCAGTTTCCGTTGATCTGATTCTATAAATATCAGTCAAATGTAATGAGTTCACCAGGTTGGATGACCAAGTTTACTTAGACAAAGAGCCCGTCTTGCACTTTTTTTAATACCCTTGTAGGGCAAGGTTTTCACCAAAAAAAGTCTGAGTAAATATTTATTTTAATGTCAAATGCACTCTATTCCTTTCTTTTACTTTCTGTGGTTTTTTTGTCTATGTCATACAAGACTAACCTTTTACCCTAGTGGAATGAACACGATCTTATAGAAGTGAAAAGTCACTCTTATTTCACTCGTTCATGGTTAACATTCATCTGATATCCTATTATTTTGTAGCATGCATTTAAGTAATAATATCTCAGCTTGAGAGATCTAATATCTCGTCTTTCTTACGCTTGACACCTACGTACTGTACTCCTTAACAGGGCCATATTGCATATTGCATCAACTAGTTTTAACAACATAAGTAACTTTGTAAAAATATCTTTTAAATAAATAAAGAACCAAGTGATTCAAAAATATATTCACATGCAATATTAACTAAAAGAAAGTGCAATGCTCGCCATGCGTTACAAAATCATGCTAGGAATAATATTTTGTTCATGTTTTATGTTCTGACTTGGCAACTTGTTGAACTGCTATATTTCCAACCTAGTTTTATAATCATGTATTAGTGAAGTATACTTTGTATTTACATGGATTATAAGGAACGTTAATCATTGTGTGTCAGTGTAGTGGTATGGTTAGAGTGTTCATCTGTGGCATTCTTCATAAACTAAATAGCACAAGGATATTCACAAGATCTTTTAGATATACTTTATATGTCCAAAAACAATAGGCAGGGTAGGATCAGGATCAGGCACTAAAAATTACCCTCAGCTATAGCTACTGATCGATCTGAAATTTAGCCAGCTTACATCGCCAGCTGCAAGAGGCAGACGTAATGATGAGATAATAAGGCTTGGAGTTCACACCATATGCACGCAACACATTTATTCCAGGGGTGGGTTCTTTTATTTGCCTCAGCATAGAGACTAAGCACAAGGCACCTTTAGATCGTTGCTCGAAAGAGAAACCAGATAGCATTCCAAAGCCTATCAACGTCGGCGCGATGTCGGCAATGTTGGAACGATGTTGTATCGACGGCGACCAATATAGGAACGACGCTGGCTTGATTTGGAATGCTATCTGGGAATGCTGTGGCTGGGAATCGAACCCAGGACCTTCAGCTGAACTAGCATTTGACATAGACATGGACATGTATAGACAAGCCACTAGAACTAACAATGGCCACTGGCTATGACTTTTACCAAAAAGACAATTCAATATATCATATTTTTGCGGCAGATATATAGAGAAATGATATCCAATACAGAAACAGCCAAACAACCTCTATCAATCATGGAAGATATGGATTCTCATCGACAATGTGATTTAGAATGAATTTAGTGACATATTAGAGTCCATCACTCGCAGTCAATGAGTGTGGAAATAATCCATGCCTGACTTGCTTTTCTAATCAATGATGTTGCCAGTTTGACAAAAAAGACTGATCGAAATTGTTGAGTGGACGCATCCAATTTCCAAATTGAACTTGATAAAGTTTGCCTGTTCAAACGCTGGTCATTTTTCCTCTTGACAATAGTGTTGGGGTGTTGAACTACACGAGTGAATACTTGCTTTGGTTACAAATGTCACAAACATTTATTTATACCACAAGTAATAAGCAATGAAATCTATGATACACTGGATAGCTAGAGCTAAGTTTAGATGTCAGTGGATTCTCCTATATTTATAGTTTATCACACACAGTTAAGCTTCTCTATCATTGGATCAGATTTTTATTATGGTTTGTCCCCACTTGTTTAAATTAAAAAGGACAGGTAAGTGCCGCAATATTTTTTAATGAGAAGGCTATGTTGTGTCGGGAAGATCATGTTTATGTCTTATAATCATACTCTAAAATGATTGATAAGTTTGCTATGATACCCTTTAACCGAAGGACCCATGTAAATTTGTGGGGTGGGGGCCTAGCTCAGTGGTAGCGCGCTGGGTTTCCAATCACTCGGTCACGGGTTCAATTCGCAGTTGAGCTGGCTGTTTCATCCATCATCTCATTGTCATGGTCCCTGCCTGTCCTAATTATAAATATAATTAGTCCATCAGGTGCAGAAATACAGGACGTGAAGCCCTAATACACCCACCCGCCCATGTACATTTTAACCTTATTTTTGTATATTGGGTGGAAATTATCACTTATGACAAAGATTATCACCAGGTCACGTTGATTTTCTTAAAATTCTATTAAAAAACCCCGTAAAATATACTGTGACCACTGTGTTTAAACCTTAGGTGGTCAAATCTTTGTACATCCGTCCATACATGTACATAAATAGATACATGCCCATAGTCAGTTGCTCGATTGGCTCAGACATGCCGATAAGGGCAATTAAATGATTGATCGCCTACATAATCAATGTCATGAAATCATGCAAATGACAAAAAACCTAACGACATCAGAGCAAAAAAGAATTATAAAAAACTTTGTGCATGCATGTATATTGATGGCAGAGTTTGATCACTTCAACACATAGCTAGGCGATTTAGCAAATTGATTTTGAAAATATTGACATTGATTGCAAGAATTGTTCCATCGATTAGTTGTTCATTCCATTGCATACTTGCGGGCTGGCAGACAAGATGCGTGGCATTAATGCATGTGGTTCATTTACATTTGTTATGGGAAAAAGTGGGCAGCAAATCAGGGAAGAATGTGCACTGCTAATTGATCATTGCAATAATGTGTGCACTCATGGCATTTCAACTTTTTCTATGCATTAAGTTACTATTTTTACTGGACGTTTACTTTGCGATGCTTTTCTACTTGGTGTCTTTCCTGAGGCAAGCAAGAGGCCTCACCCAAGGAATAACCGTGTAATATGGTGTTCTAACTCCCAGCCTTATCTCATCATCACGTCTGCCACTGGCAGGTGGTCATTCAAGTGAAATTACTTAATTTCAGACCATTTGATTGTGACTGAGGCAGGCAAAATACCCCACCCATAGGGTACTTGAAACTGACCAAATTTCAGTCCAGTTGGTGTAGCTGAGACAGGGATATCACTGCAACTTTGTCCAAAAAAGCAAATTGGGTAAATGCACACTACATTTCTTATATCATTTCTTAATTCATATATTATGTGAAGACTGCATTGATACAATTAGCTAATTATCATTCTGACTCATGTTAATAGAGAACATGAAGTTCTTATATGTCTTAATAAATTGAATTGTATTAATTTGTGACGAAATCGGTAACACAATATTGCATGTAAATGTTCTTGTTAAACTTTTTCATTATCGTTTTAAGTGTTGTATGATACAATTAACAAGAAAGAATATAACAGCTAATTTGAATGAATTTATTCAACTATTAATCACCGCACTTTTAAAATATCAGATTATAACAGTTCTTCAACTTCATGGCTCTTAAGGACAGTGGCCCTCTTTGTTGCCTTAAGAGGTACAGTTGGCAGCAAAATTATTCAACCCCCCTGCTATGCTGTTTTGGAAAAATGAACAGCTGTACAGCCCCTTTCACCAATCAAAACACACAAGACTGTTGAAAATTATTTATTCATAACAATACTATTACAGTTCTTTCCAAATCTGACAAACAAATCAACATTACTATATTGCGGCAAATGCAAAAATATTCAACCCCTTAGATAATAATGTCTTTAGTACTTTGTAAAGCAACCTTTTGCAGTTATTACCTGCTTTAATCGTCTTTTATATTCAGACACCAATTTCTTGCAGCGTTCCTTAGGGATTTTAGCCCATTCTTCATGAGCATATGCCTCCAATTCTGTGAAGTTCTTCGGTTTCCGAGCAGCTACCGCTTTCTTCAAATCCCACCATAAATTCTCAATGGGATTTAAATCAGGTGACTGTGAAGGCCACTCCAGGATGTTCCAAGACTTCTGCTGGAACCAAGTCATCGTCGATTTTGACTTGTGCTTGGGGTCATTGTCCTGTTGAAAGGTCCAATGACGCCCAAGCTTTAGCTTCCTCACAGACAGCATAACATCATCTTGCAAAATTTCTTGGTACTTTGTGGAATCCATGACACCCTGTATTCGCTGAAGTTTTCCTGTGCCCGAAGAGGCAAAACACCCCCAAAGCATAATTGAGCCTCCACCATGCTTGACGGTAGGTAGGGTGTTTTTCTCTGCATAAGTTTCAATCTTCTTCCTCCATACATAACGCTGATCCATAGGCCCAAAAAGCACCAATTTTGTTTCATCAGTCCACAAAATATTATCAAAAATTTTTTGTGGCTTATCTAGATGGCTTTGAGCATATTCAAGGCGTTTCTGCTTGTGTTTCTGGGTCAATAGTGGTGTGCGTCTGGGGAGTTCTGGCTCGGAGCCCTGCGTCATGTAGTATGCGCCTTACTTTGTCAACGGAAACTTCAGTTCCTGTTGTCAGCAAATCTCCCTGTAACTCTTTTGCAGTAATTCGAGGGTTTTTCTCCACTTTCCTTCTCAGGAATCTTGTTGCAGTTGCTGATATCTTCCTCTTTCTGCCACGACCTGGCTGAGTAGCCACTGTATGTTTGGCTTTAAACTTCCTCACAATGCTGCCAACAGTGTCTCTTGGAATATCATTGCAATCATTTTGTACCCTTGGCCTTTGCTGTGCAATGCAATGACCTCTTCACGAACCTTTTTAGACCACTCTTTTGTCTTAGCCATGTTGAAAATGTGCCAAGAGTGACTTAAGTAAGATCTAGACTTTAATTGGAGCTGTAAATCCTTAAAAAACTATTACATAACCCAGTCAGGATCATTGTTTAGATTTGGACTGCAAAGGACAACAATTATAAAGTATAAACATCAAATTGGAGCCTCACAAAAACTATTGGGGAGGGGGGGGGGGGGGTTGAATAATTTTGCAACTATTGCTGTCAATAAAGCTTCATTAATTAATAATATGCTGAATGGCATGTGAAAAAAAATAAAGGAATTCATCATTCTCCATATCCTTACTTGATCTGGTGAGATGAAATGGTTATAAGTTGGTATATTGGGCTATAACAGCAAAATTGCAAGGGGGTTGAATAATTTTGCTGCCAACTGTACTTAAGTCAGTTTTGCATGGTCCCTTAATTTAACTACAAATGAAAAAAATCATCAATGCTGTACAGACATGTCCAAAATTTCATTAATTGGTTCTTTTCCACGGCATGGTAGCTCAGATAAACTTACAATAGTAAATCTCCCTCCAAAATACAAGGCCACTAGTGGTTTAATCTTTTTGTAGGACGGTGTATATAGATTGAATACCGTGGTCAAAATGGTCTCATGGTTGTTTCAAATTGAAATTCTGTGACTATAATTTATTTCGACTTCTGAAACCTGACTATTCACATGGGTTTATATGACTGACAGGTTCCTGAATGTTTCTAAATACCATTTGGTCTTCTTTTCTATTAACTGCTAAGTATATGGAGCACTTGGTCTACACCAAGCCTAGGCTATGACAGTGTGTATCTGAAGAATGACATGGACGTGAGTGCACCGTATGTAAATTCATGTAGTACACATGTGTTCCTTTGTAGACCGCCTCAGAGCCCTCGATAGTGCATGTGTGCCTGAAGTATGCTCACTGGCGATCTCACTGGATCATTATATGGTCCTAACTGACTCAGAAGCTTTGCTGATATCAATGAGAAGTGATCTATTTGCTATGTGTTTATGTGTCCATTTGACTAAGCAGGTTTATGCGGTCCACACTGGGGCAATCATAATTATAGTACACCTTAGAATAGACCAGAGGCATTTAGTGGGAATTTATTAGGTGTGGCTTATTAGGAGTTCCAAGCTTGTTGACCATGAAGCACACCATTGTAGAAAGGACTGTAGGTCATCTCAGGTCAGTTTGAAGGTCTCCTGCAGTGCCCAAGCAACGGTGGCAGCAGTTATAGCAGCTGTAAATATTACGCTTCTTTTGAAAACTAGAATTTGTGACTATAACTGATTCTTAAGTCACATATAGGCCAAAGTAGGAATAAGTAGTACCTAGTACATATGTCAACGTTGTTCAAGTATAAATCCAGGATTCAGCTTAAATCATTTAACTAAATGTAAAAATATGCATACCGAGTTGAAGGTAATTCACTAAAATTTTCATTAGTTAAACCCCAATGCAAACCAATGTCACAAAAAGACCAACAAATTAGTTAACTCTTGATGTATGGTGGATTAGGGCTTTATGTCCTGTATTTCTGCACCTGATGGGCTAATTAGGACATGGCAATGAGACGAAGGATGAAACAGCCATCCAACAAAGGCTCGACCGGGAATTGAACGCGGGACCCAGTGGTTGGAAGCCCAGCGCGCTACCACTGAGCTAGGCCCTCATCCCCGACATATCAGGGGTACAAGTAGCTATAGTCCTTCAGGCCTATTGACCGGTATTTTTTTTCTTTTTTTGATTGTGCAAACAAAAGTACTGTACTGCCATTGTTTTTACCTATGAGGGCAATCCCACATTGTATTTGTCATATCCTTCCAAACTGGAAATGTCACATGCATGGAACCTTACCATTGTTCTTCTGTATATGGAAACATTTTTCCGCAGAACAAGCACGCTCCCGGGTAGTTAAGCCCGCAGGTATGCATGCTTATGTTTGGCATTGATTGATCATTAGCCAAACATAATTTACTTATACTAATATGGTATTCAAACCATAATACCTTATGTAATGTAGGCCTAATAGGTAAAGTGATTAGAAAGTATGTTCTCCTTTGAGCATTGCATACATGTCTAATATCTGCTTAACTGAGTCGAGGTGGGGTCCTAGCTCAGTGGTAGCGCTCTGAGCTTCCAACCACTGGATCCCTGGTTCAATTCCCAGTCGAGCCTAAATTGGATGGCTGTTTCATCCTTCATCTCATTGCCTGTCCTACTTAGCCTATTAGGTGCAGGAGTGCAGGACGTATAGCCCTACTCCACCCAACATCCACTTTAACTGATATAAGTAATCTATGAAAACCTAACATATACAGTAGCTGTACTCGTAGAAGCAAGGCAAATGATATTTCATTTCTTTGGGATACATGCTGAATCTATGCACATGAAGCCAACCTAACCAAAACGTATCAACGAGAAAACCTTACATAAACAGTAGCTGTACTATCAGAAACAAGGCAACTTATAGTTAATTTCTCATATGTAATTTTAATTTACGGTTGGTTTAATGGACATGAAGCCAAGCTAACCAAGATCTTTCAACCGAAAAACAGTAGCAATATTCTTAGAAGCAAGGCAACTGAAAGTTAATTTATTTTAGGTAATTTTATGGTTGGGTTTCTGTCCTGTCCATGTCCTGAAGCACGAAGGACCCCAGGCGTCATTCACACCCTCCAAGGAGACCTGTGAACCTGTAAACTATTTGGCCAGCTCACATTAACACAAACCTTCGACTCACCAAGCAATGCAAGTTTTGTTTTGATTAAAACTGAGAAAAATGACTTTTTTACGACTTTAAAACACAACATTCAAAAATTAAGAGGAACAAACGCAGACATTGACACTGCATCATTGGCACCTTTGTTTTTTTTAGTGAAGTCACTAGGAAAATTAGTGAAAGGTGTGTCCTAACCAATATACAGACAAACTTACATGACCAGCCGCCAGAGGCAGATTTAATGGGATGTAATGAAATGATAAGGCTTGTAGTCCACACCATGTTACACATTTTTATCTTTTACTTGTCTCAGCAAAGACACCAGGTACAAGAAATTTCCAGTTTAATGTCTCATGCGACATCCAGTTGGGATGTAGCTCACGAAGAGTGCCCTGGCTGGGGATCGAACACGGGACCTTCAGCAGAACTGGCCAATATAGAATTAGTGAACGCCTTTAACCATTAGGCACCCAGCTGCTTATAGAAACTGGATGGCAGTTACTCTGGATCACTGTGACATCAGACACAGGTTCCCGAAGAAAATGATGGATGAATGCCACTAAGGATTACAATTCATTAAACAAACAAACAAACAAATAAATAAATGATTAAGCAAATAAAGAAATACATCTATCAATAAATTAATGAAATCCACGAATAACTATATAAATAAATTAATAAAAACGTAAATTCATAAGCTCATGGAGGAGTGCACATCAAGTAAAACTGGTTAGAAAATAATATCAGTGATGTATATATTCTTGCATGGCAAACCAGTTTAAATGATTCTTTGTTCACTGGACCATGGATTATTATTCTTGGTCTGATTAGAACTTCCACCACGTCAAGCAAGCAAGCAAGCAAGCAAGAAATTATAGATGTATGAAACTAAACATGCTCATCACTGGCTACTGACAACGCATCAACATGACAGTCAAGCAGTTTGCAAACAAGCAAGCAAGCAAATATACATGAATACACTCAACCAAATTAGCAAGCAAGCAAGTTAGCAAGTAAGCAATGAAAAACCATCCAGGATTCCATGTCATATAAGCCATCTCCAATAAAACCACTACTTAAACACAACTTAAAACCACTACAAGAAAGTAAAGTCTGTGCATGTGTTTGTACAAAAATGTCACGGAGGGTATAGCATGAGTTTTGAGTTTCTCATGAGAACTCTAAATATTTCAGTCACAAACTCCTTTTTTCTTTTTTGCTGCTTGCACATGTACTGGACGGCTTCACTACACTTTCTTACTTTTTGCAGCTCTTTTTACATCTCATAATTCTTAGGTCTGGTTCGCTCGAAATAACGGCTCCTTTCTCCCTGACATCAGCTTTTTTCATTTTCTACGAAGGCATCCATATTTCGCGATGGATGGCAAGAGAAAGATGAGTGTTATGCTGTAGCTGCAAAATATTTTTGTCAGCCAGTGGCAAAATACTGATATAAAAACCATACCGTGACATTTTCTTTGGGACCTGAAAAAATAAAAATAAATATATTCCATGGATGAAAAGCAGAGATAATTTATTGCTTGTCTGAGACATTAAAGTTTAGTTTTTCACAATCAACTCCCTCCCTAACGAAATTGTCGAGCTTGAAATTCTATTGCAAAATAATAGGACAGGTAATTAACATTCTGGGTCAGACAAATTTGAGGTATTTAAACACACTCCTATTTCATATTTATCATCGTGCTACACAATTAGAAGTACCAAAACTGACTTTAATTTTGAATTTCTATTATTATTCGATTTTTTTTTGCAGTTCACTAGTTCCATTTGCTAAAAATTGCAATTCATAACTTTATTTTTTTAATTATTCTACTGAGAGCATATTACTCAAATGCAACTTAATACTGTTACAACTCCACTTAAGTGCATATACCGTGTAAACAACCTAGTTGATGCAGGAATTGAAATGTGCCATTTCATTTGTGTTGCATGGGATTTGCATCAAACATTAACCTTAACAGGCTTTTTGATCTTTTTATGTATTCTCTGTTTAACCACATCTCATTTTTGGAGATTTGACAAGTTTTGTCCCTTTCTGAGAACTATTTGCTGTAAAAATAATTTTTCTTGGCAGGTATGGGCTTGTAGAAGACAGTGCAAACAATTCCAGAGAAAGAATAAAAAAAATAAGACTAAATCAATTGAAAAGTGCACCAGATCTGCCATAGACAGGCCACGGAGAACCACCCCATAGTATATAAATAGAGAGAGAGAGTAAGCTTTGAACTTCCATTGGTGTAAGAGACAGGCTTGGAGGCATGGCTATGTTGACTGGTTGAGTGCTCAGGCCAAGCAGCCAGCGCAAGAGAACCGGTTTGCAAGATAGGCAGGCAGGCACTCGGTCCATAGAGTTACCACCAGGTAGTTCATAGGAGGCTTTACCTGTAGCCGGCCTGCAGCACACTCCAGTAGAAGTGAAGGGCAGGACGCCGGCAAAAGGACACTGCACCAGCCCTGAATCTGGGCAAGGAGGGCACCATGGATAGGCCCCTTACCGCTAGCCCTCTTTCTACCAAAATGGTAAGTTATTTTACCTTTATATATTCACATTACATTTGTATGTTGCTTACAAGCATGCAGGTAGATCATACCCGTGCATGTAGTGTTTCTGTCAATAGCAATTATTCTGAACGTTTTGTATTGCATTTCACAAGGGTCGGCTAGTGCAAGCAATTTCGTGATATTTTTTTGTGATATAACAAATATTTTGAATTAATAATCGATTTAGAAATATTAAGTACACCAATGGCTCTATCTTGGAGCAATAGCATAGGAGTAGTCTTGCTTCATTCATTCAAACTCATTCTATAGAAACTATGAGAAAAAATTATTATTTTGGTATTGCAATATTCTGAGACGTTTCTCATTGAAAAGAGTGTCTGAGCACAGCGCATTGAAGTCCCTACAACTCACTAAAGCATTACCTATTGCAAGTTTTAATTACTACCAGTGTCAGCATGTGGTACCTCGTGAAAACCAATTTTGTTTAAGAGGAGTATGCTATATATGTGGCAGCTGGTTGCTATTTATATCTATTCAAATGCGGAGCTAGAATTTCTTTTTAGAGAAGTCTGGTTATTATCTCTGTAGAAAAACTATGCGTGTTGGGTTTACCAATGAGTATGATACACGTGAATTTTGGGGACCCTGCCATGGACATGATTTTCCTTAGTTTGTCTGTGCATTAGCGCGCGTCCATGGGCACCCATGACCCCAGTTGGAATCATGCAAGAATATACTTGCCTGTGGTCTCCAAGTCTCTGTTAAAGTCTCTTAAAGTCATTGTATAATGCACAATATAGTAGAGACTGTACACGGTAGAATTGAAGGACTCATTCTTATAACACGACACTCTCATGAATAAGGCAGATTTAATCTTTATTGGCAGATTTTTCTAGCTTTAATTGGCATTATAAAAAAGAATTAAGGAATTAAGATTATTTGGAGTATACAAACACTCTGAGAACTTTAGGCATTGCATTCCATTAGACCTGTAGAACGTCCAATATGCACGTTTAGTTTGCAAGGTGTCACAGTCCCCCCCCCCCTCCCCCTGACCTGTTCCTTGACCTGTTGTATCCTTTGACTCCAGTCCATGGCCCAGTGGTCCCACTCCACCCTTTACGGTTGAGAGATTTCCAGTCCCCCTTTGACTTAACAGCCAGAGCAGTTTGATTGCACATCGACAAGGCTATGAATAGCACCCAGGCATGATACCCCTTAAATGGCAATAGCACACATTTGTGCATCATTGGTGGTGATTTCAATGCTCACTAGTTGGGTGATAGTGTGTGATATACATGTGCTAGTCAAGTGTCCTACATTAACCTATCAAGCATTGGAATATGGTTCAAAGTCGTGTGATCACCTACATGCAAATGTTGCCTAAACGTTTAGGGAAATTTCCAAACCACAATTAAGGAAATGTGTAACAATGGTACTTGTGGTTCTAGACACCTGTTGGGTTATTTTTTAAAACGAATTTGTTCTGGGTTTTTATTGAAAACGAATTAAAAAGGATTATTAGCTAGAGTACTATGGGGGTTTTTATGCCATTTTTTCCTGATAAAGGAAGTTATTGAATTTATGTCATACTGGTCAAAGACGTGCTATATCTAGAATTATATCTCACATTAGCACTACCTTAAATATTCGTGTACAGGGTGCTAGTAATTCATTCTTGCACACACAGGGTGGGACCAGCTTGGTGTCCTACCAACCAGATCATTCTAAAGGCATTGCCGAGTCACGTGACACTGCTGGTGTGCATTCCTCAAATTTAAGGCAGTCGCATGAGACAATTAGGTCACACATGGGTCACTCAGGACACTACATGTCGTGTGTCTCAGAATTGTGTAATTGCAGGAAGAGCAGGTCAAAGCAGCAATAAAGCCTTCTCTCCAACTCTTTTGTGAGCCATATATTACCCTCTGGGGAAGTAGAAAACTGCTGTCTCCCACTGTAATGATACAACTCTACTGCCATTTATGTCTAATTACAGCATAAACAAAGGACATAATACCTTAAAGAATTGCATGAAGTCTGTGGAAGGGATAATAAATTTAGACAATCAACTTAATTTGCAATGTATGCAGGATTTGATTCTACTAAATATCATGAGAGTTATTGCATATAGGAATGAATCTAACCAAAGCAGGGGTTCAGGCAACCATCCAACCAAATGCAGGTTTTCGTCAAGGTAGAGCTTGCTAGTATTCTTATGGAGAACTTTAAGTTTGGATTAGGATCCAGACTTTAGGTCCAGATAGGATTGCAATTTAAATAGGAGTGGTGGGCAAATATTCAGGTTAAAACAAACTTTTTCTTATGGAGCAGCAAGATATGAGCTATAGTTGATATACACTCTATAAGTAACAACATATAGAAAGTTGCAACATCTATTGAAATAGGCAGACTGGAAGTTTATCCAAGTACTATGTTGACCTTAGTATAATGTTAAGTAAATAGTTGATTTTGAGTGGATTTTATTGAAGTTGTGGAGAACAAACAGAGCGTGGGTTGAGGTTTGTTTGATTCTGTTACAAGTTGTCGACTTTGTAAGAACATTGGAATGGGCTAGGGTTGAGAGAGAATTATAGTGCATAACTTGGACTTATGCTTGAGAAACTGGCCTTGGAGGCCTTTGCAAGTTATGTGGACTGTTCCGGTCTGTATGACGTGAGAAGAAGCATAGGTGACCAAGGATGACCTCTTGGAGGGTGGAGTAGAACGGGGGGGGGGGAGTTTACACCCTAAATCACAAGCAGTGAGTAAGTGAGGCAGCATCACCTTTATAACCACACAGACCAGAAATTCTTCGAGAATAAATTGAAGCAGTTTTTCTATGCTAGAGTAGTAGAGTATAACAGGTTTTTTTTCCAGAAGCCTCCTCAAGGGCGGTGGACATGTCTGGTGCAAAGTAATTCATGTGCTGCTAAGTGATATATATGCTATGCAAACGAACTAAGCATTCTAGTCTCATAAGAGTCAATAAAGCAACCTACAGGCTTATAGAGGCAAGTAATCAGAGCAAGAAGCAAGGGAAAGTGCAACTGAAATGGTAGAATAGCAGCATTGTAGGAATATTGTTTTATTACAGCAAGACACAATAATATAATGCGTTTAATGCGACATTTATCACAGGAAAAATGCATCTATAAAATATCTTTGGTGTATATTATCACCATATTCCTGTAGACAGGGAAGTAGTGACTTGGATTTTAATGAATGAAAAGTGTGTATCTTGATGGCTTCAGCAAACATTGGGGTAACATTGGACCCTGTTTGATTTACAGAAATATTGGGAATATTAGAATGAGCAGAGTGCAAACAGTAGGCACCCAACTGCAAATTAGGACGACCTGCCCTACTACCTGTGTCTGTGTACCCTAGTGAGGGGGGGGGGGGAGGGGGTTAGCTAAGGTTAATGATTGATCACCACCAAGCCTTCGATGCTGCTCAACTTTCGATTTTAGCAGCTTGACCTTAAGAGGTCAAAACCCACTCATGCATGGAGTCAATGACTGGATGAGTTATGTAATACATGACTTAAACTGTCATGATTTGTCTGAGGAGGCCTCTGAGGCATTTGAATAACCCGTGTGTGGCTAAAGAAGTTTTCTGATCTTCATAGTTTGACCATTGCATTTACCACAGTTATGGCATGTTCCCCCCAAGGACTAATATGAGTGTCCCCATAGACCTTCAAGAGCTTGTGTCTGAAAAACTACCGCCACACACCACAGGACACAGATCACACAGGTATTTCTTGCCCACTGTTGACCCCTGTGGGAACACCTACAGCCACAAATGGACCTGACATGTCTTCTTGCCTTCTGAATTACTTGAAAATGTACTGAAATATTTTTGCCAAGGGTTACCGCACTTTAACTGTGGTCTCATAAAAAGTGACATTTGAAAATAAGAAATGCATCTAAGTAGTAGTAAAAAAGGAAGAAACCCCCCCCCCCCCCCCAAAAAAAAAAAAACAGGGCCTTGAGAAGGTTATCATAGTTATGTAGATGACTTCAGCATATTACCAATGGTAGCACCAACAATTTCTAGCTATTATAGTAATCTAATGATTTATGTAATAGCATAAATATTAGATAAATTCCTCGATAGAATCAAATCACTCTTAGCTAGTATTACATTGAAGTGATCCATGACATAGTCTATGCACAGGCGTTTGCCATCATGACAGCACTTAGCAACAGCACTTAGCAAGTTAGTATACTATAAGACCAAGGCTACTGACTTTGTCAAGAACAGTTTTTACTCCCCCTGCGCAACAGCCTTCAATGATGGGGCCAGTTTCAGTCAATAACATCATATGACACATACAAAATGGCTCTATTTTACACAAAAATAATTTACCCTCTTATTCCAAGTGATAACTTCCATTATTTTATGGGTATTTACCACTTATATACAAGGAATTCCTTGCCTGTATGCTGGGAAATTTTCAATTCTCATCTCTAATGGCAGCTAATTTGCATATTTCACCATCTACACACATGATGGTGCTTCCTGATTGGCCCAAGCACAGTGTGCTGTCAGCTTTAAGCCAATTAAGTGACCTAACTGAGTAAACTTTGTTTAAGAATTGAGTGTAATCAATGCAAACAAAACAAATTGATTTGCAATTTCACTGTTAGACATCCAATGCCATAAGCCAGCCTATATGCTATTAAGCTAATTTGTTTGTATTTAAGTCTAACTGGTAAACTAGCAAAATAATTGCCATCAAGCTCAGGGCATTTCCTAATGTATTCAGCTACATTCTGATTGGCTGTTGCAAATGACATAGCTGCCTCTTGAGATGAGAAGCCAATTAAGGCAGTCAGTAGCCTTGGTATTAGTTAATGTATAAGTGCTGTCATCACTGAGCAGTGTCATATATGTTGGCAAATGCCTGTGGTCTATGGTTGTGTTTGCATACTATTACTGCTCATATTCTCTTTGGCAATGTCAGCATTTCTGCTTTTGACATGTATGAAAACACTTTTAAGTTTAAGTAAATCTAATTCCAGCACTGGGTGTTAAATGCCTGGATTTGTTAAGGAAACCTAAAACTAAACAGCTTCTAGGAAATATATTATTACAGAGAACTGGACTACTTGCCATGACATGTTTGTGTACTTTGCCAAAAACAGTCCATTTCCTTAAATTTATAGTTTTTAGTTTCATTGCGTGATCTTATAAGAAAATAATGTAAAGAAATGATTTTTCTGTGGTATTAATATTTCACAATTTCATTTTCTTTATATGCAACTTTCCTGATTATTTCAGCACGTGTTTTGCTTACATTATTTTTTTCACTTACCTCAATTTTCCTAATTGATTTTTTCGAATTAAGTGGAAATACTTTGAAATAACTGTGATTTTCAAGTAATTTCCACGTTTCCTGAATGTTCTTAAGGAAACTGAAAGTGAACTTAAAGCGTGTACTTCGTGTGATCTTAAGTTGTTTAAGAACAAAGGTCGTGTATAATGGCTTTTGGCCATTTTCATCGTGTTCATACGCTTTATGAAGAGCTAATATTGACGTTTTGTGGTCTTGCTGTTTGCTTTGGTAACTTATGTCCTGATGGGTGTTGGCTTCCTCAAATATTTCATGATTCTGTGGAAATGAAAACCAGTTTTGAACATTAACACTTCACAAGCACATTAGGGGCACTATGCCACGCCATCAATTAAATTTTAAAAAAGGCCCCTTTTGACAGCTTTTGGGCCCTTTTGAATGCTTTTGGGTTTTTTTAAAAATCAGTGGTACTCTGTCAGTTGTCATTCACAAAAATTAACGGGCTTTCTTGAAATAGTAAATGAAAAAAGAAAAGTTGGGTATGTCTCAGTCCTCCTTCAGACTATCTGACAAAGTGACTTTGTCTGACAGATATGATGAATGGTTTAAAGCATGACTATTGACCAACGTACCACATCCCAAGGTGACATATATCAAAAACCACTAAAAATTACTCTTATTGAAAGCACGGAAAAGTTGGGTTTTTTTGCACAAATAAACTGTACCCAGCCCTAGAGATAAACCACTTGTATGTCAGCATAACCAATACTTGCTAAGTATAAATACAGCGTGAATTGGAGGGGGAATGAGGGGGAAGGGGAAGAAAGAAAGAAATCAGCGAAAGTTGTGTCACTGGGCAAAACCAGGAGCACAGTTCGAAATCGAGCATTTCTTTTGTTGCTGCTTTTTTATTGTTAAATCTCTCATGTAAAAATTGGTACAATACCCGTGCTATTTAATGCTTTATATATTTGCAGACATTGCTGTCAGATAGTGGAGGTTTTGCAATTCCTTGAATTAGGATTATTTAGGACTTATACTTCTGTTTGAAGTGGGGTGTGCTGTCTTTAATTGTGCAAACGCAGCTTACGAATTTATTCAGCTCCTGTGATGGTATCTTTCACACTTAGGTCAAGGTTTTTTCAAAAATTCTAAAGAAAGTGAAAAAAGTTACACAAGTACAAAAATAGGGCGCAGCAGTGCAATAGTGTCTTTTTTTATTCGAAAACCGTCACAATCCCTGCAAGAGGTCTATAGAAGAAAGAGTGACAATTCATCAAGTCTAAAATCAACAGAAATACCTTTAAAAATGTTATACTTGAAAGATAATAATGAAAGATGATGAATCACTGAATATGCACTTTTAGACAAATACTGCATTTTCATATTTCATTGGAATGACTTAAAAGTTAAACTTTTGGGGATGTACTAGGTTGTATTCTTCCATTTAAACATTAGACAAGTTTTAGTATTAGATCTCGTTCAACCAACTTGTTTCAATATATAGTACTTTTTTTTTCTTTGAAATTCTTTTTTGGAGATCAAATTCTTAAAATGTTCCTTTCACCAAGACAAGTAGAGAAGTATGTGTTTAGAAATTGTACCCTATCTCGAGTATCTTAAAATATTATGTTTGGATACCAATGTTTACTTCTTTTTTTTTCCACCATATTTCATTTTTTTTTATCTGGCAAGGATTTCAGTGACCATTCAGTGAACTCCTCCTCCCCCACACATCTATTTCTGTCTGGCTGCATGGTGTCCTTGAACGTGCGGGGGCGGAGGTGTCCATTATCACTCAACCATGACTTGAGAGGAAATGAGAAAAGTTGACAAAAGTTACCGCCTGGGGCGCTGCAGTGCTAAGGGCATTAGGGGTCATTATAAACATATCTTCTGGCAAGTGTACACTTCTGGATCTCTTCAATTCAACTGTGAATGCATTGAAGGATTAGGTACCACCCTTGGCCGTTATCGCCAGTGGCATTAGAAATAGAGCTGATCTTGACATATTGTGACATTCCTTGACATATTACTGATAAATGGCAAATAGAAGAATGGTGAACGTCAATTATAGTCAAAAACCATTAACAATAAGCATGACCTCATGCAGCTGTCTTCAGAAGTGTTACTTCAGGTCCCCGTGTAGTGAAACAGTTTCAACTACATGAATGAACTAACCTGCCAGACAATTTATGTGATGAACCCATGCCAGCTAGCTATTGTCAACCTGTTATCAAGTTCACGAACTTGGACTAGGTTTCAATGAAAATAAGATGCTTACATACAACTTTCTATACATGGGTGGTGCCAATAATACGCTTCATCTTTTTATGTGGGACATACTTGGTGATTCATGATGAAGTCTAATTGTGCTTGACTGAATGTAAAAGCTTAAAGAAAATAGTGTGTGTAGGGTGTGTAAGTTTCTATTCATAATGATGTGTCATTCACCCCAGGCACGGATTGCTTATAGTGAATGTATTTATAATTTTTAATGAAATGTACCTTCTATATTTAGCTTCAGATGAATTTAACGATTGCCCATAAGATTGTGTATTGATTCGCACTGCTTCATTGAGATACAATAAGTGATAGATGCTAGAGGTCACGAGATAGCTAGTAACATAATCTTTAATAATGAAAGAAAGTGAAAGCAGTGTTTAGTGGTTATGGGTGATTTAAATTGTTCTAACAATATTTTATTTTCTGCACCTCATAATGACTCAGAAGTACCATATAAGAGAAAAATATATTCACACTGCTTCATTGAGGTACAATGAGAGATAGATACTAGAGGTCAATAGTGAGCTAGCAATGCAATGTTATTGGTTCATGAAGGTCTTTCACAGTAAAAGAAGATGATAGCAGTGTTTAGTGGTTATGGGGGATCTCAATTGTTCTAACAATGTTCTGTTTTTTTGCTGTGCCTCATATAATGACTCAGCAGTATCATATAAGAGACAAAATGAACTTGAAATCACAAGTAGATGAAATAGAAGATCTCATATGCATATAATATCACAAGTAGATGAAATAGAAGATCTCATATGCATATAATATCACAAGTAGATGAAATAGAAGATCTCATATGCATATAATATGAACTTCAATTTGGCTTAAAGACCAGGGGATACCTCTTATAGCTGCATGAATGGAAATATTTCATGCGTAACGCAAATTGATTCAATAATGAGATTACCGTTAACAACTGGTCGCGACATGAATCTCAGTTCGATCCCGATCAATATTCCATGTTGAACCCTTGATCAAATATTGCTTATGGTGCAACTCACCTGATCAGTGAATATCAGACTCAGATCAATATTTGCAAGAGACGTATTGATAATTGTTCAATTTTCCAACTTTACTAGAAGAATAACCATCTATATATACATGGAGTTACATGTTTTATCAGTAAAGTGGGTCACAATTTCAACAGCAATGTGCAATGGTCATTTGTTGACACACGTCAGTCTCTTTGCATAGTCAGATGGGGTGGACAAACAGTCCGATAGGTCAATATGGCATCCATTCTCCTGTGCCCTATAAAGACTATCTTGTACAACTATCTGGTGTTGTAGCTCTCTGAAGATATAGGACTTTATTTCTTGTGCACAACCCCGAGAGAGTATTTGACTAAGTGGGCAATATATTTTTGCACAAGTTTGCAATAGGTTTTTGCACAGCCCGAATAGTGCATTTTACTGAACAGGTAATATACTTTTGCACAACCCCGAGAAAGCACTTGACTGTGGGCAATATTTTTGCATTTTAAAAGGGCGTGTGACAGGACAAAGTTGTATTATCTTAATGAAAAAACCAAAAAACATAGACTAGATAGGCATAGGGAGGGAGGGGGGGGGGGGGGTCTCCTTCGCCTTGAAGAGTTATGTACATGAGTTATGTGGCCTCTGCGCTAGAGAAGTAACCAAAAATAGAAAAATGTCTCGATAAAAACTGCATGTCTACTGCAGTTAGAGGGAAGGTTTTTTTCTGTCATCTGCTATGCAAACCTTTATGAAAATAACCCACAGTGGCACAAAATTACAAAAATGAAGACCGTCTTAAAATAACCTTAAAAAGCAAGGAACAAGACATGGATGATAGATTGATGAAGAGCAAACTAACATAACTCTACGGTGTATGATATGATAAATGATGAGATGCAACACCCTCATTGATATCAGAAACATCTATTAATGGCATCATCATGGTCTACTTCCTAAATTTGTCATCTGAATACGTCTATTTCAACCACTCCCATGTGTGCGTATTGTGTGGCACCAAGGGTACAGACTTCACAGCCACAAAACTAAAAAGAAAATAAAAGAAAATGGGGGAGGGTAAAAGTGGGAGAGTCATGCTTGTAGTGTTGTTGATTTGGAATGGGTGTCTATGTTCATGGTGCAGCATAATTTCTATCAGCATGTGCAGTCACATAGAGCACCTAAGTTGGCATTTCCAACACGTTTTGCCTCACAAAAAAATCCTCAATAAGTTCTTTTAAACTTTAACAGGACTTGATGCAACAACACGAATCTTCAAGGTAACACTACTTAGACCTATCTGTGCTTTAACTGTTACACACCTTGCTTGCAGAACTGGTTTAAATTAACAGTTTTTCAATGACCAGGCTGTGGCAGTGCTGCTAATTTGCACTCTTACATTATTTGTCAAAATGTTTGCAATATTAAAGTGGCTGACTGGAATTATTACTGGTTCATGCCAGGTGCTGTCAAATTGCAATTGCCATTTGAACTACTTTTATATGTAAGTGATTTTGACAGTATTTGACCTGTTAACGTTAGGTTCTGGATAGATGGAGTCAGGTTTTTGTTTGGTTATATAAAGGATGCTAATTTTAATTAGGCAGAATGAATGAATTAATCTTATAGATATGTTAAGGTTACAAAAGACCCATAGGTGATAATGAGTAATATACACATTTGTTTGGTTTTGTTAGACCTTAAATAAGATGCAATTCATCTTTACTAAATGATGATTATTTTAATAAGGCACAACCACAAGACAAAGTATCTCTTTTTCAGACTTTTTTTCTTTAATAGTATTCTACAACAAGCTTAAGTTTGTGACAGGTGCAAGGATGTAACAGCTGGGTAACAATAATTCTCAATTTCTGAAAATATTCATAAATTTATTTTAACTATGGATTGTATTTAAAAGAAATTTTAATGTTCTAGATTACAAGCAGGTTATAGAGATGTTATTCTTGATCTAAATGTGTTGTGAGTCTAGCACGTATGAAAATATTTCTGTATTTTTTAATAATGTGTCACCACCCATGGCTCTGATATTCTCTATTGGCCATTGTTGTTATAGATCATATTCAGATGAAAAGGCCGCCATACCTTTCATTGGGCTGTGTACAATACTTTTTTTTGCTATTATACATTGTAAAAGAATGATACAAAAAATGCGAAATGGCCATGGTGAATTGATCAATAGAGTACAGCAAGAATAGTGCTCAACAGAATTCCCTTGTTAGGGAAGATAATTAAGGGTGCTTCCCCATGGCCTGGGGGTGTTTTGTGCAGTACAATGTATATTCTATGGCGTAATTAGAACAAGCAATTATCTAGAGCATTCTCATCCAAACTCTTAGTGCACAATAAAGGGCGAAATGCACAGATCTTAATGCCCTCCATTATAGCAATCAAGTGGACACCGTTAGAGCAAAACACTTGAATTATCTGAGGTCATGGGATCCCATTTTTTTCTCACTCATTGTGTTGTCATGCAATTAATGGAAGGCACTGAAATAAATTTGATTGTGGAACAATATTTCACAGCCACCTAGTGCTTATGATAGTCATCAGATGGTCTGATTAGTGTGGTTGCAAAACATAGTATAACAGGACCATTGAGTGGTGGTCTTTCTCAGTTAAAAGTATGTGAACACTTTATTGTTTTCCTTATCATCACAATCGGGTGATTGTTGATGACATTAAATGCTTGTTGCATCTGTTACAAAGCAACCACAGCATCATCAGCAGCAGCGGCCAGCCGGCCAGCCAGCTAGCCAGCCATGGAGTTATTGTGACACTATCGGTGGCAACTGATGCAATAGATGTAACTGAAATTTTTCTGGTCCATTGAAATCTCCCACAATGGCAACCGCACCACACGTGCAGAATCCAGGGCACATGGACCATGCAACCAGACGCCACAGAACATAATTTAACACAATTCCATGGCAACAGACTGAGCACCCATGGCTTTTTGGCTTTAACAGACCGTGACGTATCTGCATGGCTGCTTATAGCCCAACCCTGATGCCTCTTTTTATTCTTTTTGTTATATTTTTATTATATTTTTATCATATCACAAAATGGGACAACTTTAACAAAAAGATTTGCTTATATAGACCCTTATGTGTTCACAAGAATTCAAGTCGATGGCACTACACCCTGTCTGACTGTGATCTGTCTGCTGTCTTAGTTCAGATACTCTAACATTTTGGATGGATGTGAACCCTCAAACAATGGAAAGTCATACCCCCCCCCCCCCCCTTGTAAAAGCAAGTATTGGGGTTCCCACACTGAATTCCACATCCCAAGTAACAAGGGTATATGGAAAGGTATCGAGAAAGCAAATACTTGATATTTGTTCAACCCACTGGAACCTGTTACCAACAAAAGCCAGGAATGTGGGTTGGCAGAATGGCTTTACAGAAATCTGAGATATTGGCGTGGTATAAGGCAAAAAGAAGTTGATATCTTACCAATGCCATAGATCATTATTTTCATCTCGATAAATATCAATATGTCATCATAACATTGTGATGATTTGATATATCATAAAATGTTTGATCAATTTTGGGTTTGTAATTTAAGATATAAAACAATTTGGATCTTTGGATATGCTAACCTTTGCCTCTTGAAGATTGCAACCTGTATATAATGTTTGTTTTTTTCTTCTTCTGTATTTCAACGATCTATACCATGAAAAGTGTTGCCAAGTACCATACACTAAATGAAAAACTTGTTTAATTATAATATTTAAAACTATCACATATGTACTTTTTAATGTACATTTGCATCAACTCTACAGATACTTTGTGGCTACATACCTATTGATGCTCACTCAGTTTGTGCCATTTAAAATTTAATTTGTGCACTACATTTTATTAACCTGTTATAACAAAATAGTTACAATAAGTGGGCTGGCATTATAAAGAAAAAATTTTTTGCTTGCATGATGCCACCCCAGGAGTTAGAGAGAGGCCCTTGCAATCTCCATGTACATGATACACTAATGATACTATGCACATGATATGCTGATGATGATGCATGATATGTATACATATATTTAGATGAGTATGATCTTGATTTGGTAGTAATAATGTATTTCAATGGACCAGAAAGCACTATATAAAACTTAATAAAATCATGCAGATTATCTGACAGTATATTTGTATGGAAACCACATTTAATGTAAATTGATGTTCTTCTGTTACACATAACTCAAGAACAGTGCATCTTAGAGATCTAACAGTCACATCATAGTTAAAACAGTTACTTTTTCTCTCCCTCCCACACTAAAATATTCAAAGAAAGCTGAAAAACTGCATCAAGTTTCCTTAAATCCACAACATTAGTGTATGGTCAATAGTGATGTATTTATGAATGAAAATAATACACAAAGGCAAACAGTATCTTCGCATCAAGGTGTCCTGTCATCTTTTTATATTTTGACTCCCACTCCTGACCACAGAAGATGACTGGAAATTTCCTGGTCAAATTATTACCAAATGTTTCTTCAATTTCCTTTTAGCGTGTAAAAATAAAGCAACTTCCATTACATGGCATTACATGGCATTACATGACAATACATGACGTAAAGATAAAGGAACTTGCATTACATGACAATACATGATGCAAAGATAAATGAACTTGCATTACATGACGTTATATGATGTAAAGATAAAGGAACTTGCATTACATGAGGTCACATGCCATGAAGATAAAGGAACTTGCATTACATGACATTACATGACGTAAAGATAAATGAACTTGTATTACATGACGTTATATGACGTAAAGATAAAGGAACTTGCATTACATGAGGTTACATGCCATGAAGATAAAGGAACTTGCATTACGTGAGGTTACATGAGGTTACATAAGGTTACATGAGGTTATATGATTTTACATGACATTACATGACGTGACATGATGTTACATGACGTTACATGATGTAAAGATAAAGGAACTTGCACTATATTACGTTAAATGATGTAAATACTGTTGGCCTCCATGGACATTTACACACATTTATTTCCCAATAAATTTCTATTGTTTTTGTTTTTTTGTAGTACATTTTGCATATTTAAAAGCAAAGTTCATAAGATACATGCATGTCTTGAAGAATAGTTATATTATCAATTAAAAAGTTTTCCTGTTTTATATCCATGATTTACACTGTGAAATTGGAGCAATTTATAGTAATCATCTTATTCCATGGACTGCATGTCTCATGGTCTATTAATTACTAAACTTAGTGCATATGGCTTTAGTATGGATGCTTGCAAAATGATTAAGTCATATCTAGTTGCAAGATTGCAACGAGTCAAAATAGGGGACATATTTTCTGAATGGGTAACAAACGTCAAGGGCGTTCCACAAGGATCTATCCTCGGCCCCCTGTTGTTCAACATTTTTATAAATGATCTCTTGTTCATCAATTTAAGCTCAAAGATTTATAACTATGCAGATGACAATACACTTTCCTACGTTAGCTCTGACTTAAATGAAGTAAAGATAAAGCTTGAACAGGACTGCTTAAATGTCATGGAATGGTTCCAAGCAAATCACATGAAAGCCAACTCTGAAAAATTTCAAGCAATGTTTCTTAACAAAAATGACATAACTAGTAATCACACCTTGGTGATCATGAGTGCATTAGGTCACTGTCATCCATAAATGTGCTAGGCATAGGGATTGATAAAAATCTAAACTTCAGTATCCACTTAGATGATGTATGTAATCAGACAAGTAAGCAAATCAATGCCTTAAAAAGAATTAAACATTATTTGGACAAACAATGTAAAAACACCATATATAACAGCTATATAAGTAGCAATTTCAACTACTGTCCCCTTGTATGGATGTTTACGGGCAAACTAAACTTAGATAAACTCGAAAATGTAAACAAAAGAGCTTTAAGATTTATTGAAAATCAAAATGATATGCCATATGAAGAACTAAGTAAAGAAGCAAAGAAATTTACAGTAAACCGAAGATGCATAAAATCAGCAGCAATACAAATGTACAAAATAAAGAACAAAATGGCCCCCTTGTACTTACAAGAAATCTTTTCTGTAAGGGAAGACATTTATAATTTGAGGGCAAATGACACTTTCAGTATCCCACAGTTTAACTCCATTAAATATGGCAAAAAAAGTCTGAGGTACTATGGAGCAAAATTATGGGCGAATATCCCGAGTAACATTAGAAGCAAAGTCTCACTCAGCAGCTTCAAATCTGCTGTGACTGACTGGTTACATAATCAAAATGACATTATGAATATTAATTTTTTATAAACTACAATCTCACACAAAATGTAGAAATGACTAGTCAAATGCATTGATTTATTAAAGAGCTGTTTGTGATAACTTGTAACAATGCTGACTCAAAAGGTGCTGAACCTAAAATGAAGTGCTATACAGAAATGTGCTATATTTATTATATATTTGTTAGTCCTATTAGATTTATGTATTATTATTAGTATGTCGTACAGAAGCTTCTGCTTGGTTCGTGTATTTTGTCTTGAACAATGTATGTGATTCCGTGAATTGAAACGACAATAAATAAAATTTTACTACTACTACTAATAATCTCTATTTGAATAGGTAATTGCTGCAGTATTTAGATACCTAGCTTGCTCAATTTAGAGCATGACTCACGAGTGTGCACTAATTTAGCTACCATATTAGAAGATTATGTGTGTGCTACCTTATTTTATGGACTGCAGTAGTCCTAATCTCTATTTGAATAGTTAATTGCTATATTATGCATAATTCGACCATAACACTGTTTATTAGGCATTTCACAGGGTCACCTCGGCTGGCTACTGCTATTGTGACTTGACTGGTTGTGTTTGATCTGTTACAAGTTACCTTGGGACATACATGACAATGGTATCACAAAAGTTGCATAAGTCGTTAGTTCTTTTTATTACCCCGGAATCAATATATCACCTCCCCACTACAGCCAGTATATATTGTCACCTACATGGACTTAATAACGAAGTAAATGTGAGTCATTGCATAGTATGATAACAAAGACTGAATAGCGAAATATTATTCTTTCGTTCTTCGACTTATTGTTCCATGATGGACGAGTGAATTAGTTACGGGATGGTTTTGGTTACAATCCTGATGAATTACAATAGCCTAATCATGGACCATAAATTCTCAAGCCTCAATGACCAGGTTTTCAATTACCCGTCAATGTTTTTTTAAACGGTAATTACCTTTTTTTTTGGATTCTTAATTTGCTGTTCAACTTGAAATTCTTTAGGCCAGACGGACCATTGCTGATGAGGTATCAAACATTTAATATAAAAATGAATATGAATAGCTGATTTTAACTTTATTTTATGCATTTACTCTATATAAGTGACAATGATTTAACCTGATGTCAATTTCTTTAGTTGGTCTACTCAGAACTTTCTTTAATTTGCTTACTTTACCATTTACAGGAAACCAAATGAGTTCTTCGGGGTTATATCAATATTACTGTGCAATCAAACCCCTATACACATAGTTATGTACATAGCAGTGTTATGGTACCCCCTACACTAATGAATAACTACATATTAGCATATCTATGCTAATGAATACTTTACATTCACCAGTGCACCACAGTGCACCACAGTCAAATACAGTTTTCCAGTTCAATAAATCACTTACAAATGTCTGGGAGCACGATCTAAACATACCAGACACAAGTGGAAAAAAAACATAGAACCGGCGGTATAACAGATAACAAGTCATGCAGCAAGGCTTGAAACCTGTCATTAATTTATATCACGATATTCGTCTAGTTTGCCATTTTGCAGAAAATGCGGAAATCTAAGCTGATTTCTTATATCACCTGACCATGTGAATGACATAAATAACAATCAAATTACACTTTGTAAATCATTACTCAGTTTATAAAATATGTATATATATAATCTTTAGTATATATTCTTGATAATAATTTGGTTAATTTTTTTATTAAAACTAAGGTGTTATTTTTAGGTAAATGAGTCTCAGTATAAAATGTGTGCCTAATAATTTAGTTATTGTAGGTAATTACCAGTAATGTCCAGTAAAGATAAGAATATATAATTTGTGCAATTACTGTCATAAACAAGTAATTTGTTCATAATTACTTGGTAAAACAGTTACCTTGGAATATGTCTATTGTGCACCATGACATATTGTCATTAGATTATACAGTAGCATCCGAAATAAATATCTTATTGGTTTTTGGGTCATACTATTAATAGGACTTTTATTTAAAGTAATGTTTAAAGAAATGTTACCAATAAGTCAAGCCTCAATTTTTCTGTTTTTTCTTGTCAAAAATGTCACTGACAAACAACGAAAATTTTTTTGTTAACATTTGTGTCAAATTTTAAAAGTTAATTAATGCCTGATAAGAAACAATATGTTCCGGAAAACAATTGAACACTGATTTTTTTTGTTTATACAATAGAGTTAGGCCTATACTTTGAAAATACAAATTATGAATGTTGGAATTGACAGTTCACATACAAAATGCCTTTTGCACTCATAAATTAAATTGCAGTAGCCAGCCGAGCTGACCCTGTGGAATGCCTAATAAACAGTATTGTTGTCTAATTTTGCATAATGAAGAACATTTTTCTCAAATTAACAATTGTTTCTTCTCTCTTTACAGAAATACCTCAACCTTTCGACGTGGTTGACGCTCATAGCAGTCATTTTATGTAAGTAAACGTTTCCAATTTTCAATATTTCCTTTATATATGCCAGTATAACGAATGCCATTTTATGCAATCAACTTTTCCAATTTTCCATATTTATTTCATTCATATATGCCAGTATAATGAATGCCATTTTATGCAATCAACTTTTCCAATTTTCAATATTTATTTCCTTTATATATGCCAGTATAACGAATGCCATTTTATGCAATCAACTTTTCCAATTTTCCATATTTATTTCATTTATATATGCCAGTATAATGAATGCCATTTTATGCAATCAACTTTTCCAATTTTCAATATTTATTTCATTTATATATGCCAGTATAATGAATGCCATTTTATGCAATCAACTTTTCCAATTTTCAATATTTACTTCGTTTATATATGCCAGTATAATGCATGCCATTTTATGCAATCAACTTTTCAAATTTTCAATATTTACTTCGTTTATATATTCCAGTATAATGAATGCCATTTTATGCAATCAACTTTTCCAATTTTCAATATTTACTTCGTTTATATATGCCAGTATAGAGAATGCCATTTAATGTAATCAACTTTTCCAATTTTCAATATTTATTTCATTTATATATGCCAGTATTACAAATGCCATTTTATGCAAGGCAACTTTTCCAATTTTCAATATTTATTTCATTTATATATGCCAGTATAACGAATGCCATTTTATGCCAGGCAACTTTTCCAATATTCAATATTTATTTCCTTTATATATGCCAGTATAACGAATGCCATTTTATGCAAGGCAACTTTTCCAATTTTCAATATTTATTTTATTTATATATGCCAGTATAACGAATGCCATTTTATGCGAGGCAACTTTTCCAATTTTCAACATTTATTTTATTTATATACCAGTATAACAAATTCCATTATTGGATAATAAACTGATTATCTTATCTTCATCGGTTCCTAAAGATAATTATAATAGCACTACTTCATTGCCTCTCTTAAGTCTGAGAGTATGACTAAAAATTTTCAATTACAAGATCAGAAAATACTTAAATACTTTGTCCATAGCACTATATTGATTGAATCATTAAATGGCAGTACACTGCACTTTTTAAGAGAGTAATTGATATGAGGGATCATTAATACTAAAAGCTAATGGAAAAGTATAACACATTTCATACAATTTACTAAAAAATCTTGATTTGCTTGCATTTTTACAGATCAAACACAACCAGTCAACTCACAAGGTAAAGATTTTCTTGGTCCTTTCGGTTCCTTTTTGCACATTTTTGAATTTCTCGTCGATTTCCTTATTTCAATATTTATTTCATTTATATATGGGGTTATTTATTGTTGTAAAGTCAGGAAAATGTTACATTACTGCCACCTGGTGTTAAAGTGAATAACTACAGAAAATGTTGTTTCATTTGGAGTATTATATACCTTTGCTTATAAGATATATATATATATATATATATATATATACCTAACGAAAGAAATAAGGCCTTAACCTCACTCTTTTAGTTCCGTTGCAAACTATCAAAATCATTTCCAATGCGTGATTTTGCTAGTGATCACCCTTAGTTTATTTTTAAGCGCTTGAATTTAACACTGACTGGCAATGGGTGAAGCTGTACATAGTGTAATTGTTTTTACACACTCTTAATTTAAATGGATGAACGTGATGTATGAACGTGATGTATGGATGACTGAAATGCAGTGCAATACGCTTTGATTTAAGACACAAAAGTTTGCTTGATTGCACAAAGTAATTTAATAATATCCAGAAACTAGGATCAAGGTAAGTAGAGAGAGTGGACAAGAGTATACTACATGGTACAGTAGTCATTATTATGTTATGCTTTGATATTTCATTAAAGATATGAACTATGGAATCATTGGCATAAGTGCATGCTGTGTGAATCGGAATTAGCATTTATAAGAGGTTTTTCTTTTCAAGCTAGGTGTTTGCATGGCTATGTTTGTTATCTATTTGAGTGAGTGGTATGAATCGGTGCCATTGTTTTAGCAAAGAAATAAGACACACATTGTCAATAAGCTAATATACAATGAGATATAGGTTATTGCCATTTTTGGTTTGTAGGGAGTTTGTGTGCGATTGTCTCACATATAGTATGATTTTAACCAACACAAAATAAAACAAGCAACACATACATGCACATGCATAAATATTTTAACAATGTTATAATGAAGCTAACTTGCAGGTAGCTTGATATCAGTTGAATGTTCAGACAGGGTCTGACTTTCAATCTGGCATCGATTGTAAGCTTTTAACAATTTCAATGTATTGGCTGAGATTACCTTAGATATGAGAAGTGTGCTTGTCAGTTACCATTATTGCAATCAATATATTGAATACTCACACTCTAAATTAGAAAGGTGTTCCATATATACTTATAGTGGTACTGTTTGGTACTACCAAGTTCTCACACAAAACAAAACAAAATACATTAATTGACACATTCACAAATGTTAAAACAAAAGTGGAACCAAACAGTGACATTCTCTTCAAACCGCCATGAACCAGTGCCTCTTTTGGTAAAGCACAGCCGCATTATCAACAGATTATCAACAGATTCAAAAGACATTAGTTAATTAATTATGCATTGTCGAACCAACCAAAACGAAACCAGTGATTCTTTCAGATTGCTCAAATGCGGATATAGCATTGGTGGTAGACACTTCAGAGAGCGTCCGGTCAGTATGGAGTGGACAAAACGGCCTGCAGACATTCCTTCAACTCTTCATAAACCAATTTAATGTAGGTCTTGACGCAACTCGTATATCAAGTCAGACTTTTGGAGATCGAGGGAGAGTCAATTGGATCTTGAGGAGATATGGAGACAGTCGGTCCATGGTAGCCGCTGTGCCCTCTCAAGAATTCATTGGCGGCAACACATTTTATGATGAAGCCCTAAGAGTTGCGCGGGAACAACAATTTACAGAGACAAGTGGAGACCGCATAAACTCTCCCAATAAGGTAGTTTTAATAACAGATGGAACGGAATCTACGGAGAGCAGATTTGCAGTCCTCCAAGAAGCGCAACGCCTACGCGACTCGGGAGCCGAAGTCTATGTCATAGGCTATGGTCCAAACGTGAACCGCGAATATCTCATACAGATAGCAGGCGATCCACGAAGAACCTACATAGAATCATCAGTGCCAAGGTTGATAGAAAATCTTCCAAATGTTTTCCAAACAATATGTCCTGGGCAAACTGGCCCTCCACCTTCACCTTCACCGACGCCATCACCACAGACACCTGGTAGGCTATGATGATGTAGAGTTGATTCAATTTCTTTTCACATCACATAAATACTTTTCATGACACACATGCATTAACATATTTGATTATCACACATATCATATTTACACATCATGCTTAATTGACTATCTTTCCATGGTATATGCTGTCTGTTTTTGTGTAATAACAGGTTACTTACATTTTCATGTTTAGTTTACTTATTCTCAAAACCAAAGCACTGTCAATGACTAGAGTTCAGTATTGCTCTTATTATTTTTCGCTTATGTTGGCAACTACGACTGTTGTCCACTGGATTCAATTGTAGTCCAAAGTAAAGGGTTTTGTTCCTATCCATGCCACTAAGGCTTGCTTCTGTAACATCATATTATTCAAGTTCTACCAATTTTAATCTTCATAACATGGTTAACTTGAGTCTGACATGTCCAAACCTGATTCATACTACACTGCAATGTGGACCTCATTCAATTTAAAATTACAACCAATTAAGGAACTTGTATTACTTACTCTTACACACATTAGGCTTAAGGCTGTAGGTGAATTTTGTAAGATGTCCTTAAATGGAGGCTATCGGTTGTCTGTTGTTTTTCAATGACCCGATATTGTTTCAGGCACTGACACTTCCTACACACACTCAACATAAACACATGCACTATTTTAGTCTTACGGATTATTCTGCTCTAAACCACACCAGCCCGGCTTTGCAAAACAGTGGCACTGATGGATTTACATTCGTCGTAAAAGGGTTACATAGCGGTTTCTTGCTTTTCCCAAAAATTACATAATTTATTTAATTTACTTATGCTTACGAAAGTTGACCATCCAATTAACTGAGAGAGGCTTTGTGTTATTGTGTGTGCATTGCATGAATGAATGAATGAAAAATTATGAAACCAAAACGAAAAGTCACAAGCTCCCTTTTAGAACACATTTGTGTGAAACAACTTCAGTATATACATGTGATCAAGCTTGTAGAATGTGAGGTGTGACTTCGTTTGCAAAAAAAAATTGACTCAAATGGGTTTGGTCAACTTACTGAGGTTTTTTTACTAACTGATTATGCATTGTCGAACCGACCAAAACGAAACCAGTGATTCTTTCAGATTGCTCAAATGCGGATATAGCATTGGTGGTAGACACTTCAGAGAGCGTCCGGCCAGTATGGAGTGGACAAAATGGCCTGCAGACATTCCTTCAACTCTTCATAAACCAATTTAATGTTGGTCTTGACACAACTCGTATATCAAGTCAGACTTTTGGAGATCGAGGGAGAGTCAATTGGATCTTGAGGAGATATGGAGACAGTCGGTCCATGGTAGCCGCTGTGCCCTCTCAAGAATTCATTGGCGGCAACACATTTTATGATGAAGCCCTAAGAGTTGTGCGGGAACAACAATTTACAGAGACAAGTGGAGACCGCATAAACTCTCCCAATAAGGTAGTTTTAATAACAGATGGAACGGAATCTACAGAGAGCAGATTTGCAGTCCTCCAAGAAGCGCAACGCCTACGCGACTTGGGAGCTGAAGTCTATGTCATAGGCTATGGTCCAAACGTGAACCGCGAATATCTCATACAGATAGCAGGCGATCCACGAAGAACCTACATAGAATCATCAGTGCCAAGGTTGATAGAAAATCTTCCAAACGTTATCCAAACAATATGTTCTGGGCAAACTGGCACTCCACCTTCACCGACGCCATCACCACAGACACCTGGTAGGCTATGATGATGTAGAGTTGATTCAATTTCTTTTCACATCACATAAATACTTTTCATGACACACATGCATTTACATATTTGATTATCACACATATCACATTTACACATCATGCTTAATTTACTATCTTTCCATGGTATATGCTGTCTGGTTTTGTGTAATAACAGGTTACTTACATTTTCATGTTTAGTTTACTTATTCTCAAAACCAAAGCACTGTCAATGACTAGAGATCAGTATTGCTCTTATTATTTTTCGCTTATGTTGGCAACTACGACTGTTGTCCACTGGATTCATTTGTAGTCCAAAGTTAAGGGTTTTGTTCCTATCCATGCCACTAAGGTTTGCTTCTGTAACATCATATTATTCAAGTTCTACCAATTTTAATCTTCATAACATGGTTAACTCGAGTCTGACATGTCCAAACCTGATTCATACTGCACTGCAATGTGGACCTCATTCAATTTAAAATTACTACAAAGTAAGGAACATGTATTACTTACACTTACACACGTTAGGCTCAAGGCTGTAGGTGAATTTTGTAAGATGTCCTTAAATGGAGGCTATCGGTTGTCTGCTGTTTTTCAATGACCCGATATTGTTTCAGGCACTGACACTTCCTACACACACTCAACATAAACACATACACTATTTTAGTCTTACGGATTATTCTGCTCTAAACCACACCAGCCCGGCTTTGCAAAACAGTGGCACTGATGGATTTACATTTGTTGTAAAAGGGTAACATAGCGGTTTCTTGCTTTTCCCAAAAATTACATAATTTAGTTAATTTACTTATGCTAACGAAAGTTGACCATCCAATTAACTGAGAGAGGCTTCGTGTCATTGTGTGTGCATTGCGTGAATGGTGTTTTGCATGTTCTGTGTTAGAAATATGTGTGATCAAGCTTCTAGAATGTGAGGTGTGACTTCATTTGTGAAAAACATTGACTCAAATGGGTTTGGTCAACTTACTGAGGTTTTTTGACATTTGCATGGTGATTTTAAGTTCAGTAGAACCCTAGCAATTTTGTAGCTCACCACGCTTCACCCAATAGACCATTACCCTGGCGTCATGCATTTAATTGCAAGCATAACCCCGTGTACAATTCTCATACGTATACATATCTAACAGCAATTGCGTTTAACTTTGGAACATCTTACAGCCTTATACTGAAGGTTCAAGAAAATAATCATCCAACTGTTCATGCTTTGGAAGCAAACACTATCAACATACTGGATGGTTCTTGAACCAAAGTGCATTATAAATATTATATGCAGGCCTTTACTAGTGTTAGACTGGCATTTCAACATTTGAATTATTAACATTACCTACCTCTGCCTTTGATAGTATAATGACATTATACTGCTATCATGGTGACTTAAAAATTGGCAAATGAACTGAAGATATCAGTTGTAATGAAGTATGAAAAAGGTTATAGTTAGTATTGAATATAAAATTATGACAAATGTAGACGGTTCTAGTACATGCTTTCAGATTGCTCGTTTGCGGATGTTGCACTGATAATTGATACATCAACAACTGTCAGACCCATATGGAGTGTCTCTGGGGGTACCCAAGATTTTATACGACAAATCATCAATCGTCTGAATATTGGTCCAAATACTGTTCGGTTATCTGCTCAAGTATTTGCTTACAATGCCTATGTCAACTGGGACTTGGATGATGAGTTTACTAAAGCTGGTATGCTTAACCTTGTGGGCCCGTTCATGTACTTCCAAGCGGAAGAGCCTACCTTGTATGACCAGGGTTTGGATGCAGCTCGTGAGCAGCAGTTCTCCATAGTGAGTGGAGATCGTCCCAGTGCACCGAATATTGCTATTCTAATAACTGATGGTACCAGTTCCACAGAGAATCGTTTTGCTACAAACCGGGCAGCAGCCGCTCTCAGAAATGTGGCAACAGTGTATGCCATAGGCTGGGGAGGTGCAAACCCAGTGGAGTTAGCAACCATCACAGGGGACAGTCGGAGAGTATACTATACCCCAGACTATCGTCAACTGACATCTCCTACAAACTTTCAAAATATCTTCCAAGTAATCTGTCCTCAGACCTTGCCGCCGACTCCTTTTCCGACTGCTAGACCAACCTTTGCACCGGCACCTCAGCCCGCTGGTAGGCCATGTGTCTTAATATATTATATCTATTGTGTCCATCTTCTGTTTAGGCAATTGGTTACGCTATCCCTCCCATTGTATACTATACTGGTTTTCCTGTGCTTGAAATGCATTTCCTAACACATATTCTGCTTCAGTAGAGTTTATTTTTTGGTTTGATTTTCTGTTTTGTGCTAAGCATGATGACTAGACTCACAGCATGCAAATATATTTTACTCATGAAAAAAAAAAATGAAAAAAAAAAAAAGACAATGAAACCCTTTTGTATCTGGATCTGTACATTGGGCTCTGGGTTCTGAATGTTTTCTGCACCACTTCCTCTTCGTCGTTTCAAGGTTTGTTCTTTGTAGCTTCTCTTGTAGTATCTCAAAGTCTGCATTACAGTACAAGATGAATCAAGATCCACTTCATACCTCCTTGTTCATGATTACATCTTGGTACTTAGCTTTTTGACTTTAATTATTACATCTATGGACTTTGCTTTGGCTTCTGAATTTCATCTGTCAAGCTGTGTATTTCTTTGCTTCTTGTCACAAGTATGCTATCTGACAAATGTTATGCGATGGACATTTTTCAGGCAGGTGCGATGCAGCTGACATAGCTATGCTCGTAGATACTTCAACAAGCGTATTGAAAGCATGGACTGGCACAAGAGGAATCCAGGATTTCATAAGACAAATCATAAACAACTTAAACATTGGAGAAAATGCTGTGCGTTTGTCTGTTCAGTCATTTGCTGATGCTGCATTTATCAACTGGAACTTAGATGTATACTATAACTCAGCTCCTATGATTGATCAAGTTGCGTCAATCTACTTTCGACAATCTGAGCAGACTTTATATGACGTGGCACTAAATTTTGCGCTATCAGACCAGTTTATCACATCAAAAGGAGACAGACCGAATGTTCGAAACATTGCAATTTTAGTCACTGATGGGTCATCATCTTATAACAGAAACCAAGTGCTTGCAGCTGCCACAAATTTACGAAATCGTGGAGTGGACCTATACGTGATAGGTTGGGGTGGAGTTGATAGAACTGCTATGCTGGAACTTGTAGGAGATACCAACAGAATATACACCACAACTGAATATACAAATTTGGTCATCGACCTGGAAAGAATCATTAACCTCATTTGTCCTCAAACATTACCACCAGGTCCTACTCCTTTCCCCACACCAGGGCCTGTACCCTTTCCGACTCAAGGACCAGCCCCTCAGATACCTGGTATGTTCCATATTCATTACAACTGCGTCCTGCCAATTAGTGGCTTTAGGCTCAACCAAACCCACTTTGATCGGTTACTTTGCATTATCCTTGCAATGTACAAGTTATACATTGTATAGACAAAGCCTGCTTACTAACTACCTATCTTGCAAATTCAATTGTGGCTGGCCATTGTTTGTGTTCCGGCTGATGGAATAAAGTCATTTTATTTGGGCAGGTGATTTCAGATTCTTCAAAGACACCAAAGATGAAAATTCCTTTTACACATCGCTATATCTACATATATGAGGAGATTCAGTATGTTCCCTGGCAAATGATGTTATCTTTATCATATTTTGTCTGAATATTTGGTGTGAGTGAGAATGTACCTACCTACATTACAACAGCGAGAAAGTGTGGTGGCTGTGATGGCACAGCTGGTGATTTTCACATTTTGTATTTGTTTATTATGTCAATGGCAATGTTTTTCATTTCAGTATGTTCAGCAAAAGCAGATATAGCCTTGATCATTGACACATCTGGAAGCATTAATGAAGTCACGGTTAACTGGCCTACTGTAGTTGACTTCCTGATTCGGCTTATCAACCAACTTGATATTGGAGTAGACATGGTTAGAGTAGGAGCAATACAATTTAGTGACAATGAGTTCCTTGAATGGAGACTGAATGAATACTCTGATCGCATCTCCATGATTGAGGCTGTCCGAAATATAAACTACCAAGGAGGAAGGACAAATTTGGCAGGTGGATTGGAATTAGCCAACAGAGAGATATTCAACACAAATGGTGATAGACCCGGTGTTCCTAACATTGCCTTAGTGATTACTGATGGCATTCCAAATGAGCGTGAGACAGAAACCATTCCACAAGCTAACCAACTAAAGAGATCTGTAGATCTAGTTGTATGTGTTGGTGTAACAGATGCTATAGACATTAGGCTGTTGGAACAAGTAGCTTCAACACCAAGAGATGTAATAAGGGTGGAAAACTTTGATACTCTCAGACAAGATCTTGATAGGATTGTCACTCAAGTGTGTCCAACTGGACAGCAATCTCCTCCATCACCTCGTCCACAGCCACCAATTCCAACACCTGCTCCCTCAGGTTAGACAATGCACAACTATTGGTTTTCATGCTATTCAACTCTTGCTTGTTTTTTCTCAATATTTCTGAACCATACAGGCATTTCTTGAAGGTTAGCACTGAATAAAATTTATGTTTTTCAGTTTGTACTACAGCACTTGATGTAGGTCTCATCATTGACACTTCTGGAAGCATCAATGAAAACACTGAAAATTGGCCAACAGTTGTAGATTTTCTTATCAGATTGGTAACTCAACTTGAAATTGGACCCAACATGGTACGTGTTGGAGCAGTCCAGTTCAGTGACAATGAACGATTAGAATGGCAACTAGACCGGTTTTCTGATCGCATCTCCATGATTGAGGCTGTCCGAAATATAAACTACCAAGGAGGAAGGACAAATTTGGCAGGTGGATTGGAATTAGCCAACAGAGAGATATTCAACACAAATGGTGATAGACCCAATGTTCCTAACGTTGCCTTGGTGATTACTGATGGCATTCCAAATGAGCGTGAGACAGAAACCATTCCACAAGCTAATCAACTCAAGAGATCTGTAAATCTAGTTGTATGTGTTGGTGTAACAGATGCTATAGACATTAGGCTGTTGGAACAAGTAGCTTCAACACCAAGAGATGTAATAAGGGTGGAAAACTTTGATGCTCTCAGACAAGATCTTGATAGGATTGTCACTCAAGTGTGTCCAACTGGACAGCAACCTCCTCCATCACCTCGTCCACAGCCACCAATTCCAACACCTGCTCCATCAGGTTAGACAATGCACATCTATTGGTTTTCATGCTATTCAACTCTTGCTTGTTTTTTCTCAATATTTCTGAACCATACAGGCATTTCTTGAAGGTTAGCACTGAATAAAATTTATGTTTTTCAGTTTGTACTACAGCACTTGATGTAGGTCTCATCATTGACACTTCTGGAAGCATCAATGAAAACACTGAAAATTGGCCAACAGTTGTAGATTTTCTTATCAGATTGGTAACTCAACTTGAAATTGGACCCAACATGGTACGTGTTGGAGCAGTCCAGTTCAGTGACAATGAACGATTAGAATGGCAACTAGACCGGTTTTCTGATCGCATCTCCATGATTGAGGCTGTCCGAAATATAAACTACCAAGGAGGAAGGACAAATTTGGCAGGTGGATTGGAATTAGCCAACAGAGAGATATTCAACACAAATGGTGATAGACCCGGTGTTCCTAACGTTGCCTTGGTGATTACTGATGGCATTCCAAATGAGCGTGAGACAGAAACCATTCCACAAGCTAATCAACTCAAGAGATCTGTAAATCTAGTTGTATGTGTTGGTGTAACAGATGCTATAGACATTAGGCTGTTGGAACAAGTAGCTTCAACACCAAGAGATGTAATAAGGGTGGAAAACTTTGATGCTCTCAGACAAGATCTTGATAGGATTGTCACTCAAGTGTGTCCAACTGGACAGCCACCTCCTCCATCACCTCGTCCACAGCCACCAATTCCAACACCTGCTCCCTCAGGTTAGACAATGCACATCTATTGGTTTTCATGCTATTCAACTCTTGCTTGTTTTTTCTCAATATTTCTGAACCATACAGGCATTTCTTGAAGGTTAGCACTGAATAAAATTTATGTTTTTCAGTTTGTACTACAGCACTTGATGTAGGTCTCATCATTGACACTTCTGGAAGCATCAATGAAAACACTGAAAATTGGCCAACAGTTGTAGATTTTCTTATCAGATTGGTAACTCAACTTGAAATTGGACCCAACATGGTACGTGTTGGAGCAGTCCAGTTCAGTGACAATGAACGATTAGAATGGCAACTAGACCGGTTTTCTGATCGCATCTCCATGATTGAGGCTGTCCGAAATATAAACTACCAAGGAGGAAGGACAAATTTGGCAGGTGGATTGGAATTAGCCAACAGAGAGATATTCAACACAAATGGTGATAGACCCAATGTTCCTAACGTTGCCTTGGTGATTACTGATGGCATTCCAAATGAGCGTGAGACAGAAACCATTCCACAAGCTAATCAACTCAAGAGATCTGTAAATCTAGTTGTATGTGTTGGTGTAACAGATGCTATAGACATTAGGCTGTTGGAACAAGTAGCTTCAACACCAAGAGATGTAATAAGGGTGGAAAACTTTGATGCTCTCAGACAAGATCTTGATAGGATTGTCACTCAAGTGTGTCCAACTGGACAGCAACCTCCTCCATCACCTCGTCCACAGCCACCAATTCCAACACCTGCTCCATCAGGTTAGACAATGCACATCTATTGGTTTTCATGCTATTCAACTCTTGCTTGTTTTTTCTCAATATTTCTGAACCATACAGGCATTTCTTGAAGGTTAGCACTGAATAAAATTTATGTTTTTCAGTTTGTACTACAGCACTTGATGTAGGTCTCATCATTGACACTTCTGGAAGCATCAATGAAAACACTGAAAATTGGCCAACAGTTGTAGATTTTCTTATCAGATTGGTAACTCAACTTGAAATTGGACCCAACATGGTACGTGTTGGAGCAGTCCAGTTCAGTGACAATGAACGATTAGAATGGCAACTAGACCGGTTTTCTGATCGCATCTCCATGATTGAGGCTGTCCGAAATATAAACTACCAAGGAGGAAGGACAAATTTGGCAGGTGGATTGGAATTAGCCAACAGAGAGATATTCAACACAAATGGTGATAGACCCGGTGTTCCTAACGTTGCCTTGGTGATTACTGATGGCATTCCAAATGAGCGTGAGACAGAAACCATTCCACAAGCTAACCAACTCAAGAGATCTGTAGATCTAGTTGTATGTGTTGGTGTAACAGATGCTATAGACATTAGGCTGTTGGAACAAGTAGCTTCAACACCAAGAGATGTAATAAGGGTGGAAAACTTTGATGCTCTCAGACAAGATCTTGATAGGATTGTCACTCAAGTGTGTCCAGCATCTCCAGCACCAGCACAGCAGGTTCCTGCAGGTTAGCATAAGTACCACTTGCTTAATTATGTGCACAGAGAATCAATTGCACTTTGAGAATGATGTGGCATAAAGGGTTGACAGAGAACATGATATATTTGAAATTTTTGGAACTTTAAAATTAGAACTTTCTTTAAAAGCTAGTCATGGTATGTGTTGGAGCAGGCCAGTTCTAGTAAGCATTCAAGTAAGCATTCAATTAAGCATTCAATTAAGCATTCATGTTTGCATTGTGTATCAGTTAGGTTCATTGGCACTGTACCCAGGCTAGACTTTGAAAACGATTGGCATGCCTGATCATTATTCCGGTGATGGGTGCCATGTATAATAATGCTCACATTTTATGCTAAACAGGCTATTCATCCCCAAAAACCAAAAGGTCATAGAACCCGATGATTTTGCAGGGACAATGTGGTTGTTTGGTCTGTTATAAGAGGAACAAAATTGTAGTTGCCTTTGACATTCAATGGGTTTTATAAATCTGGTGTGTACTGAATATAGTCATTATGATTATAGGTAAGGCTATTTCATAGTAGCAATATTCTTGGTCTTCAATGTAGTCTTCTTGTGTGTGTCTAACAAAACCTTCCTTTTTCTTCTTCTACTTCCATAATTTTGTGTCATGGCAAAAGCAACCAGACAATGTAGCTATTTTGATTACAAGGTGTTAATTCTGGACAATGTATATGTACTCATGCACCGATAAGGTATACATTTGAAAGGTAAACAAGCCAATTATGCTGTGAAAATGACGTCATAGTTACTGCTTTGCAATCGTCCTTGTGCTTGTAGTGTGGAAGGTAATTGCCCAGCTTCTTTCTGCTTAGCATCACTGATGCACGAATGAAACACCATGGTTCTGGTCATGATTGGGAATAGAATATTTTTGACATAGGGAAAGGGTGAGCATGTCTGGAAGTCTTAGTCATGCATGTATTTTGTAAATGAAGGGCTTTCTTGCTACTTCAGCATGTCGAACTCAAGCTGATGTGGTGTTCCTGTTGGATGCTTCTGGGTCCATATCCATGGCAGAGACAGACTTCAATTGGAGAACCGTCCTGGGGTTTGTTGAAGGCATTGTCAACCAGCTTCCCATTGACACTGGTGATACCCGAGTGGCTCTTGTTCGCTTCAGCCAAGAAGCAGAGGTTATGTGGAACTTGGCTCGCTATAACAACAGAAATGATCTGATCTCTGCCATCGGAAGAGTAACCTCTTTGGGAGAAAGAACTAACATCGCTTCTGCTTTTGAGGCTGCTCGAAATCAGATTTTGGTGCCCTTCGGAGGAGACAGACCAGGAGTGCCTAACATTGTGTTTCTTATCACGGATGGTCAACCAACTGTACGGGAAACAGAAACAGGCTCTCAGGCCAATCTATTAAAGAACATTGCTACTTTGGTGACTGTGGGAATCACAACAGAGCCATCGCTCAGAGCCCTGTTGCAATCATTGGCCACAACTTCCCAGCAAGCATACTTTTCTAATGTGTACAACCAGGTTACAAGCCTTTCTAATAATGTAATACAAGAGGCATGTCGCCGACAAACTGGACCTCCTCCTCCTCTTCCTCCTGGACCACCAGGGCCCACTGCAGGTAAACTTATGAATGCATAGGGAGGACTGGCCTGTTATTGCCTCAAATTGAAAAATCTTTCTCTATTCTCTTAGTTGACCAGAACTTGCATTGTAGTGCTTTGCACTTCTTTTGTTTAATGTATTCCGGACGTGTCGGAGTTCCCCCTGTTCAGCAAAATAAGGTAGTACATTTATAGAGAATTTGTGCTTGATATCAGTATATTCAGTGGTAATGTACATGTGCATGTTGAGCCTTAGTGAGTGGATGTGGTTTTTTGCCGGGTAGAGTTTTAACATAGATTGTAGACTGCTATTCACTTGTTTTGTGTGCTTTTTTTTTTCAGATTGCTTTGTGACATGACGTCATTTTTGCAAAAACTAGAACGTAATGTATGAATGAATCTGGTATTATTATATTGACTGATTTTTGTATACAGGTTGTGCTCCATCGGACATAGCATTATTGGTAGATACATCTGAAAGCGTCCGAGCAGTGTGGAATGCTCAAGGTGGCATTCAAGATTTCATTCGTTTCTTCATCAATAGACTCAATATTGGTCCCAACTTTGTATACGTGTCTGCACAAAGTTTTGCTGATATAACATTTGTGAACTGGAACTTGGATGCCTACCAGGATAGAGGTTCCATGGTGAATCAAGTTAAGGACATGTACTTCAGAGGTTCACAAGAGACAGATTATGCAGATGCACTTGACACCACAAGGACTACCCTGTTCACATCGGCAGGGGGTGACCGTCCAAATGTACCAAATTATGTTGTTGTTCTTACTGATGGGTCAACATCATATGACAGAAATGAAGTCCAGAATGGAGTCAGATCCATTCAGAGTACTGGGGTTGTTATATATGCAATTGGATGGGGCAGCGCTGAGAGAACTGTCCTAACAGAACTCACCGGAGGAGATAGCAATCGAGTCTTTTACACATCTAATTACAAAGATTTAGTGCGGAACCTTGAGACAGTAGTCAACCTAGTGTGTGGTCAGTCAGTCTCGCCATTCCCAGTGACTCCTGGGCCCATTCCACCAACTGAGACTCCCTTCGGTCAGTTTTGATTTTTAGCCTTCTTTATTCTTTGTGTGAGGTCACCTAGAGGTTCCCAAACCCAATTCGTTCCTGTTGGCATGTGTGTGTTTCCTTAACCAACCAAACCGGCTTACATGACTGTAGTATATCTACTATTTTACAGTCAAATCAATCCTGATACGTATCACCCCTATTCACCCTGGACATCGCTCGTTGAATTATTTATTTGTTGGTTTTGAGAATATTTAGTCTTCACCGTTTCTTCACATTGTTGTGGTTTCTTTCTAGTTTCCTATAGTTCACATTCTATCTTGACTGTGACATACATTACGCTGGTATTTGTCACATTGACTGGTCTGTGTGATATCAGTTTCTGTCCTCATTATACTAGATATTACTATTCTCTCCCTTACTCGTGTTAGCTTAATTGTCTTTAATAAACATGTACACCTCTAAACATACTTAACCCATTTCCCTGTAATATGGTAGTATAGAATTCGTGTTTTCGCACATCAATATCAAAATTTGCTTGGGGTTATGAGTGGTTTACTGTATTAGCAACTTAGCTTAGAATCAAATGTAGTGTGTAGTTCCATGTATTTACACCACTGAATTTGATTTCTTATATGCATGTTCTCTATCCCCTTTTACTGCTGAACAAAAACCAAACATATCTGATCTTCTGTTTATGTACTTATTTTATCACTTTTACTTGACAAATGAATTTTCAGTGTACATTTCAGATTATTGTTATTATTTAAATATTATTTTACCTTTTGATTACTGATTTTAAACACAATTGATTGAGCTTTAAACTTTTTTGCCTTCAAGCGCAGTAGCTTACAATGAATTATGTTCATTATCATTTATAGAATGTCAGGCAGTGGCTGATGTTGCCTTCCTGATAGACACATCTGGTAGCATCACAGAAAGAGATGCATCCAACTGGGAGCTCCTCAAGACCTTTGTGACAAGGGTTATCAGTCGCTTCAACGTTGGTCGAACAGGAACCCACATGGGAGTTTTGCAATTCAGTACAACTGCTGCTGTAGATTTTTACTTGGACCAGTATTTCACACAACAGGAACTGGCTACAGCTGTAAGAGACATTACTTATCAAGGTCAGAGAACTAACATAGCACATGCCCTTGAATTAGCTAGGACTCAGTTGTTCCAAGCGAGTTTACCTAACACGGGGGCCGAGGTACGAGGAGACAGGCGCAATGTGAACAACATCATCATCCTTATTACTGATGGCATTCCAAATGAACGAGAATCTGAAACCCGTCCGCAAGCTGATTTACTGAAGAGGATTGGTACTGTAGTCTCCGTTGGAATAACTGATGCAGTTGATCAAAACCTCCTTCGAGACATTGCGACTGATGGCCGAGTTCTATTTGCTGATGACTTCAACGGTTTAGAACGGGAACTGAACAGTCTTCTTTCATTAGCTTGCCCTACCGGGGCACCACCTGTTCCTCAAGGTATACAATTTTGTTATGTCGACTTGCATAGCAATGCTGTACATAGTAGTGCTTTCAGCTTGTTGTATATTTGCCCCCTAATCTAGCTGTCATAGAAATACTAACAATATTCTGCAAGAGAAGGAGCACTTTGATTGGTGAAGCTTCTGAAAGTGTCAACTTCGTTTTTAAGTAGGCAAACTTAAATGATGTTTGTCGCAAGCCTAGGAATGGTCATGCCACTGGTGAAGCTCTTTTAAAAAGTGCCCCTTCTCCTGAAATTATCTGTTGTTTACGTGGTGGATTAATCATTCATCCCTGTTGAAGCTGTGTATTTGTCATCTTTTCGCACATGTTTAGCTTTTTGTGTGTGTCTGTGTTTTATTTCAGCGAGCATAGTATTGTACATTTTGACATGGAATGCACAGTATATATGTTGTTCAGCTTGAGCCATTGCAAATGCTTTCCTATTTATTGTGCTCTGTATGTTATAAACTGCCTATGATGCCATTCATACATTATGTTATGTGTGCATTTATTCTTGTTGCCAGCACTTTGAAAAATTTCACAGGAACACACTGCAAAATGGCTTTAATATCCCGCTTTCAGCCTTATTTAGGTTCAACACAAGGAGATCATAATTATGTGCAGTTCACTTTATAGGTTATACAATGATTTTCTGGAACTTTCAAATTTCAGTTAATGATATTGTGGGTTCATGTTATGCTGATGACACCTGCATGTTTACTACTTCAAGAACAGACACTTTTATTATACATAAAGCATTTGGCTAGAAGTACTTATTATTATATTGTCTTACAATCTTCATCCATTCACACACCAATCCAGCCACAAGTTTGCCACAATTCTCTATAAACACCCAATGCTAAAAGGCTATCAGATCTAGAACACACTACCTACCCCATCAATGAGATAACATGTGATTATTCAATCGGATAATTACATGCAGCTGTGATTAAACCTGTCTTTTGATAGACATCCTACTTTATCTTTTTTTTTTCAATTTAGTTTTCGTTCATATTCACAATGAACTGCACGATTTAGAATTAGGCTGTATTTTAGATAAGCATGCTAACATTCATCTCATTTTTACATAACATCTCACTTGTATCCCACACAAACAAACATTACATGTCCGCATATACTCTATCCACATATTTTCTGTACCCTTTGTTATCCAATGCATGTGAATTATATATATTAAATCAGTAGAATAGGAAACTATATATATATATTAGCACTGTGTTTGGGTATGCTGAACCTATATTTTATTTTAAGTTGGTCTGTGAGTATCAAACTATTTTCTCATATAAAACAATTAATTTTAAGTGTTTATACATTCTATACTAGAGGTGTTAAATTTGTAACTTTGAAGAGTTATTGTTGATTTGTAAATGTGTTGAAAAAGTGACATAGACAGTAAGATTAGTAGGATGTGACAAACCACATTATAAAAGATGTGTCAGATATATCATAAGGACGCCCTGTATGTATGGAATTGTAGGTCAGCCTGGCCCACCCGGCCCACCTGGACCAATCGGGCCACCTGGCCCTTCTTTCCCTGGACCTCAAGGTCCCCCTGGATTTGCTGGCCCACCTGGCCCACCAGGTACATATCTATCAGATTATTGTTGTTTCAATTAATATTGTCTGATTAAGCACCCAAGTAACAAAATGTTCATACAACCTTTAAAGGAGCACCTTCACCTGGACCCCCTGGACCTGTTGGATTTCCTGGCAGGACTGGAAATCCTGGACCGTCTGGACCACCAGGACCCTTAGGTTTCCCTGGTAGGTGGTCATTAATAAAGTTTTCCATACCATAGGGAGTTTATTTGGTTATGACAACCTAGTTTTGATAAACTGTCACTGTACATTAAGCTGTTAAAACATCAATCTTTAATTGTTCAGGACCCTCTGGACCACCTGGAGGACCTGGCGCGCCAGGTGGCACTGGAGGACCTGGAGGGCCAGGGAGGCCTGGTGAACCTGGTGGACCTGGTTTCCCTGGACCTCCTGGAGCCACTGGTAATATTGGTTTCCCTGGAAGAACTGGATCCCCTGGTGGCTCTGGACCAAGAGGAGGACCTGGTAAAGAAAATTCTAACTTATACAGGAACTTCGGTGTAAGCATGATAATAAACAATAAATATTGTTAACCTTTACCAATACCTTTCAGGTAGCCCAGGCACCCCAGGCTCACCTGGTTTCCCAGGACGCACTGGATCACCTGGTACACCTGGAGGACCTGGTTTCCCAGGCTCTCCTGGCACACCTGGAAGCACTGGATCCACTGGACCTGCCGGATTCCCAGGACGAACTGGTATGCTATCTGTTGTTATTCCCTAAAGATACATTTGTTGTTGTGACATACATGCCATGCCTCTAACGATAAATTGTACTTTAAAAGGAACTGCTGGACCACGAGGATCTCCTGGAGGACCTGGATCTCCTGGTTCACCTGGATTCCCTGGACCAAGTGGACCTCCTGGACCTCTTGGCCCTGGTGGACCACCAGGTGAGCTTAATAAAATTTTATTTATTTGTTTCCATTGTGAGTCTTTATTGCCAACCGTATTCTAAACCCCATTCAAATGACATTATTTGTTTTCAGGTCCTCCTGGCCCACTTGGATTCCCTGGACGAACTGGAGACCCTGGATCTCGTGGTCTACCTGGAGGAACTGGTGGCCCTGGTTTTCCTGGTACACCTGGTTTCCCAGGTAGAACTGGATTGACTGGACGATCTGGAGGAACTGGTAATTAGATGGCATGATATCATGTGTTTTTTTTATAATGATTCAATGATTCATGAACTTTAATTGGTATCTATAATGCCATCAGGTTTCACTGGATTACCTGGACCCTCTGGACCTAGAGGATTCCCAGGACAAGCTGGACCTCCTGGCAGTACTGGATCTTCTGGTTCGAGAGGATTCCCTGGACCTTCTGGTCCAGCAGGACCTTCAGGTCAACCTGGCAGACCTGGTAATCCTGGTGTACCTGGGCGCACTGGCAGTGCAGGATCACCTGGTACACCTGGTTTTCCTGGACGTACGGGCACCCCTGGTAGGTTCTCTCTTTGAAAACTTTCTAAAAAAGTAATTTTTCTAGTTTGCCATTCATATAATACCTCTAGAAAACTGACCCAATGCTTCATAGCTGTGCTGAATGGGTAATACATTTAATTTTAGGTAGCAGAGGTTTGCCTGGACCTTCTGGAGGTCCTGGTCCTCAAGGAAACCCTGGAAGCCCTGGATTCCCTGGAACACCTGGCAGAACTGGATCACCTGGAGGTCCAGGTCGAACTGGAACACCAGGTATTCCTGGTACCCCAGGTTTCCCAGGAAGGACTGGATCACCTGGTAACCCTGGAAGTCCAGGATTCCCTGGAACTCCTGGCAGAACAGGAAGTGCTGGTCCCCCTGGATCGACGGGCGGCCCTGGACCTAGCGGTTTTCCAGGAAATCCTGGTTCAACTGGCACACCAGGACAACCTGGCCGCCCTGGTGAACGAGGCTTACCAGGTATGCATTTGCTGCATTATTTTCAGTTGTTTTCTTTCATTATCTCATTATCTCTGAGGAAATATGTTGGAATCATGCAGTTAATAAAAGTCATCTGTACACCTAATGCATAATAGGACCATCTGGCAATCCTGGTATACCTGGAAGAACCGGAACCCCTGGATCACCTGGTTTCCCTGGAGGAACTGGAGGACCTGGAGCACCTGGTTTCCCGGGAACCCCAGGCACAGCAGGAACACCTGGTAGAACAGGTGCACCAGGAAACCCTGGACAACCTGGCTCACCAGGCTTTCCAGGCACACCTGGAAGAACTGGAACCCCTGGTGGAACTGGACAACCTGGAAGTCCTGGGTTCCCTGGTACCCCTGGCCGCACTGGAACTCCAGGAGGACCTGGCCCAGCAGGACCAGCTGGCCGTACTGGATCCCCAGGATCACCTGGCTTCCCTGGAAATGCTGGACGTACAGGTTCACCTGGACCTAGAGGTAATTTGAGCAATCCGCTTGTGTGCCTAGATTGTACACATTATTTTGAATGGTAGTAATTAATGACGTTTGGTTGTAACAATGAATTATTTGTGCTGACAGTATGTATCCACTGGTTCAAATAAAGATTTTCATTCTAGGAAATGATGGCAATCCTGGTCGAGATGGAAATCCAGGCTTGCCTGGAGGCCCTGGCCGAACTGGAACTCCAGGTATATCTTATAAATGCATTAAACTGAAATATCCTCAAAGGTGTCATATAGAATCATAAACATTGATATCTTCAAATGTGTAATTAAAACACCATTGTCAAACTATCTGTTAGGATCACCTGGTCAGCCTGGCTTCCCTGGTTCTGCTGGCAGAACTGGATCTCCTGGTGGCCCTGGACCACGTGGATTCCCTGGAGATCCTGGAACACCTGGACGCACAGGCACACCTGGAACACCTGGATTCCCTGGAAATCCTGGTATGCAATATATATCTTACTTTTATTTATTTTTATTTTGTATTTTTTTGTATGACGTTAAACACTTGTCCACTTAATATTAAACAGCCAGAACTTTTCAATATTAATGGTACTGTTGGGATTTACCCATTATGATGAATTTACCATCGTTATTTCTGATCTTACAGTACAATTAGCACAGCTGTTTTTCATCGGATCACTTTAAAATAGAAACAAATAACAACAAAACAAAAACGAAATCAAGAACCCTATAATGGAACAAGAACCCCTATAAAAGTATCATACTGGTAAACTGTCATGATAGCTAAGACATTCTTTACAATAAACAATGAAGAATTTGTGGACTTATTTTGTTTTTGTGTCTCACAGGAACACCAGGACGTACTGGATCACCTGGCTCTCCTGGGCAACCAGGAAGCCCTGGCTTCCCTGGTACAGTTGGCGGAACGGGGCCTGCTGGATCTCCTGGCACACCAGGAACTCCAGGATTCCCTGGACGAACAGGAACTCCTGGTACACCTGGCAACCCTGGTCGAGATGGTAGTCCTGGACGTAATGGTACCCCTGGGACACCTGGCAGAACTGGAACCCCTGGTAAAGGAGCTTTCTGAATTTTTTTATTTGGATGAATCATGTGACTTAACTAGTGTTCTCATTAAAGATAATGAGTATATCTGGCTAGAATGCTAATCTGTAAAATGCATCTTGGATATGAGATCTAACAGTGGTGATTATAAATTTCATTACATATTTCTATCTGGGAATGTCCATACATTAATGATAAAGTACTTGTTTTCAGGCTCACCTGGTGGACCTGGACAAGCAGGGCCAAGAGGATTCCCAGGTGATCCTGGAACACCTGGACAACCTGGAACACCTGGACGCACTGGAACTCCTGGCAACCCTGGTAATGACATTAGCATTTGGATGTGTCACATTTCAGGCCACAATATTGCTACTTCCTGATTTAGTGTAGTCATGCATATATGCACTCCAAATGAATAAAAGTTACCTGTATTATTTTTTTGTCAGACTACATTAATTTTCTTTTTAATTAAAGGACTCCCTGGTGGACCTGGCCGCACAGGATCACCTGGATCACCTGGCAACCCTGGATTCCCTGGAAGTGCTGGACGTGATGGATTACCAGGTGGTCCTGGCAGGACTGGATCACCAGGTAAGTTACCAAATATGATCAGCATTTTCCTCATGACCCTGGAAATTATTTTAAGTATTTTGTACTATGTCTGCATTGTGATATGTTATAGGTACTCCTGGCCTCCCTGGTACCAATGGCCGACCTGGTACCCCTGGACGAACTGGAACTCCTGGTACCCCTGGTTTCCCTGGTGGAACTGGAGGACCTGGTGCACCTGGTATGACATTTAACATCTGTAACATTTTCACTGATCACAGCCTATTATGCACAGAATAAGCATAGCAGTTTGACAGAATACCGAAATGATATCATTGATATATAACACAGAAATATTGATATTTCATAACATTTGCTTCATAATCACATAGGCTTCCCTGGTGGTCCTGGACGAACTGGATCTCCCGGCACCCCTGGGCGAGATGGATCTCCTGGAGATCGTGGTCTCCCTGGTTCCTCAGGACGGCCTGGAACACCTGGCCGAACTGGTATAGTCACTCAATAAGATATATTATTCATATATTATGCTCTTTTTATTTTGCTTCAACAATAGGTTAAGAACTCAAAATTATGCAATTCATGTTCTATCAAAATATATGATATTCTATTATATACTATTTCAGGAACTCCTGGAACTCCTGGAAACCCAGGTAGGGATGGTTTCCCTGGTAGCCCTGGTCGCACAGGTTCATCTGGAACCCCTGGAACCCCTGGTCGTGATGGTAGGTTAAAGTTACATATATTTTTGGAAAAGTGCTATTAAATATGTCATTGCATTGCAGTTTCAAATTGGCACTATTATAGCATTATTTGTTATTATTATCTTCAGGCAATCCTGGACCTTCAGGTTCACCTGGCCGAACTGGTTCACCTGGTTCACCTGGTAATCCAGGCAGAGATGGAAGCCCTGGAAGAAATGGAACACCAGGGACCCCTGGACGAACTGGAACCCCTGGAACACCAGGCTTCCCTGGAAACCCTGGAAGAACGGGAACACCTGGTTTCCCTGGAGGTCCTGGAGCCACTGGTCTTTCAGGAAACCCTGGAACACCTGGTCGTGATGGTATGTTAGGAATTTCCAGTATTCAAAGAATATACATGCAAACTATTAATATATCCATGTGAGTTTCTAATATAATACTTAATCAACATAATTTTGTGCTATATAAAGAACAGACAACTATTAACATGTAGTATTATCTAAGTACAAAATAGATTAAACTTAGAAGCATAATTCCATATTTTGATGCCAAAAAATCATATTTGACATTGAGAATTATCAACAGTGACTGAAAATAACAGAAAGCTCCAGTATATCACCTTAAAGTTTATGAGCATCAAAATGGCAACTTACATTTTGCTACATTGAGTATATTGCAATTTAAATATTGCCACAAATGTTTCAACATATTCCATTATTTGAACAAACCTTTTGTAAAAAATTCAATATATAAAGTCATCATTGCATTTTAGAAAACATTTGGTGACTTGCACCAGCCTAAGCCATGTAATTATGATCATGTAATCCTAAATAAGCAATTTATTGATATCACTCAGGAACGCCTGGTTTCCCGGGACGCACTGGTTCCACTGGTCTACCTGGTAATCCTGGAAGAGATGGTTTTCCTGGTAGTGCTGGAGCAACTGGTATAGATGGACGACCTGGAGGCCCTGGCAGAACAGGAGCACCTGGAACCCCTGGTAGAGATGGATCACCTGGTTTCCCTGGTAGATCCGGATCCACTGGATTGCCTGGAAACCCAGGCCGAGACGGACAACCAGGAAATCCTGGTGTGTCCGGACGTACAGGATCAACAGGGTTGCCAGGTAACCCTGGAAGAGACGGAATACCTGGACAACCTGGACGCACTGGTTCCACTGGTTTTGCTGGAACCCCAGGACGTGATGGACAACCTGGTACCCCAGGAACACCTGGCAGAACAGGTAAATTAAATGTTAGAATATTTGCAATAATTGAATAGTCCTTTCAAATATAAAGAATTGAAATTTCACATTAGCTAATTATTGTCTTTTAATTTTGCAGGAACAGCAGGAACACCTGGTCGTGATGGAGGCACTGGTAACCCTGGTTTACCAGGACGTGATGGTAATCCTGGTCAACCTGGTACCCCAGGACGAACTGGAACTCCTGGATCTGCTGGTTTTCCAGGCAGAGATGGCACACCAGGTGCACCTGGACGTACTGGTTCAACAGGTTTCCCTGGTAACCCTGGTAGAAGTGGAACACCTGGAAGTCCTGGAAACCCTGGACGTGATGGTAATATTTCCAGTAATGAAGTACAGCATTTTCTCCTGGTAAAAATAGTAGAAATTGTATACCTTATGTGTAATGCTTTTCAGGATTCCCTGGAAGCCAAGGCAGAACTGGCTCTGCTGGAGGGCCTGGAAACCCTGGAAGAGATGGCACACCAGGAACTCCTGGACTTCCTGGACGAACTGGTTCAACTGGTATGTATGTGCTGATGCATAATAATAATGATAAATTTGAAATTTTGATTTAGTTGTACTTTTAAAACTGTGAAAATATTTCAACAAACCGCTTTTTGTGTGCCATTGGTGAAGTGTTTGCTTGGGATCATGCAAAAGGTTCCTAACAGCCAAACTTGAACTAAACAAATTATCTGGAACCACTGCTCCACTCCACCCGATACAAATGGGTATTTGGCTGCAGGCAATGATAGCGTCTGATGCACTGACATCGGTTCACCAGTATGACAAGAGCTACATGGTTTAGACCATAAAACATTCATATGTGAATTACTTTTTTTTACCGAAACATGTCATATTAGAATGAGGATTTTCACAATCAATGGGTAATTCGCTTTTTGTGCCAACATTTACTCATTACAAAAAGCTGGACAACAGAATTTTTACTGTCTCAGCTATAGCAACTAGTAACACACAATATCACTGATTTATGCACAGTAGCGCAATGAGCAATTTCTCACTGGAAAGTTCTCCAAATTAACTCTTATGCATGCAAAAATTAACATTGCTCCCTTATCACTAAAGTATCTATTTCGGACTTAACACCTTGAGACCCGATTTTATTTTCCTAAATTCCAATTCATTAAAAAATATTCACAAACATTTCAAGATACAAAATGTAGTTAGCCAAACCGCCTCTATATGCCTACTACCTTGCCCTGAAGCTAATTCATGAGATTCCAAACCCAAAGCAATTACAAAACTATAATTTTAAACATGTCAATTGATGACATTTTTCTTCTTATGTTAAGGTTTCCCTGGAAACCCTGGAAACCCAGGTAATGACGGGCGACCAGGAGGCCCTGGTATACCTGGTCGCACTGGAGCTGCAGGAACTCCTGGAAACCCTGGTCGTGATGGTAGTCCTGGGTTGCCTGGCCCTGGTGGTAGAACAGGATCTGCAGGTAGAGTATCTTTTGAGAATTCAATACTTTACGGAGTCAGTGTTTTCTGTTACTTACTGAACTTATGATTTTCATTACTATTGTAATGCTAATGTAAATATCTTGTGTCCCTGAAATATGCAGGAACCCCTGGCCGTGATGGTAGTCCTGGACGTGATGGCGGTCCTGGACGTCCTGGAGTTGAAGGTCCTCAAGGCAGAACTGGCTCACCTGGATCACCTGGATTCCCTGGTAGAAGTGGTGCCACAGGTAATGTTCAATGACATACAGTACTTTATGGAAGCAATACTCTCAACAGTAATTTAATCTCAAGTTTCCCAGAACAATGTCAGATATTTTAGCATCAAGGTCGTTCTCCTGTGGGCCAGTTCTTTGGCCTAGATTACATTATATTATACCTGTGAACATTAAATCTTCTCAATCAATGTATGAATATTTGAGACTGTTGAAGAGTCATTTGTGTGAAAAAGCATTTAGCCATTTTTGTAATTTCATATTTTTTGCTCTTAATCTATATCCTTTTCAATTATTTAAGTACTTCAATTCCGCTGTATGTATGTCGCTTTTGCAGGAATACAGACTGCTTTAAAAAATTTTATAAACATAAACATCAATTTGAACAGGTTCATCTGGTAACCCTGGAAGGGATGGAAATCCAGGACGTAATGGAACCCCTGGTAGGACTGGAACTCCTGGATTCCCAGGAAATCCTGGTAGCACTGGTAGCTCAGGTCAGTAAAAGAATTATATCTGTTGATTTGCTTGAATTAAGAATACTAGAATAAGTACAGGTAAACTTGTGGTGAAATGAGAAAGACACTCATCAATAGAGAATGCTTGTCAAATAGGTTCACCTGGAAATCCTGGAAGAGATGGCAGTCCAGGTAGAAATGGCTCACCCGGCTTACCTGGAAGAACTGGATCAACTGGATTCGCCGGAAATCCTGGCCGTGATGGATCTCCTGGACTTTCGGGAAGGCCTGGTCAAACTGGATCTTCAGGATTTCCTGGCAACCCTGGGCGAAGTGGAACCCCTGGTACCCCTGGAAGAACAGGTTCTGCAGGCACACCAGGAAGACCAGGAGACCGTGGTTTGCCTGGTTCTTCTGGAAACCCAGGACGTGATGGTGAGCGATATGCAGAGTCTATACCAGCTTAACGCATTTGTACAATTTTAAATTAGGAATACATAATTTTTACTTAGATATATAACCATATTGTAATGCTTCTTACAGGTACCCCAGGTCAACCAGGTAGGACAGGATCGACAGGCTTTCCTGGCAACCCAGGCAGAGATGGAGGTCCTGGATTACCTGGTCCCCAAGGTAGATCCGGTGCTGCTGGAGGTCCAGGAACTCCTGGTAGAGATGGAAACCCAGGAAGAACTGGTACTCCTGGATCTCCAGGTTTTCCTGGTCAAGTTGGATCTACTGGATTCCCTGGAAACCCAGGTCGGGATGGAAACCCTGGCTTGCCTGGCAGATCTGGGGCCACAGGATTCCCTGGTAACTCTGGAAGAGATGGATCACCTGGTCAGCCTGGTCGAACTGGCACCCCTGGCACACCTGGCAGTTCTGGTCGAGATGGATCCCCTGGTGCACCAGGAAGAACTGGTACCCCAGGTAGGAATGATTAGATGGATGCAATTTGAATCTGATTTATTTTGTTAATAAATTTGCAAGTTGATTTATTCTTCTATATATAGTAAATTTGCCTAAAAAGTATCACTATTCTCAACACAGGTGGCCCAGGATTCCCTGGCCGAAGTGGAGCAACTGGATCACCTGGTCAACCTGGTGTAAATGGAAGACCTGGAACTCCTGGAACACCTGGACGCACAGGATCAAATGGTAGATATGAGAAAGAGCAATTAATAGTTTATACAAAGTATCTTTAGTCAAACTAGCATTTTAATATATTGGGGATGTATGGTTATTTTATAGGCTTATTTTTAAAGATTTTTGCTGTTTTTTATAATAATTATTATCTATTAATTGGCTGACAGTAGCACATTGCAGTGTATATGTGATAATTATCTACTGTGCTATAGGTTTCCCTGGCAATCCTGGAACTCCTGGAAGAGATGGAGCTCCTGGCTCAACTGGACAACCTGGTATCCCTGGCAGAGTTGGTCCCCAAGGTCCACCAGGAAACCCTGGATTAAGAGGAGAACCTGGTAAAACCAATTGATTTGCGGTACCATATTATTATGGACTATATAGTGCTGATATATTTAATAATTATTTATGAATACTTCAGGTACCCCTGGTCGGGATGGAATTAGCGCCATTGGACGCACTGGATCTCCTGGGCGGCCTGGACAAGATGGACGTCCTGGAACTCCAGGTCGCGCTGGTAACACAGGTAAGCTGGCAATAATTATGCAATTTATAACATTTGTTTTGCCAAGCTTTTTCATAGATTATAACTGTACATATCTTAAACACAGGTGCAAGTGGAAACCCTGGTCTTGCTGGACGTGATGGAATCCCTGGAGCCCCAGGTTCACCGGGTAGAACCGGCTCTACTGGATTCCAAGGACCTGCTGGAAGGGATGGTGGCCCTGGCAGGTCAGGTGTACCTGGAAGGACAGGATCTCCAGGTTTCCCTGGACCAGCTGGAAGAGATGGATCCCCTGGTAGGAATGGAGGCCCTGGTTCAACTGGACCCCCTGGTCCTATTGGAAACACTGGAAGAACTGGACCACCTGGTAGGGGATGATTCATTTCTGTAATTTCATGTACATGTCCCATTCTTTTTATATGCCAGCCAAAGTAACAATTCAGTAACCTTAATGTTAATTTCAATACGATAATTTGTGCTTGCATATAATTCTATGTCCTTTTCAGTTTTGTAAATCTGTTACAATGATAATTAATTTCAATGTTGTTGGTTTTTTTAAGGAACACCTGGTTTTGCTGGAGGACCTGGTGCCACTGGTCCACCTGGACCATCAGGAAGAAGTGGAGCCCCTGGTGGTCCTGGATTCCCTGGGCCTGCTGGTCCAACTGGAGCTAGAGGTAGGTTTCCGTTGAATCAGTATTCAACATTTCCCTCAGAAACATTAAACATTTTCTAAAATCTTTGTGTACAGAGGACCCCAGAATACTAACATAACACATTGTGACATTTAGGATTTGATGGCACTCCTGGTCAACCTGGAAATCCGGGATCCCCTGGCCGCGATGGAACACCAGGACGCCCTGGACCAGCTGGAGAACCTGGACGTGAAGGAAGAGGTAGGGAGTCTGGTGAATTTATTCTTGCACTACACAAGTTCATCATTTAGCCCATTCACATGCAATTGATGCTACATTAGACTATGTCGATATGATTATACTGTAGGGATGATTAATACCACTTGACATCAAAATTAACTTCTGTATTTTGTGTAGGTTCTCCTGGACCACCTGGTCCACCTGGAATAGCAGGACCCTCTGGGCCTGCTGGATCACCAGGCTGTAAGTTCTATAAATCAGTTATTTACTATATATCAATTACATGACCAGTTCTTAATTGTGTAATTTGAAAATTCATGTTACAGCTGCTTTGACTGGTGCCAATGAGTGCACAAGAGGTGACAATGGAGGTTGCCAACATTATTGCATTGACACCTATGACAGCTTCTACTGTGCCTGCAGAGATGGTTACAGGATCCTCAACCCTGACCCACCACAGTTCAGCTGCCCTTGTAAGTACTAAAAACAACCAGAAACTTCAGTTGTCATCATGACTTACACATATTTAATAAAATGTTTTGCCTTTCCCTTGCAGCAAGGGACAGTGTTGGCGGGCGAGTTGGACGCAAGAAGAGGGACGTTGTGGAAATCCAAGAAATGGAATCACTTTCGAATGCCGGAATGAGATTGGCTACTGCTGATGAATATGTACATCGTGTGAAGCGACAATCTGGTAAGATGCCAAATAGACTATTAAAGCAAGAATCATACAATATAATTACGTTTTCTTAATGTTCAATGCACACCTGCACAGAATGCAAAAGTACTTTTAAACCATTATCCCAAGTCATACCATGATGAAACAACCGCTGCTCGATGCTATTTCATGAAACTGATCTAGATTTGCTGTCAGTCAATCAGGGGCCACGACACATGAAGACTTCAAAAATAGTAGATGAATGAAGCTGATTTGGCAGGGCTTGCCATGAGAGGATGTTTCAAACTGTATATAAGTGTATCAAGTTCAACATATAATTCCATACATTTCTGAAGGAAGAATGTTTATTACAGCGATGCAACCCGGCTTCAGCAGCTGAACAAAATAATGGAATGGCCCATTAAGTTGTTTGTAATTAAGCAACCCACTAGTCAGATTTGACACAAATTACCAGTAATAATTGTATAGTAATTTATAATCAAAACTTTCGTGTTATCTTTCCAGACAGGTGTAGGTCTGCTGCTGACATCGTTTTCGTCTTAGACAGCTCCGGATCAATTCGTGACCAGAATCCTCCTGATGGATCTTACGACAACTGGGACCTCATCCTGGCTTTCGTTGTCCGTGTGGTGGAGAATCTGGATATCGGTGTTGATGCCAGCAGGGTAAGTCCACTTGCAGCAAAGAATACTGTTGGACCACCATCTAGAAAACTTTTCTGATTCTGAAATCCTTTGATTGGTGATTTTGTGGTTACAAAGACTCTTAAACTATTGAGGTGATATTAATTATGAGCCCCGTTCCCACCTACAAGAACTGCTACGAATTTTGCGACAAACTTTCATGAAGTATGAGTGAGCAAAGTTTGTGGCAGTTCGCCAAGTCTTCTCTAATAATTATAAATTATTAGTCAACTCATATAATTTCAGGTTGGCGTTGTTGTATACTCAAACCAAGCCTCCAACAGATTTTACCTCAACAGTTACTACGACAAAGATGAGCTCATTGCCCAAGTTAGAGGAACGACGTACATTGGAGGCACTACCAACACCTCTGGAGGCCTTTATCTCATGACCAACGAACAGTTTATCCAATCAAGGGGAGACAGACCTGGCATCAACAATATTGGTGAGTAAGAAAATCTTATTTTGGAGACATAATCAGAAAAACAGAGAGTATCTATGCCAAAAATGAAGCCATTCACTATATATCAATTTATCTCGAGTGTAAAATTTACTGGTCATTAGTGCTAAGCAAATCAATCAGGATAGTGCTTGCACAATCACATGCCATTGTAGGTATCCAAGATGGTAATACCCTCTGTACTTCTTAGCAGCTAGTGATATAAATAGAGATCTTGAGTCTCTCAGTTTGACATACTGTGGAGGCATAAATATGGAAAAATGATGTGAGATGGTTTTGTATCAGATCAGCTTTACATGATATGGTTCACTTACTTTTGCACAGCTGCCTAAACATAGTTCATTTACTTAGTCTGCATGTTACGTAATTGGTAAACAAAGCCTAGAACCATTTTCAACAGTACATCAATCAAGGAAGATTCAATACTAACTGTCAAACTTTATCTTTTTATCTTTTAACTATTAATAGTTATCATTTTTATTCACTTTTACCTCACACCCTTCCAATCTTTAGTACACCATGCTGGTATGCCTTTACTGCCATAGTATTTTTGGTTAGTAAGACATCCCATGACGATCTTTCGAATAAGGAAAAAAATATCAGTTATATAATTGTTGTAATAATCTAATTTCAGCTATTGTAATTACTGATGGTGAGAGCAATGAAGATGTCGACCGTATCATTCCGTATGCTCGGGCCGCCGAAGCAAGAGGAATCCGGACGTTTGCCATTGGAATCACAAACGCTGTGAACACCCAAGAATTGGCAAATATTTCTTCCACTCCACAGTTAATCAACCAGCAGTGGTGGACGAGTCCTGAGTTCACAACCCTTAACCAGATCATCCAACAGGTCACTCAGGCCATCTGCGTTTCCACCCCCGCTCCGGAACCAGTCGGTAAGTTACTTTTTGTTTGGCTCATCAACATAAAATTATACTAATTTCTATTAAATGAATTCAGTGCAATTTTTATTTCTATTGTAAAATAATTTCATTGAGCTTAAGTCAAACTCGAATACATTTATACTTGTTTCGTTAACAGAATGATTAAAATATACCAATAGCGAGTAATCAATCTGATTAACGTTGAATTGTAGTTCTTATGTAATTTTTCATTCTTGCCAAAATAAAACTCATAACATTTTAATTTGCACTTATTACCATCTTGGATATCTAGAATGGCATGTGATTGTGCAAGCACTATCCTGATTGATTTGCTTATCACTAATGACAGATTTCAACATGTGGTGGATTTGGGCTACCGAACAGTAACCTACCATCTCATAGGATTTCCCTTTGGCAATTATTCCTAAGAAGCTAAACCGAACCAATTGCCTAAAATATAGATTAACCTGCCTGGGTTTGCCAAATTGCCATGCAGTCAGTCTGTCTATAACTGCTTATAATGAAGTCCAGTCATAACAAGTTTATCGTCCAGTTATGCATTTATTGCCAATCGTGTACACGAGACCCAGACATATAGTTCTGAATAGTTGGTTAAAAGTGGTCTTACTGTACCAGAAACTCAAACAAATCTGTGCACAAAATACATTACACCATGCAAGTTGTGGCTATAAGTTTCCTTCAGAAGTGACAATGTAACATTTAGACATAACAGTAACAAATATAAACATGTTTTTTCATTCACACTATCCAGAAATAGAGGGGAGGGGTTGCATTGCACACGAAATATAACCATTGAATATGTAACTTTTTTTAGCTCTAAAAGAGGGGGTTGCCTAATTATGCTGGAGAGTCTATAGATCGCATTATGCATTATCTGAAAAATGAGGGCTCACATTATACTCGAGACTACAGTATAACAGCCCAGGAATGGAGGCTCACATTATATTCGAGATAGCATTATGCATAAATACCGTTTACAGTTAATTCACACACATTTACAGAAAAACCTAGATTGGATATCATGTTGATTTTAACACCTTACCACTGCAGATAACCTGTACTGTCGCAAGACATGCCACGGACTCTACTGCTTCTGTTTGACAGCTTCACCGCTTAGGGCAATAAACGGCACAGTTTGTGTTGGTAAGTGACCATAGACTTAAACATAATAGACGCGTGTTTTATTTACAGACAACCTTTACTGCAGGGACACTTGCTGTCATGGCCTAATATGTTACTGTCTGACTGCCAGTCCAGTCAGATCTATCAATGGAAGTCGATGTATTGGTAAGACCAATTAAAGTATAATTATGCATGTGTATGAGCTTCACACAAAGGTTAAACATAGTGACCTTGCTAGACTCCTTTGCATATATGCCATAGTAGTTGAATATTGTATATATGTATCCATGCATATCAAGAGCTTTTGATGATCCTGTTTCATGTCCATATTTTGTACACCCTCTTTATTTTGCTATACTTGAACTGCAAGCTTCTATATATTTTAATTGCAAATGAATTGGTCCAAACAGCACACATTGATGAATTATAATTAGCAATTTTTCATGTAAACTTTTGCGCAATTTTTGTTTTGTACACAGTTATTTCAGCTTTCCTACTCAATTGTAATGTTGTTTAATGCTTGCTTGTTTATAAGTGCATGTTTTATTGTGCATCCTTGAGCTTTTTTCATGTATTAGATTGTAGGCCTGTTTAATTTACAATCATTTGCATTAGAGTTCAAATCATTAAAAGTGAAATTTGACAGAAATAAGATAGAGACTTGTAATTCAAGAGTCAAGATTTTAGGAGTCCTGTATGAAGTGATTTAAATGTCCCTCCAAGAACAGTAATGCAAACGACTGGTAAATAGCATTTCACTGAAATTATAGCAAACCCAGATAGCATTCCAAATCGTATCAACATCAGCGTGATGTCGGCCATGTTGAAACGATGTTGAACCGACGGCGGCTGATATAGAAACGATGGAATGCTTTCTGGGAACTTAGGCAACATGATGTCATTTGAAATTACCAATTGTATTCACCAGTTCAAATATTATCATGCTTATTTCCTTACAGACGTTAATGAGTGCGAGGATGAAAACGGAGGCTGTGAAGCACAATGTATCAACACGGAAGGAAGTTACGAGTGTCGATGTCCGAGCGGTTTCCGATTGGGTGAAAACCGCCACGAGTGTGAAGGTACGAAGCGTCCGAAATAAGGAAAATGTATATCAACGCGTACAATGTCATATTACTTTTAGTGAATTGGCTTTTTGTGCCTTTCTTGCAGATGTGAATGAGTGTGCTGATAGAAACATCTGCCAGGGATCTGGAACCTGCGTCAATACATGGGGAGGTTATTACTGTATTGGATCAGTCTTCAGATGTAAGTATATTGTTATGTTGTGCTGTTAAGATGAAAGCTATCCTAGGCAAGAGTTATTTTCCATTATGTTTGAAAATTGAGTAGCAAAGCAAAGATTGAGCATGATTTATCATTCAATTTCAGCACCTAACCTGGCTGCCATAGCATCTGGCTTAACAGCAGATGGGCCTCTTCTGGGATCTTCCAGTACGGTCAACGCATCTACAGGCGCAGGTCTTTCAACTGCGGGCACAATTGTTGCAGTAGTTTTGTCTGTCTTCAACTTAGCTTTGTTGGCTATCTTGGCTGTGAGGTACTTCCGATCACAAAAGAACCAGCCGAAACCAGAACAGACGCAGGACCTTATTGGACGCACAAACAGCGGTTTCCGGTCAGATGTCGGAACGATACGCAGCTTCAATTCGCTTGCCTCTAAATTCGGTCCTTCCGAGGCCGATGATGTGTCGATGGCATCAACAATCTCTTCATGAGGCTGACTGTAGCCAACCAAGAGACTTGTCTTTCTGTTTTTAAGTATTGTACATATATTATTGACCCACCTTTACAGATTATTTATATGCAAGTTGAGTAAATGTATATGGATGGAGGTACTGTTTTGCAAAGACCCCGTTAATCAATTTGGAACCTAATGCTTACTAACTCTGGTGTTTTTCTAATTATCAATAGTAGGCAATAGTGCAGCGGGAGATTGCAACAACTTTATCGATTGTTTGTCATAATGCTGAGAAAGTTTTGTATACCATTTTCATCATTTACAGCATTTCAAGTGGATATTTAGTATACAAAGAAACTATAGTTAGTATGGAAGTGTTTGTAACTGCACTGTAAACGTGTATATCCTTTTTATACGGTATTTTTTATAATTATTGTCTTTCAAATGATGCACGAGACTAAGAAGGCTGTGTGATCATGCATGTGGCTCCACCTTCTGGAATATTGCGTCATGACCGCCATCTAGTGAATGAAAGGTGAATCATAGCTGGAGTCAAGATGAATGTTTTCTTTTCATCAATCCATTTCATGAAGAACTTGCATTTTGATGAAGTAGACCGGGAGAATGTAGTCTGTAAATCCATTTTTCACTTGTGATGTAAATCTTTAGCACAGTTGTTAGTGTTTTTTTTATCAACTTGTTACTTGCAAAGGTCTTTATTAGTTATTAGACAATGAGTAGAATTTAGCAAATGATATGTAATAACTCAGGAATTGGCACTGCAGGCCACTGATTGTCAGATTGATTCAAGATTTATTCAGATTTATTTTTTATGAGTAAATGTAAGAGAGTCTTGATGGAAGTGGAATTCCAAGCTAATTACAATATGTTGTAAAATCCATGTGGTTTTATCCTATAGAAATCAATTCTAGATTCACATACTGCTAATGCAACTTAATTCATGTCTGATCTAATACTCGTTAAAACAAAATGCTAATATTAAGGTAAACAAGGATAATTTACGTGCAATAAATGTTACAAAATCCTTATCCCTGTTTTATGTATTTTTGTTGTATCACAAGATATTGAACCGAAGTATAAATAAGATGGGCACATGACACGATTATATATTGCCGTGCAAAAAAGTTTGGATATGCATATAGGTTTTCACAATATTGATAATAATAGTGTTTTCAAACTTTTACACGGCAGTGTTTACATGTCAGCATATTGTGGACTTCGTGCTGTGTTGATTTATCATATATATTAGCTACAAGTCCCCTGTTCACAGGACAGGGTTACAACATCATAAATAAAAAAAATCACGAATTTCGACTTGTGTGGGAACTAGCCTTTTAATAAACATTTGCCACACAAAATACACCTGCTATAATTTTACAAATACCTGTTTTCTATTGTACCACACTCAGATATGGTCAATTTCTTCCAATTTTAATAAATTTCTGTAGCATATTTGAATTCACATTTCGTTGATAATACATAACAGCCTAGTTCCGCCAAAACTCACAAGAGGGCTCCGGCGACGTTTCAACGCCCCTAGTAGACAATAAGATTCACACGGAATAGTGCTGCCAAGTCCTCAGTTCCATCAATTTGACATTTACAATACATTAAAATTACATCCACATGATTTCAATTCTATAATTATTTACTGATTTTTAACTTCAACAAAATCTGAAGAGGCACAGTGGCACCACCTGTATTATTGTCCTTTAGTAAGGTAATAGCACATAAACGCACATGTTTTTATTTCATCCTCCAGCAAACCCACAGAGGGCGCTCCTGTCTACATTGACGCTGATCAACACTAGGGGGCTGACAGTTTATACGACACCTCCCCTTTTAGATTACAATAAAATAGTAATCGACAAACCTGAACTTTGTAACTTTAACTTCAGACATCTCAAATCTTATAAATCTTACTGTTACTATATCTAATGTTACAACAATGCAACATTTGCGTACAACTTAGAGTACCTTAATGTTTTTTAAGACATTGTGTAAACGAAGTACAGATTATATGTTTACTTTTTTAAATTGAAATAAATCTGACAATAGTTAACATAAAAGTTCATCACATAATGATTTGACACAAGCTTTGCAAAGAGCATAGAATGTTCATTATGGTATATCAAATATCAAATGTCAAATGTCTTCTATATGAGTGTTTTAATGAAAATGTCCACAAATAAATGTCGAACAGAAATGTCAATTATAAGTCCATAAATTGTCTCAAGTGAGTAACTATAAAAGTTCACATGTCCAGTCGTTTGGGGGGAATAATTGCTTTTCCAGCACGAGATCTGGTCATCATGGTCATTGGTCCTTCTGGGGTATGCACGACATTGGGGGGACTTGGGACATGGACTTGTTTTCAGGGACTAGGGACTGTCTCTGGTTCTTGAGGGGGCGAGTTGTTGACCAGAGCAGAACGGTTACGTCGCACAGTTCCTTCCTGAGTACGAACGATGTACGAGCGGGGGTTTGAATGCTGTCCGAGGACAACACCATCACGATCCTGGTCACGAATCCATACGTGACTGCCTGGTTGCAGCTCTGTCAAAGCCTTAGATCGATGTCTCTTGTCATACCACTGCTTGTGGTTGGTGCGAGTGATTTCATCTTTGTCCACTGCTGCATTTAGATCATCTTTCGTAATAGTAGGCATCAACTTTTGGGGTAACACAGGTAGTGGAGTTTTAAGTAGCCTACCCATTAACATTTCACTGGGCGTTAGACCGTTTTGTAGGGGTGTAGAACGATGCACTAACAGTGCCAGATAAGGATCATTGTTCTTTTTCCAAAGGTCTTTGAATGTCTTAACCGCTCTTTCCGCTTCACCGTTAGCTTGTGGGTATTTCGGTGAACTGGTAACATGTGTGAACCCGTATGATTGTGCGAACTCAGTAAACTCATTAGAGGCAAATTGCGGGCCATTGTCAGAGACGGCTATGTCAGGTATTCCATGAACACTGAACACTGACTTGAGTGCCCACACAGTACCTTTAGTAGTCTCGGACAGTAAGCGTCTGAATTCAATCCATCGGCTGAAGTAGTCAACAACAACGATATAGGTTCCACCATCTTGGTAACATAGATCCATCGCCACTCTCTCCCATGGGCGGTTAGGCATAGAAGATGGGATGAGTGGTTCATGTGGAGTAGGAAGTAGTTTAGCACAACCTGAACATTTAGCAACCATTTGCTGTATTTGCACACTTAATCCAGGCCACCAAATTGCTTGACGGGCTCTAGCACGACACTTTGTGATACCAAGGTGACCTTGATGAATCGAGTCGAGAATTTCAAGGCGCATAACTTGAGGAATCACAATTCTGTCATCAAACAAAAGCAAATTGTCTACAACGTTGAAATGCTGTCTTTGTTCCCAGTATGGTCTCAGAATGGGGTTATGAGGCATATAACCTGGCCAGCCATCACTACAGTACTTGCGTATTTCCGTGAGCACTGCATCCTGTTTTTGATTTTGCTCAATTTCCAGAAGTTTGTGAGGAGTGGCAGGTAAATCTAAGAGCGACTTAGCATGAGTGTCGGTCTCGTGAGCTTGTACAGCATGGACGTCTTTAGACTTGAGAGGCGCTCTGGACAGCGCGTCAGCAATCACTTGAAGTTTTCCAGCAACGTACTGAATCAAATAGTCAAATTTCATAAGTCTCATCCGTAATCTTTGAATGCGTAACGGCATGTTTGCAAGATCTTTTGCTCCAAGAATTGGCACAAGTGGCTTATGATCAGTTTCGAGTGTGAACTGCAATCCTAAGACATAATCTGAAAATTGTTCGCAAGCCCATGTAGCAGCAAGTGTCTCCTTCTCGATCACGGCGTATCGCTGCTCGGTTTCCGTTAGCGATCGAGAAGCGAAACTCACAGGTCTTCGGCTGCCATCATTCTGAACTTGTAGCAACACTGCACCAATGCCAGATTTTGCTGCATCAGCTGCGATTACGATCGGTTGAGACATGTCATAATGCATCAACACAATGTCAGACAATAACATTTCCTTGATCTTGGTGAATGCTGCTTCTTGGCTTGGTCCCCAGACAAAGTCATTGTCCTTGCACAGTAATTTGCGTAGTGGAGCATTCACTTCCGACAATCCAGGTACAAACTTAGCAAGCTGGTTCACCATGCCATGGAACCTTTGCATGTCATGAACATTTTTTGGCTGCGGAAACTTGCGCACAGCCTCTACTTTCCGTGGATCAGCTCTTATTCCTTCAGCTGATATAATATGACCTAAGAAAGTTATTTGCGTTTTCCCAAATTCACATTTGTCATTTAGAGTAACACCTGTTTGTCTGAGTTTCTCAAGAACTACACGAACGCGACTGTCATGTTGCTCCTTGGTAGATCCATGGATTAGATCCATCGGTGCCTTGCAGGATTTTCGACATAGTGCGCTGGAAGATTTCGGGCGCGGACGTGATTCCAAATGGTAATCTGTTGAATGCGAAACGCCCAACTGGCGTAATGAACGTTGTTAGCAATCGAGATTCCTCGTCCAAAGGGATCTGCCAGAAACCACTATTAGCATCCAGTTTGTGAAGAACCGAGCGTTTGCCAATTTCGCTAGGTTTTCTTGCACTGACTTCATGGGGTAAATCTCACGTTGAACTGCACGATTTAGGCCCATTAAGTCGACACATATACAAACTTTGCCGTTAGGTTTCACTACAGGCACTAAACTACTACACCAGTTTGTGGGCTCCTCGACAGGGCTAATTACTCCCAATTGCTGCATATTTTGTAGTTCCTCTTTCACTTTTTCCACTAGCGGGTGAGGGACTCGTCGAGGAGTGAACAAACAGGTAGGAGTTACATCTTTGTTTATCTTTATGTTGTAAGATTCGCGTAATTTACCGAGTCCTACGAACAGTTCTGGAAATTCTGACCTGAAGTCTGGGACTTGCACTTCGTGAACTGTAGGTTGCAATCGATTCCTTGTGATGAGAGCTAGGCTAATGCATGCACTTCTGCTGAGTAATGAAATAGGTTGGTTTCGTATGACATAAAGTTTCTCGCGTGCTGACTTGTCCGCAATAGTGAGTGTGGCCTGCAGCGTTCCGATGACTTGCAGGTGTGTCCCACCTGGTCCTTTGAGCTGCTGCATGCACTCTTGAATTTCTGTTGATTTTAGCCATGGCGTAGAGTCACTTAGCACTGACACTGAAGCATCAGTATCGAGTTTGAACATCGTTTCTTGGCCATCAACACTGATCTTCTCGGTCCAATCATCTTCATCATCGATGGCCCCGAGGAAAGGGTAGTTAATGTCAACATTAGAGTTCATTTCGACTGTGTGTACTCTTGTGGAGTTAAGAGTTCTTACTACGACACGCTGACTGGAAGTGTCCTTTCTTTTTACACAACACGCAGATGGCATCTTTTGCAGGGCAACTCCGGCGGAAGTGTGACAAATTTCCGCACCAGGGGCATGTCTTGGCGTGTTCCTTTGACTGATAATGTGTCTGGATTGGACCTTTAGACCCACTGTTGGAGTATCTCTGTTTTTGCTTGAATTTATGTGTAGATTGTTGTCTTTTAACCAAATCAACGTTTTTGTCTGGCTGAGAATTGGTAGTTTGAACATTACCTCCTCGCACTAGATCCCTGTTTTGCTTTCGCGCTTCTGATTGCCTGGCCATTTCAACTGCATCCTCCAACTTGAGATTCTTGTTAATCTGCATTCGATCTGACAGTGCTTCTTCATTTACACCAACAACAATGCGGTCACAAATCAGAATGTCTCTCATGGTGCCATATCCACATTCATCTGCTAGTCGATACAAATCTTGAATAAAGCTGTCTACAGACTCGTTTTGCTGTTGGATTCTTGTGTTGAACCGTGCACGACACACTACTGGATTTTTTCTTACGCCAAAATAAGAGTCAAGTGTCTTGATAACTTCGTCATAGGTGCTCTTGGTTTCGTCAACTTTGACCGTAACAAGAATGTCCTCAATAGCTGGGCCGAACGCATAGAATAAAGTCTCTATTTTGTCATATTCACTCTTACTGTTGAGGCCTGAAGCTGCGCGAAAACGTTCGAATCTCCTGAGCCATCTTGGCCATGCTTCTGCCTGTACAGATCCACTTTTCTGAGGCATCGATCAGGAAACGGGACATTAATGTGTGCGGAAGGTGCTTTGTCATCTGTCGTAGCCATTGCACTGCTTTTCGGGGTTCACAGACCGCTGCCACCATGTATTATTGTCCTTTAGTAAGGTAATAGCACATAAACGCACATGTTTTTATTTCATCCTCCAGCAAACCCACAGAGGGCGCTCCTGTCTACATTGACGCTGATCAACACTAGGGGGCTGACAGATTATACGACACCACCGTCATCTGACGCGTTGCAACAGCAAAAGCATGAACTAGCGAACGTAAATTTATGAAAATGCTTCTTAAAGACGACATTTCTAATGACTTTACCGTGAATATGTGAATGCGATGCAATAGTAATCAGAGCAGTCCTCCTGTTCATAATGAAAAAATAAGGTATGCTAAAGTGTTTGTTGAAAAAACTATGACAAAAATGTCAAATTCCACGAATTCCTATACAAGTCGTTCTGACCCTACATCGCTCTAATGCAATGTAGGTCGGTTTCTCGCTACATATATATATATATATATGTTTATTGACAGTATTAAGTCAAACATGACATATTTGTCGCAAACATCAATACATTAAAATTCAACACACAGAAAAATTTCGCAAAACATGAGTAAACTGTACATTTAAAAAATTATTATTTATTTATCATGAATATTATAATTATATAAACCTACGACTATGTTGAAATAACCATTGGGGTTGTAAATGATTCTATATCAGACTGCAATGCAGTGGACAATCTAACTGCTGAAATGTGGCTAATTAAGTTAAAAAGATAATTTAGGAAATAATTTTTACAGCGAATGAGTACTCTAGCAACAAGATGTCTGTCCAGCGGGGGCATTGTCACACTTGGTTTCCAGAGCAGAACCCTGACACTACTGCATGTACATTGATCAAATTTGGTATATCGCTAGTCTTTATGGCCTAGTCGTGCCTTTTGATAGTCATTAACCTGTCTCAGCTATTTTTTACGAAATTGAAGACCAAATTAATTGTTTTCGTTTCCGGAGCAGTATTTGGATACTACGTGCATGAAACATTCCCAAAACTTTAGCACAGTACTGTACATTTGGCAAGTCAGAGGGGACTTCAAACTCGAGTCAATTGCACTACAATTATGTCTTCAAAATGATAATTATATAGGTGTGGCAGCTATTTCGATTGAAAAGTAACACATGACAAGACTTCTGGTCTGATACTTAGCTAGTTTATTTACAGCATGGATGGGTCTTTCATTGCCATTTTTACCCACCTCGACATGCAATCGACATCCAGCTGAATCAATCCCACGAATTTCAGCAGAGTTGACCAATGTGGAATTGGCGGATGACTTAACCACTCCAGCTGCTTCACAACACATACTTCAAAAAGTATTACATGGCCAAATGTGCCACGTGCGTTTTCCATGAGAAGGATAAACGCATGGAAAACGCATGGTTTTTAGCTAATTATAATGAGGCAAAAACCATGCGTTTTCCATGCGTTTATCCAAACGCATGGAAAACGCACGTGGCACAATTGGCCATGTACCAATGCACATTCCTTAGATTTTGGGCACCAGTTTGTTTCATATCATTGTCAACTTCCGATACTATTTCAAAGTATTCTGGCTGTATTGGCAGTTACACAAATGAGATGATAATAGCATGGCTACCAGGACTTTCCCCGAATTAGCTGTATGTTGTGAAAGATAGAAGTTAAGATTTTTAACTTCAAATGCATAATATGCCGGACAGGTTACAAAAAGCTGAACCTGTCAGTTCAAAGCCAAATCCAAATACAATTAATCACTTTGTGAAAAAAATCTGCACAATTAATACAAAATAGCATCATAGGTAAGTTACAGTCTGCAAAGTCATGCAAGTATTATATCTTTACAAGAAAAGCCATCCATTTGATTTGCAGATCACAAGCACCCCGAATGAGAATAACTCCTTCTAAGTATATAAACACTATTTTGAAACAATATTGCAGTACAAGATGCATCAAACTGTAGTACAGCCTATCGGACATAAAGACACTGGATTCAATTAAATTAAAAGTAGTTTTTTTTAAAACTGAGACAAAAAGCGGTCTCTTGGCATTGAAGTGACCATACACAGTGTTAGAGTTAATTAACCCTATTTAATACTATAGAAAGGAACGAGAACGCGGTCAATTGTGAGTGGATTGAATAGGCCTTTTATTGACAACATACATAATCAAAACACATATACAAGAGACATTGCTCTTGTGGAAGCCCATGCCTTCTCAAACACAAGAAATCGCTAATGTCTATTCATATAAATAAACATACGAGTTATTCCAAATTGAAATCAAGGAAAACTTATATATATTAGTATAACAGAAATAATAAGTAAATCAAACAGAACAGGACTTTTCTAGTCTTATCATAACTTAGACACAATACTCACTGTAATGCTGAAATAATACATGTACATGTTATAAATAAATTGAAACGTGATTTATCAATGAGAATGGTGAACCATCTAAATGAAGCTTAAGTAAATGAAGAAAAAGGGTATTGGGCGGGTGGGAAACGAAGGAGTGAACGCGAATGAAGACTGAGCCCCTCTCCGTTAGTTTTGTTGGGCTCAAAAAGGAATTAAAATGATAAGGGCCATGGCCAATTGTGCCACGTGCGTTTTCCATGCGTTTGGATAAACGCATGGAAAACGCATGGTTTTTGCCTCATCATAATTAGCTAAAAACCATGCGTTTTCCATCCGTTTATCCTTCTCATGGAAAACGCTCGTGGCACATTTGGCCATGTATGATTGAACAATGTGTGAATCAGCGGCGCCCGGAAATGAAGGGAGCATTAACGTTTAACTAATTTTATATTTAATAAAATATATTAAAAGGACATTGATAATTCACTGACAGCTTCACTGACAGCTATCACAAGTTTCGTTCATGGATGGATGATAAACCAATTCACGTATTTGCATATTTTTACGTTGTGAAAAATAAACGTTTCATTGTGATAAATCTGTAAAGGAACACAATGTGAGAAAACGCTAAGAAATTCGGAGGGAAAAACGCTAATATATTTGTAGGGAAACGGACCAATATATCTGGGAAAATCAATGTTCACTAGCTGTTTTTTCTTACATGTTATTTCTCTTAATATTTCAAAATTGGGCTAAATCTAATTCAATCATGTATATTGCTTGAACGATTTTTAAAGTCAATTTAGGGTCAATGAAGCAAATAACATATTTCGCAAACAATCTTACAGATTAGCGATTGGCCATGATTGGCTTAAACAAAAGAGCAGCTCCAAAATGAATTTTACTGACATGTAGGTCATAAAAGACCTATGTCATGTAGAGTATCTAAACATGGGTGTCCAGAAATTCAAAACAATGGTGTGTCCATTAATGATGCAAAGTTGGCAGCAAAATATATTTTGTGGATTTTGCCTACAGTTGTAAATAAATTGAGGCCCACAGCCATGAAAACTGCCCTGAGAAGCATAAAAAAAGGTTATGATACTTTATATTTTTAATTTATGGCCATCGTATAATCATTATTAGGCAATAAGGGATCTGGAGGACTGATATTGTTATTGTATAGATGAAAATTAATAATCAATGAGTCAACTGTAACTGTTACTGAAACAGTTTACGGGTCTTCACCCAGTTATAAATAATTATAGTCTTCACTTTATTAAGTAATGCGTTATTGCATTGAGTTATCATGTCATGTTACTTTGTTACTGTTGCAAGAATACCTTCATAAAATGCACTGAATTAGATAATATTGTAATCTAATGTATGTAACCTTGATGTTACAGTCAAGGTCATTCTGTGACCTTGAACTTTGACCCAAGTTCATCCAAAGTATTTGTACTATAGTTCAGTGAGACTTCTGCAGTGTTCAACCCAAATTGAAGATGTAATAATTCAGTGAGGAGTTATAGTACGTAACCCCATTTTGGGTAATTATCCTCGGGGGTCGCAAATGACATGTGGATGCCACAACATTGGTCAACATCACTCAACATTACCCAGCATCATGTTTTGAGTAAAAATCAGGCTCAAAAACTGTCAAGAATACCACTTTTTAGCATTTGACCTTGAACTTTGACCTTATGCTTCTCCAAGTTCAAACGTCATAAAACACCTTTGCGATAACAACATTTTTACATTTGGTACTAGACCTTAAATATTAATTGAGTCACAATAATTTTTTATCCTAAAATTCAGGGTGACATGTGACCTTGACCTTTGACCCAAAGTCATTCACACTCATTGTTTATGTTTATATGCTCAAAGACTAGACACGACCGAAATATGGTTCAATTTCCATGAACCAAAACAAAGTTATAAAGAGTTACTATTTTTAAGGTAAATAAGAAATTTTTAATGCCCCATATCTCGGTAACCCTTCATCTAATTGCCACCAAAAGTTCGGCTGCACTAGATCAGTCGTAACACAATCTAAATCTATGGTCAAGTAAGTTTTGCAACTTCCAGTTCTTCACAATTAGAGCTAGTTAAACCCTTTACCCGCTTCAGGGTGTCAATTTGATGGGGTGGGAATTGAAAACCCTTTAGCATACAAACATACATGTATGTGAAGCACAAGTCAGTCGCTCTTTTAGTTGTTGAGTAATTGCAATTTGAAATCTTCAAAATCTGAGTAAAATGTGACCTGTGTGACCTTGAGAAATGGGTCAAGCTCACGCATACTGGGTCAAGGTGTTTTGTGTCACCCCAAGGTACAATCTGACCAATTTTGGTTCAGCAACTAAATAAAAAGTGCTGACAGACTATCAAATACAAAGGTCTTCACATATAGCGATGGGTGAAGACCAATTAACATCCAATACTCGAACCAATTAAGATGAGCATAAATTAAGAAACCATTTTCATGATTTTAATCAACATTTTATTGTACAATGATATAAAATGGAATGACGCAATACTGATAATACAAACAAACAAAATGCAGTGTACCAGACACTGTCAGCTTCCATGTACTGAGAAATCAATTAATGGAATGATCATAACTTCACAACGAATGATAATTACAAATAAAGAAATGATACAATGAATAATACCTTGTCACAAAATTTTTCAAAATGGTGCTTTCTATCTTAATCATCTTTCAATGACTTGATATAAAACATATTTGAAAACGCTACACATTAAAACCATGGAATGAAAAAGAAGAGGACACTATGCTATAGCTTCATGTAATTTGCGATGCAGTAAGTTATTGCCACCCCATATAGGAAGGGTTGATGCCAGTTCTGGGTTAAGGTACTGAGTGTGCTACAGCCTCCACAAAAAGGGGTTTCCACATTTTGCAGGGGTATGTAGAAGAGTCTCAAAATTTGAATGAATGGTTTGAAAATCGTCTCACACTCTTTCTTTCCATTTTTTTTATCCGCTTCTCAATTCTTCGCCAAGTCAAATCCACCACACAGGGGACCCCATATAGACCTCCACATGGACCTCCACATGGGCCTCAACATGGGCCTCAACATGCAACATGGTTAAGGGGCCTCCACAAGCACAGTACTGGGGCCTCCACATGGGCCCCCACATACACTGTAGCACAGGAACCCCCACATGGGGCCCCCACCTCCACATGCAACGTGGTTAAGGGGCCTCCACACGCACAGTACTGGGGCCTTCACATGCATAGTACAGGGCCTCCACATGCATTGTACCTTAATTCAGCACTGGTTGCCACCATCACTCATTGAGTGACAAATTGTAACATATAATTTCAACGAAACAAGGAGCGTAACTAAATCATCCCTATGGTTACTTTTTGTGCAACGTTCTAAGTATACATTAATATCCACCCATCATCTATTTCGCTTGAGTTACAAATTACAATTAGTTTATCACATACAAAAGTACAAACGGGGAATGTATGTACACATTGGAATGGGGTTTCTATTCTATTTTAACCTTTGGCATCTCAAGGATAACATCTTCAACGTTCCTAAGTCTGGAATAAGCAATAATTTACACTTGGAATGTTTTGTCCTTTGTCAGTAGTAGAAAATGTTCCACAATATTGCAAATAGCATGCAGACTGAATAGATGGCCAGGGCCACCCACCACATGATTTGAGAATGAAGTTTCTGTTCGAAGTTTTTTAACACCAGGAGGCCAATAGTTAAACCTGCCAGCGCCCCCATGAGGTGAGACACATAACCAACAGGTGGTTCGTTGGGCTTCAGCTTCGCGTAACGGTCCCAAATGGCAAAGCCAACATCGGCACTGGCTGAAACAAAAAAATTACGGTAATCATTAGTAGACATGGTCGGTTTGTAGGTCCAGCTGGGTTCCATCCCTGGCCTGAGCACTCTTCATGAGCTGCTACATCTCAGCTGGATGTCAGTCGCGTTAAATTGGGTGGTGCCGTCGATAGCATTCCAAATCGTATCGACCTCGGTGCAATATCGGCGATATCAAAACGATGTTGTACCGACGGCGGCCAATATAGAAACGACACTGGCCCAATTCGGAATGCTATCTGGGTATACCTGATGTCTATGTCAGGCAAGCAAAAGGCCCCACCCATGGAATAAATGTGTAACATAGTGTGGACTCGAAGTCTTATCATCGCGTCATTACGTCTGCCTCTGGCAGCTGGCCACATAAGCTGACTATAAGCCCTAGACCATTAGCATTGGAACACTGTAGGATCATGTACAAATATCGTTATCAAAATGTCTGACATGGTTTTCTTTCACATAGCGCAAGTGATTCAGACAATTGTGATGTGTCAGAAAATCACATTATGCACAAAAAAAAAAAGCAAAACTGCCAAAAACAAACAAAAACTGTTGCGGCAGAATTCATTCAGGTAAAATGTCTTGAAATTAGGTATTTTTAGTTGTTGTTTTGAAAAATAAAATATAGAAAATAAAATGGATGAGCCAAGATGGCTCCTACATACCAACAATAAAAACAGCAGCTAATTTGAGAAGTCCCAGCTCCATCTCAGAATAGTTCTGAAAATAAAAATGAGAATCACGAATTCATGTTCATTTATCATTTGAAGCAGTTTTGCACATCCCACGCACCCATTTGTGACTCACACAATACATTTTTCAATTCCCAATGAATTCTGAATGAATTCTTGGAACGGTCCTAAACCGAGGGTGTAATATTCCTGACCGTCATAGACGCTGAGATTATGAAAGTTGAATTTTAGCCTCAGCATTGATAAATCAGTTTTACATAAAGGAATAATGCTGTTTCGTCTGGTATGCCTCCAGTTTCGAATACCATATTTTCTTGATCATGAACTTAACAGAGGCAGTTTTCGGCTGGGCGTTAAGTCGACAGGGGACCTCATTTTCCAAATCTGTCAATCCTACTGTAAAACACGTTTATTGCCGCAGAATTACCAGATTTGGCAACTATAGACTAGACGTCACGTGAATCCAGGACTCTCATTGGCTAAGGCAGCCTCTCAACCAATGGGGCTTCTGGATTCACATGACGTCATCTGGAATTTAATTTTCAGGACTAAAATGAAATCTGCTGTAATTTAATTGGATAGTAAGTGCTAGGTGACTGTTAATATTTAATCAGGCAGCATCCGGGCAGTTAGCACCATACATCCTGGCCTCTTTTCAACAGTTCATTGCCTATGCCCCGGCCTCTAATCGAGACCAGTTTTACCATAAGACTCAGCGTGTATACTTTTAATCAGATATATAAAATGGTAGTTGAATTACGGAAGATCAAACTAATGGTTATACAATAAGTTCGTGCAAATTAAATGTGAACAAAAGCAGTTCAAAGGACCAGACAGCATTCCAAGTCGCCACTGTCGTTACACAAACATCGCCCACATCGCGCCGACCTTGAAACGATTTGGAATGCCATCTGGGGAGTCATTGAAATTGATCTGGTTGAAAGCAATCATCTTCAAAATATCAATAAATATTAAAAAACTTTCTCAGGTGAGCGAAATGTGCAAAACATTTTAATATATATACTTGTATTCAAATTCTATGCTGGGGCGAGTAAAAACACCCAGCCATGGGGAGGGGGGGGGGGGGTAAATGTTCCTTTAAGTATTACGTCTGCCGGGGCAGTAAATGTATGTGGTACTGTGTCCCCGCTCTCTCCATATATATGGATATTACTCCGCCAACATTGCAATTTACACACTTGGCAGACCTTTTTGCGCATGAGTCTTTCTCAACTGCCTGGGGAGTATTCCAGCATGCAGCCATTACGACCCTCCTTGGGTAGAGCACTCTACAATTGCCATCACTGCTGGGTAATGATTCAGTAATGATTCAAGGGAAGATGTGCCCATACAAGCTGAGCTTTTATCACAGTTTTTGGCCATGACAGTATCCCAGATGGCATTCCAAATCGGCCCAACGTCGTTTCTATGTTGGCCACTGTCGTTACAACATCGAATCAACATCGCCGACATCATGCCGATGTTGAAACGTTTGGAATGCTATCTGGGATAATGACAATCTGATCTATGGAAGCAAAATTAACATTCATCATTGACTTGAGGATACTTACAATTAATATATTTGCCAAATGAGCAGCTAACAAAGCATAAACGCCACCCGAAGACCCAACCAGGAAGGCATCCATGTCGAATACTGAAGTTCCTAGGGACCCTGCGAAACCCAAAAGGTATGAGGTCATTTTTACTTAGAAATTGTTCAAGATGTCATTCTAAACAGAGTCGTCTGAATGACTATGGGTAGCCATAAATGTAATATTGAATAAACATATTTAAAAAAATCATATCACAACTAGGCCTGCACTAAAATTCAAATGAGACTGATAATCAATGCAAATGACATTTTGAATATTTCTATCTATTATTTGCATTATTAGCATATTGATAAGAGAAATGATTGAAGCAATTGATCAGCCTGCTAGGAAATAACCATCTTACCTGCCAAGACGCCAGCCATGTAAATGATGCTAATTCTTAGGGAGCCATGGATCATCTCTAAAGGAACACCGACAAGCAGTTGAACCATCATGTTGAAAAACAGGTGCACCCATCTGCAAGTTAAATATTTATTATACAGTTACATGGCCAATTGTGCCACGTGCATTTTCCATGAGAAGGATAAACGCATGGAAAACGCATGGTTTTTGTCTAAATATAATCAGGCGAAAACGCACGTGGCACATTTGGCCAAGTAGTTTTATAAAATATGGCCAGACAGCCATAGCAACATAAAACCAGCCCCTTCTATCTACTCCTAGCATCTACTTTTAGATCTGGCTTTGAGTAGCCAGCTATAACCAGATAGTTCCGTTTAGTGGCAGGTAGCATCGTATAGCAGAAGTTGTCTAGCTTTGTCTAGGTTCAATTTGACAGGCCATTTCTAATGAAACTAATTGTACTAGTCTTGATCTGATGGACCAGTTAGTGTAATAACACTTCAGTACTACAAAACTGCGTTGAACATTTCTGAGTACAATGGAAGGTAAACTCCAGAGGACGTCATGTGAATTCAAGAATCCCATTGGCTAAGGCAGTCCCGAAACCAATAGGAGTCATATGCTCACATGACACCCTCTGGCGTTTATAATATATATGGTTTCCAATTCTATGAGATTGGTTTCCAAGTTCATGTAATTGGCTGAAATCAAAAGTGGGCAGTCCCTTGTAAGTAATTCTAAACACAGTCAAAATTTCTGGGAGCTTAGTCATATAAAAACTTTCAGTAATTTCTCATGTTTTTTTTTTTTTTTTTGTTACAGTTCTTTAAAATAATTTTCTTGTAACCACGTTTACTTTGCTAAAAAATAAATAAAATAGAAAAAAGATGTCTAATATTGTTGGTATACATCAGTTAGAGAAACTATTTGGAATAATGATCATAAAATAGAAGTAAAGGTATGGTGCTTTTTCGATGGCACTACCCGTAACATTTCTTTCATTTCCAAACCTTTTGATATATATCAACTGCAAATATCATGCGCAGTATCATTAAAAACGATCATGTGAAAAATGCATGTCGACTAAAAAAAAACAGTGATCTTTCCGGATATGAGCATGTCACATTATGCAAATGAATGTAAAGACGTGATTTTGAACTTATCAATAATATTTACGAATGCAAATCGTCTTAAAATGTATGCTAATTGATTCTGAATGTATACGAATTAGACTCCAGTATGCATCGAGCAACAGTGGCATTTTAATGTGTCAATTTCAGAGGGCTAGAAAGTTTTTAAATGTATAGATAATGAAATTCAATGAACTAATGGCTAGGATCGAAAGAAAAATCTGGGTATATACCTACCCTGCATGTATAAGCATGTACAGTAAAAATCTCCATATTTGCAATCGTCTGTCTGGTCTATAGATAAATACACTGTCGGCCGGTAGGGGGCCATTTATAGAGAAGTTCCCGGATTCAAGCGTGTAGTACACATAAAAGGCAATCTGAAAAAAGCAAAATTACACATTTTGGATGTAACATAATAATAATATAATTTTTGGTAAGACATGATAATGGTGATAATGGCATGAAAATTCAGTTGTGAATTGGCATTCGGTTGTAAACCATCAATCAATCGATCAATCAGTCCGGCCATCAATCATATATAACACGCCAGTTTGACATCATAATCAGGTCAACATTTGGCCATCTTTCAGCCAACCTTGAAAGACCAGGAATTGAACCCGGGACCTAATGGTTGATCAATCAATCAGGCCAGTGGGTTTTATTTTTGGTGAGGTGTTTTTTTTGGTTAGGGCAGGTGAGATTCTGTTGTCCATAATCATGATAATAGCATATCACATTATTTCATTGTAAAATTAAATTCTTAGCTGTAACTAAAGAATTAGATACAGGAAACCACATAGCAAGGATTAACCAAATGTCAAATATAGTGGGAAAAAATATGGTTATTAATTTCCATCATAACTTGGAGTGTGTACTATGCTACTCATGTGACTTCCGCGTTGGCAGACAAAGATCAAGTATTAATTTCAGACACAGAATGTGCTTCCTATTTTTTTTTTTTTTTCATTCTTTTTTCCTCTGTGATTTTTTTTCTTGCCTTTTCACGCGAAAGCCTGGGAACATGATTAATTCACGGGGAAAACTCTGTATCTCTGATCTGGGTGCACCGTCTGGGTTCCAGCAACACACAAGGTTGATCAGGTTTCAAGGTACTGTTCAGCCATATGAATCCGCTGGCAGTGAATGTCTGTCTGTCTATCTATCTATCTATCTATCTATCTATCTATCTACCTATCTATCTATCTATCCATCTATCTATCTATCTACCTATCTATCTATTGGCATACAATGCATTCATCTCTGGAAAGTGACCATGGCAGTGAAGCGGCAATCAGGAGAGTTCGTAGTCCGTCTGTCTGTCTAGCTGTCTGGTAGTGTCTAACATCATATTAGGCTATGAAAAAAAATCGAATACTAGTATTTTATCTTTAATGGGGGCCAGCGTCTGATCAGGGGGAATGTATTTTAAAAACTATTGATGATAAAACAATTAAAAAAAATTAAAAAATCTACCAACTTGTATGTCATTTATGCTTCATTCACCTTTTTATTTTTCTCTTACGCAACAAATATATTCGTGGGAGGTTTTGGAATCGAATATCATCGCGCAGGCGCACTTGTATTGTAAACAATGAAACAAACATGGCCGACAAAGTGATCACTTTTGACTCAATAACTTTGATAAAGATCAATATCTTCGTGTCTTGATTAACAATCGATCCATGTTGCCATAGAATCCGTGTTGTGTTTAGTCTAAGGATTAAAAAAGTGAAAGGAGGATTCGATCCAATCAACAGTGTCCGCTCATTTGCATGGCAAACCAAGTAGCCAAATGGGTCAACACAGCTTATATTCCTTGATTGCTAACTTTGATCTTTGCAATTGTCGTGAAGTAGAAATAGCTTTTCCATGTCTGTCTATCTGTCTTTATTTCTATCTGACAGTATATTTCATTTCGAAAACAAGAATACGTTTCATAGCTCAATATCTTCATACTGCCTTTAAAACTGTAATAGGTTCAGTCAATCCATCGTATACAATAAGAACATTGTATTGTATTATAATGTATTGTATTGTATTGTACTGTATTCCATTGTATTGTGTTGTATTTTATTGTTTTGTATTATATTGTATTGTATTGTATTTTATTGTTTTGTATTGTATTGTATTTTATTGTTTTGTATTGTATTGTACTGTATTCCATTGTATTGTTTTGTATTGTATTGTACTGTATTCTATTTTATTGCATTGTATTATATTGTATTGTACTGTATTCCATTGTATTGTATTGTATTTTATTTTATTGCATTATACTGTTTTGCATTGTATCGTATTGTATTCTGTCTCAATGCTAAAGGTTTTTTGCTCCCATGGAAGAAGTTATGCATGTACCTCCTATCTAACGTCTCATGTTATTGATGTGAATAACTTCAGCTGGTCGAGTCCTCTTGAAAAGGGTGTCCGGGCTGGGAATCAAACCCAGGGCCTATGGCATGGAACTGGTCAGGTAATTAAAAGACATTTATTATCAAAAGTAATTATTTACTTGTATTGCTTTTTCTGCAAGGTGCAATGCATAATACCTTGAAGGAATTAGAGCTAACTTATCCAAGATAATACCAAGTTGATGTTCTGTCTATAATTGGCCAGTGTCAATAATAGCAATGCCCAATTATTACCAAATTACTCTGTCAGCAGATACTTTGATTTTGGATCACCGGGATTGTTGACTTCTGTTGATGTGATGGGTGATGACAATACCCTCTTCGTTGCCCTAATAACTTTATAGTAAGATTGAATTACTTTGAAGAGCCTAACTTCACTAATAAGGCTTTGTAGGTGTATCCTAATATGGCTGCTTCATATAACAATGATTTAGCGTGGGCCAGTAATTGCCCAACATTTTATAACGCAAGCAAAATTTTAAAAAGGGAATGGGAAATCCACTGAAAGACCATTAAAATAATTGGATATCCAATAATTTATTGGGCCATCCCGTTTTCTAAAAGCAGAATCCCACGGATCTATGCCAACATAGCCATTAATATTCCTATTAAATTTCGTATTTATTTCGGAGCATGCACTCAAAATATCATTAAAGGTTTCCATGCCGTAATGGGGGAAAAAAGGTGCTAAAATAAGCTTGGAGTGAAATGTAGGGGAGATTCTTATTAAATGAAGGGGGAGGGGCACTTAACGCATGACCCAGGACCATAACAGGCACATCATTGCAATACCTTGTGGTGGGGGTTGGGGTGATTAGAGCTTTACGTCCTGTATTTATGCACCTGATGGGCTAATTAGGACAGGCAGAGACCATGGCAATGAGATGAAGGATGAAACAGCCGTCCAACTTAGGCTCGACCGGGAATTGAACCCCAGACCCAATGGTTAGAAGCCCAGAGCGCTACTTCTGAGCTAGGCGGAATTGCAAATATGATGAATGCAAGATGACACATCGGATTTAATATAATAAATTTCCATAGCTGCCACCTGTTGATATATATAAGGAATCATGTTCTTCAAGTGACATCATAAGTGTCTACAAGGAAAAAAATTTAATTTGCCTTTTTCTTATAAGAATCACCAATGAGAAATGAATGAAAATTTCAGAAAATACTTTGAACAACATAGAGAAAATTACACATGTTACATGTTGCATCGCTTACAGTGGATTGAAATGAAGTGTGATCAGTCACTTGACAAAGTGTTCTAGTGATGTCACAGTTTATCATGCTTGAGTGGTTGCTAGTCAAGACCACAGACAGGAATGGACTTAATTTCTTTGGTTTCAATTACAGCCAGTCAGTTAATTGTGTTATGACCAATGAACGCTTGGGTGGGCATGATCACGTGTGGTGAAACACAATTCAAAACATTGCAAATAAATTAAGGTCACTCTGTTTTAAAAATTTATAATCATCTGCACCATTGAATCAAGCCTCTGGTAATCAATACTAATCATAGCTAGGTAGGTAGATAGGTAGATTGGTAGGCAGGTAGATAGGTATAGGCAGGTAGATATATCTACCTATCTTCCTACGTTCTCAGCTAGGCCCCAAAGATATGACCAAAAAATGTGTTTTTTGTTAACATTTCAAAATTGAGTACTTGTCTCATTATAAAATTAAATATTATAGGTGATAATTGGTGTTATATATGGAAAAATGTAAGATGGAACACGAGTAAAAAATATTTTATATTTATATAACTAAATACTCCTATCGAGCGTTGATTGGTGAGGTGAGAGCGAGAGAGCCCACCCACATTACAAATTTACCTCATGGGTGGGATACTTTGCTTGCCTCAGCATAGACACTGAGTACAAGGGACTGCCAATTAAACGCCTCATCTAAACAACATCCAGCTGAGATGTTGTTCATTAAGGGTGCCAGGCCGGGGTTGAACCTGGGTCTTTCGGAGGAGCAGGCTCTAGTGTCTTACCTCTAGACCACCCAGCTGCAGTGATGATCAGGGCCTTAGCTAGTGTAGGGATTTGGGGTAATGACCCCAATTTTTTAAAATAAGAAATCATACTTGTAGTGACGCAAATTTGTGGATTCTCTATAAAACTGAACTCTTTTTTCTTTTCTTTTTTCTTGCAAATAACTTCTCCCTTGGTGACACTTTTACAATATTTCCCCACTTCTCATTTTTACTAATCTATTAGGTACTACTACTATTATAATAGATACTACTAGCTGCTGTTGCTGCTGCTGCTGCTGCTCTTCCCAAACTTTTAAGATACCTACTGGATCAATTTTCTTCCAGCCTTGCCTGAGGCAAATGTGCTAAGTCAAACTTTTAAACAATTTAAAGCAAATTGCTCAAAGTCGAAACTTTCCAATAAATAACAATAATATATATTTCTAACGTACCTCAATAAGAGTAATGGCCGGCATGAAGAGGGGAGGGGGCCAGCAGCGGTAGTTGTCGGCATAATACTGTCTGTCCCTATCGTCTGTTAGGAATTCTTTGGCGATTCGTCGCACCATGATGTCAAAAAGGCAAAACCTTCGGGACCTCCGTCTCACTGGACCCTGGCGACCCCTAGTGGCCGTCTCATTTCGCTGGTTGACTGCTGCCTTGAAACTGTGGCGCCGTTTACTGCTCACCTGTAATAATTGTGAATAAAAAATTTATTAAAATTTGAGACAAACTAAATTTAAAGTAGTTTTGACCTTGTTGCAAATATGCTGCTCTGATCTTAGTGACTTAGTGACTTATGGATGAATGAATGAATGAATGAATGAATCAATCAATCAATCAATGAATCAATGAATCAATGAGTCCAGTACATAATGTAGATGCTGCTCATCATGTATGGCCAAACAAATGAATAAAATTCGATCACTTAGGGCGGCTCACTGCAACAACCACATGCCTTATTTTTCAGAAAGATCGAATTCAATGCAAGCTTGACATATGTTTGAAACTAAAGTAAATAAAATCTATATAAACAGGACAGGCTTGCTAAAAGACTGTTTTGTGAGCTGCCTCTCGTGATAAATGTGTTAATTTATAAGATTATTAAAGTAAGATGAATTCATCATCAACCAAAACACTTGTTTGAAAATGCATAATTTGGTTCTGTGGTGAAGTGGTTATCACGTTGGCTTTACAAGAAGAAGAAGGTCGTGAGTTCGAACTTCGCCAGAATCTGGACTTGGTTTTATTCAGAATTCCAAAATAATTGCACCTCCATTACTGCGTGCTGTAATGCTGTAGGAATCCACTGCAGAGCTAGCATGTGGTTCTGTGGTGTAGTGGCTAGAACCTCTGCCGGTTTTAATTTGGGAATTCCAAATGGTATCAACACAACTGTTGGAATGCACGCCACTACAATATCCATCCTTTATGTTAGCCCCATCACTGCTATAGCATATCCCCTACATGTATTTATTACTGCTCTCAATAGATATATCAATTATTTATCATTCATAACATTTCTCTTAATGAGTCACGGTCGGTCGGGCCTTTTGATTCCTCATGCCCAAAATAAGAACTTTCTATGTGACCACTCAAGCAACAACTGCACCAAGCAGAAGCTGTCTCGCCCGTGACCTTGGCGTTAGTCTGTGATGAAGGGCAGAAAATAAAACTGCATCTGTGTTACATCATCTTCGTGTACTGCCGGTTCGTATACTGTCGTGCCTTAATTTTTTATAATAGATATGTATGCTTTTATGGAGGTATAATCACGATTAATGCACACACAAAGGTGGATAATTTAGAAATGAGATCCCTCTGTACCGTATTTCTTAATTTTATTTTCTGAATGCTACTGTTCTGAAGCTTAGCAGCTCACATAATCAGCTGCCAGAAGCAGACGTAATGATGAGATTATAAGGATTGGGGTCCACGCCATGTGACACATTTAAACATGTGTGGGGTTTTTTTAATTTGCCCCAGCATAGAAACCGATTCTGTTCATGTGTTTGAGTAGATCAGAATCGCCAGGTATATTAGAGTTAAAGTAATGTAATTAGCAAAGTCTATTAAAGGTTTTTTTTTTTTTTTTTTTTTTTTTTGGAAATGCAGATTAGTGATACCAAGCAATCAAGCAGTCAACCAAACAACCAACCAGCACATACAGCAAGCATGCAAATGAGCAAGCAAGCAACCAACCAACCAACCAACAAGTTTGTTTTCTTGAACAGGACTGACAGATGGTAAGGCTGCATTTGCTTCTAGCTGTGAACGGAGTTGTGATTGTCACTCAGAGCCGCATCGAGACATGGTGCAAATATTCAAATTACAGGCCACAGAAATCATGCACTGAGCGTCGTCTTTCTGGCCATCATTTCATTTAATTTTATCTGACACTCCTAAAGTATGGCATAACTGTAACGAAGAGAACTGTCCCGTTAAGTAAATAGGGGCCAATTCAATTAGTGTTTTCCGTAGGCCATTCACTGTTTAATGGTCAGTCTATGACTCTATGCACCAAAAAAAAAAAAGTCTGCACTGCAACAGGTTATCCCTGCAGGACCCAAATCATGTCATGGAATTATATACATTGTCCGGGATCGGGGATCAAGGATCCAGGGTAGGAAATGCACTGAATGACCCCAGGATGACTCACAGCCTCGTTCTGGCTAGCTGTAACCCGGAAGTGATTAAGTGCAGGGCGGAAGTAGTTGGCTTTTTTCCTGTAGTTGATGACATGCGGCATATGACAAGGGACCCAATCGATCTCATGGCAGATGCCAAAGGGATGGCAACGGAATCAAATGAACTGAGGTTATCACAAAGAAACAAGAACAGACGGCCCCAGGGGAACCCCTCTACCAGGGGGAACCCCCCAGGGGAATACCCCAGCCAGCCCTGGGCCTTGTCGCCATCTGATACTGCCCTCAAACATCTTTTTATCCTTCCCCAGTCTGCAGTGATGCCTTTTGCCTCCTATTCTATGGTCTTGCCAGACTACCAGAAGGACAGCACCTGTCCCTGGTGGCATTAGAGGCCCAGCATGTTGCACTCGTCCATTTATTTTGCATGTATAACGTATTTGACAATCAATTAAATGGTCAGTGCAATGTTTTTATGCATATATTATAATTCCTTTTTAACTGAAGTTCAAGTCTTGAACTAATAGTGATGCAATTTGTTGCTTGATTGATTGACTGATTGCTTGATTGCTTGATTGATTGATTGATTGATTGATCCGCCCTACCAGTCACTGATGCGAGGCTGCTTATAGTACCAATCAGTTTATACAAATATTACCCCCTATCAGAGGCAGACATAATGATGATAGTAAGACCAGCTGCCAGCTGGCAGCAGGGCCGTAGCCAGAGGCTAAAATCCGACGAGGCGAACTCCATTTAATAATAGATATATTTATAGGATATTATATCATGGCTATAAATGCATTATATCCCTGGTATACTCCCCCGAGATTCAGTAAATTTCCGACTATGTATTAAATGGAGTTCGGTTTATACTGAGTCATAGTCCTATATAACAAAACAGTTTCAAGGAACACTTTCGACAGTTCGTTATCAACCACAGACCGAACAGTTGAAAGCTAAGCAGATCATTTTAGTTATAACCTTGCTCTCCATTCAGATTTATACAATGAGTTACGCTTATTAATTAAAGGCAATTAATTCCATGTACATAATATGACGTCATAGTTGTAGTCAGCAGCCAGCTAATTTAATCGTAAATCAATTATTTTCTTCGTTATAGCATGGTTATTTAAACCTCTTTTTTCTTATTAACACGAAGTGTTATGAAAACAAAGGTAAAACATGATTAAATATTTCTAAAAATTGCACCCTATTTAGATGTTTTTATTAGTTGATTTCATATCTCAAGTCAGCATGACGTCCTATACATGCCATATATGATCGTAATTGATACTTTTTTTAATCTTTTTTTTTATCTTTACTGGTCTGTTTTTAATCAGCTCTTATGACATATTTAATATTCATAATTACATTAGAAGATATTGAGAGTCATTGTTATATTTGCATTGGATGAGCAGTTGAGTTGCTTTGTATGCTGTTGTTTGGTGAATTCATTTTTACAGTGCCATACAATAATACTCAGTAGTTAGGTAGTTATTAGAAGGATATGGACCCCCATATATTGTAACTGATGTATGCGTGTGTTTGCAATAAAGATTAATAATAATACTGGTCTGAGTAAATATAATCAAATGATGGGATGCTGCAGGGATTGAATTAATCTTGCACTTGACCCAGCATATGCAGTGGTGAAAAAAAAGGTTTTTGTACTACCATGTAATTAAATTGTTTGACAATAAAGTTGTTCTTCTTTGTCTATTGTTTGACCTTGGATGAACTAGAGATTTGACCATATAAATAAGTTTAATAAATAAGGAGCATACAAAATGTATTTGGAGTGCAAACACATACTTCCAGCACTATGTCTTGTGTGTGTTCCGACTGCCATATATTTTAATTTCTTGATGTGATCTTGATAATTTTATCTTGTACTAAAGTATTTTTACATGTTATTTTAACATTTATATATACATAAATACTTTATGTTTTAACATTTATATATACTTTAAATATTTTTAGCAGTTACCCTTGTTTGTTTTTTTATGTAACCCGACTTTAAATAAATCTTATATTATCTTATCTCATCTCATTTCATCTTATTTTATCTTATCTCATATCTTATCTCATATCTTATCTCATCTCTCATCTCATCTCATCTCATCTCATCTCATCTCATCTTATCTTATCTTATCTTATCTTATCTTATCTTATCTTATCTTATCTTATCTTATAGAACAAGAGTACTATTGGAGTGGCGTAAGTAATCAAGGCTGCCATTTTGCAGTTTCAAATCATAATGCTTTCGAAACACAGCCATTATAACGTACCTGGTATGCGGTGTCTATCAAAATGCAAGTAAAATACCCCACCCTCACCAGTGTCACCACATACCATGCAAATCGCCTCGACGTTAGTCCAACGTCGTCTTCACGTTGGTTTAACGTTTGGTCGACATTGGTCTAAGCTAAATCTTTCAATATTGTATTAATATCATTTACCCATACCAAAATTACTAGTCTGCGTAAATAAAATCCAAGCTAGCTACTTCATGATGTATAAAATATTTTAGTATTTACCCAATCTGGAAAGTACATCAATCCAATATATGGATATATTGATCTTTTCATTCAAATGTTGATCTATTTGTATCTCAAATTGATAATGGACATAAACCAAACAATTAGCACAGATTTATGATAATTTATCAATAATTACTCCTTCAATGAAAGCGTGAATAAACAGCCCTTTTTATATGGATACTAAAAGCTACTTTTTTCTCTCTCTTTTTTTTTTTAAAGGAAAAACGCGAGTAATTTTTTAAGGTTCACTCTTAATAAAGACCAAGTATGATCTTCGCTCTACATACAATTAATGCTATTAAGGAACCATTCTTAAGGCACTCTTATAATGAAACAAGAGTTTCTCGTTAATGTGTACAGCCAATGATTTAATTTTAAGTTTTATAACGCACGAAATCTAAGATGATTTAATACGTAGATATAGAAAATTTAACAAATTTAACGATCACAAGCTACAAAGTTTATTATCTTTAGAGTCAAATTCATCCACACTGAAGCCTTAGGACCAACAGTTTGTCACGGCAGTCCATCAGATCTTTCAAAATCTTCGCTCATTCTCAGTTGCCAATAATAGTCAGATTGCTAGGACTGCATTGATCCTTATATTAGTATATACCTAGATAAACCATCTGGAGATGACATACATATGTTGGCCTACATATATATGGCATTACACATATATACTAAGTACTATCATGTCTCTATGTGATCATTCTGTTCCAAGATCGAACACATACAACTGCCCGTTAATTGGCAGCAGCAATTACCCAGAGTTCGCAGCTGCATATTCCAATGTAGTTGAGAAAGACTCGCGACTGACCTGCATGGGTGTATGCACATTATACACTGCATACAGTCTGATGATACAGAACCTAAACATGTACATTGACTTATGTGAGGGGTCTCCCTTTATTTGATATACAAGTGCAATTAATGCCTCTCATATTCTTCGTTTCCAATCAGTTTTGCCGTCTTTTACTGTGTGTCAAAATATTTAGACATTTCACATTGATGTCTATATTTTATATGCAAAAAGTAGAATCATTCTAGAATCATAGTGGAGCTGTTATAACATTAACAGGTTAGTCACCCTATATCAATAAAATACTGGATTAAAATGTTTGCAAAGTATGAGTTTCAATTATTAAAACTCAGAAGTTGTGTGTAGTTCATCCATTTGCAAAATTTTCTACATATGCTACTGAAGCTTTTCATGCACAAATTATGACATACTATCACCTATTTCTGATAAAGCTAATTAACAAATATACTGATAAACAAATTAACTGCAAATGAATAGAATAAACTTGTACCAACCCCAGAAGTGGTTGCCGTGAGAGTTGATTTAATCGCACTATCTCGCCCATGACTGGTGTGTTGCAGAGGGGGACTCTGATTTTATGACATCAGCAATAATTAACATGCCGGGGCCTGCACTACACTCTTGCTTCATAGCTCAGCATCACTGGCTAATAAGATTGTTGCTGCAACAATTTAGTTGCTGTGTAGTTAAAAATATGCTCTTAACATCGTCAGTGTTGTTAAATGTCAGTGTATTCGCTGTGACAATGCATTACAGTTTAAATGAAGATTCGTGTGAATGACAGTGATTGTACTCAATCAAACAGTGCTTATCGCCTTGAAATTAATGAAGGATTTTTTTTTCTTTTAAAATTATTTTGCATTTAGACATAGTTTATCCATATAAAGTATTATATGATAATAATCGTTTATAATCCTGAAATTATGTTAAACTTAACTGATGATAGCATAATGTAATTACGCAATAACACAATTATTATTGTTAATTATGCTCCGGAAAGATTCTCATCACATTTTAATACATAATAATATCATTCAAAGTAAAACCTAATTTCACTTATTATATTGATGTTATTTAGAAAAAGGTATTGATCCATAAACAGTGGTGTTAAGCTTAAGTATTAATTAAGATCCTATAGTGAATATCGCAAAAGTATAGATCATTAAAACAATTAATAAGCCCATGTGATACATAAGTTCAGCCAAGCTCTGTCTATAGCATCTTTTTCTGTAATGATTTTAGAGCTTAGTGGTTGATTCAGCTTGGCCTACATGACCTAACCCCACCACTGAGTCAGACCGTTATGCATAGACAGTGGCGACACCATTGGGGGGGGGGGGGGCGCATTCGGGGATTCCCGTTATCCCCAGCATCATGGGATCCAGGAGTTCAGCAGGGATCCAAATATTAACAATAAAATTGGAGGGGGCTCATGTAATTAATATAGGGATATGATTCAAAACCATGCTTAGTCTAGATGTACCTTCTTTCCAAAATATGATTTTGATTAAGTACTGTGTTTAAGTCTGTGTACACATACAGCTATATGTGATGCTACCTGCCACTAAACGGGACTGTCTGGCTATAGCTGGCTACTAAGAACCGGATCTAAAAGTACATATTTATGATATATCAGATAATTGCTTACATTTGCCAATGTTTATATATTATTTTCAGTGTAAGCTATAAGCTAGAAGTAGACAGTTATAGGTACGTATTTTATGAAACTAACTGTACACTAATTACATCTTAAGTGGTCCAGTCTATGTAGCATAAACACTTGCAGTGGTCAAAGTGGTCATATATTTTTGCAGGGTGGTGTACTTTAGTGCCCAATCTGTTGTATAATTGTTGTTGTTTGCCTCTGGTGTCACACTGTCCCTGACGAGGCACAATTAACTACTTTTCACTCGCATAATTATTAATTATAATAATCACAAGCCTGCATCATTGATAGGTGTGACTTTTCATATAATAGCATATTTAAGATAGGAGAATGTAAATGTAAATTGAATGCTAAGTTTAGAAATCTTGCAAGTTGCATTTAATTAAAATATTTTAATAAACCTAACGAGTAAATTAAAAGTTCATGTACTTAAAATTTGGACGAAAACCTCGCGCCCCCCTCCCCTTCTAACATTTCCGGCCCTGCTCCGCTTATGTCTACTTACACCAGAATTAGACCTTATTAACAGGGGCGTATGCATGCAATGAGTTGGGGATTTGGGGATCAGAAGCCCTCTAGCCCACTCCCCTCCTTTTATGGCTACGCCCCCACACCTTAATATGTAGTGATATTTGCACACAATTATTTGGAAATAAAGAAAGAAAAAATGGATCGAAAGAAAAAGAAATCTAAGTTGATTCTGAGCTGATATATAGCTAAGATATGACCAAAATAGATACAGAAATTTATTTCTATCATCGCACAATAGGCTGCTTGAATAAAGGTTGAAGTTACAATTACAAAAAAAAGAAACAAGGCGAACAGTGAATTTTGAAAGATCTCCATACCATATCAGCTAGAAAGATGGGAAGTAATTAATTAATTGATGAGAATGAATCATAAATTTTTGTTTGCTGGACCTTTTGTTTTCCTTCTAAATAATTATGTCACGACCAACTTATGGGAATCAAAAAGAAAATTAATTTTATTTTATTTTTGCATGGAGCATAAAACAGGCAAAAATGCCAGCAAGAAAACGCCTCCCTATAATTAACTCAGTTTCCTATCTTTCCAATGTTAATTATGGAAAATGGCTGTAGTCTCAGAAACGTCAGAATATTATAATCATGATAATGGTAAATAGTAAGTTTTATTATAAATTTAAGCAACGACTTATTAGCAAATATTTTATATATAAAACAGGTATACTACTATATGCCTACACTATTTACACAGAATCCATAATTAAATTATCTAGAGTATAAAAATAATCTCAAAGATACAAAACAACAAATTAATTTTATGTACCAACCTTTTTTCAATGATGCTAGTCTAAGCAGTAATGATAGTCCATAATTGCAAATCCTTTCTATTTAAGTCAAGAAAATATCTATATATATACATAAATATATGTAGACTGGTCAAAATCCCATCGAAATCCCCATCAGTTTTGACCATCACAGGTGCTCATCAGAGACTTGTTGAGGCATTGTGCAAAGTTGGTTAGTTAGAACGGACCCACCCACTCGCCTAAACACCTGGTGCAGGACGTAAACATCTGCTGCAGTGACATAGCCAAAATCACTGCATGTGATGTACACACAGTGATGGGAATTTGCTCTGTAAATTGGTTAATCTATATCGACGATGTATTTATTTCCATTCACGATGTGTTTGTTTATTGGAGTTTAAATACAACAAAAACACCGAATGATCACATGAAGACCAGTTTGCAAAGCAAATATGAAAAACATGATGTCATCACATAGCAAAATTTCCTGATCATAAATTTTTGAAATTTAAACAAATTTTAGATGTTGCTATTGTATATAGCATAATGGGGATTTTATGCATAAAGTAAATTATTTATATGTAGCTAGACATGGAGTTTTGTATCAGCAACCTCTGCATCAGATATAGTACTTGTCAATAATGCTTATTTTACCTTTTTTTTTTAGAATAAAATATTTCCTTTCAAAATGCGGCACAAGCACGTTTTCTCGAAAGGCGGTGCTACGATCCGGTGCGAAGCACCGGCCTTTCTCATAACCGATTTGCCGCTCCCCCAGAATCGGGGAGGGAAATGCTTCCGCGCGTCATCTGCATACAAAGTAGTGCGATTACTACACCTTATTTCTTTCTTCCAGGAAACCCTTCACTGTGAAATTAGTTCGACGATTTCTTTTGACTTAAACTCTACTAACATCATGAAATTGAACAACTTTACCGTGGAATTCCATCCACTGCTGAAGGTACTATTTTCGTAAAAGGCACTGAACAAGCGCTGTAACGACGTTGCGACGCTTATTCAACGATCCATTTTTTACGTTATCCCTTGATGCTTTGCGTGAGTTCTCAGAAAGACCGGTGCTATGCACCGGACAAGCGCCGTCTTTCGGCAGAAATTGGGCTCAAGCATTTTAAATATAGGGCTTTTAGTAGTCGCGTTTCCCACACCAGAGGGCGACATGTGTGAACAGTGTAACCACCTTGTGAGTAAGAATTGCTGTAGAAATATCGGTTAAAAGCATGGAAGCCAGGACTATACCAGAGGGGAAAAAAATATATAAATGACCATGATGAGTAAATAAGGAAAGGAAGTATTGAAGAGAGATAGAGACTAAAAGAAAAGGAAAAAAATAAATACAAGAAGAAAAAAAGAAAGAAAGAAAAGAAAGAATCTTAAGAAACTACCATACTAACTTACCTAGCATGGAATTATAAAATGACAGCGTACACTTACGACGTTGACAAAATGCTGATAGGACACGGTTGATTGGTTTGGAAGACAACATCTGGTCTCGAGGAGGCCGGTCAAGTGGGGTCCCAGAGTTTCCTGAAGCTCCTCGTTCCCCAAGATATGCTGCCTGAAGTTCTGCACTGAAACCACCCCATCCCCGCTCTGGTCATACTACAATAAAATAATATATGTAAATTAGAATTGAATTTCGATTTATTTTTATGTGAGCAAAATATTACCTTAATTATGCGGTGTTATATATTTGACTAATCTATCACATACCATAACATTTAATTCCCCCCACACACCCCCTCCCCCCAAATATTCAGTCATTTGGTACCATCCTCTAACACAATGTGGCGCTGAATGTCTCTGCTAAACTAATGCGACACCTGGTGTCACGATATTAAGCAAAATTGTAATTTGGACAATTATATAAGTCTAGCAAACTCCTTCAAGTGTGACTATAAACTACAATATTACTTATTCTCGTGAATTGATCTGCTGAGTTTGTCATATATTGCTCACCAAACTGAAAATATATCAAAACAAACACGGTCTTTTGTATCTTATCTTGTATTGTCTTGTCTTGCCTTGTCTTGTATTATCTTGTAACATCTTGTCTTATCTATCTTGTCTTGTCTTATCATATCTTATCTTATCTTGTCTTATCTTGTCTTGTCTTGACTTGTCTTGTCTCATGAGGTCAAACTTATGCATTCATATGTATATTAAAATTTTAAGGAATAACTTACCTTATCAAATAGTGGTTTCCATTTCTGAAAGGAGAAAACAAAAGTTATTATAAATGTAATCGAATTACTCCGATTTGATTCAATAACCACATAATTCCAAAAATATGAAATCTATATCATTCACGAGGTAACATATTTATAATCTAGATTTAGCAGTGGTTTAGACTTTTTTCCCCATTCTGTAATCTAATGCAACTTTTCTCCACAAAATCCATCATGATAAGCTGTCGGCACCAATTAATCAATGTTTATTTAACAAGATAAATGATATTGAAACAATTACAAAGTAGAAAAAAGTTCTGATGAATTAATGTCTTATATTAGCAGTGATTATATCAGAACCATGTCTAAAGCAATTATGGAAAATGGAACAAAATGAATGTTATTAACCAATTGAATGTTTGAATATCAGGGACAGTAAATATCGAAACTGAAGGTCTTTGTGGCTGAGATCTTATCGCCATTTGGCAGTGTCTAAAATGACTAACAGTCATAGCCTTTGTTAACTAACAAGGTCACTTAATTCATATAAACGAATTAGTCAGCTTTAGACTTTAGAGTTTAGTCAATGTCACCAAGCACATGCATTGCATTGACCAAGGCTGACTAGCTTGTAAAGCAAAACTGACCACCTTATTAAGCAAAACTGACCACCTTATTAAGCAAAACTGATCACCTTATTAAGCTAAACGGACCACCTTATTAAGCAAAACGGACCACCTTATTAAGCAAAACGGACCACCTTATTAAGCAAAACTGACCACCTTATTAAGCAAAACGGACCACCTTATTAAGCAAAACTGACCACCTTATTAAGCAAAACTGACCACCTTATTGAGCAAAACTGACCACCTTATTAAGCTAAACTGACCACCTTATCCAGCAAAGTTGACTAGTTTTTCCATTTTTTATTAATAACCAATACTGACTAGCAGGTGAGGCAAAAGTGACTAACTTATATTCAAAAACAGCTATGGCGAAGAGTCATTGCAGAGAGAGTGAGAAAAGTTAGCTCAGACTGATTTATTTTTAAACCTTTTTGGTACTGGCCTCTTAAATTATTCAATTATTCTAGCTACAGTAGTTTTGCCTGTTGAAGCGACAAATCATTAAATTTCATAGAATTTAGTAGCAACTCCAGTTAGAACTACAGTCATTGTCAGTTTTTTTTTAAATCTAGAAAAAATTCTTACATAAGCATAATCCACAGCAGAAAAATAAGCAAAACTGGAGTGTATAATGTGGGTCCTTTTTTCTTTCTTGGGACCAAACATCCAAGGAAGACAAATCTAAGTTGTCCGTGCCTCATTCGGGCAGTGTATTAAGATGGTAATCTGGGCAAAGCAGATGTGCCAGGCCAACCCAGTATCCCAGGGTCAACAGGCTTAGCTAGGTTCAGAAAATTATGTCTCTTGTTTTTCCTTCTTCTTTTTTTTTCAGCTTTCTTTTTCCTGTTTTCCTTTTGGTGTTGGAGAAAAACCTGAACACTGCAATTTCAGTCATGAGCTAGCCATATGATTAGCAAAATATTTTGTTGTCCCAGTAAGACTGTGGTACAGTTAGTTTCATAAAATATGGTCGACTCTAGTCAACTGTAGCAACCTATTCCTGGCTGTAACTGTAACTGTCTAAAGCCAGCCGCTTCTGTCTACTTCTACCATATAGTCGGCTTAAACTACCACTGAAAAAATATAAACCTTCGTAAATTTCAGAAATTTATGTAATATATCATAAATATGCATGTGCAATTGTCATGCATCTTTTCAACTAAATATTACAAATATGCATAACTTTCAACTTATGCACCAAATGGTGCTGCATGTACTTTCAGATCCGGCTTTGAGTAGCCAGCTATAGCCAGACAGTTCTGTTTAGTGGCATGTAGCATCGTAAAGCAAAAGTTGTCTAGCTTTGTCTAGGTTCAATTTGAAAGGCCGTTTTTAATAAAACTAACTGTAGTGTGCATTTTTTTGGAACTTTTTAAGAGCAGTTTGTTTAAAGACCTTAACTACAAGTCACACATCTATACTATTGAAATTCAAAGGTTTTCAAAAGCTACATATTTTGTCAGTGGATTCAGATTTATAAATGGAACTCTTTAGAACAACATAATTTCAATGCACCTGTATAATGTTGGTTGAGAGCTGATATAAATATGAATTGTGGAGGGGTGGATTAGAGTTTTACGTCCTGTTTTTCTGCACCCAATGGGCCAATTAGGACAGGTAGGGACCATGGCAATGTGATGAAGGATGAAACAGCCATCCAACTTCGGCTCGAAAGGGAATTGAACCCGGGACCCAGTGGTTGGAAGCCCAGCGCGCTACCAATATAAATACGGATGTCTGCAGATTGTCCCTCTGTACTACGGAATACACAATATATGCATCGTATGGGAGGTGTAAATAGTCTTTTTTGACATAGGGCTCTTCTCAACTTGTATGTTTCAGGACATTCTAAGAATGCTTTGTTATATTTTCTGAGAGTGTTACAACACTTAAATCCTGAAAAAGTTTTCTAAAAGAAGCCTGTGCAAGCATTTTTGGTTATAATTACTCACTTTAACAATGGCACAGAGAAATAAAGAATACAAAGTGTTATAAATAGGTCCCTTTAACGTGATAAACATCAATCAGGTTTGCTAACAGCAGCAATCCTGTCAGAATGATATCTCTATCAGATGCTGTAATGCAATCTGTTCAAAAGACCATTATTCCTGAAAAGAAAGTTTTTTAGCCTAAACATTTTGGAGGCTGATTTGAGAATGTTGCACATTGATTTCCTCCCAAGAAATGCACCACACTCGCACATTATGAGAAGCTATAAAGAGCATTTGAGTAAGCCAACACCCTTTCAAAGGCAACATGAGTGCATGTAAAGGTACCTCTTGTAAGGGAAGTAATTTAGCACTAGCTTGCCTTAGCTATAGAACTTGCAGATATATTGACGTTGCAAACTTTTACAGGAGCAACTTGTCTGAGGTTCCATATACCCCAAGGAATCTATACCATGAAGCAAAAATGCAAAGACACCCTGCCTGCCACTTTATCAATACAAGGCGTCATGGTCAATATTTCGATGTATTTGTTTGCCCCTTTTCCAATGTTTGCCCCTTTTCCAATGTACTGAACAAGAAAACTTGGTATTCAGTTTACATTATGCTGCCACATTGATTCCCAACGAGTGTGGATAAAATTTGATGGGTACCAATTATCGTTGTAATCATTTGATATGAATCGTGTCCACAAACTTCTCATTTTGTTTCTGTTCTATTAATGTTTTTCTGTGAAAATAATAGATAGATGAGCAGGTTGTCATGCCAATTACATATTACATGCCAATTACATTTTACAGAATGGGAAAGTTACATGGAAGAGTGAGAAATTTCATATGATGGATCTATATTACCACCCATGAATAAGATATTTTTGAAAAAGAGAAATTTTGATCCATATGTATGCATCAACATGGATATGAATCAAAGAGCATTGAAGCAAAGACTGGCAAACATTCACAAGCACAACCCATTCTTAGCATCTCACTAGTGTCTGCACTTGCAAGCCAACAGCTGCTCCCAAGCCCATCTCCAGACATAGATCCTCCACTCTTGTCAAGATTAGGCAACATTTGTAACTAATAAGAAGAGCAGTCGTCCCCATGGCTAGAACATGATGCAGGCTTCCTGATAGGCTGGTTAGACCGGCTGCCTGATTCTTGCGGTATTGCGTTCTGATCCACTCCTGATTTGTGACTGGCCCGGATTTGCTCGGTCGAGCCTAGGATCATAATAGAGACACTGTCATCCTCCCATCTACATCACAGCAGACAGACTAGAAGACTCTCTATCAGTTGCTAGAGTCTGTTGGGGGTCATCGTAACGTCTGCTATTTCATTAGTGCATGGTACCTGTCAAGTAGTCCTTGCTGCTACAATTGGGAAGACAACGTTTGAAGTTGAGCACAGAATGGTCCTTTTCTCATTCGTACCTTTCACTTTTATTACTTGTTTGGCCAAGTGTCAGGTATAACTCTTGTGTGTTGTACTCAGCACAAATGAAAACCTGCCTCAGCAGGATTAATATAACTCGTAGAAACTTTCATTTCCTATTAAAAAGAAGGCAGGTCCATCAAACATTTATAATGCTTCATGTACGTGCTGCAGTAAGTCTTCATCAACCATTAGTAGTACACTTGATTAGTCAGGTTCACATTTTCATGAAGCAATGTTTGATGGATATTTTGTACTTGTCAATACGACCAACTTCAGTGCTAGTGTCTCTTGAAAACCAACATCATTTACTAAGAAAAGGCAGTAACTGAAACCTTCCAGTTATGGAACCACATTCACGTATTCTAGTGTGGTCCACAAATTGATATAGATCTGCTCTGAGAGGCCAAGATATTGCCTCTGAACTATCATATATGTAATTTGTCAATTTGACTTATGGAATTATGCCATAGTCGTGCCACGACTTACCAAGGTAATATCACTTTATATTGGGTTATTTATCTTTCAGAGTAAGGTTCCTCTTATTGAATGCAAAAATACTTTCATTACACTTGAAGCTTATCAGTTAACGAAACAAAACTTGTTGAAAAAATATCCTGGAAACAAAATTCCAACACATTTGCTGGTTTCACATTACATGGTGATAGATCAACTTCAGCTGGAAACAATTATCTGTGATTAATAACTCCTGATTGATTGGATAATGATAAAGACCACCAAGAGAGGTTTGGTCAATATTACCATGTCGAAGTTTCAACTGCTTTTGTTTCTGGTTAAGGACCTTATTCGAAAATTTATGACATGGTGTTCAGGCTTTCCTGGACAGGCTATTGTTTGTTGCATTTCATAGTATGAATGCACAGCAGACAAGCTGGTAAGGCAATTGTGAACCCTAAACCCTTGCTGATGTTATAACATGAGCTGTATGGGACACATTATTCAACATACCCAGCTGCAACTGTACAGCTGTCTTGCCCAGAACCTAGCTGGAGGGGGAGGGGGTTGACTGCATACATAAGAAATGCCTTCAGTTGTATTGCCTCTTCAGGGTGTGCTGATTTATTCAACGTAGTTTTAGGGTCAGAAAACTACATGATCTTATGAGAAGTATAGGTGAAAACTGAAGATTTAGCCAGTGAATATGGTGAGCATAAGAACTGTCAGGATACCACATGCTCTTTACTTCATCATATTAAATTTTATACTCTATACTTCATATTTTTGTCAATTCTGGAAGGTACTTGACAGCACTGTGTAAAGAATGGGTTGAATGGTATTTATGCTTAACCACTGCAATGCCAATGACATTTATAAAGAACATACTTACAATGCTTTTTTGGAATATACAATAAAATGTATATATATCACAATCTGTCAAATATCTATGTTATCCTTCACCCGCTATCTTCATCAGTCTGTTTTCTTCAAAGCCAAGTCATGCATTACTTCACCAGCATTCCTCAATAATCAGCACATTGTATGCGGAGGGTCCTTAACATTCTCCAAAGCCCTTTATGTTAGCCGGTGCCTCAAGGTCCACCAGGGGCATGATTTAGTGAGAACATCATCAAAGCCTCTTGGACGTCACTTGCATTTATCCACGGCGACTAACCCCAAAGTGATCAGCCATGCATGAAAGTCTTTGCCAGATTAATCCTGCATTCCTTTGCAATAACACATGCTGTGATTTCCTCAGTCTTGTGCTGCGTTGGAGTCTGTCCCGACCCAAACTGGATGTGTATTGGCTGCATATCCTGACCATGTAATCTAACATTTTCACACTGATGCTAACTAGCTGGGCACTACATCACAAGATCTAATGGCTTGTGAGGAATGGTTCAGAAGTTATAGCATTGCACTTCAAAATACAATGAGTTGTCACTAATTAACCTCTTTTGCATAGTTTTAAATCACCCTGATACTGATTTAATTATGGGAATCACAGAAATATCAATCAAAATTTAATCATGGCTCTATGTGTTATCTGACCTTGAATTTGTCACACTTGGAATGATTTGTTTGTACTAACATTTGGATTTAAGTAGAACTGGAGCATCCAGTGGCATAATATTTAATAGTTAATTTGATGTCATTTTTAATAATTTGCTCGATCATTGCAAAATGCACCAAATCCTTCATATCACTGAAAGGTTGTAAGCACCTATGATCCCGTTGCGGGTAAACAGAGGGGCATGTAAGACCTTGATTCCATGTAGGTTGGCTTCATCTCCCAAATCCTAGCATTGACAAGCGATTTGTCAAGGGATGATCAGGGTATGGAGCATGGGCCTGACAGAGGATTATCAGAAGAGGGAAACACTTTGCAGGAACATGTGGCCAGGCCTCAGCATCACAAGAAGCATAACCAGCAGTAGTAGCAGCAGCCACAGCAGTAGCAGCAGCAGTAGCAGCAACAGCAGTAGCAGCAGCAGCAGTAGCAGCAGCAGCAGTAGCAGCAACAGCAGTAGCAGCAGCAGCAGTAGCAGCAGCAGCAGTAGCAGCAACAGCAGTAGCAGCAGCAGCAGTAGCAGCAGCAGCAGTAGCAGCAACAGCAGTAGCAGCAGCAGCAGTAGCAGCAGCAGCAGTAGCAGCAGCAGCAGTAGCAGCAGCAGCAGTAGCAGCAACAGCAGTAGCAGCAGCAGCAGTAGCAGCAGCAGCAGCAATAAAGGCAATTTAAGCATTTGCTGGACCAATGAACGATCCGATGGGGTGGATTCCTTCAAAAGGTTTCTGATAAGACCTGTCTCTCCCTCTTAATGACACTTCAAGATTAAATTTGTGCTCAGTTCCCCAAGTGAGTGACATTCCTTGCCACTTTCGTTTGTTGCCTTGTTAACTTGTCACTGGTTGGGTGAGGATAATTCATTAACTATTAATTAGAGTAAAAGGCTCTTGGATTTCAAGCTCTCTCTCTTTTTTTTTTCAATTGAAATATAATGACTTGTATTTATGAAACTGTGTATCAGTAAGCTTCAGGTACTTCAGATTCTGAAGTCGACATTTCGGTGTATTTGGCTTTTGTGCATTAATAGCTTTCGAAAAGGCAGTTCCTCTAAACTGTCTGGAGACAGAAACAAAACACATGACCATTTACATCAAACTTTTTGCCAATTAGATATCATGATCTGCAGTATTGTAACCTCCAGTATAGTATCAATTACCCTTGCAAGTAAGTATACATGCAGTGGGCACATTTTACTGGGTGCCAAATGTCTTAGAGGATCTTAGGAGAGAAATAGTATATGCAGTATTAAAGTCTTCATGTACAGCTGTATAATGCTTCCGAGCACAGAAATTATGTTTAAGCCATGTAAACTTTAAATTGGCAGATACAATGCAACAGCAGAATTGAACAAAGACCTAGTGATAAATCTATCTCAAGATCTCTTCGTGAATACCCAATATATCCAGCAGCATGACCTTCCAGCTTTCAAGGTCACCCAGGAGTCATCTCAACTGGGAGTCTTGTGATGTATGACCTCCCAACAGTGTCTGTGTGTGTTTCTGCATGTTACTTTTCCATCTCTCTGCCGCAGATCTCTTAAGACAGAAGCACCACATGGCGCTTGGAGTGTCAACACTATTCCACTCATCAGCTTTATCACATTGACCTTCTCATATCATATGACATTAATTTCTCATTACATTATACTTATATTGTAGTTTGTCATCACATGTCCCAGACAGCATTCCAAATTGGGCCAGCGTCGTTTCTATATTGGCCGATGTTGTTTCAACATCATTTTGACATCGCCGAAATCGTGTCAACATTGAAACAATTTGGAATGCTATCAGGGGTAAACTTTAGTTCACAAAACTAATAACATCAACCAATTTATTAAAGGCCAAATATCGCCAGTTACAGAAATTAATAGGCAGAATAGGTAATCTAGTGGACATTAAACCATTGACAAATCATGCTGATTTTAAATGGTAGCAGTTTTACAGTGAGCATGACTTTTTTTACAGTGGCATTAATTTCAAAGGAATGAAGATAAATTGCTCTTAATTCATCAATTCTACATGATTTGGAGTTGTTGGAAATTTAAAGCCAAATTTACCATTCAAACCATGTTTCCTGTTACTTTAATTGTGCTTTATCTGACAAGTTGTTTTCAACGCTATCTGCCTTCGACAAAGAACAGCTTTAACTTTCTTTTTTTTTACAATATGGATTGTTATCTAATTTGTGTCCTAACAGTTAGCCAGCGCAAAATCGGGCCAACCATGGACCTTAAGGACAGTGAGCAGACATTTGACCAACCTGTAGGCAAACATAGAAAAAATTCGACAGTGAAATATCTGGCCAGCACAATATTGGGCCAAACTGACACTTGGACAGTGGGCCAACACTGGGATGACCGGACAGGAGTCTGACCTGATCATGGGCTGAAGTGGCATTGCATAGACATCACATTGGGCCGGCACTGAGCTGCCATGCAGTGTGTATGTAAGATTGATAGCACTTGCAGTGGGCCTTGGCAGAGGTTTGCATTTTCTAACGAGTGCCCTCTAGTTGTTCACTATAGGCGCCCATTTGTTTGAATCTATTTATTAAGTAATCATCTAAAATGCTGGTTTGGTTATTGAATTGACTCCTTTATCATTATAAACATCCAACAAGAATAATGGTACTGATATCTAATTTTTTAAGGAAACGCTGTGGCATACATGCCATTGCATGTTGGAATGTGGTTAGGTCTCACAATCTCGTGTGATCAAATACGAAAGGGGCTGTAAACCACCTTGCAGTGGTAATATCTAAGGCTTCATGGGGACGAGAAGAAATGTAGGTGCATGTCTGTACTGACAAGATATGGCATCTTCTATTACCGCTATCATGGCTCTCCTTTTTCCTGCATCTCGGCAATTTCTCATGCATGATCCAAAATTAGCTGATTGCTTTCTAGCTTCATGGGTAATATTAGTTACTCATGGCCATTTTAGGGTTTATATGATCACAGAATACACACTCTCTCCCTCGTAAAAGGGAAAAGAAACTAGCAGAAATTTGAAAACCCTCACAATTACCAGTATTGGACAATGTTTAGTTTAGTATAACTTAAGAACAAGGTGCATAGCAGCCTGAACTGGAGATAATTCCTATATATCTTGACTTCAATTGGTTATGGAATACTATATATATCTTTTTATACGACAGCTTCATGTCATTCATGACATATGTGTCACAATGTAAACAGAAAATACAAAGTAAATGACATACAATAACAATTAAGGAATAATAGAAAAGTAGTAAATAAAACTAGGTTCCAGCTACGATAAAGATTTGTTACAATACAATAGCAACATAATAATGTACAGTTTTCCATGTGAAGTTCAATCTTGTTATATCTATATATATAAATCATACAGCATTATCCATAGCAAATGATCTAAAACATAGGTAATTAAAAGGAACGTATATACATGTATGTAAAAATATACAAGATCAAAGATATGGTATACAAATGTTCATAATGCAGGGACTCAGAATGATGGTCAACATGTTTAATGCCAGACAATGGATGATGACTCAAACGTTTATTAGGCATCAACATTTACCAGGAATTTTCCAAGGGATTTTAACAACTCAGGCTCTTTTGATTTCATGATGGTCTTAAATCTATCTTCACTGTTTAGTTGCTCAAAATTATCTAGGTAATCATTAGCTACTTTAAGGAGTTCCTCACGACTAAGTTTATTATGCGGACATACTATGAGACAATGTTTTTCATCTTCAATTTCATGCATACTGCATTTTAGGCATAGCCTCTCAGCTGCTGGCAATATAGGATTTTCATGTCTACCTGTTTCAATACGCAAATTATGTGAGCTTACTCTAAATCTGGCGATTTTATTATACATTTTTCTGCTTAGGTTTAATAAGAGATAAGGTTCTAGTCTATAATCAGTTTTGAAGAGTTTATAGGTTCTAAGTTTTGGCTGTAACATGGAATCATTTATTTCAGCTAATATAGTTTCCTGACATTTATCATCAAATTTAGATTTTAATGTTTTAATAATGGATTCTAGTCTTAAATGGTCTCTTTGTGGATAATGTTCATTGAGTATATGAATAATTTTTGCAAATACTGCGTTGCCTATAGTAGGTGCATGAATATCTTCCTAGTGCCTTGATGCCATGGTGTTGGTTTGAACCTGCAACCTCTAGCAGTTAAACACCTTAAAAGCTAGACCACAACATTCATTAAAGTATAGATTATGAACATATGGCTCTGTTAATCATTTTGTTATCAAAGATTACTTGTGTGTTGCATCAAGTGTAGTGTATCCATGGCGTTTATACTAACAAACATCTGAGCAGACATTGTGCTAAATCCAGCATAAATGGCCCAGTATTCCATAATATGGATCTGGATGTCATAAATAAACACAGGCTTAACCGACTGCCAAATTCCCAAATAGCAAGTCAGGCAACACTCATTATTGCAAATAGGTATTGGCTTGTGTTGGTGATATTTTGTGTTTACGACATTCTCCATAGGACCATAGCCATGTTATGTGGTCTGATGCATGTTACCACATCTGCAGTGATTTTCATCATATAAGAATAAGGGAGAAAGGGTTAAACAAAAAGTATTTCCCTTGAACTTTCCTTGCCTAAGTTGTAAAGCCACTTTTGCCTTTCATCTTTTTCATAAGGCTGTCGTTTCCATTTTTACAGCATAAGTTTCCATTGATCTATATTGTCATGTGGTTAATTAGACATTGTCTAAATGCTACCTTATGTAGATAAAAGTTCTACTACCACTAGTAAACTAGTAATAATCTTCAATAAGAGATTATGAATAAAAATGTAACCAAAAGAACAGATATGAATATTTTCATACGGGGCACTGACTCACGGTATCACATAATTGGATTTTGCAGTGGAGTCACATTGTAATGTCATTGGTCAGTTTTGCAACAGCTCAATGAATAAGTGATAGACACCTGGCTACTTATTGTGACACAACAATATTCAGGATGCAGCATTGGCATTCCCACAGGACCTGCCATGTGGCCTGTTGCTTTGTCCTTCCACAAAGAGCCAATGGCCTCAGGATGACCTCAGCTGCATAGGGAATCATAGCTTTTATGTCCACAACGGATTACCCATGCGTTTTTATCACACACAATCCTTGCAATTATTGGCTACACTACCAGAGGGTATCTTACACAGAATCTTCCCAGCCTTGTGATACATGTGTAACGATACAGAGCTGTACGATAACATCAAATGGATATTGCGGTTATGTTTATCTTGTATTATAAATTATGTATGACAGATTCGTTTAAAATGTAATGTTACTTTCACGTCATGTCACCTTTGTGCCAATTTTCTTATCCTATTTCCATTGCTTTAGGTCAGGTGTCACCGGCGTAGGATCACATTCTCTTTTGTTTTGAAATGAGGTAATTCTCACGTTTCAATATAATGGTATTACAAATTGCACAGCAAAATGCATCGATATTGCTGTACACAGCAGACCACATAAGTAGAATTATGTTTTAGTAACTTGCATATTGTTAGGTGTTGGCCCTAAAAACGTAAAATACTAACAAATACTAACACAGAAGTGTTATTAGGTGTGGAAAATGCAAATGTAGCTAATGTATTTAGTTCAGACTATGGTGGAAATAAGTTTTTGCATACTAAATATATCCTCCTAATTATGTTAAATTTGTAATAATAATTATGCAAAATAGTCCATACATAGGCATACAAGAACTTGAGTTGGAATCTCCCAAGTTTGAAGGGTATACAGAAACTTTTCCACAACTGTACCCTGAGAGTAGTATGAGTATGAATGACTTTCATGCATCATATTTGATTCTCCTTTTCATTTCCACTTCATTTGACCCAAGAGTGCTTTCACACTTTCTGGTGAGACGTGATAACCTCACTGACTCTCAAGACTTTCTACTCAAGTGATTGATACCTTTCTGATACAGAACAGTGTATCAGCAAGCTGCTTTATATTCACTGTCACAATATCATCTGTCGCCCCATATGCAAATAGCTCCAGCATTTAAAGAACGAGGACTCTTTTCACTTTTTTTCGTCACAAGAGAGCGAAATTTTGTTGCCATTACAGTTCTCTGCTTGTGCCTAGTAGATTGGCACCCAGCATGAAGCAATCAAGACAGCTATGGCAGCAGAGTTTGAAGTCATTTTCCCCACAGTTGGGTATAAACATGGCACACATTTTGGCCATAGCTGATCAAGGAAGAGATTTGAAGTAATTTATTGGCAGGGGTATGTAATATATATTCTGAAACACCAGCTAAGTAGCATTTGTGAGAATATAGTAATGGTAAATGTCTAAGATAGATAATTTTCATATATTTATTTGCAAAACGGGCGTGCAAGTAAAAAATTGTAGGATTTAAACTCCCTGGAAAAATCTTTATTACAGCCAATTTCATAGAGTGGGAAACAAAACTCATGCACTTGGAAGCTAAGCTCCAGATGACCTCATGTGAATCCAGGACTCTCACTGACTAAAGCTGTCCCTCAACCAATAAGATTCCTGGACTCTCATGACGTCCTCTGGAGTTCAACTTCCAAGTCTAGAAGGTTTGTTTCGAACTCTATGAAATTGGCTGTAAGCAGAAGACTTTCCTAACAGGCCACAAACTAGTCTCAGTCTGGCTGTCTGTATTGGCATCTTGTTCTGTATTTTTCTTTTGCATAATATGAAATCTGAGTTTGTAAAGCGACATGGTCAGAATTTTTAAAAATATTTATATGCCCAATAACCTCAACAACATAATAATAGGCCTACATGACAATGTCATCTCTGTTTTGGCTGCTCTTTATGGCAAAATCTGAAGGCTCAAAGACCATGCATCATCCACTAAATCCCACCATGCTGTGGCGTGCGGCTATTTAATCAAACGATGGCTGGAGCGAACCCTAGGTCAAGTGTAGCCATTAGGCATGGTCGCCCCTATAAGTCCCATCTCAGCACATGAGTGTTTCCCATTGCCTTAATGATTTCCTTCTGTAGTCCTATGCTCCTAGGCATCGGCAAATGACAAGGGTTTCATGCCGCTTGCTTAATGAAGCATTAATATAACAGTGCATTGTTTTACCCCGGACAAAAGAGTTCCTCTAACAGGGATGCTATGTAAAGGCAGGAAGAAGATATGGACGCAACAAAGGTTTGTAGATCGAAGAGGGAGCTGTGGTATTGTGACGTCACAACACTATTAATGTAGGACTAAATTTGGGATACAATGCAGCCTAGACCTTGGAAGATGCCTTAGTCCCCAGATTCCTTGACGAGCAAATGCTGCTGCAAGGTGATTACAAATCAAATTGTAAGAAGGCTTATAACCGAAATGTTTTAGTTGACGTTATTCTAGCTCAGAACAATACTAAAGAAAATTATGATACCAATGTAAAGCTAAACTAAATTTAATATAAAGTTTATTTAATCGTGATTTTGCTATTATTTAATCTGTTTTATCAATTTTGTTGTAGTTTATGGTTTTGCTTAATAACAGGACCATATTGTAAAACGGTTTTTCAACTGTATATGTTTACCTTGGTTAAATATATCTTATCAATAAATATATTAATAAAGCAAATCCCCATGACAACAGCTTAATGATTATGATAACATTAAATAAATTAATTTTTCTCATCAAAAAATCCACACCCTGTTTATTCTCTTAACTTAAGGTTAACCTAACCTAATTCAAAGTAACAAATTATCCGTTTGTAAGGTGGGTGTGTGGTGTTTACCGATGTTTAAAATCGGAAGGGTCATACAATTATGCAGTAAAATTATTACTATACAGAGTGAATTTACTCCCAACATAAGGTTCACTCATTGGGAGTCATGTGTGACATGCTAACAATACCCAGGTTTTTGAGTGTCAATTAGACACAATTGCAACACTTTCAATAAGGAATGTTAACATAGCACTACAGATAAGAGTACATTGCATGTATTAACGCAATATATATTAGAAAGAATTGCATTGCATTTGATAGAGGATCTTAACATAATCACACTATACAGATATGTGAGCATTGTATCAGATTGCCATTGACAACCAAAGCAAGCGAACTCCTCCGAATGACGGCCGGTTAGATGGCAATGAGGTTGGCTCATGTTGAAGGAAAACTTCCCAAGCAATCCAGAAATATTGACCGGGCTTGGCAAAGGATGCACATTACCATGCATGGGCATTATGATGTCATGGATTGACACTGCTCAGGCCTGGATTAGGGTTCATCCAAGATCGACACGTTTGAACAACAGCTGACAGTGTTGCCCCTTGAGGAATCCCAAGAGTGAGTCATCAGAGAAAGGTTAGCGGGACTTAGCACCTCAGAAATAATTATTCTCTCTCATGTGATAAGTGTTTCTGTTTCTTTTGGAATTAGTGTCCCGCGAGGCAATGGATTAGCACTTAAAGGATTTAAGCACAGTCCCACAACTGAGGAATTTATAATTACACGGCTCACATGTAGAATCGAGTTACTTTGATCAAACCTTTGCAGTTATTTTTAAGTGAAGCAGTTCTTTTCAGAAAGATGGTACCTACAAACTAACACGCATAGAGCATCAATTCAGGACCAATTGTTAGAGCTTTGCACAAACCGATCCATTGTCCTACCAATGCATCAATTTCACAGAAGAAAAAACTGTATGAAAAAGAAGCAACAGGATTCGATTCCCCCATGTCATTCCAGCTGGGCTTATTCCCCCTTACTTCATGGCATAGAAGCTGCCAACCAAGTCAATAAAACCATAAATACAAGGGAGTTACCCAATGTCAATGTGTCTGCCCTGTTAACGCCTTCTGCCCGACCACCCACCTCCTTCTGTTACAGAGAGAATGTGGGATAATTAGTAATAGCAGCAGAGATGCACATATTACTAAGTTGATATTGGTATTGCTTAGGTCTTGGGCATATATCTGATCAGCCTATTGATCAGAAGAGTCTATTGTAAGGACTATAAGCGGTTAAACCCAGACCTGTGGCAAACTAGACCACATTTTCTTCTCAATTTGCAAAACTAAAATGCATAACAAGAATGGGGACTGGCTGGACGAGGATGGCCAGAATCCTACTGACTTCAGAAATAGCTCAATAAAGAATACACTAGGTGTATTTTCGGACACACTAGATAGTGCTTTAGGCAACCAACACACCAACCAAGCAGCCACCAAAGCAAGCAACATAGCAATAAACCAACCAACCTACCCACCAAACAACCAGCCCACCCACCAAACAACCAACCCACTGACCAACCAACCAACCAACCAACCAACCAACCAACCAACCAACCAACCAACCCACCAACCAACCCACCAAACAATCACCAACCAACCAAAAAACCAATCAACCCACCAAACAACCAACCAACCCACCAAACAACTAATAACCCACCAACAAACCAACCCACCAACCAACCATCCAACCAACCCACCCACCAACCAACCAATCCACCAACCCACCAACCCACCAAACAACCAACCCATCAACCCACTAACCAATTCACCCACCAACAACAACAAACCAACCCAACAAGAAACAAACAAAAACACATCGGCTCCACATCGGTTGACGATGCACAGCCAACATTAGAGAAATGTTGGCCCGATCTGGCACGCAATCTGAACGTTATCTTATATTTGTGAAGAAAAAAAAGCCAATAATTTGATACGTCAATGATAAAATTCCTTTCTTTGAGGTTCCAAATAATTTCTTGCATCAATCCATATTAGCTGTAATTTGGCTTCACTCCTTATTAATTGCACACGAAGAACAAGATCCACACAATCAAAAGCTATTATCACAAATAGTTAGAGGTTAATCATGCCAATAATTCCATGACAAGAAATTCTAATCAGACACAAACATTGGCAAAGCAAGGCTATCAGCATTAATCACTGCTGGGAGATTTTGTCTGGAATGTCGTTCAGTCAAGCACATTGTCAGAAAAAATGCTTATTTTGACTCAGAAGTAGTTTTATCAAATCAAGGCCAACGTAGAAGGAATCTTGTGGAAAGTTTCTAGACGTCCTAAAGGATAATTCACTCATATTTCCCAGTTTTTCATTTAAGCTTATGGGATCCAGGAAACACAGTCCATGCATGTATGCACCGTTTATAATCTAAAACTGCCTAGGATAGTAGGAGGTGTGAAATATGCAATTAAGAAACCACAAAAAGCCACAGGAAACACTGGAAAACAGTGAGAATTGCAATTTAGAAAGCATACGTGGCTGGAATCACTTTACATTACGTGGGCAGTTGTTTAGTGTCCCATTGGTGTAATCTTAAACCCAGTGTTTATAGTCGTAGATGGCGAAAAAAATGAGGAAATGAAAATTAATGAATAATATAAGCGTTAACAAGTTGAAGAAAAGAGCCTCAAAAAGATGTTGAGCACTGTCAAATAAATAAATGATAGCGCATATTTTTCATATTTTTAAAGACTGTAGGAAGTCATGTTAGAAGTCAGCTAGTCCAGGTACTTCATCGTAGCTGTTTAGAAGTCAGTAGTAATACGGATGACCACTGTCCAAAACAGTGATGCCTTCATTGACAATGGTGTACTCAAAGGTCCCTAATGTCCCCATACATATTGCCTTGGTCAGTCGCTGCATTGTCTGCACGCAAAGAGGGTAACGAGTGTTTGTGCAGCAAGACATGGACACTGGTGGAACGTCCCACAAACAAGTCAATGTTATTACCACAGAGCACCCCAGGGATACAGCAGAACATAGGAGGAAAGAAAGGGATCTAGACAGGAAAGAGGGTCTCTAAACCTTAAAGAGAGTCCTTAAAACTAGGAATTCAAAGAAGGTTCAAGAAACTGGCTTTTAGGTGATGGACGTTAGTTGGCCTCATGCAAGACATTAGCAATTCTAATGTGAATGAGCTGCATTACAGTCAGTTAATAACAAGTTCTAGTTTCTAGTTAAACATTGCAGTTCAGTCAATAATGAAATAGGAACTCATTCAGGTCCATAAAACTGGCTCGTAGCTGATGGCTTTATGCACAGAAATTAGGAATTCTAATATGTGTGATTGCACTGCAGTGAATTATGCATTCATTAACGGAGCCATGAGTCAAAACCACATTGCAGCCTAAAAGAGATTACAGGGTCAGCAGCTAATCCCAGAACCAGCTGTCCCACTCGAGCTCTGCACCAGGTGTGAAGATGGAGCCTGACGAAGTCCCAGATGGGCTGGGGAGCCATGATCTCAGGATTTAACTGTGCAGCATCGTCTGTATTCCCTTGAGCAATGAGAATGCCTCATGCTTGACCAGGTTGCTGCCTGGAATCATCTCAAATCGGTTGCTGTGATAATAATTATAAACCGGATTTTAACTGATTTTACTGATATATTTTAAAGTGAATCTATATTTATATAGTAGTAGTAGTAGTAGTAGTAGTAGTAGTAGTAGTAGTAGTAGTAGTAGTAGTAGTAGTAGTAGTAGTAGTAGTGTAGTACTGTAGTAGAAGTAGTAGTAGTAGTAGTAGAAGTAGTAGTAGTAGTAGTAGTAGTAGTAGTAGTAGTAGAAGTAGTAGTAGTAGTAGTAGTAGTAGTAGTAGTAGTGTAGTAGTAGTAGTAGTAGTAGTAGTAGTAGTAGTAGTAGTGTAGTAGTAGTAGTAGTAGTAGTAGTAGTAGTAGTAGTAGTAGTAGTAGTAGTAGTAGTAGTGTAGTAGTAGTAGTAGCAGTAGTAGTAGTAGTAGTAGTAGTGTAGTAGTAGTAGTAGTAGTAGTAGTAGGAGTAGTAGTAGTAGTAGAAGTAGTAGAAGTAGTAGTAGTAGTAGTAGGAGTAGTAGTAGGAGTAGTAGTAGTAGTAGGAGTAGTAGTAGTAGTGGTAATGTCGAATGTCTCAACGTATATGACCAGCTGCCAGAGGCGGACGTAATGACGAGATAAGGCATAAAACTTGGAGTCCACACACCATGTTACACATTTACCCCATAGGTGGGGTCTCTTACTTGCCTCAGCACAGACACTGAGTTCAAGGCACCTCCAATTTAACATCTTATGCGATCGACATCCAGTTGGGATTTAGCTCATGAAGAGTACCTGGGCCTGGGACCAAACCCGGGCAACTGAGCTGGCCAAAGTGGATTGGTGGATGCCTTAACCATTAGGTCACTCAGCTGCAAGTACTGCTTTTGCAAAAGGTCTCTCATGGAGTCAGCCATATATACTTTTAAATATAGGCCTACTTATATGCTTTGAAAATTCAATTGTTATCCCAATTTTCGACAGCTGCAATATATATTCTATTACTATTGCTACTATTCTCAGAGGGTAGAAGTTCTCTCATCAATCGGAGTGAGCATTGAGCAAACCTGTCACCTCAATGGTTTGATTATCCGGAGTATCAGCAGCAGTCAAATGCATCTCTCCCTGTACAATAGACCCAAGTAAGTATGGGATATGCATTTCCATTTCCATTCATTTTCATACCAGTGCCTATTTCAAGACTTAGGCGTGATAAAAGACCTGTCATAAGTGACCAAAGTTGCGCCACTTTTCCCATGACGATGCAATTTCTTTCTACAGCAATCTGATAAATGGCAGTCAACCCAGTGGCCCAGGAAGCTCTCTCGCCCATTCAGCCTGTCAGTTTTCATTTGTTTTCCATTTGGTCCGTTGCACCACATAATGTCTGACAGGGGTGCTGTTTTGGGGCCCCTTGACAAAACGGAGCCAGAAATGGCGCCCTCTAATCTAATCATAAGTTAAGAGCTGTGGCTGGTCAGCTATTTGGGAGTGTCAACAAATTTCAGAGACACCAAACTTGATTATGATTGATCACTGGCTTTGATGGACTGCTGGTGGTTTTGCCTGAGCCACTGAATAGTCAGTCCAGCAAAGCCAGTCCAGCACAGCCAATCCAGCATAGCAGCAGCACTACAGCGTATGGCCGTTTGTGGTTTGCTTAAAAGTATCACCCCAATTATCGCCCACCCGCTTTCTTACCTCCTTTTCAAAAGAAGGAGAGCTCTCACGAGGTCCTCATGAATGCCTCGCGATCGATCGAGCAGCCTTTAAGCGAGTTGTGAGAATTACTCAAGAAACTGCATTTAAGCTCAAAGTCATTTATTAAGATGGAAGTTAAAAATAACACCCTACGTCCTATAGCAGGTCCTAGCAGATCTCCTAGCTGCAAACTTCCTCTCCACCGCTTTCTGGTGATGTGTTAGTGAGCTTTCTCAAAAATCCTCGATAAGTCCTCGATGATGAATTTGTAATCAGAAGAGACAAACAACCAAAGGAGCAATGAATGATGCAGGTGGTTGAGAAATTTGGAAGCTTTCTGTGTAGTCAAAGGGTCAATAAACCGACAAGTCAGTTTCTTGAATAGTCATGAAAAATGTATCAATTTCAGATGAATAGTCGTGTCTTCTACCAATGACTTTCTCTGGATTGTTAATGCAAGAACCTTATTGAAAACCTAATTAGGCTACTAGTGATATGGCAGTCTCTGCTTAGCAGTGACAAGTAGCAATAAACTGATCAGTCACTGTCTTACATCCAATTTCACAGACTTGGAAACCGATATCTTAGACTTGGAAGCTAAACCCCAGAGGCAACATGTGAATCCAGGACTCCCATTAGTAAAGGCAGTCCCTTGGCTAATCAGAGTTCTGGATTCACATGACGTTCTCTGAAGTTGATCTTCCAAGTCTATGACATTGGCTGTAAATAGTTGCGCAGGTTACAATTTTGAACTTCTAATATTTTCTGAAAATCTCTAGATTCTTAGAATGCTTAGTGTATTTGTGGTTGAAAAGAATTTCTGCCAAAGTTCTCTTGTGAAGTTCCGAAGCAGTGAAAACAACTTTCCAAGAGTTGTTGAACTTGCCAAACCAACCAAGAGCTTTGACCAACAAAGAGATTTTAGAAACTCCAAGTTGGTTGGATGTATTCAATGGCCTTTCACAGCTTAAATGCACAAACAATGATAAGCAAAATGACAAGGCAAAGGCACTTTGAAAGACTGGAAAATTTAACATTGTTTGTCAATTAAAGTAACCACTTCTCTGTTGCGCACTCTATTACTTTGCCTTCATTGAAACCAAAACTACTATTTCTATTCTTGAAGCGTAAAAAAGTCATTCCATTGCTAAATATATCTTTCCCAATCAGGCACCCATTATAATGACAGCAGAGAGAAATGCTGGCCAATCATTCATTCCCTATTTACATTACACTGGATTGCATCATTATGACAGTCTGAGCCAAATGAACTGTTCTATCTCCTGAGTAATTAGACTTCCTTGGGAGTGGTCCGGATATGACAGGACTAAATTTTATGTTGGATTCCATATGTGATCAATCATTTGGAGAATCAGATGGGATTTACAATCCATCACTTAGGATTATAAAGGCTGGAATGGAGACGAAGTGCCTAAGATAAGCATCAGTTTCATTGTCCTCAGCTCCCCGATGACACATTATAGGGTTGTCATCTTGAGCCAGCCTTTACACAGCATATGTATTCATCATTCCTTGCAGTCAAGACCACACTATGAATCGCATGCTCTGGGAGGCAGCATGAGACCTTCCAAGAAAGCCTTTGTTTAGGTTTTTTACCAGAAGCATCTTTGAAGTCTCTCCTAAAATACACCGTTAATGGTGTAGCAGTGATATAATGCAGTACATAGCCTCTCTGAATGAATGATTTGTTATTTTTAGAAGAATAACCAACACCAAATACGAATTAGGATTTCATCAATAACAAACAAATAGAAGGATTTTCAACAACAAAAATTCCATCATTCAACAACAAGTATGTAGAAGAATGTCAACAGAGCCAACAAAAACATATAAGATGAATTTCAACAATTCATGTGCAAGATTTCACCAACAAAAAGGGAAATTTCAACAACAGCAAACACGGAAACTTATACATTTTAGAGAAATCCTGTCGCAGTCGACTGGAGGTCTCTTAATGCTCATGCCACATGCTTTGTGTCACAAATTCCTTTTCTGCCAAATTGTCAAGAACACCACCTGCATGCCTGTGCATTTCAATGCATCTGTGTTAGACATTCTTGACAATGAAACATTTCAAATGCAACTCTGTGGAAATAGTGACATCCTACCATGGTATTATGAATTGTTTGCATGGATTTATGTAGTATTTACTGTATCATGTACCATATTTGCTGGTGAGTGGTCAATTGCGACTGTCCATCTGGATGGACCAGATAGGGCTGATCAGGACAGACAGGACTGTCAACATAAAAAAAGGTTTAGATAACATATAGTAAGAGAGACTGCTGTCGTGTAGGACTGTCACAGTCATCCACTTATATGTATACGGTTATCAATATCTACCCAAGAGAGTATGTTCGCGAGTAACATACTACATCGGCTTGACGGATAAGCCAACGCCGGTCTGATGTCAACCCAATCCGGTTGGCGTACCGGCTGGGCTATGTCTATTTGATTATAGGGCTATCCAATAATTGAACTACCATTAGGAGTTTTTTTTTAGAATAACCCATCTGGAATTGATAAACAAACTAAATAAACGTGAGAGGTGGAGAGGCACCTTTTGAACTTCGAGCGATAAAGGGGGAACAAAGGGCTGCAATGTGGGTCAGGGAGCACAGGAGTAATTTTCCGCGCTGTAAATTCTCCTGGACAACCCAGGTCCATTGCTTTCCTGGGCTATATCGATGTGACCTCCCAGATTCCATATCAGCCCCAAACCAGCAAGTCAGTCATGAACAGCAAGCCAATAGGGACACTGCACCTGCTTTGATTGAGCCAAAGGACCTATTGCTCCTGCTAATAAACCTATGTATCATCTGGTCAAGATAAAAATTAGAATCTCCAACCATTTTGACTCAGATAGTAGCTTCTGATAAGGACCAGGACAATACAGGGCTCTAAGCAGAGGATTTGCCTCTCACAATTATTGATTGATGAAAACCAGTATTAGTGAGAATCCAGTAAAGTTATGGTACGATGGAGACTACAAAGGTTTGCTTATTAATAGTCAACCTCCGTCTTTTCATGCTTCAAATACATTATGGACATTCTTTGTTTGTTTATGCATCTGAACTAAATTAATCAATTTATCTTACAGTCTATAGGCTGGCTTATGGTATTAAAGGTATAACAATGAAATTGTAGAATAATGGGATGTTCATGTGCTGAGTTATACAATAGTTGTTCTGACAAGCAGGCAATTCAGAAAAATTGCACAAACTAAAAAATATGAATCCATTTCTCTTGTATTTTTAAGAGCAGATTTCTTAAGTCAATACACAGCCTATCGGCTACATAGTTTAACCAGTTGTTTTGTTTAACTAGGTAAACTAGCAAAAAGTGTCCATATGTGTAATCTTTGAAGTGACAGCACACAGTGAATACTTCTTACACTTCCCATATTGAAGTAAATATGTTTTATTTAGTGGAGTATAAGCTCCGCCTTCGGCGTCGGGACATAACCAACAAAAATGTTAGTTAACTCCCTCCTATTCGGGATATAACTATTACTAAAAATTGGGTTGAGATCTTAGCTATCACATTTTTACAATTACAGCCGGCTTATTTTGACAAGCAAGTTAATAATTATTCTGTTTTTTTTAATTAACAAGTTAATCTGAGTTACTAATGGCATACATGAAATTGACTAAATTGTTAAATCATTCTAGACACAGTCGCTTTTGTGAAAGTAAGTCAAAATGCCTAAATGTTTGCTTTTTCGACAAATATACTACTCAATTAGTTTTTTCAGGCACATGTTTAATTGATACATTTTCGTCTGGACCCCCCTACTGTAAAGAGTTTAGTAGAAAGGGCAACACAATCATTCTTTTAAAATAGTAAATTTTGAGACAGGATTCTTTTCTCTCACAGTTCAGCAAATGTCTGCTTAATTTTGAAAGGCAATATATGGAGACACAAGTTTCATACTAAGGAGGCTTAGGCACTGGAGGATGCATACATATTGTTTGCATATCAGACATAATAGGGCATGAAGAGAGTTTAGCATCAAAGGAGCTGATGAGTATAATGTGTTATATAGCTTTCCGAACTGTTGTGTAATTAGGCACCAAGAATGAAAGTAAAGTTTAAAAAAATGCTGATTTAGCATTTTTTAAAAACCCCTTTGAAAAAATATGAGCACACCTTTAATTTAACATTAACCTCCTTCAGAATATCACACCCTCACTTTTTCCATGAAACCTAGTAAAATTTGCAATTTTCAGTCGGTGCGCTAAACTTGCCTTTTTTTAAAATCTACCTTAGTTTCCCTTCCCGAAAAACTTGGTCGAAAACTAAAACTGAGGCATTCTTTGCCAAACAGTGAAGTTATGTTAGTCAAAGCCACACGCTGCGATATTAATCCGCAGATATTGAATAAATTATATAGCATAAAGTATACCCAAAAAAAAGCTTCCAAATCCATAGAAATATGATCAAATGTTGAACATTATATGAATGGTTAATAAATGATGTACACTCAGAATCAGTGAAATTCTCCACCCTATATCCCCCCTCCCCCACCCAAATTATGCATTTCACATTTTGTAACAACAATATTTGTTTTGTAACTATACCACAAACTAACAACCAAACTTAATCAAATTCTGGTATTGCTCCTGCCGGACTTCCAATAGCATCAACCCGACTTGTCTATAAATAGCCAATGCATCAATTTGAGAGGCTTAATGAGTTATTGACACAGCAATTAAGTAATTGGGAGTTGTGAGACTCTGCAAACTAATTTCTTGATGGCAAAAGAAACCACCCAGGCCCAATACCGTGACCAATTCGTCAGATTATTTGCCCTTAATTTAAAGGAAACACAAAATTAGAATTCCAAACTGGCAGTTTCAATAACTTTTCCAAATTGTTTCTATCATTGTGTTACTGCAAACTGCTTCCACTCAAGGAAATGTTGCTGTTGTAAAAATTTCATCAAACATGTTACTAAAATGCATGCATATTGACACACTTCAAAACAGCCTTGGAAAGTAACTTGCATATTATATTCTACAGAAACACAAAGGTACCTGACATGTAAGTGAAGTACTTTTAGTTGGTATGTGCACATCATATATTCGTAAGCATTCTGTTTGCCAACATTATTGTTTTTATTTACATTCTGCCTTAATTTAAGCAGTTTCAAACCAGAATCAAAGATTTTAGCGACACGTTTCTATTCTCATATTTAATGTATATATTTTTTCTAACATTAATTAGAAGAATGAATGTCAGAATATTTTATTTTATGCCATCATGATTTTGTTTCGGATTCTTTAATGTACTTGAAACCAGAATCATGAATTTTACCCATATCATATCAACGTTGGCCATCTTTCTCTTCAGCCAACGTTGCACCAATGTCTACCCAGTGTAACAAAACAATGCAACTACTTCAATCTGGGTCTCTGTAAAATCTCAAAAACCCAAATGTTAGGAGAGATTTGCTCTGGGTTGCTAGGGATTCTTTATTTGCAAATCTAAACACTTGGTTCCTGCGCAAACACAAGGGCATGATTCGTGTCAACCTTTGGAGACCTTGTAGGAACTCGTGTTGTGAGAACAAAAGGAGCATCTCAGCACGCATCCCAGCAGCCTCTGAAACATCCTCATCACCCAGAGAACTCTTTGCTCCCCGTTGCTTCCAGTGGCATGTTAGTGTTGTGATATTTAAGAAGGATTTGTCACGAGTTTAAGAGATGAAGTAAATGGTAAAAAGAGGTCATGATAATGTACAGTCACACCAAATATTCACACTTTCGACTTCTTTACTACTCATATTCAAACCACAGAAAATATTGACAGCCACTGGTGGTGTCCTTGGTGAGATTGCAATATCTGTACTCACTCAAAGACCTCAAGAAAGATCTGTTAAAATGGTTGCAAAATGAATAGGATTAGTGCTGGTTGAGATGGCCTTGGTCGGAGTTGGTCCTGCAACACCAGCATGCCACTATAATTTTAGTAACATCCAACTTCCAAGCAGGTTCTGGTTGTAATGAGAATCAAAGAACGAGGCAGAATGATTGTGTCAGCACAAGCATCAAGGTCACGTTATCTGTGCATTCCAAATTCAAAAAGACGAGTGTGGTAACAATGTAATTTCCGCTGTTAGAATGGGATTTTCCCTAATAGCTCTTAATGCCACAAACGTTCCGTAGGCTTAAAGGTTTAATATTTTCTCCGCATTGAGGTGCACCATTGCAAGAGTTTGTTACAAATGCACACACTGGTTTGCAACTAAAAATAATCAGAGAAACAAGTTGATTTCACATATGAATTTACAAAGTTACCGTTGACCGCACTTTATAAGTTAAGGAACCCGAATTTTTTAGGCAGATTGTCAACTTGGTAAATTTCAATGTTGGGGTTTCCGAGTAAGCACGTAGTGTTTATGGGTATGTATGGCCCTCTTTCTTACAAAGTTCACAAATGGAAAATCGGAAATATATGGCAATAATTAATGTGAATTCAGCAATATCCATACCAATGCATGTACCAGTCAATTTGGCAAATGAAGTCCAGAGTGACAGTGGTGTTATCTACACTTAAAGGCATATCTTGTATTCATGTGTGGTTTCATGCACAACAAAGTAATTGGTCTGTCATAACGTTGGGTTTATCAGAAATGCGAAGAAATAACATTTATCTAAACAAATAGGTTGAGTGCATTCTCCATATAAATCACTTATGTAAAATGAAATTTCATCTTCTTAGTGGAAAACTATAGAGCAGAAATATCATGACATATTAGAGTAATGATGAGGATCATGTAACTACGTACAATGAAAAGACATGTAAAATGATATTGGCTATTACATGACGTCGATGAAATAAACATAAAAGTGCATTGGATATGCATGATCACATTGCATTGGTCATTGATATTGATATCTTTTTATGATGCAAAGCATTTTTAGATATAAAAATGAAAAATATTAAATTAAATTTATAGAGACAACAAAATTGCAATTCAATCTGTTGATTCCTAAAATTGTATAAACACAGTGTGTGGGAAGTGTGAACAAATGGATGAAATACACATGTGATATTTCCTATACACCATAAGTCAAATGCCTAAAAAAAAGTTATTAAAGATCTGAGAGCTCCCACTACCGACACATCTGTTGCAGAGTGCATGTAAAATAATGCATAATCCAAGCGATGCATGTAAAATAATGCATAATCCTTGCGAACAACAAAGCTATGATTCCCAATGCAGCTGAGGTTATCCTTGGGCTGTTTACTCTTTGTGAAAGGACAAAGCAACAGGCCACATGGCAGGTCCTGTGGGAATGCCAATGCTGCATCCTGAATAGTAGTTGCTGAAAAAAGACACTCGATGATGTTTTTGCGATAAGTTGATAACAGCGAAAGGTTTACAATATACACAACCATCCATGGATGAGTGGCAGGAAATCTTGACCAACAACGGGAAGTTCCTAAGCTTTCATATATAATTCCTGTTTCTGACATTCTGAAGGGCAATACGGATTAGTGAAGCTCTCTAAAAGACAATAACTTGCTGATCACAATGGTTTATTGATGAAGTGAATGAGACAATTACAAGGCATTCATTACTACATGGCCAAATGTGCCACGTGCGTTTTCCATGAGAAGGATAAACGCATGGAAAACGCATGGTATTTAGCTAATTATAATAAGGAAAAAACCATGCGTTTTCCATGTGTTTATCCAAACGCATGGAAAACGCACGTAGCACAATTGGCCATGATAGCAGAGGAGCTCATGTGAATCCAAGACTTCCATAGGCTAAATACCGTCCCTTGGGTGATGCCGTCCTCAGCCAATACGAGTCCTGCCACCGGATTCATATGACATTCTCTGAAGTTTACTTTTTTGAGGAGCGCTTGGGCTGGAATTTAAACCCAGAAAATCCAACTGAGCCAGCCAGTATGTTAAATGGCCAATGTCATAACCACCAGGCCACCCATCTGCCTACAATTCAATGCTTTACCGAATAAACACATACACCAAATAGACTGATAGCCATGTTTGAATATTCCTTCCATGAGTCAAACAGCTTTTTGTAGCCAATATGTGTGTTTGTACTCTCTTTGCAGATCAATGTAAGCCAATGCAAGCCATGTTCTTTGAGAATCATCATACACTTTTGCAATGCTGAGAACCAAAACTTGCAACCCACAATTTTTAGAAGCAAGATACCAAACATTTCCAATGGATCAATACCAAGCTTGCCTTCTGCACAAAGTTGTGACATATAATCATTAAAAAGCGCCCATGGTAAGAAAAATCGAAAAGCTTATGGAACTCATTGCATAACATTAGGCCGGCACATCCATGAGTGACAGCAGTGTTTCCAAACTACTGCAAGACATCCCTGAATTTAATGGCAAATGTGGCTAAAGTCACCATTTTACATTCAGTGAGTCATTCAGCTTGTCTGGAAGAATACCCCATAGGTAGTTGGGTTCTGCTGATGTGGTGGCTTGTGGTTTTTCATGCATTTAACAATGCTACTGATTTTAGTCATTCTTGCTACTTTGCTGATTGTCGTGATTTATTTTATTGTATGGCTTAGGTTTTATTAATGATTTAAATAAAAATGCACAAACGGAATACCAATCTATGAATGCTTCCTTTTGACCATATCGAAACAATGTAGTGGAAATGCCAAACTTGGATGCATAACTTATTTGTACGATAGAGAGGAGCAAATTTTAATATATGTCCCAGCAAGCCAACTCCAGAGTAATTTATATCTAGACTTTCTCTTATAGGGTGAGAAGACAACATTACATATTTTGAAGGAACATGCCACAGTAACCTCTTCCCATGAATCTGATGCATTTTTTTTTTTAATTATAATCTACTCCGTTCAGAGATAATGGTGGTGCATTGATTTTGCTAAAAGGAACTTGAAAGAAACATCCTGATAACCACAATCTAACTCTTTTGATTTACTGTAATGGTATCAAGAAACTGATAGCATGTCAGTTGAGAAGGCTCTCAGATTATCTATGAGTTTTGGTGCTCTAATATCATGCTTTGGAGGCTGAAATGCAATAACATTAACCCTAAAATAACCATGAGTGACTAATATTACCCATGAAACTAGAAAGCAATCAGCTAATTTTGGATCATGCATGAGAAATCGCCAAGATGCAGGAAAAATGAGAGCCATGATAGCAGTTATAGAAGATGCCAAATCTTGTGAGTACAGACATGCACCTACATTTCTTCTCATCCCCATGATGCATTATTAGCTATTACCGTTGCTTGGTGGTTTACAACCCTTTTCTCATTTGATTACACGAGATGGTGAGACCTAACAACTATCCAACATGCAATGACAACAGGCCATTCTCACAATTGATGTTAGTATTATTCATTTTCATATTAAGCTTCAAGACAAATACAAGGGGCTGGTGTTGCATTGCCTATTACTCTCATGAGATTTTATTCTGCATCTCGGGAGACATTTGAAACTACTTTTTAAGGGCCAATACTATAACTTAGGTCATCGCTCTAAAAATAGCTAAAGCTATCTGATTCGCACAGCCATAGACTTTTCCTCCTACATTTACTTGTTTTAATTCAAATGCCCTCCTCTAATTTATCAAGGAACGACAAATCGCCTAACTGGCAACAATCCGAGAAACCTAACAACTATCCAACATGCAACATAAAACAGGCTATACTCATAGTTTATCTATACATTTCCGTTCTGTCACCTGCACTTTGAGTCACAATAATATATTATGAATAACCCCACAGATCAAATATTTAGCCAAAATAATGAAAATACCCTGAAATGACAAAATTAAAAATGATGCCACAATGACAATGTCATTTTCCCCAGAAAGTAGTCAAGGTGACCGACAATAGCATTCCAAGTGATTGAAATGGTGTTGACACTTAAAGTGTCATGTGGTGCTTCTGTCTTAAGAGATCTGTGGCAGAGAGATGGAAAAGTAAAATGCAAGAACACACGCAGACACTGTTGGGAGGTCATACATCACAAGACTCCCAGTCCAGAGGACTCCTGTGTGACCTTGAGAGCTGGAAGGTCATGCTGCTGGATATATTGGGTATTTGCAAAGAGCCTTATCCTGAAATCAATCTGTCACCAGGTCTTTGCTCATGGCTGTGGCCACATCATGTTGGCATGTCTAGAATGTGGCCATATGCGACCATCTTGAACTTTCCTTTACAATGTAGTATTTTTGACTGCAGTCCCAGATATGGTGAGTTGTTTGTCACACTGAACCATATTGATGGACCATGGCATGTTTGACTGCAGTAGGGTATGTAAATAAAAGAAGAAATGATGGGCAGAATGGTCTGCAAAGGAAAATCGCATAATTACTTCTGTCTATTTGTCCAGTGGGCAACTGATATTCCAAAGTAGACAAAAAGACAGGATTTCTTATTGGACAAAGCCTGATATGAATAGCCACATATCTACAATAATGCCACCGATGGTTACTGAACCATTCACAATGCCCATTAATTCTGAATCCATCTACATGGTAATAACACACGGTATAGTGGCTGCAATTACTCCTCAGATGAATCACCATCTTATTTTGAAACGAATCGCCAAAATTCTCCAATATATCGTTATAATGAAGAAAACTTGATGGTCATCTCAGGCTATGATTTTTATTTTGGTTTCATTTTGCACTTAGAAGTGAGTATCAAAGAAATGAAAATAACAAAAAGATGATGCCTTTGGCATCTGGATTTAACCAACAAAAATGTTAGTAACATCTCTCCTGCTTGGAAAATAATTATCAATTCACGCTAAAAATGTTGCATGACAGGTTAAACATGAAAGACTACACGTGAAGCGACTTAGGTTGAAAACATGGAATATGCTGGAACGGTGTAGTATGGAATATATGAATACATTTTCTGGTTGTAAGACTGTATTGATATGCAATATTTGTATGTTGAGTCATACCACAGTGACACAGTAAGTCATAGCATTTCCAATTCTTCAAGCTAGCTTTGCCGTCCAAGATGAAATTAACTGGGAAGAAAATTAAACATGACAGCTCTGGAGCTTTACAACTCTCTAACTTGAAAACTACCCTCCAGAAGGTAACGAACCTTGTAGAGCAGAGGAGTTTGGTCCCTGCAGACTGCAAAAAGTGCAGGGTCTTGCCCTCGAAAGAGCTAGTACATGCGCAGGATACGAATCTGATACACATCCGGTCTGGGTCAAGGAAGAATCTAATGAAGCATGAGACAGAGGAAATCACAGCATGTGTTATTGCAAAGGAATGCAGGAATAATCTGGCAAAGACTTTCATGCATGCCTGATCACTTTAGGGTGAGTTGCAATGGATAAATGCAAGTGACGTCCGAGAGGCTTTGATGATGTTCTCACTTAATCATGCCTGTAATGGACCTCAAGGCACTGGCCAAAAAGGGAGGATCTTTAAGGAATTGTAAGGACCCCAAAATGCACATGTATTGAGCGAAGATAATACTTTTTATATTGGGTTGGTGAGGTACTGCACATTTACACAGTAAAAATGTATCACAGAAAAATGGTCATATATATTTAATAGAGTGACATTCTTCTCTTAGTATTGTCTGTTGATGAGTCACCATCAATAATCGCACTTAGTGCCTCGCCTGACCAGAAATATATAGTCAAGTGCCATGCCTATATTTCACATGTCAATGACTGCAAGTGACTGGGTGAAACGAAACCAGTATCCCAAGTATGGCCAAGGCCGCTGAGGCATTTGTTATGTATGCATACACCCGCCCCCGACCCCATGTGAGTTTCTTCACATAGCAAGATATCTTGAACTTCTGATCACGACAACTGTATGGTGACAGCATCTCCATACAGCTCATACTATCAGATCACCAAAAGGTTGCATCTTTACCCCTATCAGGCTGTGCAGTGTTCTTGTGCAAAAACATATTCCTAACACAAAGTGACATCAGCTTTGGAATGCAGTATGCTCAACCGATATTCTCAAACAGGGTCTGGGCTACCAGTAAAGATCTATAGCAAATACATGTCTTTCTCAACAGAAATAAATATTTTTATCAGGAGAAAACTTTGTATATATTGTATGTTAGATTTACACATTTTGAAATTATCTCAGTAGTTGAATTTCCAAAGCCAGGTACATTATACACTGGAGTTGTGTCAAGTTGACTTGAAACCAGTTTACAAGAACTTTCAGGGTTGTTTAATGAGATGAAAGAGGTGACTAGTTTTTTTTTCTCTGTCTCTCTCTCTCTGTCTCTCTCTTCTTGCATTCAAAATGATAGTGAATGATAATGATCTGTGCTATCACAGAAATGATGAAATACCAAACTCGTCATTGGCCTCAACAAACTGTAGTAAGTAATATAGTTTTCTAGTTCGAGTCTTCTAGTCTGTCCGCTGTGATGTAGATGGGAAGGTGACAGTATAGTATCGGTATTATGACCCTAGGCTTGACCGAGCAAATCTGGGCCAGTCACCAATAAGGAGTGGATCAGATCACAATACCTCAAGAATCAGGCAGCCGGTCTAACCACCCTATCAGGAAGGTTGTAATATGTTCCAGCCATGGGGATGACTGTTCTTCTACTTACATACAAATGTTGCCTAATCTTGACAAGAGTGGAGGATCTATGCTCGGATATGGGCTTGGAAGCACTTCTTGATGCAAGTGCAGACACTAGGGAGATGCTAAGAATGGGATATGCCTATGAATGTGCATCAAACCACACAGCCCGTTTTCTTTGATATTCATCAAATGATGCGGTGCTCTTAATATAATACTAATATGCAGTCACAAATTGGCTTTGATTGTAGCATGATTGGCATTACTGAAGCATGAGAAAGCATATGCACAATTACAAGATGGTATCTTACCATTCCTACCTCAACATCATTGCTGTGCTGTTAGGTACTCATTTCCAAATTACTGCTAACGAGACATATTTGGAGTTCACATAATTTACTTTACTTTATTATAACACGTGTAAGGATACACTGTCATACAGACATGGCAATGCATGGTTTGATAGATTAGTACTGTCAGTCTGTCACTTTTGTCCAGTATGACAGGTATACAGTATGAAAACATTTGTGCCTCTCTACAATGTGTTCCAAGTCCAACAGCTATTAATATTTCGTGTACAGAATTCAGAGAGTATTTGTGGCAAATGAGGTGCTAGAAATCCGTGTGGCCTTGGATGCAAAATGAAAACAGAGCTGATATGTGTCTCCTGAAGTAAAACTCAACATTACATCTGTAAAGGCTCCAACTAATTTTTATTTCTTATTATGTATTTATTATTTCTTTTTTACCCCCTGGTTTATTCACTGTCTTTAGAAGAAATGTCTGAACCCAGTATAGTGACTATATTTTTGGGAAAGTCCACTCATATGTCAACCTTACTTAATTTCCCAAGTACTAAAGGGTTGTGGCTTTATGTCCTTGCGCGATCTTTCAAGCCTGTTTGAATCAATGGAGTGCCTAGCATATTAATGGTTACACAGTGGTCATACACTGAAAAAAAACCATGCCAAAGTCCTCATGTGATGTTATCAACTTTGTCTTGTTTTAAAACATTCAAAACAACTGCCCAAAAGCCATTGAATATGCCCAACCAGCCAAGAGATAGTGTCGTAGGCACTTTGAAAGACAGAAACAAATTGCTCTGTTTGCCAATGTAACCACTTTTCTGCTTGGCACTATCACAGGCGTTTGCCAACATATATGACATTGCTCAGTGATGACACACTTATACTAATTAGGCTATTGACTGCCTTAATTGGCTTCTCATCTCAAAAGGTAGCAATTTCATTTGCAACAGCCAATCAGAATGTAGCTGAATACACTAGGAAATGCCCTGAGCTTGATGGAAAATCTTTCCTGGGTTTACATACAATAAATTAGCTTAATGGCATATAGGCTGGCTTATGGTGTTGAATGTCTAAGTGACATTGCATATCAATTAGTTTTGTTTGCATTGATTACACTCAATTCTTAAACAAAGATTACTCAGATCACTTAAATTGGCTTAAAGCTGACAGCACACTGCGCTCGGGAGATATTGGCCAACCAGGAAGCACCATCATGTGTGTAGATGGTGAAATATGCAAATTAGCTGCCATTAGAGAGGAGAATTGAATATTTCTCAGTGTACAGGCAAAGAATTCCTTGTATATAAGTGGTAAATACCCATAAATAATGAATTTATCACTTAGAATAAGAAGGAAAATTATTTTTGTGTATAATATAGTATTTTTGATGTGTAATATTAATGTTATGGACTGAAACTTGCCCTCATTATTGAAGGCAGTAGCCTTGGTCCTATAGTATACTAACTTGCTAAGTGCTGTCATGATGGCAAATGCCTGTGGCACTATAATGTTAATTGTTTCTAGAATATGCTAATCTTTTTATTGTATTAATAATGATTAATTACAAGTTAATATTAAATATATAAGATTTTGGTAGCTTTTGAATTTTCTCTTTATAATTTGAGATTTTTAATTGTTATATTTTTTCACTGCAGACAGTGTATCATGTCTTCACATGAGCTATTTAGAATAACATATTAACATCTATTGCAAACACCATACATTTCTCAAAACAGTCTGATTCTACCATGTTCCAGACTTCCAACAGAATAGCCAAACCAGACATAATATGGTTTGTGTGGAATAATATATGACTCTTGTAGAGGCACTTGACATCAGCTCTGCTCTCATTATCATGACTCATTTACCATGGTTTCTGCCTGAAATTCTGATCTACATTCCCCAAGTTTTCGAACATCATTTACATTTGGTACCCCCCAAATCATATAAAATTTGTAACAACTACGTTGAGTTATTCATTTATAATAACTGCTTACAGTCATCCAAAACTTTCCATGGACGTTAGGCAGAGGAGAATTAACAAACTTATTTTTACTTGCAGATTTAATAGGAGTACAAAATGAGTTTTTTTTTGTTACTCTACATATAGATCAATTCTGATTTGCTTGAGTTTCTTCATTGGTGAGAATGGTTCACTTATCAAAAATTTACTTGATAAATTACAACAACTTGTATTATATTTCCCGCAACATGACAGCATATTGTTAAATGTGTTCTGCAGAACGCATACATTGTATGATTTGGTAAAGCAACTGTCAATGGTAAAGCATTTTCAAACTATTTATAGGCAATTCTTTGTCCTGTTCAATCTCATTGAACCGGCAACTAAACTCAAGATGACGTCATGTGAGTCCAGGAATCTTATTGGTTGAGGGACTGCCTTAACCTATGGGAGTCCTGGATTCACATGACGTCCTCCGGAGTTTATGAGATTGGTTTCCAAGTCTATGAAATTCGATGTAAGGCTGTTTGATAACAACGTAGTTTGTTTGCTAGGTAAATCATGATGTCACAAGATGACGTTTGTATTGGAAATGGCTACACTTCATTGCATTTGGCAGTAATAGGAAGTATTGCCAAGCAGCTAAGCTCTTGTATGTGCTGTGGCCTTGTGACTATATGCGAGACATATACATTCACTTATGTCAAGATGATGGAGGTCTTGCAATCCTTCATGAATATACATGCACATTTTTGGGAATTTCTGTGATAAGTGGATTCTTCCATCACATCTAGAATGCTCATTATTGGAACTAAGGCAGGATGTATGAGTGCCTTGAATACCAAGTGCATCTCCGATTTCTATAAGTACCACACTCTAGCATACCCAGGCATGCACATGCACCCCTTGGGGTTTTATCACTTTATGCCTTATTATCTTTGCATGGATACATGGGCTTTTACTTAGGGCATTGGCAGCGCTATTCCCCATTAGGCAAAGACATCCCGTGCACCAACTGGGATGATGCTGTACGTGCTACAACTATATCAGCTCCTAATCACTGCTGTCCCAAAAGATATCTTTGTATCTTTGACGTGATAATGACTGCATCGCTTCAAAAGAAGATTATCATTGAAAAGTACGCGAACACTGATAAATAGTGCCTTTTATGATGATAGTTCTTATCTGAAAACTGGAAGGTCTGTCACTTAAGAACTATCACTCTAACTTTTACAGATTAAGTCTCTACAATAATACTGACAGTTTAGTGAGGATTCCCGTTACTAATTATTTTAAAAGCTCTTTTCCATATAAATAGTGCACTTTTGTGGTCTGAATTGAGTGACCATATCAGTGACTTTATTATTAGTATATGTTGGCTATAAACGAAAATTGTATTCATTTACCATATGAATTGATTCTTACTGAGATATCCTTATGCGGAGTATTTGCTTTGAATGATATATACCTGGTTGCACATTTCAAGCCCGAAAAACATGGGTCTGTGTTACTACATTAATTGGAGCACTAGTACACATTAGGTAGAAACAAGTAACTTCAGAAGGGAATGCAGTTCAAAAGGTTCCAAAAGTTAACCAGACCACAAAGTTTCAAGGAGTATAAAAGATACATAAGAGGTGCGTGACTACCAATCGCTAGTTTCAGCATTAGCCCCAGAAAATCCTGAAAAAATCAACTTAATGGCCCCAAATGATATTAAAAGCTTTGGGGCAAGTCGTTACTTCATCAGATGAACTACATCAGCCTTAAACTGGAAGCCGATGTCTTGGCCAGATTTAATTTTGCCTGCAATTTTCCACCAGCTTTTGGACAACCCTTAAATTGATTGCTGGCTTTCACAGCAGCCCGTTCAAGGGCATTGGTCCCAAATGGATGCAAAAAAGGCAATAAAGGCTGGACAGAGGCAGCAAGTATCACCAGTCCCACAGATTGGATTCATCTGTAGTACATGGCATAGTCTGACTAAAGACTTTGACTATGCAGGCTCACCAGACTTCAAGCACATCATCCAGTTCTACTAGACACTGATACTATGGCCTAGAGGACCAGGAAACATAGTATCAAAGACCGCTGAGATCTCTAGTAAAATCAACTTGGCCAAAGCGAATGGAGGCTTTGATTCTAACTTGCGTGATTCCAATATGTACTTCACAGTACGTTTCCCAGCAACTCCCCAATTGTGTGGATAGACTGTTGTGTGAAAACACCAGTGTGTTACATTTGTTAAGTTACAAAGCGCAAAGTGAAATGTGGTTTAACGCTACCAACATGATGCTGTATTTAGGGGAATGATCATATTGTACATATATATCATTGTTCTGGGTTACCCATCAGTTCTACTGTTCGTGTATGGATGTTTTTACTGCCTATCGTTTTTATGGTCTTTCTTAACACGGTGGTAGGCATTACTGTCAAACTTCTCTCTATGTCATTGTGGGTGTTCCTTAACTGCTAGCCAACCAAGATGACTGGTCAACTGTACATGTACTTCGAAAATGCAGTAGAGCCCACTTTAAGACCACTCACAACTGAGAATGGTTTGCTATTAAGACAATGGCATTTTGATTCAATTGTATATCACCCATTGTAAATAACCCAACAGTAACTGTTATCAAATCATGTGACTTCATGGTGTCTTCATGCTGTCTTCATGTTGTCTTCATGGTGACTTCATGGTGACTTCGTGGTGCTTCATGGTGTCTTCATGGTGACTTCATAGTGACTTCGTGGTGCTTCATGGTGACTTCATGGTGTGTTCATGGTGACTTAATGGTGTGTTCATGGTGACTTTGTGGTGCTTCATGGTGTCTCCATGGTGACTTCATGGTGTCTTCATGGTGACTTCATGGTGTCTTCATGGTGACTTCGTGGTGCTTCATGGTGACTTCATGGTGAGGTTTAGCATATCCAACACAGGCTGTCACCTACTGTAGTCTCTTCACTTGTTTACTACGCTTCATGGCCAGGGTCAGAACTCTGCACTGAAACTACACGCATTTAGGTAATTGAAGTCATAAACACTGGGCCACAGCATTGCCCTTGCCCATAAAGAGGTGTCTGGCTATTCTGTTAGCCGCTACACAGAGGATGGCTGTTATCAGTCAACTTTAGAAGTGACCACCTACGAAAAACACAAAATGGGAGAGCGAGTGTTAACTGGATATGATATTCCACCATGATGATACCTTTTTCTATTGTTCTTAAAGGGACATAACCAAGGGAAATGTTAGTTATTTGTGTAATTCCACAGAAACGATGCACTTTTAGCATTTCAGTTTTCAAAATATTAGAACATTATGAATTTTTAAGCACTTCAATGACAACGAAATATTTATCTTTAAATACCTTTAAATGTATCTAAATTTGTTGGTCATCTGACCCTGCTCTGTCTGCCATCATGGTGACAGGAAGAACATTAACAGATGGATATTTAAGGAAACTTTATGCAATACCTGAAAGGGAAATGGTAATTTCACCCATATTTCCATTTCATTTGCTGCTGTCCCAGGAAGACAGCATCCTACAACTGACCAAACAACAACGCAGCAAAAGTGTGAAAAACTTGGCTAACATAAGTCACGCTATTCTCACGTGAAACTGGTAAACAAGGACCTGATATGTATTTAGAGGATCTACTTATTATAATAAATGGATTTTTTATATTAAAGAGATCCATGTTTGAGTCGATTGTTCAACCTGGGTGGACTGCAGTCATTTGGGCTATAAGAGCATGCTATCTTAGGGGCAGTCTGGCCAGGCACATTTGTTCACTAATAATAACCAAATATGTTAGTGGTGTATAATAAGTCTGCTCATAAATTAGAACGGCAAATGTCAGACATTTTAGAGAGATTTGGTTAGAAAAATAAAATACTTTAGAAATTAAAGTTTTAGATTTAAATGCTCATACATTTCAAAAGTACATGGGACCTATGAAAACACTGGACTATTTTGTGGTCACCTATGCAATGGCTGGTTTCTGTACTTGTCAGCACATGAGACAGAGTAGTGGTGGCAGATTTCATTAAAGCAGACTTCCCAGCATTGCTTTCAATCGCAATTTGGCATTGAATTGAAAGTCTATTGGAATTCTTCCTCGATCCCTTAAGATCACTATCTCCTCCAAGCAGTCAAGGCTGATAATTAAGACAGTATTTAAAGCATTGTAATCCCAGTTTAGATTAAACAAAGACCAAATTTCATCATAAAATATTTCAAACTGCGCAAATGAATATCAGGCATGCATATGCTCGGCTACATGTACGTTTATTTTAAGTTACATGTTTTCTATTCTAGCATTGTATGATTGCATGTGGCGATTTCTTTACATCAGCCAGCTATAGCCTTTCATTTAGTCCTTTCTTTGCTTCCTTTCTTTATCATTTATTACTTTTCTCTGGAGATGCTGCTCCTAGTCATGCACTAGGGCAGAAAAGCTGGGACCACAAAGCAACCTCTAACCACCTCCAGAAAAGATTCAGGGCTAGCTACCACGTGAGGTGTCCATTGGGCTTCAGCAACAAACCACTCAAGAAGACTGATCGAATTTTCATTTTGGTTTGTGGCTCTCATCAATTCATCACGAAAAATTTGATCCTGAGCTCAGCGTACGTGCCAAAACTTCTGACTCAGCTGCCGCAGAAGCCATTTTGCAATTGACGTATGGCCCCTCCTATCATGCTGTGATACTTTCATTGACAACAGAGTGACAAAGATGGAAAATGGCAACACCAATGACAGCTGAAGAAAGCCCAAATAAACCCAATGGATTTATCTCTGCCAACAGACTTATAATTAGTTTCATCCATAAACAAAGCAAAGATTATATCAATTATGGTGGAACAAGACCAAAAAAATGATACATAGATAGACAGAAAGATATTTTTATTTTCAAATTCCATTACATTATACAGTATAGGAACAATGTATATAACATGTTTTACTTAATAGAAATTTGGGGTGCGTCACCAGAGCTTATGCAGGCTGTAATTATCTGACTGATGTACTATGGAATATGTCTTGTGGTCGCACAAACATAATAAGGGAATAGAGTGTAAAGGAATTACATCAAATTAGACATTTGAGAAAAAGAGTAACACAATTAGTCCTTTCTTTGCTTTAATTCCACTGTTGCAGAGGAATATGGTTGCTTCAGTTCATACCTCATCAAACATTTTGACAGATAGTTATTATGGTCGTTACAACACCAAGATATTATTAGTCTAATAATTGAATTAAACACTTCAACCAATAAAGTATGATTAACGAGATGAAAGTTATGAAGATTTGATTGATAAGCAATGCAACACATGCAATTTCCTTGCATTGTGCAACAGATAGGCCAAATATGCACTCATTCTTTGTATATGTTGTAATGTACACTTTAAAACAATAGAGTGCTAATAATTATTCATTATTTCGCTCAAACGTCTACCAGAAGAAGCCTTTTCAAGCTAAATTAGTAACCATAGAATATATTAACAAAAGTACTTTCTTAAGAATTTGCATGGGAATGAAAGAATCCCAACTACTGATTATTGACAGTCCACTACCCTAGATTCAATCCATAGCAGCTCTAGTTCTAACCCAAATCCAAGGCAAGAATTAACCAGAATGACCTCATACTGGATCAATTCACAGACAATTGAGCAAAAGGAATTGATGGTTGCTGAGGCAGAAATTATGACTGTGGGATGCTGAGGCTTATGATGTTCCATCTGAATGGATGGGAGATATTGAGATGTCTGGATGGCAAGCCACGAGCCCACTTCCACTACTTCTAAATTTGCTGGCTTCTGTGAGAAGTAATTGTGGAAAATTAGATATAACTGATCTTGCTCGTAGAATGAAACAGCTTCTATATAACCGTGTGATGCCTGAGTGAGTAGAAAAACAAGGAGGTTTAAACATTTTAACCGAATTTGTGATTTCTCGAAACTAATTATTTTTTATCGTATAGCAGTGCCTTTGAAAAACGTGTCGCTTGAAATTGATGTCTGCAATATATCACAAAAAGCTTATAAGATACTCATTTCAGGTTATATCCAGTGACGTAAGTAAGATGAAGTGAGTTCATTGTTCCTTTGGCCAATCACACTCTGAAACTAAGTCGGCTGACAACCAAATGATGCAGTGTTTTGATGCCTCAATTGAATCGGAGTCAATTCTATTGATCGCTTAGCCAGCTGCCAGAGGCAGACATAATGATGAAAACAAATAGCTTAAACTTCACACCATCTTACACGTTTACCCCATGAGTGGGTTGTTCTACTTTCTTCAGCATAAACACTGAGCACAAGGCACCTGCAATTTAGCATCTCATTCGATCGACATCAAGCTGGGCTCTATAGGTCATAAAGAGTTCCCTGGGCGGGAGTCAAACCTGGGACCTTCAGCAGAGCTGACCAATATGGAGTTGGTGGATGCCTTTAACCATTAAGCCACCTAGCTGCCAACAACAATTCAATTTCACAGAGCTCAGAGAATGTATATTTCTTGCAAACAGAGCACACCATTGGCACTGTCAATGCCCGGGACCCTTGAACCTTCAGGGTCCCAGGGAAACTGAAGTGACCCACTTTTACGAGACCCGTACAACGTATTGCTGACCAAACAAGTTATTAGTCTAATGTTCAGGGGCGGTATAGAATGCTATATTCAATTAGCGTATAATTTCCAAATTGCGGTTTTGAATTCCTTATATGATATACTCGCAGTACTCGCCCGCTAATTGAGATCACTATAGATGGCGCTAGCGGTCGACTTGTACACAGCCATGGGCATGTCTCTGGATATGAGCCAGGGTTAGGTGCTACCATCCGTAATGCAAGGCACTGGAACATACTTGGAAAATGTCTCAACCAGACCTAACAACCTTTTCTCCACAACTCTTAGACTTTTATTTATTTTATAATCTGCCCCTTGAAATTCCAGCCAGGTCCTCCTCGTAGCAATGGTGACAGCACTGTAGTTGAAGACCTATGAATCCCATACCTGGCACAGACTGTCAGACATGAATAACATTACCAGGTAACACAACACTAACATATGACAATGAGATGACTAATTTATCAGTGACAATGAGATTACTAATGTATCGGTGACAATGAAATGACTAATGTATCGGTGACAATGAGATGACTGATGTATCGGTGACAATGAGATGACTAATGTATCGGTGACAATGAGATGACTGATGTATCGGTGACAATGAGATGACTGATATATCGGTCATAAAGGAACTGCTTTTTGGGCATATTTCTGTTTTGTCCAAATTAGAATGCTTCCAAATGTTAAATTACTTATGCTCATATTGACAATTATTTTGTAACGTCATGATTTGTGATTATGCCAATTTAGGCCTGAATAAACATATATTATATATAATATAACAAACTAACGAATTAATCCTTTGAAAACACTTTGTCAAACTGATGTATAAACAAATTAAACAACAGTATATAAAATGTCTCTCATTCACACACACTCCTCCAAAACCGACACAGAATCAGATTCCTCTTCACAGTTTGATGAAGGATGCTCATCATTTGCACTCTCATCATTTGTGCTGCGGATGCTCATGTAATTAGCACCTCTGATGCTGGAGCTGTCTTTTAATTACTCCATCCTTGCCGCTATATTTGTGCATGTGATGCGGCTGATGGGCCAGCCATGACTCCCACACAGAAAATGATGGTTATAAAGATGTTGTATATGGTTGGTTAGCCACCCCATCCCATCAATAATGAAAGAGAAGAACAGCATCTTTAACAGCACATCCTGTCCTCAGTGCACAACCTGGCACATTGGAAATATGGTTACACCGACAATGCCTTCCTATTATAACTAAAGACATTATGCAAAGAAACTTGCTGGGTGGTCCAATATTCGCACCTTGCACATTTGAACCGGGGTTACACCTACAATGCCTTTCGATAATAACTAAAGACATTATGCATTTTAAAAAATTTTCAATATATCTAAAAAAAAAGAAAAGTAAAAGTAAAGGCCAGAATCAATCCGATATAAAACTGTCTAAAGCCATCGGAAAATGTAATCTACATAACTTCTCAATCGTACACTGACCTAGTACTTCGTCATTTCTTTGGCACAGGGTCCAACACAAAGTTAACAACTGATCATTCACAGAAAGAAGGTTTTGCCAATATTTAAAGCTTTAAATCCTACTTTCGAAATTTCATCTAGGCTTTTATTTTCTGTAGTCTCATACAAAAGTAATTATCTAATCTACGCAAGATCTTCTTAATCCAAATGTACTACATATTGACACTCTGCATACCTGGGAAATATTGCTTTATTGTGGAGCGGAAAGGGGCTTAAACAAGGAGGTATCTCTGTAGAAGTAAGAGTACATACTCTAACTTTGCTTTGCTCCACCACTTTCATCATAGTTCTGTTAGAAGGTACTAAGTTCCATTTTTTCCAATTTTCCACCTAAATTAAAAATCTGCAGTCAATATGTTCCATCTAAAACTGCACTTGCAATGTAAATGTAAGATTTCGTATTTTATAAAGACTCATATTAGTTGGAAATGCAATTAATTATAGATACTCACAACAAATAATTGAGCAGTATAATATTTTCCGTATTGCCAAAGAAGTTAACAGTTAAAATATGTTACATATATAAGCAAAGATCAGAAAAAACCGCCAAATTCATTGACTTATCGTCTTATAGTCTTGGAACCTAAACTCCAGATGACGTCATGTGAAACCAGGACTCCCATTGGCTGAGTGACTCCCTTAACCAATGGGAGTCCTGGATCCACATGACGTCGTCATCTGAAGTTAAGCTTCCAAGTCTATGAGATTAGTTCCAAGTCAGTGAATTGGGCTGTAATATTAGTGTTACACTGTTTTGGCAGTTTGACTGTATGCACAGAATCGTTCACTTACATATTTTGTACAGGTCTGTCCCACTCAGGAAAAATTTCATAATTCCCGGCGTTACCAACTTGAGACTTTTCAAACATTCTACCACAATTTGATTACTATTGGCAAAAATGCCTCTACAGCACTTTTCGTTGATTATAACAATGTGAATTGCAGCACCTGGAGGGCTAGCAAAGTGTTCAAAGGGCCTTTACCCAGATTTCGTTTTAGAACGACAGATATAACATAGATGGACGACCACATTGGGTCTCCTCACCCCTTTTTTGAAGGAATAAATCTCAGAAGTCTATGGCTCCCTCGTGCACATTGGTGGCTATAATTTTAGCAGAGGGCTGTAAATCTGCAGGCAAAAGCTGCCTGGGGAGTAGGGCAAGAATATGTATGGAATTGCTATTTGAGTAGGCAATATGGATGGTCAAGGCAGCAGCCAGGGTAGGAATTTACCAAATTTGGCATCATTTGGAAACTACAGGGTGGTCTGAAAATCTATTGATCACACTTACAGATGGTGGAAATAGAAATCTGTCTTCCTGTCATGTCTCAGGGTGTAAGGTGACCCAAACAAAAAAGTGACCAAAAACTGCTCCTACCACAGCCAATCATATCAGTAGTCCTAGATCTACCCCTCCAGACACTCTGACAGGCTGAGATAAAAATTGTTCATTTTTTAGCTTAGCTCCACAAGGTTAACCCCTAAAGGAGAAGACAAGAAAAGAGATCCACTTAGAGCCAGTGATATGTTCAGTAGATATTTCGCTGGGGACACTACAGCCTCACCCACCATACTTGAGGGACAAGAGATATAAGTAGAAGATCCATAGAACAGCCAAGGTAATTGAAAAACTATCTGTAAGGTTAAGATAAGCCGACAATTCAATGGCTAGGCTGAACCTTATTCCTTAAGAGATTCTGTAATACGCAATATGTCTGGAAATTGGTTTTCTCAAGCAACCAACAATCTACGACATATCTACATTTTAGATGGAACCAGTGTAGCTGCTGTAGCAGTAGCAAAAGTTACATTTATCTTAAGTCTGAAGGCAGGTCTTTTTCCCAAAAAGATGACAAAATTTTTACTTTGTATGTTTGTGGTATAGGTTGTGCTTATGGGATCCTCCTAACAACATTGCAGTTTTTATAGTCATTTTGATAAATTGTAAAAAAAAGATAATATAACGGTAATATCACTCGTATCATGACCTGTGGTTATTTCGGTTACTTTTGGCAACTGTATCATAACCTGTGGTTACCTCGGTTTCTTTTTGCGACTGTATCATGACCTGTGGTAACCTCAGTTTCTTTTTGCGACTGTATCATGGCCCGTGGAAACGTCAGTTTCCTTTTGGGACTGTATCATGACCTGTGGTGACCTCAGTTTCCTTTTTGCTCTGAGTAACAGAGCGCCATCAGACACCTCAAAGGGACACGACAACACGATGGGACACATCAATGACGACTTTTGTTTCCTCTCATAACTTACAAACGTGATTATTCGCTTTTGGTGTGGGAATGGGTGTAAACTAGTTAAGCCTGAAACCTGATGGTCCATCTATCACAATTAGTGAGGCCAGGTTTGTATTGATTCGGGCTGCCTGTGTCTTCATTATGTAAAGGCCTGTGTCTTTATGTAAGGCACACAACGGATCCTTGTCACACGCCTCGGGCCAATTACTAGGGAGTGACCTGGACCTGGGTGGGTGAAACAACGCCCAAATCTCGTCCTGCTCTTTCAATCAATCCCATACCTGAAGCTCCAGTTTCACTCAGACTTTCGCTCAGTTTCACTCAACCCCAGACGAAAATAGAAGCAGCAAAGTCTGTGCAGTTGCAGTATCCAGTCATTTAATGCATCACAATGAGGGGAGAGTATGCTCAGTCTGGTCTCCTGCTCACCAACCAAACTAGGCTAAAAGCCCAGCAGTCACTTGCAAAAAAAAAACCTAGCAGACACTACTAAACGATCACTGCATTGCGCATGAAAGAGAAACTGCTGGATCACTACATGTTTTTATCCATCCAATACTGTGACACACATGCACGTTTCTGATTGATTTCTACATTATCGCAATATTTGGATAATAGTGGTGAATGGAAGATAAATTACCAGGGAGAGGCACTCAGTTTCATCATTTTATCAATACCGGTTGCAATGGAATCCGCATGAAAATGGTGATCACCGAAAGCTGCCAAACTGTAATGTATTTTTTTTTTCAATGCATTATCTCAATGCTACTGGTCTGAAGCTTATGCATGTATATATGACTTGCAGCCAAGGCAGACGTAATGATGAGGTGATAAGGCTTGGAGTCCACGCCATGTTACCCATTTCTCCATAGGTTGGTCTTGTACCTGTCTTGGCATAGACACCCAGTACAATGTGTAACGGATATTTGGACGATAAATAATCAAAATAATATCAGAAAATTACTTAAAATCTTGTTGGGCATCGTTATTGCATGACGACCAAAATCCAAACAGCTACATGGCCATGCTGAATTGAACCACCAAGGTGAATACAGATGACAAACATGAGCTTGGAAGCAAGTGTCTGGGGCATACAGTTTGATTGAATTGCTGCACTCTTGATTGAATCAGCATCCACGGAGAGGTGACAGTGAGTCTTCTGCTTCATTAGCATTCTTAATGGTTCCACTCAGTTTACAAATGGCTCGGGCCTAACAATAGGAATTATGTCAGCACAAGGCTGCATGATGATTATGAGCTGACAAACACATGAATTGTTTACTCTTTGAAGGGAAAAGGCAAACGTCAGAATGAAGGAGCAGCCCTTGGACGCTTTCAGGCATTAATTGATGAAGAAAAATGTCGTGGAGATTAGGATCAGATCCTAGCCCGAAATATCTGCCTCATTTCACTGTGCATCTCAGCTAGAGACCTAACGGAAACTCTTATACCATACTTGGCAATATGTGGATAATGAATATATATATACAGTTAGTTTCATAAAATGTGGAGTATAGCTAAAGCCAACCGCTTCTGTCTACTCCTAACTTATAGTCGGCCTACTGAAAATAACTTTGGCTCATGTAAGAAATGTATCTCATATGTCATAAATATGTACTTCTAGATCCGGCTTTGAGTAGCCAGCTATAGCCAGACAGTTCTGGTTAATGGCAGGTGGCATCGAATAGAATAAATTTACTAGCTTTGTCTTGATTCAATTTAACAGGTCGTTTTTAATTAAACTAACTGTATATGCTACGAGACACTTCTTTCATGTTCTTTACATATCTTTATATATAGTGATTATCATGCTCCTACAGGTAATTAACTGACTTTTGTGCCTTACATGGTTGTTTTCTACCATCCGCTCCTCTTAGCAATTCTGACGTGAATGAACCCTTGGTAGTTAACGTGTCTTTAATCTCAACCTACTACTACTGCTTTACCATGAGATACAATGTAAATTTCCCGCAGTACATAACATAAAGAACTTCATTGTGAGCTTAACTGGACTTTCACCAGTGACAACCATTCAATATCAAATGAGAAACAGCGGGATATTCGGCCTAGGAGTTACATCACTTGCTCGGACCAAAAGCAGACCGCCTTAAATAGAAAACGAGGAAGCAGATAAAGTTTGAAAATAAAATAAAAGACCAAGATTAAAGAAAATTAATAAAATCACAGCAATGATAAAACAAGAAATGTCTGCATCTTGGATTCACCCCCTGCACAAAGAGACATTTCTCCGGTTTAATCGCTTTTGGACAGAGGACGGAGAACCTTTCTATCTGTGTAGAAAGGCCCAGTACATTCTTGGGAAATCTGGCTAATCAGTTTTATCCATTTTCAAGCAACCACAGAACGCAATGTTTTTAATAAGCGTTTGTCCCATCACACTCAATTTACTTGCATTAGTAACGAGTGCAATTATTTATGAATACCAGACACAATTGTCCAAGTGGCATATAATGTTAATTTTAATTTGTTTTGAAATTTGATATATTGATGTTTTCTTTTACAATAACAAAATAACTGCTGTCACAAGACAAAGCTATAAACATTATAACATTAAACATCATAATTACCTCTGTTTCATTGCCACAATTCTATGATCTGTTTGTTCTGCATTTAGTTTCATTAGAAATGGCCTGTCAAATTGCACCTAGACAAAGCTAGACAACTTCTGCCATATGATGCTACCGGCCACTAAACGGAACTGCCTGGTTATAGCTGGCTACTCAAAGCCAGAAAGAACATGCAGCACCATTTGGTGCGTAATTTGAGAATTACGCATATTTGTAATGTTTGTTGAAAAGATGCATTTCGATTTTTCTGTGGTAGTAGATGTAAGCCGACTATAAGCTAGAAGTAGGCAGAAGCAGCTGGCTTTAGCCAGTTATAGCTACAGCCAGGAATAGGTGGCTGCAGCTGTCTAGAGTCAACCATATTTTATGAAACTAACTGTAAGTGTCATTAAAGCATAGTTGTGAATGCATTTATAAGCATCATTATTCGCTATTGGTTTGGGGAGGAGTTGACGAGGGACGCCCTAAATATAGACCTGCTACTTGTGCTGTTTCAATATTAGCTGAAGTAGGTGTGGGGAAATGTAGAGAAGGAGAAAAAGAAGAAATAAGTGTGAATTGAGTGACTTACGTCAGCGACCTCCTGGGCCGTGATAGCTGCCAGTTCCAGATCAAGTGTTTGGATGTCCGAGTAGTCACCATGGCCCTGAGTGAAGGTGCGCGACTCAGAGTACTGACCTTGGCTAGTGAAGGTTGGCAAGTCTGAGTATTGGCTTTGGCTGTGGTTGAAACTCTGCAAGTCAGAGTTCTGTCCATGGCTATGACTGTAGCCTGAATCTTCTTCGTTTTCTTCGCAGCAGTAAGACTTTCCTGCAGCAGCACCACCAGCAGCAGCAGCACCATCAGGCAATGGAAGACTTTGGGGTCGGCTGGCTCTTGGCAAGTCCTCTAAGGTCACTTGCTGACTGATTGTAGGGATGCTGTGGACCCCAGGAGGGCCACCAGTCGGGTCAGAAGGGGACCTATAGTCAGTTGGGGACCTGTATTCCGCCCTTTGCCCTCTCTGCTCTCTTTGGTCATGTGGAGGTATGTGGTGGAAGTCCCTTGGAGCTTCACCTAGACTTTGAGATGCCCTCAGTTGGTGCTGCTGTAGTGCCAAAACACACTCCTGCTGTAAGGCAGGGTTAATGTAGGTCCTTCTATTAGAACCCTCAGAGGACTCAGGGGTCGAAGGGGAGGCTGGGTGTTGGATGCTGTGGGCACTGGCAGAGATACGTCGAGGCACGCTAGCATAAGTGGCGTGTGCAGAGGTCCTTGTGTCACACAAGCCCTCGAGGCTGGAATTCCTGCTTGAGAGACGCCTCGGCTCACGAGTGTAGGTCAAAACTGCTTCCCTCAATCCCTCGGTGCTTCCAGAATAATCTGTGTTAGCTCTTCGCACAGGTTCTCTGCGGGTAGTTGGCAAAGTTGCATAAGAATCGCATATACCTTCTGTACTTCCAGTACTAGGTGTCCTAGGTGGTGTAAAAATGGTCACTATCCCAGAGGCTGTGAATTCCGTCTCCACATGCGGCGAATTTATCTCCACATAAGAACGTCTTAGAGGTCTTCTCCATGTGTTAGAAGCAGAACTATCCAATGTGTCCCTTGGTAATGTTGATGGGTCCAACTCCATCATTACATGGGCCTCCCTAGGTGACTCTACAGGCTCTTCTCTTCTCTGGTCAGTTGAGGACAGTCCATGAGCTGCATGGCTTAGTGGACTGCTCCGTTGGCTGCCTGCTTGACTGGGGCCCTGAGACACAGGAGATGGCCCCCTGAAAGTGGACATGTCAGTTGGCTTGCGGACGGAGATATCTGAGTCGGGATCCATGTCAAAAGGCTGCATGGTGTATTCTCAGCAGCACACAGCTGCAACCTCAGCAGCCCTGAAGTGAAGTGATGGAGGGAGCCAGGCAGGCAGAGTACTCCGAGCACACAGTGCAGCAGCCCTGTGCAACAACCCTGCAGCCCGCAGCCCTGCCTCAGCCTGAGTGAATGGGGAGCTGCCAGCCACTTGCTAACTCAGCTAGGCGCGCTTAGCCAGCAATGCCATGGGACGCTGGCTGACATGCACCAAAGCCATAGTACCTGATGATGTTGGCTTTTCACCCCAGCTACAGCAGCATCAGCAGCATCCCTTTGCCCCAATCTCCCCCAACTGACAGTTCTATCACTGATACTCCCAATCTTGGCCTGCATCGATCTCCCCATGTCCTGGGCCTCCATAACTCCCTTTCTGAATGGCCCAGCATTGGCCTAGCATCGAATTAGCAACAGTTTCCCTTATGCTCGATGCTTCATTTCCAGGATGGGACCCAATCGCTGTCCGATCAATCAATCGACTATCTTCGGGGTCAGATATGAAGCCGATTGGAGCCTCCCTGCTTGGCCAAACTCTTCTCCCCTGATCCATGCCCTGTCTGAGTTGTCTAGTCTTACACCACATTTTACGCCCCTGGCCATCACAACACCATCTCCCTGCCCTTGTTTCTATCAATTGGGTCTGATGTTTAAAAGTCACTGTTACCCACTGTTTGTATCTGCTGCAATGTCTTATCTTTTGAAATTCTGAGTTAGCCTGAATTGCTCACTATTCCTCTAACCATTACACTGAAAACCAAGAGTAGCCTAGCAGGGTGACCAGAGGAAATCAGTCATATGCCATATCCTTAAATGCTCACAGTGAACAAGACAATAGGAAAAAAAATTCAAGGTTTAAAAAGAGGATCAGTCACTGCACTCCAACCCATATTCACTTTTTGCAACATATCTTTGAAAAACCTCTCTCTAAAACGTTCTCTCTTCCCCTGACTGTTACTCATCTACACTTGCAAAAATATTGCTGACTCCTGGCAAGAACAAGTTAAGGCAAGCCGCATCAGATATTGATGTAGTTGAAGGGCGATAGTGACATCAACTTACATTTTGATTCCAGAGTTTTATCATGAAACAGAACTTGAAGTTTGATGACAAAACATGAAGTCAACCGCTACTGACCTATCCTCATCACCCAGCCATGGGCTTAGTACACAGTCATCTGACACAGACACAGTAATTTCCCAACAGTGCAATTAAGACCACAAGTGATTGAGCTGCACTGATGCGGAGATTTGTTTAATTCAATTGTACACCTCATAGCAGAGCGTTTAATTCCGTCTGCAAACATTGCAAATCATTCAGTCATGAACAGATGACGCAGGCAACCTCTGTTGTAGTCCAGATGCACGACTGATGTCAAATGTATAATGGGACCTCGCTTTCTAAGATTGCCTCACTATTAAGACTGCTTCAGAAATAGCACCAACAATTGTATTTACCTCACTATCAAAACCTTGCCATTAAGACAAGTAAAATTTACACCAAGGGTGGTCTTAGTGGTGAGGTGCCAGCATGAAACCTACATGTACGTCCTCTATGCACATGAAGGCACCATCCAAATACCACACTCCAGATCGTCTTTTAAATGCTTCATTCAGTCATATGATTTTAGATGTAGTTGTGGATGTTGCTTTTTATGATTTTTATGATTGTACTCTTCTTAACTTGTAACTGTCTCATCTCTCATCTGTATATACTTTCAAATCTTACTCATATTTTATTATTCATGCTCATTTGGGTGACAGCTTTTGTTTATTGTTAACTGTATTTTTACCGAGCCTAAATACAATTTTACTTACTTACTTACTTTACTACTTAGATAAAAGAAAGCCTACTTATTATGCAAATTTTTAATCAAGCCAATTTTGACTATGCAATATACAAAAACAGCTTGTACCACCTAAGATGTTTCTTATCTAGTAAAGAACGAAAGTCTGTTCCCATTGCATAAAACTGGCTGAGGTTGGCATTGACTAAATGAAATACAGATATGCTAGGTGGTCTTGGTATCACCAGTGCCACCCATCTTTTCTTTTGGCTGTATTCTTGTTCACACCGGCAGCATTTACACTGTTATAAGAAGTACGGTGATACGATGCTTTGGCAGCAACCTTGTTTAGACTACCACAATCTACTTTTAGACTGTGCACTCAAACGACACCAGCAGCCGAAACAGCCTAAACGGCAAATTATACAGAGCTGTATTGTTTCTTTTAAAAGCGAATTTGGGAGACTCACTCAGTCACATACACAATGTGGCAGCAGGGTTGGTGTGAGACTCCATCCTGTGTGTTGCAGCAGCAGCAGCAGCAGCAGCAGCAGCAGCAGCAGCAGCAGCAGCAGTGAAGCTTCAGTGAAGCTTCAGTGAAGCTAATGTTGAAAGAGACTACGGTGCACAAAGCAACTTTACAGGAGACACAGAAGTGAGGGGAAAAGAAAAGAGAGTGGGGCCAGCACGACCCAGACACTACACACTACAGACAGAGCCGGTCAGATGGAGGGAGATTTGGCACCCAGTTAAGGCTCCTAATCCCACCCCAGCTTTCCTATGTGTTTCCTCGCAACATTAAAAACCTAGCAAGAAGTGAGGCCATCCACTGACGCTGTCCATTCATTCTAGCCAGTGGGACCCTGGGCTCTGGCCATCCCGAAGTTAGTGCCTCATAAAACAGCCGTTGTAGAGCAATTGCTAGCCTGGTTTGGTCAGCTCCCTGCATTGCTACTGGCGTACATTATGCCCCTAACATTCTCCATAGGTATTCACACCAGACCTGTTTGTCTTTATGGCTCCTTGATGGCTCCCACCGTTACAGAAACCCCCTCTTCTTGGTTGATTCAGCCTGCCTGGATTTATACATTGGATGGTTGCTTGCATGCTTATCAATGGTTTGTTTACTTGCTTGATTGATTGCAATATTTGGCCACTTTCTTGCTGTTGCTACACTACAATCAAAGTGGGTTGAGTTGAACGTTGTATAGCAGCATTGTCTTATTGACTACATGCAAATATAAAATGAGGCACGCAAAACATCCCCACTCACGGGGTAAATGTGTAACATGGTGTGAATTCCAAGACTTATCATCTCATCATTACGACTACCTCTTACAGCAGGTGATGTATAAGCTAGCTAAGCTTCGGACCCAGTAGCTTGAGACATTGAAACACCGTGCCCCACAGACTGTATCTGCTCATCCTAACATAGTCATATAAACTAACTAATAAACTTCAGACCCTGTAGTATTGACATCGAAACATTAAAACACTGAAATGATGGATCGTAGATGTTTATGCAACCCTTTTACCATTCATACGAAGTAAATACAAACTGGTTTCATGCAGGGCAACACCGCCCCATCCAGAAGGACTTCTGCGAGATATTCATTCAACAGACAAATATCATATCGATGACGTTGTGTGACAGGGGTTCATCTTGACTATGCATGAGGGTGGTAAGATATACAGGCCAAGATGTAACCTAGTTGTGTCTGCATGGTAATATTTGGATAATGTATCTTTTCGGCAGCATAGTGATATGTTAAACTTTCCATTATACGGTTGAACTCATCGGCACCAATCTAAATTTAATGGAATTGGAATACCAGCAGTTTTGGATATTATGTTGAACCCAGCCTTATAACCAGCTCATTTTTAAGGCCACTTCGAAATTATTGTACTGTGTTGTATTGCATTGTATTGTGTTGTATTGATCAGAATCTTAGTCAGCTAATCAGACCAGTTGCCGTAGTGGAAATATATCATTAAGTCTACCCTTGTGCCCACTTGCAAGGTCTTATTGACAAGATGGTCTTAATAGCGAGGTAAACTACGGTGGCCAGAATTAGCCAAGCAAGCATTGCTCTTTTTTTGCGTCCGAGTTCGCAGAATTTGTTTTCGTGGGATTATGTGTGCACACGATTTTACAGCCTTCCCACCTATCTGAATCTCTTCCATACTGACTGAGACTAGGCCAGAATAGGCTGGTCCAATATTAATGACCTTAATAGTGAGGTGTTCCTGGCGTTGAAGGGCCCTAAAACTGGCACACTGTAACATAAGCACTTCTCATTACCTAGCGGATGACACCGTTCGGCTGCCTCAGACAGAGTCAGTCCATAGAAAGTAGATTACACTTCTATGGTCCGACACAGGGCCCGACCATCAATGTGTTGAGCTGCACCAAGCACAGAACTGCAGCACGGACCACAGGGACAGTGCGAGACGAACTGGTACAGATTGGCAATTCAATTTGCACGGCCGTTCGCCCTTCTGACCCCTAACGTAGATCATAACAAGATCTCAAGGAAATGTCCCTGGCGTGAATGACGCCTACTATTCTCCTAAACTAGATCAGCTGAACCCAGGGTCACCAAGTGCCAGTAATAACACTATGAAGCATGGCCACCGCCCTTAATGCAAAAGTCCGTCCAGCCAGTTCAGAAATGAGGTGGGACGATGGTCATAATTGATGTGTGATGTTATGGCCAAAAAAGCACCTGTGCGTAAATGTGCAGATATGCAGTAAACATCACCTGTTGCAGATGGGAGAGACTTGGGAAGGAGAAATATACACCGATACACCCACTCACGAAAGTGTGAAGTAATGCAGATGGCCACATTGATCTTGTGGCTATCTGCATTACTTCACACATTCGTTTGGCATAGTATCAATTATTTCAGCTAGTTTCATAAAATACGGTTGACTCTAGCTGTCTGTAGAGACCTGTACCTGGCGGTGGTCTAAACATGCTAAAGCCAGCTGCTTCTGTCCACTTCTATAGCTAATAATTGGCTTACATCTATCCCCTGATAAATATAAGCCTTGGTAAATGTAAGAAATTAATCTAATATATCATAAATATGTACTTGTAGATCTGGTTTTGAGTAGCCAGCTATGATAGCTTTGTCTAGCTTCAATTTGATGGGCCGTTTTTAATGAAACTGTGTGGAGTAATTTTACTCCTCTTATACAACTGGAGTCTGTAGGTTGGTATCATCCCAGGCAGCTGGGTGGTATATATAGTGGTAAGACACTCGCCTGCTCCTCTGAAGATGTGGGGTTCAATCCCGGGCACCCTTCATGAGCAAAATCTAAGCTGGATGTCGTTCGGATGAGACGTTAAATTGGCGGTCGCTTGTACTCCCACCCATGGGGTAAATGTGTAACATGGGTGGATTCTTTCCTCTCTCTCATCTCATCAATCAACCCTCGATAGCGGCAAGAATTTGCCTTAGAGGGCTGCACTTTCCACATCATCGAATGAAATTCGTCAAGTATTCTATTCTATTCTATTCTACATATGATCACATGATACAAGACAAGGCAACACAATATGAGATGAGATGAGGCGAGATACTTTTCATAATTACCATCCAGATACATTAACAATAACATATAGTAATCTCCACAGACCACCTTCCTGTGTTCCAGAAGTGTTGGTCGGAATAAAAATGTCTGGATTCCCAGAACTCATTTCTTGGAACATCTGCCATATTGCATGTTCACTCCAGCTATGTGGGTGCTATGGGTTCAATACAAGGGGAAGACCCAAGATAAAAAGAACCACATCAAAACGACTTTGAGGGCTTCCTAAGTGTTAAACGCAACCTTGTTTTTCTGTGTGTTTGCAATGCAGGGTTTCTCTGTTGTTGGAAAACCTCGCTTTACATAATGGCAAATTCCTTTGGATGGACAAAGATGAGAGACTGGGAGGGGGGGAGTGTGATAGTGCTGGCAAATAATTAATAAATCAATGAAAAAGAAAAAAACTAATGAAAAATATATTAAAAAAAAGGGCATCTATTATTGTTAGTTGACATCAATTATGATAAAACGTTATCACTAATGACTCTGATATATATATCTCGTTCCAACGAAGTAATATCTCGTTCTAATGAGATAACATCTTGTCCCAACGAAACACTATCCTGTCCAAACGAGAACAACTTAGTTTTTCGTTAGGACAAGATAATTTATCGTAGGAACAAGATGTTAGTTAGAACGAGATATTATTTTGTTGAGATAGTATCTCGTTTTAACGAGATAGTTTCTCGCTAAAACGAGATAATATCTCGTTAGAACTAGATAGTATCTCGATAGAATTATATACTTTCTCATTTGAACGAGATATAAAAATAGAGTAATATGAAATACGAATATTTTTACATTTCATTTTATGTGACTGTTATTTTCAAAACAAAGAAAAAATATATACAATACATGTGTTATATTCATATACTGATTCCAAATATAAAAAAAGTGAGTAACCATTTGAAGGGAAAGGGATGGTGACATATGATAGATATAAATGAATAAATAATAAAATATTGAATTCTCATGCTACAGAAATTGCAAAAAGTAAAATATTTAGACCTAAGCTTTGTTGTTCTAGATGACTGTTAAATTGCAAAATAAAATCAATTGAGTTTACCTTGTTCCTTGTATGCACTAGTTTTATATTCAAAACCTCAGCACTGTACAATGTAATAATGATTTAATGTTATAACGTGTATGCTTTAAAAGAAGTCAGTTAAGTATGCGTTACTTAATTCCTGTAATCGATAACTACACGCTTGGCTGAGTTTTATGCATCCCTTAACCAGTCCAATGGTTTTTATTTTGTCCTTGAATAACAATAAATTTTGCGTAATTGCGTCATATATTATTATAATAAATGACTTTAGACAAAGGAAATGAAACCAATTTTCTTGTAAAAATCTATCTATCTGTCTATCTATCTGTCTATCTAGCTGTCTATCTAGCTGTCTATCTATCCATCTATCCATCTATCTATCTATCCATCTATCCATCTATCAATCCATCTATCCATCTATCCATCCATCTATCCATCTATCCATCCATCTATCACAGTTTGAGAGTATTGTTAGCATGGCTAGCTTTGAGAGACCCTTGGATTTGTGAAGGAGTCCAAGATATTTGCTGTTAATAAACCTTTGATTGGCTTCCAAGTTGTTTTGAGAGCAATTGCACTACAAACAAGTATGAATAAATTCATCATATGTGGAAAGAGGATAATATGCGTGTCCAGTTTTCTTTAATTCGTGATTGAACAGTGTTTAATGCTTTCTACAATAATACAATGTACTTATAAAAAATAAAGTAGGCTATTTCAGGCAAGAAAATTACTCTTGAGTTGATCATTATATCTGTTCCTTGGTAGATAGCCCATTAAAAAAACCTCAACGACATCTATTAAATTAAAAATAGGTCTATACAGTTAATTAGTTATTGTCATAAAATGAAGATATATATGTAACATATCAGCTAAAAACCAGACCCAAATGTATGTCCTTCCAGACCCAGTGGACGTCTGTTAATTCCAGACAGTTTGAGCAAATTACAGACTGTATCTTTTGAACTATTAGGACTATACAGACGTCTGTATGTAGTCCAAAACCAGCTCTGACAGACCATCACCAGCTCACTAACATACTTAAAGGTGCGCTTCTTAAGCCGATATAGATACAGACATCTATAAAAGGTCTACAAAACTAATAAATAAAGCGAATCAAAACGTCTGCATCCTGGAATTTTGAATAAACGCAATCTGTCTGTAAATCTAGAAATTTACAAACAAACAGACTACCCTCTGATCTCAATGAATAATCTGTAAAGACTGGGAAAGTAGTAACTCTAGATGCCTAGAAGCCTGGACTTCGGTCAGTCTGTAAGAACAGAAATTTATTTATCAAGTAACAGACGTCTACTCTAACCCAATAAAAGAGCCACTAGACCTCTACAGCGCCTGTTAAGGGCGCAAAAAATTCGGCCCGGTTTATATATTTGAAATATGGCATTGGGACAAGTGATGTATGTAAAATCAACAAAATATCTAAAAACTATTAAAATAACATAAAAGCACAGATTTTAACACCATTAAAAGCAGATTTTCATATACAATACAATATTATTATGATTCATAGATATCGCCAAAATTATTAATTTTCTAAAATGTATTTACACAACACCAATAAACACAATGTGGATGAAAAGCAAGTCAGAGTCCACCAAGTTCAGGCTCAATAAACATCCAGCTGTCCTCATGCCACTTAATACCCTTTGTTTTCAACTCTCTTTTGTCTTCTCACTGCCTCCATGAAATCAACACCCCAGAAATAACAGCATCTCAAAGCAGACAAGTCACTTGACCCCAGGCTGCTGGAAGCTAAATATAGAAACTACCTAGAAAGGGGAGGATGCACCCTAACCAGAAATGGAAATGGATGCATATCTGGGGACAAAGATGTGTGGCTATGTATGGAGAGGCTAGGAAATGAATTCTTTGATATAAATCACATAGTTGCGCCTGTTTGTAGAGGCAAGAGCCATTCTTTGGGAAACACTGACGTTTTGAGGACCAGTCTCCAGACAGCAGCCCCTCAAGGCTAGTATTACAAAGAGCAATAGGTCTTCGGGGCTGTTTCCAGCCATGGTAGTTGTTGGGACTTGCTGAGCTTGCTGGTCCATGCTTGATAAGGCCATAGCATCTCATAGAAGGGTGCTGCCTAGTGTGCTTTACCATGCTAAACAATTTGTTACCCTCAGCAAACAAAGCTAACAGAGGGTATTTTTATCACAAGGAAAAATCCATGTCCGTCAGTGGGTAGGTGGGCGGGCGTGACACTTTGTTGTCATGGGAAAGCTCAAAGACTACTATGATTCACTTTACAACCTAGATGTGTCTTTTGATATTCACATTGACAAATAAGGCAAAGACTGAAAAAAAAAGAAAAGATTAGACAGGAATATGTCTAACTTGATGTATCTATCTAAATTTGGAAATTTTCTGATTTTTTGAAACCAGTAATCCTTTTGTCAGTTTCATGGACTAGAGATTTCTTTCCTGGTATCCGTGGCAACAAGTAAAATTATATTCAATTTGGTGATGTGTTTGCCACCACCCAGTGATGTGTTTGACATCACCCAGACAGCATTCCATATCGGCTGATCATCGTTTCCATTAACATCGCCGACATTGCGTCGACGTTGAAACGTTTGGAATGCTATCTGAGTTTGAAGTTTGAAGTTTTTTTTATTGAGTAGGTGGTTCCATGCCCAAGCTGCATAGCTGACCTATAGTTGTGCAGTAAAATCAGGTTTTTGTCAATTTCTGGTTGCTATGGTAAAAGCAATTACAAATATTCTCATAAATTTCATCATATTGCTTGAATACATTTGTCTACCCAGCGTCTATAACAGTGTAAAATATTACACTTTTGGTATTTGCAGACACTCAAGTCTACAAGTCAACGCGTTTTTGTGTGTTGCTATGGAAACACTTTTAATCAGTCAACTTTTCGGGTAAAACCTCAGTATAATTGCTATATCAAATTCTGTATCGAATCACAATGTATTAATCTTTCATTGGTATATCATAGATAAGCAATTACATGTATCAAATTTTGATAAATGTACACCTGTAGCTGGACATGGTTCTACCATATACAAAAATGTATATGCCTGTAACTGTCAAAAATTGAGTTTTAAGTTTCCCTTGCATTGCTTTGTTTCATATTCATGTAATCAGTTTGTGATTTCGTAAAAGCCCTTTTTTACATTAAAATGTTTCTTTACTTCAAAAGGCTGCCAATCACCATGAAATGAAATGCCCCGAGTTAAAGCCTCATAATGATCCTTTTTTCCTGGATCTTGGCTATCAATGGGCGCACTTCATGCTTTCTTCCAAAAATACACATTTGGGTTCCTATGCCCTCTATGTCTTGAAGCATAATATAAATTTACTCCATAAATTATAAACCTATGAACTATTTATTATTCAATTTTATATTTATTTAATGTTTTCAATTTGGGGGGGGGGGGGGCATCCTGGGCACGCCCCCCCCCCCCCTCCCTTTGATCCACCAATGCAAATTACTAGACATTTTAGTATGTTTCTGTAATGGTGATCTCCTTGGTAATTGTACTTATTGTAGCTTTCTCTTTTTAGCATTTTTGTAATATACTACTTGAAACTAAGTTTTACTACCATTACTACTAACACACAAATTTTAGATGGTGCATAAATATGAGTCATACACTCTTAGTCAAAATGATGGAATATTTGGAATATTTTCCCAAACCATCTTATAATTTATCTATATTGCATGAAATTTTGTAAACATTGTTTGTTACTGAGTTAACTAAGTTAGCCTTACTAACAGTAAGTAATTTGGGATTTCATAAAATACCTGCTGGTCACGTGACTAATACAAATTGCAGCCTTTATTAAATTCATAAATCAACCTGAAAAATGATTCTTTCATCAGTCTGTGATAAGAACATAGCAGATCAAATGTCACGTTGTGTCCCTGCAGGAATATATTGGCAAATGTGGAGGAAGGCAAAGTTCAATACAAGCCGACGGCTGGGTGTACCTCAGGGTACAATGTTCAAGGATGGTAACGAGGTTCAGAAATAAGGGCAACATGCAGCCAAGTTTTAGTACTGGTTGTCCCAGCGAAAACTAATGCAAGAAGGTCGTCTTCTCCTCCGGGATTGTCAACGCAACAGAACAGCATCTGCTGAGACCTTGAGGAGTTGTGGGAAAAACAAGATACAAACCTGAGTTTCAAGATCAACTGTCAGCAGAAAACCTATGGTATGTGGCCTGAGAGCTAGGCATCCCAGCAAAAAAGCCATATTTGAGCCATGAAAACAAACAGAAAAGTCTACAATGGGAACAAACCCATGTTCTGTTTTCTGATGAGTCAAGATTCTTGTTCCATGTTGGCCAGAGGTAATACCAGGACTGCAAAATGCCCAACTGAGCTCATGGTGGATGATGTGTGCATTCTTGGGGTGCCATCTACTATAGTGTAAAAGCCGGACTGGTCATTCTGGAGGGAAGCATAAATCCTGCTGCCTATTAGCTATCCCTTTAAGAAGAAATGGTTCCCTATGCTGGAGAGCACTTCGGCAGTAACTTTCTGTAGATGCATGACAACGCACCAGCTCACAGAGCACAACAAATACAAGAATTCCTAAAAAATGAAGACATTGAGGTTCATCCTTGGCTAGCTTATTCTTCAGATTTGAATCCAATTGAGCACCGTTGGGAAATGTTGGATCATGCTGTTCGTGAGAGAGATGTTTCGCCAACTACTCTAAATTAATTGAAACTGGCTCTCAGTGAAGAATGGCACAATTTGTCCCAAAGAAGTATAAATAAACTGATTGAATCTATGCCTAGAAGAATACAGTCTGTGAGAATAGCCTGTGGAGGATGTAATCGCTATTAATAGTGTTTTTGCACTGTACTTGTATTAAATGTTATATCTACCAGTGATATATCTCGAATGATGTATTTCTCTTGTAGTAATTTCCCAAGTTCTATTTTACTACAAGAAAACATGCCATCAGTCATTGTTTTGATATACAATGTAGTTTATGTGTATGAGGCATTCCAAAACATTTCATATCTTTTTTTAACTATTCAAATCCAAAACATATAGTCATTAAGTTTTAAGTCCCAGAAACTCAAAATATTCCGTTATTTTGACCCAGGAGTGTAGTTATTTTCAGTGATAATTTACTTTTTGATACAGTGTAGATAACTATCAGCTAGATTATGAACTAAAACAAGACAGACAGTATGATAGTCTGACAGAGCATGCTCGAGACAGCAAGACAGTTGAACAGAAAAGTACTGATTTGCCAAGCTGAGTGCACTAGATGGCGTCCCTACATAAATGGCTTCCACTGGGGCCCTCTGGTGTGGAAAGTTTTGTACATTGTGTCAGCTTCTGGAAACGTATCCAAATTTTGCTCTTTGTGATTTGAAGATTTGCTTTTGTAGTGAATTTTATTGGTAAATATTTCCAGGATATTATCGTGACAATTTCACAGGCATCTAGGCAACATCAATCATGATCACAGCACCACATTGTAGTTGTGAAGACAGAACTCAAACTACTAAGAATTCACCTTGTGACATCCGTGCCAAGATGTCTGGGCTATGTGGTGTAGTGGTTATCACATCTGCTTTTCACGCAGAAGGTTCCAAGTCTAAACCTCGCCAGAACCTTGAATTGTCTTGATTCTAAAATTCCAAAATAATATCACCACCATTATCACATGCTTGTTATGCTCTACAACAAACATATGAATCTGTGGTGTTGTGGTTATCACGTCTGCTTTAAAATTAAATTAAACTATAGGTCTGTTAGTATCTTTAAATATTTCTCAAAAATTGTTGAAGGCATTGTCTGAGACCAGATGATATCCTACTTTGATGATATACTTTCAAAACTCCTTTCTGCATATCCAAAAAAAATAATTTCAATAATGTCCTCATTCGCTGTATTGAGGAGTTGCGTCAATCACTTGATCATGGCCACATTGTAGCTACTGTCCTAATGGATCTTTCTTAGGCCTTTGACTCTATACCCCACGGCCTTTTTTTAGCCAAGCTGCATAGCTAGGGATTGTCATTAGCTGCTTGTGACCTTTTAAGTCTTATCTAAATCAAAGTCCCCAAAGTGTCAAGATAGGTCAGTACACCAGTTCTTGGCAAACTTCAACCCGGGGCATTCATCAGGGCTCTCTTACTGGCCCAATACTCTTTAACTTTTTTCTAAATGATATATTTTACTATTTAAACACAAATAACATGTGTAATTATGCTGATGATAATGCCTTATACTCCTCTGTCCTAACATCTCAATAGTTAAACAAACCATTAATCAAATATCTAATAAAGCCATAGACTGGTTCTCCCTTGAGTACATGGAGGCAAACACAAGCAAATTTCAAGCTATGATCCTGGGTTAAACTTTGCCTAATCAAGAAAATATTCAAATACAAATTGCCAATATCCACCAAACTCCAAATAACTGTGTTAAACTCCTAGGAATAAATTTAGACCAGGAACTTAAATTCATCTTCCACATTTCTAATATTTGTAAAAATGCATCCAGGCAAATTAATTCTCTAAAACATTTATCAAAAAATATTAACACTGAAGTAAAGTGAAAAATCTAAGTCATTTATAATTTATAATTTTAACTATTGTCCTAGAATCTTCTACCAATGCCTGTGTGCAGACATTAATAAACTTGAAAACTTAATGAACATGCTCTCCGCTTTGTGTATGTAATGATTTTAATTCAAATTATACAAAAATCCTTAAAAACAATAAACATAACTCACTGTATAAAAATAAAAATGTTAAATATGATTTTAGAAATGATAAGATGATAGGATTACCTAAGTTTAAAACAATTAGATATGCTAGGTCATCCATAGGATACCAAGGTGCTAAATTGTGGAACCTTGTTCCCATTGCCATTAAAAAAAAATCCAAATTATAAAGATTTTAAATCAACCCTATTGGCATGGAATGGACCAGATTGCAATTGTGGAACCTGTTTTTATTTCATTTTATGAATTATTTGTCTATTTGCTTTTATCGTATATTAATCGAATCTGTTTTTTTTTTTTATAGTTTTCACTCCTCATTTGTACATGTTTCATTTGTCATATCGTTTTGATTCTTGTCGATCAAAACATACGACTTTAAATAAAAATACATCTTATCTTATCTTTTTTTCCAAAAGGTTGCGAGTTCGAATTTCGCCAGTACCTGGACTTTGAAATTCGAAAATAACATCACCACCATTGTTACCAATGTAATGCTGTTGGAATCTACTTCATATAGCGGTTCTGGGTGTAGTGGTTATCATGTATGCTTTACACACAGAAGGTTGTGAGTTCGAACCACGCCAGAACTTGTTTTGATTCTAAATTTCCATAATCACACCACCATTTTTACAAATGTAATGCTACTGGAATATACTCAAAGCCAACATTCGGTTCTGTCACTTAATTATGTGGCCTTTTTTACTCGCAGAAGGTTGTGCGTCAACAACAAAGTGTGCATTCCTGGTGTCATGAAATAATAATCTAGAATGGTGGTGGTGGATTAGGGCTTTACGTCCTGTATTTCTGCACCTGATGGGCTAATTAGGACAGGTAGGGACCATGGCAATGAGACGAAGGATGAAACAGCCATCCAACTTAAGGCCCCTTCACACTTAGCCGGATTAGACACTGAAGCGTCCCGGAGGACAACTCCAGCATACTCCGGCATACTCCGGGGAATGCCGTGTAGACCTTGTGTTCATGTCTGGCATTGTCCGGGCTATCCGGGAACACCGTGGGATTCCGGGGAAAAAATTAAACATGTTTAATTTTTCATGCCGGAGGTACCGGATTATTTCACTCCGTGTTGATCCGTGTTGACTCCCAGTAGACTCCGGCGATCTCCGGGGACCTCAGTATTGACTCCGGAATACCTCGTGTGATCTCTGGCTAAGTCCGGCGTCAACCGGGCGTGAAAAGTACACGCTGGACAGTACAAGGAGCAACGCGGTTCCACACGAGTGAACAAGGGGCAACATGGATTAAACACGGAGTGAACAGGGAAAGCGGGTTACAGGTCATTTGCTAGACACCGTTATGTACACGGTGTCACACGATGTCAATACGGCGAGGCCGGAGTGAACAAGGTGTCAACACAGTGTTAATTAGACTGACACGGAGTGAGTACGGATGCCGTAGTATATATAGAACCGCCGTCTTGGGAGAAGCATCATTCCGCCTCATGCACGCCATTCATCAACATCGAATTAATTGATTTATCGACCACTTCTTCTGGATATTACCTTCTGGATTGCTGAACTCTACCAAAGACTTGCTACTACTACTGCCGTTTCTTTTAATAACCACCATGCCACCTAGGAGAGGAAAAGGGATGGCTTCCAAGAAGACTTGTGCCAGAGGAACCTGCACCTGCTGTTGAAGAAGATGCAGCCAGTAATACCTCATCAAGACCGCAAAGTCTGCAAGGCATGTCAGATTTACCTGGGCCACTTGTACCTGCTGAAGCTGCAGTAACTGGTACTGCAGCTCATCTGCCACCTGCAGCAAAAGCGAAGAGGCACAAGAAAGAACCCCTGAATCTGACAGAAGACCAGGAACAAGATGTGGCCGACTGGTACCGTTACCAGGAGATGCTGTACAACTGGCGGCTTGCTCAATACAAGCGGACAGACATCAAATTGTGAATAATCGACCAGAAGGCGAAGGAGCTGAGTTGTACAACCCAGCAGCTGAAGACGTGGAACGACTCCATGCGGACTTCAGTGGGGAAGCTGCCGGATCCAAGCAAGAAGCCTTCTGGTGGGGCCGCCAGAATCTACACAGACCGGGACAACTGGATAATGGAAAATTTTGAAAGAAAGGTAGGCAGCTTTCCCACAGCTTATCGGCCAAAAGTGCATCCAGCAACAGAGCTACCACTGAGGATGATGAGACCTCTGATGCTGATGAAGTCATTGTGGATAGTTCAGATGATGGTGGCAGGGATTCGGATACCAGCAGGTCCAAGGGTGGGCCTTACAAGGGCAGCAGGAGCAGGAAGGGAGCCCCTCCTCCAAGCAAGAAGACGTCCAGACATCATCATGAGCCTCGTCATCATCATGACTGTAATGCATCCAGCCTTGCAGGTAGTTGAGGTGGAATTGCTACACGAGCTGTCACTCAAGTAAGTATACTGCTTCAGTTGTCGTGATAATCAAGATAATCTTATTGTTATGTTGCAGTTTAAAGTTGTAATTGTAATCTTGCAGTTTAAAGTTGTAATTGTAAATCTTGCATTTTAAAGTTGTAGCTTTTCCATAGCAGAATGGTAGCTTTGTTTCTTGGCACTTCCAGTGTTCACTGTATGGTGATGTGTCTTTTCATTACATTGTCAATAATGCACATGCTATTGCAGTTGCCATGTGACTTTTACTCTAATGTTGTGTTCTTTCCTATTTCCAGCTGATTGAAAAAGCCACAGATCTGCAGCAGGACAGGCAGAACAAGTTGAGTCAGCCAAATGACTCAGGCAGCTTGTCCAAGATGGTTTTCATGGACATGATATACCACAAGGTCATGCAGCTGGACACAGACACTTGGTGGGATTACCAGGCCCAAAACTTACAGCACCTGATGCAGTTTAAGCAGGCATATCGTCAGAAGCGCCATCAGCAACAGCAACAGCAACTGCAACAGGAACAGCAGTATCATCCCTTTGTGCCGCCTGTCCCTCAGCAGCAGCAGTTCGTCCTCCCTGCTCCTGCTACTACAGCCAGTTCATCCGGCCCTGCTGCCCAGATGTTCCCTCATCAGCATTCTTCTAGCCCTGCGTCCGGCCCTTCGCCCCAGACTCTCATGTCGTCTGCCCCTTCTTCGTCTGTGCCTGCACCGATCCCCCCTCCTGCGACATCTTCAACGATAATAAATCAGGCATGGTTGACTGCAGGTCCTTCGCACGGTCATCCTTCCATGTCACCACAGGATTGTAGCACGCCTCAGGATGTTTCTCTGACCAGCTACTTGTTGAACACTAGTGTGGGGGGAGGGGGTGGTTGGTGGGGATGACTATAACTCCTCCTTTTCGGTGCCCATGCCTCCAACTACCACAACCGAGTAATGTTCACCTGGAAATGAACAATAAATTTTTATTAAATGAACAATGAACTGTTATTACCAGGAACTTATACATTTAAAATTACTGGTCATTGTATTATTATGTTACTTTTTTTCATGTAAACTGTATTGCATGACAATAAAGAAATGCTGTGTATTTTTTGCACTTGTGTGCTGCAGATGTCTGAAGTGTCGTAATAATTAAAAGTTCAAACTTACATCATTCGTGTTGTTTTCAAATCTTGTCTTGTTGCCATGGTACACTCCCAGCTTCTGAGTTCATGTAGTTGACCAAGTATTGCCACATTTCCTTGGCTGCTCTGTTGGTGTTGCCTCTGTACACATGTCCCATGTCTGGTAGATTAGCATTCTCCCTCCATGCACCTGGGATGATCTCATGGATGTCTGCATTTTCCTGGTCCACAGCGTTCACTTGAGCAGTTGGATACTTCATCCTCAGTAGGTTGTGCAACACACAGCAAGCAAGAGTTATGGTGGTCACTCTTTCAGCACTTTGAGGCATTGTTGTGAGGAGACACCTGAACCTAGCAGCCAAAAGGCCAAAGGCATTCTCTACCACCTGTCTAGCTCTAGAAAGTCTGTAGTTGAAGATTCGGTCTTCCATGGTCATGTTCCTGTGAGGCAGAGGCTTCATCATCCAAGTCTGCAGTCTAAAGGCATCATCCCCAACTATGAAGTAAGGCACTGGTTAGTCATCATTAGGCAGGTTATCTGGTTCAGGTAATCCAAAATTCCCACTTTGTAGCGCTTCCTTCAATTCTGTCTGACTAAACACTCCAGTATCTGAGCCTGATCCACTGGCACCAATGTCAACATAGAGGAACTTGTATTCAGCATCAACTACAGGCAGTAGGACAATAGAGAAGAATCCCTTGTAGTTGTAGAACAGGGATCCAGACTTCCTTGGACATCTGATGGCAACGTGCTTCCCATCAATGGCGCCGACACAGTGGGGGAAGTTCCATCTGTTGTAGAATCTGTTGGCAACTTCTTTCCAGGCTTCTGGGATTACAGGACAACGCATCACTTCTGCTGAGTACTCGTCTATGATGGCCTGGCAGACTTCGGTGACAAAGATAGAAATGGTATTGAAGGGGTTCCCTAAATCCATACTGCAGAGACATGTAGCTGTTGCCCGTACCCAGGTAGCGCAAGGTAATACCCAGTTTCAATCCAGGTTCAAGGGCCCTCCTCAAAAAGGTATCCTGCTTTGTAATCCTAGGTCCCACTCTGGCAAGAACTTCATGAAATAAGTCAGGCTCCATCCTCATGAAATTCTTGAAGCCACCCACATCTTCTGCAGTCAATTTAGCCATCAGTTTTTCATACTGCCCATAAAGAGGTCTTCTTAGGAGCCAAGGTCGCACCCACATTCGCCTTCTTCTTTTTCTTCATCTTCTTCTTCGTGCAGCACCAGCTGGACTTGCATGTCCAGGTACTTCACATCCAATTCCACCCTGTAGTAGTGTGATAAAGACATATCCAATTCTTCTGTAGTAGCAGCAACAGCTTTGCAGTAGGTAGTCCAAAGTGGAATGATGGACAGTGGAACGCAGGCAGTTTAAATACCAATTTCAGAGCGATCCGGGTGAAAACCGCTTAACTCCGTAGTGATATCGTAGTAAGATCGTGTAAAGATCGGGTATATCCGTGAAGGCCCCGTTTAACATCCGGTTCACTCCGCCCTCATCCGGCACAGTCGTGTTACCTCCGGCAACAATCGTGGCTCGTTTCTTGGTTCACCGTGCACCACCGTGTTTCAGCTGTACATATCCGTGTAGTGACCGTACACATCTGTGTAATGGCCGTGTTGCTCCGTGCTGCCACCGTCTTGCCTTCGTGTCCACACCACCAAATATTTCGTTTGTTGACATTTCTAACTTTTTCGCCCGGACCACCCCGGATTTAACGAAATTTCATTCCGGGACACTCCAGCCTCTGATCCGGCTAAGTGTGAAGGGGCCTTTAGGCTCTACCAGGAATTGAACCTGGGACCCAGTGGTTGGAAGCCCAAAATTATAATCTAAACACCTAGAAAATCAGGTGAAAAGCACTCCACAGCGATATCTTGGAGTCAACTCAATAAGAAGAAAAAAATCTAACCATTAGGTCTGTCAGATTATCAGCCACATTTGGCTTGAATGACACCAGGCATCTTAATACATCAGCAGATTTAACTAACTACTCATCTATTTAAAAACTGATGTCTCAGTAGTCTTTATCTTCATAATGCATTTGATACATGGACCCTAAAATAGCATGTGGGATGGGAATCAAAACAAACCAGTTATAATTGTGCAAAGGCTGCGAAATCGTGCAATTCCAATATCATACTTTACGAGATTAAATTCACCAACTTAGCGAATTCTGTGACCCCCCTCTGGGGCTTGGATGATGTACCGGTATGTTTACAAATTTACTGGTTGTGTGTAATGTAATTTTGCATATTTGAGCTTTGAGATGCATAAGTTTAATTTTCACGTTCGCGTGAGTCAGAGTTGCAGTATGTGATTGAAGAACATCTACAATAGAGCCTAGAATACAGCAGAAAGGATAAATTATATCATTAAACATATACAAAAGTGATAAATATGGAATACAATGTTATAGGCCTATAAAATTTACCGCGTACTAAGGCATACTCAGCAGGCAGCACATAAATGGCGCACTTCACATTTTCCGTCCCTGGCGGAAGCGCAGCCCCCACCTCCCTCATCCCCCCCCCCCCCCCTCATTGCTGAAGTAATAAATAAATACCCCCTCATTGCTGAAGTAATAAATGTGAGATAGGTCACAAAAAGTGCAGTTAGGGCTGTTTCATGATCCCAAGTGGGCTAGTGTGCCAGACTCCTCCGACTCCGGGTTAATCTGTCACATTGATAACACGAACATCATAGAAAAGAAAAAAGAGAGACTATATACAGTGGTTCAAGGACTATCTTACATCAGTCAGTCTGCAGAAAGTTGATAAGCTCAGAATTCAATTTTAGGTCAGCTAAGGAAATAATATAGGTAAGTACGCAGAAATATTAATGATAGTGATTTATTATTTTGATTTGTGGTCACAGTTTCTTTTGATTGGAAAACTTTAAGAAAACAAAAATAACTCTTATGCAACATTTGACATTTTATATTAAAGTTCAACGAATGTAGGAGAAATGATCAAAAGTTTTCCATAAATAAAAAAAGTGTAATCTGATAAAATTAATGTTATATTTTAACGTTTACAAATTAATTGATGGACCTTAATGACTAAATTAATACTTAACGTTCAACATCTTTTGTAATGGTGTTTAAAAAGTAGGTACAATTTATACCTTTCACGTAAAATTGCGCAATTAAATACAATCGAGCGAATTGACTCAGACTTATTTTTGGAAGCTGAGCGTCACATTGTATGCTGATCAAATTTCATGTTACCACAATCAGAACTTCACGAGCATTTAATTTAGTAGGAGTTAGTAGCTTTTATAAGCAAGTGTTTTGCAAAATACATTTAGGTTCGACTAAAAATCACTATGTGGTGTAAAGTAAAAAAGAACAAAAAACAAATGACGATCTTGTAGTCTATGACTTGTGGAGTGACAAAATCAATTTGACGATGTCTGGTAATCTGTGTCCGTATTGGGGTAAGTAAAAGGTTCCATCCGTGTTGTAAATATATCTGTGTGATCATGGATGAGGTGAAGGTAAGGAGACTCTTCAATTCTTATATCATATAAAGCAGTTTTTCTGGCGGTTACCCATAACCTATTAGATTGCCTGTAGCTGCATCCCGCTACAGGGGGTTAAGCACTCGCCATCACTGTCCAAATGCTTCCGATTCATACCTGGTTAAAGTGGCGTTCAAACATTTTTGACCAAATGGTCAAGTGCAACTGGCAACTCACACAGTTGTCACTTTGATTGACAGTTGCTTGTTCAACCGTGGCAATGTTGTTGTTTTAGAATCATTGGAGTGTCAAATGCAGTGCTAGCAATTTACTTTTATTTGCTGGCTCAGACGCATCACCACTGCTCTTAGTGTAGTGTCTTGTTTAAAAAAAAAGCAATGTGTGGATTAATTAGCTGAAATACTTGTTATTAGGATGACTGTCTGCATGAATAATGGTTAAAACCCCTTTTTATTTTTGTTCATATTTGCAAGGTGCCCTCACTACCGAAGTTGCAAAGGAAAAAAGATACCTTCTAAAAGGAAATATAAAAAAAATATTATTATACAATGCACTGTATAATTATAATCACCCACTACCAGTAATTTTACCTCAATATTAAAACTATCTATCTATCTATCTACATGTCCATCGCAAACCTGTGCTTTTATGTTTTGAATAAATATACAACTATGAAAGCACAGGTTTGCCATGGACATAGATAGATAGGTAGATAGATAGATAGGTAGATAGATAGATAGATAGATAGATAGATGTCACATATACCATGCCTTTCTAAATGATTATATTAAATTCTTCTTTTATTTGTACCAATTGTTTGTCATAATTCAATAAAGGCTAGGTGGTTTTTTTTCCCCCTTTTTTTCTTCAGAGAGACATGTTGTGATTGTATATATGAGTACATTTGCCTGTATAATAAAATAATTTCTGAATGTTGGCCAAACCCATTGATCCATTATGCAGGACTAATTGTTTTTCTGATCACTGCCTTGCTCTTTGTTTTGTCTTATCAAACCCAAACAATGTCGCGGTTGGTTGATTAAGTATCAACAAAAATGGCAACTCACACAGCAACAGTGAACACCAGTAGAGCAACACTATACTAAGCCACAACTCGAGCTAGTTTTTGACCAGTTGTTAGAGAGGTAATAGACACTGCATCGATGAATTTTTTCCCATATCATAGAGGGTGTTGGCAATTAAATATCAAAAGAGAAGTGTGCCCAAAATTGTCTGAAATTATGACAGATGTTGGCGAAAATTGGACATTTCTGGATAATTTATTCCAAAACCGAATGCTGGATGCCACATTTTATACAATATAAAGTTAAACTTTGAGCTCAGTTTGGCAGCAAAGAGGCATGTTTCCATTTTCCGTATTACCTAAACCATTGATTAATGATTATATTGAGATTCGATACCAGTGCTTCACTCTGTAAAATATTGTAATTTCAGCAAGAAGTTACTACTGGCTTACAGTAACTTACTATAAAATGTACAAGTAGACTACTGTAGAAATTACTGTACATTTTACAGTAGCATACAGTATATATTAGAGTAAATGTTTACAAGTTAGAAAAGATCTTTTATGATATCACAGTCTTTTGATGATTGTCCACATTTCATGTCAAGGATTGTATTGGCCTGTGAGACTTTTATTGTTTATGGGGATAATGTGAGAGTTTTAATAGAAATTTATTTTTCCCTTATGTACTACATAATTCTACTTATATTAACACCTCTAAAGTTATATTAATAATTCCATAACGCTGTAACTGTTCCCATCTTATGATATATACTCACATCTCTCTATTAAGACCCTATTTTCGGGCTGACGTGGTCTTATTAGCGAGGTGGTCTTATTGGAGAGGGAAGTTATTCATGATATAGTTTGGAACAGTGTTGACATTCTGGATGACTTTTGACCGAGCAAACAATAACAATCATATGACTTGAATTTATCTGCTTAAGTAGTTTGCTGGCTCTTAAGTGATGAAGGAAGCTCATTTTACATCATCACATCACTGATTATATTGCAATCATGTAAGTTTAAATTGAACTGTTTTTGCAGATGAGTCTTGAGATGAAAACTAATGCACATGTCTCAATGTCATAATGCTTCAGATTACAGGACCAGCTGCTAAAGGCAGATGTGATGATGATGATGATATAAGGCTTCCCATTTGCTCTTTACAGTGAAATGTTAAAGTGAAGTGATCTAGTTTCTTGTTCTTTTTGTTATTTATTGCCAGACTATATTGTGGTGTTATTTGCCCTTTTATTTTTGTTATTGGATATTGGTGACTCCACAAATTGCGCTAAATAGCCCATAATATGTATTCATTATTACATTAGTTGTAGAAGCAATAACTAGGTGTACAGTAATTTTCCTGTTATTTCAATGAACCATAGTGTACTAGACATAATGTATTATTGTGGTTTAATCTAGTCTGATGTGTCTGTATATAATATCCAATTTTAAAAATAAATCTGACTGATGAAATTTGTGTAGGTCAGTCTTTATTCATCACAATGGTGAAATACAATAGAATTATTACAGCATATGCTGTATTTTCCATTTTCGGTATCAAATTTGCTCATGTATAAATTACAATACAGTAAAATGTACAGTAACGGAGCAAAACTTTGTTTACAGTATGCCAGTTATTTCTTGTGAAATATACAGTATGTTACTGTTACAGTAGTTTTACTTACAATAGCAAAGAATTGACTGTAAATTATACAGTAGCCATACTGCATTTTCTAAATACAGTAAGAATTTTTTATTGTAAAATGAGCTGCCAGTAAGTAACTGTAGATTTACAGTAAGCTTTTTACGATGCAGACTGGAGACTTAACTATTGGGTTATTTTATTTTTTAATTTATTTTTTAATAATGGCAACCGGGCTTGTTATGATGCTTGCCAAACGTAAATACACCACTTAAAATTATACAGTGATCGTCTGATAGTGATTAATTAAATCAAAGTTGAATAACAATTATATTTGAATAGGTCAGATTAGTCAAAAAAATTTAAAAAAAACTATCCCCAAACTCTGTTATTCACAGGTTAACATGTACCATTATATGTGACTGTAACAAGCTACAAACTGTTGACCGTGTGATTGACACAATCATTTTTGAAGTGTTTAACAGGACATGTATATTTTTCTGTTATCTTTACTTCACATTTTCCTTCTTTTCTTCAGCATGCTGTCCATCCAGGCGTTCACTCTGGCTGCAGTTCTTGTGTTAGTCACTGCCCAAGGAAACCGTCCTCAGGAACCACCTCAACCGATGGCTCCTAGGTCTCGGACCATCCGAGAAGTCTTCCGAGAATTTGTCAAGCGGAATTCCGTCATCGCTCCGAAGAGAGACACGAACGAGAAGAAGAGCTTGAAACGATTCATCGATGTTGTCTTCGATTCCAACTGCGGATCGTTCGGCTGCAACAACCAACAGCCACAACAATTCGGAAGCCAAGGGTTCGGAAGTCAAGGGATGTACAACACCAAGCCACAGAGTGATCCATACTATGACGATGAATACTATGATGATGATGATTATTATTACTATGATGATGAATATGAAGATGAGCGCTGAACCAATGTGCCATAAGCTGGAGAATTCTCTGTCGTCCTTCTTTAATTGGTTGGAGAAAACAGTGTTCTTTGCTTAAAACTGTCTGCGGTTTTTTTCAGCTCATGCTTTTGTATATAAAGCATTAACACCAGAAAGGATAAAGAATACATTGTATAGAAAACATTAGTTTGCGATGTAAATATATTTCCAAGAACATAATAACAATGATGTCTGTACATAAAATGAGTTACCCTTCTTGAGTTTTCATTACATTCGGAATAATAAGACTAAAAATTCATCTTAAGGGAAGTATTTTCATTTAACCCTGATATAACACGCATGACCAAAAGGATGGAATCAGAAATGACCTCTATATGACCGTAGGGAGTTACCATTGTAGTTAATATGCCCGTAATGGCCATTTGACCTGACCTTTACATTAGGACAAAAAAATTACAACAATAACCAGAAAATTGATACCCTCATCTGTGCTCATTCCTGCATGCAATTTTCTAGGAATGTGATTTACTTCGTTGTTGACTCCTTCTGAACTGTACGATCTCACCAAATATGTGATTTAATGGGTGAGTCAACTTCCTCTTGGTTCCTGGGTTTGATTTCTAATCCAGAAATTCTTTTTTATATTCGATCGTTCTGCATAGTATTATCCATCAATTAAATTGGAGAAAAGAGTTAACAGTGGGTTGGCTCCAAGAGTTAGCATAATAATATGTCAACTATATTTTGCACACAAGCCAAAAATAGCACATGCAATCGTCACAAATTATTTAAAGGTAGTTTAGGATTAGATAAAAGCTTTGAAGAACCCAATTGTCATTATCTAACATGCAATCATGTAAACGAGCTAAATCTCCAAAATGTGGTTATTTGAGAGCTGGGGTGCAATATGGTCTATATATTCATGACTATTGGTGGATCAAGATTTCCATTTTTTGATCCAGATTTTCTTTCCTAATCATCAGCTGGTTACTACGGAAGCCCAGATCTGCCATAAGCAAAAAAATATTTGTTGTTTACCCCAACATTTTGTTTGTTTCCCTCAACATTTTTTCTTGATATAACAAAAAAGTTTATGTCAAACATTTTATTTTGTTATAACAAACTTTTGTTTCCTCCAACTTTTTTTCTTGTTATAACAAACTTTATTCTTTGTTTTAGCAGACTTTTTTTCTTTGCTGAAACAAACTTTTTTTTTTCTATATATCAAGCATTTTTGGTTAATTGGTGAAACTATTTTCCTCTTTCCTCCAACTTTTTTTCTTGGTAAATCAAACATTTTTTCTTTTTATATCAAACTTTCATTTTGTTTTAACAAACTTTTTATCTTCATGCATCAAACTTTTTCTCTCGTTAAACCAAACTTTTTTTTCTTGATTATCATACTTATTTGGCTAAATGAACTAGTTTGATTCGAGTTTTGATTGGAAGTTGGTTGAATATTATTGATTAATTTCAATAATTCATGCCAATAATACTATATTTCAAACTAACATTTTCTAATGTATATAAAGTCTCGTTTTCTAAACTAGGTGAATTTTGTAGTTCACTGTCATCTCACAAAAGAAACTCTCCATACTAAACATATAGATTGTTGAAATTTAACTGAAAGATAACAATATTAGTTGTGAAAATGATTGTAGCAATAGTTTTTTCTCTGTGTTACTGGTATCTATAGAGGGAAGATTATTTTGTCCAGAGCGTCAGAAAAAAGATAATAGCATAAAATCATGGTGTTATATGTGCTTCATATCATTCCAGACTATTGTCGAAGTTCCTTTTGTTTCAATGGGCCAAGAAACGCGTACGGCCGAAAGACCGCCCGTGCGACTACAGTTTATCTGGAAGATTTATAACAATAGTTCTGAATTTGTCTATATAACAAAGTTAAAATTTCGAAAATCGGACAAGAATTGACTGAGTAATGCATAAAATTAACGGGGGAAATAATGGCGGAAACGAGAAAAAAAAGTTTGCGGAAAGGAAAATGGTTCACAAAATAGATTGTTATATCAAAGAAAAAAGGTTGGGTAAAGCAAAAGAAAATGTTGGGGGAAACAAAAAAAAATTGTTTTGCTGATGGCAGATCTGGGCCTCCGTTTTTATTAGGTTACATAACCTTGGCGGTTTTTTTTTCTTATGACCGCATTCTAAGCCCTTTTCCAGAGGCCCATTATAACTACATTGCAAAGCTGCAAAAAGCTAGTGACCCAATTTGTTTTATTTGGACTATGCTTCTAGGTGTAGGCACTTTCCATTCGGCAAACAACGAAAGATTTTCAACTTACTGCACTCTGTGTTAAACGGTCTGAAACTTCTTGAATTAGGTGGTCATTTTTGGGCGTCTGTTTCGAAATGTTCACTTCTGCTAACTATTCATTATCTAATTATTCAACGACCTAATTTTGTAGCGCAAGCACAAAATATTGACCTTTGAAAAATAAGATGTCAATTTTGATGTATTTTGACCAATTACTCACTGTAATAAAGTTCCTCTTATTTTAAGGAAGCCTGCTGATATCTCAAGTGTTTTTGGAGAGAATGTTGGCCAGGATGATTTTCAGCAAATTCAGAGGAAATCTGTTGAAATCTAGCACAATGGTTAGAATAGTTGTTATATCCCACAATAACTTGTATACCCCGTAGAAAAGCCATATATATAAAGCCAAATATTAAATTGCCTTGTGAATATCCTTCGTAAGATCCTTATTAATCTTAGAATGACTGGGAAAGTTTGTAAGTGATGACGTTGTATTGCTTTGTAACGTCTGTCCACTGGTAGGGAATATAAAGATATACCACATAACCATTGGGTCTTATAATACCATGCCCCTACCCCAAAAGGGTCATGTAAATGAGTTCGCATATGTGTAGAGCTTATGCAATAGGACATAACAACTGTAAAGTGGCTTAACATTTGCAACAATGATCAATTATCTCTAAAGAAAATTGTGACGATTTCATTTGTCATATATGCGCTGTGCAGAATTATACTTGACATATATGTATGCAAACTCTGGAACTCTTGGGAGAATGAGGACTTCTACAACCCACTGTATGGAGTCAGGAGTTAAATTACCTACAATCACAGGCGTTTGCCAACATATATGGCAGTGCTCAGATAGATAGATAGATAGATAGATAGGTAGATAGGTAGATACTACTAGATAGGTAGATAGGTAGATAGGTAGATAGATAGACAGACAGAAAGATAGACATACAGATAGATAGGTAGATAGATATACAGATAGACATATAGATAGATAGAGAGATAGAGAGATAGATAGATAGATAGATAGATAGATAGATAGACATGGGAAGTGCAGCCATCTAAGGCAAGTTATTGCCGCTATCGAGGGTTGATTGATGAGGTGAGAGAGAGGAGGAGCCCATCCATGTTACAAATTTACTCCATGGGTGGGATCTTTACTTGCCTCAGCATAAATACTGAGTGCAAGGGACCGCCAATTTAACGTCTCATCTGAACGACATCAAGCTGAGATGTTGCTCATAAAGGGTGTCCGAGCCAGTGACGACAGCACATATATGAACTAACACCAAGGCTCATGGCTGCTCAAACTCCCTTCTCACGTCAAAAGGCAGATATGACATAGCAATAGCCAATCAGAATGTAGCTGAACACATTGGGAAACGTCCTGAGCAGCCGGCAATTAGATACAGTTAGGTTACATTTAAAATTTGCAAAAGTTAGAAACTTGTTTGCAAATCTTCTGCATGTTGTTTAGCAATTACTTTAAATACAAATTTGTATAGTAGCCTATAGGCTGGCTTATGGCATTAGCACTCTCAATTTTTATTATTTGTAAATTGGCTTGAAGCTGACAGCACACAGTGGTTGGGATATATTGGCCAATCAAGGAGCTTGTTGTCAAAAAGCTAGAGAAGCGCCATCATGTGTACAGATAGTGAAATATGCACTGGGGATGAGAATTGAACAGACAAGGATTATTACCCATAAATAATGAAAGTTATCACTTAGAATAAGAAAGAAAATACATTTTTGTGTATGATATTGCCATTTTTGAAAAGAAAAAAAAACACCCTGTGCTACAATGTAAATTGTATGGTTTCAGTGATACTGGTCTTAGTCAGCTGCTTAATTATACAATCCTTATATGTCCAGGTACCAGAGGCAGAAGTAATGATGACCAAGTAGAGGAAACACTTCTAGGTTATCTGACGTTACAAGAAAAATACAATCAATGCGCGCAATCACTGTTTATGCTGAGTTTATTGTTTGACAAATATCTTGCAACAATTCAGAAAACACTCTAACCTTATGGGTGTTAAATTTAATGAGATTATCTCATCTTTACGTCTGCCTCCAGGAGCTTATTGTAAAGGTTCGTCGAAGATAAAAAATGTATGTCACACAAAAAATTAACATGTTGACCAAATATGAATATCTAAAGCTCAGAGAACAAGAGTTCATCCCTAAGCAGGATCTTTATCAGTTGTGAGTTGTCAACTGCTTTCACTAGGTGGGGGAGGGGCCCGGGGGGTTGTGCTGCCACCTTATGGGATTTTTGGTTGCGTATTGTGTTTTTTAAGAGAGTGACTAAGACAAAAATTAAAACCTGTTTTTATTGTCGTAGTTTTGAAAAATCGTTATTATCAGAGTTATAAATTGATTTTGTCATTTTGTGCCAACAAAAATACACATGGTTGCCTGCTGTAACCATGAGGTGCTACAGAAAATTTCCGGTTTTGGTGCTGTGATATGTACTTTGTTTTGTTTACTCGTGCTTGTTATTGTCAATTTTTATTTGTTTCTGGGGTATGGAGTGGCACAGTGCCCTCTAGAGGGCTGAGACAATTATTCATGTATTCATTTTTCTATATTAATGTCACTATAAACAAAATATCACTAATGACGTCAGGTGAATCCAGGGTTCCCATTGGTTGATAGGACTGAAATCTCCTCATCTGAAATCATTATATCAGTATGACCATTGACATATATATGTAATAGTTGTAATTCATTGACTGGGAAACAGTGGCGGCGCCAGGATTTCTGAAGTGGGGGTGGGGGTGCATCCGAGGGGCAAGGGATCCATAGAGATTTGTAGGGGGGCAACTGTACATTTAGATATAACAGTCCAAACAGCAATTGACAAGTTCAACGGAGGGTCAATCTCCCACCCCCCCCCCCCCCCACCCGTAATGCCGCCACCGGAAATAAATCGTATAGTATTGGAAGGTGAACTCCAGATGACACCATGTGAATCCAGGACTCCCATGGGCTGAGTGACTCCTTTAAGCAATAGGAGTCCTTGATTCACATGAAGTCATCTGGAGTTTAACTTCCAAGTGAGTTAAACCAATGTCACTTCAAGTGACATTGGTTTCCGAGTCAATGAATTTGGCTCTAATCCTTTTTCTGGGACTGTAGTACATGTATATGAATTGGGTTGCACTCTCTGAGTACACTGAAATTATGTTGACCAACACTGCCTTATATTCCTTCCTGTCACTTGGCCAGTTATCATTACATGACTCGGTCAAGTGGCAAAAAATGCATGGCGGTAAAAATTCATTTGCAGTGTAGCTCTTGATCTTTGGTAGATTTGGTTCAGTATATCGTAAATAGTCGTACTATTAAGTTAGTTTATGTAGCAAAACCTTTGTTCTTCGGTGATAAGGTAGTGTCGCTGAGACGTAGAAGATAAGCGTCACCTACCCAAGGATGTAAGGGTGTAATCAGTATATATCATTTTTAGAATTAAGTGCTGTATTAAGTAGGATCAAAGCATTATTAAGTTGAATCATGTTGACCTTTGAATTTTCAAACACTTTGCAACACAACATGGATGGGCGTTTGGGAGAAGAAAAACAAACAAACGGAGAGCGCTCTTTTAGGTCATGATCCACTTGATCCGCAACTGGTTCAAGTGGGCACAGACAAGTGATAGTTATTGCCCCGCGGGAGGCTGATTCAGGATTTATCACACGAGAGCGTGATATAAACTGTGGGGAACAAGGGATTTATCGCCATATTTGACGATATAATTCTGCAGACATCTAGTAGACTTAGTGATCACTATATAATGAGTGTCCTCATTACTGCCCTTGCTGTCCTGATCATAACACCACTACTATATCGACTTTACCAATTCATCGAATGGATCTACAGAACCTGGTTTGTAATTGGAAAAGCAGTGAATAAATTCCCAGGGGACTCTGTGCATTGGCTGCATGGCAACTTGCACCAGGTAAATGTTTCTTCCAGTTGTACAATCATGATAAAATCTTCTTTGCTTAAACAGTGTTAAAGTGAATAAATATATTTATTTATTTAAAAACATAGGCTGCGCTGCAGCAAAACTCTCAGCGAATCCCGCATAGCATACAGGCATCATTTAAACTGTTCAGGCAGGAGAGCGCGTGTTACACTTTCGTTTTCAAAGCTGAACTCTAACACTAATACTATTTTGTAAAAAGCAAGACCCGTATAAAGTCTTATTTTATTCCACTAAGTCTTACATTGTCTTATTTTGATGCAAATGTACTTTGATACCAAACATCCACATTGTAATATTGAGACGTTTTGGTAAATTAAATTAATAGAAAATATGAACTTTAAATACACAAGAACTGTGTTTATTTTATTGTTTATTGATAGCCAATATCTTGAATTTTTTGGACATGGTGTAAATTTCTACATTAGTGGGTCTTATTTTTCATGGTATTATAATGTCTTACAAAGGTCTTACTTCTTATGAAACCTGTAGGAACCCTGTGTTACTAGCAATCCATTTGTTCAGAGTAAAGCCAAGTAAGCATTAAAAGTACTGTATATTCTTTTCCTGTCATTTGATTTTTCTGTTTCAAAGATTTTATGCACAATAAGGAGTATTCAGTTCGCTAGAGTTATTGATACAATAGCATGTTCCCTTAACTACTCTACAACTAAGATTATCATGTATATGTCCAAAATAGTCATATGGGCTATGGCAATGTTTCCTAAGGAATATATATAAAATTCAGCAACAATGTTATGCCACATAAAGATGTTGGGTATAATTTTAAACAAAAAAACCCGTAAGGTTTGAATTTATTTTATTTAAGTAAATTAAGTCTAAATATAAATAAATACAAATCTTAAAGGTTTATTTTGAATTTTACTCAACACACCCATTTTCATACCTTCATAAGTAAAAATATTGTTCATGCGCGTATTACTCTTAGCTGGCTAACTAAAGGAACTACACATTAAACCCTTCTAATGCTCTGGCAAGGAAACGAGAAGGCGGTCTCTTGTGAGTGGCTTGAATAGGCCTTTATTGGCAACATACATGAATCAACACACATACAAGAGACATTGCTCTTGTGGAAGCCCATGCTCCTCGAACACAAGGAATTCGCAAATGTCTCTGAAAACGTACATGTTAGTTATAGAACTTTAACATGAATGAAACTTATATATATTAGTATAAACGTCATGAGCAACAGACATGACTTAGTCTAGTCTTATGGTAAGTTAAACAGTACCAGACTTATCCTAGTCTTATATAACTTAGACAATAATAATCAGCACAGGACTTATTCTAATGTTATCGCAACTTAGATAATAATACTCACTGTGACAGACTGAAAATATATATACATATGATAAATATGTTATACAAGCAAATATATCGAGAAAAATGGTGAACCATCTAGAATTAAATGAACAATTTTGATGGGGTATTGGGAGGGTGGGAACGAAGGAATGAAAGCGAATGACCACTTAGCCCTTGTCCCATAGTTTTATAGGGCTTGAAAAGGGATTAAAATGATATGCCTATTATTGGCCGATATGAGGAGTGCGGCGCCAGGAAAGGTGGGGAGCATTAATGCTTAACTAATTTTATATTAATAAAATATATTTAAACCCTTCTAATGCTCTGGCAAGGAAACGAGAAGGCGGTCTCTTGTGAGTGGCTTGAATAGGCCTTTATTGGCAACATACATGAATCAACACACATACAAGAGACATTGCTCTTGTGGAAGCCCATTAGTGCGAAGCAATTCCCAAGAGCTATAGTATAAGGAAATTAAGAGGAAAAAAAATAGGGTTAAATCTAAAAATTTGCATATGATGTGTAATTATTTGGGTGCGGTGAAGAGGGGGCGAGGACCTGAAGCAAAAAGGGCTGCCAAAGATGCAGTCTGTGCATCTGAAGGCCTAATGTATAATTTATAGGCTTCAGACTTCCAGCGCCCGAGGCGCTTAATTACAGGCTCTGGCAACTGAAGTGCTGCGGCGTCAGTAGCAACACCAGCCCGCAGAGAATGGGGAGTGATATTGTCTGCTGAAAACCCTGCAGCCTGAAAAATCTGCTTCATTCTAAATGATAATAACCTGTGCATCAAAGGTGCACCATCATGGAATAAGAATAATGGAGAGTCAGGAGATGCTTTCCTGGCTCTAAGGTATAAGCTTAAAGAGCAGTAGGCACATACCTCCATGCCAGAACAACCTATTGTAACAGAAAAACCGGCTATTGACGTTTTGGAGGAGGGTACTCTAATTACCATGAACGGTTCGGCTGATTGGTGAAAAGTAACTGCGGACGCCACTAGGGGCCTAGACGCCCCTGGCGAGAAACAGTACTCCGATGCACGAAGACATCCAAAGTACGCGAGCAACATTGCCGAAAATATCATGAGATTGTCATAATCATATGGGAGCAATCGCTGCAGATGATGAAGCATCTGGTATGAGACAGGAGAGGCCCTGACTGGCCCTGGACTCGCCCGCTCTACTGATTTGAGAGCCCACTTGAGTCGTGTGGTGTAAATATCTCTATGAGGAATGCCTGCTGCGACCAGCCACGCTCTCACCCCGGAGAGATATACCCTAATGGATGCGAGGGAAAGATTATTTAATGACAAATAAGCTATAAACCAGAGAGCTGTAAGCTCGTCGAACTCCAAGGGATCTAACATATAAACACTGGAGAAATGGAGATACCGGTTGACTGCAGCAGAATAGGAGCGGCGAGAGTTAAGGGCCAGCCCGGCACCAACCAAACCAGCTACCCGTAAATCGAGATCTGAAAAAAGACATAAATAATTTCAGAGAAGCTCATCATAGTAAGTGACGTTTGACGGCCAAATACGGGCCGGGATGCAATGTCCCATACGCCCTAGGAACTCATCGATTCTTCCTCTACTGAGGAGATCAGCATTGACATTGTCAAGCGTGGCAATGTAAACAACAATAACGTCTATTCTATGACTCTCTACAATCAGAGCCCATTGTCTTACCAGCTCCATGATTTCAGGCACTGGGGTATACAATTTATTCAATATATAACACGCAGCTGAATTGTCGACATGAAAAATTACTTTTAAAACAGCCCAGTCTGCAGCCCAAGTGGCCAATGCCTTTACTGCCGCGTGCATCTCTCGCCAATTGATGGATTGGTGGCCCAAAGGAGCCTGTGCACCTACGTACTGAATAGCAAACCAGCTATTGCCGGCCACGGCGCCATAACCAAAATCACTGGCGTCCGTATAGACATGCCATACTTTACCGACAGACCAGTCAGTCTTAAACATATGCACGCCGTTATGACCATCAATGCAGTTGTACCACCACTCGATGTCAGCTATGGCTTCTGCCGACAGGCGAACTTTATGGTGCAGCAACTTCGGCCTCTTGGCTAAGCCTATAAGTCGACCAAGAAAAGCCCTACCCGAGCGCACAACACGTGCAGCAAAAGCTAGCTTACCTACTAAACTAAGCAAACCTCTCTTTGTGCTTACTCGCTTGGATCGCCAGCTCGCGAGAACACTCTTAATCTCAGCTACCCTGTCTTCAGAAATACTAAGCTCAAAATGCTCGCCATCAACAATAATCCCTAGGAATTCTACTACCCTGGATGGAGAAGTTACTTTGGCTGAATGGACTTAAAAACCAGATTATCTGTGACCCCTTCATACGTCATGAACGCACGTAGTGCTTCTGCAAAACAGTCAAAAAGCGCCGGTGCTGATCGAAGTCCGAAATTCAAAACTTTAGAAAAATAAAATTGAGGGGAATCTGCGATTGAAGACCACTGAAATCCTAATAAGTGCCAATCATCAGGATGCACGCCTATGTGCTTATAGGCATCCTTCAAGTCCAACTTGGACATATAAGGTGCCTGGAATTTAGTGCAGCAATCGACAGCATCATCGACAGTAGAATACTGCAATGAAAAATCATCAGAATCTATGTCACCATTAACTGAGCATGAAGGCGGATAGGACAAGTCATGTATCAGCCTAATCTTTGACTTATCCCGTTTCATAAATGTGCCCAACGGTGAAACCACATAAAAATCAAAATCGGGTATTTCAAAAGGGCCATACAATCGACCCATGGCAAGGTCGAGGTCAATGACCCCGGTTACAGCTTTATGAAATTCGAAGGCTGAAGGCCAGTTAGGGGATATGACTGTAGCAGAAGCTGCAGGCCTCCCAATTTTAACCCCGTTATGTAATTGGTCAAGCAGGCGCTGGGCTTTCTCTAGATTATAAACTAAGGGTAAGTGCTCAATCCAATATGGTTCATTCAGGAATATTATTGGGCCTCTGCTTAGACTTGCTGCATTTGGTACAAATCCTGAACCCTTCATGACCTCCACATCCGACACAGACATGTTTTCTACTGCACTTGGCACCATATTTACACCTGTCGTCTTGGAATCTATAGCAGACCTCATTATGGGATTGACCTTGGGTCTGAACTTGACCTGGTTTTTTGAATTTGGACAAGTCATTGGCCTGCCCAGGGCCACGAAAGGGACAATCCAGAGTCACGTGATCAATGGCGGCACACTTATTACACCTGCCAGTGCTACGCAATGCTGAGGAGTCAAATGTCAAAACGTATAGCTCTTGGTTTAGCCTAGAAAACCTAAGTGACTTACGGACACCAAGAGATCGGCGATGGCGGGTATCATATGTGAGGACAAATGGCAATTTAAACTTGTGAAGCATAGTAAGAATGAAAGAGCGATAATTCACCATTTCAACGAATACATCAAAACCAAAATGGCCACACAGGAGGAGCTCATAAGTTCCCCAGGCTTCAAGCCACTTAAAGGAATTAGAAATGGCTCTCTTACTTCTCTGATACTTAAAATTGACTACGCCATTAATATCAACCAGACTATGAAGTTCGTCATTGTCGACTACAGCAATGCTAATTAACTCGACAAGCTCAATGAACTCACCACTAATTGCGGATTCTCTGGTGCGATTGGCGACGTGCTCTGTCCCCGGAATGGCGACGAGCTCCATGTTGTGTCCGTGGGCACCTGGCCAAACTGCTTTATGATTGTTCATGGACTTGTCGACGCTGAAGTCTGATGTGTCGTACGTTCTCAGGTCGATTGGAGGCGGAATAGCGCATCGTTCCTCGTTCGTACGCCTGTCATTCCAGGTATCTCCTTGGCCCAGGTTATGATGCCTCATCATCTCATGGAGTGACCTCTCTGGCTGGACGGGATGACGGTGGACAGCAAACTTAGAGGGCCTTTCCTCATTCCATAACTTCTGGCTTGGAGACTCGGCATCGAACCCTGCGAGGCGAACGCCCCGCTCACGCTCAAGCCATGCTTGACCACGTGCATCACTCTCTGGTATTGGGGCCCGGGAGGGCGAGGATTCTATCCTCCCAACAAAATCTCGACTTCTCACTTTCTCTCTCTCTGGCACGGGACTGAATTCTCTGGCTCTTTCTTGTCTGTAATGTGTCACTCTATCACAGTTTACGGGCTCACGTTTCTGTATCCTTTCTCTCAAATCTCTTGCCTCTCTCAATTCTCTCAAATCTCGTATTTCTCTCAATTCTCTCATTTCTCTCCTCTCTCTCTCATCTCTCTCACGCATGTACATGGGATTCTCCAACTCCCCACTCATGCTTCTTATGTAACTTTCACTTTCACAAGACCTTCTCGCCACCCTGTCTCGACCAGCGCTGTGGTCATTAACATACAACGTATCAGCCTCTCTCTCTCGCACCTGATCTCTCTCATAACTGTATGGTGGCCTCACGAATCCGGCGAAGCCTTCATCGCCACCTAGGGCATAGCCTGCTACCGACAAACCTACCATTTGGTCATCCGCTAACGCTGAAAACTCAGTTCTGTGACACTTAGGTTGGGCAGGGCTAGCCAAGTATTCGCTCTCGCAGCTCCTCTTATCGTTCTCATCCCGCCTCCCACCATTGCTCTAATCTGAGCCCAACATCTCGTCAACTGTAACATTCTGTTTACCGGACCCTTGATTAGCTGAATCATCATCTTTTTGCTGGGCAATAGTCCTACTAACCGACAAAGACTGCTGGCACTTGCCTGGCCCATACGGGCCCAGATGACCTCGTATAGCACGCCCGCAGACTGAGCAACTTCTAGGCTTCTTCTTTGATCGAGTCTTAGACATCATGAATAATATGTTGAAAATTTTTTTCAATAACTCACTTCAACTACACACTTGTAATGCTTATTCGGTGGTGTGAAGAACAACCAGCTTTGTTGAATAGAAGATGCAGATGTCTCAGAAGGCTTAGGAAGCTGTCGGTGCGTCAGGTCCTCGAGCACTCAGTGCGTTGGTGCGTGGTGCTGTGACAAACGATGGGATGAGCTGGACGAAACGAAGGAATGAAAGCGAATGACCACTTAGCCCTTGTCCCATAGTTTTATAGGGCTTGAAAAGGGATTAAAATGATATGCCTATGATTGGCCGATATGAGGAGTGCGGCGCCAGGAAAGGTGGGGAGCATTAATGCTTAACTAATTTTATATTAATAAAATATATTTATCAGTTGCCATATTTACTGAATTGTTAGGTTGCTGATTTGCATTTAATATGTGGCATTTAAATTAGTTTTTTTTTTAACCAAACACTTAACAGGTGTATATTAAGAAAACATTAATACGTATTAGAGTCAAATGACAGTAATATAGATCATTATGTAACTAATTATTATGAAATTGCTAATCATAAACAAAAACTGTTGACTGGGTTGAATATGGCAATACTATGATCAATTATTTAATAATTGTATGCACATGAATTGTACAACATTTACGGCTGCCATTGCTAAGTATGGGATGCTCAGGAATATGAAGGAAGCAACACAAGAATTTTTTCCAGATAATTATGAAAAAAAAACATATGTAAAAAATGAAGCTTAAAAAGTAAAGGTACAATAATCTGGATATATCATTGGCAAAATTTTACTGATGTAGGGTGAGTACCAAGTTTTTCATATTTTCCTTATTATATAAAATTATCTGTCATTAAAACCCCAAAAAGGTACACTATTTTAGACATATTCTTAGTTATGTATGCATGTACGTGCAGCAGTGTCTGTGTGTTGCTCTGGAAATTGAATTTGTATTTTTTTTCTAATTTTTCCAAATATATTTTTTAATTTTTCTCTTTTTGTAAAACACAGCTGAGGAATGATTATGATAGCCGATACAACCACCTGCTAGAAAGAACATGCAAAAAAATGTTTTATGTAACAAGGCAAAACCTATCACAAGTTCATTCTTCACTGGGCAGATTACGCCATATGAGATGAGAGATAATCTTAAGCTTGTGAAGCCTGTTTACAACACTATGCAATATGATTTCAGAACTAATATATATCAAGGTGCTTTGATTTGGAATTCCTTACCTGTTGAACTAAAAAAAGTAAATGAATTAGCTAAGTTCAAAGATTTATTAAGACGTTGTAATTCCTTAAAGGTGTAATTGTGGATCATGTATATTCTGTCAGCAGAATAATTTATGATCATTGTGTATTTAAGTCATAATCTAATTCTAATCATCTGTTTATGTATCTTTTTTCATTGTTATTGTTATGTTTACCAGTCGACTAAAAGCTTTATAGCTTATTGTTTTGTTTTGCACCTCCGACTATAAATAAACTTTTATCTTATCTTACATGACACTTATGCATGAGAACATTGAAGTACACGATTATGACTCACTAAGTAATATTTTAATATGCACCTAATGCTTCACAATTGTTGTGTGTCCATTCTCTTTACAGGGTACATTTTCGTATCTTAAATTGTGACCTACAGGCATGACAGCACTTAGTAAGTTAGCATACAATAAGACCAAGGATATATACTAGCAAGTTAGCATACAATAAGACCAAGGATATATACTAGCAAGTTAGCATACAATAAGACCAAGGATATATACTAGCAAGTTAGCATACAATAAGACCAAGGATATAATAATTATACTGACTTCGTCAACAGCTTTTAGGATGAGGCCAGTTTCAGCAAAAAAAAAAAAATCATGTAACACCTCAAAAGTGGTACTATTATACATAAAAATAATTTTCCTTTCTAATGTAAGTGATAACTTTCATTTATGGGTATTTACCACTTTATTTTGGGGGGATTCCTAGCCTGTTCACTGGGAATGTTCAATTCTCATCCCTAGTGAAAGCTATTTGCATATTTCACCTTTTTAAAAACAAACTCCCTGATTGGCCAATATCTCCCAACCCCACTGTGCTGTCAGCTTCAAGCCAATTAAGTGACCTCTTTGTTTACATTTACTGCTGCTTCACAAGAATTAGGTTTACTCAATGCAAACATAACTAATCATTTGATCAGCAATTTCACTGTTATACATTCACTGCCATAAGCCAGCCTATAATTGCTTGTATTGAAGTCTAACTGGTAAACTAGCAAAATAATTGCCATCAAATTTCTAACTTTCACAAACTTTAAATGTTATTATGGTAGCTGTGACCTAAATGTTGTGTAAAACAGCTTCTAATTGGTCAGCTGCTCAGAGTATTTCCCAATGTATTCAGCTACATTCTGATTGGCTGTTGGCTCTTTGCAAATCACAAAGTGCTGTCATGAGCATGGACATATATGTTGGCAAACGCCTGTGGGTGAACCCAGCACCCAACAATAAATATTTGCTACCACATATTGCATAATCTTCCACTGTATATATAACCTGGATTTTCAGATCCCTGACTTCAATGAAAAACGATTCCCTTTCATCAAGGAGCATGGCAGAATGTACCCAAGAGTGTGGAGAATGTGGATTGGACCATTTGTGCCAGTTGTGTCCGTCTGCCATCCAGATACTGTGAAAATCCTGGTCAAGACTGAGGAGCCAAAATTTACTGATGCAATAACAGGCTATGTGCTGGCCATGCCCTGGCTAGGTAATAAGGGTTATGGTTTTACAACTGAATATCTTCTTGTCTGGTGAACTGACTGGCACCAGAAATTTTACTAGACTTTTATATCTGCAATTAAGTAGCTACCTACAGTGCAGCAAGCCCATCGGATGTTCTACTGTATGTTTTTACGTAAAACTGAAATCATTATGGTCAGCAATATTAAGGATTGTTACAATTTTCTTAACTTGGACTGGTATGACCAGTGGCGAAGATTTGCAATTTGTCTAGGGGGGGGGGAGGGAAAACCAATCAGAGCCACAAAACAAAAACAGGAGTTGACCAAGCTTATTGACCATGCATGACCAGCTGTAGGACGAGATCATGCAGGAGCATACATTGTTAATTGTGAACAATACGCCTGTACTATTTATAGATGTGTTTTGGTGTATCCAGGTGAAGGTCTCTTAATCAGCGCTGGACAAAAGTGGAAAAGAAACAGGAGACTCCTGACACCAGCTTTTCATTTTGACATCCTCAAGAGCTATATTTCTGTCTACAATGACGAAGCAGAAATATTGATGGTATTTGCATCCCAACAGCTTGTTTTTGCATCTCATTATACCACTTTTCATCCCAGATATAATGCCAGATCTAGTCTACATCATTTCAAATTTTTTCATCGTGTCTAACATATAGACATGGCATGTTGTCTGAGATACCATGCTTAAAAATAATTGTTTGTTTCAGACAATAATTGTTTCACTGTGTCCATCCAAGATTTAGTTTAAAGCCAAATTCCTTGACTTGGAAACCAGTCTCAGAGACTTGGAAACTAAATTCCAGATGATGATTATTTTTGTACAAATATGTGAAAACTAATAAAATACTCACTCACACTCTGAAACTAACAATCTTTATTGAGGGTGCGCCATAACGAAAAATATTAGGGGTCTGCAAGTTATAACCAAAACTGTCGCCTGTCACTCTTTAAGGAGATATTCCTCTTATTTCCCGTCATTATTTAATATATATAGAATTTTATTGACCTCAGAGCATCAAAGATATAAGAGCATTATTGTCACTTTGTCCCTAGTTAAGAAGGCGATGTCACACTGTCGATATTGTTGATTGTTACTATTTTAAAAGCCGCTGTTACTTTTTCAGAACAAATGGATGAAAACATGTAAATCAGGAAACAGTTTTGACATTCAAACTGAGGTCTGTTTGTGCACTTTGAGCACAATTTTGAAATGTGCATTCTCATATGAAGAGAATATACAAGAAGCTGGGTGAGAAGAACTATGTTTAACTTATCTAAAATCATATCAATAATACAAATGTATGAAATATACAACTCAAGTTAGAATTGCCTTGTTCTCCATCCCATACCTTTTAGTACATTGTCGATATATCTTCAACATATTTTCAAAATTTTGTTTTCAGTAATCAACATCCATATGCTACTGCCGTCTTGGCCTTGTCTAGGCTGATCTTGGAAAGAGTTTTGTATGTCTAAGTTTGGTTCATGTTCGTCTTACTTCAAGTATTTTTGATGGACCTTTCACTTCTTTTGCTGTAGAGTGTTCTAAAGCTGTTTTCCTTATATCGCCAGCTCTCCTGTTATGCGCTCGAGTGACTTTCTCTACAAACTTACATCAAGTGGTCGCGAGTTCTTTAAACACTGTGACTATGTTCACCGTGTGTCCGAGAATGTCATGGCACAAAGACGCAAAGCGCTGGTAAGACTGATTTCATTACGGTAAATTTCATAGACTTGGAAGCTGAACTCCTGAGGACGTCATGTGAATCCAGGACTCACATTGGGTAAGGCAGTTCCTCAACCAATGGGAGTCCAAGATTTACATGACGTCCTCTGGAGTATCACTGTATGGTTTCCAAGTCCACCAAATCTGCTGTAATCACTGAGCTGCCTAATGAAGACCAAGTTATAAGTGTAAAAGTATTATATAAAGAAGAAAATAATGTGTAAAACTGTGATGATGTATTATCACACTTCAAGAACGATGACCCTCATGCCCTAGCAAACAAAAAGTATCTGGATTTCTTGGACATTCTGCTGCAAGCGAAGGACGAGGATGGAACTGGACTGACAGATCTTGAAATTCGTAATGAGGTGGATACTTTTCTCTTTGAAGGTAATGTATATTATTCTGTATATTGGGGCCTAAGTAATTGCATCACTTCCACCTACAATAGGCAGGAGTATATATATTTTTTATATCATAAAGCACTATTAATGCTATTTCACTAACTACTTACACAAAGGTTAATTCAGTATCACGTGAACTGGCTTGGTAAAGCACATTTTGACTTAAGTCCACTTCAGTGAGCAAGCTGGTTTCATTTAAATAATTTTCCTGACGTACCTACTACCCCACTAATGAAATCAGCTATATTTGTTATGTGTCAACTTCCAGTTATTGTTTACGAAGTTAGTGAAATTTAATGGCGGTCATTTAAAATAACTAGATTAAATAAATGGTGTTGGTTCACAGGGTAAATTTGTGTACATTACTTAAGAGACACAATGTCATTTAACTTGCACAATTTGGAAAACCATCAATAGATATCGCATTGGCAATTTACTAATTTCGACATTATATACACCGTGTATGAAGTTATTATGCAAACCCATTATTTTCCATAATCTAAAATATGGACCAAGAAAATAAATTGCTAACTTTTGAAGACTTAGGGCAATCCATTGGACATGTTTGTGCCTAATTTACAACAACTACAAACTGTAGTTTACAAAATAAAACAAAGAAACAATATAACTGGTGTCTGATGCTATTATGCTTAAGAAAACTGTCCAGAAAATCAGCCAGCAAAGGAAAAGAAATGTTGGAAAAGGGTTCAAGGACCTTAGTGCAAGGGATTTGAGGAAACTAAGGCTGATTATGGGTCAAAATCCACTTCATACTAGCCAAGAAATATTTGAAATGGCAGGATTACCTGATGTCAAACGAGACAAGAGGTGCAGAATTTTCAGAAAACTGGGTGATGTGAAGAAAGTTATTTGTAAACCACCCCTGAATGACAGCCACAGGGAACGTCATCTTATTTGGGCCAGGCAGAACATCAAAACAGATTTCAGCAAGGTTATCTTTACCGACGAGTCACGGGTGACATTGGATGGTCCTGATGGTTGGGCAAAAGGTTGGATTCTGCATGACCAAACTGCACCTACAAGGCTACGAAGGCAGCAGGGAGATTGTGAGATCATTGGACCTTTCAAGGTTGATGATGGTGTGAAGCTCAATAGTGAAAACTACTGCAAGCTCCTTGATGAAACTTTCTTCCGCTGGTACAAGTCCAAGAGCAGAACTTTCAAGAGGGATTGCATATTTATGCAGGATAATGCTCCCTCTCATGCTTCTAAAGCTACTGCACAATTTCTGGCCAAGAAAGGGTTCCCTGAAAAGAAAATAATGTCATGGCCTGCTTCATCACCAGATGTCAATCCTATTGAGAACATGTGAGCACTCTTGAAGAAGGAGTTATACAAGGGTGGACGACAGTTCAAGAGTAAAGCAGGTCTTTGGGATGCCATTCAAAGTGAAATCAAGAAAATTAGACCACAGACTGTTAAGGCACTCACCAATTCAATGGACAGTAGATTGATCAAAATAATTTAGAAGAAAGGCAACTATATCAATATGTAATCTGAATTGTACTAAGCCTAAATGTTCTGAATAAGGTTGGATCATGTAAACATAGATGTATAAATGTCAATTGAGATATTGAGATTTTTTGTGACCTAATAATTATGTGGTTTTTGTCATTGAAGTACACTTTGCATAATAACATCAGACACCAGTTATCTATTTTTTTTTGTTTTTATTTGTTAAATACAGTTTGTAGCTGTTGGTAATCAGGCACAAACAATAGCATCAGACACCAGTTATATTGTACCACAAGTTAGCAATTAATTTTCTAGGACCATATTATAGATAACAGAAAATAATGGGTTTGCATAATAACTTAATACACGGTGTAGGGTACATGTGTATTATGTACCACAATGTACATGCATTCATGAATGCTTATATTGTTCCACAAACAGGTCATGACACCACAGCATCAGGAATATCCTGGGCACTTTATTCCTTAGCAAAACACCCCGAGTTCCAAAAGAAAGCACAGCAAGAAATTGATGAGCTATTGGCTGACAGACCAAGCAAAACAATCACATGGTGATGAAACTTGTTATCTTTAGTAACAATTTGATGATGGAGAAATTGTGTAAATTTGCCACTAGTTGTCAGAAACAATTGGTTCAGACATATTTCATGAGTGTATATTCAAGATTAGCCAGCATGTTTTTCGTAGATGAAGATAGGCAGATGATAACAAATTTAATTTATTATAACTAATTTGAGACCATTAAGAAAATCAAGATCAGTTTAATTGGCAAAGTTTCCATCAACCTCATCATGTGCACTGGCAAAATTTAAGTCCCTACATAGGTAAACAAGAACAATATTACTTTTTACATGGAATATATTGAATATATTGGCATGGCACAGTCTATAATTAATGAGCTTTATGAATCTTAGCATTGAAATACTTTAATACCATAGTGCTGCATTAAACACATTGATATTATTTCAGGGAGGACATGAATCAGTTGTCATACCTCACACAGTGCATAAAGGAATCCATGAGAATGTGGTCACCAGTCCCTGTCATTGCAAGACAAACCACTCAGCCATTAACGATAGATGGCGTCACTATTCAACCGAACACCTTCATGAACATCAACATCCTGGCCTTGCACCACAACCCTACAGTTTGGGGTGAAGACCATGATGTAAGAATATAGTAGAATAGAGATTAGAATGGAATAGAATAGAATAGAATGTTCGATCCCTTGTTTCAAGTCATTCTATTCTATTCTCTAGTCTGGTCTAGTAGATTTTTGTATTTTTCATGTGTATGTAAATTGAATTTGTTGTTCTCATTATCATTTGATCTTAAAAAGCTTAAAATGCATCTTACAGGAGTACAAACCCGACAGATTTCATCCAGATAATATTTGCAAAATGGACAGCTATGCATTTCTTCCCTTTTCCGCTGGACCAAGGTTTGTATTGTGACACTATTGTCCATTCTTTTTATTATCAGATTCAGGTCTTTGGGTACATTGTTATAACGATGAATGTAAATTGCTCCTTTTTTACAGAAATTGCATTGGACAAATCTTTGCCTTGAACGAACAGAAAGTTATAGTAGCCAGGATCCTACACAGGTATTTTCTGCTCATCTTATATGCATGTTTGGTAGAAGCCTCCCTCTGCACTCCCTTTGCACTCCCTCTGCATTTTAAAGATCAATTAAGTCATTTTGGCAAAGGCCATTCTACTTTATTAATATAGTTTCTTGTAGAAATTTCCAATTGTCCATTCCTGACTTTTTGTATGTATCAAGAGATCTTGCCTAAATTTGGTACGTGCTTTGAAAACTGGGAAATTTTATTTTAATGGTGCGTAGAATAAACACACTGTAAAAACGGCATATTTAAGATTGTATAGGATCACCCATATATACTTTTTTTTTGTCTAATTCTATTGCTTGCTATGATGTTTTTTAGCCTGATTATCATTATATTTTGTTATTACTGTATACCTTGTATATATAATCCTACTGTTATCCCATGTACACATGTTACTTGTGGTGCAGATACAATAGGTTTACCCTGAAAAAGCTAAGGGTGGCATATAACAATGCACTTCGTGGTCTGATGGGCTATCCCAAGTATTGTAGTGCTAGTCTGATGTTCACTAGTCAAGCAGTTAGCACCTTTGAAGCAGTTATTAGAAATCTTGTCTATAAATTTAGTGAAAGGATCCACAGGTCTGAAAATAGTATTACTATGAATGTTATTAGTAGTGACGCCTTTTGGCATTCTTACATTAGAAGACATTGGGAGTCGTTGTTATGACGAACAGTTGAGTTGCTTTGTACTGTTGTTTTGTGAATTCGTTTTTACAGTGCCATACAATAATACTCAGTAGTTAGGTAGTTATAAGAAGGATATGGACCCCCATATATTGTAACTGATGTATGTGTGTGTGTCTGCAATAAAGATTAATAAAAACAATAATAATATAACTCCATTCCAGATTCAGTCTCTCAGTGGATGCTACTCATCCTCCTGCTCCCCGACCAGAGTTGATCACGAGGGCGATCCATGGCATTAGGCTCTTCATGACTCCAAGAGAAGAGTGAAACTCCCTATTACCACTCTTATTACAGCAGATTGCATAGACTTGGGAACTGAACTCCAGAGGACGTCATGTGAATCCAGGACTCCCATTGGTTAATGCAGGCCTCAGCCAATGGGTGTTCTGGATTCACATGACATCCTCAGCAGTTTAGTTTCCAAGTCTATGTAATCGGCTGTAATCATTCCTTGTTAAAAAATGAAATTTTGTATACTGCCCACGTTATTCAGATTGTGTCTAATGAGAGTTGAAGTTGATTTAAGCCTAAATATTATATATGTGCAATTCATAAACTATAGTCACTGTTGAAATATTATACCGGATATAATTGATAATCATGTATTGTATGCTCAGAACCAAAACACATGATTGTAAGAATATTAATGGTCAATTACATTATCGTTGCTATTAATATTACTGTTTCTATGGTCTAACTATAACAGTGCTTTTGAAAGAAATGTTTATTAGTATTTTTTCACTGTAAATAAAAACCACAGACATAAATGACATTCATTGGATTGTCACAAAGTATCATCTCTAATAGTGGATTTTCACGGAAGGTTCTCAATATTTCCAGCAGGTGGCTAAAACTTAATACTGCATTTATATTGCCTGAAAAAGTTCCCTCCCTTGACTGTGATTGGCTGCAGCAAAGTGTATCCTAGCAGCAGTATTTTAAGTGCATTTTAATGTATATTTTACATCTTATCGGTTGTGATCTTTTATTTCTGAAAGGCAAAACGAGTAATAAGAAGGGATGAAAGACTTCTGTCTTGCTGAATTCAGGGCTGCTCAGTGAAAAGACTATATCTTTGTAACAACTTGAGGTGAAACTTACATTTTAGCCAATAATCATGGCAGTTTGGGAGTATGATCACTGGTCAATGACACCAAAAAATATTAAGACTCATTGAATTTGATGCTGATTTTAAATGCAACTGGAAGTCGTTTAAAATATTTTGGCAAACTAAACAATACATGAACTGGAGTTTTGGACTATGCAATGTGACATAACAGTCTCTTGACACTATATTTTGACACTAGTGAACCGTGTCAGCGAGATTCGTAAGTAGGTCAGTCATGTTGCCGGTTTTATTATTAGTTCATAGATAGTATACTATTCGTTTTTTCATGCAAACACATCCATTGCTTGATTATATTGTAGGAGTTTAATCAGAACAACATCACAAGGAAAATGCATCCAGTATTAACAGGGCTAGCCACACTAATTGCATTGCCCTTACTATATCGCGTTTACAAACTCCTCAACTGGATCTATAAGATATGGTATGTCGTTGGTAAAGCTGTCGACCAATTTCCTGGGGAACCGGTGAAATGGCCCTTCGGAAATATGCATCTGGTAAATATAAAGTTTTTTTTTAAATTTTCTGAAATTACTTGTATTTTCTTAATAAGTCACAATGATGGAAATATTCAAATCATAGCCATAGATAGCCATGTACTATCCAGTACTGACGCTTACATTTGAACCATAACAAAATAATTGATTAAAATTAGTCGTATTCGAACTTAGATAAAGAGTAATGACCTAGGATTGCATTCAAGTAAGCCCATGCACCCTAGAACGTTATAATTGGGGTCCCCACAAATTTCATTACGACAAATGTTCACCTATTTTACTAAAGGCGTAATATAATCGCTATATCTTTATCTAATTTTTAAAATATACATACATGTATTCAGCTACTATCCCGGTAAAACGAAAAAACAGCTATTTCAATATCTTATTTCACAAAAGAGTGAACTTATTAATGAATTATTTAAATATCAGACTGGCAATACATGTATAACATACGATCTGTGAACTAAACTGTCCAAAATAAGAAACGCAAAATTGTTTGGCAAATTAATTTTAATAAGCCATGAGGCACAAATATAACATGGTATATATAAACAATAACAACAATCATTTGACAATTAAAAAATCGAACTTGACTCATCTGTAAAGAGCACAGATCTCCAGCGTTGTGCAGGCCATCGCATTCGCTGTTCCACCCACCGACTACGTACTGCTCTTCGACCCTGGTTTAGGACATGTCCCACACAAGGGCGTCGGGCCCACAGCCCTGATTCATGAAGCCTGTTCCGGACAGTTTGATCTGAAATCTGCCGATTATGTGTGCTGGGTGTTGCAGGTGCAGTTCGAGTAGCAGGTCTGAAGCGATCTCTGAGATGCTGCAATCGGATATGGCTGTCTTGGGCAGGGGTCGTTACCCTTGGAGCACCACTGCGAGGACGGTCATCTGATGATCCAGTCTCTCTAAACCTTTCTCTCAGCCTGCTAATGGTGGATACAGCAACATTGAAGTGCCTGGCTATTCTGGAAAGGTTCCAACCAGATGTCTTCATCCCCAATGCCCTTTCTCTGTGAATTTTGGAAAGGCGTGGCATCTTTATCCCTGATTGCAGGAAAATGAAAGATGTGGCCTTTTTCAATTAAGGACTGAACCTTCCTTAAGAATTGATTAAGGAGTCACTTTGACTGATTGTTGTTGCATAATGCCAATTTTCTGTGTTGCATTGTTGTGGTTGTCTGGTCACGGTCGAGTGCTGTCAGAGGTTTAATTTTTTTTTCAATGCAAGGTCAACCTGTGTTTAACAAGTATAAGAAATTATGGCATGATTCTTTTTCTGGTTTTTCTTATAACAGGGGATTTGTACTTTTGCGTTTCTTATTTTGGACAGTTTATGAAGTTCTTCAGGTGAGAGGAGAAACCGAGAAACCTGTTGCAGTATCTATATGGGTCCCAAAAAAAGGAAGCAATGTCATATGTTGCCATTTACAGCTGATTGCATTGAAGTGTAGTCAACAGGCCATCAGCATTCAGTCCTATTCCAAGTGTGGCAGCCACGTCATGCACGCATGAGTCCCCCTAGTAGGTTAAATTATCTTAATCTGCTGCATTTCATTGAGCAAACTTACACAATAATATAAGTTTTTACATTCAGTCATGATAGATTTTAAAACACAGTGACCTGAATTTATTTCCAATTCTGTTGCACAATAGGTGATCATGCTCAGCCAAGCATTTACTAGACAAAACACAACTGACTAAATTAATTGAGACCAAATAAATTATGTCCATTTCTTATTGTGGGCTTGATTGGGAACCACTCAAGGAAGGTAAATTGTGACTTCACCAGGATAGTGGTGGTGGTGGTGGTGGATTAGGGTTTTACGTCCTGTATTGCACCTCATGGGCTAATTAGGACAGGTAGGGACCATGGCAATGAGACAAAGGATGAAACAGCCATCCAACATAGGTTTGACTGGGAATTGAACCCGGGACCTAGTGGTTGGAAGCCCAGTGCGCCACCACTGAGCTAGGCCCCATCCCCACTTCACCAGGAGACTACGTGAAGTGGCTGGTTACACTTCATTGCAATCCACTGTAAGAAATAAAATCCAAATTAAATGTCATGTCACTCTTTAACTAATTAAGTAATAACTAAGATTGTACTCCACCACGTGACCTTTTCTATTGTTCTCAGGGATATAACCAACAAAAATCATGTTAGTTAACTCCCTCTTGAGTGCAACTGTACTTTAATTCCTTAGAGTGCCTAGCATATTAGTGGTTATACAGTGAGTTGGGTAAGCACTAAATAAAGTGTTCCATGTGACGTATATCATTGCTTTGTTTCTAACTTTGTTTTGTGAAACAACTGTCCAAAGCTATTCAACTTGCTCAACCAGTCAAGTGTTTTGACCAACAGAGGAATTATCCTGGAAGGTTGATTACTATGTTTTAAAAACAGCAAAGGCTGGCTGGTGATACTCAATAGTCTTTCACTGCTTGAACCTACTAACAATAACAACCAATGTGACGTAGCAGAAGCACTTTGAAAGAATGAAACATGCTGCACTGTTTGCCAGTTTAACCACTTTTCTGCTGGGCACTATAATAACAGCAGTTAATAATAATAATAATAATATTTATTTCTTTCTAACTTACATTGTACAACACATGGTATGAAGACAATATAATAATAAATAATAATTACACCATAAGTAAGTTGAAGGAATGCACCCGAGTAATTTATTACTATACCCGAAAGGGGGGTGCATTTCCTGTGAAAACAATCAAAAGATTAGTGCATATTTATGTAAAAAAACGAAAAAAGAGAAAAAATAAAATAATGATAATAATAAAAAAAAATAAAAATAAAAAGTCTGGTTGCAAATGAATTATCATTTTCTTTGTCATTATATATATACAAAAGTGGATTACAAATGATATAAATAATATGGATAATAAATAATATATCAATAACATAATACAATTGGTGAGGCATCTACATTTAACCTATAGTTGATTTAATTTGTATATAACAAAGCATTTATTAAACTTCTTCATATTCGAAATATATTTTAAATCCCTAGGTAGATGCAGCCAAAGATGAGGTGATCTGCCCAGAAAACTTTTACTATAAATTTGGGTTGTATGTGGGAGTGCCTGAGGTAAACTTCTATTTCTAGTTCCATGGTTATGATTGACATTTTAAAAAAAATTGACAATTCGCTGGGGCAGAACATTTACCATGTACCTGTGGGATATTTTTACCAAGGATAATTCTATTATACTTTTAATGTCTAAAAGTTCAGCCTTTTTATAATATGGGGCAAGTCTAGTTCTTCTTTTTAAGTTAAATAATAATCGTATAGCTTTATTTTGAGAAACTTGTAGCTTCTTCATGTTGCTTGCTGATATCATGGGTCCCCAGGCACTCTTGTTAAGAAAACAATCAAACAAATTAGCAAATATGTCTAGTGGTTAGTTATATCCCTCCTAGTGGGGATGATTTAACTAATATTTTTGTTGCCAACAAAAATGATAGTTAACTCCCTCCTGTTTAGGATATAACTATTACATATTAAAACTGTCGCCTGTCACTCTTAAAGGAGATATCCGTCATTATTGAAGAGCTTCAGTATCACTTTGTCCAAGGTTAAGAAGGGCAATGTCACACTGTCGATTTTGTCAATTGTTACCAATGTAGACTCATTGTATGTGTGCTTGGTCCCAGGTGTGCAACAAATTGAAGCATTGCTATCCTCATGTACCAGTCTTCTGAAGATTGTCTTCAAACTTCCTGCCTATTGAGCATGTGCAAGTATGATGTCCGTGTCTCCGTGGTTGGTGTGCTATGTTGGCTAACTCTGAAACTTTCAGAGCTTCTGTTGTTTCGCTAAGTTTCTCCAGCTAAAACTTCACTCTTTTGGATTACCATCTTAATCAAAATCTGAATGGTTTCATTTTATTTATTTAACAGATTCCTGGATTCAATGAAAAGCTTGTCCCCTTCCAGAAAGGATTTGTAGCAAAGTATAACAGAGTGTTCAGATTCTGGCTGGGACCCTTTGTGCCCTCTGTGGCTTTGGTCCACCCAGAGACCATTAAGTTAGTCGTTAAAACAGAGGAACCCAAGTTCACAGAGGGAAATGCAGCATACACACTGGTCATGCCATGGCTTGGTACAAACCGATTTCTTTTCTTTATTTTTTATTTTTTTTTAGAAAACAAAACCTCTGCAAAAACATTGCGAAAGATGAAAAATAATAGATTTACCCAACATGTTTAGTCATGAATTTCGATTTCTTGGGTAAAATATCACAGATATAATTTAGGAAAACTAAAACGTGATACCAGTTAATACAATAAAATAGTACATGTAAAGATTAATTTTTATAAATTCGTACATTTGACTTGAATATCATACACAGTAGAACTCTAACATAGCTTTAACTTTATCACTGAAAACTAACATATTCATTATCTATAACAGGTGATAACTGATGCTCTATTCATGATCTGTGCTGTAACAGGTGATGGACTTTTACTCAGTTCTGGGCTTAAATGGAAAAGAAACCGGAGACTCCTGACACCAGCTTTTCACTTCGACATCCTTAAAAGCTACATATCTATTTACAATGAAGAAACAGAAATATTGATGGTATGTTGGTATTATTACTGTGCCAAAATGTAAAGCCTTACAAATAACTTAAAGAGCGAAGTTGCAGTACTGAGTTGAATCATGTATATTGTATGATTTCTTTAATTAGGACAAGTGGATGAAAAAGTGTAGTGATCGTGAGAGCTTTGAAATTCAGTCTGATATCAGCCTCGACACATTGGGCATCATCTTGAGATGTGCATTTTCATATGATGAAAAAATACAAGAAGCAAGGTATGGCTGTTGACATGGTGCTGATCTCAATATAACAGCAAAAAAATTATGACAAGATTAAAATTAATTTAAATGTGCATTTCACGTTTTTATATTTCAGCGAGAGACCTCCGTATGCCGCTTCAGTTTTGGAAATAGCAAGACTCCTTATGCAGAGGGCCATGTAAGTATCGAGAATCATACAGTATGTATATCTCTGAATTTCTTGCGTGTCACTTTACTGTCTGGCCATTCCCAGATAGAATTCCAAATCAGGCAAGTTGTTTCAATGTTGGCCGGCCTTTGGTAAAATAATCGCCTTTGTTGTCCAGATGTTGTCCTAATTTGGAATGCTATCTGGGATAGCCCTTATTTTCCCTCGTTTACCTTTCAAGCAATCCAGTCTTTCGCATGAGTGACTTCCTCTACAAACTTACTTCCGACGGGCGTAAATTTTTCAAACACTGTGACTATGTGCACCGGATAGCAGAAGATGTCATTGCTCAGAGACGGAAAGCTTTGGTAATGCCATTTGTGCCCTAAAGTTTAAATATTCATTTGAAAGTAGAAAAAGATGCTTGTTTTAATGAAATATAATCCCTAAAGCACGATTATGCTTTTTTCATGCTTGGGTAGGCGAGTCAATTCATTTACACTGTACAGTTTTTTAGTGGTAGCCATTGCATGTCTTACCCATGACCTGCATTTCGTATACGCCTTATCACTCATTGATATACATACTTATCTCATGCAGAAGGATGACCCGAATGCCTTGGCGAACAAAAAATATTTGGATTTCTTGGACATTTTATTACAAGCGAAGGATGAGGATGGCACAGGACTGACTGACCTGGAGATTCGTAATGAAGTCGACACTTTCCTCTTTGAAGGTTGGTAAAGAAACCAATATTTTTGGACTTGTTCATTTCTACCTTCACTAACTATAATCAGGGGCGTCGATTCAGGGGGGTATGGGGGATTTATAACCGACACCACTTTTTGGGAAGGCCCCCCCCCCCAGGCCCCGTTATTCACAAATTAAAATTACCCTTTTTCACACACTTTTATTGTGGAACATTTGTGCTTTGTTTACACACAGTTTCAATCTTTATATCACATGTCAGTACAAGTTTATCTGTAACAATAGTTAGACATCAATGATCCATCATTACATTACCTCTAGACAAGTGTCCTCACGTTAACTGTGGCCTCTTGTACGTACGAGGGAAAGTCACGGTGGGACCGACAAAGTAGACCTGCATCCCCACACCCATCAAGAGAAATCGATGCCCCTGACTATAATTTGCATCTTTGAACATGAATAGGATTTTCATATACATTCGTAAACATACAAATATAATTGAAAACTTTTGCAACATAATGTCAAAGAAAATATTGCAGGTCATGACACCACAGCATCAGCAATCTCCTGGGCTCTTTATTCACTGGCGAAATACCCAGATTGTCAAAAGAAAGCACAAGAAGAGGTTGATGAGTTACTAGAAGGCAGACCCAGTAAAAGAATTACCTGGTGAGCGATAAATATAAATGACAATGATGCTCGAACTATGCATGTAATTTACATAACCAAGTGTCAGGAAAACAAACTAATATATATGACTTGATTTACCTAGCAAACCACTTAAGACCAGAAGCAGATGTAATGATGAGATGATGAGGCTTTGATTCCACACCATGTTACACATTTATCCTATGGGAGGGGGTCTTTCAGTTGTGCAATTATTTGTTAAGTATATATACAATTTCCTGTCTATGCGCTTCTCTTTTCAGGGAAGATTTGAACAACTTACCTTACCTCACACAGTGTATAAAAGAGTCTATGAGACTCTGGGCTCCAGTGCCAATGATTAGCAGGCAATTAACAAGACCACTGACAATAGATGGGATCACAGTGCCACCAAATACCCTTATAAGCATCAACATCTTGTGTCTTCACCACAATCCAAGTGTTTGGGGAGATGACCACGATGTAAGGATGACTCTGTATTTCTGGCAAAATAATAAAAAAAAGTTTCTTTAATACATAATTAATATTACAGACCTGTCATACCGGTATATATATTTTATGTGAGTTCCACCAGCCTAATGGGATTATAATCAAATATGATGATGTTGAATTAACCATTCCAGGAATTCAAACCAGACAGATTCTTACCAGAAAATATCAGCAAAATGGATAACTTTGCCTTCCTACCATTTTCAGCTGGTCCAAGGTTTGTACATTTTCACATTCACTTATTAGCTATGACTGTGTCTAACTAATAAAGCCACCTGCCTAACTCACATACAGATGTAGTTGATGTATCTATCTTTTCAGAAATTGTATTGGACAGAATTTTGCCTTCAATGAACAAAAAGTGACCCTTGCCAGAATTATTCAGAGGTATCAACAATAACTTGTATTCTTCAAAGCAATTTCATATGATGAGGAATAACACCGATAGCATTTCAAATCGTAACAAAATATCAGCGAGATGTCGGCGATGTTGTTAACGTGTTGTTCCCACTCGGCCAATATAGACAGACAGACAGACAGAAAGTATTTATTTTGACCATAAACTTACAATTTACATAAAAAAAAATAATCAAGGAAAACTGGTTATATTATGGTCATAGGAGACATTCACTAAGCCCAAAAGCCGCTGACGTGCATGCCACCTATGAGCCATTTGGTGTTATAATATATGAGTATTGGCTACAAATATAGAGAAACGTCGCTGGTCCGATTGGGAATGCTATCTGGGATTGTCATAACAGAACTTGAGTAATATATATATGACATATATGTATGTATGTCTTTATTCAAATTTCAGATTTGATCTCTCAGTTGATGAAAGTCACCCTGTGTACCCTCGGCCTGAAATAGTCACTCGCGCAATGCATGGCATTAAGCTCTTCATGAAGCCAAGAATGATGTAACAAAAAACTGTTTCAATGTGATAGAAACTGATTCTCATATAACCTTTTGAGGGCTTTCTCTATTAATAATTTAATTATACGATCAAATATGATAATTCTTTAGGTTTGAAATTTTATCGATAGAATTTTAATTTTTAATTCGGTCGTTTTTGTTATATATAATTTTTATTGACAGTATTATGCCAAATATGACATTTTTGTCGCAAACATCAATACATTAAAATTCAACAGAAAATTTCGCAAAACATGAGTAGACTGTACATTAAAAAATTAAAATAAGATAAATAAAAATTCATTAAAAAGAAAAGAAAAAATCTAAATAAATTTATCAATGGTTCCAGCCACAAAGTGCTTCTGGTGCTTTCCATGGTAATAAAAGGAATTCATAGATCACGGGACCTTTTCTTTATTGGCAATTTTCTTTACAATTACTTGTGATAACCATACAAAGGCCATAAAGGTCTGGTAATCAGCCAAAAATGTAATCATAATTAATTTGTTATTGTATTTTATTTTATTGTACTGTATTATGTTGTAATGTATAGTACTTTCCGGCTTTCAGAGGCAGAATTTAGGACAATAAATCCTCTGGGTAAAAACTAAAGACATGAGTTAAAATTATTTAATTATTCCATAAAAAGAGAACAAATTATAGATTAGTGAAAGATTGAATCAGAACAAAAACAAGTGCAAAACCAGTCCAAAAAAAAAGAGAAGTTGAATGAGGATATGGAATTGTACATACTCTCTTAACAATGATATCAATAATTTTTCTATAAATTAAAGTGCACATAGGTATGTTTTGAAATTTGATAACCTTATTTGTCTATGTTTTTTATGTGAGACACAATGAAGGAAATATGTGAAAAATTCCTATTTTCCTAAACCTCTACATCTGTGTTACCATTATATCTACATGAATGCACTACAAAGGCTTCATTAAATAAGTCTAAATAGGGCTCCAAACTGGCAAATCGCTAATCAGCAGAGACCCAATTGTTATATTTAAATGAGTTGACACCTCTGCGACATGGCCTAACCACTGCACCTGGCCAATGAGGTGGTGGTGGTGGATTAGGGCTTTACGTCCTGTATTTCTGCACCTGATGGGCTAATTAGGACAGGTAGGGACCATGGCAATGAGACAAAGGAAGAAACAGCCATCCAACATAGGCTCGACCGGGAATTGAACCCGGGACCCAGTGGTTGGAAGCCCAGCGCGCTACCACTGAGCTAGGCCCCCAACCCCTGGCCAATGAGGTCAGGCCTTCAACTCAAAAAGGGTAAATTTCATTAAATATGAGTGTATATCATACACTGAACTGAGGACAAGCCGATATAATTGTTGCAGTTGGTTTGACAGTTCTGACCGCATGAATACATAATAATCCAACTTAATCTGATTTGCCTGGGGTACCTTTAAAAATTTCGAAATAAAGCACTTTCATTTATTGCTCAAATTGTGCTGCTCGCTACATTCCCTGAACCCTGGTACTCTTAATTATGTTTACAAAGCCATCCAGATAATTTGGAAAAACTAAAGTGTAAAAAATGTATGTTAAAATTAGGTAACTTTGTTTTCATACTCTACGTATAAGAAACAGCTAAATTTTTGCCTTTTGTCTATCTATACAATGGTGCGTGGCAAAATGACATTTGAAATTTTGGGCCCAATAATTAAATTAGATCTAAGGTCTAAGGTAAAACCTAAACCAATATTATCGTATTTTCTGAGGGTATGCTGCTGCAGCAGCCTACGTTTTTATGCCTTAATCAGCCTCTTGAATTTAAGGAGCACTGTTTCAAAGCGGAGGATTAGTTGCATAATACGTTAATCTCTTATGCTATTAAACACAACGATCAATGGACAGTCTTATTGGGTTGTTACCATTTGCAATTGGTAGAAACTCGGTAAGAATAGTAGAAACTCATGGGTAAAAACCTGGTTTTATGCTTATGGATTATTACCCTCGGATTTTTACCTGCCAACCCTGGTTGTATCTGTGTACCATCATTATAGTTTTAAATGATACGTACAATAACCGTGAAACATAGTTAGTAGTAATTGCAGTATTTTATTTTTGTCTCACTTAGTCTTGTACATTCATAACTTTATACATATATGCAATAAAAGGCAGGATCTTAATATACATATATTATAATCATCAGTGATTGTGTACCCAGCCTTTTCGGACTTGTCAGCTAACTTATCATTCAAACTTGAAGGGTACTTCATGGACAAAATTTTTATATTTTTTTAGATTTTTAAGACTAATTTTCAGGCCTTGTTTATACAGGAGGCTATCAGACACTTAGTGCATAAACATATTTTTTAAAAAAAGAAAGAATTGCTGCAAAACCTTTCTTGTGTCTGACCTTGGATAACTGCTGAGATTTTATTTGTAGTACTAATTATCCGCATGTAATATGTCAGTTTTATATGATTGATATATTCTAAAGTCTAAACCATGAATTCAACGCTTCCCAAAGATATTTAATGGTTCCCCGAATAAGAAGGCCAAGTTCTTTGCCTTAAGTGACCACTCAACTGGAGCTTACAAGAATATTGTCCTAAATACTGCACTTGCATTTGTTGTGGGAGCACAGTTGTTTATTCACCACTGAAGTGAATATGAATGTTGTTATAACTGCGTTGAGTGCTGCATTTGCCCTACCGCTGCTCTATCATGTATACCAATACATCAACTGGATATACAGGACTTGGTTTATCATTGGAAAAGCTGTAAATAAACTCCCTGGGCAACCTCTGAAGTGGCCCTATGGAAATTTACACCAAGTAAGTCACCCTAAATTACTGTGTGCAAAGTAAACATTTAGGCCTATTTTATGTCCGATACTAGATTGGTTCCACACCGGCGTGACATCAGTCTCAGTCCACAACAGTCAAAGTTGAAACTATTTCCCAGATTGCATTCAAAATGGGGACAACATAAGAGTGATGTTAGCAATGCTGACACAATGTCGGACAGACCGCGGCCAATATCGAAACGGTGTGGTCCCGATTTGGAATGCTATCAGGGGTTAGCCCAATTAGGAATGCTATGGGTATGGAATGAACAACTCCATAAACAAAAAACCCAGATCGCATTTCAAATCGGTACAACATTGACAGTAGTGGGGTGACATCACACCAGTGTCAGCTGACGTCAAGCCGATCTAGTTTGGTATCTGGGAATGTACTATTCTGTTTTAGTTCCCAGGTATAAATGAAAAAACCGTACCATATATAAAATGGATGGCAGCAAAATACCAGAGAGTATGGCGCAGTTGGGTCGGACCTTTCGTGCCTACACTGAATCTTTGCCATCCGGACACCATCAGGGTTCTTGTCAAGACTGAAGAGCCGAAATTCACAGAGGGCAATGCAGGATACGTCCTGGCAAGACCATGGCTTGGTAATTTTGAAACAGATTAATTGAGCTACTTTTAAGATATGGTTGCAATGAATTATACTGTTATTTAATTCCTAGCCAGGCTTGGTAAGTTGAAACAGATAACAGATTAACCTAATTTAAGAGTATTGTTAAAATCTGCTTGAAGTAAATCTTAAAAATACAACAAATATATTTTCTTGTATTTCTTATCCTGTAACACTTAATAAGGACTTAACGTTTCTTAATTCACCAGGTGATGGGCTCTTACTTAGTGCTGGGAAACAATGGAAAAGAAACAGGAGACTCTTGACACCAGCTTTTCACTTCGACATCCTCAAAAGCTACATGTCTGTTTACAATGAAGAAATTGAAATTTTGATGGTGGGAGGAATATAATTATTTTAATTTTGTCAGTGAATAATGTACCATGTTAAGCCATATTAACGTCAAATCATTGCAGCTTCTTTTTTTCCTTTTTTTTTCTTTTAGAAAAAATGGATGATGAAGTCTGAACAAGGACAAAGTTTTGATATTCAGACTTATGTGAGTTTATGTACACTAAGCGTTATTCTTCGATGTGCATTTTCTTATAAGGAAGACATACAAGAAGCAGGGTAAGCATGATTTTAAAATGTTTGTATTATTTATATTTCATTGTACATGTTTTACAGAGTCAAATCAATGAAGACGCAATAAATCTGGCAGTGGTTGAATACAGCATTTTTTTTTAGGAATTCTGATTGACAACATGTAACTGAAAAGGTATATATCACTCTCAGGAAGCACAAATGTGGACTGCTGCAGTAACATACCCTTAGAAAGTATATACTATAGATCTGTGAATTCAACATAAATCATGCATTTTATTGGGCCTAGAAAATGCTTTAGCTGAAATATCCCAATGGGACACAACTACTGTTGGTAGTGCCACTTTGGAAACAAAAGTGAGCAGCCAGCCGACCCACCCAGCACATGGACACTTTTCACCAAAGTAACCACAATACCTTCAGTAAATGTCTTTTGCTGAGGGTAAAGAGCATACAAGTTGAAGTAGACCTGTATAAACAAGTACTCCTATTGAGAGAAAATACAGCTGTATGTACTCTTGTATGCAATTTTGGGTGGCAAAGTTTTTATCTCTATACTCTATAAGCGAGTAACTCTACTCCCTAAAATAGGGTTGGATTTTCTGAGAGTAGAAATGCCATTCAACCAAACATTGGTTCACTGGGAGACTGGATTACTGTCCAGTCACGATGTTTAAATTGCCCTATTATCATGCTGTACTTTAATCATTTATTAATTTTTCTCTTTACAGTGAGAGCAACCCTTATGTGGCAGCAGTTCTGGACCTATCAAGGCTGATAATACAAAGGGCTGTGTAAGTACGGTTTTCAATGTAGGAAAGTACAGTTAGTTTCATAAAATATGAAAACTCTGGTCAACTGTAGCAACCTATTCCTGGTGGTAACTGTAACTGGCTACAGCCAGCCGCTTCTGTCTACTTCTACCTTATAGTCGGCTTAAACCACCACTGAAATAATATAAACCTTGGTAAATGTAAGAAATTTATCTAGTATATAAATATGTATGTGCAATTGACATGCATCTTTTCAACAACAGATTACAAATATGCATAACTCTCAATTTATGCACCAAATGGTGCTGCATGTCCTTTTAGATCTAACTTTTGAGTAGCCAGCTAGACAGTTCCGTTTAGTGGCAGGTAGCATCGTATAGCAAAAGTTGTCTAGCTTTGTCTAGGTTCAGTTTGACAGGCCGTTTTTAATGAAACTAGCAGTAGTTATTAAAGCTAGTGCATTTCTGGCATATGGAAAAAGACCACCTTTTGAGAAAACAGATCTACATGGATGTTGTAAACGATAACTGACTATTTTTATGACATGTTCATTTTTTTTGTCCTATGATGACGAAATTTAATTGTATTGTGGTATATTTGCATATTCAAGATGATTCAACTCTCTAATAGGTTACCTCAGGCGAATATTGGCCTGAACTCAGTGCTAATCGGCCAGACAACATGCCACATTGGTTACACGTCGACTAGCCCTGAAGACCCCTGTGTTAGCATGGATCTATGTGGCTATACGTCAACCAATATGTTCCTATTTCGACTCAGTCTTGCATGCTTTTGTCCAAATTTGGCATTTTTATCATGATCATATTTTTATCATTGTACCATTGTCATCTTACTCTTAATACCAGGAATCCACTCGCGAGATTGAGCGACTTCCTCTTCAAACTCACTCAAGACGGGCGTAAATTTTTCAAGTATTGTGACTATGTTCCTGATGTGGCAGAAAATGTCATTACTCAAAGGAGGAAAAAATTGGTAGGTACCACAAATTTAGTAGCTGCAGTTAAGCTGCAAGCCTGTGTGCTAATCTTGGGTATATACTGAGCTGACCGTGCTGACTACAAGCGCCCATGAGCAGAAGCAGCATATGTTATACCTGTGTTGCTGTTGTTTATTTTGACTGAAGGAAGATGATCCTAACGCATTGGAAAACAAGAAATACCTGGACTTTCTGGACATTTTGTTAAAAGCAAAAGATGAGGATGGGACTGGATTGACTGATCTTGAGATTCGTAATGAAGTTGACACTTTCCTCTTTGAAGGTTTGTTCATAGACATAATATTAGTACATTTACTTCAAAGTAATGTAGTGTGCGTGCTGTTAGATTTCTTCACATTGGCCTGTCCATGAGGGATATTGATTAAGACAGCGATTTTAGTATTCTGACCATGTGCAAAATAGAGTCTAGTAATGTTAATGCTATACCAAAATAACCAGCTTTATCCTTATGCACGATTGTTTCACTGTAGGTCATGACACTACAGCTTCTGGAATAACTTGGACACTTTATTCTCTTGCAAAGCATCCTGAATTTCAAAGAAAGGCACAACAAGAACTTGATGAGTTATTGGCTGATAGGCCTAACAAGCAAATAATGTGGTACGTAATGTGTATCTCTTGAAACGTGTTTGATTACAGCAAATTTCATAGATTTGGAAACATAACTACAGAGGAAGCAATTTGCCTAGCCAATGGGAATACTGGATTCACATGACGTCCTCTGGAGTTTAGTTTCCAAGACTATGAAATCTGGTGTAATAGGCACATACTCTGTATTGCAATCGTGTTGTCAATTCAAAGGATAAATCATATGTCTTTTCCTTTCTGTTTTTTTCTGTTTTTTTTCTCAGGGAAGACTTGGGTCAACTGCCATATCTAACACTCTGTATCAAGGAGTCCATGCGATTGTGGTCACCAGTGCCTTTCATTTCAAGACAAATCACCAGACCCTTAGAACTAGATGGAGTCACAATCCCTCCAAATACAAATATCAATATACAGATATTAGCACTGCATCACAACCCTGCAGTGTGGGGTGATGACCATGATGTATGTTATTGTCTTAAGGCTCTAGGAACTAAACTCCAGAGGATGTAATGTGAAGCCAATACTGCCACTGGCTAATGCTTGTTGTAATCAAACAGGTCCTGGAGTTATGGTTTCACATGACGTCCTCTGGAGTTAAGCGTCAAAGTCTCTGAGCTTGTTTCGAAGTCCATGAAAATGGCTGTAAGAAAATAAGGTTGAGAAAAATCATGAAATATACCTGATATGCTGTGCATTTTCAGGAGTACAAACATGCACAGATTCCTTCCGGATAATATAAACAAAATGGATAACTTCGCCTTTCTTCCTTTTTCTGCAGGACCACGGTAAAAAAGTTTCCAATTAAGTTAAAGAACATTCATCAGAATAGTTCAAAGTCTGTATGGATTATTAGATTCATATCAATAATGTGATCTCTTATCATTTTGTCCAGAAATTGCATAGGACAAAATTTTGCTATGAATGAACAGAAGGTGGCCATTGCCAGAATTATACAAAGGTCAATGAAAATGGTTTCTATCGATGTAACCTGCATTTTGAATACGCTTGTTTAGAATACAGCCTTGGTTGATTAATTACCTGATCTTCATTGTCATTTTCCTTTCTATGAAATACAATTTTACCTTGTCTAATTTCAGATTTGATCTCTCAGTTGATGAAAGCCACCCAGTGTATCCTCGGCCTGAGCTGATCACTCGAGCAATTCATGGCATCAAGCTCTTTGTAAAGCCAAGGTCTTAGCCAATTTGATTAATAATGTTTGGCACTGGTAAAATTGACATGAAATTTGCTATAATTAGTGTGGACAGGCTTAATCCATGTCATGTTCGGCCTCTGTCAAAATAACTTACATTTTAGTCAAAAGTATATGTTTGTGACTTTTGTACAGTTTAGGCCTCAAAATTGTGATTATCAAAGATGTACAATAAATAATGTATGTAGAATTTTTCGTTGGGGAGCATTCAAGAGAAACAACCAACTTTAACACCAATGGGAATTTATTTTGCTAAATACTTACATATTTGTTTGTTTTCTGTATTGTCCCTATTTCGTTATCATTGTTTACATACTACAACTCTTTTGACCTAACGTTGTTATCTGAATATTTAAAATGAAATAAAATGTGTCCTATGTCTCCAAATGTTTTATCTGCATGGTTGTTATGGAGGAGGTCACAAGAGCAGCAATTGATAGATAATCGATGGCGATATCTAAGATATAACTCACTGTTTGAACATATATATATGGGATTTCATTCGATCAATCTTTAACAGTTAAACATTTATTTTTTGTCGTGCAGAGGGTCATGTAGTACCTTACCTTGATTAAGATATTTATTTTGAATAAAAATGCAATCCGCTTGTAAACAATAAAACAAACTGAAAGTTTAAATGCTATTCTTATCACTATCATAGGAGTGGTAGGCACTTTCTACTTCATGCCTACGTATATGATAATAATATCTATATTGGCTCTGATTTGTTATTCACAAATTAGTTTTTTTTTTTTAAAGAGATTGAATCTAAAGCAGGTCATACAAATAGCTACAAATACAAACTCTCATTTCCACTCTCAAAACATTACTCAATATGACTTGTACTGAATTATGCCTCCACCTAAATAGGTCACTCTGGTCAGGCTGCCTATATTTGGCTAGCTACACAGTGACTTTAAATAGCAGACATGAACACCATTATATTGGCATTTGTGGTGGTGTTTTCATTACCACTACTCCATTATATTTACCAATGCATCAAGTGGATGTACAGGACTTGGTTCATCATTGGAAATGCTGTTGACAAATTCCCAGGTGATCCTGTGAAATGGCCCTATGGAACGTTGTACCTGGTATGTTGTTTGGTGCATGTAACATAATCACTGTAATCAATTTTGTAATTCAGGCAGTTCCAAAAAATGACAATTTTTCTATTTACTTGTAATCAACTTTCAGTTACCCAGATAATATGTCGCATCGCCCGGACATCAGCACGACATCGGCCAGTGATGGCTAACATTGAAATGATGTACAATCGATCTGGCATGTTATCTGGGTTTGTCCAGAATTTAATGCAATTTAAAAAATATATCCAGCTAGAGGAAGAAATTTTACTGAAAGAAACGCTTAAAAAACTTCCCGTGATGACGTCTACACTGTAAACGTACCACAGAAACTGCAGAAACTTGTCATTCCAATAAAATTCCTTTCCTTTTATCATTCCCAATAAAATTCCTTTCCTTCTATGATTTGCCTCTTGTTCTGTGTGTAGTAATAATATTATTGTAGTCTCCAGGCTTTAACGAGAAAGTAGTTCCATTCATGAAAGCAAGGGTTGCCAAGTACAACAGAGCATGGCGAGGCTGGATCGGACCATTCCTACCGATGGTTAACCTTGGCCATCCTGACACTGTCAAGGTTCTTGCCAAGACTGAGGAGCCGAAATTCACTGAAAGTAGTGGGGGATATGTCCTGGTGATGCCTTGGCTTGGTAATTAGATTATACTAGTTGTATGTATTTAGAGCGGTTCGCCTCGGCAATGATATAAAAGTAAGGATTGAGGTACGCCTGAAACAGAAATAGAGGTTGGCATGGTGATTATGCATAAACAGTACTTTGTCAATTAAGTATCATCATGGAGGTGAGTTGCTGTACACAGAAACAGCAGTTTTGGCTTGTTAAATAGATAAGACAGTTATTTGGCTTGTAAGAATTGTGGAATATACAGTCAGTATTTGGACTGGCAAATTAGTAAGACTGCTACTAGATATAGCCAGATAGCAGTTTGGCTTCGTAAAATGTAATAGTAGTTCAACTTGAAGGAATTTTTAATATATAGACAACAGTTTGGCTTGGCATTTAAGTAAGACTACATGGCCAAATGTGCCACGTGTATTTTCCATGAGAAGGATAAATGCATGGAAAATGCATGGTTTTTGTCTAATCAAAATGAGGGGAAAACAATGCGTTTTCCATGTGTTTATCCAAACGCATGGAAAACGCATGTGGCACATTTGGCCATGTGCTGGTACACAGAACGACTGCAGTTTGACATGGTAATTATGTTAGACCTGTGTTCAATATACAGTGCTGAATTGGTAAAGTGCATTTTTATGTTAAATGTTTCAAACATTATCTGATATAGTTTAACATGTGTAAGATGTTTAAATGTTGATACTGTTGAGCAGTGAACTATGGAGTGTTTATCGCAATAGTATAATGGAAAACTGGCAATAATATATCAGAACACTGTAAAGTGCAAGCAATCATGTGAAAGCAATGTCATTACAGGTGATGGACTCCTATTAAGCGCTGGCAAAAAGTGGAAAAGAAACCGGAGACTCCTGACACCAGCTTTTCACTTTGACATCCTCAAGAGCTACATTTCTATCTACAACGAAGAAACAGACATTTTGATGGTATTTTGTATTAGATGATAATTTCATTGTAAATCAAGCGCAACAAGCTTCCATCAGTCAACAAAATGCATTTTTGTATATCTTCAGAATAAGTGGATGAAAAAATGTGAAAATGGAGAAAGCATTGAAATTCAAACTGATGTTTGTCTATGCACTCTAAGCATTATCCTGAAGTGTGCATTTTCTTATGAGGAGAAAATACAAGATGCGGAGTAAGTGTTCAAGCAGTTTTATTTAAATGTATCAATACAATTTTAGAACTCATCGTAGTATGAATATGTTGTACATGATGTAATTGTTGACACAATTGGAATGAAAGTGTAACAGTTAGATGCGTAAAAAGATATGTGACAACAGATTAACATGACATTTTACCCGAGTGTGTGTTTTGTGTAGTATATGGAATATTTTAGGCATATATTAATAACAAACAAGTAAGTCCAGAATATTGTCTTATCCATAGCAATTATTGATATATATTTTTTAATTCGAAACTTTGATGGCCATGTCAAGTTGTTGGTTGTTTAAAAGGTGAAATTGGACAAAAAAAGTATGTTATTCAAATTCGTTGTCATTGATACTCAGATAATGATTTAACCTGTTGCTTTTAGAGAAAGAAATCCATATGCAGCAGCTGTTATGGACATGTCTATTTTGATAATTAAAAGAGCAATGTAAGTACCTAATGCCAGTTTATCCCAGAATTATTACTACTTCATTTCATAATAAATGTGATAGCAGTGCTGCTCATAATTTGGCAAGAGGGTTATATTTCATCTCTATTTCTAGTAACCCATTCACCCGTGCGAGTGACTTCCTCTATAAACTGACCCCTGATGGGAGGAAATTTTTCCAACACTGCAACTACGTTCATCAAGTGGCAGAATCTGTCATTGTTCAGAGGAGGAAAAAACTGGTAAATGCTTTAAGAACATGAACACACTAAAGGCTGGTTCTGAACATGGTGTAAAATCAGATTTTGCGCCATGAGTTTGAAAAGTCAAAACAAACAATGGAATTATTTTCTAAAGCATCTGCTTCTGATTATTTAGTTATAAAGCATGTTTCAGATAATTGCTCTTAACTTACTGCAAAAAGTGCCTTTTTTTTTTGGTAGTGATCACATAGGAATTATAGTTTGTAGAGCTGTATGTGTTTTTACCAAAACAAAACAAAGTTTAGAGGTTTAAAGGATGCTAGAGTGTAGAGAGATCGATTTCTTCAGAAAAAGGCAGGCTTCGGAAAAATCTGGCGCATTATGTATCACCAAAGTAACTTTGTAAAGGTAAATGTAATTAACTGTGTAAAGGTAAATGTAATTGGGTTTTGGATCAACTACCCTCAAGTTTGTAAAGTTAAATGTAATTGGTTTTTAATCAGCTACCCTCGAGCATCTCATAGCAACTTATACCCTGACCAACCTGTTGAAGCTTTAGCCTTTCTCAACTCACATTACAGCACTCCTCACTGCCAAGTACCCATTTGCACCCGGGTGGAGTAAAGCAGTTCATTCAATTATTCGTCCCACATACTTTGCATGAGTTAACTTTATGCTGCTATATGTGAACAGAGAGAAGACCAGGATGCCTTAGAAAACAAAAAATATTTGGATTTCTTGGATATTCTGTTAGAAGCAAAAGATGAAAGTGGGACAGGACTGACTGATCTTGAGATTCGACATGAAGTGGACACATTTCTCTTTGAAGGTAGGTGAAAGTGTATACCTGTCGAAATGCGGTGAAAGTCAAAACTAGTTATTGACAGCAGTTACTGTTCGTACTAATTTGTAGCACTAATGGAATGGATTCTTTTCAGGCCATGACACCACAGCATCGGGAATATCCTGGGCACTTTATTCCTTGGCAAAACACCCAGAGTTCCAAAAGAAAGCACAGCAAGAAATTGATGAGCTTTTGGCTGACCGACAAAATAATTGGATTGTGTGGTAAGTTATCAAAGTCACAAACTAATGGCTGATTAATCACAACATTAATTAGGATTTTCCATGAGTTAATCATATGTTGAGACTCATTTTATTATTTATTACAATATACCTGTACTTGCACTGGCCAATTTCTTATTGTTTTTTTTTTTAAGGGATGACTTAGGACAGCTACCATACCTCACCCAATGCATCAAGGAAGCCATGAGGCTCTGGTCACCAGTACCTTTTATTTCAAGACAAATAACAAAGCCAATAACGATAGATGGAGTCACGCTCCCGCCAGACACAAACATCAATAATAATATTCTTGCACTGCACCATAACCCTGCAGTGTGGGGTGATGACCATGATGTAAGCTCATGAAACTTATTCATTTCTAATTTATACTTTCTAGTCATATATTGAAACTCCTCACACCCTGTTTGCACCCTCAACTTGCACTATGGTATTCCTTAAAGATGTGCTTCAATAAAAATATCCAAATCCATAGTTAATTAAGCCTCAATTAATTATTCAGTGACAGTATGAGCAGTCCTCAGACTGTTTTAGCCTGTCTCAACAACCAATATTACGTGTACAATGTATTACAGCCAATTTCATAGATTTGGAAACTCCAGAGGACGTCAAGTGAATCCAGTCCCTCAACCAATGGAAAACCTAGGTTGAAAAATTACAGCCTCTGTAGTATAATTTCCAAGTCTGCGAATTTGGTTGTAAAGGTGGGTAAAGAAATGATTAATTTTCTCGCGTAAATTTTCAGGAATACAAACCAGATCGATTTCTTCCTGAAAACATAAACAAAATGGATAACTTTGCCTTTCTTCCATTTTCTGCCGGACCAAGGTAAAAGATGAGTGATACATGTTCTGTCAATATATAAATATTCAACTGTCAACAAACCTAAGAAAGGTCTTGAAAACTAATGGACTGACAGGTTAAAAATATATTATTGTTTTTCTTTGAATTTATAGGAACTGTATTGGACAGAATTTTGCACTAAACGAAGAAAAAGTTGTTATTGCCAGAATAATTCACAGGTATGGCACAAATAAACCTCACTACAGAATGACTTTTTGTATGGTTTGGTGGATAGCTTCCACCCCCAAATATTTTCTAATGTGCATGAGATCTTTAAACAACACCGAATTCCGTCAATTACATGTTAATATATTGTACTCTACTGTGCCAGTACCTGGTTTGTGTGCCCTTGTTTTAAAAGTTACAGACAGCTGAATAAATAATGATCTATTGGCTGATGGTAAAGCACTTTTCTTCTCTGGCCTGTCATTATTAGAAACATGGTCTTTATGCACAGAGCATTAGCAACGTCTCACTGGCATGTCTATAAATTACTGTCTTAGTTTGTCCATTTTCATTTTACATATTTTAGTCACCATTGTACCTGCTGTAGTTGCTTTTCTAAAACAAAAAGATCATATGCCTTGACGTACCAAATGTTTGATGCTGTAGTTTTAACTAACATTTATACTCCACCTAGAAAGTTATCCTACAAACTGTACTTTAATTGCACAATAAGTATAAGTTAGTCCGGAGTTAAGTAACATTTTTGTTGGTTATATACCTCTGCCGTTTGCGTCGGGATATAACCAACAAAAATGTTATTTAAGTCTCTCCTATTCGGGATATAACTATAACTTAATCACAAATGATATGACTGTTACATTGCATCTTTTAGATTTGATCTCTCAGTGGATGAAAGCCACCCAGTTTTCCCCAGGCCTGAACTGGTCACCAGAGCAATGCATGGGATCAAGCTCATCATGAAGCCACGATGAAAATCATGGAATTAATACATGCACAATACGCACATAGACTTGTAAATGATTTATGATCTAAACACGGCTTATAGCTGTTGAACCTTTCAATTAATTTTGAATGAAGTTTCGCAATTGATCCCAATAGCATTTTTGGAAATAAAATAATAAAGAAAAAAAAAAGTCTTTTGTTAATGTGACTGAAATATCTATGAATTTAAATCTTATTATTTGAAATTAGATTATATTTAGCCATTATATATATTCCTGGAGTATCCCACACTGACGTCCTGCAGACTAGAAAGTTAGAAAAAATGGTTACTTCCTAGACATTTTATTGTCCAAGGAGCCAAGATCTTCAAAAAATTTATTTTCATTGCTGTTAAATGATACAGGCTGAAATTGGTCTCATTTGAAAGATAAGACCAGGAACCTTCAAAATCTGGGTGGTGTAGAGTTATTATCGTTGTAAACATTATATGTAGAATAGTCTTTTACATGTGTGTTTTTCATCTGTGACATCATGAAGGTTTTGCAGCCACTGATTGGTCAATTCAGAAGGTGTGACATAGTTTACTATGTATTCAACATGATGAAAGCCAAAAGATTCTTTATTTTTGCACTTGTTCGATTGAACTGAAGCACTGTTGCTGATCACACACCGCAAACATTAATTGATTTAGTCAAACAGACTGTTAACTGCTAAACTGTTTTTATTAAATCTTAATGTCTTAATGCTTTTACAATGCTGTCTTTTTTGGCTTGAGTATTGTTTTGTTTCATAGCATGAAATTTATGCAAACACATGAGAAAATGGTGACATCATGCTCTCAGAAGCGTAATTATTACAACGATAATAAAAAGGTGGGTCAGGCTTTTGCTATTTGTGCTTCCATAGCAACCATTCAACTATTTTTAATAACTTTATTAATACATTGTTGATATCCTTCATTTTTACAGGATAAAACGATGCCTTCCACATGCAAGCCAAATTTTTTCCTGGTTTTCCTTTGTACTGCAAAATCTAAGGATGCCAGGTTATCCCATGTAAGCTCATACATTGGTTCAATTAAAATTGGTATGGGTTCTTTTTTTATTAAGTGAAAATTCTCCCTTAGATTATGCAGTATAATTAACAAATAAAAAACAGGGAAATCAAAAGTTTTGACTAGCATGTGGAAGTAATATGGGTGAAACCTTTTTATTGTTTTAATAATTATGCTTCTGAGAGCATGATGTCACCGTTTTCTCATGTGTTTGCATAAATTTCATGCTATGAAACAAAACAATACTCAAGCCACTCTCACATCCTGATGCTGTTATAAAAGGAATATCAACACATTGATAAGATAATGATAATAAATTCCTTCTATCTTGACAATAAGATATTTATTACTCCATAATTTTTCAAAACAATTGATAAGAATGTAACAAAGCTGCAGGTGGTCAGCCAAATAATCGTCTAAAAAGCAAATATATACCCCCCAAATTACAAATTCTCTGTATACTGCATGCTGAATGAGTACAGAAGCATACTATATCTATGCTATGGAACATTGCCAGTTATGCATGACAGTTCATTAGCATCAATTACTACATGAGTTCCTCATGCCTCCTAACCTAAATAGGTCATGACTGTCACTATTGAAGCGTTCTTGATATATATATATAGCAAAATGTCCTCATGCTTCCTAGACTAAAGGGGTCATTTTATTGTCATATGTTCTATTTATGATGTGTTCTAGATACCAGTAAAATGTACTAAATGTAATCATTCAGGATTACTGATAAGAAATATACTATTTTTTTATGGATGAAACTATGAATACAGACACTGTTAGGTGGTCACATATGATCTAAGATCTGCCAAAAGTACACTGACATTTACAAATTGCTGTGAGCTGTGAACAAAGGAATAGAACAGTGTTCTTGTGTCTGGGGTGAATGCCGATTTTAACATGAATGCGATAATAACAGCAGTTGCAATCGTGTTTGCATTGCCTATACTCCATCATATATACCAATACATTAACTGGATATACAGGACCTGGTTTATCATTGGAAAGGCTGTAAACAAACTCCCAGGGGAACCTGTCAAATGGCCCTATGGAAATTTGCACCAGGTAAGTTTTAGATTGCCATCATTTCTTTTGTTTTTAATTTGCAATTTTCATTATCATGAAATTGATAGCTGGAACGATTAACCTTTCCAAATTAAATTTAATGAATATAAGGGAACAACTAACCTGAATATTATGATATGATATTCAATTGTTAATAAAAAAAAAAAAACTTTTCTTTTTTTTGTTTTTTTTCTGTTGGTTAATAGTTTCTGTAGCTTATATTGTTTCTTTTAATTTCACTACTTATCTTATCTTATCATATCTTATCATATCTTATCATATCTTATCATATCTTATCTTATCTTATTTTATCTTATTTTATCTTATCTTATCTTATCTTATCTTATCTTATCATGTGCATACAGTCATCTGACCAGCAAAATTGGTTCAACTTACACAACTTTTTTAATATATTGCAGTCGCCAGGTATGATTAGCGATTACTCTGGCCAGCAATATTAATAAGCACATTTATTTTCCTTTTTAACAATATATTTCAGTCCCCTGGCTTCAACGAGGACACAGTGCCATATTTCAAGGCAATGGCTGCAAAATACAATAAAGTATGGCGAGCTTGGGTAGGACCTTTTATACCTGTAGTCAACCTTTGTCATCCTGACACCATCAAGGTTATGGTCAAGACTGAGGAGCCTAAATTTACAGAAGGAAGTGGTGGATATGTCCTCGCATTGCCTTGGTTGGGTAATGCACATTTGTAGCAGATATGTCTCATAATTTCAACTTTCATTTAACTGGTAATAATATATCAGAACACTGTAAAGTGCAAGCAATCATGTGAAAGCAATGTCATTACAGGTGATGGACTCCTATTAAGCGCTGGACAAAAGTGGAAAAGAAACAGGAGACTCCTGACACCAGCTTTTCACTTCGACATCCTCAAAAGCTACATTTCTGTCTACAATGAAGAAACAGGCACTTTGATTGTATGTTTCATTTGCTAATCATCATATGCAATTTACTCTTAATAACAGATTGGTTGTCCAGGCAAATTTTTTATCACTTTGTGACCACCCAAGATTATTTGATTGAATTAACCCATTTTTTATGGTTCAGCTCACCAATCATAAGGTTAACCAACATTGCGGTTGCTTAAGCCAAAAATATTGGTCAGTCACATAAAATATTGGTTGGTCACATTTATTGGTATAAGAAAAATTAAATAAGCAATCTTTTTTAGAGAGTTCAGTGTAAAATCCTTTGTGTTTCAAATACATCTTGTTGTGTCATTGAAAAAAAAGTATTTTTTAGAACAAATGGATGACAAATTGTGGAAAAGGAGGCAGTATTGAAATCCAAACTGACATCTGTCTGTGTACTCTCAGTGTCATCCTGCGGTGTGCATTTTCTTACGAAGAAAAAATTCAAGAAGCAGGGTAAGTATAAGTGCAAATATGAATATCCTTCAATACAATTTCCCAGCACACTTATGGAATTTAAAAACTCAGCATTATCTGACTAACTTTTAAGATGTCACAACTGTTTGAACAGTTTGGTTTCCATTCTTAGGATATAGAATTTTGATGTATGAATTATTTTTTATCTTTCTTACATAGGGAGAACAACCCATATGCTGCAGCTGTTATGGATATGTCCAGATTAATAGTTATGCGAGCAATGTATGTAAACAAATATCAATATTAATAATGAAATAAATAGAATATAATTATCCATAATCATGAAACTAAAACTTTTCTTTTAATTCTATTTATCAGCAAGCCATTTTCTCGTATGAGTGATTTCGTTTACAAGCTCACCACTGATGGGCGAAGATTTTTCCAGCACTGTGACTACGTTCATCAAGTAGCAGAAAATGTTATTGCAAAGAGAAGGAAAACTCTGGTAATCAAATTGTAGTATATATCAGTACATTAAGTAATTGTGACAATTCACTATAGATATTACTTTGGCATCCACTACATACAATTTAATTAGATATAAAAGTAGACCCAGATATTAGATTTATTCTATCATAAGCTTCCTATTCTTTTATTATAACAGTTATACAATCAGATGAACAAATGTGACCAGTAATTTTAACTGACTTTAACAAATATGACTAAATTAGTGGTAAGACTAAGTGAACCTGCCTATATGCAGATAGAGTATGAGTAAAAGGCAATGGTTAAAATGTCATGATAGTTTTTCACCAATGTTATTCTAAGAAACATTATTGACTTAAAGCTTCCTCAATTTTGATTAAGAATGAAGAACCAAATGCATTAGAAAACAAGAAGTATTTGGATTTCCTGGATATCTTGTTACAAGCAAAAGATGAGGATGGTACAGGACTGACTGACCTGGAGATTCGTAATGAAGTCGACACATTTCTGTTTGAAGGTTTGAACCATTAAAGATTAATGTTGAAAGAGAACAGAAAACTTACTGTTAGTAGCCTTGATGGAACCGTTTCTTTTCAGGTCATGACACTACAGCATCAGGAATATCCTGGGCACTTTATTCCTTGGCAAAACACCCCGAGTTCCAAAGGAAAGCACAGCAAGAAATTGATGAGCTTTTGGCTGACAGACTAAACAAATGGATAGTGTGGTTAGTTACCACAGTTATTAACAGTGCATTACTGTAATAAATGAACAAATGATAGAATCAGAACCAGATAATAACAATGCCGTGAGGGGAGAAATACATGACTATTGCATTAGGATACCAATCACAAACTATAAGAAATATATTTAGAAAATAAACTAATTTCTATCTACACTTTTCAAGGGATGACCTAGGTCAGTTGCCATACCTCACACAGTGCATCAAGGAGTCCATGCGATTATGGTCACCAGTGCCCATCATCTCAAGACAACTTGAACATCCTCTGCAAATAGATGGTGTAAGGCTCGCTGCGAACACAAATTTCAATCTCAACCTTCTGGCGTTGCACCATAACCCTACAGTCTGGGGTGATGACCATGATGTAAGTCACCAGATAAATTTATATTTCAGAATCAAGCTCTTCAAGCACGATTTCCGTTTAAAACTTACAGATGCATTTCTTGTACTTTTTGGTGAAGAGATTGTGTTTTTTAGGCATTTCACTTTAACAGCAATTGATTTATTTTGTAACATATCAATCATTGGTATTTATATTAAATTTGTTAGAAAGTTCTTGAGTATATCATTTTCTAAGCAATAATGTTATTATTGCATTGCAGGAATACAAGCCAGATCGATTTCTTCCTGAAAACATAAACAAAATGGATAATTTTGCTTTTCTTCCATTTTCTGCAGGACCAAGGTAAAACTGCAATGGAAACTTTACTGTTTCGTTATGACCATGGAGTCACAAGTCACTCCATGTTATAATATATAGTTTCCTATATAATAATTCTTATTGAATGTCATTTTGTCTTTTTCTTATTTAAAGGAATTGCATTGGCCAGAATTTTGCTCTGAACGAACAGAAAGTGGCAATTGCAAGAATTATTCAAAGGTATATTGATACCCTTTTTTTCAAGATTATAACACAAATGTGGAATATAATTTCTATATTTTGTCTTCCAATTAGAAATTTATATTAAATTAATTTGTTTAGGTTTGATCTTACTGTGGATGAGAGTCACCCTGTATACCCTCGGCCTGAGGTGGTCACTCGAGCAATCCATGGCATCAAGCTCTTCATGAAGCCAAGATGAAATCAACGTATTATGGCACTAATTTAGAATATAGACTTCATGAAAGTTGGAATGCCATTGTCATCATTGCTGCGATGTAAAGTTTGCCGAGAAGTGGAATTATATACATATAGATATACATATACAATATGTATGGGTGTGAACACTTTTTTTTTTTTATAAATTTGGGGGTGTGGTGTTAAATGAAATCATATTTTTTGCTACTGATATGTCGTTGTTCATTGTCTTCACCAATATTTTGAAAAATTCAAACTGTTTCACGAGTTTGGTCGAACTCACAATATCAACATCTCCTTGTACATCTTTTAATACTTTAGAGAGAAACCTATTTAACTGTTTGCTTAGTTGCATAGTGTTAAATTTTAGGACAATAACAATTGCTGGTTTATTTTAAATGTTCAATGTGTTTTATGAAGTCGTTCAAACTCACAAAATGTATTTAATACATTTACTTTTTGAGAAAATCGTATTCATAAAGTTGTTCAAACTGAGTTACCACTAATACATTAAAGGGGTTCTAATTTATGAAAAATCCTCAATATTGCTGGTTCATTGTCTTTTCCTGCCAATATTTTAAAAAATTCAATGTGTTTTTAAGGCTCTGTTCAAATCAAAAAGTTTCCATTAATATATAAGCTGATAAGAAAAACTAACTAAGATGATTTTATAGGACAATTGATATTTTTTGTTCATTGTCTTTTTCTGCCAGTATTTTGAATAAACAGCAACTAATTGATGAGATAACGTTTTTTGAATTCCTGTTTTTACTATTTGCTCAGTTGCATTGTGGTAAATTTTAGGACGATTGACTGGTTTAAAGTTGTTTATTCATCAAATTGTTTTTGAAATATTCATGATGTTGTTCGAACTCGAACTTTCCATCACATTTTGGTTGTCTAGTATTATAGAATATTTGTGAGAAAACGTTTTACTGTGTTAAATTTTAGGACAAAATCAGTTATCTATAATACATCTACAGTGTACTTTAAATTGCTATCTACATGCAGTGTACTAAATTGCTAAGTGACTAATGGGACAAGCCTAAAATTTGCAATATATGAGACCATAAATAAATCCAACGATAAAAATTGAGTGACCTGCTATCAACCAGAACAACTGGGTCAGTAGATTGTTGTCCACTGGGTGAGTGGTCCTGTCACTGTTACGTGCAGTGTTACTGTTACTTAAAAAACAACATAACGTAAGACAGCTTGATAAAATTGAAAACATTTAAGATTGGAGCATCATACTACAAGAATGAATTCAGTCACAACATCAATAGCAGTGGTGATATTATTACCAGTGCTATACAAGGTTTACCAATACCTCCACTGGATATACAGGACGTGGTTTGTCATTGGGACACAAGTGAATAAATTCCCCGGGGAACCTTTGAAGTGGCCATATGGAAATTTGCATCAGGTAAGCTAATGCTGATGATATGTATTCTAATACAATTTTAGATATATAACCACTCATGCAGTCGACATCTAGCTGGGATGTAGCTCATGAAGAGTGATCTTGCAATATTTTAACAAATTCAATTCATCTTGGGGAGTCAGATGGCCATTTAAATGTGTTATGTCGTTGATGGCCTTTATCAACCTCAGATGGCCATGGATTACCATCTCTATTGGAGAGACCACACAACTTCAGCCATTTTGATAAGCGAAGACTAGGACACCACCTAGCGTTTTTATTACTAACTACAATACATAACATCCTCTTTTCTTAATATAAAAGTAAGCATCATATGTGTATGAAAAATAAAAGTAAGTATCAAAATATGAAATCATTCATAAGCAGTGTAAGTATCCAAAGTTCATGTATAAACCAAAAGTTCATGTTTAGAAACATAAGCAATGTTCATGTGAAATGTTCACCTCAAGTTTGACACATCATTTATGACCAATAATATGTCTACAGAAAAGTTCTATTCTACAATACTTTCTTGAAAATATACCACATTCAGAATAAGAGTACAATGAGTTAACTTAATACTACAGTTACCATGAATTAAACATGTTCAAATTTCACACGAGATTCCTTACTCGAAGTAATGTAACACTAAATAACATCCTCTAACTATCTTAGTATTCTATGTCCTGTTAGACCTTATTGAACATAATCTTTAAACTTAGTGGGTATCACTGAGACACGACCAGACTGTGTAACATATTGACCTGATGGACCTGTAACATTACTGGACTGAGCCAATGGTCTTGGGACTGATCTTGCTACTATCGGGGTAGATGGTCCTGGGATATGGATGTCGGCGTCTGTGCTGGGGTCATCCAACATATCCAAAACATCCGGTGGTCTGACATTGAAATTGTCTCTTTCTTTGGTCTTCAAGATGTGTCGTCTGTTTCTTCTCCAGACATTTCCATGTTCAGTTATTACCTTGTAAGATCGTGGCTCTCTCGGCTGTAACTCTGGTGGCATCAATCTCACTGGTTGCCAGCCAGATGGTGTCTGAACTCTGAGTTGATCATTTTGAGTAATCTTGGACAAATCCCTTGCACCTCTGTCATAATAATGCTTGGCTGTGTCTCTCCTTGTCTGTAATTCCTGCATCACAATGTCTGGTGAAATGACCTTCGGCTTCAACAACTTTACGGGTGTTGGCAATATAGTAGCTGTTCTTCTTCCAAACAATCGCTGTGCTGGAGAACCAGCTGAGTCCTTTAGCGTATTGTTGAAATTCCGCAAACCCAGGTAGAAGGCTGTACGATTTCCTTCTAATTTCTCCATCATTTGTCGGACAGTCTGATTCGCACGTTCTACCATCCCGTTTGACTGGTGATGATGTGGACTGGATGTGATGTGTGTAAGGCCTAGTTCTTGCACAAACTGCTTGAATCGACCACTTGTGAACTGTGGTCCACTGTCTGTAAGCAACTTCATAGGTACACCATGAACAGAAAATATTTTGGACATCACTTCGATCACTGTCGAGCTCAACGTATTGTCTTTTAACTCTTCCACCATAATAAAGTCTGAATAATAATCAACCATAACTAGAAAGTCAGAGTCCACACATCTCAGTAGATCTGCTGCTACCACAGCAAATGGTCTAGTCGGTATTTCACTGGGCATCATTGGTTCCTTCACTTGTTTCTTTTTCTTTTCTTGGCACTGAGCAAACTGATTCACCATTTCTGCAATCTGGGCATCCATGCCCGGCTAATACAGGACATCACGTGCCAATTGTTTGCATCTGATCAATCCTAAGTGACTCTTGTGCACAATCTTTAACATTTCTGTTCTCCAGCTGCTTGGTATAATGACACGGTCGCCCTTGAATGCAATGTCTCCAATCACTGTGATTTCTTCTCTGGCATCGAAGTAAAGTTTTCCTAACGCATCCATTTCATGTCTGCTTTCTGGCCATCCCTGGGACACCAATACTTTCAATCTCTGAATCTCTGGGTCATTTCTGGAAGCTTCTGCTAGCTCATTTTGACGTCTTTCACTGAAACAATGAGTTCCTCTAACATTGACAGTACTAATGTCTCTTAAGACACTGTTCACGTCTTTGAGTAGATCTGAATAGGTGTCTGGTAAATAGGCACGACTCAGTGCATCTGCTACGGGAATGTCCTTGCCAGATTTCCCCACAATTTTGAAGGCATAATGTTGCAAAATCATACACATCTTCTGTAATCTTAAGGGCACTTGGTGCAGTGGCTTTTGAAATATGCGAACTAGTGGCATATGGTCCGTTTCAATTGTTACATCATCTCTCCCATAGATGTATGAATGGAACTTTCGGCATGCGAACACGATAGCAAGTAGTTCCTTCTCTATTTTTGCATAGGCATACTCGGAGGAAGTGAGCGACTTTGAAGCATAAGCCACTGGATTCTCCCTCCGGAGTAGGACAGCACCTAATCCTGACTGTGAAGCATCACACGAAATTGTTATGGGATCCTTGATGCTGTAGTACTTCAAAATTGGAGCAGTTGTAACCAATCTTTTAAATTCTGCCAGTGCTTGTTTGTGTACTTCGTCAAAGTGAAACTTGAAGGACTTGTCATTGGAATCCTTAATAAGCTGTCTCAGGGGTTCTTTAATTGCTGACAAATTGGGCAAAAATTTACAAAGATATGTAACCATTCGGAGCAGTGTTCTAACATTGTCTATAGATTTTGGCTGAGGCATCTCTGTGATGGCTTTGATTTTTTCCGGACTAATTTTCACACCATCAGGTGTCAACGTGTGACCAATATACTCAACTTCTTTTTGGCACAATCTTGTCTTCTTTGGATTCAGTTTCAGATTTTTATCTTTGCAACGTTGGAGCATGGATGTATAAGGACTTATACATCCATGGTTGGAGTACCTGACCCAATCTCTTGTTGTGGCATTCAATGGTTGGTGCATGAACCAGGATATCGTCCATGATAATTTTGACACCAGGTATATCCGAAAACATCTCACTCATAGCCCGCTGATATATCGCAGGAGCGGACGAAACGCCCATAGGTAATCTAAGATATTTGTACCGCCCGAAGGGAGTGTTGAATGCTGTTAGATCTTGGCAATCCTTGGTTAGGGCGATCTGGAAGTAACCCATATTTGAATCGAGGACTGTAAAGAATGAGGACCCTGCTGTTCTGGTGATCACATCCTCTAGGGTCGTCATTGGATGATACTCACGCTTCAATGCGCGATTGAGGTCACGGGGGTCAATTGTAATTCTCACATCAATTTCTTGCCCATTTGACTTTTTGGGGACACCATGTAGGGCATTGCACCAAGGGGTTGGTTCACCCACTGGGATCTTCTGTATTATGTTCATACTTTCTAATTGGTCAAGTTTTGTTTTAACAGCATTTCGCAGAGCTGCCGGAACTGGCCTGGGGGGATGAGCTACCGGCGTTGCATTTGGGTCACACACTAATGTATACTCTCCTGGTATCTTGCCTACACCATCAAAAACATCAGCATTTTTTGTGTACATTTCTTTTGCACTTTGCACATTTTCCTGTGAGGTAACATGATTTACTCTTTTGACCACTCCAAGTTTAACACTCTCATGTTCTGATAACAAGTTTGCAATATGAGGAACATCCAATATTTCACATTTAATGTTGTACAATTTGTTATTGTATCTGACAGGCAGCACAATAGACCCCACTGATTTCACTACATTTCCAGCTACACCTCTAATAGCAATGTTGCTTTTGCTCAATCTTGGTTTCTCACACAATGACTTGTATGCATTTAAAGACATAATTGAGGTATCAGCCTGTGTATCAATTTGAAATGCCACTTTTTGTTCACCAAATGTTGTCATGTTAACACACCATCTTTTGCTTTTGTTGTTTTGATCAACCTGACTGACATACACAATATTGATATCTAAAGTTTCAAGTGCATCATTACACAAATCATAATTGTCATCAAAATCATTTCCTTCATACGAGCTAACAGCATGTACATTTCTAGATCTGCAACATCTATCAAAATGTCCCACATTTTTGCACTTAAAGCAAATCTGTCTGTACGCTGGACATCTTCGGGGTGGATGCTGTGTTCCACAGTTTTTACACACAAAGTCTTGTCTTCTTTCGTACTGGTTTGTATTGCCCGAAGCTTCATTCGAATACTGACGATAGCCTTGCGGTCGACGTGAACGGGGAGCGTTTCCATATGCATACGAGTGACGAGTAGTTGTGTGTGACCGACCATCCGCTGTGCGAGGAGCACCATACTGGAAACGACCATCTGGACGATGATTCGAAAATGAGGAGGCTCTTCCGGGACCACGACTCCTTCCTCGACTCCTGCCTCTGCCTCTGCCCCGTGCATAATTGACAGATTTCACCTCTGGCCCCTCAAGGACATGCTTGGATGCCAGACGCTGTTCATACATGAAGCATTTCTGTTCTATTTGTGTAAGTGTGAAGTCTTCTGACCACAGCTTGTCTCTCAACTCCTTGTGTTTTACACCCCTTGAGATTTGTTTGCACAGCTGGTTATCCAATGTATTTCCGAAATCACAATGCATTGCTAGTTCTTTCAACCGGGCGATGTATTCTGCAATAGGTTCTGACTCATTTTGTGAAGAATTGTCAAATTCGTCATGTACAATTTAGTTACCTTCTTCGGTTCAAAGTATGCATCAAATTTATCCACAACTCTGTCAAAACTTGTCTTGTGATCATCTTCAGTGAACGTGTTGAAAACAGTTCGGTATTTAGTCCCCATACCATATAATAAAATTGCAACCTTCCTTGCTCCGGATGCCTCTGTTAGCCCAGCTGCCATCAAATAATTTGTAATATCCGCTTTGTAGTCTCTCCATACTGAACAGGCTAAGTCTTCTGTTGCCGTGAATTTTGGTGGAGCAAACGCGGCGTCCGCCATGTTGCTTGTTTACCACACGAGGTTCCCAGGTGGCAGTTCAATAACTCATCAGTTGAGCGTTGTCAGCAACTAAAAGTGCATTCGTAATGTTCCTCGGGTCCTATTTTGACTTCTGACACCATGTTATGTTGTTGATGGCCTTTATCAACCTCAGATGGCCATGGATTAGCGTTTTTATTACTAACTACAATACATAACAAAATGCAGCTATATTATTACATTTTAGAGGCTGATATTCACGGTTGCAGCTAACTAATGGTATGATGTAAAAATTATTTAAATGTACTTTGTTATAGTCTGTTACACTGCTCAGGTAGTCTCAACCCACTTTAGAAGTACACCCTTGGCAGGCCTGTTCAAGCATGAACCTTTCTCAGCCCCCCGGGGAGTATACAATAATTGCCATCTCTGCCTATAGCCAACTACCCATTTGCACCTGGGTGGAGTGAAGCAGTGGTTTAAGGAAGATCTGCTCAGTTCTTCCATGCCGTGACTGGGCTTGTACCCACGACCATGCGTGTACGAGTCCAGCACCCTATACACTAGGCCACGTCTGATGTCAGCAAAGAACACTATGTGAAATTAACAATATGAAGCTTGATAGCAAATTACTGCACAATTTAGACCATTTCAAAATTAAGTCAACCTGAATGCTAAAAACCCTTTACTGCTTTACTACAAAACATGATTACAATGAGAGAAGTTTCAAAATCAGGCCACCTCGATATTAAGAACAATTAAGCAATTCCCAAGGGATGGTCTCATTGTAAAATCTATGTCAGTACCACCTACATTTACCCAACATTCATTTTCAGAATCCTGGATTCAATGAAAAACTTAATGGCTATCAGAAAAGTATGGCAGCAAAATACAACAGGCTCTGGCGAATGTGGTTTGGTCCTTTTGTTCCTTTCATCAGCCTTTGTCACCCAGACACCATTAAAATTTTAGTGAAAACAGAGGAGCCAAAATTCACAGATGGTAATGCTGGCTACCTTTTGGCTGAGCCTTGGCTTGGTAAGTATCACATTGATGTCAGAAAAGACCAAATAAAATGCAAAATATTCAAGTCTTATTTAAATTACCATGTCCGTGCGATTGCCTTATTTCTGTTACATCACCCCGTCACGCATTTTTGCTATCTACGTTTCTAGTAGGCTTTCTGTCAGTTGGGCTGTCTCCAATCACACCCATTTGCCAATACTTCCAACTCAGAAATGATATTATCTAGAAATACAGAAAAACAAACATCACAAAGGATGAATCATTGATCTATTTTATAAGTTCATATTATGACATTATTGTTTCCAATTTGATAATATAGAAATATCCAGTAAATAGAGCCAAATATACAAAATAATTCAATCTGTGCATTGCAAGAGTCATCACACCTTGTCTTATGGGCTGTGACATGTTTGTGTGAATATTTCATAGCGGCAACTTCAGCATCCATTACCACCTGGAGATGCTCTGCATAATCTTTTACCAGCTACATACATATTTTTGGACTTAATTTGGACCATTATTCTAGACGATGCTCCTCTAATTGCATCGAATTTGTTGGTGAATATTTGTGCATCGCACAATCCATTGCAAAGTGTTAATTTTGTTGTTCTTCAAATTGAACATTCCCAGCGAACAGCCAACGAATTTTCCAAAAATAAGTGGTAGATACCCATAAATAATGGAAGTTATCACTTAGAATAAGAAGGAAAATTATTTTTGTGAATAATATTGCCACTTTTTAGGTGTCACATGATATTTTTGACTGAAACTGGCCCCATCCTTCAAGGCAGATGCACAGGGGGAGTAAAAGGTGTTATTGACAAAGTCAGTATATATCCTTGGTCTTGTTGTATGCTAACTTGCTAAGAGCTGTCTTGATGTCAAACGCCTGTGCTCCAATGCATGTCTGTGTGTTCTATCCAAATATTCAGAATTGTGGGTCGGTCTTATCAATTAATATTAGAGGTCTTATCAATTAATATTAGAGGTCTTATCAATTGATATTAGAGGTCTTATCAATTAATATTAGAGCTCTTTATCAATTGATATTTGAGGTCTTATCACTTAATATTAGAGGTCTTATCAATTGATATTAGAGGTCTTATCAATTGATATTAGAGGTCTTATCAATTGATATTAGAGGTCTTACTAATTGATATTAGAGGTCTTATCAATTAATATTAGAGGTCTTATCAATTAATAATAGAGGTCTTATCAATTGATATTAGAAATCTTTATCAATTAATATTAGAGGTCTTCTCAATTGATATTAGGTCTTATCAATTGATATTAGAGGTCTTATCAATTAATATTAGAGGTCTTATCAATTAATATTAGAGGTCTTATCAATTGATATTAGAGGTCTTATCAATTAATATTAGAGCTCTTTATCAATTAATATTTGAGGTCTTATCACTTAATATTAGAGGTCTTATCAATTGATATTAGAGGTCTTATCAATTGATATTAGAGGTCTTATCAATTGATATTAGAGGTCTTACTAATTGATATTAGAGGTCTTATCAATTAATATTAGAGGTCTTATCAATTAATAATAGAGGTCTTATCAATTGATATTAGAAATCTTTATCAATTAATATTAGAGGTCTTCTCAATTGATATTAGGTCTTATCAATTGATATTAGAGGTCTTATCAATTAATATTAGAGGTCTTATCAATTAATATTAGAGCTCTTTATCAACAGGTAATGGACTTTTGTTAAGTGCTGGACAAAAGTGGAAGAGAAACAGGAGACTCCTGACACCAGCTTTTCATTTTGACATCCTCAAGAGCTACATTTCTGTCTACAATGAGGAAACAGAAACTCTGATGGTAAGCATCGATCCCTCTGCATCAACTGTCACTTATGCGAGAAATTGACTCCATTAATTATGTGAATTTGCAAAATATTCATAATTGTTTCATTACCTTATAGAAAAAGTGGACAGCAAAAGGATCGAAAGGAGAGAGCTTTGACATTCAGACGGATATTTGTCTTTGTACACTTAGTATTATACTGCGATGTGCCTTCTCGTATGATGAAAAAATTCAAGAAACTGGGTACTTGCATTTGTCATTTATATTAACTTCCAGTTGTTTGATATTAAGACTGAGCTAAAATTGAGACAAAGTTTTCCTTTGGTTTTTCCAGTGAGCGACATCCTTATGCTGTAGCTGTGCTGGACCTGTCAAGATTGATGGTCGAAAGAGCATTGTAGGTATCTTGAATTCCATCTTTTAAACTGGTTCACATAAACCTGGTGCTTTATCGTGTACTACAGGGCTCTCTAATTGTGTTCTTTCCAGCAATCCTTTTGTTCGCATGAGTAAGTTTCTGTACGGACTTACTGCAAATGGGCGGACATTTTTCAAGCACTGCGACTATGTTCACAAAGTGGCAGAAACTGTCATTTCTCAAAGGAGGGAAACTTTGGTAATTTTTCATCAGTCAAACAATGTAAAATTGAACCTTGTTTATTACCCCATAATTGACTACAGTTTGTCTACACCCATGGGTATTAAGTTAGTTAGGAATGGGCGCAAACATCCTGTTACTTTTATTGTGCAATGAATTTACCTAATGGAGATCAGAATCTTTTAATTCTCACCATATTCGTCAGTGGTGTTGTTATAGGATTGGTCATCCAAAAAGTGAAGTAACTTACTTCTGTAACCCAACCACTGAATACTCATGAGTGTAATCCACACACAAGAATATTTTTGTTACTATTTTTCTGAGCATGATGATATGCAATAACCTCACTGTCTTTTGCAACGTATTTCAAGCAAGAAAACCCAGATGCGCTGGAAGACAGGAAATATTTGGATTTTCTCGACATCTTGTTGCAAGCACGGGATGAAGATGGAACTGGGCTTTCTGATTTAGAAATTCGTAATGAGGTCGACACTTTTCTGTTTGAAGGTTTGTTTTTCAACTCGAATTATGGTTAGAATTTGTTCAGGCTTATTGGTCAAATTATATTGTGCCTGTTTGAAATTGCATGACATTATATTTATATTTATATTTAATATTTCATAATTAACCATCTCTGCAAACCCAAATATTCATCAAATTCAAGCATTCCACTATTGGGGAAATAAAAAGAGCATTTGCTGTATCCAAAGACAATCGTCTGGAACTCGCTACCAGAATTCATATACAGGCATCAATAATCTTGATAAATTACTAAGTAGACTTTAAAGATATTGTAATTTCCTCAGTCTTTAATTTAATCGTGATGCATTGTATGGCACTGTAGTTATGACACACTAAATTGATAAAAGTTAAAGTTATATCCATATGGACAGGCAATTTTTAATCATTACCTTTTCCTCGCATAACTATTGCAAGTTCTTATGGTCAAGTCATTTTCTCTTTTCTGCTATTGAAACTGGGTGTGATTTCAGTGTAACAGTTACTGTTCTTTTATACCGAGTATCATGTTTTAGCATTATACTGTAACTAGTATATATCCTTTCAGGCCATGACACCACAGCATCGGGAATATCCTGGGCACTTTATTCCTTGGCAAAACACCCCGAGTTCCAAAAGAAAGCACAGCAAGAAATTGATGAGCTATTGGCTGACAGAAAAAATAAGTGGATTATGTGGTAGGTTTATCATGTGTATTGTTATCTGGCAAATTGCAGGGACTATGAGCCATTAATATCTTAAGACGAGGTCATTGGTAGACAACATGAAAATGACATAAATTCTGGTTGTAAGGTTTTTTTTGTTAGAGTTTATCAGGTGCATTTCGTAGATAATGCTACTGCTACTACTGCTACTACTACTACTACTACTATTATTATTACTAACTACTACTACTAACAACTACTACTACTACTACTATAATTACTAACTACTACTACTACTACTACTACTACTACCAAGATACAAAATTAATTGATTTCAAAGTGGACCAGTCATAATTAATGCATTTTGGCATTGTGTGCAATCTTACGTAGCAGTGTAATTATAGTTGTCAGACACATTGTTTTCAGTTGGACTTCACAATTTTGACATTGCGAAAGTGACCAAGGGTTATATATCTCTAGCGGAAAACTGAGGAGTCAAAGAGACAATCAAAACCCCGTTTTTATAGATGTGTACTCTCCTGTCATCTGACATTCACATTGAACCACGTTTGCCCTGAAACAGCAGAAATCATTTCGATATGAAACCCAACTTAACGCAATTTGATATCTTAACAATATGGTTTTCCACTTTCACGCGGGATCCCAAAACTATCACGCTTACTAAAAAGTTCCTTTTTCAAAAAATGCCTATGGTTGATTTATTTTCATTTTATGATTTAGAACTTCAGTTCATTTACCTAGTGGCACTCCCTTAGCACGTGGACCACATCGAGGTGGACTTCCCATCCAATCTGTATCTCCATAACCATGATAACAAGCACCATGCCAGTCTGATAACAAAGCTTTGTAGAGTGAAGTTGGAAATATACAAATTCATAGTTTTGGAGGTCTTTCGTGTTGTAGAAAATGACCATAGTTAGTTCTATTTTGGGAGTCAACATTGTATAAGTCAGCGCTGATGTTGTCACTGGCACTATACAAAATCCATCAACAGGCCATGCTGCTATCTGTGATTCATTTCCAAATCGAACACTCCTGAGGAATTACAGCTGGGTGTTTAGGGACTTTATCTGATCTGCATGAACATGATTCCACTAGATCTTGCACATGTTCTAATTTTCTCAGCATTTGCCTCAACGTCAATCAAGGAGATATTTTTGTCCTGCAGACCTTGAGAGATGCAGCTAGAGATGTTCACTACCCCTGGCCCATTTAGGGTATATAAATTTGCTAGGTTGCAAAGGGTACAGATTAGGAAGAAAACGTTTCAAAATGTACTTATTGACCCTTCGATATACGGGCTGTATCGGTTGCTACTGTTTGATAAAGTGATATACGTTAACCAGAATTTTATTTTATTTTTTTTTAAGAATAGATTTCGGGTGTTGTGTGAAGAATGCCAGCAGCACTAGGCTAACACTTAATACAGTATGATGACTACTGACTCATTGAGACCGGTGTCTATGTGTATACTCCCAGTTGATTCCTCCATGGTTGATTTGCACCAATCATGCACCCTTAAAAGTCATCCTTTTCTAATGTTTTGTAAGTTTTTCGCACAAAGAAATCTCACCAGGTGGCGTACGTGGCATAAATTATTATGCCACCTGGCAAGAATTAACCATTAACAAAAATGATTGAAGTATATTGAAAGCATTGCCATGTGGTTGATCGCTTGGAAGATGTGTGGTGTTTTTTAGGGTACAATTCCATGGTTACCAGTGATAATTTAGTCAAAAATATTTTATGCAATTTGAATATAGTAACCAAGGACTTTGCGAAAATAGCTGAAACTGTGCTTATTCTGGTGCCCACTGGTACATGTAAACAGTTAAATCTTCAGGGATAGTAGGAATTCGATTGCATAATTTTTTCTCTATTTAGCATAATTTAAAATTTAAGACATGTGTGGTCTATAGATTTTTGTAGCTATATATATACTTTTTAAAGTGATTTTTAATAGTTTTTCACGTAATATGCCAAAGCAAAACTATCACAAACTATTTGTGCTTCACAGATCCCTATCTCCCTTCAATCATGCTTGCTTGTGCCATTCTTATCTTTGGCTACCTTCTAAGAACTGAAGGACCCGGGTCAATCCCAGGCCCGGGCAACCATACATAAGCATCATCCCAACTGGATGTCATTCGGATGAGACGTTAAATTGGTGGTCCCTTGTGCTCAGTGTCCAAAAGATCCCACCTATGGGGTAAATGTGTAACATGGGTGGACTCCTCCTCTCTTTCTCACACATTGTCAATCAATCCTCGATAGTGACAATAACTTGCCTTAGAGGGCACTTGCCATATCTATCTAGCTATCTATCTATATGAGTGATTTTGTATCTCTGTAAACAATGGTAAACAAATGGTTATTTTCTGTATGAAAAAAGTTTCATTTAACAATCTATAAAATGGCCACCTATCTTAAACGGCCAAATTCATCAATTTCCTTGGGTGGCCACTTAACACAGGTTTTATTGTAGACATTTCAATGCAATTTAGCTGTTTCTGATAAGTACATCAAATCCAGACAGAGCCCACACAAGATACAGTAAACTTTAAAACACTTTGCCTTATAATAGAGGAGTAAAATAAGGGAAATTCAGTCTGAGTTAAAATCATAGTGGCTGTTCGTAAAAAGCAGGTGACCCTTGCTGTGACAGGTTTGACTGTACTGATGAATTTTTATTGCTTTCATTATGTCATTTTGTGCTTTAGGGACGATTTGAATCAGCTACCATACCTGACAATGTGTTTGAAAGAGTCAATGAGACTGTGGTGCCCAGTGCCAGTCATCAGCAGACAACTGTTAAATCCAATAACCATAGATGGGGTGACATTGCCACCACACACCCTCTTTGACATCAACATTATTGCTCTACATCATAACCCAACAGTGTGGGGAGAAGATCATGATGTAAGTATGGAAGTGAAGAATACACTATAATCAACCAATAATCTGTTAAACTAATTCTTATATTTTATCTATGATCACTTGATAACCTTAGATATTTCTATGTACAGCTTTCATCATAAATCCTGGGGGATTGGGGATGTATCCTATTAGGAAGTGCCAGCTTCGATGCTGATGAAATTAAATTATGCTTTTTTTAAACAATAACCCTCCCCCTTCCCCTACACAAATGAAAGGTCTGCGCAGGCTCTGTATTTCATCGATTATCGTGACAATGAAATACTTCTCATGTAACATTTTCATTTCATTTGAAATATAGTTTTATTATACACATGTATACTATTCTTATTCATGTTACCTCTGCTATATATATATATATATATATTTTTTTTTTTTTATTTCATACACATTTGGTATACATATTAATCAAGATTATCAAAGAAGTATATATGTACTGTGAACGATATCATGTGTGATCTTTATGGGGAAATTTGACAAAAACGTAATCTCTGTTACACTGCTGGCAATTTCAATTAGAAGTCATTCTATCCGTCTTATTCTGGTGTTTTATTCACTAGTTGAACTTTAGAACTGCCTAACTACGGCTTGCTTGGACATGTTTCAGGAATATAAACCTGACAGATTTCTTCCTGAAAATATCAACAAAATGGACAACTTCGCTTTCCTCCCATTCTCTGCTGGGCCAAGGTAAGCCAATCAGTCCATCCTCCTCAGGCTGACTTTGGTTCAATTTCATGGTCCCCTCTGGGTATTATTACTCTGTTGATTAGGCTTCTCCAAAAAAAGGGCATCCCCATTTACTGTCATTAATTTATATAATAAATATTTATAAGAATTCTGCTTATGATTTGAAATATTTGCCTAATCACCCCTACCCCCCCCCCCCCCTCCTCCTTATAGGTCGGGGCCTCCAGAGTCCACAAACACACCTCAATCTGGCACTGGTTCTCATGCTACAATGTTGCTGATACCAATAATATTAATCATTAGTCAGATTTTGAATATGAGGTCACCAGGCTTATTTATCTGAAGCAGTTAATTTGGGTGATTTCATGCTACTTTCATTATTTCAGAAATTGCATTGGTCAAAATTTTGCTTTCAACGAAATGAAAACAACAATAGCAAGGATTATTCAAAGGTAAGCCCTATTGTACTATTCTCCATGGTGAATTGCATTAAATCATTGACAAAAACAAATGAAATGGTGGACTTAATTCAGACTCAGACTGGTTTATTTCAACAACAAAAAGAAAAAAAACTGTCTAGGAGATCCCAAAAGACCGAGGTCGCTAAATGGAGACACCCTTTTGAGGGAAAAAAACTTTTAATTGTGTTGTCATTGAAATTTAAAATATAAAAATTCTTTCTTTAGATTTGATCTCTCAGTTGATGAAAGTCACCCAGTGTATCCTCGGCCTGAGGTGGTCACCCGAGCGATTCATGGTATCAAGCTCTTCATGAATCCAAGATAAATATAATAGAATCCTGTCAGCTTTTACATCTGTTGTAGCCTATCATGATATTTGCTAAATGATTTATGGTATATATATATATTATCTTTATTTTGTATGATAAAAGTGTCACTTGAAGTTGCCCAAACATAGTGCCAATGGAAACCTAGGGGAGAAAAGGTAACATGGGCACTACGACCGTAGTAGGCCTACATATACAAAGAATATGTACCAAGAAGCGCCACTCCCAATACTTCACATTCTAAATGCTGCGCCTCCTTCCCCCAGAATTCCCGGCAGGCTGGGCATTCTGGTAGTAGCAGATGCACACTTCAATGCCCCTAGTGGATAAAAAATTTTGATATCTATAGCTCTGTCTGGTTCGTAGTTTCTTCAATTTGACTGTTTAAATAGCTAAAATGTCATTTCCAAATAAAAACAGTGTCAGCTTGAGTACTATAGTGTGCGAATAAAGTACATTATCACAAATTTACAACGTCAACAAAAGCTGATCAATATTTGAATGTAGGATCGATGCCCAATCAGAGATCGTATAGTATAGAGATTGGTCGCGAGGGAATATTTGAGAATCCGGAAGTCAAAAGCCACCCAGCGTTTGGGCGCGAACTAAAATAAACATTATTTGATCTTTTTCTTAAGTCTAGGTTAGGGACATTATCACAAATGCAAAACACATGTTGTTGGAACAGAATAAAAATGTTGAATACCACCGGACATTGTGTGTTGTTTTTCTTGAAAGAATACAACTACGCCATCTGGCTAATGGGTTCATAACTAATTTTTCACATAGTGGCGTCATTTTAATAATAACGAAAAATTAATAAAACCAGTAATATTTCACTATGTAACTAAGTTTTAGTCAATAACAATGTACATAACTATTTAAATTGTGTATACAATTTTTACGGCCAAAAAAAACCCAGGTTTACCAAGATCTAATCACCCATAGCAACCATTGGCTACAATGTAACTGACGTTTTTGAATGCGCGGGAGCTTGGATCAAATAAGAAAAAAAAAGAAAACCAAGAAAAGAAAAAAAAATAAGATGTCAAAAAGAAAATGTTGTGTGTGCAACAACACAAGTAATAAGTCATTTCATAGGTTTCCAAGGGACTCTGAAAGGTGGGTTTAAAATATATATTGATATTTAATTATATCTATTTATTAATTTATATATTTTAATATTTTGAATTTTTTCAAAAGTTAACAAATGATAATTTAGACTAAAACATAAATAAATCTATAATCAATCAAAAGTTACAGGCCTATATTTAAATAGTTTTATTTTTCAAATAGTAAATTATAATTTTGTCCAAAATACAAATATATAACATTAATGTCATTATCTAATAAATTATAATCTTTATTTATGTAATCAAATATTTATATTAAGCTCAGAAATGAAATTATCATTTGTATTTGTACATTGAGATGAGTTGTATAATCCCATTATACTAAGCTAATGTCAAAGTGTGGAAATATATAAATATCTAAATATTTCTTTTTAATAAATTGCTCATTTAAATTATCTATTTATTATTAGATGTTTTTGGCCAGTGTTATTTTTTTCTTTTCACTTTATTTTGCTGTCGATTTATTTGCTACCCTCCTTAATATAAATTCAATTTATTATCTACTCTAAGTTAAATATAACTTGTCATGCCTGCATATTTAACTTAATGTAGATAATAAATTGATATTTGACAAGAACACAATTCATTGTTTCCTTTCCTTGTCCCTGCTCAACCCCAGCTATAATTAATTTTTTATTCTCTACAAAAATTCAAAATATATACAGTTGATACACCATATGTATTAAACAAGTTTTACAATTTTAACATACAAATGTATCTCTGAAAATATGAACATGCTTGAAGGTATCACTGAAAAAATTAATATGCTTGAATCACCTATTGCATAACTTCATTAGTAAACCATTTATTTGTACATACAATAAAATGTACATAAATGTAAAACATATATACTTTTTCTTCGGGATTGAACAATGGCTAAAGACAAATCCAGGCCTAAAAAGCATCCCAAAATCAAAACTTCTTCAACTCAGAGTTTGTGATTTACACTTTAATTCATCGGATAAAATGAATCCAAATGACCCGTAAGTAATTGGGATTTATGCAGTTAAAACCTGATTCAATAATTTACGGATTTTTCCATTTATAAGATCACGTCATTACTTGAATTAATCTTGTCAATAAATATTGGTTTAAAATTTTAAAAGTGTTACGACCACTCAAAATTGCATACATATTACACTTAGGCCAATATTTATGTTTAATTTTCCAAAATTTGCATAAATACAGTGGCAGCTATGTGCTTTAAATACAACTGTTGGCATTTTTTTTCATTATTTCAAATAAATCATTCTTTAATTTTTGTTTCAGTAAATCACGACTCACAAGAAGGGCTGTGCCCCGCATCCTAAATCATCAACACCATCATCAACATCTTCATCAAGATCATCTCACTTCCGAAAAATTTTAATCCAGATCAACTTCATCAAACAGAAAATCAGCCATTTAAACAACCTCCAACTCCAGCATCACGACAGACATCATTAACATGTAAGACAATCAATGACCTTAATCATGGCAAATTACTTCATAATTTGATCTCACAGAAACTTTAAATTACTACTACTAATTTATCAAATTCCAAGAAAACAATCAAATTACAAAGAACTAAAATCTGGAAACTGAAACAACAGATCAAAAAGCTCAAATCAAACTGTAACTGTACCAAGAAAAAAGGTAGTAATTTAAAAACAAAATGTTTAAATGTAATGACACAAGTTGTCAGTGATAATCAATTATATAATTTTTTAACCACGCAAATCAGATTATCTGGCAAGAGTAAAAATAATTTTAGATATACCATGCAGGAAAAATCAATGTTTCTCAGTTTTTATTCGGCAAGCCCTAAGTGCTACAAATTATTGAAAAAAATTATTATTTTGCCAAGTGTTAGAACACTACAGAAAATGTTGCAGAATTTAAATTTTAAACCTGGTTTCCACAATGTAACTCTAAATGCTTTAGCTACTAAAGTAAAAACCATGTCAAGCCATGAGAATTTATGTGTCCTTCTAATGGACGAGATTTCTCTAAAAGAGGCCATCCATTTTGACCACAATAATGACCGAATGATTGGTTTGGATGATTACGGCTTTACAAGAGGCCAAGGTGTGGCAAATCATGCCACTGTTTTTATGATCAGAGGTCTGACCACAAAATGGAAACAACCAATTGGTTATTTTCTTTCTAATGGTACTATTAAATCTGACAAATTAAAAACTTTAGTTATTGAAGCAATTTGCCAAATTTCTGTCACAGGTCTAAAATGTGTATCAATAGTTTGTGATCAAGGTGCAAATAATCAATCTGTAATTAAACAATTAGGTGTAACAATTTCTAATCCATATTTCATAATTGATCAAAATAAAATAAATGTAATTTTTGACCCTGCCCATGCACTTAAAAATGTTAGGAATAATCTAAAAACAAAGAACTTTATACTCGATGAAACACCCATTTCATGGTCCATAATTGAAGAAACATACTTTCATGATTCACAAAGAAATTCTAGAATGATTCCTAAAATTACAGATAAACATTTATCATTACAAGGTTTCGGCACCAATATGCCAGTCAGGTTAGCAGCTCAAATTTTAAGTCATTCAGTTTCATCAGCTATTCAGACACTTTCAGAATTTAACATTTGGACAGGTGATAAACTAAAAATAGCATTAAAAACCGCAGAATTTATTGAAAATTTTAATAACCTTTTTGATATCTTTAACAGTAAATCTTTTCTCGAATCTAAACCTTTCAGTAAACCAATATCTAATAATAAAACAACTTGGGAATTTCTAGACAGCTGCATGACCTGGCTCCCAAAATTAAAACAAAAAAATAAACCACTTAATTACCAATTACCATGTATTAAAGCCTGGCAAATTAATATTAATAGCATAAAAGACCTGTGGCAGTGCCTTTCATCAGATTCTCAAATTAACCTTAAATTTATTATGATGAATAGATTAAATCAGGATGCACTAGAAAATTTCTTTTCTCTAATTAGGGCAAAAAATAGGAATGATGATAGACCAGATTCAGTTAGATTTCAATCAGCCTTTAGATCATTGTCTTTTGAATCAATTTTTAATTTAAGTAAAGGATCAAACTGTGAAAATAATTATGACTATTTCTTGCTAAAACCAAATGATTACTACCAAAATTTGCTTCAATCAGTAGATTTAATTTTAGATGAACATTCTTATTCTCAACATGAAATTTTAAATGATAATGATGCCACAAATGATAATCTAGACATAATTGAAACAAATGCAACAGCTTATATTGCAGGATATTTGTTAAATAAATTTAAATGTATTAATTCTTGTCAATTATGTAGGGAACGATTAACGAGTTCATTTCAAAATCAAGCCGTCAATAACAAATACGTCTTTATGAGACATAAACAATATTCAAATTTAAACTTAAATTCAGGCCTCACTGTTCCCAGTGAAACTTTTCTTTCTTTAGTCGAATCATTTAGCAAAGTCATTTCATTGAATCTTCATTTATATTCTTCTTTTACCATCACTAGGAAAATTACTCAATTATGTTACAATGAATTAAATAATCATCCTCAATTAGCTTGTGGTCATGACCTCTGCATCGAAACATTAGAAAAAATCACCAAATTATTAATTAAAGTTAAAGTGCATTTTGCAGTCAAAGAAGCAAACCAATCATTTAGGCATAAATCAAAAAAGATCAAAAAACTACAAAAAATTACCCATCAGTAAAATTTCTTAAATTTATAGTTTTTATAAATAGTGGTTATTAACTTGATGTTTTTAAATCAAGAAATGGCCTTTTTTAGAGAAATCTTTGGTGAACATTTTTCTTTATATTTATGACATGGTTATAACTTGGCATGCAAAACAAGTAGAACTTTTACAATATTTCCTTAATGACTAGGTTAAAATGTGTGTACACATACTGATCGAGAAGGTCTTACAACTGTACAGCTGTGTATCATAATAATATTATAAATATTTGATTATTACATGAATAATGTTTCCTCTAATACTGTTAAACTGTATTTTTTACATATTGTCTCAGTGATGTGTACTAAGTCAGTATATGTGATCATATATAGACATCCATATATCTTGTGTGCATTCTATAACATTATGTTGTGTCTGTTAACTGCATATATATATATATTTATGGGTTATTTGAAAATTATTGACATAATCAAAAAATTCTGCAACATTTCTGTAGTGTTATACACAGCAAACCTTGACATTCAAGTGAAACACCTAGTTCAGTTAGGCAAAGTCTCCATTCATGCAAAGGTTTTAATAATAAACAAGCATTTAAAAGTTTCAAATTGATGATTGCAAAAAAAAAAAATTCAACTCAGGTATATTGCACTTAAGCAAGGTTTACTCTGTTGATATGAAGTATTCAAATATCATTTCATGAAAATAAGTGAGAGCTTCAAATATAATTTCATGAAAATAAGTGAGAGCTTATCACATAATATTACAATGTATTAAATACATATTGTAGCACTTAGGGCCTGATAGGCGGCTTTAAATTATGTCCCCCATTGTTGCAATAGACAGGGCTGATCAGGACATGCAGGTGCCATTTAGGCAAATTATTTTATTTAAATGATGTATTCAAAGTGCCTTATAGTATTTTATAGTGTTTTGAATTTAAAAATGAGTTTATATGATTAACTGCCAGAAGCACATGTATACTGGTTGATCTGTACAGCTGTGTATCATAAGTTTTCCATTATGATGTTAAGTTAAATATGTTTTACTTGCTGATGTTAAATATGTTTTACTTGCTGATGTTAAATATGTTTTACTTGAATACATTTTACTTGCTGAAGTTAAATACATTTTACTTGCTGTTGTTCATACATGTTTGCTGATGTTGATCTTTCACCATTTCATCCATTTCATCCATATGTTAATATCTGAGTACATCCTGTAAAATTGTACATTATTTAAAATTATCTAACTGTGTAGTGTGATATTGATATACAATGTTTATTTATCTGTTTATTAAGACAAAAGCTACTTATTCAGTATCTTTAATTACTGCTGTGATATTGACATAATAATCTTACTGCTGTGATATATACATAAATTATTTATTTCAATCAATATTTATTACTTATAATTAAGAATATTTACAAGTGAATATTGAATAATTTTACTATTGACATCTGTTTATCAGCTGCTTAATTGGTGCTAACTATTTATTGTTATGTATCATAATATATATATATATATATATATATATATATATATATATATATATATATATATATATATATATATATATATATATATATAATATATATATATATGTCACCTTCATGTACAATATGTTGTTTTAAAAGAATAAAATTATATATTGCAAAAATAGTCTATATTTCACATAATAATATGCATGTAAGCTATTTATAAATTGTACTTTATCTAAATTATATACCAATGATCTTGAAAATCTTGAAAAGGAAAAAAATCCTGTGAATATCATCAATATAGTGGTTTTATTACCAATATTGTAGAGCAGTTGTGAATGGACCTTCTCTGGCCTGAACTAGACTAGTTCTGTGCCCAAACACTAGGTGGCTACGTGTATATGTGTTTCCTTTATAGGCCACTGAGCGCTTCGGTTCTTTGCGTTATAATTTCTTTGGCCCAATGACGTCATAATCGACCAGTGTGATGTCACTCAATTGTACCGATTGTTCTCTCGTCATAATGTATTCTATAATAAAACCCAACCACAGTGGTGGATCAGCTCGAGTGAGTTCCTCCGCCAGACAGCTCACGAATGGGTTTCAATGAGCTGATCCACCACTGTGGTTGGGTTTTATTTATATCCCACACTTTTACAGATATTTTGAGCATTTACTTACTGAAAACTAAGAAATTAAGAAATGTTTTGACCAAATTCTTGTACTTTTCATACTGATATTCCTACACAAACAGTGAGGATCACAAATCTAATTAATATTCATAAACTTCCTTAGCAGCCAATCACAGAAGAGAACCAAGCACACAGACAGACGTCACAACGTCATCCCATTCAAAAGTTTGAAGGCTATTAGCAGAAAAATAGGCATTTGATAGATTGTGTTTGTTATAGAAACCTGTGTTTTGTTCATGTAGAAATACGTGTTTCATCATTTAATGAGAAAAATATAGGTATTTTAGTCAGAATCATTGTTCAGTGCAACTAGATTCCTCAGTGACGCCACTGTGCATTTTGGTGTCCATGGCAACAGCATTGAATGCCTCTGTTTGAGTTTAACAGACAGTTTCGTCGGTAAAACAAATCGCCGGTACGGCTAAAAAACGAGTTAAACATATGTAATGTTAAAAGTATTGAAATGAGGAGAGGTGCAGCTTTATGTCAGTCTTGATTTGGTCAAAATCGGACAAGAATTGGCGAAGTTGTGGCCATGGCATGTTCAATGCTGTGGATGTCAGCCTGTTTGAGATCAACAGATTGTATCGTCGGCAAAAACGAGTCGCCGATACCAAAAATATATGACAAATATAAAGGAACTGTTAGCCGATTTGAAGAGAGGAGAAACTGAGCTTCAAGCCAATTTTTATTTGGTCAAAATTGGTCAAGAATTGACGAAGTTGTGTCCATTTTCCAGATTTAATGGGCAAAATGAAAGTGAAAGTGCTTTGAACTGAAGTCTCGTCCAGACATGACCAATGACCACTACGGACAACTTTTAGTTTTCAAAATTACTTTAAAAGCAAATTTTAAACCTAGTTTGTGAATAGGAGGTTATGTAATAAGCGAAGCTGTGATTTTAGTGTGAAAGTGAAAATGAAAGTGAAACTGATCAACCTAAAGTAGTCCGTCCAATATGTAAATTAGGGATAGTGGATCACGGACCCTAGTCTCACTATAGTGTGCTATTTAGACTATATTATATAAATATACACTATCGCCCACACGCACAGTGAGGCTAGGGTCCGTGTAGTGGATCACAATTTATTATAATTAGGGATGGTGGATCACAATAAATACCACATGGGTTGTTCCTAATGGGTTTTCTATGAGGAACACAGCCAAGTGTGGGATATAGCTTGGTTAACAATGCGCCTCCTTTTCCCTGTAGGTATAGCGTGTCCTACTTACGAGAGTTCGTGTTCTTGGTCTTTTGACATATAGGGAGGACTCAATTTGGGCCCAGCCGACATGCAACTGGTTGAAACAGAGCCAGACCATTCATAAAACCAGTCACGTGACGGAATAGCCGGACCAATTTTGAATTGGCTGGTTTGGGCGAACCGACACTGCGCACACATAGGCAGGTTCAAAACGAGTGTCACAGAAAAATTGGGTCACCAAGTTGATCACGGAGGAGATGCAACGGAGATTTTTTCGCGTCACCCTAACTTCCTGTCAATAGAAAACGCAATGCATTCTGGGCCTCACCATTCAAATCTGTGGGCTGTGATTGGTTAAAAATCAGAGACAACATTGGACAACAAATGTTTAAAAAAAAAAAAGTTTAATGGTTGATTGTGTTTGGATCTGCTTGTGTTGACAGACAATAAATACAGTTCGCCGATGTGAGGATGATGTAGTTTATTCAGGCCCACATTACACTATATAAGATGACGTCCTCTGACGTTCGCTCATTAACATAAAAGCCACGTAACCATGGGAACTCCCCCTAGCGTTAATGTACAGAACTATTCTGATCTCTGAACATCTCCCCTTTTCTTTTGAGAGAACATTAACTGTTTACTTACTAACATGAACTGTTATTAATTTTAACTTATACTGTATAAATTGTAGCCTTACAGAGCACAATTAACTGCTAGCGGAAAATGCTACATGTATAACATGAACTTTCAACTGAGAACCCTTAAAAGTGAAAGCTTGAACATTGATTATGGAATCAATTATTTTTATACAAACATGTCAAAATTATAACTGCACTTAAATCTTGGAACAGCATTTGAACTTCATGGGAGTTACCCAAGTACTAAATTATGTGAATAATGCTTTAAATTTAAACATCAATTTGTAAGAAATAATGCTATCTGATAACATCAAAAATTCATGACATTCAAATAAAGATATTGGAAATTGAGTAATTTCACAGATTGATATAAGGTCACTTGAACATTTGTACAGTCATAAAGAATCAATCATCTCTGTAACGGGTAGGTTTCCTTATAATACAACCTGAAGACAGTCTTGTGACTCTGGTCTGCACAGGAGTTGCATTGCTCTGCGGAGTTAATGCGACCACAGGAGTTTCCACTGGTAAATCCATCGACTGTGGTGCATCAGAAACAGATTCTGGTACAGGGAGCAAATGAACTCGATTTCTTCTTTGAACACCACTGTCAGTGTTCACTAGATACGTGCGATTAGTGTCACCACTGAGTACCACTCCTGGTTTACTCCATTTATCGTTACCTCGAACAAATACTTTCGTACCACTATTCAGTGGCTTCAAAGTATGAGCACTGTGGTGCCGGTCGTAGTTAATCTTGGATTTGGCTTTGGCCTCTGCATCTCTTGCTCGCAAAGCTGCATCATTTGGGGACTGCGGCAAGAGGACTGTTGGAAGAACTGGCAATCTCGTGTTGAGAGCTCTTCCCATTAGGGCAACTGAGGGTGCTACTCCAGTTGTACTGTGTGGAGTAGTGCGATAAATCAGCAGCGCGATGTCTGGTTCTGGTGTAGATAGAATGCGCTTTGCAATTTTGACAGCACTTTCGGCCTCACCATTCGCTTGGGCGAAGTAAGGGCTGCTTGTTGTGAGACTGAACCCATATTCAGCAAACTCTTTGAATTCCTGGGACACAAATTGAGCGCCAGAATATGAAAACCAACATTCCTGGCAGTGTGCACTGCATAGGGTTCTGAACCCTCCTTCAACTGAATGTGTACTGGATCAACATGAAGCCGACCAACTTTGGGAACTTTGGAATCCACTTTTTGGACTTTGGAATCATCATTCACTTCATCAACTCGAGACTTGTGTCGGGACACGAGTCCAAGTTTACGAGAAACACTGCGACTGAGCAAATTGTTCTTGAGCTTACTGTCAATTACAAACACACTAAACTTGTATTGTTCGCCTCCTTTCACAATGTCACAAATGAAACTCCCAAGTACCGGTAGCCTACCACCAGGGGAATTTAGTACAGTCTTGTTGGTCATTAGAGGTGGGCGATTTTCAAGTTCATGGTACACAGATTTGCTGATAACAGTTATGTCTGCCCCGGTGTCAATTTTGAACGAGACTGGACTGTTGCAGAACATGAGGGATTCTATCCATGGCGCGCAGTCATCAGACACCATAACAGGAGCATCATCGAGGTTAATGGTGTCAAGTTCAGTAATGTACACAGCATCAAGTTCAAAGTCACTGTCACTTTCTCTTGTCACTTCATGAACTTTGTTGCCACCACTTGCAAACCAACACATGCGGGCGAAGTGACCCTTTCTGTTGCACTTGGAACATGTCCTTCCACTTGCTGGACAACGCTTGTCATCATGTGGTGGGTGTCCACACCGAGAACACTTGTCAGAACTACCACTTGCACTTTGCGACTTGCGTTTCTCAGAGTAGTCTTTTTCTTGAAATTCACGACCTTCACTATGTGACAATTTCTTCTTCTGAAACTTTTGTGATTCCTTTGAGTTTGACTTGTGTGAACGGACACGTACTTCATTTACAGATTTACTAGAAACCTTGTCACTTTGGAGTTCCTTTTTTACTCTTTCTGACTGCTTCGCAGCAGTAACAACTTTGTCAAGTGTCAAATCATCTTGAAGACAAAGTCTTTCTTTCAAATCAAGGTCTGCCAATCCACGAATAAATTGGTTACAAAGTTGATCTTGCTTGTCAACAAACTCACAGTATTTTGCAGCTAAATGAACTTCACGTTTATATTCTTCCACTGTTTTACCGCCTTGCACAACATCATAGAATCGCTGTCTCTCAAATGTTTTCTTCCTCTTTGGCAAATAATAATCCTCGAATTTCTGAACTACAGCATCAAACGAAACTGTTTCAACTGCAGTGAGTTCCAAATTTTCAAAAATTTCCTCACTTGCCTCACCCATTGCAAACAAGAGTGAATCGACTTGGCGATCTTCATCCTCCATATCAAGTCTGCATGCTCTTCTGTATCGCTTGAATCGAGTAATCCAGCGGGGCCAATCCTCGGGATTAAAGGAGAAGGGTGGAGGGGCAGAGAAACGAGGTGGAACAGGCCTGGGCCTGGCGGCTGCACCGTCCCCATTGGCATTGGCATTAGCATTATCCATTTTGAACTGATGTCTGCAGAATGTCTATTTCCGGGCATCTGTATGGCAAGGAGAAAGCACTGGGGTACTCCTAAACCAGTCTGTATTGTGCCATAAGTCCTTAATTTACCGCTGCCACCATGTTTGGATCTGCTTGTGTTGACAGACAATAAATACAGTTCGCCGATGTGAGGATGATGTAGTTTATTCAGGCCCACATTACACTATATAAGATGGCGTCCTCTGACGTTCGCTCATTAACATAAAAGCCACGTAACCATGGGAACTCCCCCTAGCGTTAATGTACAGAACTATTCTGATCTCTGAACAGATTGTTACAGATTAATTTCAAAATGAAATCACATAACAATCCCCGATGTAAACATATGCAGTCTATGACGTCACTAACTAGGCCTATGGATGACGTCAGCTACATTGTACCACATCCTTGTTTTCTGCCAAAAATTGCCAAATTACCATTTGCCGACTACAGGTGACGCATAGATCTACACGGCGGCCTTCACTATATATCTATAGGTTATTATATATCAAGTGCAGTTTTTGTTTTTTGCTACATAATTTGGTGTTTTTTTATACAATTTAATATGTTTCTCTAATACAATTTGAAGAATTTATTATTGGAATTTAACTGGGATTATAAGACTATGACTGGCCACACAAGGTTTGCCTGTAATTTTTTTTTTGTATTAATTATATTAAGTTGGCTATATTCTCCATTGTTATTTTTGCTGAACAAGTGTGTGTATACGACAAACAAAATTGAGCTGTCAATAGGTCTAGGCTAGACGCTTCGTAAACAATTATACTTGATAGGCTATTGTGTAAAACAATTTGTTACAATTAGTTGGTGTTTTGACTGGGCCCGCTTCTGTTGCGCAATCAGTTACCGATCAGTTACGTCAGCCCAGGCCACTGAAGGGGGCGGAGCTTAAGTTTGATTGACATCGCTGAACTCCATCGCAAACTATATGTGAGGAATAATATCATCATTTACATTTCTTACTCCTGCCTGCTGGTGATTAATTAAACAAGCAATTGCAAGAATGCATGACTGTCACTTATTGTGATTTTTTTTGTAAGTTTTTGCATTTTGAGCAAAGTTAGAGATATTTTAAAAATGCACCTACATCTGTCATATTCAGGCAAATAACAAAGTGAACTTTCATAAATTTAGGACTAACGAGAGCTAAGATATTCTACCAAATAAAAATAGAAGGGTTGTAGGGTATATATCTGCCTAAATTTCATGAAATATAAAGTGAAACTATCATATTATACGCAACTCTCTGTTACTATTGTATTATAAAATTTTGCATTAAAGTCGGCGTGCTAAATGCAGGTTTCAGATGTAAAAATAACTTGGATCATCTGTTCAATAACTTTATTTAAATTCCGTCAAAACGGCGTAATTTACTATTTGTGTGTAGACTTCCTCAGTATTTATTGTATATATTTTTTTCCAGTAATATGTCGTGAATTCACAATTTAAGTTTACTATGGTCACAGCTTGCACTTCTAATTTCTTTTAAATTTAACTTTAGTTCAAATATTTATGGAGCGGAAAGCGAATGAATTCGGCCGCGAAGCGGCCGAATTCATGAGCTTATGCTCCTTCCGGTATTGTGTGTGTAAATCTGTTTTTGAATCATTGAGGTTGAATGTTGGTTAGTCTATGAGAAATTTCAGAACGTCACAAACTCTTTCAGTCACGTGATTTCTATGGAGCTGCCGCAAATCTTTCTTTGCTGTAAAATCTTTGTTTGCTGTAAAACAATCGGCTTTCACTAAATCTTTAATTTTAAAAATATATACAAGTTCTAATGCATTAAAATAGTTGTACTTGCCAATTCAGCGCTAACTGTCAAGGATTTCAAATCGTTAAACAACACCAACATGCTATACGCAAAACGCGCTATGCTACGGTTTCTTTGCACCAGAGGACGCCACTGTACAGCAATACAGCCACGACCGCCCCTAGCGGAATTTGTACAAAGCGTCATCAGACAATTCAACGGTGTTGACAGCATATAATCCAAGCTTTCCGCTCCTTCTGTCTCTGGCAGATAACATATTATAATACCACTGGTGTATGGTTTTTACAATTATTGACATGAAATTTATTATACTTGCAAGTCTGAGACAGTGTCTCTACATTTACGTGAATTTAGTACTGGCTGTCATCTGTAAGTATTTTGTAGCTGTTAAGCCTTTTATTTATATGAGCGAAGCTGGTCATGGCCATAGGCCGTGAGCGAAGCTCACTTCCCTGTAGACGAGTGGCTACACAGTGGACAAGCCAACCGGAACTGGTTAAAAATTGATTTCACTTATTATCGCTGTTTCAAAAATACATGTAATCCTATGGAAGATCAACTTATTATCGTTTTTTTGCCAAATGGTCCAGAACGAGACTACGTCATCATGTCATAACAACGTCGTCGGTTCAAAAGTTGCGATGTCCATAATTTCGTAACGAATACACATCCAGCTTGAAACTTGGAGAAACTTGTTTCTCTAACTGTAAAAATTCTAACTGTGACTAGAAATAGCGTTTATTTAGAAGGGGAACTCACCAGATATGAATAACAAATCATCTTGAATCGATCACGCTCGCGCCAATGATATTGTTGCGATGACGTTTTATCACACCAGGGGGCAGTTGTAAGCTATCGCAGCGCCCCTGGCGGCTGAGAAACGCATTACAATTATCTGACTTCTTTTGCCTCTAAAATTGTTATCTATTGTCCGATTTTGAAAATTTAAAAACCTACATGAAGTCTAATTAATAGTTGAGATTTAAAGCTGCACTCTGTCAAATTTGCAATTTGCTAAAACTCATCAAATAGTTGAAAATAACTAATGGGCCAATATTTCTATTGGATGCAAAATTCCCCGCCAGAAATATTCAGGGCATACTAAATTTGTGTGTTAACTAATAATTTTATCAGACATTATTACTAAAAATAAATCTTACATTGAGAGAAAATCCAGACTAAAACATTGGAAACACACTGGGTATGATGGCATGAAAAACTAATACTTAAATTATTTATTGTAAATTAAGACTAAATTGTTGTGCAAAAGTGGGCATGTGTAATGGTAAAAAATATCATAAGACAAGAAGGCAGCATTTGTATATATATAAATACTTGAATGTGCTAAATCTGGAGACACAGTAACTTTAAGTTGACATAAATATACATATAACATAGCTTCGCTCACTCCTGGCATTGACAGCTACATATTATCAAACTGGCACTTTCTTGGATGGTTTTAAATTTAATAACTAAAGGCCTAAATAGCAAAAGTGGCTGGAGTAAGGATAATGAAGAATGGCCAATAGCAATTGAATTAGAGCAATCTAAATGTCTCATAGGAGTGTTCAAAACATTGACAAAGGGTGTCACAGTGAAGTGCAATTAGTTATGACAAGTCCTCAGATCATGGGGTAAAACTTAATAGCAATTGACACCTATGATAACACTTGTGTACCATTACTAAGTGATTGGGATATGACAAATGGATAGCCAGCTATTCAGCCCACCAGCAGGCTGATGACGTCACGTCGATTGTTGCCGCGATCTGATTGGCTGTGACCAATGTCAACGTCACAACGTTACTCTGACCAATAGGGAATCAGAATGATCTCAGCCGGGTCAACAGGAAGTTAGCATGACGCGAAACGCGATCCAAGAAATTCGGTGTGTTTACATTTAATAATGGATTGCCATTAATATTGGATATGATAAACTGTACTTAAAGTGGGGTAGCTTTGTGGAAACAATTTTCAGGAACACCACTGTGTGATTTTTTTCGGGAAGAAAGACAAATGGCTTTTTATTGTGAATGATTAATTGGCAAGAAGTCATGTCAATCAAAATTTTCGTTTCATCTTCTCTTATATATATATATATATATATATATATGTATAGTGTACAGAACTGCATGCGATCTTCGTGAAGTTGATGCGTCGGTTTGTAAAACAAGTTCTCCCATAGATGACGTCAAACAATACTTATCCACAAATTACCCAGATCACGCACTCTTGTATGTAGAACGCGCTATGTGTAAAATTGTAAATATTTTGCTCCAGTCACTCTAGAATTAGACAACTGAAACCACGTGGAAATAATATTTTTTAACTTGTTTAACTGTAAAATTAACAAAGCTATTGACTAGAAAGATAATTTCAGATTGAATTTAATTTTCCTGTAGGGGCGTTGAAGTTTGCGCCTTCTACCCCCAGAATTCCCCGTGTGCCGGGAATTCTGGGGAGTAGGCGCAGTGTTTACAAATGTGAAGTATAGGGAGTGGCGCTTCTTGGTAATCTTCTTTGACTTAAATGCCATGGTGTCAGTGCCCTTTTGTGGTACTTTTTCTCCCCTTTGTGCACTCTATGTTTATTGCATTAAACTCTTCATTATCTAATAAACATTGCAATTATGTAGGATAATGTCGCAAGAATGTTAACGTATTTACAACTGATTAAGGAAGCAATTTGCATTAATTATTGTACATTGCTTATCCATCATCATGGCAGACAATCATTTTGTAATATATTCTAATTTAATAACTAATAAAGAATGCCAAGAATTCCTCTTTGTCATGCATTATCCATGTACAATAAGCAATAAAGATAAAATATTAATTGTGCTATCAATGTTAATGTTACTTCTCTCTCATGCATATGTTTGTTACAATGGTAAATCCTAGCAATTATGCAATATGTACTTCCTAGCAATTATGCAATATCTCATGGCATAGATTAAGCAGACGTTGTTGGCATTTTTGGAATGTTGGGACAAGGAAGAGCAAATAATCAGTGAAGTATAGAGATGGCTGTTTGGCACGAAGAGTGTCTTAATTAAACATCCTGGTAAATATATATAATACAAATTTGGAGATTATGAATATGAGTTATAGGGTTGTGTGATGAAGTTGAGCATTTACCATCAGAACCTACACTTTGATCTTTATTACCAGGATGCTCAAATGAGTGTACAAGAATGTGGCTAATTGATGCAAATGTGCACAATATTATGTATTATTTAGAGAGCCTGCGGGGGTAAGGGGGCAGGGTGGGCAAGTGCCGCCCCCTCCTAGAATTTTGCCAAATATATTACATATTTGGTTAGTGAAGTGAACATCAGAACGTCAGATGCGTACATTTTGACCGAACTGCGCCCCCCCCCCCCTAGAATATTTCTCAAACGCTCTAGTGTCTCCAGTGTCTCCACCATCATGGGTCTCACCTGGCTCTTTGGCCTTGAAGCATGGTTTATTGACAACCTAATTTTGTGGTACATATTTCTGTTCATCAACACTTTTATATTCACCAACAAGGTCAAACTTATGTTTGTTGGTACTATGTTGGTCCAACATTAGTGTAACATGTACAATATACAACGTACAATATGCAATGTACAACACACAATGTACAAAATACAATGTACAACATACAATGTACTATATACAGGGTTGAATGGAATATGTCATGCAGGACAATATGAAACGGGAACAAGACGAGAGCAAAAAATGAGCTGGACTATTTTGATGATATGCAGGATGGGAGTCCCGCAGAAGCATTACAATAGAACCAGTACTGACGTGGGAGGGATGAGGGCGGGGCCTAGCTCAGAGGTAGCGCTCTGGGCTTCCAACCGCTGGGTCCTGGGTTCGATACCCGGTCGAGCCTAAGTTGGATGGCTGTTTCCTCCTTCGTCTCATTGCCATGGTCTTTGCCTGTCCTAATTAACCCAACTGGTGCAGAAATACAGGACGTAAAGCCCTAATCACACAAACACACACACGTGGGAGGGATGCGCCAACATGGGCATTGACTGCTTAGAGGGGCATTTACACTATCACATAAAAGACCTAAGTATGACCACGGACGTTAAAAATTGGCTACTCGTGCTCACTCGTGGCTCTGTTAATCACGTATAAATTCTTTATAAATTTATGAAACTTTAGATCAAGCGGCGGTCAGCCGTCAAATGCTCGCCAAGCATCCATCGGCAATCATCCGTCAGGCAGGCGTAGAAACTTGTAGATAGCTCGTAGATCATTCGCATGTAAGACGTCAGGCGGACGACAGACGCCCGCCGAGCATTTTAATATCATTCTACGAATGGACACGAGTGAATGGCGAGTATATACGGATGGACAGTGGCTACGTATGGCTATGTATGGCCACAGAAATATGCAAAACGTACGCAGAACGCCGAGTGAATCGAGAGCGAGTCACATAATTAAAGTAAACAATTCACTCGTAGAACATCCGCCAAAGTTTAAAACAATTTTAAAAATTTGTCCTATCTTCACGTATGTCCGTGAGTGGTCAAGCGCGACCAGGAGCATCCATGGATTAGCACGAATTTACGTAAAACGCTGGGCAAGTGGATCACGTATGGACAAGGATGAAAATATATATACGTGGTCATACGTAGTACTTATACGTGATAGTGTGAACGCCCCTTTACACTGGGCCATCCAGTGTGATGTGACATAAGCATCGATCATACTCTCATGATGTCACTTTTCACAAGAAAAAGTGGAATATAGCTTTTCTATGTAATCATTACAATGATAATAAATGCTGTTTAGTCAATGCCTTGCTTTTCCTTATATTAGGCTGTATATGTTGTTGTTGTTGTCCTTGTCGTCTTCATCGTTATTGTTTTAATACATTTTAGACCTGTAGGTTTTTTAGGACACATGTTAAACCATGAGTCAGAAAAAATTGACTCCCTTTTTTTAGTTGTATGATAAATTGTGTTGATAAATAACTGGCATTTTAAATTAATTTTCATGACAAAAATGTCTATCTTATTTTTTATTTTTGTGAATATTTACTTAATTTTTTATGAAGTGTCCATTGTATTTTACGGAGCCCCTAAGAGGACATGGCAGAAATAAATTTCCCGTGCCCATGAGTTAATTTACGAAAAATATATATTTTTCCCGTGCGCACGAGTTAATTTACGAAAAATGTATTTTTTTCCGTGCGCAAAAGTTAATTTCAAAAAAAAAAATTTTCCCTGTGCGAAAAGTTAATTAACTCGTGCTAACGAGAAACATTTGGTGCGCACGAGAAACATTTTGTGTGCACAAATTCTATCTGGGTAGTTCTGCATTTGTGCACAAGTTAAAAATGCTGTTACTTGCAATGAAAAATAGTCCCTGCAGTAAACTGCAATGAACAAATCTATCAATCAATCACACATATGGTATATCAATAATCAATCAATCAATCACACATGTAGATGTTATATCAATTGATCAATCAATACCCATCAATCTATCTATCTAATTACCTATCTATCTATCTGTCTGTCTAGCTGTCCCGCTGTTTGTCTGCCTGTCTATCAAGACTCAAGAATACTTTATTTTGACCATATATTTACATACATAAATCTATCTGATGGTACAACTATATAAACTATCTGTATATTTATCTATCTATCTATCTATTCATCTATGTGTGTATGCTTGTTTATCGAAGATGTTTGTATATGTGACTATATGTATGTAAATGATTATTGAATTTACAGAGCACAGGTACAAATACATGTACATATACAAGATTGCCATCTTTTGGTAGAACATGTCATTTCATGTGCTAAGTTGAAAACCCCATCTTTCTTGCATTTTTAGTTGCTGAAATACAACACAATACATTTTTGCAATCAAGATATTCTAATGAACTTTCTGACATATGTCCTAATTGGCTGGGGTCACTGAGTGCACTTCACTACGGAGTGCTTGGCCATTGAATAGAACAGTATATTTAAATCCTAGTAAAATAAAAACTATTAGGCCTAGATAAATGATAGTGATAGAACTGTGCACCCGTTAATTATGTCGTGTGCATGACTTAATTATCTCGTGCGCACGACTTAATTAAACGGAAAAAAATATCTTTTTCTTAAATTAACTCATGCGCACGAGAAAAAAAAAATTCTTGAATTAACTCTTGCGCATGGGAAAAATATGTATTTTTTCGAAAAATTAACTCGTGCGCACAGGAAAAAAACATATTTTTCGTAAATTAACTTGTGCGCACGGGAAAATTTTATATTTTTCTGCCATGCCCTCTTAGGGGCTCCGTAGTATTTGCATAAGACAAGATAAATTTATATGTACATTTGCATACTTTTTATTTTATTTCAAAATGCATTTTGTACCTGAAATATACATGTTATTCATCTATATGATAGTTTATACATATGCATGTCAAATAGCTAAATATATGTTATTATGTATGTCAAATAGAAAAGCATTCTGAACTGTAATTGGCCACATTATATTGCCATGATGTTTGGCTTCAGAGCACACTGAAAATCTTTTTTGACCGGAAAGTCAGTAAAAGTCATGCTTATTCTTAATTTTGTCTGCTTCTTGCATTAATAGTCTTCTTACAGAGTTCCTTGAATATGGGTTCAACAATAAGGACGGTCATATTAAAAAAAAATGGTGCGTGAGGACTAATGAAATATGGTTAAGCTTTATTTACATGAGCGTTAAATTCCAGTTTCTTCCCATTCCTTCCCGAGTGTCCTAGAGAGGCTAACAAATCAAGAACTTGCCAAAGAAATTTTAGAGGAACTAACAAGAGGAAATGAGCTTACTTTCTTGAGGACTGAGAAGGAACTAGGGAAACGAAATGCATTTATATCTCAGGGAAGGGTAAAGGAACTCAGAAAGAACTAAGGAACTGGCTTTATCCATCTCTATCAAGCATTAGCCCTGTGACATCTCTGCAACATCACAGAGAGGTCACAGTGAGATGTTTTAGGCTGTGACATCACTGTCAGTCCTATGAGTGGTTACACTGAAATGTCTCAATTTCCGGTGAGATCTCCGTGAAATCTACATGACATCATATTGTTGACTGAGATATGTACAAGTGCATATAGGCTTAAGCACAAACTGGTAACTCGAAGCACCTTTCTAACTATTGTCATTGCCATACTACAGTATTGACATGTGCCTAAATCAGGCACAAGGGGGCTTACAAGCCACATGCAATAGGCAACACAGCTTATGTCAAGGGGACAAAAGTATACCACAACACAAACAACAAATACCAGAATAACGTAACGGCAAAAATAACAAAAATCAATCTGTGTAAATGAAAGATTTACATTGCAGCATGCCAGTAGTTATTTGAAAACTTTTGGGGGCCCCATCCAATGTTTTCGACAGTTTGACATGAATTGCCCTGCAACTATACGAATACTTCAGGGGCATCGAGCCTTGTTCATACAGAACTTTGTTTCACAATACTGAAATAATATGCCAACAGTTGAGATATACTAACTTGGCACTTTTCTGGAATTCATTTATTGATCAAATTGCTTTATAATTTACAATATCTGAAATTCAACGAGGATTGCAGTATAACTTTTGTATATTCAATCACACCATAGGATTAATGTTATGCTAACTGCTTTAATTACACCAAGATCAATGAAACACACACTTATCATACACTCGACTACAATATAAAAAAGACCTCTTTGTAATGCTGTGTTTTAACTTGGGATAAATGCCATGCTGCTTTAAATAACAACAGTTCGATGATACACATATGAACGAGACACGAGGTAATACACAATAAACATGCAAGCTGGTGTTTACTAATATTATTTATCTTTTACATTCTGTGACTTTGTATATCTCTCATTTTTGAGACAGTCAATACATTATTATCATTATTATTTATGACACTGCGAGGATTACGTTTGTTATGTACAAATTGTAGCAGTGCAATTCTTATCCAAAACATAGTTAACACAAGCAGACTGTTATTGGGCATACCCTGAAGTAAGAATATTGGGAACTTCAGTTCTTCATGTTCATAAAGTTTGGCATCAAATTTACAATCAAGGTTCAAAAGTCTTCCAAAATTTTTTAGTTTTACAAATTTTTAAAACATAGCTGAGACATGTCAATGTGACTGTCAAATGGCACCACTAGGCCATATAGAGTGTTACTATATTAGAGTTCAGCTCTAACACTAATGCACTCTGGAAACGAAAGTGTGTCTTAGACTTCTGCTCTGGAAACGAAAGTGCAACACCCACCCTCCTGCCTGTCAGATGAACACTGAACAATTTTAATGATACCTGTGTACTATGTGGGACTCACGCCCAGAGGGCATTTATGAATGCAGTCATTTGCCTAACACATGTACCTGCCACCTCATGACTTTAGTCATCTGAATATTTACATAACTAAATCTAAAGCGCATAGACATGTGTTAATGTGTAAATATAAAGAAATAATCAATGATGAAAATAATTGATAGCCATGATGTGGCAAACCTTAGTTCCATTGATTTAATAATGTATTGGCCTACATATATTTATTGCAAATGTTTCATGACAACCAATCTCATCATTTACACTAAACACAATTTCATTTAAAAGTGATGCATCTTTATAATATTATTTACATTAAACATACGCTGGTGGAAAGACGTTTTCGCATGCAAGATGCAGTTTATATCTTCCTAATTGTAGTGAATTTGTTCATTAGATGTAATTATTATGCTAATCAGAGCAGTCTAATTGGCAAAGTTCCCATTGCCTTATTGAGTGCACTGCAAAATACATATCGGTAGACATTGCACTAACTTAAATAAGAAAATTATTTTGACACCAAAATCTTCCTCATCTGATGGGTGTACAGAACTTTTTTCCACCACTGGCTGTTAATCATAGGCTACATAGGCTAAGACAGCCAATCATACTTAGCAAAATTTCAGCTCAAAAGTGATGTACCTTGTCACAGAACAAGCTAACAAACGTAGTCAGCCAACTTAAGCAGTCAAAAAATTGTTACATGGATTCCTTGAGAATTGCCAAGAAGGTAACCCTCAGCCAAACAGTTATAGTGAATAACCGCCAGTGTAGTTTTTCAGAAACTTTATTGTCAAGTCAGTAGCTCAGGTGTAAACAAATAATTGAGTAGGATGAACCACAACCATGATGGAAGGGCCTAGGGTCAGCTGTGTCACTTGTCAAAGGCATTTGGTCAAAGTCTTTTTCCATCTGAGTATCTGGAAAGTAATAAAATATTGATTTCTTTCTTCTTGTTGCTTGCTGTTTGTATACCTGCTTAATTCACAAGCATGGTGTTTTTGAATTGCAGTAATTAGTGCCTCCTATACAGCCAAGAAATATTGAACAAGACTTCAAGTTCATTTGGCATTTTCTAAAGTAACTAGTCAAAGATAATAGTACACATGGCAGACTGACATCTAAAATATGTACAAATTAGTACATAGATAACCAAATTATTGACCGTTCCCACCTAAAATTATACGAAAAGGCTGCAGGCCTAAATGATATGATTGCACTCATGGCTTTTGTCATTGTGAGTTAGAATACTTTGGACTGGTGGCTGAAACAGTTAGAGTGAAATACTGGTTTATTGGTAAGACATCAGGGCTTCCTGGCTTTACTTTTTGAAGTTTGAGTGTCAACATACCAGAAGGCATTTTCACATTTACCATCACAAGCTGTACTGTCATACTTGTGAAAATGTCTCCCTGTCACCTTTTCTTTTGCATAACTGAGTGCACACTAGATTGCGCTTGGGGTGTTGTTATAGCCAATTTCAGAGACTTGGAAATATATACTTCAGAGGATGTAATGTGAATCCAGGATTCCAATTGGCTGAGAGACCGTCCTAGCCAATTGTAATCCTGGATTCACAAGATGTCCTCTGGAGTAAATTTAGTTTCTAAGTCCATGAAGTCTGCTGTAAATTCAACAATTGCTGTATTCAGGCAAGTCAGATCGAGTAGTTCTCTTTTCTGGCAGAGACACTAAAATTGGACTCAGCTTCAGAACACTGGACGCAGCTGTACTACATGCAAAAATATACAAAATGAAACAAAATACACAATCTTTACCATTCCTCTGTTTCACAGCACCTGGATCAGCTATGAAGACCCTTCAGGCATCTGCATGTACCAGAACAGCACATCTCGTCCTGTTATCAATGTTGTTGCTTATCATTCGTCAGATGAAGGTTACAATTTGAACTGCTTTTGGCTTTATTGTGTAAGATTACATAACAGCCTTTGTTCAGATAATGGAATACAATAGCGCCTTTGTGTAGGCACAATGTACACAATAGACTGTTTATGTTGTTTGACCTCAGTTGAAATGAAAAAAAAGGTCTTTATGATAACTTTAAGAAAATATATAAACATCTGGTATCTGTAGACTTTTTATTCCAATTGTCAGTCAGTCCCATAAGATTACAGATATGATAGAAGAATTAGTGATTACATATTGTCACCAGTGACTCACCACTGAGAAAATTCAGTTTGATCACAGATTGGAGAATTGCTGGAAAGTCAATTCAACTGTGATTTAACATCATTCAAAGAACTGTGATATGAATATTAGGATCCATCAAATGACTGTCAAAGGACTATCAAGGACTGACAGCTGTGACTGAGTTGCAAATACTAATTGATTTTAAAGTGCATTATATTGATTTGTATTTTTGTTGTTGCTAAGTGAATTGCTAAGTGAATTGTTAAACTGTAAATTTTGACTTTTTTGTAAATTGCTGCTGATTCATAACACAGTGATGTCTAGTTCCTGTGAGTTCTCCCATATATACATGACATTTATACGCCATCATATTGTTGACTGGGATATCATGAACATGCAGAGATGAGCACATATAGGCCTATCAATTAAGCTGTCAACTGTAAAGGGGGTTGAAACATAGTAATAAGTGGTGACATAAAAGAGGCACGCAATACTACAACATCAGTATGACTACTTCAGTTGCCTTGTTCATATTGGACTATATGGCACTTTTATGGATTGAATTTGTTTGATAAAATTTACTTTTTAAATATATGCACCAGAACGAAAATATGACGGAGGATTCTATGGAACGTTGCTATATTACATACCATGTGATTAATGCTATGCTGTTTTAGATAACACCCCATTTAATGAAAATTTAAAGAGCCTTATATTACTGCTTTACTGCTTTGGATAATAACAACAATTTTCATAGTTCACATTCAAACTGGTGATTAACAAAACTTCATCTTTCACATTCTTATACATATATTCTGTCACTATAGTTTTCAACATTGTGCAAGGATTATGTTTGGGATTTTATTATGAGCACATTGTAGCACTGTGACGCTCAGCACTTTATATCCAAAACAATAAAAGTGCCAGCAGAATCTTTTTTAACAATGTCCATACTCTGAACAAATTTAACATAGAAATGTCAATGGCATAAACATCAGACAAGCTATAACAAAAATAATATTGACAATGAAGGTTCAAATGTCTTACATAAACCCGTTACTTTTGCATGTTAATGTTACTCCCCAGTTTTGTACATTGATGACACTCATTATCATTTTAACTGAGTCAGCATCTGTCATTGAAAACTGTGACACACTGACACAAAACTTGACCTGTCCATGGCAAAATATGTGCCATGATGAAATTGCCTGCTATTGTGATAAATTGTGTGAAGTTCATGGAGACTGCTGTCCCAATTTCAAGCCAATCATGACTTTGAATTATCCGCTATCACTTAAAATTTCTTGCAAATTTGTAAATTCTATTTCAGATAACTATATCTCCATCATTGATTCATGTCCAAATGGTTTTGATGGAACTACTATGGGACAAAAGTGTGAATCTGGATTATTGTCACAAGGATTGTTGTTTGCATTACCAGTGTCTGACACAAATGGTCTTCTTTTCCAAAACATATTCTGTGCCCTATGTAATGGCATCCAAAATGAAGACATATTATTCTGGCGCACTGAGATTGTGTGTTTTTCAGGAGGTATCTCTAATATTACTGAAGTTAGACAAGCCATTGAAAATCAGAATTGCTCCCTGAACTACAAACCGCCAAATGATGTGATATCTATGCGTGAGTGTCATGATGTCACATCGACCTGTCCATCTGGATACCATGATGAATGCACAAAATTTTATTGTGAACAATCAAACTTTGTTAGGCATGTGTATACATTTTACCAGATATATAAAAATGAACACTGTGCAAAGTGCAATATATATGACCCAGATTATCCTTTGAACTTTGAATGCCGTAGAGAACCCCGGAAACTTCCAGAGATGTTGAAGCCAATTTCCATAACCATGGACTTTTCTGGAGATGGTAAAGTTGGTTATAAAGAATATAGACAGATTTTAGATGAACCTGACTCACAAACATGTGAACCAGGATTTTTGTTTGACATCATACAAAATGAATGTATACTTGTGTATTGTGCTCCAGAATTTGTCCTAGATGGTGAAAAATGTATCGGTGATTGCGCTAGGCGTGTTCTGTCACCTAGTGAATACCAACTATTTGAAAATGGAACTGTTATGGAAAATTCAGGGCAAGTTTTCAATTCATCCCAGTATGAAGATTTTGGTAATGGTACTATAGGAGTATGTATCACCATTAAAGAATCAAAGTTCACCTTAAAATTTGACAAGGCACAGACAATATTTTCAGTAGTGGGACAATGTATATCAATTGTCTGTCTCATCGTACACCTAGCTGTGTACAGCATCCTGCCGCAACTTCGTAACTCTCCTGGAAAGTCACTTATGGCCCTCGTTTCAAGTCTTCTTTCTGCCCAGGTACTTTTTCTGGTTGGAGTTGAACAAACAGAACCCTATGGATTGTGTGTGACTATTGGAGTCTTCATCCACTACAGTTTCCTGGCATCATTCTTTTGGATGGGCGTCATGTCCTTTGACATCTGGGCTACTTTCTCTGAATCAAATATGGCCAGTTCCTTCCATCATCACAGCAACAGATTTTTGAAATATTGCATTGTAGGTTTTGGTGGACCCCTGTTAATCATTGTTAGCTCGTTAATTGTGAATTATATTGAAAATGTTCCTGATCATTTCAAACCAGCTTATGGGGATGGTTTGTGCTGGATTGTACACAAAACATCTTTAATCATTTTCTTTGGTACTCCTTTATTCTCAATAATATTTGTCAACATTTTGCTCTATTGTCTGACCTTAAGAGCATTTTACAATATTTCCCAAGATACAAGGCAAATTCAAACTGATGCATCAGAACGTCAGCGTTTCTTACTTTATGTCAAACTTTCTGTAATCGTGAGTCTCACATGGGTATTTGGTCTTATAGTAGTTTTTGTTGATATACCTGTGTTATGGTATATATTTCTCTTTTTCAATACATTACAAGGAGCATTCATCTGCATCTCATTCATCTTCACCAAGAAAGTCATTGGTCTGTTAAAGGACAAGTTCAAGAGAAAGTCAGGCACAGATGGTACAAAGAGCACAGACCTTCAATAATTGTAGACCACAGCAGATGGACTAAAATCATGTGGTAAAAATCAATGACTATCTTGATCTGTTTGTGAGGTGTTTTTTTATATATGATAACTGAAGCTTTGTATGTACTTACACTGTTTTTAACTCAGCAAACAAAGTTTGGCGGGTTTGGTTGTAACACTTTTGTTTCCAGAGCAGAACTCCAACACTAATGCACTTACCTTAACAGAATTTTTTACAGTAATACTTTATACTGTCTAGTGGTGCCTTTTGATTGTCACATTGACATGAAATAAATAGGAAAGTCTTTTTCATTTCCGTATGATAAACTCTGACACTACTGCACCTACGAGCTAAAAAAGTTGTCATAATATGTCTTAAATAGTCCAATAGTGCCTTTGTGGGGGTCTCATAGCCGTAAATACAAGGGAAGTTCTAAACAACGGAAAAATAGGGAAAATTCTACTTTTTCAAAACCTCCATACCAAAGACACTATTTACCCTACATTAGTGAAATTTTTTCTCAATAACATATCTAAATATAGTATTTAGAGAAAAAAAAAAAATTGTATTGAGCTACCTTTTTGCGGTTTCAAGACCATTAATGATATCAACCCGTTGGTGCCCCAATGGGCTTTTGGCTGGAAACTACAACAGTGGTAAAACCCCTCTGGAGCCTCAACATACGGGCACTTCCAGCATTTTGACACCATTGCGCCTACCACAACTATCCACAACTCCATCTCAAAATTACAGCCCCCACACCTCAAGTCTCCGGAAGGACCCTGGGATATTCACATCCCAAAAATGTGCGACTTCCATGTGTATGAACTTTATTCACAATTATGGGGGGCAAACCCCATGTTTGTTGAACCTAAACACTTTTACTAAGTCCTTTTGTTTGTAGCCTTTGTACTTATACTCCTCACTTTGTACTTATATAGCTACTAGTCATGTTATTCAAGCATCTTAAATTAGTACCTAGTCATGTCATTTAAATAAATGCTTATCCCAACTATTGTGTACTACAGTTCATAGTTAGTTTCTACTTATATATACATTCTTATGTTATTCAAGATTTCTTGTCATGTCATTAACTTGCTATACCAATTATTCTGTACTACATTTTATTACTTTAAAAAATTAAACACTTTAACCAAACTATGGTCTATGTTGTGTTTCCAAGCCAAAATGTAATTTTATATAATAAGGAGAAAATAGAAAAATTTGGTACTCTTTCAAACCCCCATATCAATGACACTATGATCCTTACATCGGTGAAATTTCGATAACATCATGGAATTTTCACTTTTTAAGTGAAATTTTGACATTGTTTCATTTCAATTTTTTCATAATATCATAATACATATTCCCTATAGTAAGCATCCCATACTTTGCATTTACAGCTATATAGTAAAACATTTTAGAATATTCAAGTACATATACAATTATAATTTAATATTCATAGTACTGCCATATTCTTAGTATATAAGGTATTATAGAAGTAAGTTCCTCCTCCCAGAGCATTCAAGATTTTTCTGCAGGACTGATCTCTCTCACTCAGTCTCTTAATTTCACTCTCAGCAACCATGGAATCAATTGTAGTAAGCTATTTCATAGTATTTAGTTGCATAATAGTCTATATTACTTAGACTTTTGCTGCACTCCTATACTTTTTTTTTGTTTTCTTAATATTACGTAATTAATACATTTGTAAAGTTTTTGGAAATAAATATATATAAATCAATAACTTAAATGCCATAGATGTAATGCAAATCAGCATCCCAAGAATGCATGAAAAATGGGTGTGTTGAGTATAATTCCATACAAAATAAAGCTTTTAAGGTTTGTATGGAACTATACCCAACACCTTTATGTGGCATAAAGCAGTTGCTGAATTTCTGATATATTCCTTAGAAAGCATTGTCATGGCCCAAATATGACTATTTTGGACTTAGAAATGATAATCTGCTATTAGATTGATAATTCTAGCAAACTGAATACTCCTTACTGTGGATAAAACCATTGAAATGGACAAAATCAAATGGTAGGAAAGGGATATACAGTACTTTTGATGTTCAATTAGCTTTAATCTAAACAGGAGGTATTGCAATTAATATTTTGACACTTGTCAGAATCCAATTAACAATGAGAGAAATTTAAGAGTTCAAAAATTAGGACATCTTGCACTCCAATTACCATTGCATAACAGGCTATGTAGGTTCATTGCACAATTATATAAACACAGTAAATAAGTTGGTCAACTGGTGGACTACTTGTGTTATGTAATTGGTCACCCATGCCAGAAATTATCATCTTGGATACAGCTTATTTCAAACACTGTGTCAGAGTTCAACTCCAGAAATGAAATTTTTATTTTTTTTTGCCAACAAGCAACAAAGACAAATGTGGGATTTGATATTTTATTAAAGTTGCAAGCATTTACAAAATGGTAGATGTTTGAGCATGAGTATTTGATTTAAAATATATAAGCGCAATATAGAGATTTAGTATAAGAGTAATACTATGTAACATAAGTGTAGGACTAGTGAAGACTAGGTATTGACTACAACAATCCAGATAAATGATGAGAACATAATATACAAGAGTTACACAAGCAAAATAATGGATTTAGATTGGAGTTATAAACATTTGTATAAACATTAGCGAGCTATACATGACATGTAAAGAATGTAAGCAATCGGTATCATGGATAGATGTTGGGAAACCCTCGAAGAGCGCCAGTCAGGGAATGCAGGGAAGGGAGTGCAGGGAAATATTTGTAATTAAAGTTGGTGGAGGAAAGTTGTAGTGTCAATGGTGAATCTGAGATCGAAGAAGCCATGCAGTGATTGGCTGGTAGTGGTCATGTGACTGCTTTTGGCGCGAGAGGCACTGAAGGGTTTTCCAGAAATCGCTTGTCATGCAAAAACCCAGCTGTACATGCACAACTGGTTGACAAATGTGGGATTTATATTTTATTAAAGTTGCATTTACAAAATGGTAGATGTTTTAACCTGAGTATTTGATTTAAAATATATAACCCCAATAGATATTTAGTTTAAGAGTAATACTATGTAACGTAAGTGTTACCCGGAGGACAAGTGGGAAGAATGGAATGTATGGATGGCTGTGTCACCTGGCATGGCCGGAGTGACAAGTGGAAAATGGATATGCTTGGTGTGCCACCCGGCGTGGCCGGTGTGACTTGTGAGAAGATGGTCACTGAGGGAGGGTGTGATGACGGGGCTGGATGTACTGGAGATAGGCACTGCTACGCCAACAGCCAGCTGTGTGGATGGTGTTGTCAGTGTGCTGATCTTGTGTGAGCTGGGTAGCTTGTCCAATATGAAAGGAGTGCGTGTTGTATTGGGCAGAATTGAGACCAGCCCGTTGTACTGTGGCTTTCAACACAAGACTCAATGTGTCTCGATCAACAAGGGTTTTGTCTTGGAAAGGAACAGTGGTCCTTCGGATTTTCCCCGGATGGCTAGGTAACTGGAAAGATGGGCAATGGGGCAGCATGTATGGTCTGGGTCCGGTTTCAGGATGAGAGTAGGGGTGTGCTGTCTACTATGTTTGTAGGAATTAAGGGTTATTGTTAAAGAGGTTGGTGAAAGCCAATTTGGTTAAGCTGTAGTGTATGGGTTTTGTTTGTGGAGTAGACGGCTTCCCCTGCTCTTAGGCAGGCATGATACATTAGGCTGTAGACAGCTGCCCACAGTCGCCAGTCATAGCTTGTGATGTCGCTTTTCTGCAGGGACTGAATGATGGTGCTAAGTATGTCCATGGTGATTGGCAGCAATTGCCTAGATCTGGTGATGTGTTCTGGACCCCATGCAGGGCTTTCGACACAAGGAAAGTGGTAGTGGGATCAGGTAGATGGTGCAGCTTATGAATAAAAGATATGGCGGACGTGTAGGTCTTGATAGTCCGGTATTGCAGGCCTTTTTGGTGGAGGTGTGTTATAAATAAGCACACATCATGTGGGGATGATGGAAATTGGAGTTCCTTATGAAGTGTGTTTGAGTGAAACAAACGAAATGCATTCCAAATTCTCTGGTAAATATCTGCTGTGGAAGTCTGAAAGGAGGCTTTTAGCAGCTTGTGAAACTCAGATTGAAGTTTGCTGGTGTTAGGTGTGGTGGAACCGGCATAAGGGATAACAACATCCAGCCTGTCGAGAAATAAGATCAAATAATGTGTTATTTACAACAGAAATATGGTGAGAAGTAAGATGGTTATTATGCTGTAAAAGGACTAAGACAAGTGGGCACAGTATCTGGATGATAAGGGGGCATTTGGAAGTTTGAATAATTAGTATATGCACAACAGCAATGTTGTCTGTGTAGAAGCTATCTTGGAGCTTTGGAGCAAACATGGCTATAACAACATAGACGAGGTAGAGTTTGAGTACTGTGATATGGAGATTCTGCCAAAGTGGAGGCCAAAGGCCCTGTATCCACCGGGAACCATACGTAGCCCAAAATCCAGTTTTTGACACGTCATAAGCTAGCTTGATGGCCATGGACACGTACTTGTATCTTGGCTTGATCATGATAATGCCATTGTGATGTGCAAGGAAATCTGACCAGGTGGTTAAGTCTAGTTTTGTGTCCTTTGTTAGGGCTACATAGTGAGCAGGGTTCTTGGTTCCTTTTGTGCGGTCATGGAGATGCCTCAGGAAAGCTCGCCCACAGGGGATAATTGTTGTTGAAAATTGTAATTTGCCATTAAGTGATTTCAAGCCTCTTAATGTGAGGGAACGTTTAGTTAATGCTTTTTAGAGATCCTTGTGATATTGTCTAAGCTTAGTTGGTGGTAGTCGAGCCTGCATGTAGTGGATGGGCCTTCTGTTTTATGTAGTGCTATTGGTACATTAAGGTAATGGCACATGACTGAAAGGTGTTAAGATCTCGTAAGCATCGTTCGTGTGTTGGTTGGACAAACAGGAAATCATCTATTACCTTAACAGTAGATGCGAGGCAGTATTTTGTTTGCATGATGGTGCGGCCCCCATACTAAGCGTTTTTTCATAATAATACATTTCATCAAATTTGAACCCGAGTAAGTGGTAATGTGATTGGCTGACAGGTATTATCCTAAATGCGTCAGCTATGTCACTTTTGGCTAGATAGGCATTGGGAGAGTGATGGTGAATAAGTTGTGAGCATAGGGGCAATTTGATCCAGGAACTTTTCGGTGTACATGTAGATTTCCATGACTCTGCTCCATTCTTCTGCTGTGAGCTCCTTCTTGCATTTGGGGGTGAGGTTGAATGCCACATGACCATCATCCAAGGATGGGCAAGGAAATCTGAAATGATTGGGCCTGGAGGGGGTACAGCATGGCGGCCAGATTGATGAACTCGTCTGCTCAGACACGTTCCTTGATTTTCTTGGGAAAATTCTTTTCGATCGGTGTGCCAGCAAGTTGTACTGGGCGTTTGGCTGGGAGGGTGGAGAGGGATGAAATTTTGTAGATTGCTAGGTAACACTAGTGCAGTTTGTTGTGAGAGGGTCTGGTTGGTGTTGTTAGGAATAAGCGAAGGTACCTGGTTGCTGCTGTGAGGAAGAGGAGGATGAAGGTTTGTCGCTAACGTACTCCGAGTGGACTGCATCGATAAGAATGCAACCTGTTGTTGCTTCAGCAATTCTGCCATTGTGCCCAGAGTGCTTAAGATACTGTTGTTGGCATTGTTGGTCACCGGCAGTTGTGCATCACATCCACTATTTGTCTGCTGAAGCGTCTTGAGTAGTGGTGGGTTTCGAAGTGTTTTCCTCATCCTAGAAGCTGCTTCCAAGTGGTGGTGGGGACTACTGGTAGCATACTGGTGGTTGTCGTCATCAGGATGGTGTCTTATTTGGAGTAATATAGTGGATCAAAATAAGTAGTGCAATAGTACTAGTTTTTTGAGTGAAAAGGTGTAAGTTATAAAGATTTAGGATGTGGTAGAGCTTGTAGGTGTCGGCACCACGGCAGAGTGGAGACACCCAGGAATAGAGACATATTAGAGCGACATGTCGGTAGCTCAAGTAAGTTATGAGAATAAATATTCAGATGGAAGTGGTAAAGTGTCGGAGTGGAGACACTTGAGTAGAAGTGATGTATTAGGACGGATACCACCACGCGACCATTGAGAGACTTGAATAGCCCAAAATCCTTCATGATAAGTCAGTTGTCTCTCACCATCACACATTGTACGAAGAAAGTGGTTAAGCTGGTAAGCTTTTTGCTTGAACTGGTCCGGGGTGATGGCATGTAGGGCAGAGGTACGATTTAGAATGGAACAGATGAATACCTGAGAGACTGCATACTGGGAGATGAGAATGTTGGCAAGATCGACAATAGTGGTTGCTATATGCAATGGATCTGCACCATCCACAATTTCATTCGATACTGTAAAATGACGAAGTCTGGGGAATATTTAAGCAGGTTGTGGTCAGGGAGAGCAAAATTTTAATGGGTTACCCTGGCACCATGCTGTCCAATGAGTTTTAAATGAGAAATTCGATCTGACACCTTGAATAGATGTGGCAGTTAAGTAGAAGTGATGGAAGATTGTGAAGAGATGGAATAAAGAGTTCCATGTATAAAACTGGCCTAAAACAAAAACCGACAAGACCATGTGGTATTGCTCAAAATGTTGTTTACAAACAGTACTCACATGAATTCGGCTGTCAGGCTGTACTGCAGGCACTTGTCAGTGTTTACGTTCGTTAAACGAGATGTCATGAAAAAACAGGAGTGGTCGTAGAGGCAGGCAGTTGGTCTCTAGTGACAAAATATTTGTAATTAAAGTTGGTGGAGGAAAGTTGTAGTGTCGATGGCGAATCTGAGATCGAAGAAGCCATGCAGTGATTGGCTGGTAGTGGTCATGTGACCGCTTTTGGCGCGAGAGGCATTGAAGGGTTTTCCAGAAATTTCTTGTCATGCAAAAACCCAGCTGTACATGCACAATTTTTAAAACATAGCTGAGACATGTCAATATGACTGTCAAAAGGCACCACTAGGCCATGTACAGTGTTACTACATGAAATTTCATTGAAGTAAGTGCATTGGTGTTGCTCTGCAAACGAAAGTGTGTCTTAGACTTCTGCTCTGGAAACAAAAGTGGCACACCCACCCTCCTGCTTGTCGGATGAACACTTAACAATTTTAGTTCTCCCTTTCTATGGGCAAAGGCTGTAGTGAACTCATTCAAAGTTAAAGTCAATTTAGGTTGATAATACTCCTGACTTGAATTATAATTCTTTTCAATCGAGTACCGTTAAATATCAAATGTATTTATTTAATTCATATGCATGGCCTCCACCTGCATTGTATCACATTAATAAATTATCCAGTGGCCCATGCTGTATAACTTAGTGAAGCTCCAGACCAATCTGGCTGTCAAAAATTTTAGTTTCATCATTTACACTAAACACAATTTCATTTAAAAGTGATGCATCTTTATAATATTATTAACATTAAACATACACTGGTGGAAAGACCTTTTCGCATGCAAGATGCAGTTTATATCTTCCTAATTTTAGTACATTTGTTCATTAGATGTAATTATTATGCCAATCAGAGCAGTCTAATTGAGGAAGTTCCCATTGCCTTATTGAGTGCACTGCAAAATACATATCGGTAGACATATGCACTAACTGAAATTAGAAAATTATTTTGACACCAAAATCTTCCCTCATCTGATGGGTGTACAGAACTTTTTTCCACCACTGGATGTCAGTCATAGGCTAAGACAGCCAATCATACTTAGCAAAATTTCAGCTCAAAAGTGATGTACTTTGTCACAGAACAAGCTAACAAACATAGTCAGCCAACTTAATCAGTCAAGAAATAGTGATATGGATTCCTTGAGGATTTGCATAGAAGGTAACCCTCAGCCAAATAACTGCCAGTGTAGCAACTTTGTTACTCAAGTCAGTAGCCCAGGTGCAAACAAATAATTGAGTAGGATGAAACTCATCCATGATGGAAGGAATCTACACTGGCCTATAGTCAGCTGTGTCACTTGTCAAAGGCATTTTGTCAATTGGGATAAACAGACCCCCACTATTGCCGCAACCCAAGCTTCGTGTACATACTTTCTACTGAGTTTTATGTAATAAATGGCTTGCTAATTGTTGTTTTTGGAATATTGGGTGCTGCCACGTAAAGCAATTACTACATTTTTGTTTTAAAGGTTTTTATGTAAAATGAGGAATGATAACTAAATTAAATCCAGGTCTTACACTGACACACAAAATGGTAACTACAGCTAAATACACGGAATCTAATAAATCATGCTGTGGAAAAGCATTCTCAAATGTGTAGACCTAAGGGAGTGTACATGGGCCTTAGTTCAGGGTGGGGGTCAGGGGACAACAAGGGTCCCCCCCCCCCTTCCCCACTCTTTCACACTTTTTGCATCCTTACAAAACATTTTATATATTAATTTTGTGGAAATCAAAGGTTGCCGCCCCCCCCCCCCCACTTTTCACAGCAAGCAAGTCTCATGACACTGTACATTGTACTTTTTAGTTTTAGCAATTGAAACCTAAACTTCTAACGTATTTAAGTATGTGTGCTGTTCATTTAACTGATGGATTTTGGAGTCCTGCACGGCAAAATGTCATATTTAGACTACCCTGATTGTACAGTTGTTATTTATATCTATTTCATATTTTGTAGATGCTGGAGGGCCATAGGCGCCCGCCTAGCCTGGATCGGATGACAGTAAGTTCAGTTCGCACAGAGGGTTAGTTGTTATGAGAGATCTGCCACATGAGGAGGTCTTTTCTCATGTCAGCCGAAACCGGAACATATATATATCTATATAATATATATTGTGAGATATTGCATTCACAAGTGGACAAGTGTATGTGCCAAATCTTGCACCCCACTCGTGTATATGTGTTTACTAGCACGTGTGTATGTGGCATTACTAGCACACTCGTTTATATGTCAGAACTAGTACGTGTGTATATGCAATATATTGCACTTGTGTATGTGTAAATACTCGTTACACGTGTACTAGTAATTGCGTCATATCTAACACACCACACATGTGGCGAATTGCAGCTGGCCCACGATTTTTTGGACCTCACTTACTGATGTTTTGGAGTGAGCCAATAGATCTAGATATGGGAAGCGTATTTTTGGAGCTTATCTTGTGGAAGTTCAGCCATCATGTGGACCATATTAAGGTGTATTCTCAGGAAAACCAATTGCTGGGAAGCATGCTATGACGTCTTTCCGGCGACCAGAGGGGGTCCTATTTGCGAGGCTAAGTACTTAAATTTGTTCAGGGATGTGTCAAAATCAATCAGTTTTGTTAACGCCCAAAGAAGACAGGATGTATACTATGAAGTCAGATATCAGTTCAAATATGGAACAGGATTCTGCCAGGACAGAAACATGTCATACATGTAGTAGAATTTTACTTTCCATTAAAAACCCAGGAGGTGGTATTGACTGGGGTGAATGGGGACTAACCTATATGCAGACTTTATATGAGCCTTGGCCATGAATCAGCCCCGACCCAAATTTATTAATAAGCCTGATAGCAGTCTGTACTGAAGCATTTGACAGTCTTATGATGTTGGTCGATTCCGCCATTGGCTGATGTGTTGTCGTAAGGGTAATGAATTGTGGAATGTGCCAGGTTCTGACTTCCAGCACAGACAAGGGACTGCATTTAGTCGGGGAAAGGGGGGTCGGTAAATGAGCCTGCAATTATCTCCTCCATAATCTCCTTGTGCAGTTTCTTGTCCATGGAATTGCTGTATACGTTGCTGGGGTGTTTCTCGCTGAGGTTTAACATTCAGTCTCTGCCTTGTGTGAGCATGGCGGGTGGGGACAGCTTAGCAGTTGGCTTCTTGGGCTTTTGGATGGCTTTTTGTAATCGGCGCCCAGCGCCCATGGCACCCGGCACCCAGTGACTGCCTAATGAGAATTTGTACCCCAAAAAGGAATGCGACTGACCACATTATTTGGAACCCTCTGCACCCTATTATCAAAGATGAAGCAAAAAGAACATCATGTTGAAATATGTTTTATAAATGAATCAAAATAGATGTTTCTTATTTTCTGTTTATCTACCTACAGCAAACGTTGCATGCAGTTCACAGAAATTAACTGAAATGATCTATATTTACCCTGTCATGGCAGGAAATGACATATTTAAGCACATCAGCAGGACCGTAGCCTGGAAAAACGTCTAGGGGGGGGGGGGGGGGCAGTTCGGTCCATGTTCTTGCTTCTGATGTTCTGATGTTCATTTTTGGCAAAGTTCTGTTAATGCCTTGCTACGCCGCTGACTACTAGGCCTACCCAAATACTGTACCAAAAGTGACCATACCCGCTGGGCGCTGGGCGCTAGGCGCCGATTACAAAAAGCCTTTTGGATGCCTGTTCTGGTGTCATCCCTTGGATACTCATGTACGCAGTTGTATTGTTGGTGGCGACCCCCCACAATGTGGGCAATTGCGGGTGTAGGGGCAATAAGGCATGCCACATTGCTGGCCTGGAGTGTGGTATCTGAAGCAGGTGCCTGGTTGGAGGGAGCTGGGCACACAACGTGAACCCTCTGCAGCGCTTGAAAAAGCTGTGGTCTGGAGACAGCTCTGGTGTATAGCTACACTCTTGTTTCGAGTACCCAGCGAGATCGTAGGTTGCCCACTGGTGTTTTTCTTCTGCTCGTCGAGCATGTCCTGGATTTCGGCTGTTCTGGATAGTACTGACTGCGACATAAGCTAAAACCTCCTTGACCATGCTGCGATTTCATCATGGTTAGACGTAAATGCTCCACGTGCGGACGGCCAACGAAAGGTCATCGAGGCCCTATTGGTAATAAGTGTCCAGAGGCATTTAACGATAGTCACTCGCCCCCCAGGCCCAATATGAGCCCCGGAGAAGCAGCCCTCGATCAGCTACTGTACGAGAGAACCGGCCATCTTACCAACACTGTGGGAAATACGTCTGGGTGGAATCTCACCGCCAGTAACATCAGCGCTCCCCGAGCTCCCCGCGCCATTATCCACATCTGTATGGTCAGCATCCTCCAGCAGACTACCCATGGAATACGTCATCCCAGGGGCTGCAAAGTGGACTCATCTTATCCCAGCAGTCCGGCCCAGCTAGGCTGCCCAGTGGCTTACTGTAGGCTCCCATCAACAGACACCACCAGTGCCAACGTCGGCGTTAAGATCACCAGTGATGACGACCATTCCACTGGATAGACAACCTCGATCGTCGATGGCCTTGGGAGGTCACGCTCTGCCACCCGTCGCCCTGCAGGCAGGGAATCTCGCTCCGTTTTATGCCGCAGCCGCATCGGGCCCTCGTTACCATAGAGGGCCGGGCTACTTCACATATGGGAACACCGACAGTCGCGATCCACCAAGGACTACCATAACAGCCATACCAAACCATGGAGCTGCCTTTGTTTGCACACCCAGCCACGAGATTCCCCTTGCAAGACCAAAAACTGTACATTCCATCAGATAGTGCCTGGATCCAGGGGGATACGTCTCCCGCCAGAGACCTGGGACCAAATTCGTCATCCTTGAACAATCTCTTCAGCGCTTTAGGCCTCTTCACACATAGCCGGATTAGACACCGGAGCGTCCCTGAATGAATTTTCTTTCAATCCGAGGCGGTCCGGGCGAAAAAGCTGGAAATGTCAACAAACTATATATTTGGCAGTGTGGACACGATGGCAATACAGTGGCAACAAGGAGCAACACGGCCATTACACGGATGAATACGGTCACTACACGGATATGTACGGTTGAAACACATGGGAGATGTGTACAGAGGCAACACCAACAGAGCAGCCAAGGAAATGCCTGGGGCGAAGGGCCAGACGCAGGAGCGAACATCTGGGCAGCAGGGCTGGAAGAATGAGTGAACATCTGGGCAGCAGGGCTGGAAGAATGATGAGCGAACATCTGCGAAGAAGGGCCGGACGAACTGACTGTAGTAGCAGGAGCAGGGAGGACGAACTGCTGCTGATGAGGGACAGGAGGCATGAACGGATGATACTGCTGTTGCTGTTGCTGTTGCAGTTGCTGTTGCTGTTGCTGTTGCTCCTGCAACTGATGCTTGCTTGAACTGCATGAGGTGCTGCAAGGCTTGGGCCTGGTAATCCGACCAAGTGTCCGTGTCCATCTGCATGACCTCGTGGTATATCATGTCCATGAAAAACCTCTACAACAAGCTGGCTGAGTCATTTGGCTGACTCATCTTGGTCTGCATTCAATCAGCTGGAAATAGGAATGAACACAACATTAGAGTAAGTCACATGGCAACTGCAACAGAATGTGCATTATTGACAATGTAATGAAAAAGACACATCACCATACAGTGACAATATAATGAAGAAGACACATCACTATACAGTGAACACTGGAAGTGTCAAGAAACAAAGCTACCACTTTCTACTATGGAAAAGCTACAACTTTAAACTGCAAAGCTGTGGGAAAGCTGACCACCTTTCTTCCTTTTCCCAGCATCAACCCTCTTGATGTGCCTTTCCAGATAGCCAAAATTTTCCATGATCCAGTTGTCCTGGTCTGTGAGGATTCTGGCAGCCCCACCAGAAGGCTTCTTTCTTGGATCAGTAAGCTTCCCCACTGATGTCCGCATGGAGTCGATCCACGTCTTCAGCTGCTGGGCTGTACAACACAGCTCCTTCGCCTTCTGGTCGATTATTCGCGATTTAATGTCTATCCGCTTGTATTGAGCAAGACGCCGGTTGTAGAGCATCTCCTGGGAACAGTACCAGTCAGCCACATCTTGTTCCCGGTCTTCTGTCAGGTTCAGGGGTTCTTTCTTGTGCCTCTTCGCTTCTGCTGCAGGTTGCGGTGGAGCTGCAGCAGTGGTTACTGCAGGTTCAGCAGGTACTTCATCAGCAGCAGGTATAAGTGGCCCAGGTAAATCCGGCATGCCTTGTGGACTTTGCGGTCTTGAAACCATAGAGGTAATACTTCCTGCATCTTCTTCAACAGCAGGTTCCTCTTGCACAACAGTCTTCTTGGGACCCCTCCCTTTTCCTCTCCTAGGTGGCATGGTGGTTATTATATTCAAAGCAACAGCAGTATTAGCAAGGCTTTGGTAGAGTTCAGCAATCCAGAAGGTAATATCCAGAAGAAGTGGTTGATAATTCAATTAATTCGATGATCAACGATGAACGACGTGCGACGGAATGATGCTTCTCTCAAGACAGCGGTGCTTTATATACTAAGTCATCCGTACTCACTCCGTGTCAGTCTATCTGACACTGTGTTGACACCTTGTTCACTCCGGCCTCTCCGTATTGACCTCGTGTGACACCATGTACATAACGGGGTTAACGTACTCTCCGGCATGGAAGTTTCACGCCCGGTTGACGCCGGACTTAGCCAGAGATCACACAAAGTATTCCGGAGTCAATACGGAGATTACCGGAGATCGGCGGAGTCTACTGGGAGTCTATACGGATCAACATGGATTAACACGGATTAAATTAATCCGGTATCTCCCGCATGAAAAATTGAAGCTGTTAAATTTTTTCCCCGGAGTCCTACGGTGGTCCCGGATCACCCCGGACAATGCCGGAAATGAACACGAGGTCTACACGGCATTACCCAGAGTATGCCAGAGTTGTCCTCCGGGACACTCCGGTGTCTGATCCGGCTATGTGTGAAGGGGGCTTTAGTGGCGAGTGCATTAAGCCCCTGTCACACGGGCCGGTTGTGCCATAGTGAACCCGTAGTATTACGTAATAGTTGCGGAAATCACTACCCGGCTCCAAGCCGGCGGCCCCAATACGGCCACCCGTGGATACCCGGGGATACCCGGCAAGCACCCGTAGGACCCTTGGCCAAGCCGCGAAACCCGGCCCCGGTAGCCGGTTGTGCCATGCTTGCATGGCACAACCGTAGAAATCTCACGGGTGTAAAAAAATTTAAAAAAATACCCGTGGAAGCCAGCGGGTGACCCGTGGAAGCCGGCGGGTGACCCCTCGAAGCCGGTGGGTGACCCGTGGAAGCCGGCGGGTGGCCCGTAGAACCCGGCGAATTATGCGTCCCTAATTTCACCCCGGCGGCTTGTTGAGGGGTTCTACGGGTAACCCGGCGGCTTTCACGGGTAACCCGGCGGCTTTCACGGGTAACCCGCCGGCTTTTTGCTACCAGCGTCAGTGTAGGCAGGGAGGTATATACTTTAAAAGGCTGCTGCTCCTCTAATATTAGTCCGATTTTCCTCAAATAAAGACTGAATGGCAGTATAGCTCATACTGATTCCATAGGTGTTTTCGGATTGAAAATAGACCAAATATTAGATATTCGTCTGAGAAGGTAGCTAGGTTGGCGGAGGCAAACAGTGGTGCTCTCGCAGACGTCCGCGCCCTGACTGTATCAATGCAAAAAGGCTGCTGCTCCCCTAATATTAGTCCGATTTTCGTCAAATTTAATCTGTATTGTAGCATAGTTCATACTGATTCCATCATGTTTTCGGATTGAAAATAGACCAAATATTAAGCGAGATATTCATCTGAGAATGCAGTTCTCTGGCGGCGGCCAGGTGCTCTGTGTATGGTCATGACTTGAATGGTGTGTTCAATATTTTTGACCATGATATATATACATTGTTTGGATGAGCTTTATTGCAATTCACTTCTACTCATTCTGCCAACTGCCATGACCATTATGTCAATTGCTATTAGCATTTTGAATGATATAAAGAATGGGTGTAGAGAATACAGCAAATGCTCAATACATGTGTCAATTGTCTAATTGCCTAAATTGGGGTTCTTTGACCTGTCATTTCATAGTTTGTTCAAAGATGACACAGTAATATGACATTGTCTTGATTGTCATTCACAATTACAAAAAGATGTAATTGCTTTCATTAATTAAAAACAATGTATTGTATTGTAATTACCAGGCAATATTTATATTTGTATATTGGTATTTTTTTATACATGTGAACATTCTTATCTTTTTGTGTATATTTTTGTAAAATTTAAATCTAATATTGATATTGTAATTAGTATTTGTGATTTGACCTGTGATTTTATTTGCTATCTTTTATGTACTTATATGGACCAAATATTAAGCTAGTTATTCTATATTATATTCGTCTGAGAAGGTAGCTATTATAAAACAAAAACAAAAACAAAAACACTTCCCAAATGAAATGTGCAGTTGATGAAGGTGATGGTGACTGGCAGAATGTCAGTTATAAACGTGGCCCAAGAAGATCGACCAAAATCACAGAATTCCAAAGACAACCCTCCAAATCTGATAATGGTCAAAGACAAACAAATAGAAAGTGTTGGTTTTGTGGTGAAAATAATCATGTTTCACATAATTGCAGGCATGGCCATAAAATTACCTGCAGCAGCTGCCAACAACTTGGTCATAAGTCTAAACACTGTGTTGGCTAGGGCTGTGGCCAGGATGAGTGTGCCGCTCCTGATACCTGTCCCAGCACAGGTCCAGAAGCATGTGAGAACGTAACACAGACTCCAGAAAAACCTCAACATAATTCATCATCTGCATCATTGAATAAAGAGAAAAGAATGAAGCAGGCTGGGATTAGGATAGCTTACATCAATGTCAGAAGCCTCCTCCCAAAAATTGAACAAATTCAGCATCTTTTATATGAAAAGGAAATACACCTACTGGGAGTTGGGGAAACTTGGCTGGACGACACTATTCTCAACTCTGATATAGCAATTGATGGATATACAATAGTTCGAGTTGATCGAAATAGACATGGAGGTGGTGTGCTGTTTTTTGTGAACGATAAAGTCTCACACAGAGAAGTCAAATTTTCTCCAAGTGAAGTTGAAAATGTGTGGATTACCATAAATGTACACAAAGAACAGTATTTGATTGGAAATATGTATAGACCCCCGAGCAGTGACTCTAATTACTTTGACAAAATGTTGGATTTACTTGAACAAGCATCAAATGAAGCAGAAAATGTTATTTTATTGGGTGATCTTAACTATGATTATAAGACTGACATGAACCCAATATTTCTCATAGAGTCCATGTTTGAAATGAAACAATTGGTGATGTCACCAACAAGGATTACTAATACATCATCAACGTTGATAGATATAATTTTATCAAATGTATCTGATAAACATTTCAATACTGAAGTTCTCCCAATTGGTATGAGTGATCATTTTCCTGTTGTAACTGTGTTAAGATCACAAGACAAAGCTCAGGCTGTTCACAAAACAGTCCAATTTAGGGATTATAAGAATTTTGTGAACAATGACTTTTTAAATGAATTATTTGCCAAACTAGAAAACATTCAGACAACAGAAACAACACAAGAAAACGATCCAGAGAAACTGTGGCAAACATTCAAGTTAAGCTTCCTTGAAATTTCCAACAAACACGCACCTGTGAAAACAATGCGTTTAAAGAACAGATATTGTCCCTGGATGAACAAAGCTGTCATAGACTTGATGTACAAAAGAGACTATATTCACAGAAAAGCAATTCGTGATCAATGTCCAGTGATGTGGGATGAGTACAAAACTCTTCGAAATAAAGTGACCTCATTGATAAAAGAAAACAAAAGAAAATATTTTGAGAATGAACTTTGTAAAAATTCCAGTAATGCCAAACAATTTTGGAAGACAGTTAACAAACTTACTGGCAAGTGTGTATATGAATCTGCACCAAAAGAACTCAGTGCGAATGCATTTAATGAATATTTTTCTAATATTGGACATAATGTTGTAAAAGAAAATGTACAATCGTCTACAATTCAAGAGGTCAAATGGAAAAATCCACCTTGTGTACACAGCTTTAAATTTAGTTCAGCTGATGATACTGATGTACGTAAATATATTAAATCTCTTGGCTCTGATTCTTCTAATGATGTAATAGGTTTTGATGCAAAGTTGTTGTTCATTTCAATTGATGTTATAACTCCTATTATCACAAAGATCATAAATGCAACTTTTCTACATGCTAAATTGCCAAATGATTGGAAATTTTCCAGAGTTACCCCTGTTTACAAGGGAAAAGGTGCTAAGAATGACATGAATAATTACAGACCCATAAGTGTAATAGGCCATGTTGCCAAAATTGTGGAAAAAGTGGTTCAAAAACAATTGTTGTGGTATCTACTCTCTAATGATTTAATTGTCAATGATCAGTCAGCTTATAGACCTATGCACAATACCCAAACTGCATTACATAGAGTTGTGGATTCATGGATAGATAATATAAATGATAGTTTATTAACCGGTGTATGCTTTTTAGATATACGTAAGTGCTTTGACACTATAGATCATGATGTGCTTAAAGAAAAATTAGGTTTTTATGGTGTAAAAAATTCTGAATACAAATGGTTTTGTGAGTATCTTAATGGCAGAGCACAAGTTGTCAAACATAATAATACATTATCTAACAAGTCTGATATTACAATTGGTGTCCCACAAGGCTCTGTATTGGGCCCGATCTTGTTTACGCTTTTTGTTAACGATATAACACAATATTCAGAGACAGGTATTTGTAATTTATATGCAGATGACACAATAGCATATTGTCAGGGTAATACTGTACAAGAGGTTCAAGAAAAACTCCAGCTGTGTGTCTCTAAACTTAGTGAATGGTACTCAAACAACAAACTGTCAGTTAACACCAACAAATGTGAAGTTATGTTGATAGCATCCAGAAACAGAGTAATCTCTGATCACCTTGATATAAGGATTAATGGAACTGATTTGTTGTATGTAACTTGTGCAAACTATCTTGGTATGCAAATAGATAACAACTTGTCATGGAATCAGTATGTTGATAAATTAAGCTCTAATATTGCATGTAAACTGAATAGATTAAGAAGACTTAAAGGTGTTGTGTCATGTGATGTTCTCAGTAAGATATTTTTAACATTTATACAACCATGTATTGACTATGCAATAAGTGTGTGGGGTCAAACCAGTGAGTACAATATTGATAAGATTCAGAGACTTCAAAATTTTGCTGCAAGAATGGTAACTAACAATTATGATTTTATAAACATTAGAGGTATTGAAATTGTTAAATCTTTGGGTTGGATGAATGTAAGACAAAGATGCTTTTATTTTACAACCACTTTAATGTTTAAATGTATACATGGTCTGGCACCGAGTTATATGGTAAATGATGTTGTCATGAACTGTGATGTAAATCAAATGAATACTAGAAGTCACCCAATGAATTTGTATGTTCCCAGTGTTACTAGTCAATTTGGAAAAAAGTCATTTAAATATGCAGGTGCTATTGCTTGGAATGGTTTACCCTCTGATTTGAAAGATATTTATATTTACAATAGTTTTAAGTCAAAATTGAAAATGTTTATTTTACATGATCTTAATTAATTTAATTATTCTTTTATGTACCTAATGTGTTTTTATATCTACATGTCATTTTATATTAATTAATATACTATCTTATGTATTTATTTATATTTCGCTATTGTAACTTGTTTTTATTGTATTATACTGTTTTTTACCATATGGGCCACATGTGAAACAGTTTTTACTGATTGTGTTTACCCATGTAAAATATATTCAATAAATAAATAAATAAATATAATAAGCATATAAATCTATCGGTCTCTCTAAATTATCTGTCTATCTACATATTCGATTTTCGTCAAATAAAGACTGAATTATTCAGGGAAATGTGTAGAATTTATATAATAGTTAAGGTGGGGAAAATTAATGGAGTATACTAGGCACAAACAAGAATATTCTTGTTAATAAAGTTAGTAATACCTCATAGAGTATAGATATGTAGATAGACAGATAGTTATAAGATCTTCACCTAATAATATGTTACTATCAATAATTCATTGATTCGTAATCAATAAAAAACGAAAATAAAACAATATTTGTTTGCTGGTTGCCAATAAAATTCCGACTTGATAAAGATGTCTATGGAGCTATAACAACTATCTATAGATAGATATACTCTAGTTTATATAAATTATCAATATTTCGTTGTTGTTTCTGAAAATAATCCAACTGGAATTAATATTGATATTGCATGTTCCATCCATGATCAAAACAATCTCCCTCTTTAATATGCATAATAAACAGGAATCAGTTGAAATTCAGAACTTCAATTAATGCTTGTGATCAATGATGAAAAAGCATGACTTACCCCATTCTTTGTATTATTCAAAATGTTAATAGCAATTGACATAACGGTCAATTCAGAATTTCAATTCATGCTTGTGATCAATGATGAAAAAGCATGACTTACCCCATTCTTTGTATTATTCAAAATGCTAATAGCAATTGACATAACGGTCAAGGCAGATTGCTATTACATATATAGGTTAATTGACTTTACAAAACCAAAGGAAAAGTCCTTCCCATTGGCCAGTTGGCAGAATGAGTAGAAATTAATTGCAATAAAGCTCATCCAAACAATGTATATATAATGGTAAAAAATATTGACCACCCCATTCAAGTCATGAACATACACAGAGCACCTTGCTGCCTTCTCAGATGAATATCACGCTTAATATTTGGTCTATTTTCAATCTGAAATTCTGTGTGGAATAAGTATGAACTCTTCTATAATTCAATATTTATTTGACGCAAATCGGATTTATATTAATGGAGCAGCAGCCGCCACCAGACAACCACCTTCTCAGACGAATATCTCGCTTATTATTTGGTCTATTTTCAATCCTAAAACACCTATGGAGTCAGTATGAATTATACTACAATCCAGTCTTTATTGACGAAAATCGGACTAATATTAGGGGAGCAGCAGCCTTTTAAAGAAGCGCTCAGCATTGATACAGTCCCGGCGCGGACGTCTGCGAGAGCACCACTGTTTGCCTCCGCCAACCTAGCTACATTCTCAGACTAATAACTCGCTTAATATTTGGTTTATTTTCGATCCGAAAAAACTATATTACAATTTAGTTCTTATTTAACGAAAATCGGACTATTATTAGGGGAGCAGCAGCCTTTTAAAGTATACTCCTGGAAGCTGCGAGTTACTCCTACTACTCGCCGGCTTACTCCTACAACTCGACGAGTAGCCCGTAGAACCCGTAGAACCCGTAGAACCCGTAGAACCCGCCGAGTCACCAGTAGAACCCGCCGAGGCACCCGTAGAACCCGCCGAGGCACCCGTAGAACCCGCCGAGGCACCCGTGGCAGCCTGAGTGGCAGCCAGCTGGTAACCCGGCGGGTAGCCCGGCGGGTAACCCGTAGCACCCGGCGGGTAACCCGGCGGGTGCTGCCCCCCCCTTTTTGCTGCCAGAACCTGTCGCCAAACCGGCGGAAAGAGTTGTTACATAACTATTACGTAATACTACGGGTTCACTACGGCAAAACCGGCCCGTGTGATAGGGGCTTTAGTCTCGAGGACTTCTTGAACTTTAATTTGACTGATGTCGTCAAAATTCGACCAGTATTAGATATTAGTGGTAACGTCCAAATTAAAGCCACAAAAAATAAGAAACCTATTAATTCATTGTATTATATTCATTGTGGTTAGAAGCCTGGGTTTCTTATGAAATGCTTCTTGCAAACAATTTTGGTTACAATGTTCACTATGAAATGGCCAGGTACCGTCATTCATAATTAGTATATCTCAAAAATTTAAGATCACACATGTCCTTTCTTATGACATGCGGCATAGACAATGGCTGACTTATGCCAGGTCTCTCTCCTTCTCTAGTTTAGATCATGAATTATTCATTACAACATTTGATGCGAGTGCCACTAAGACGCCCACCAGGTGTGGCCGGTGTTCAGCCCCCGATCACTCCACTTGGGATTGTTCACCCCCCGGCGCTAGTAGTCGTGGCCCCGGGGTTTCGTGCCTCCAGAGACAACGAAGTCTGTATACTGTTCCAGGACTTCAAATGTTTCCGTAAGCACTGCTGCTCCAGTTGTGGGGGGGTAGACCCTAGATCAGCTTGTAGCAAATGCAGTAAGAATTCGGGGCCTGGATTTGGAACCGGCATTTGGGCTCCAGCCAGTACTCAAGCTTGATTTTTGGCGTGATGCACTTAGACCTGTGCTCTCACCCCCAGAAGCCACTAGCATTTCAGCAGACATCATCCAGGGGGTCAGAATAGGTCGGGTCTCAGCCGATTCAACTATAGTTACTCATAAATGGACTTCCAGCTTAGAATTTAGGGATCAGGTTTTAGAAGTCATTTTATCCGATTCAGATAAAAGCAGGCTATATGGACCTTTTTACAAGTCACCATTTTCTTGTTACATTGTTTCCCCACTTGGGGCATTTCAGAAGAGGAATTCCCTTAAAGTGAGACTCATTTACGACCTCTCTTATCCAGCCATAGGCTCAGTCAGCTTCTCCCACGCATCGCTAGACGATGCTGTTAGACATTGCGTCATACTTGGTCCAGGCCCGGTGTACATGGCCAAATTAGACCTGCAAGACGCATACAAACATATATATATTCACCCAGCTGACTGACATTTAACGGGCTTTATCTGGGCTGACTTAGCCGGCAAGAATCAGCTGTTCTTTAGCAAAGTTCTCAACTTCGGTCTGTGCTCGGCGCCTTTTCTGTTCGATAGATTTGCTTCATTGCTTTTACAGTTCATGTTCAACAGTAAGATACGTCGATGACTTTATCGCTGGTGTGAGCATTTATAATCCCAGCTGGCTGGACACACTGCATGTGTACACCGATGCCAGTGGGCTTGGATTCGGTGCCATGTGCAACAATGAGTGGTTCGCTGTTTCTTATACTGGTAGTTTTCAGCATATGGTATTAAAATGTATTAACTGGAGGGAAATGCATGCTGCTGTCACAGCTCTAGCAACATGGGCCTCTCATGTTCGAGGGAAGTCTGTCATATTTCATACAGACAATACAGTCGCATGTGATGTCCTTAATAATTCCCATTCATCTTCACCTGACCTCATGTTCTTCGTGCGGCACTGGTGCATGCTAGTGGAACTCAATAATTTGTCTATTACGCCCGTTTAGATATCCACTCATCTAAATGTAGATGCAGACGACTTCAGTCGCATGACCTGGCCTAGCCAGGGCTTTATGTCATCTCACTATTAGGTCCTTCTTTCTGTTTCAGGGTTGGACCATCACGTGGCTCAATTGATTACTTCAGGTGTGGCGCCGTGATCCAGAGCCGTGTATTCCTCAGCAGTCAAGAAACATATCACATTTGCCGAGGCTTATAATTTTCCATGTTTGCCTCTGACTGAACTTAAGATTCTCCGTTTTGTGGCCCACTTTAATTGCCAGTCATTGGCCGTAGCAACCGTGCGAGCCTATCTCTCAGGTTTGAGGGCGTGGGTAGTCGCAGGGCTTCCTGAGCCAGAACTATGGACACCTCGCGTCCAGCTGGCCGTTCGGGCCATGGCTAGGGCCCAACCACCCTCGGCCCTTCCTAAGCCAATCACATTTCAGCTCCTCCACTCCATGCTGGCCTCTCTCACGGCCTCTAGGGATGACTTGATAATAGCTTCCGCTCTGTCTCTTACTTTCTTCACCTGCTTACGGGCTTCCGAGGTCTGCGCAGATCCGCGCCTGATTTTCCCCGACTAGAGGCGACATTCGCTTTTCTACTTGGCCTTCGTGCCATCTAGTTTATTCAGTATCGGCCTCTAAAACTGGCCCTCACGGTTTCAGGGTCCATGTTGGGTGCTCGCACCACTCATTGTGTGTGGTATGTATAATATTTGCTTATTTTCAATCATATCCCACACCACTATCTTACACCTTATTTAGTTTTCATCTGGGGCACTGTTAGATTATCTTACTCTAAACACCGCAATAAAGCGACTAGTAGGTAAGATTGGGCTTGACCCGACTCATTTTTCAACCCATTCCATATGGGCGGGGGCTGCAACTCAGGCTGCTGAAGCAGGTCTGCCACCTTACGCAGTCCAGTGACTTGGCAGGTGGAAATCAGACGCATACGGAGCGTACATGCGGCCGGACCCTGTGTCCGACGCATTGTCAGCACCTAAACTGGTATCTCATGTTTGACTTCTGCCTCATGGCCTCCCTCCTCTCTGTCTATGCTCACCTCACTTTCACTCCCCGCTCTTGGCCATAGTTTTCTTTGGTCGGTCCTGAGCAGTTGTCTCTGTTTCATGTTGTGTCTTGTCCTGTCTGTCCTGTGTGACTGTGGTATGATTGTTTGTCTTTGTGTGTTTTGCCAATAAAGGGCACTGCGGCCTACCTTATATTCAGTCTTTGAGTTCTTTCTACAGCAGACTCAACACTGATTGTTTTCAATAATTCATGCTTATAATTTAATGTTGTAAAATAACAGTTTCCAATATACGTTTTATAATAAACTTACGAGATTTGCATTTAATCTTAGCTCTGCCTGTTCACTGTTCATCTTACAAAAGAGACTCTCCAATCTAAACATTATATATTAAGGAACATTTCCCTTGTTAAGAGTTATCAAAGAAATTATATGAATACAAGTAATCCAGTATATGTATACAGTTTGCTGAAATTAGGTCGAAAGATAACTAAAATAGCTGTGAAATTATATGTAGCTAAACATTTTTATTTAGCTTTTTTCCTATGTCACTAGTATCCATAAATCTGTGAGCAGCTTTTTTGTAAGCTATTAAAAAAATTTAATAGCATAAAACCATGACAGTATTGTACTTAATATCATTTTCAGAATATTGTCAAAGTTCCTTTTGTTTCCAGGGTGGTGATAGCCCATAAGAATGTAAAATGGGTGTCCTATGCCCAACATTCAATGCTCCAAAATACACAGCCCAAGCTTATAAACAGTTCTTTAGGCGACACATTTTTAGATTCTCGGATCCACTGACATGATGAGAAATGTGCCAACAAATAAACACAATAACATGTCCCAATTTTATTAATATGAAATTTTATTTTATTTGGGAATTTTGACCATCCCTTTAAAAATGACCCTGAGAAAATCCGAGCAACTCCATAATCTGAGAAGCTTAAAATCAAATGAGTGTGGCCTCACAATACCATTAAATCAATGGATTGAGCCAACAGTTGTACTTATGTTAATTTAAGGCTTTTTCCTACAAGTGAGACATTAAATGGTTGTACAACCGATTCATGAGCATGTGAAACACAGAAATGTTACTTTCTTGCCTTGATAAATTACAAAAAACCTTTTTTTTAATGAATGTATTAAAAAGACAATACAATTCATGTATGTAGTAAATTTTCCTGAACTAAGTTTGTTAGGTAATGACCATTTGAGAGATATAATACAAATATACATTAGCAACACCACTCATTGATATTATCAAGTTCAGATCATCTTGTATAAACATCACATTTAGCAGGGCTGAGGCTAACAACTTGGGAATTTAATCAGATATACTTACTTCATTAATTGTAAATATAAATCTGAGAGAGCTATTGTCGTGTGATAACTTGCAAAAGATCTCCAAAAGTTGAAGAAAAAACACGTGACAAACCAGCACCTCTAGCATTGCTGCTGTGGCCCATGTGGCTTTGTCCCCCTTGACCTTTACCCTCTGAGGACACAAGATGGCGACGCAGAGTTTACGATCTCACTTATTGACAGTAACCACATTTAGCTGCAATCATATACACAAAAGTAATTATAGTCCTAACTATCTGTATGATATTTTCTTTTTTTGATAGATAATGTTGATCTAAATCACACATTCGGGTCATTTATACCTTGGTCTTTGCAATACAAGCATTAGATTATGTCACTGATCATACACATGCGTTATAGACACCTTTGCCCCCACAAATAGGGCAAATAGATTCATGTTTAATAAGAAAGTAGAGCATTGACACTTTTGAGGCAGAGAGTGCCATTTTGCGATGAGGTCTATTTTCTGTCTTTTCATGTGATTATTTCCAGATTACAGTGTAGTTGGAGATTCAAATATTCCTTCTGGAATGCCATTATATTTCTGTTTCAATTACATAACCATGCTTGATCAAAAACTGGAACCAAGACTTCAAGTTTATTTTGCATTTTCTAAAGTAACTAGTCAAAGATAATAGTACACATGGCTGACTGACATCTAAAATATTCACAAAATATTACATCTAATACCATATATATATATATATATATTATATCTGTGGCTTCAGAGGTGTAGTAACTGGGAAATCAAATATTTGTTGTTATTTTTTTTACAACTAGAGACACCATTCAAGCTGTCGTCTGGGATATGTGTCACTCAGAACAATCCCTGCAGCATGCACCCTCTCAATAATTCAGACACTGATACTGTCTGACATTCAAAAATATCATAATGACCAATTGCTTATACCCCTGACTAAATGTGGCAAAACGTTAAAAGATCTCATGAGTAACCTAGTGCTATCCCGAAAGAGGAGATGCCTTGTGCAAATTTTTAGGCCGCACCCTGTACAGCAAAGAAATATTGAACAAGACTTGAAGTTAACTAGTCAAAGATAATAGTACACATGGCAGACTGGCATATGAAATATGTACAAATTAGTACATAGATAACCAAATTATCCAACCGTTCCCACCAAAGATTATACGAAAAAGCTGCAGGCCTAAGTGATGTTAACTTGAATTTCTAACACTCTTTTTATTTGTGTCTGAGATTTTATGCACCGTATTGATTGCACTAATGGCTTTTGTCATTGTGACTAAGAATTTAGTCATTACAACATGACACGCAACACTTCTGAAAAGTCTAAAAATGGGCTATCATTCCAGATATAGCATTTGTTCATGATTTTAGCTATGTGTACAAAAGTATTTGTCAAAGTGTAAGGAAGACTGCAAAATTCCCATGATGATACCACTGACATCCAGGGAGGTCTTAATGTAGAGGTTTAATTTTTACCTTCGATATAATGCACTGCTTCTTCTTTGTACTTAAAACAGTGGAGATGTTTTATGTTTGCGGAGTTTAGAATATTCTGGACTGGTGGTTAAAACAGTTATAGTGAAATCCTGCTTTAAAATAATTGGTAAGACATCTGGGCTGCCTGGTGTTACTTATTGAAGTTTTAGTGTCAACAGATAAGAAGGCATTTTAATATTTACCATCAGAAGCTACACTGTCATACTTTTCAAAATGTCTCCCTGTCACCTTTTCTTTAAAAACAAGTGCCAATTTCAGAGACTTGGAAATATATACTTCAGAGGATGTCATGTGAATCCAGGATTCCAATTGGCTGAGAGACCATGCTGGATTCACAAGACATCCTCTGGAGTAAATTTAGTTTCCAAGTCTATGAAATCTGCTGTTAAATCAACAATTGTTGTATCCAGGCAAGTCAGATCAAGCAGTTCTCTTTTCTGACAGATACACTAAAATTGGAAACAGCTTCAGAACACTGGACACAGCTGTACTACATGCAAAAATATACAAATCAAACAAAATACACAATCTTTACCAACATTCCTCTGTTTCACAGCACCTGGATCAGCTATGAAGACCCTTCAGGCATCTGCATGTACCAGAACAGCACATCTCTTCCTTGGGGTTATCATTGTTGTTGCTTATCATTCGTCAAATGAAGGTCTGGAACACTGGGGCAATGTTAAAGTTTGAAATGCTTTTCGCTTTATTTTTTGTTATCATTGTTGTTGCTTATTATTCGTCAAATGAAGGCCCTAGTCTGGAACACTGAGGCAAGGTGACAATTTGGTGTGTTCATGGCATAGCCTATGTGAGAAAAGCTTTTGCCTTCATTGTGTAACATTACATAACAGCTTTTGTTCAGATAATGGAATACTGTACATAATGACCTTAGCAAAAAATATAGAAGTCTAGTATCTCTAGACTTTTAGAAATATTAAAATTAGGCATGACGTCATATTCCGGATGTTTCTTGAGAGGGCCAATATATCGAACTGTCAGTCAGTCTCATGAGATTTCAGATTGATGAAAACGAATAGAAGAGTTTGTGATTACATATTGTCACCAGTGACTTACCACTGAGAAAATTCAGTTTGATCACAGATTACTATGTACAATTGCTGGAAAGTCAATTGGAATGTGATTTAACATCATCAGAGGACTGTGATAGGAATATTAAGATCCATCAAATGACTGTCAAAGGACTATTAAGGACTGACAACTGTGACTGAGTTGCAAATACTGATTGATTTTAAAGTGCATTTTATTGATTTGTATTTTTGTTGTTTTAGGTTACTATAAATTTTGACTTTGTTGTCAATTGCTGCTGATTCATAACAGTGATGACTCCAGTTCCTGTGAGTTCTCCCATGTATGCATAACATTTATACACCATCATATTGTTGACTTTGATATAAATGAACATGCAGAGATGAGCACATATTAATAAGTGGTGACAAAACAGAGACATGCCATATTACAATACAAACTCCAATCTCTTTGAACCAGGATTTTGTTGACACTACAGTGTGACCTGTTAAAAATGATTAACTTGATGAAGCCACAAAATTTCTGTTGGAAAGCGTTGGCCTTATAGCAATTGTGGCCTTGAATGCAAAGTAGATGTGCCTGTTTTCTAGGGCACCATAATTGATGGACAGTTTCACATGATATTATTGTCCCATGACTGTATGACTACTTCAGTTGCATTAAATGCAGCCTTGTTCACATAGGAGTGTATTGGACTGGGTGACACATTTCTGCAATGCCATACAGATAGTCAACATTAGCTAACTTGGCAATTTTATGGATTTCATTTATTTGATGTCATATCATATGCACAAGAACGAAAATATGACAAGGAATAGAAACATGTGATTAATGCTATGTCACTTTAGATAACACCCAGTTCAATGGACATATAGAGTAAACCATCTACATATTGCTGTGTTTTATCTTTGGATTACAGCTGTGCTGCTTTGGATAACAAAAAAAATATTCACAGTTCACATTCAAACTGGTGATTACGAACAAAACGACATCTTTCACATTCTTATACATATATGCTGTTATTTTTCAACATGGTGCAAGGATTATGTTTGGTATTTTATTATGCGTACATTATAGCACTCAGCAATTTATATCCCAAACAATAAAACTGCCAGCAGAATCTTTTTTGGACATTGTAAAAGGGTCACTGTCTGTACTCTGAACGAAATTTAACATATAAATGTCAATGGAATAAACATCGGACGAGCTACAACAAAAATAATATTGACAATGAAAGTTCAAAAATTGTACATGAACCCTTTACTTTGGCATATTCATGTGTTTACGCTCAAGTTTTATGCATTGATGACACTCATTATCATTTTAACTGAGTCAGCATCTGTCATTGACAACTGTGACACACTGACACAAAACTTGACCTGTCCATGGCAAAATATGTGCCATGATGAAATTGCCTGCTATTGTGATAAATTGTGTGAAGTTCATGGAGACTGCTGTCCCAATTTCAAGCCAATCATGACTTTGAATTATCCGCTATCACTTAAAATTTCTTGCAAATATGTAAAATCTATTTCAGATAATGATATCTCCATCATTGATTCATGTCCAAATGGTTTTGATGGAACTACTATGGGACAAAAGTGTGAATCTGGATCATTGTCACAAGGATTGTTGTTTGCATTACCAGTGTCTGACACAAATGGTCTTCTTTTCCAAAACGTATTCTGTGCCCTATGTAATGGCATCCAAAATAAAGACATATTATTCTGGCGAACTGAGATTGTGTGTTCTTCAGGAGGTATCCCTAATATTACTGAAGTTAGACAAGCCATTGAAAATCAGAATTGCTTCCTGAACTACAAACCGCCAAATGATGTGATATCTAAGCGTGAGTGTCATGATGTCACATCGACCTGTCCATCTGGATACCATGATGAATGCACAAAATTTTATTGTGAACAATCAAACTTTGTTCGGCATGTGCATGGATTTGACCAGATATATAAAAATGAACACTGTGCAAAGTGCAATTTCTATGACCCAGATTATTCAGTTCCATCTACGTTTTATGTTAGATGTGAAAAAACCCTTTCAATCTATCACCTAGACAGCATGGAAACCTTTTTTTCAATGTCCATAATCATTGACCTCAACACTGCTGGAGGTGGTAAAGTTGGTTATCAAGAATATGGTCAGATTGTAAATGAAACTGACACACAAACATGTGAACCAGGATTTTTGTTTGACATCATACAAAATGAATGTATACTTGTGTATTGTGCTCCAGAACTTGTCCAAGATGGTGAAAAATGTGTCTCTCCCCTTGAAAAAATCAGTGATTGCGCTAGGCGTGTTCTGTCACCTAGTGAATACCAACTATTTGAAAATGGAACTGTTATTGAAAATTCAGGGCAAGTTTTCAATTCATCCCAGTATGAAGATTTTGGTAATGGTACTATAGGAGTATGTATCACCATTAAAGAATCAAAGTTCACCTTAAAATTTGACAAGGCACAGACAATATTTTCAGTAGTGGGACAATGTATATCAATTGTCTGTCTCATCGTACATCTAGTTGTGTACAGCATCCTGCCGCAACTTCGTAACTCTCCTGGAAAGTCACTTATGGCCCTCGTTTCAAGTCTTCTTTCTGCCCAGGTACTTTTTCTCGTTGGAGTTGGACAAACAGAACCCTATGGATTATGTGTGACTATTGGAGTCTTCATCCACTACAGTTTCCTGGCATCATTCTTTTGGATGGGCGTCATGTCCTTTGACATCTGGGCAACTTTCTCTGAATCAAATATGGCCAGTTCCTTCCATCATCACAGCAACAGATTTTTGAAATATTGCATTGTAGGTTTTGGTGGACCCTTGCCAATTATTGTAAGCTCATTAATCATGAATTATATTGAAAATGTTCCTGATCATTTCAAACCAGCTTATGGGGATGGTTTGTGTTGGATTATACACAAAACATCTTTAATCATTTTCTTTGGTACTCCTTTATTCTCAATAATATTTGTCAACATTTTGCTCTATTGTCTGACCTTAAGAGCATTTTACAATATTTCCCAAGATACAAGGCAAATTCAAACTGATGCATCAGAACGTCAGCGTTTCTCACTTTATGTCAAACTTTCTGTAATCATGGGTCTCACATGGGTATTTGGTCTTATAGCAGTTTTTGTTGATATACCTGTGTTATGGTATATATTTCTCTTTTTCAATACATTACAAGGAGCATTCATCTGCATTGCATTCATCTTCACCAAGAAAGTCATTGGTCTTTTAAAAGACAAGTTCAAGAAAAGGTTACCATTTCACTCAGAGACCACAGGCACAGATGGTACAAAGAGCACAGACCTGTCAAAAAGATCAAAATCCCCTGCTTCTCCTTCTATTCCATTGAAAAGTATTCGAGGTGATCAGTAAAAAAGTTACACCTACTTATGTTCATTAATTGTAGTACGCAGTAATAGTGGCCTAAAATCATGCAGTGAAAATAATAAACAATTTCTAAATTTGTTTGTGAGGTTGTTTTTTTTTTTTCATATGATAATTAAAGCTTTGTATGTTATACGTTCACTGTTTTTAATATCTCAGCTGCAGATGGCATTTATATTTGCCTATTACTTGTACTTGCCCCCTCGTTGCTTTATTTCAGTCATCTGGAGCAAAACTCTGACACTACTGCAACTACATGCTTAAAACTTTGTCATAATATGTCTAAAATAGTTTAGTGGTGCCTTTTGGGGGTCTCATGGCCGTTAATACTATAGAATTTCAAAAATAAGGGAAAAATTGGCAAAATTCCTAATTTTTTAAACCTCCATACAAAAGACAGTATTTATCTGATATTTCATGCTGATTACATAAATAATGGAAAATCTGAAACAAATGCTAAAAATGTTGTTAAATTGTGTTTCCGGAGCAGAACTCTAAAATTAACTTACCCTAACAATATTTTATATTCTATTACTCTATATAGCTTAGCTGCGTATTTTGATAGTCACATTGACTTATCTTTGCTGTGTTTTAAAATAATTAGGGAAAAATTAAATTAAAATTTCCGTTTCAAGAGCAGGACTCACGCAATCCTGTACCTACATGCGTATAAAACTTAATAAGAATATGTCTAAAATAGTGTAGAGATACCTTTTTGGGGTTTCATGACCATTACTGATAGATAATTTTATGTAATATGGAAAATATGAAAATTTGGTACTCTTTCAAACCCTCATCCTTACATCAGTAACATTTTGCCAATGATATATCTAGATTATAATACTTTCACTTTTATGCTTTATTTTGACATTTGTTTCACCCTTCTTCTATACTTTTTTTTTCATAATAATTGAAAATCTGGAAAAAATGCTAAAAATTGTGTAGCTTCCTTCATATTCCTTAGCATCCCATACTTAGCAATGACAGCCATAAATGTTGTACAATTCATGTGCATACAATTATTAAATATTTGATCATAGTATTGCCATGCTGAATCCATTCAAACGTTTTGTTTATAATTAGCAATTTCATAATAATTAATTGCATAATGATCTATATTACTTTCACTTGACTCCAATATTTATTGTTGTTTTCTTCATATACACCTGTAAAGTGTTCGGTTATAAATACTAATTTAAATGCCATAGATTTAATGCAAATCAGTAACTGTTGAATGGAATATGGCAATTGATAATATATAGTTCCTTCAGTTGCCAGCTAAATGTAAACATTATAATATCATGCGCACATGAAAAATAAGACCACTAATATAGTAATATTCACCAATATTTTTAATTTCATCGTCCAAAAACCAATCAGGGTATTGGCTGGCAATAAAATAAACGCAGTTGTTGTGTATTTAAAGAAAGTTCATAATTTCTATTCATTCATATTAACCAAATCATCTGAATATTACAATGTAGATGTTAATATCCAAGTACATTTGCATCAATGTTAGATTTTGTAATAACCCACGGGAACACTGTATTATTTCACACTTAACAGAATATAATGAACAAATGAAGAAATTCAAGAGTTCAACGGGAACACTGTATTATTTTACACTAAACAGAATATAATGAACAAATGAAGAAATTCAAGAGTTCAACAAATAGGACATCTTGGACTCTAATTAGCATTGTGTAACAGGCTATGTCGGCCAAATGGCAGTTGTTTCGGTTCATCGCACACACTATATAAACACTGAAAGAAATAATATTTTTCCAAATTTTAAAAAAATAGACTGTATACAATTTCATATGGGTAAATGCATTAGTGTTAGAATTCAGCTCTACAAAAGTGTGTGCCTGAGTTCTGCTCTGGAAATGAAAGTGAAACGACCGCCCCCCCCCCCCCTGCCTGTCGGACGAACACTTAACAATTTTAATGATGCCCTTGGGATTCGCTAAGGGTTTAGCTGCAGCACAGCCTATGTATAAAATAGATGGTCTAGTGGCCCATGCTAGATATATTTTGTATCCTATGGCAATCAGAGAAATTTAATTGGCAAAGTTTCCCTTAACCTTATCAACCTAGTCACAGAACAAACTAACAAACGTAGTCAGATAATGTAGATAGTCAAAAATATTATGGATTCCTTAAGGATTGCCAAGAATATAAATCCTCAGCCATACAACCGCCAGGGTATTTTTTCGGCAACTTTCTAACTCAGTTAAGTTAGTAGCCCAGGTGTAGGCAAATAATGGAGTAGGATGAAATACATCAATGATGGAAAGAATCTACATTCTACACTGACGTAGGGTCAGCCGTGTCATTCGTCAAAGGCATTTCGTCATGGTGTTTTTCCTTCAGAGTATCTGGAAGTAGAAAATATTGACTTTATTCTTACTTTTATGCGAGTTTATATGGAATTGTCAAAGGTTACAAGTCTAATTAGACCACTTTATTCTGAAATTAAGGGTTGGTCTTAATGTAGAGATTTAATGTTAACCTTCAATATAATGCACTGCTTCTTCTATGGACTCAAAACAATGGAGATCTTTTATGTTTGCAGAGGTCAGAATACTCTGGACTGGTGGCTGAAAAAGTTAGGGTATAAAATGATTAGAGACATTTCCCAGATTGCATTCCAAATCGGCCCAGCATCGTTTCCATATTGGCCATTGTCTTTACAACATCGTATCAACATCGCTGGCGTTGCGCCGATGTATTTCCGATTTGGAATGTTATCAGGGTTATTATTTGTACTTTTGATATCAAATATTATCATATTTCAATATCATTTCAACTCTAGTATGCTTTCATGAGTCAAATTGCATTCTCATCATTATGCCTGCCTCTGACAGCTACTTATTTCACCTAGCAAAGTATATGAATCTAGATTTTGCCTACCCTGGCTCTTGCAACGACAAGCTGTGCATCCTTGTATTGGAATTCCATGAGCAAACTCTGTATTCCTTGGACAGCATTGTAGTCGAGGTTAGACAGATAAAGACAGTCTAGGATAACTGAGGTCATCCTCTCACCTGCAAATATTGTAGATTGTAGTATTTCCATGAAAGATTACGTTATTATGGTCAGTCTCAATATAATAAGTGCAGATTCTTTAGGACTATTCTTAGTATGGGAATAAGCAAGCCTTCAGGATATTGTCAAGGATGAGATGTGATTGAGTGGAACATTCAGGAAAATTTTCAAATGAATAGGCTGCGAAAAAAAATTTAGGTGAAAGTTAGAATGGCACTGTGGTCTTAAAATATTTAAAATAATTGTTCGACAAGTTATGCTTCATATGTTGTACACACGAAAGTGGCTTGATCGTACTGCTCCAGGCACACTTCATGTGAAAAAGCATGAAAACAGTCATATTTTGATAAATTGATCATTCCAGATTATGTAATCAGTAATTATTGATTAACAATAACTAATGGTTATTTTCAAAAAATAAATGTCTTGAATACTCTTGATGCTCTTTCAAATTGTGCAAGAAAGTGGGATACCAGTTAGTTCACTTTTTATATAGTCCCAAACTAAATTTGCAGGGCCGGTCCTAGCACTTGCGGAGGGCCTAAAATGCCTCCTAATTATGCTTGAATTAAGAAAGGGAAGACTTTTTTTATTTGCTTTTCAGTGTTGAGCATGGCCTATTAATACAGTGGTGCGGGGCCTATTTAGGCGCGGGGCCCAACGCAGCCGCCTTGCTTGCCCTGTAAATTGTAAAAAATACTATCAGCTAGCCAGAACAAGCCTAGGAAGATATTCATATTTAATTATAACCTTGTCTCTTTCAATTATGCCATTTATTACATTAGATGAATACCTTTGGTAGCCAGATCTGAAACTTTCTCTGTTACGTATTCAACGCCCGGAAACCTGAGTCCTTGGTCGACTTCAACGATGCAGACTCCATCACCCACCCTCTGAAGTAAGAATGTTATTCTCATCAGTAGTATAAGATGGTGCTCTACAGACGTCAAAGGAATCCACTTGACTTTTGGTGAAACGGAGGTAGTAGGGTAGCAACATCAAAGGGAAACCCATTGTCTTTTGGAGAACAGGATGAAGTAGGGTAGTAATTAAATTTCACACTCCAATGCATCCGGTGAAGCTAGGGTAGCTTATGTGAAGGAAGGGTAGGTAATAAATCGCACACCTGTCAAAGTCATCACGTCATAGGAAACCCCCCTATTCTAAAAATAGAATTGCGAAGTCACGGTGCAGTGAATCAGACCCCCCTTGGCCCCCCCTCCATTGTAATCCATTGCAGCCTGTTGTAGCGTGCTGTAGTCTATGGTGCAATACTTGGAAACCCCCTATTCTAAAAATAGAAATGACTTTTTACCCCTCCAGAAGCAGCCCCTGGGGTGACTCTTTTACCCCATTCTTTAAACAATTAATGTTCACTTAAATGATATTTATTACAACTGATTGGAAATTGAACTTAAGATAGCTTGAAGGGTGTATTCCTGCTATTAAGTGTGATATTAAGATCTTTAGATTTACAATATTTCAAAACTGTGAATAAAAAGTAAAAATATCCTAGAATAACTATGTTATTATCATAAGATATGCGCATCTTGTCCAAGTGTGCTATCATTTGTTAGTTAATATAGTAGTGCACATATATATCAATTATGAGGTTTACTAAAAGGTTTGACCAAATTTCTCTCATTTACTGTTAATTTAGTATCAAAGGAGCAAAACCCCTTCTTGATACCATGTGACATAGCCCCCCCTAGGAAGGAAGGGTGAAGATCTCTAGATAGTTGAGGGATTTACAAAGAAACCTTTCATTTAAGAATATCCAATATTAAAATCCCCTCAATATTAAGACCCCTTTGCAAAACTATAAACATACTAAATATCCCAGAATTAAGACCTCCATGATAATAAGTCCACTTCAATCCATTTCAGTGATTACCTAGAGTGAAAACATAACTGGGGTTCCACTCAGTGGTTCCACTGTAGTTAAAATATGTGTCAGCTGCAGTGACCTGCATTCTTATTAGACTGTGTGTGTGTTTCCATCAGTGCAGGTAGTTGTGTACATCAAACATAAAGGATATCATATTAGGAATTTTGAGATTTAATGCTAGTTTGAGAGTTCATGTACTGGAAGGTAAGTTTATTTGTCTCATTTATGCTATTTTCATGTTAAAGACAAAGCTAAACGGTTTGCAATACACACTGATACATGAAAGATTAAGGAAGTTTTCTGTTACAGTATAGACTATCCAAGATTTGAAAAACTAAAAACCCACTGTTTAGTTCTGTGCATATAATGACAAGAATCAAGAACTACAGAGCTCTCTAGTTCCTGATTGATATTTTGAGAGGTGTGCAGTATTTATCCCATTCTCTTGAAAAATTAATATTAAAATAATTCGGGTAGCATATATATTATAATTGATCAGAAGTTTAGCCTAGCAAAACAGACTTCAACAGTTACAAACACATCTTCATTGTGGAAAATGTTTCAGACAATTCAATGACAGAAATTCTCAAGAATTACGTCAAAGCAATTGTCAAGGTAATGTTGCATATCCAACTCAAACAACCACTCAATCGTGTGTTCCAACTCTTCAAATCAGTCAACCGGTGCATCGCAAATGCTATATTTTGTAATGTTTGTGGTAAATCTTTCACCACTAGCTTTAAGAAGAATACCCATCAAAAGAAATGTACAGGAATCAAAGAATGCGTACTTTGTCATACACAATTTTAAAATGTTTTTGGTGAACCCCTAGCAAAGAAATAACCTTTTTTGAGGTTAAAAATTCTTTTAAATTCCACCAAGTAAAAAAAATCAGCAAAATAGCTGATCAAAATTGTGGTGTCACAAGCTTGCATATGCGCCATGACATTGTTAAAACAGGTTACACATTTGTGTAACTTGTGAACTGAAAGCTTCAAACTGGCAATGCTAAACTATAAAAGCAACACTTTCACTCCATTTCTACAAATCAAATCCCCACCACCACTATCTATCTATCTATCTATCTATGTTTTCATTCCATTCATGGTCAAATAAATTTTTCATCACCATCATTTCAGTAGTGTTTGTAGAATATGCTGATTAGATGAGAATAGTTAGCAATCAACGAGCTAAAATCTGATATACTTCAGTATCAAAAGAAATGTTCAGGCATCAAAGAATGTGTATATTGCCATATGCAATTTATTTCAGTTATTTTATTTGAAAAAAGATAGAGAATAATCAGTAGAAAACACAATAATGTCAGAAGAAAATAAGTGTTTGTATGTGTAGTAATGTGCCAGACTTTAAAGAAGCCTATTGTGTAGCCGAACAAGATCGAGAGAAGCTTTTTAAATAAATGCTTACATACATGACAAGAATTCAAACAACTGCACAAGCACTCATCCAAGAGAAACTTGGTTATGTAACAAAAGAATTAGAAATACAATTGAACACCTGGAATACTGATATTGATGAATATGATCTACACATTAGAACATTACTTCGCTCAGATCTAAGTTTTAGGATTTGATTCATCCAAATATGATATAAATTTAAAGAAAAAAGAAATAGCAAGCTGTTTAGAGTTGCACAGTGCAGAACACCAGTTTATAGTAAAGAGAAACAGTTCATACTCCTGCCTCTCACATGAAAAGTTTTAAATTCTTAGATGTGATAAATTACTTGGCACCTGAGCCAAGCTTCTTAAAAGCTTTTAAAATTGCAGAACAGAAGGGCTACTTTCCCTATGAGTTTTTTGGTTACCCATCTACGCTTGATTATCCAGAATTACCCCCATATGAAGCTTTTTATTCTCTAAAATAATGTAATGTTCTGGAGTCATAAGAAAATTACGAATGGTTGAAACAGTTTGGCTTATATTTGTGTCTGATCAACACACATCATACTGTAAGTGTTCTTGCTCATATATTTGGCAAGTTGACCAATGTTAAAGTTTCAACAACAACAAGCCTTGTCCAACAAAAGAGTAAAGCAGATTTCAGTTTAAAGGTTTATTCCAACAAAAAATATGACTGATATCCAACACATCAAAGCGAACTGCAAAACTGGCCAGAGTCAAGTGGAAATACCTGGTGCTTGGTGTACATTTTCCTGATTATGGTATTGGAGATAAAAATAAGATGAACAAACTGTGTTTGGTGATGCGTTGTCTTGAGATTTACAGCTGCTGAGGTTTTTTAATATCCACTTACATAGACTAACCAGAGATCATTTTGCCACAACCAGAACCAACCTACATTGTATTGGAAAATGTATCCTAGTCCTGGTCCTCTAGTGGTAAATAGTTGTGTGACTAAGTAGGTCTTGTAGCTATTTTTGTCATAACTTCGTGCCTAATTGACATAGGGTGGCAAATGATAGATTAAAATATACATATATGAGGATAGAGAAATGAGTGAACTATGCTAGAATGATGACAAATGCTGCAATGCATAATTTCTGAGGTTCAGTCTTCAATTTTATAATTTTATTTTTATTTTTTTGAATAAAAAATTACAGAAAAAAAGACTTCCTAATGACTAAGCTTGTTTGACAATCCGAAATCATAAAGACCAATTCACTCCAACTTTTAATTTCAAATATGAAGTATTTGATTTGAATGACCTTAAAAAGTAACTTGTGTGCAAATGGACACAACTATTTGGGAAATGAAAAAATTTAGTTGGTTGAAATCTGCTTTTAGCTGTCCATTTCATCATCAGATCAGATTCACTGGCTTAGCTTCAGGGCTGTGAATAGGAAGAAAATTGTTTTTCTGTTGTTCTGTTTACTGGAAAATGTCTGGTGCTCTCAGAAACCATTAGAAGTTCATTGGGCCATACCAAATTTCGACAAAGTTGCCTGATCTGAGTCAAAAAATAACTTAAAAAACCTGAAGCCTTACACCTCAACTATGTACTGAAAGCAAATAGGAAAGTTGGCATTCTGCACATTTTGAACCTACTGCCATAGCACTATGATTAATAGGCATTTTTAGCAGAATATCCATTGATGGCAATGCTGCAAATAAAGAACCCCTCGGAGGTGAGTGTTCCCATTGGAATTTTCAGCTGAAATTTTGTTTTCACATGCTTATGGACCTAAACCTCCTAAGATATGACATAGACATCATATTCTGGGAAAGTTGAGGCCAACTGATGCACCCTAATGTACCAAAACGAGCAGGTATCTTAAAAAATATTCACCCTGGAGGTCTAAAGTATATTGTACATACCAAATATGGCCCTTCCGCACTTTGAGTGGTGTTATAACCTTCTAGATTAAACGGTTCTCAAGATACAGCCAAATTAGTTCCGAATTACCTGTATGAAAGGTTGAAATCATATACTGGGGCTGAACCAGCGTAAGGAGTAGTTCAGTTGCTCTGATTTTTCAGTGTTTGTTTTGGTCCCCATCCACAACGTTTGGGAAGCTTTGGCTCAGATGAGACAACTTTGTCGAAATTTGGTAGGGCCTAAAGTTCATGCCATGATATTCTTATGAGTATCAAGGTTGGTTGTTTCAAGGATATCAAAGCCTTTTAATTGTGACCTCTAAAGAGGTGCTTTGGTTACCCATGGTCACATGAATCAATCATTCAATCCATCTTGATGAACTGGGAACTTCTTACAGCTTCAGTAGTGAATACACGCATCTAGACATATTGCACTAATAGAGATAAAGATAGAACTGTGAAACTTTAACTTTTCTTGTCCTGACTGAACAACCACACAAAATAGCACGGAAGAGGAGCATACTTTTGAAATGAGAAATGGTGTTCAGGAGTTTCCTTCAACCCTTCAGCTGGGCGGGGGCCTAGCTCAGAGGTAGCGCTCTGGGCTTCCAACCGCTGGGTCCCGGGTTCGATTCCCGGTCGAGCCTAAGTTGGATGGCTGTTTCATCCTTCGTCTCATTGCCATGGTCTCTGCCTGTCCTAATTAGCCCAACTGGTGCAGAAATACAGGATGTAAAGCCCTAATCACCCACCCACCCTCAACCCTTCAGCTACGTTCCAGGATATATCACAGCTTGTAAAGATTTCCAGATTGGACTTAATTCTGATTTTCTATGAAAGGTATGCATTCTCCAGAGACAATTCTGCTTTGCACATAAATCCAATTTCTCCAACCACCTATTGGATTATTCATTGGTCAGCAGTTTTTGTGTTTTGCATGTATTTTTTCCCTGTTAGGTGTGTAGCACAGATGATGATAGAAGAACACATTCTAAACTAAAACCAACAAAGGCATGTTTTCTGTTTTCTGATGGAAAATCAAAGAATGCAGATATACTACACATAGGGAGGAATTTGAAAGGATGAAGAGAAATCACCATATCAAAAGGGTAATTGCAAATGTAGAAGTGGTTAACTAGAAATACAAAAGATGGTTGATCAAATTATCTGACTTATCCGTAGTAGGGGTAAAGATGCCTGCAACTCAGAGGTTAGGCTGCAACTAAGATCTGCCAAAATGTTCAGGTCACAATGCATCATCAACTTTGCCAAGGTACTCAAATGTAGCATAACCAAAGAAGAATGACAAGTTCTGGGTGCATTAAGACGAGACGAGTAAATTATTATACTTCAAACAATATAAGGGTAGGGCAAGTTGTCATGGATAAACAGTCTTCAGGTGGTATTAAATACAGCCTTTGTTACCATTCAGCTGTTAGAATTTTGAAGAGTCTAAAAATTTGGAGACCTGATTCCACTGGGAAACAATGGAAAGGGGTGCTAAATATGTATTCATATTGACGGAAATGCATATCTTTCCTTTGCATGCAGTATAAACTTGACATTTTTTTCCCTTCATTGTTTTTTGATATCTTAAAACCAATTTATCAGCAAAAAGAGAGACAGCTATGAGCTCCCAAGGGAGTCCAATGTTGTAATTTGCAACAGAATGCTTTCAGAAGATTTTACTGTCCTCCTTGTTACTGGGGTAAGTATGTTGATGACACCTGGGAAGTCAGCCAACAATCACTTGAACATGAATTCACTGCCACCTAAACAATCAACATCCAACCAGTTAAAAAGTTAGATTAGGACAGGGTGAAACCACAGGCCCAACATGTGTGAGGTCATTAACCAACATATAATTAAAGTGGTCATCTGGCCCTGTTGCAATCTAGGAGAAACAGCATTGCACAGATTCATGGGGTTGTGGGTTAAACATGTGCCAAATAAGGGTAAACTGAGGCTCCTAACGTCGATTTTTGGTAGCTGGGTAGTTAGCTATCCAGTAGGCACCAATATTTGGTACAATTATTTAGCCAATAGATTAGGCTATCTAGTGAATACACCACCAAATTTCTGTTACCATTCTAAATACCCAGCTCCCAGATTTTTATGTATCATTTTTCACACAAAAATTTAACTTTATTCAACAAATTTTTGGTAGCTGGGTAGTTAGCTGTCCTGTAAGCACCAATATTTGGTACCATTAAATAGCCAATAGATTAGGCTATCTAGTGAATACACCACCAAATTTCTGTTACCATTCTAAATACCCAGCTCCCAGATTTTTATGTATCATTTTTCACAATTTCTTCTACCATTCTAAATACCCAGTTCCCAGACTTTTATGTGTCATTTTCAACCAAAAAAGTTAACTCTGCTCAACACATTTCTGCTACCTGGGTAGTTAGCTGTCCTGCAAGCACCTATATTTGGTACCTGGAAACCTTTCAGACTCTAACTATTTGATTCAACACCAATCCCTAGAAAGTATTATGAGGCAGACATAATGATGAGATAAGACTTGGGAGTCTAAGGGTGAGGTCTTTTACTTGCCTCAGCAATGACACTGAGCACTGCGCACTTCCCATATCTATCTATCTATCTATCTATCTATCTTTATTTCTTATTTAAATCACAAAACTAAAGACAAAATCATATTTTACAAATTATTTAAAAATGTTTACCCAAAGTTACAATCTATTATGTTACTTACACTAGAAAAATAAGAGATTTGTTGACTTATTTAAGATATTTGACTAATAAAACCAAAAAAATAAAAATAATAAAATAAGACTAAGATCTGAAATCTCCCTTTAACTAACCATAAACATATATATATAAACATATATATATATATATATATATATATATTAGTACTTATTACCCAAAGTGAAACTTCAACACAAAACTAGAAAATAGTCAAAGTTAACAAAATTATCTTAGAACTCCTTTTTAAATTGTCATAGGTAACCTACTTTTACTGATAATTATTTCACACTAACCCTAATTATGTAACTTCCATCTATCTACAGTCATCTTGTAATGTTAACCATCATGTTCTTCTAGGTTAATCCCTAATTATTGGTCTGAAAATGTTCAAGTCTGTTCATACAGTGACAGGTATCCCTATTGCATGCGGATGTTTTTCAGGAACAACATGATCAAAGTAATGAATTACCAGACATTTTTTGTTAATGCATCAAAATTGTTTAATGCATTTCAATATAAGAGACTTCAGTTTCATGGAAGATAGTCACAATTTAAGTTTGTTACAAACATCTTGTCACATTATTTGCTTTAGCAGAAAGCATATGATCATGTGACTTGAACAAAACAAGAATAAAGTATAGTTTAGCTTTTTATTTTCCTATGTTGACTTATACCATGTCTCCATTCTTATACTAATTGGTAAAATACTGATAGCACCACTGTAAAATCACTCCAAGACATTGACAAAACACAAACTACTAGATAAATTCATATTACTTCTAGAAAATACATGTTTAATTATATAATTAGGACGTGATTAATGGATATTTAAAAGCTTATAGTCATAAAACTGCTGCAAGAAATCACACTTATGCAATGGATTATCCTTAATAGGAGTCAGTTTCTTTTTAATACTTTGCTAGTTTTGAACTTCTTGATGTAGCAAAATCACAAGGACTACATAGGTAAAGTCCATAAAATCATTAACAGTGTATCAGCATCTTTGATTTCTTCAAATGTCAAAACAGAGTTTCTTCAAGTTTATTACTATACGTCCTGGATTATAGCCGCATGGGTCACAGGATACTATCCACATATATCTACATCTTTTTGTGCCTATTGAATCCACAGTTGCTTCAATTTGCGGTAAAAATACAACGTAAACAATCGTCGTTTTCCCAGCCTACAAATATCCTAGTGCAATGGTCAACCTATCAAAAGAAGCGTAATTTTGTATATATCTGTTTTACACTATTCCTATCCGTTCTTAAGATACAGTTGAAAATGTAAACACAAGTCAAATCGTAACTCATTTCTTATATTTCTTTGACATATTTGTTATACTTTACCAATCGGTTTGCTATTTTACCATGTTTCTACCCATACTTAGCTGCTGATCATGTTTAACACTTAAATGCATCATGTATGTTTTTTTTCATTACTATAACATGCTCAACATCAACACTCTTGACTCATTACATACTCAATTACAGCCGCGAAGTCACAAACTATATATTATTTCTACCTCCTGTATGCAATATCACACATACTCAATTTCCATGGCATGATGTTATATTTGATTTTAGAAACGAGCAAACATTTTGTTTGAAGCTTATTAGTCCCTATTCTATTCAACATTGATGCTTAGAATCATTACCATTGATTACTTAGCTAGCAAATTGGTTCCACTAAATGATTTTAACTTTATTTATTTGTACCAAGTAGTGACTTAGATGTTGGAATGTGTAGCAAAGTGTTACAACTTAAATATAAGTTTGCATGTTATCTGTGATCTAAACCATAGAAATTGTGATTTTGAATAAAGTATCATTTAAATTCAGCTTTTATTTCAGCAATGTATGATTATCATGGTTCATACTAACTAATGCATCTTTCTATTAATTATTTATTGTTTATCAGACCAGAGCTCAGTTTTCTAAGTTAACGGATACCATAATTTCCTACAAAAGTGTGTGGAGACAGCATTTATTGACACTGTTATTACCAATCCATAACTTCATTAAGTATCCTTAGGAGTGGTACATGAGTCTTTTCTTATCTTATGCATATCCAATACCTCAACTTGACTTGTATGAAAAGACAGAATCTATAATAGAAATGTATTGTGTCAACTTAAACTCAAGCACTCTGACAGATAATAATAATAATTGTAGAAATCCTCCATAAACAATCCAAAAACTTTTAATCAAATTGAATATGATCCAAAACTTGCACCACAAAGTCAAAATGGTTAAATTTAACCAGTTCCATAATATGTTTTGCATACATGTTATTATATTTAACACCAAAAACAAGCAAAAGGTTGTTTGAAACACAGGCGTTTGCCATCATGACAGACCTCAGCAAGTTAGTATACTATAAGACCAAGGCTACTGACTTTGTCAAGAACAGCTTTTACTCCCCCTGTGCAACTGCCTTCAAGGATGTGACCAGTTTCAGTCAATAACATCATATTACACATTAAAAATAGTTATATTATACACAAAAATAATTTTCCTTCATATTCTTAGTGATAACTTCCATTATTAATGGGTATTTACCACTTATATACAAGGAATTCCTTGCCTGTACACTGGGAAATGTTCAATTCTCAGCTCTTATGGCATCTAATTTGCATATTTCACCATCTACACACATCATCATGTGACATATGATGGTGCTTCCTGATTGGTCAATATCGCCCAAACACAGTATGCTGTCAGCTTTAACCCAATTAAGTATGTTTAGCTCATAATGTGAAGTACATCTTTCTGTTATTTATTGTTTGTTACATCATAACTTTGTTTCCTAATGTTACAAAAAGTATGAGTATCACAATTAAGTGCAACATTTGTAGAGAAAGCATCCTCAATGATACTTTGTTTCACATTCACTGCATAATGCAAACTAGTTTAAGAAATATTCTCTGTTATAGATCTATAAAAAGTGTTCTTCATATAAATGAGTTAGCTTTTGTAAATAATCTTGTGTAGTAGAAAAATATACATCTTTAATTGGAGGATTCAAAGTGAAACTTTACAACCCAACTTAAAATCAAAAGCTTCTAATAAATTAATTCACATCAACTTAATGATACTTTTCTGAAACTTAGCTAATATGTTAATGTGATTGTATGACTTAGTAGCTTGTTAATCCAACTTGTTAAACATTTTAAGAGTTTGTTTCATATAAGAACAGTGCTGAACACTTCAAATAACAAAGCAACAAAGGGGAGCATGTAAACAACTCACATAAATATGGTAAGTTAGGATGTTTTAAACAATAACATATACAAAATGTATGTTACATATTTATTTCATTAGACATAGCTATTAACTTTAGACAGAAGTGTTACACATTATGATTCCATAATACTTTTTCTACATTGCTATACCATATTCATTAGAAATGTGAAATTAGAGGTACCTCACACTCAGCAGTGCTCAGTGTCATTGCTGAGGCAAGTAAAAGACCTCACCCTTAGACTCCCAAGTCTTATCTCATCATTATGTCTGCCTCATAATACTTTCTAGGGATTGGTGTTGAATCAAATAGTTAGAGTCTGAAAGGTTTCCAGGTACCAAATATAGGTGCTTGCAGGACAGCTAACTACCCAGGTAGCAGAAATGTGTTGAGCAGAGTTAACTTTTTTGGTTGAAAATGACACATAAAAGTCTGGGAACTGGGTATTTAGAATGGTAGAAGAAATTGTGAAAAATGATACATAAAAATTTGGGAGCTGGGTATTTAGAATGGTAACAGAAATTTGGTGGTGTATTCACTAGATAGCCTAATCTATTGGCTATTTAATGGTACCAAATATTGGTGCTTACAGGACAGCTAACTACCCAGATACCAGAAATTTGTTGAAGAAAGTTAACCTTTTTGGTTGAAAATTACACATACAAGTCTGGGAGCTGGGTATTTAGAATGGTAGGAGAAATTTGGTAGTGTATTTATTAGGTAGCTTTAATCATTGGCTATTTAATGGTACCAAATATTGGTGCTTACAGGACAGCTAACTACCCAGCTACCAAAAATTTGTTGAATAAAGTTAAATTTTTGTGTGAAAGTACCCGCAGTAGCAACTGCAACTGCTACAACAACAACTGCAGTACCCGCAGTATCAACTGCAGCTGCTACAACAACTGCAGTACCTGCAGTACCCGCAGTACCTGCAGCAGCAGCAGTGCCTGCAGCAGCAGCTGCAGCAACTCCTAAACTAAGTTCTGATAGTATTCTGTCATCAATCCCTCAGAATATCAAATATAAAGCTCGAGCTATACTACAACATATTGAGGATAATGACGAAAATATAACTTGGAATAAAAAGGGTGAGGTAATAATTAATCAAAATCTTATACCAAACAGTCACATCATTGATTTGATAAAATGCATGCTTTACCGTTATAAAAACGTACAACCAGAAGGTTTACATCAGTTTAGAGTAGCACTGGGTTGGAAGCCCAGAGCGCTACCTCTGAGCTAGGCCCCCGCCCAGCTGAAGGGTTGAAGGAAACTCCTGAACACCATTTCTCATTTCAAAAGTATGCTCCTCTTCCGTGCTATTTTGTGTGGTTGTTCAGTCAGGACAAGAAAAGTTAAAGTTTCACAGTTCTATCTTTATCTCTATTAGTGCAATATGTCTAGATGCGTGTATTCACTACTGAAGCTGTAAGAAGTTCCCAGTTCATCAAGATGGATTGAATGATTGATTCATGTGACCATGGGTAACCAAAGCACCTCTTTAGAGGTCACAATTAAAAGGCTTTGATTTCCTTGAAACAACCAACCTTGATACTCATAAGAATATCATGGCATGAACTTTAGGCCCTACCAAATTTCGACAAAGTTGTCTCATCTGAGCCAAAGCTTCCCAAACGTTGTGGATGGGGACCAAAACAAACACTGAAAAATCAGAGCAACTGAACTACTCCTTACGCTGGTTCAGCCCCAGTATATGATTTCAACCTTTCATACAGGTAATTCGGAACTAATTTGGCTGTATCTTGAGAACCGTTTAATCTAGAAGGTTATAACACCACTCAAAGTGCGGAAGGGCCATATTTGGTATGTACAATATACTTTAGACCTCCAGGGTGAATATTTTTTAAGATACCTGCTCGTTTTGGTACATTAGGGTGCATCAGTTGGCCTCAACTTTCCCAGAATATGATGTCTATGTCATATCTTAGGAGGTTTAGGTCCATAAGCATGTGAAAACAAAATTTCAGCTGAAAATTCCAATGGGAACACTCACCTCCGAGGGGTTCTTTATTTGCAGCATTGCCATCAATGGATATTCTGCTAAAAATGCCTATTAATCATAGTGCTATGGCAGTAGGTTCAAAATGTGCAGAATGCCAACTTTCCTATTTGCTTTCAGTACATAGTTGAGGTGTAAGGCTTCAGGTTTTTTAAGTTATTTTTTGACTCAGATCAGGCAACTTTGTCGAAATTTGGTATGGCCCAATGAACTTCTAATGGTTTCTGAGAGCACCAGACATTTTCCAGTAAACAGAACAACAGAAAAACAATTTTCTTCCTATTCACAGCCCTGAAGCTAAGCCAGTGAATCTGATCTGATGATGAAATGGACAGCTAAAAGCAGATTTCAACCAACTAAATTTTTTCATTTCCTAAATAGTTGTGTCCATTTGCACACAAGTTACTTTTTAAGGTCATTCAAATCAAATACTTCATATTTGAAATTAAAAGTTGGAGTGAATTGGTCTTTATGATTTCGGATTGTCAAACAAGCTTAGTCATTAGGAAGTCTTTTTTTCTGTAATTTTTTATTCAAAAAAATAAAAATAAAATTATAAAATTGAAGACTGAACCTCAGAAATTATGCATTGCAGCATTTGTCATCATTCTAGCATAGTTCACTCATTTCTCTATCCTCATATATGTATATTTTAATCTATCATTTGCCACCCTATGTCAATTAGGCACGAAGTTATGACAAAAATAGCTACAAGACCTACTTAGTCACACAACTATTTACCACTAGAGGACCAGGACTAGGATACATTTTCCAATACAATGTAGGTTGGTTCTGGTTGTGGCAAAATGATCTCTGGTTAGTCTATGTAAGTGGATATTAAAAAACCTCAGCAGCTGTAAATCTCAAGACAACGCATCACCAAACACAGTTTTTTCATCTTATTTTTATCTCCAATACCATAATCAGGAAAATGTACACCAAGCACCAGGTATTTCCACTTGACTCTGGCCAGTTTTGCAGTTCGCTTTGATGTGTTGGATATCAGTCATATTTTTTGTTGGAATAAACCTTTAAACTGAAATCTGCTTTACTCTTTTGTTGGACAAGGCTTGTTGTTGTTGAAACTTTAACATTGGTCAACTTGCCAAATATATGAGCAAGAACACTTACAGTATGATGTGTGTTGATCAGACACAAATATAAGCCAAACTGTTTCAACCATTCGTAATTTTCTTATGACTCCAGAACATTACATTATTTTAGAGAATAAAAAGCTTCATATGGGGGTAATTCTGGATAATCAAGCGTAGATGGGTAACCAAAAAACTCATAGGGAAAGTAGCCCTTCTGTTCTGCAATTTTAAAAGCTTTTAAGAAGCTTGGCTCAGGTGCCAAGTAATTTATCACATCTAAGAATTTAAAACTTTTCATGTGAGAGGCAGGAGTATGAACTGTTTCTCTTTACTATAAACTGGTGTTCTGCACTGTGCAACTGTAAACAGCTTGCTATTTCTTTTTTCTTTAAATTTATATCATATTTGGATGAATCAAATCCTAAAACTTAGATCTGAGCGAAGTAATGTTCTAATGTGTAGATCATATTCATCAATATCAGTATTCCAGGTGTTCAATTGTATTTCTAATTCTTTTGTTACATAACCAAGTTTCTCTTGGATGAGTGCTTGTGCAGTTGTTTGAATTCTTGTCATGTATGTAAGCATTTATTTAAAAAGCTTCTCTCGATCTTGTTCGGCTACACAATAGGCTTCTTTAAAGTCTGGCACATTACTACACATACAAACACTTATTTTCTTCTGACATTATTGTGTTTTCTACTGATTATTCTCTATCTTTTTTCAAATAAAATAACTGAAATAAATTGCATATGGCAATATACACATTCTTTGATGCCTGAACATTTCTTTTGATACTGAAGTATATCAGATTTTAGCTCGTTGATTGCTAACTATTCTCATCTAATCAGCATATTCTACAAACACTACTGAAATGATGGTGATGAAAAATTTATTTGACCATGAATGGAATGAAAACATAGATAGATAGATAGATAGATAGTGGTGGTGGGGATTTGATTTGTAGAAATGGAGTGAAAGTGTTGCTTTTATAGTTTAGCATTGCCAGTTTGAAGCTTTCAGTTCACAAGTTACACAAATGTGTAACCTGTTTTAACAATGTCATGGCGCATATGCAAGCTTGTGACACCACAATTTTGATCAGCTATTTTGCTGATTTTTTTTACTTGGTGGAATTTAAAAGAATTTTTAACCTCAAAAAAGGTTATTTCTTTGCTAGGGGTTCACCAAAAACATTTTAAAATTGTGTATGACAAAGTACGCATTCTTTGATTCCTGTACATTTCTTTTGATGGGTATTCTTCTTAAAGCTAGTGGTGAAAGATTTACCACAAACATTACCAAATATAGCATTTGCGATGCACCGGTTGACTGATTTGAAGAGTTGGAACACACGATTGAGTGGTTGTTTGAGTTGGATATGCAACATTACCTTGACAATTGCTTTGACGTAATTCTTGAGAATTTCTGTCATTGAATTGTCTGAAACATTTTCCACAATGAAGATGTGTTTGTAACTGTTGAAGTCTGTTTTGCTAGGCTAAACTTCTGATCAATTATAATATATATGCTACCCGAATTATTTTAATATTAATTTTTCAAGAGAATGGGATAAATACTGCACACCTCTCAAAATATCAATCAGGAACTAGAGAGCTCTGTAGTTCTTGATTCTTGTCATTATATGCACAGAACTAAACAGTGGGTTTTTAGTTTTTCAAATCTTGGATAGTCTATACTGTAACAGAAAACTTCCTTAATCTTTCATGTATCAGTGTGTATTGCAAACCGTTTAGCTTTGTCTTTAACATGAAAATAGCATAAATGAGACAAATAAACTTACCTTCCAGTACATGAACTCTCAAACTAGCATTAAATCTCAAAATTCCTAATATGATATCCTTTATGTTTGATGTACACAACTACCTGCACTGATGGAAACACACACACAGTCTAATAAGAATGCAGGTCACTGCAGCTGACACATATTTTAACTACAGTGGAACCACTGAGTGGAACCCCAGTTATGTTTTCACTCTAGGTAATCACTGAAATGGATTGAAGTGGACTTATTATCATGGAGGTCTTAATTCTGGGATATTTAGTATGTTTATAGTTTTGCAAAGGGGTCTTAATATTGAGGGGATTTTAATATTGGATATTCTTAAATGAAAGGTTTCTTTGTAAATCCCTCAACTATCTAGAGATCTTCACCCTTCCTTCCTAGGGGGGGGCTATGTCACATGGTATCAAGAAGGGGTTTTGCTCCTTTGATACTAAATTAACAGTAAATGAGAGAAATTTGGTCAAACCTTTTAGTAAACCTCATAATTGATATATATGCGCACTACTATATTAACTAACAAATGATAGCACACTTGGACAAGATGCGCATATCTTATGATAATAACATAGTTATTCTAGGATATTTTTACTTTTTATTCACAGTTTTGAAATATTGTAAATCTAAAGATCTTAATATCACACTTAATAGCAGGAATACACCCTTCAAGCTATCTTAAGTTCAATTTCCAATCAGTTGTAATAAATATCATTTAAGTGAACATTAATTGTTTAAAGAATGGGGTAAAAGAGTCACCCCAGGGGCTGCTTCTGGAGGGGTAAAAAGTCATTTCTATTTTTAGAATAGGGGGTTTCCAAGTATTGCACCATAGACTACAGCACGCTACAACAGGCTGCAATGGATTACAATGGAGGGGGGGCCAAGGGGGGTCTGATTCACTGCACCGTGACTTCGCAATTCTATTTTTAGAATAGGGGGGTTTCCTATGACGTGATGACTTTGACAGGTGTGCGATTTATTACCTACCCTTCCTTCACATAAGCTACCCTAGCTTCACCGGATGCATTGGAGTGTGAAATTTAATTACTACCCTACTTCATCCTGTTCTCCAAAAGACAATGGGTTTCCCTTTGATGTTGCTACCCTACTACCTCCGTTTCACCAAAAGTCAAGTGGATTCCTTTGACGTCTGTAGAGCACCATCTTATACTACTCTCATCAAAATGGTTTCCAACACTGTATATTGCATTATCTGTTAGGCCGAACTCTAAGAAGACTTGAAAACTATACTTCAGAGGTCGTCTTCTGAATCCCGGACTCCCCATTAGTCCACCCTGATAGCATGTTGACCACTGACGGCCCACTGTTGGTACAGCATCGTAATGATGCCGCCGACATTGCGTCAATGTTGATACAATTTGGAATGCTATCTGGGCAGGATTCACGTGACGTCTTCTGAAGTTTAGTTTTAAGTCAAAGAGTTCAGTTCATATGTCAATGTTCAATTACCTTCACTCGTGGTCTTGCCCAAGGGTACAGCAAAAATACTTGAGACACAACAACGCCCAGGATAATTCCATACTGAAAAATATGGAAAATCTTAGCATAAATATTGTGGACATCGTGCACCAGAACCTCGCCTTAAGATTAATTATTTACTTATCATGACACTACTGAATTACGAAACATCTATTCCATGATTAATTCCATGCATTTGATGATGTAGATATCGTCAATGTTAATTGAACATTATAGAATTGTAGAACGGCATAGAATAAGGGGTGGTCGTACAATAAGCCCAGATATCAATGAATGTACTATTTACCTCAACACCTTTAGCAAATGACATTATGAAGGTCACAAACCATGGAATCAGGTCAAGTTCTGCAACATTGATACAAACTTAATAATGTAGGTAAAAGTAAATTGCAATAAAAAAAAAAGGCCAAAAAAAAAGTTGTCTTTCCTAGAATAAGGAGTCAATATCTGTCTGTGTCTATTAAATCATCGTATAAGGCCACGGTTTTTTTATCTTATGTTTCTCGGAACTTTCTCGGACCGTTTTTCATGAGATGGTCGGTCGGAAAATAAAAAGAAATGCCCAGAAAGTGGTTTTTTTTTTTCATAAATTAACACAGGTGATGTGACACTTTGAGATGCAATACACACATTTGCCCGATAATTGTTGATTTATTAATAGAGCGGCACTGCAAAAGTTTGGCCGGCGGTGTCAAGAAACGAAAGATAAAAAAACTGTGGCCTAACTGACAAGTTTGATCAACAACAATCGACACACTAAGAAAACTTTACCTGAAATTGCATCTGTGCCTTGACCACTTCAACACTATATCCAATACTTTTCTTTTTTTTGTATAATGACTTGTACTAAACTATGAAAGTGGTCAAGGCACAAAATCAAAAAACAATTAATTTAACGGCTGTTGAGCCAATCAAACGTGGCAATTCATCAAAAGACTCGCCTGCTGAACAGCGCGAAGGCGTTGCAACTACTTTTTTTAGACCAGCATGTTTTTTTAGTGCGACTAAATACAAATGTTAGGAATGCCACATACTTTTAATTCTCCAGAGTTTCTTGGGCAGATAGAAAGAAGCAGTATCTAGCACTGCTGGGATGATAACACACGCCAGTGCCGAGTCAGGGATGTAATAAAACATAGGGGTTAAAACAGCTATTGCCAACAACACCAGTCCACCTGTTAGGAATAAATAAGAAGAATTAGTAAATTGCTTGTTTCTGAAGTATTCATTTCCATCTTGTGGCTTTCTACTTACAAAATGGGTACTAAAATAACTAACAGCAGAGTAAACAAATTATAGTGTTGAAACTTGTAAATCAATACTAGGCTAATTGATGCACAGGATGAGGACGAAATCTTGCACCACTTCAGGATGTTGCCTTGTTGTTAAACTTCATAATTCAGATGATGCATTGCTTTATTCCTTTCAGTGTACTACAAATTTGGCTTTTATCGTACAACTAAAATGGCTAAATTGTGTCAGTGTGCATAATTTAATTGCAATTTGTAACGGCATGGCAACGTCCTCAAGTAGTTCTGGTATATTTTTTTTTTTTTTTTAAGGTCCAAATCCTCGTATTTTTTTTAGCTGTATTATATAATTGAGAGAGTATGGTAGAAAAAAAGCTTTTTAATTAAGTACCGTTTCTTGAATAATCTGAACTTTGTAGTCCCGCAGCCTAATGAATTTTTTTTTCTTTTTTTTTTTTCTTTTCTGGTGCATACTAAGCTACCCCAAGAAGGCCGAAGATAACATTTATGCTGGAAGAGGTGGCATGCACACGTTTCGTTTTCGTTTTATTTGAAGTCTTTAAATCTCTATTCAATCTTTGTGTATATGATGAAGCAACCTTTCAACACGGGCTGGATTTGGATTTGAACCTAGGACCCAGTGGTTGGCTTGGCTGCCCAGCGCGCTGCCCCTGAGCTAGGTACCTGCTCCCTTGCCAATCATACCACACTGTTTTGTACCTTTAGATGAAATGTGTATTAAATAAGTAACCTAAGTCGATAATCCCAAACCAAATTTTAGGAAACGTAATTAATCCCTTTTAGACACTCAAAAGCCAGTCATATGCAAAGTACAGGTTACAGCAGAACCAGAATTTTCTATGACGTCAGATTATTCATTGGAAACGCGATATATGTTTAAGCATGATGGATTGGGGGATAATGATATAACAACTTTGATGGAAGTAGTCACTGAATGTTAATGCAATAGGAGTAATAGTAGCAATAATATTAATATCCATTCTGCTTCTTTTCTTTTTTTTTTTCTTTTTTTTATGGTTGCAGTTAATGATATAAACTATGAATTGTTTTAATCAATTTGGATATTTGATACTTCACCCGTAACTATGCCTCCCGCTGGAGTCCTTACGCCACTTTGGTTATTCAGGGCAGTTCTGCAATAAATAGATAAAGCTTAAAGAAATATATATTTTTGGACAAATGTTCATTTGCCCATACAGCATAAATGTAAAATCTTTGTATTTGAGTCTATAAATACGTGATGGGTAAATTATGACAAGCCTGTTAATTGTTCAAGCTTGAGCCTTTCTTAACTCCCCGAGGATTATACTCCTGCCTATCCAGAGTTACAGAGGAACGAATCCACTAGGCCCTTAAGTGGTCAGCCAAGGACAATGATACGTTGTAGTCAGAGCACCGAATTGTATAGGTCACTAGTTACAATTGCACCAAGTTATTAATTTTTACTTTTTGCCAACTGATAACTATTTTGTAATTGTAAACTACAATGATAACCTGCAAAATGAATCATTACCATATGTGACGACTGAACATGTAAATAGTATGATACCACAGAATATGATGCCATCTTTCAAGGTAAATCTTTCTCAAAACTATAGTCTCCAAATGATTTTGGCATGACTGTGTGTAATTAATTGTATCAACAAATACATTTGTTTCAGAAATATGAACACATCCATACCTGGCAAAACTTCCACTAACAGGATATGCACCAATAAAAGCACCAAGGAAATTGCAAGCCCCTAAAATGACATAAACAATGTTTTGAATTTTGAAGTACCCAATATTTTGACACAGGTATTGCATGGGCTCAAACTTCTCAAATTTACAACTTACCATTAGCTATAAGTTCTTGATTAAAATCCAATTTGTATTTGTTTAGTCTGGCTGGAATAAAAATCAGATGTCGATAAACCATGGGTGTCAAACAGAATCTTCAGATGTCTATATATTATAGAAACATTTGCTAACATAATTTCAGCTGTTCAAGTAGTGATTATAATACTTTCCAATACCACAAAAAAAAAAATTAGCCTAATAATGTATCACTTGGCAAAGCTTAATAGTTTGTTGTTGTTGTTGTTTTTTTTTTTTTTCCTTTTTTTTGTTTTTGTTTTTTTCTTTCCCCCTTTTTCCCCCTTTTTTCTTTCTTAAATAGAATAAATATATGAAAATCACCATATGAATTGGCAATTGCAATTGATTCCACCACACCAATGACAGGCACAATCAGCAAACCACTGCCAATATGCTGAAAACAAAAATAAAAAGCAGGTGGAATTGGCATTGATTGTACATTATGCAGTTATTTCCAAAATTATTATCTAGGCTTGACTGCCCATTTACCAAACAAACTTTAGGTGCCATAATTAACTCTTTGATGACATTTTGAGGAGAAATACAATGCATCCTTTCAACAATTATAACTAGTTGCTCGATGTTGCTAGTCTTAAGAAACAACAGAATACATCAACAAGGCTTGCATTTGGGAGAGAGAAAAAAATCAAGTGTTGCCACAACTATTGTTTCTATTTGTGAAAGGAGTTTGTGACTCCCTAGATTTTGGGAAATGCTAAAATGCCTTCTTGTCTTGGTCGTGTTTTTAATGGAGCCATAGTAACTCATTAAGGTCACCATTCGTAAAAAATATATCATAAACCCCTGAATGTATAGCCCACCCTATGGCAATGGAATGACATCGATGGTGTAACAGGATTCAAAATTAATATCCATTAATGTTTTATTCTATTTTATTTTTTTCGTTTCTTTTATTTTTACCAGTTTGACTTATTGATAACATTTCTGTCTATTTATTCGTGCATGAATATTTATATGCATTATTTGCCTGATCCATACATTTAATGAACAGAAAAAAAACAGAACAATACTATAGTTGCACTAAGAAAGTTCAAAACCCATTTCTTGTCTGTTATATATTACTGAACTACAGGACCTACAGATAGTATATCTAGAGGCCCATAGGAAGTAGCATTGTCCACTTGGAGGTTGAGATCTGGTAGTTTGAAGTCTGGTAAGCCACCAGTGATGTTGCCTGTCAGGGTAAATGGGTGTTTATGATCAGTGTTTACTGCTGCAGCAACACCCCCAGCAATAGCTATCACGATGGCATTTCTCGCTGCAAAACAAGTAAACGGACCTAGTATCACATGGGTCATTCCTAGATAATTATCAACATTTAGGGGGTCAGCCTGCACTGCAAGTTTGTTTGGCCATAGTAACTCATTAAGATCACCATTCGTAAAAATATATCATCAACCCCTGAATGTAGGGCCCACCTATGACAATGGAAAGACATTGATGGTGTAACAGGATTCAAAATTAATATCCATTAGTGTTTTGTACTGTACATAAGTGTTTTTTTTTTCTATTCATTAAATGTTAGAGAAAAGCACCCGTAACTTATTAGGTGTCTAAAATATGCTATTCTTTTTATATCCAGCAAGCTAGTCAGCCCATGCAAGTTGTATTCTATAATTCATAATTACCAACTTATTAGTCAAAAGTTACCAGTCAATATTGACTTAGTACGCCTAATTAGTCAAAACTTTGGAAAGTGAGTCATTGTATATGGACACAATCGTACTGTCTTTAGAATGTCTTAATAAAAACAGGTAAGGGTCTCTTCAAAATAACACGAAAAAGAAAAAAAAAACGAAAAAAAACCTTTACCAGATTTGTTTGCCATCAAAATTAGAAAACAGTAAACTATAGATTCTAACTGCCTGCTCCCAGCAGAAGATATTTGCTCCGATATTTTACTAGACGTATGCACCATACTACTGCTACTTTTCTGAACAACTTTAGTTAAAGCATCTCATACTTGTTATCTTAAAATCGGCATTTCTCGTCTTGAAATGGGCAGACAACCATTAAAAAATGTTGCTTCCCCCCCCCTCCCCCCGCCCACAAAAAAAAGGCGCAAGTCCTAACTTTTTCATTTGTAACTAACGTATGGTGCCCTTTTATGGTCTAGGGTCCTAATATGGTCAGTTACAATTAATGCTCCCTCATTTCATATGTTGAGCAATTGTACCACTGAAAAAGCAGCATTTTTCAACTTTAGATATGTGTTTTGACTTTGCAAGGCCATTCAAGGACTAATGGTTTCAATGTGTATACAAAATAAGCCAATACATTGCTAGTCATTAAAACCATGTTGTGAATTTACAAAACTTAAAATTTAATTCATCTATTTTACAGCAGAAGCTCGTTTACCAGGGAGACATAATTTGTTTCAGCAAAAATCTTGCATAAAAAAAAGGGAGAGCATAATAGGGGTACAGCTGTACTTGTTTTGACAGGCTGTATTTTCTAATGTTTAACAATTATTCAGTTATTTATAATGATTTTGTAAAGTGAAATAATTATGCTTAACAATAGAGATATCAGGAAATAGTAATATGTCCAAGACTCTAAAAAATATTATTGATAGCTATGTTAAACAAAAACCTGACCATAATAGGGCACCATACGTTAGCTTTATAAACCAGGCCATAAAGAAATTGTTAAAAAAATAAGCTGATGTGTTTGAAAAAAAGTGCTATCGTCACATTTATGTCGCATTCACAACCATTTTGACATCCATCATGGCGAAAACATTTTCATCTGAGACGATTATCGACTCCGATAACAATAAATTACTACAATATGGATTGAAAATAAAAACTGTCATTCATATGATTTACACAATCCTTTTCCTGCTTTCAATTTCAATAATGCAAAAATACAGGTACAATGACAATTTCAACGCACTTAAAAGACACAATTCGAGTGATCAATAGAGTCTGACAGTTCAAATGATTACAGAAAAGTGATCTGAACTCTTACACAAGTTTATCCTACTTATGGCATTGTCAGTGTAGTGTCAATTGATTTTTATAATAAGTTTACCTGTTGTCACATAGAAAAGAACCCTGACAGCAATGATTTTAGCCAGAGATGCACCTTCTAGATCGAACTTCCTTTGCTTCAATTTCTTTTTTCAATTATTGCAATGAAAAATTAAATAAAAACAGAAGAAAAAAAACCCCGTAACAGGTTGAATACTCATGCAATACAACTAAACATGATGGTCGATAATTGAAGTGAATCTAAAACAGATGTGTGAAAAAGCATTCGTTGACAACAAATAGTTATTTTACTTCCATGACATTGTAAAAATTATAAGTAATATTTTGTCAGTAAAATACAACAGTACAGTGTAAATGATGGTCAATCATTTAAATTTACTGATAACCATATTTTTACTTTCAAGACCATTTAAAAGAGGATGAATAAAATATTTACTAAAAATACATAACAGGTACATCATAAGTTGGATGCTTAATACACTGTGAAAATTTATTCGGATAAAAAATTTTACCTTCATGGTTATGACAACCATCATGACAACGACACCCATTCCAAAATCAGGTAATCTGAATTTTGTTTAAAAGACAAGAGAAAAAGAAATACAACAAAGATAAAGGAAATATAGATTTTAATTACTGGCAATGCTTTGATGCTGAAGAGATATACCAAGTGCAAAATGATTAGGTCATTCAAGAATACAGACACGTGTCTGCTATTTCATAAGAATTGATCTTTCTTTCGTTTTATTCAGAAAGGAATTTACTGTCAGATACGCAGGCTAATAACTAATGTTACGTGCAAGTTGTGATACAACTAAATAATTCAATATATAGAAAGCTCAAAAACAAACTATCACGACAGAAATTATGAAATATTTAAAATATCCATGATCAATTACGCACAAACACAGGCAGGTAATGGCATGAATTACTGAATGATTTTTAAATTACATGAATCACCTATACTGGTAAGAGTTTTGATGGGGATAGGATAGGTTGAAATATGAAAGACTGAACCATTTAAATAGCGAATAATGGACATACCAGAGGAAATTGTGAAAACATTTGAACAAATTTAATTTTTTTTTTTTTTCAGAACTCAGAACAAATTTATTTGAATAAAGACCAAAATTCATGCTGGACTTGCATCTTCAGCAGTTGTTTTACCCCTCTATGACATGGCCAAAGGGGCATCGATTCAGGGGGGGGGGGGTGTGTGTAGGGGAATTTACCCCCCACTTTTTGGGATAATCAATGCAATAATCCCCCCCCCCCCCATGAAATGCACAAATGAAAATTATCCTTTTTCACACACTTTTGTTTTGGAACATTTGTGCTTTGTCAAACAGTTTCACACTTTATATCACATGTCAGTACAAGTTTATTACAATAGTTAGACATCAATGATCCATCATTACTTTACCTCTTGACAAGTGTCCGCTCGTTAACTCAGACCTCTTGTATGTGGGAGGGAAGGTCACGGTGGGACAGACAAAGTAGGCCTGCATCCCGCCCCTCCCCCTTCCCCCACATCAAAAGAAATCGACGCCCCTGCATGGCTACCCGTCTTAAATTATACATCTGCACAACAAGGAAATGCAAACAGAACCTTGTTTTGCACTTGTTTTAGTAGTAAAGCTTTAGTCGGCTTATATGGCCAGCTGGAGTTAGCTGTAATGATGAATGATGAGATGATAAAGCTTAATTGAAGTCATGTTACACATTTAAACCAGTGGGCCATGGGTGGAGTATTTGCGTTGCCCCAGCATAGACACCGAGTACAAGGCACCACTGATTTTTCAAGTGAGATGTTCGACATCCAGCTGCCTAAACTGTCAAGAAATGAACTTGATTTGTTCTTTCATATTGCCACATAGTAATCGTTTTCTTTTGTATTCAATCTTTCATTGACTTCCCAGATAGAATTCCAAATTGTATAGACGTCGGCGCAATGTCGGCGACGTCAAAAAGATAAACAAAAACGATGCTCGATTTGGAATGCTATCTGGGTTGATCATTTCTAAATTTCGTAAGTACACTCAAAACTAATGCTCACTTGTTTTTCAGTCACTTTTATTTTCGCATTAATAAAGTCATAGTTAGTTAATAGTACTGTTAATTTCTGTCCGTTATATCATATTTAAATCTTTGGTTATATGCTGGCCAATGTTTCGGAAAATGTGACTTTTTTTTTTTTTTTTTTTTTTTTTTTTTTTTCGAAAGGTATAAATTTGGTTTACCTTGTCTTTGGTAGATTGGTTAAGATACCGATCACTTGTGGTATAAACTGCCTTGGGATGCCAGTGAGTCCCAACCATTTCTGAAATACCATTCAGCTGTGATCCAAGAGTCATTTGGTGAAAATGTCATGAATATCAAATGAATATAGAATGCATTGTCTCATGTCTATGTCACCTTTGTTTGCCCTACAGCAATGGTAATGGCAGCAGCCGTGGTGAACCCGTTGATAACAGGATAAGGAATGAAGTGTAGCAAAAATCCTGCAAAAAACAGTGTTGTGACATCAGTTAAGCACAGCAGATCTACATAACATTGAAAATCTCTTGGTCACCTTTTAGACATTGTGAATTTTCGAAACGTTTTGACTGCGTCTAGAATGAATTAACTTCCCCCACAGTGGTTTTGACTAACAAGTTAGAAAACTTTATCTATAAAGTTAGTCAGCCTTAGTCAAGCTCCTTAATGTGAATAGTCATATTGATTAAATTCCCAGTAAAAAAAAAACCTTAAAAGTCCTGGGCCTCCCAATGAAAAGGGTGTTGACTTATAAGTAACAAAAAGGAGAAAGAACCCAAAGCCTGGTGGCATACTCAGGGCTCTGCACGGTGCACTTATCAGGGCAATTTTTAAGGTTGGTCCTTTAAAAACATATACAAAATATACTATGATTTCATAACATTGTGATATTTATTTTTTATACCGTTGACACATGGCTAAAACTCAAAACTAGTGTCAGATGAAGCTACCTTTTTGGTGAAATGGCTAAGGGAGTCAGTCATTCTATAAACATGTAAAATAGCTAAGGTTTTTAAAAAAGATTTTCAATGTTGTACATTTTCTAAGTTACTTGTTCTAAACAAAAGGTAGTCTACTTTATTACGAACGCTTTGGCCAAATGACATTACCAAAAGATATAAGGCCCATGAGTAGCTGTATTATCCCTGTGATGAATGTGAGGACCACTGCTATGGTGGGGTCCTTATCCACTGGGGACAGGGCAAAGGTGGCTGTTAAGAGGGCCATCACAGCTGTAGGTCCAAGTGTCAAGTCTTTTGATGTCCCAAATATCATGTAGATGAATCCAGAAATTAGGGCAGTGTACAGCCCCACCTGTTAACGAGAAAACATGATGCATTCTGTAGTACGGATTAGTTTCAGTTGTGTGTGAGAAAAAAGTTTACATAATTAGGTCGCTGGGCTGTGAGGTGACGACACACATTTTTTGCTGTCTAACAATATAATTACAGAATAATTAGATGTTTATGCAATTCTTGTTCTGACAAGCAGGCAATTTAGAAAAATTGCCTAAATTTAAAAAAATATGAATCCTTCTCTTGTATTCTTAAGAGAATATTTCTTAAGTCTATACTCAGCCTATAGGCTACATAGTTTAACCAATCATTTTCAATTTGTTTAACTAGGTAAACTAAGAATGTCCATAATTAGGTGGTTGGGCTGTTCGGTGATAGCACGCAACTGTTGTAATTACAGCAGATTTCATTCACCTTGATCTAAACTCCAGAAGACGTCATGTGAATCCAGGACCCCCATAGGTTGAGCAATGAGCCAATGAGAGTCCTAGATTCACATGGTGTCCTCTGGAGTTCCCAGGAAATCTGTTGTAAACATTGCAGAGGCAATGAGGTCTGAATGCTTTGAAGCCTGATGACCATGGTCTTTCAGAATTGGTTCAAAGGTTATTTATCTTGCTGACCTAGTCATGGTATTAGGGGCTCTTACATTGTGGTGTTCAGATTTCTGTCATTCATACGTACTTCGGGTGAGAGTTCAGCCACCTGGGCATAAGCTAAACCTTGAGGAATGACTGTCAGTCCCACAGTGATGCCCGCAATGATGTCCCCTTGCATATATCGGCATCTGAAATAACCAAGTTTTGGTAGGATTATTTGTCCCCAGCTCCCCAGCAACGACCAACAAAGTGGTTTTTGGAGTTATAAAAATTACGGGGGTTTTATTTTCATAACATTTATATGGTATGTCTTCAGCAATGAGCTGCAGGCCATGGCAGCTTGTAAAAAATGGCTAGTAGAGTCACCCTGTTTAATATTTCAGAAAATAATATATTGTTTGGAGGTAGGGGTGGCGGGGTGGATTTCGAAATAGTAAATAGGCATAGACGAACCTGTGTGGTGAATGTTGTGTAAAATTGTAGAAGTATGAGGGATCATGGGTAGTTGAGTTGGTCACGTGATATGGGGTGCAGGGTGACTACCGATTGCATGGGGGCCTAGACGAACTCATTTTGTACGGAATTTTGGACAATCAAGACAAGATAGTTTTGAAATCATTCTTTTGTAATTTTATTGGGTATACGATGTGACATTGATCATCTTTCTAGAGCACTATTATATAAATCTCCAGGTAATTGTGTGCTTACCATCAATATCCATAATTTTTTTACTCGTTGGCAATATATTAATTGTACCTGTATTTTGGCACCCATTTCACTATTGGAAACTTTTTTTTCAGGTTGTTGAGGCTGAACATGTTTCTCAAACAACTTTTGCAATCGATAGATTTGCACAGATCCCCAACTTCATGGCAGAACTGTCGAATATCCTTGCATTTTTCTTGAACACCTGGAAAAAAGACATGGTGCAGTCTGAAATACATTCAATTTGAATCATGAGTGTAACCAAAATATCTAATCCTTACCGGTTTTATTTCCAAGGAGTACAAATAAAGCCAGTTGCATTGTATTGAATCGTATCATATCGTATCGTATCTATTCTATTCTATTCTATTCCATTCTATTCTTCTATTGGTCTGTTCAAAGCTTATTTAGTTATATGACCAGCTGTCAGAGACAGACGTTTAGACATGAGATGATAAGGATGTTACTGTAGTTCACATCATGTTACACATTTACTGTCCTATGGGGTGGAATCTTTCCTTCCAAAGCATAGACAATAGTGTCAGTTAGGCAGTGAGTATGTTTTACAGTCAATTGCATATCAATCAACCATCGGGGTTTTGTTGCACCTTTATAGCAAACAATTGTGCTCATGGCCAACAATAATATCATATGAGGTCAAATAAATGTTAATGTCCCTTATGTTTCAAAGTAGCACTGGCTTGCTCTGTTGGAAAGAGAAACATTAAAAAAAAACAGAATTAATGATATTTAAAGTAACTTATGTATGCCAACCTGAAAACAATCAATAATACAGTTATAAATGCCATACACTGACTTCATGTAACCACTCCTATATCTCGATTATCTAACTAATGGAGACCATATAATCTGATGCATGCATTTTGTATTACCCCCCCCCCCCCCCTCAACCCTCCACTGACCTAAAAATGACATATTAATTTAGCAATCATTCTGCACCCCCCCCCCCCCCAAAGTGTATATATACATAGTATAATATGAAAATGAATGAATGTTGACTTTCACTCAGCACTGTCTATAGGCCACGCACTCGGGGTTGCTGGCAGATATGCAGGCTCAGCTCAAATTGTGGGGTTTGGGTTGCCATGGAACAGGAGTGGTCCAACTTACCCACATGTTGCTTTCTATGAAGCGGAATTGGCGTCATTTCTTGCTTCGCATTTTGCTTCCCAATTTATATTCGTATTTTCGCCTAAGAACTTCGCAAAGTTCGCATTTAACCTTCTTAGGTTATTTGTATATAATGACCACAGCACAGAACTGTATCTCAATTCCCTGAGATACAGTTCCCTGATAATGACAGACTTCTTTAATCAACTAATTGATCTAGGACCAATAATTAATTAACTCTGTTTTGTGAATTGCATTTGTATATAATGACAGATATCTTAAATCAGCTATAGCCAATTGGTATCAGATCACACAACTAATTGCTATAAGGTAACACAATAAGTGTTATTAAATAATCAAAAGATTGGTGTCATTGTCTTAATTGTCACTCACAATTACAAAAAGGAAGCCTAGGATATTATTGCTTTCATCAATTGACATATATAGAGAAAGCATTTTCTTAAAACTTTTCGGTACAAAGTAAGAAGGTGAATTTAAAAGAAGTTACGCCAATTCCGCTTCATAGCTTTCTCTAGTTCATTCTTTATTCTTAGAAATAATAAAGAATTCAACGGTGTTAACCTGCTCTATTTTTTAAGAGTGATTCTATACTTTGTTAAATAGGTTACTGTGCAGGGAACATGTAAGTCACGTTCACAACCATATTAAGTAGAAAAAACACTGACATATGTCAACCGTTTTCAGTTTACTTCCAAATATTTTGATCATAATCATTGATATCTTCAAACTTGGTGTAGTCCTCGTATTAATTTATAATTCATGAAGAGCAAGTTAAAATTCAATTAAAAATAGCACAGTTCAATTCATTTTAAAATCATTTTCAGGCTTTGCAATTGTGTTTTGTCTGAGTCAAACTGGCTCCTATTATGACATTTTGCATTGTAGTAAGCCAAATGAAATTGACATGTGTTTGATTATGCTCAACTGACTATGACAAAAAAATGCCATTTTCTGCCCTAAAACATACCCACACTACATGCAATCTAAATGGACAGACATGTGTGCAACGACCTACATTCAGCCAAATAACAGTTCGCGTGCATATTTAAATATATTGCAAATGCCATCATCCTATACATTGGCATTACATTGCCTACCTTTGCATGGTGAACACAATGCATTTCTCTGAGTCCCAGAGTCGGTTGCAGCCATTGTATTGTCATTAAATTACTCCATATTACAAATTGGGACCTCTCTCTGACATCTGTGCTGTAAAAGTGACACCAGACCTTCTGCCTGACATAGGCTATCGTATGTCTGCCCTTGATAAAAGTCCTACCTACACTTAGCCATGCATTGAGTTTGCTTGTCCTAGAGTGCGAAGCCTCTCTGACCCTAATATGATGGGTTCATTTTTCAAATGTCTGGGACGTTTGGCAGATCATCGTACAATTTCATAAAGTTATCCATAATATTATGCATTTATGAAACGAGGAGTTGTATTTTTTTTATATATATTAAAAATAGCACAGTTCAATTAATTTTAAAATCATTTTGAGGCTTTGCAATTGTGTTTTGTCTGAGTCAAAACTTTCATACAAAACTCCCATGTTCGTTTAAATCGAATTTTAATAACTATTTTGCAAGGCAGAATTAGACACGTTGGTCAAGAAATTAGATTGAAACTACAAGAAATTTTGAAAATACAATTTCCGAAATTTTTTAGCTGTATTGATAAAGCTGTAAATTGCCTGTAATTGTATATAAATATTTGCAAGAATAGACAAGAATTCGTCATTAAACCATAATAATGATACAATGAAATTATAAACGTGCAGGGTAGCATCATGGACTTTGCATGACCTCAGGTTCTGTCAGCATGCAAACGTGATCCTGTGATCCAGGACGGACATCAGGGTCAAGTTAAACAGGACATGGACTAAATAAATAAGTGGGTCAAACATCATCGCCTCCATGTCTTTTGTAAATACTGAATATAATGATATTTTATAAAAAAAAAAAAAAAATTCAAACATATCACTTTGGAGAACTTATCACCATGTTGGTAGCTTATTCGTAAGGCCATTATATTAAAAGGGGGTGTACAGATCCTGCTGTTATAGTATACTCTATATTATTTAGGACATCAACAAGCCGTCCTGGGTCCATAATAAACTATCACGTCTAATTATTAATAATTTAACAGCGCGTCTTCCTGTTACATGTTGATCAATACCAAGATCTGGATACCCACAACTTGAAAAAGTTTAGTTTTGTTGTCAAATGCAGCAATTGCGCTTGAAGTCTGAAATTAAACTGGAAATATTCTTCCATTGGCAATTATATTGTGTTTCCATGTCCATCTTGCACTTGGGATACCATGAACCTCAATTTCTGTCCATCTTAGGTTAACTCAGACTTGCCAAATATTTTGACTGACATTTTTGACGTATTGACTAACAATGAAAACATTACATTTTGACTAACTTAGTAGTAGCATGTCAGGGTGTCTAGAATGAATAACTCCATCAATAACTGACTATTCATTTTTGCTTCTTCTCAAGTAATTCAGTGTCCTCTATGCCAATGTCATTAGTTATGTCGACTAACTTCTCAGTCAAGAAACGATTAACTGGTTCGGTAAATGTACGCTGACTGTAGTATAAACCAAAATATGTATCCCTTTGTTTTTTGACAATATATTTACATAAATGTCAGGGAGCAGCACAAAATAGAGATACTATTACCAAAAAGTCAAAGCCCAACTTTCTAACCCATAAAAACACCTCTCTGGACAAATTTACTTCTAAGTTCCCTATCTTTGCAATGATAATTTTTAGCCCCTTTCCATCATTATAGCCATTTGTTATGGTAACACAGGAGCAGCAGAAATTACAATAGAGAGTGTAGCAAAATTTTGGTTCCTTGGTTCCCATGGTTTTTATCAGCCAAAAAGTTGGGCTTTTGCCTTGTTGGTAACAGTTCTGTTAATTTTGCACCGCTCCATGCAAAATATGCCCAAAAAACAAGTGGACATTTATTATGGATCCTAGTATAATTGTTTATCATAGTTATGTTGGTCGGTCATTTTAGACACTGTAAAGTGACCAGGGTCAGTTTACATAGTTTCAGCATACTAATTAACATAAAAACTCAAATATTTAAGTGTAACAAAAATCAATATTAGATCATCACTCACTTGTGTAATGTAACCATGTTATCCAATCAGTTTATCATCATTTCAAAATAGGAGTCCTAAACGATTAGTGTCATTACTTCATAACTACTGTGAAACTGGTAATATGTATCTATCAAGCTGGTGCATTGAAAACGAAATTTACACAATGAATTCCATCAATATAATGCATTTCTATTTCAGTTTTTTTACATCAGGGCCGTATTGTAAAACAGTTTTTATACTGAATATGTTACTCTGTATAAATATATTTTATAAAAAAATTAAAAAAATGGATTAGGCAATTGAATACCCTACCAGCTGTATTTAGATCCCTGCATAGGATATGTTGTTTGTACACTAACAATATAGCTAAGCCACCATGGGAGTTCTAAATTTATGTTCTCTGTTGCAAGTCTCTGCCATTACCAGGGTTGCAGGCAGATAAAAGTGTGGACGCCAAGATATCATGAGCATTCAGAACATCCATCATCTATCTTACTTTCTTACTATCTTGAATATGCATTGGTTTATCAGACGACCAAGATACTTTTTAAATTAACAGAAGTGTTTTACAGTCATCATGAGAGAGCAAACTGTTGGATAACGTAATGACATCTTGAAGTTCATTGGGTGACATTACGCCAATGACAGCTCCGTTGTCTTTGTGAGGTTTCTCTGAAAATTATTTTATTGGTTCACTTGTATATATCCTATACTAGAATCCATAATAAATGTCAATTAGTTTTTTGGCATATTTTGCCATAAATGGCATGGAGCACCGCAAAAGAACAGAACAAGTCAAAGCCCAACTTTCTGGCTGATAAAAACAGCTCTGGGAACTAAATAACCAGAATTTTGCTATACTTTTCATTGTAATTTCTGCTGCTACTTTGTGACCATACCAATAGCTATAATGATGAAAAAGTGACCAAAAATTATCATTTACAAAAATAGGACTTTGAATTAATTTGTACAGAGGCATGGATTAGAAAGTTGACCTTTTGGTAACATTTATATAGATGTTGTGCTTCTCCATGACATGTATGTAAAAATAAGACCAAAATTCAAGTGAAAATTTATTTATTATTAAATTTGAAAATGTCTAGTTTCTAAATGAATGAATCTGAATCCGGATAAAGAATAGACACTGGGTTTCATAATCACTGTGTTTCGTCACCTCACAGCCCAGCGACTTATAGTCTATAGGCTGGCTTATGGTATAAAAGGTCTAACAATGAAATTACAGAATAATTAGATGTTCATGTGCTGATTTTATGAAATTCTTGTCCTGACCAGCAGGCAATTCAGAAAAGTTGCCTTAACTAAAAAAAATATGAATCCATGTCCCTTGTATTTTTTAAGAGAAGAATTCTTAAGTCAATACTCAGCCTATCACCTGCATAGTTTAACCAATCATTTTGTTTAATTAGGTAAACTATCAAATAATGTCTATAATTAGGTGGCTGGCTTGTTAGGGGACAGCACACAGTGTAATTGTCTCATCACTGTTACTGAATGCCTGAGATATAATACCCAATATTATTTGCTTTCTGATTTCATTGTTACAGGCAGCCAGCTGAGCCTTCAGCAGATGAAAAATGTATAAAGTCAAGCTGCAATAGCCTATAATAAATACATCTTTGAGCATTAACTATAATTACGGCTTGTTTTACAAATCCTCATAAACAATGGTTAGCCACTGTATATGAGACATGCTGTGCTGGGATTGGTCATCAGCCAGAAAGTGGGCGGGGCCTAACGTAGTGTCGCGAGCGTTACTAATTTACTTGTATATTATATTTTAAAATTTCGTCAGTTTTCGTCCAATTTTTTTTATTTCAAAGCTTTGATGAAGCTGATATGACAATCTAATCATTATTTGACTGTCATTAATCAAATAGACGAATTGTAGACCGGACGCCATCATGACTGGTAAATAATGAAAAATAAAGCTTATAGAAAAGGTGCCTACTTTGGCCATGGATGTATACATCCATGCTTTGGCTAATATACATTGTAGGGTTCAGTGATTCAAAACACTTACACAATGGTTGTATTGTGAGACATGATATATGTGCACCCTAAAAGTTTACGTACAAGTCGGCTTTGTAACCTAGCATTGCAGTGCGCATGGTAAAGTGTTGTCATGTATTAATTAATACCTTTTATAATTATTGTCATATTAATATTTAATCACTTATTTGTCAGTTTAGCCCTTCCTTGTCTGGTATTATTCATTATCTATCCAGTAGTACACCTAATTCATTTGCATATAATTAATGAGGGTACAAAAGGCCCCTCATAGCAAGGTCAGAATGGACCTCAATCAGTTTGGGTGTTTCCAACACAATAAACGCCTCTCTCAAACAGTTTTCCTGGATTTGGCTCAATGCCGCTCTCCACACATTACAGTACAGGCAATCATTAGCCGATTAATACTGTTTGCTAATAATGTAGTTTGCCTTTTTTTTTTTTTTTATCAGCTATTTCCTTAAATCAACTTTAAATTCACGGTTAACTTTCATGTCACAAGACAATGTCTCAACTGAATTAGCCCTTACTTTAATTTATTTAGGCCTATTGGGGCATTTTGTTTGAAAAAATCCATACCTTTAATATAGCTATGTAAATACAAGTCCCCACAAAATGGTAGACTGACTCCAATTGGAAGTACATGTATTTTAATTTAACTTCTTTACATTTGGCTGTAATAAATTAGATTGTAAAACGTCTGTGAACAATCCAAATTCCGCTTGTCCTAGGACCTAGGACCTAGAAAATATTCCAAACTCACCTGATTGTGTTTGCTTCAAAAAAGACTTGACTGTCATTGTTTATACTTCAGTGTTTCCAAAACAAAACTGCTCTTGAAGGGTTCGTCTATACTACTACTATTGTAGTGCCAAAATACCCTTAGCAATGTTGCACTCACATTAGCACGTGGGGCATACACTTCATTATCATCACGTGCTTGACCTTGAAAAGTCTTCTGGGGGTTATATACCATGCTGTCTGACACAGGATAGTCTATACAAACAATTTTATATGAACTAGTGTTGACATTAGACTATCCACATTGAGGGGACAATGCATTGGTAAATACACAATATCCCTATCCATAAAGGCAAATATGAATCAGTGGATATTGTATTTAATGGGAAGCCAAAAGTAGTGCTTTTTAAAACGTTCTCATGGTGACAGGCTGACAGTCCCAAAGAAACTGCAAAAATACACAGGCAAGTTCCTGTCAGTATTCATATTTGTACATTTATATAGGTATCAGTTGTTGTTTTGGTTACTTACTCTGATATTATCAATATATTTTACATTTATTATCAATCAATTAAAAATATCTGGCAAATTGTTTATATATGTAATTGACCCTTCCCAGATAGCATACCAAATCGGCCCAGCATCGTTTCCATTGAAACGATTTGGAATGCTATCTTGGTTACCCTATGGGAATGACAAATATGTCAGAATTGAATCTACCTATCTATCTATCTACCTATCTATCTATCTACATAGCTATCTATCTATCTACCTATCTATCTATCTATCTACCTATCTATCTATCTACCTAACTACCTATCTATCTACCCTACCTATCTACCTATCTATCGATCTATCTATCCATCTACCTATCTATCTACCCTACCTATCTATCTATCTACCTAACTACCTATCTATCTACCCTACCTATCTACCTATCTATCGATCCATCTATCCATCTACCTATCTACCTATCTATCTACCCTACCTATCTACCTATCTATCGATCTATCTATCCATTTACATATCTACCTATCTATCTATCTACCTATCTATCTACCCTACTTATCTACCTATCTACCTATCTACCTATCTATCGATCTACCTATCTATCACTAATCGTCATTCAATCAACCACAGTCATGTAAATAACACTTCTTGACAGACAACAGAGTAAAATATTAACTCAATGTACTGTTTCGTTGTCAGTAACTGTGTTATGCAAACGATGACAATCGATCAACTTTTTTGTTTCACTGACAATCGAATTACCATTAATTTGTAAATAGCAATTTCCGGGTGAATGCCAGGTAATTGGCAATGCAGTGGGAAAAAAAGATGCAAGTAATTCATTTTCTTTCTTTCTTTCTTTCTTTCTTTCTTTCTTTCTTTCTTTCATTTGTTCTTTTTACAAGTATCAGATAAAGCAAGGATTTGAAAAGACAAGAAAATCCTTGGCACTCTACATGAGCTACGTGTACTCTGAGGTAAATGTGAAATGGCTTCATGGTGTGGACTCCCAAGACCTGAGAATTATTTGGCTCTACTCAGAAGAGACTTGGAATGAGTCCCAATTGGCAATGAAATGTCCCCAGAAAATGAAAATTGATCTTTCTACTTTGGCAGCTATAAAGATCATCATTTGTACAAAGATCCATCAACATCATTTCTTTATATCCAAAACATGAAGTAAGGTAAAATTATCGGTCAAGCAATTTTTGTAGGAATGATGGACATATATGTGGCTTATTAGCACCAGCCAGTAGCCATATACTATCTCACTGGTTGTATAAAGTGCATAAATTATTTACTTAATTACTTCTTGTATATGTAGGCCTATTGGTTATACGACTCTTTTGTGACTCTTTTGTTGCTGTTGCTGGGGAGCTGCTTAGCACTAAATTATATCATTCAGCAGCTAGCTTTGCTAACAAGGTCAATGTCATTTATCACAAGGTCAATGTCATTTATCACAAGGTCAATGTCATTTATCACAAGGTCGATGTCATTTATCACAAGGTCAATGTCATTTATCACAAGGTCAATGTCATTTATCACAAGGTCAATGTCATTTATCACAAGGTCAATGTCATTTATCAAAGTTTGGTGCTTCAAATCAATGAATTTCCTGGAATCTGTTAGAAAAAGCAACCCACCGTAAAATTCGTGTGCATGGCATGAATATGCCAGTGCCATGGAAAAAGAAAAGAAAAGAATGTATTGCCTAAAGTTGTATGTAAAGATGTTACAAACAATTTGCTTTACAATTTACCACATTCCCAGTGGATTGCTGTTGATTTTCAGTCAGTGAGGATTTAGTGGTGTCCTCGCTTGTGAAAGTTATCTCTTTTTTGTCAGAAACAGGCCTGGCTGACTTTGGACATTATGCATTTAATTCACTCCTCAGCTACTTATAATGAAATCGGTATTGAAGTATTGGGACTGTTTAGAATCGACCAGGAAATCCGTATCTAAGCGACGTCACTTTCTTTACGTATTTTAGGTGACGAAATCGATGTTGAATTGTACAAAAATTCATTTAGAATCAGATAGATAGAGAGAGAGGAAAAAAAAGTTTTAAAAATACTAAATTACCTGAAATCGGAGGCTGTTTTTATCAGCCATAATAGCATTGATATACGTTGGCCATTTTTGAAGTATTGAAGCATTCGATAGGAACGCATTATCTACACAATGCAAGTGCTAGAAATTGATCGACTGTTCTGTGTGGCTTCTGCAATTGGCCATAGTCCTATCAATCTCAGACAGATCAGATTTTTCAGAGCACGCGACATGCTGCTTCTACTGGTTATTCTGTCTTCAGTGCCAGGTTCAAAAGGTAACTTTTCATGTTTTAGTTGTTAAATATTTGAATGTCTTATTTTTTTCCTTTAGCCCTTAAATGATTAATATTTCCTTCCAGAAATTGTAAGCACTTCAGCTAGAATTAGAAATTAACTGTAGTTACATCAGCCAATTGATGGACACAATTTGCATGTTTTTTTCCACAATTGAAGGTATTTTTATAAGAACTCCATAGAAGATGCCTGTATCATTCGTCAGGACATGTTACTCAAGACAATAGCACACTGCCATGACTTTCTTGACTATTGTGATATGGACAAACTAAGTTTTATTTTAAGTTTTCCACCTGTGTCTATGTTGCCAAAGCCTGCCATGCAATTTTACCCAAACGATTTGATATTGTATGTAACTGTTTATTATTTCATAGTTTTACTGTATACCTATGTGTTTTTATACCTTTTATGTATTTCATGATTATGCTGTGATTTAGTTTGTTTTTAATAAGAGCAATTATATTTGAATTACTTTCGATGTGGCACTACTTTCTGAATGCTGTTCCTTATATATATAGGGTATCTGCGGAATATTACATGAAACCACAACATTATTTCTTGGTATCTTCTGCAATATTGCTATCTTTTGCCATATTAGAAAATGATCATTGTGGAGTTCATAAGATTTAAGTAATAGTGCCTGATGACATAAATATTTAAAGAGCACTGCTGAAAAACAGTTATACTAACTGAGCATTTTACACGTGCAAAATATATTTGTAAATAAATATATGACATAGGAAACTGCACGAGGCGACGCAGTTATACATCTTGTGGACGCTATCAGAAGATTTTCTTATTATTATTATTTTGTAATAATTAATTAATTACGTAGAATCAGCTTCATTATTTCAGATAGGCGTTTACAATGTTACATTTCTAGGAAATGAAGCATATTTATGCAAACATAACTGTGACGATGACTGAAAAATTGTCAGACCAATAGTGGATTCATGGAAGGTTTGCTATATTTCCACCAGGTGGCTACGACAGAATACTGCAATTCTATTGGCTGAAAAAGTTCCCGCCTTTGATTGTGATTGGCTGAAGCAAAGTGCATCCCAGCAGCAGTATTTTTAGTGCATTTAATGTAGATTTGACATCTTATCATTAAATTGATTTCCGCTTTTTCCCTGAGAAAATAATATTTATAGAATCAGTCAGTTATGATCTGCTATGTCTGAAAAGCAAAACGAGTAATAAGAAGAGATGAAAGACTTATGTCCTGCTGAATTCAGGGCTGCTCAGTGAAAAGACTAGTATATGGTCAATCAAGCCATGCATGCTGAAGATTTACCTCAATAAGTCCACAGGTTGTAATCTGAACGTAGATGTTTTTAAACTGAGTTCAGCAAACTACATAAGTAACATAGCATAGCATAGCATAGCATAACATAACATAACATAACATTACATTACATTACGAATCAAGACATGAACTGCGTATTTTTGGCAGATTTTTATCGCCTTTGCTATCCTTTATACAACACAAATAAAGAAGACATATGACGTTAAATTGTCTTCCTCTTATAGTCAGTTTGAATACACGTGTTTTACTTGGTAGACACATTCTTTAGGACATGCAGCAATAATACAGCTTGGTTGCATAATCGATCATTAGCAAATCATTTAGCTAATTTTAGCCACTAACATGCAACGTTCGTCATAAAACAATTTCAAGATACAGACACATTGATTTTTTTATACACAATCAAAAGAGCTTTACAGTTATGAACAATGAAGTAGGATAAATATTTACACTATAGAGTATTTAAGGTTTTGACCACTCTATGATATCTGACTCTGATGAGTAAGAAAAGGTTTTGTTTGTAGACCTAATGGTGCACAAAAATGTAGTATGCACAGTGTTTATTTTTCCTTCATTGATTATATCCGACTTGTTGGTCTAGGGCTTTGTTTCTGGCTTTTAATGTTAATAGGAGGCGATGAGGAAGAAGCATGTCTTTTGGAAAGATTGGTACTTCCTGTTCCCAGGGTGTCTGCGGTCTCAGAATGAGGCCAGGTCTTCTTGAACTTGTCTTTTAGAAGACTGATGACTTTCTTGGTGAAGATGAAGGCGATGCAAATAAATGCTCCTTGCAAAGTGTTGAAGAAGAGGAAAATGTACCAGAGAGCACTGATGTCAGCAAGGACTGCTATCAGGCCGAAGAACCACGTAAGACCCATGATGCTGGAGAGTTTGACATACAGCGCAAATCGTCGACGTTCCGACTTATCCGTCTGAACCTGCTTTGTGGCTTGTGAGATCTGGTACAGGGCTCGCAAAGTCAGACAGTAGAGTAGAATGTTAATGAAGACTATTGAGAAGACAGGAGTTCCAAAAAAGACGATCAGAGATGTCTTGTTCACCAGCCAACACCAGCCTTCTCCATACCCAGGTTTAATATAATCGGGTACCGAACCAATGAAGTTAAGGATTAAGGGGATGGTTACAATCACAAGGGGCACGCCAAAGCCCGTCAGGCAGTATTTGGAAAATTTGTTGCTGCGATGAGCGAAAGAACTTGCTGTATCAGAGAAAGTTGCCCAGATGTCAAAGGACATGACGCCCATCCAAAAGAATGATGCCAGAAAGCTGTAGTGGATGAAGACTCCAATTGTCACACATAATCCGTAGGGTTCTGTTTGTCCAACGCCAACGAGAAAGAGTATTTGGGCAGCTAGAAGACTTGCAACTAGGGCCATAAGTGACTTTCCAGGAGAGTTACGAAGTTGCGGCAGGATGCTGTACACAGCTAGATGTACGATGAGACAGACAATTGATATACATTGTCCCACAACTGAAAATATTGTCTGTGCCTTGTCAAATTTGTACACATACTTCACTCCATCAACTTTGGGTATGTTGATGCAGACTGCCATTGTCCCATTACCAAAGTCTTCATATTGGGACTTATTGTAAGTACGACCGAATTTGTCCACCATTGTACCATTTTCAAGTATGTTATACTCCACTGGACTAAGGACACGCCTTACACAGTCTCTGATATCCTCACTGGCAGCAACACATTCGTGACCAATTTGGGTTAGTCCAGGTGCACAAGATATTAAAACGCATTCATTTTGCAAGTAATCCATCATGAATCCAGTTTCACATGGTTGTGTCTCTGTTTCATTGATGGTTCGACCATATTCCTTGTAACCAACTTTGCCACCTCCAGCAGTGTTGAGGTCTATGATTATAGACATCGGATATAAGTTATCCATAACACCGTTCAGTGAGTTGCTATCACAAGAAAATTTTGGATAAGTCTCTACGGGTTCATCCAGGCTACACTTAGCGCAATGCTCATTTTTGAACGTTTTGCCATAGACACCAAATACAGGGCGAAAAAAGGTAGAATTTTCACAGTTATGGCGAACACATTCATTGGCATAATCAGGAGGACAAGAGTCTACCAAATCGAAACATTTTCTCGCAATAAACTCATGACTAGGTTGCTTATACGACATTAAACACTTTCCTTTCTTCAACTGTTCTTGCAATGCAGTCATGTTGTGCATCTGTACCACTATATCACAAGAAATGTCTGCTTTCCAATACACAACATCTTCATGTTTAACACCGTTACACAATGCGCAGTGAACATTGCCGAATAGGATTCCGTTTTTGTCCGAAACGGGTAGTTTCGCCAACATCCCTGATGCGGTGGATGTTTGTTCGCATAGATTTCTCCTGATGTCATCGCTAAACCATTTTGGACATGCGTTGATCACAAAAATTTTCTCCATCATTGCAATTGTTTGCTCCTCCTTACAGGATATAACACTAGGATCATATCGGTCTTTCAGAGAAACGCTTGGCGTAAAATCTGGACAGCAGTCATTGTACAGTTCACATGCATCGTCACAACGACAATGATTGAAGTAGGGCTTACACAGATCCTGCCATTGACAAGTCAGATTTTCACTTGGTGCACCACAATCACCCATGTCACTTGCAATTGACAGATCTGTGATCATAATTATGAGCAATGTCAGTAAGGTAAATATTGTCGTAGCGGTCCTCATTTTGAGAGACATCGTCATTTCTTATGTTGGCCTGGATAAAATAATAATTCAGCTATTCCAACTTTTCGGTGCAAACACAATCCACGAACTCACCGCTGTCTATTTATAAATCCAAGGTTACCAAAAACTTTTGAAGTGTTTTTTCTCAATCAGTAGACTATAGGCCTACACTCAAAAGGTTAAGCAGTAGGTATATTAAGACTGATGCTGAAGTCAGTTTCAGTGTCTTTGGAACTGAATATGCCTAATTTTCAGTAGACGTGCCCAGACGTGTCATAGCTTTTTTGAAAACGTGCGTTTTTATGCTATAAATTATCCAATTTTCATCACAGTCAAGAATGTATACGTCAGGGGGAACGACAATCTTGATGGTCCTTTAAAAAAATGTCTGGCTGCAATTGTTTAATCAGGCTAAAAATCCAACGGAATAATTCTAGCCAAGATCCACAGTATATTCCTGAACCTCTTTCTCACAGTGACAACTCAAGTGAAGTGCAGGAAGTTCACGCCTGAGCAAAGTTAAGAGCTAGCAGAAAAACCAGAGTGCTGAAACCATGGCCCAACTGTTGACTGGACCACCTCCTCCGCACCTCTGCATCCCAGCATCCCATGAAGGATCCGGCTCATCTCCCCCTCTTGTTCCTGCAACATTTATTCATGATTTGCCCCTCATTTCCAGTGTTGAGTTAGCTGACATCCTAGTGGACCGTGAGAGAGTGGGAAGGGGAGTGGAGTAGCGGGGGGGGGGGGGGGGGAAGAAGGGGGGGGGGGGGGTTGTAGGTTAGGGGGCACTCCTTTAAGTAAATGGTAAATATATGTCTCGTCCTCTACAGTTGTAGGAATTGTTGCCCCAAGGGGATTGTCAGTGCACCGATAGTACGACATAGATAAGGAGCACATATAGAAATCTGCGTGTCACATGCAAAAACTGCTTTAGAGCCAAAATATATTTTCAAACACTAACCTCCCCCCCCCCCCTACCCCCCCCCCCCCCCCCCCTAAGAGGGGATAAAAATACGATACAATGGAACGCAACCTTACCTCCCAATAATTAACCTGTTAATCACCGCATGGACGACTTTTACGTCAAGGGTCAACGTAAGGTCGACTCTCCTTTATTAGGCTTTGTCGAAACATTTCAGTCTGAGAAACTGAAGCATTTTTTTTTAAGTCACATAAAAAACCTAAAAGAAAAGAAGAAGAAGAAGAAAAAACTAACAAACAGTGGAACACATCCATACACCTACCTCACTACCCAACTTTAGATTAATTATTTAACCAAAATTAACCAAAGGTTGCCTACTATTGTGATTTACCCCCACTATAGTATTAATAACATCAAATGTTAATTATAAGACACCTTATAATTATAATTCTAAAGTGTGAATTGCAAATGAATCTAAATTAGTTATAACGCACATTAAATAAAGCAAATAGGAAAGTTTTCCGAAAAGTAATTACACGTTTTTATGTCAACAATACTGTGACGCCATTTTGATTATCTAAAGGATCAATAACTATATTTAGTTTTCAGAAAATAAATGATATAGAAATGCGTAGCATCTATGTTAATCAACTGATTTAATTCATGTGTAGGGCCTAAAATGCAATAATTTCTCTGCTGTTAGTCTATGTCATTATTCAATTTTCTTTGAAAAATTACATTTCAAGTTAATGATCAACATAGCTGTCTGCATACGTCAATCTAATTCTGCATCATGTTATCAGCTCTTTAACAAACAGATCCGCATGTTGACTTTGTCCATACACGATGCGTGGGCTAGCTCTATTAATGATTACTGAATATTTCCATTTGTCATGTTTACTTTAGTGTGCCTATTTTGAAAGGGCACTCAAAATAGCTTTTGCCAGAGTGCACCACCCCATCAAGATCCCTCTTGTAAAAAAACAGGTCATGCACTTCTTGGCTAAATGCAAAGTCTTAAAAAAGCTAACGTGGTTCATTTGTGATCAGAGGAGTCGGCAAGCTTGAAATGTGTTATTATCGTTGTAATAATTACAATATAAGGCCCCCGAAATATTTGAGGACTAAAAAAAAAAATGAAAAAGGTCTTCACTTTCAAAATTAAAGGGAAAATAGCATCACATCATGTGGGTTTTACCATGGTGACTCCATGGTTTTACAGCTACTGATTAACCTTATGTTATCTTTTCTGCTCTTGTTTTTGGCCATCATTAGCTGTGTTCCTGGTCAGTAACAACAAACTTTGCGTGACTTTAGTATTGTGTTGAACAAAACGTTGACATCATGCTCCCAGTATCAAGTGAATAAATTAGCTGACAGAGGGTGTGACAAACACGTTTATATTTTGTCTAGTTCGTGATGAACTCATTGCAATCATTATCATGTGAGGATGAGAGTAGATAGATAGATATATAGATAGATAGGTTAGATAGATAGATAGATAGGTTAGATATATATATATAGATAGATAGATAGATAGGTTAGATGGATAGATATATAGATAGATAGATAGATAGATAGATAGGTTCCAGAACTAAATTTGAATTGATAACTGTACACATATTACGTCGATAACTGCTTTGAAACCGCATTTTAAAGGCCCGTTGACCAAACAATTCAGGACTTCTACCAACTTTAGGTTTATTTATGGGCCATTCCACTGAGAGACTTGGTGACAATATGATCATCTTTATGATATCAAATGATATTTATGACTTTGTGCAAATACATTTTGTCATGAAATGTGGTAGACACACTCCAAAGGAGACCAGCCACGCACCTTTGTTAGTAGAACCATCTTGACATTAATGCTTGCCTTATTTATCCCATCCTTCAACTTGGCAAATATTTCTCCAACTCTTGGCCAGCGGTGTATTTCACCACAAGCATGATAAAGAGGGCAAGAAGTGTTAGATGACAATTTATTATTCATATGTACTACTTGAAAAAAACCTCAGTTGAGAAGTTTTCAGTTTACCAACCTATGAACAGGGGAAAGTAAGGAGAAAGTAAGCAGAACTAGGGCGTTTTTCACATTTTGTGCTTTTTTTTTTATTTTATTTTATTTTTTGGCTTTTTCCCACAAGCAACAAGCTTATCTCAATTCCTAGCGATAAACAAAAACAAAAGGTTCAGCAAACCCTTTCTTTTATTACAAGCCTGCTAGGGTCTTCGCAATAAAACTTTTCAAAATGACGTTGCAAGAACCGCAAAACGGCAATAAGTCAGATAAGCTTTTTTACATTTCAACACGTGTAACTGGCTCGGATGAAACGTTAAATTGGCGGTCCCTAGCGGTCAGTGTCTATGCTGAGGCAAGTAAAAGATCCCGCCCAAGGGGCAAATATATTTCATGAGTGGACTCCTCTCTCTCACCTCATCAATGAAACCTCGATAGTGGCAAGAACTTGCCTTAGAGTGCTGCAATTCCCATATCTATCTATCTATCTATCTATCTATCTATAACTCTCTTACCTTAGAATCTTCAAAATCAAATATGTGAGCAGACATCCTACATAAAGGAATGAATGATGGTATACCACAGGCGCGGATCTTTACATTGCAATAATAGCCATCAGTGAGGGAGACTTATAGGCACTGGCAATTTAATGTCGGCGCCCCCCCCCCCCTCGTCTGGAATTTTCTGGATCCGCCGCTGTACCATGCAGTTCCCTTTGAGTTGCTCGGAGGCATTTTATTCACGCTGTGTCCGTGAGTGTCTCCTTTGAGGTTCGCGACTACTTGTGGCCACTCTTATAATTAAGGCTTCCTCTTGACACCAGGGACACATGATAACCTCTTCATTGGTCAGTACACTTCTGTGCTTTTCAGTACAGCCTTGTTTACAGAAACCATCTTCTGATACATGTATATTGCACTTGACAGTGCATGATGTACTAAGTCAGTACTAGAAAAACCTCTTGTATATTATTGTAATTCTGGTTTAAAGAAGTCACCTACTTGCATGAATTGCACTTTGGCAGTGCAAATTTTTACTGAGACAGTACAAGAAACCAGTTGAACCAGAATTGTAATTAGATAAAAAAGCACCAATAACACAAATATTACCGAAATACCAATATAACAAAAACCCCACCCCAGTTTTCACCGGCTAGCTACTCTTTTTTAAATTCCCTTTCTTTTTGAAGGATGATAATGATGATAGCAGCATCCCTACAGTTCCCCCTCCCCACCCCTCTTCTACCTTGAGGTACTCAACAACACAGTATATAGGATGATGGGCAAGGACTGTTTGTCTTCGTGTTAATGGTGCAGGCGCCTCTTTCCTCACTGTTTGCCCTGCCTCTTCACATCATAAAACACCTAACAGAGTGTGTGCAATATTGTTACGGATAGTAACCCACCAGCCATCGCCATTTTCAGATCTATTTTCGGATAGTATGTAGGGTTTCTGCGTAATCCCTGTTAGCCACCAACTTGAGTGTTTATCTCTACTGATAAGCCACACAGACATACGTTGAATTAGATCAGCGTGGATCTAGTTGTCTAGTAGATGTATGTACTTTTTCTGCGATTTCACGAGATAAAAAATTATGCAATAAATGCATATATTTTAATAGAATTTGCTTTATTATTAAAAGAAATAAAACGGGGTTTTGGAAACTTATAAGAGCTCATCATTATTAGAACACTAAACGACATCATAAACAAGGAATTTGTAAAAAGTTTAAAATAAAAATTGGTCTACGTCTACATTTCTAAGTGGGGTGGTGCAAGCTTGTTGCAGGATTTGTAGAGGGCTCAATAAACTGACGCATCATGTTTCATACTTTTCCCTTCCATGCCATACATTCTTGATATATTTTTTAATAAAATAATAAAATAGTTAAACATTTAAAATTCAATTGAGAATTTCAGTTTCCAAACTTTTGGAAGGGCAATGTACATGTATATATACATAACATTAAGTAAAATCATAAAACCAATTATTAAAATCGTTTTAATAGCAACCTAATGATCAATGTTCATCAGAATAATGCTTAAGTAAGTTATACTTCAGTGCATTAGTCAACTGTTTTTACTACGCCAAAAAAGTTCAGTTTCCACTCAGGAAGGTGTTAACTAACATTTTCTTTGGTTATATCCCTCTAAGAACAACAGAAAAACGGTCATGTTGGGAGTATAATAATGGCTATAAGAGTTTAATATGCCCTTCATAACTGCAGAATATGGGCTCTTGAAGGAGGTTTACACCTCAGGCTAAAAGGGGAACAACCAGATTTGGATAATATAATGGTTATACACTATTGGTAATCATATTTCCATTCAATGGATTAATCTTGGCTGTGTGTGATAAACAACTGCACAATAATTCAATATGGTTTGCCACCAAACTCATTATCGTGGACCTAGATCTGCAAAAATAATTACAATATATTGTACAAATGGTTTTTCGTCTTTCTATTTGCAAAGGCCTTTGTATGTACAAGGTCAGTGTGCTGCATCACAAATGATTGAAACTGACTGATAAGTAATAGTTATATCCTGGATAGGAGGGAGTTAACTAACAATTTTTGTTGGTTATAAGCTACAAAATGTTAGCTAACTCCCGACTATGAGGTATATAACTAACTTATACTCCATTAGGCATATTTAATAATTTGTTTTATTTTACTGCCTTTATTACGCAAAACAAGTTCAGTTTGCACTCAGGAGGGAGTTAACTAGCATTTTCGTTGGTTAAATATCCCTCTCAGAACAATAGGAAAACTGTCTTAGTGCATGGAGTATAAGCCATTGTTGGCTGGATGTTCAAACTGGCCAATCAAATATATATTCATTGAATTGAATTATTAATTATACAATTATGTATTTTTCTCTTTTTCAGGAAATGCATGCAGGGGCTCTGTCTGTTATTACTATGTGGACCAAGAGAAAGAAGTTGACGAGGCCAATACGTGGTGTCAAAATAATTACAATGGACACCTGATCACCATTGATTCAGCAGCAACAAGCCAATTCATTATTGATAATGTCCTCAGTGGGTGAGTGGACAGTCTGAATTGACATAATAAATCAGTGTTTTGTGGAGATGAAATATGCTATAAACAGAGGTTGTAATGATGGGTAGGCATTTTCAACACTTCTGGATTGTCACTGAAAAATGTGTTCATTTGGATATATATACAGAATTGTGTGTAAGCACTGCACTTGCAGTGTCAATGGTCAAAATTATATAAAAGCACAGTATATGCAATGAGCACCAGTATAGATATTATAAAGACACTTACAGCTTCATAGACTTGGAACCAAAAACTCCAGAAGAAATCATGTGAATCCAGGACTCCCATTTGCTGAGGCAGTCCCTCAACCAATTAGTCCCACATGACGTCTTTTGGAGATTAGTTTCCATGTCTATGAGTTCTGGTGTAAATGCCTTTCACTATATGGTGCCACACGTACAGCATTGGACTCAATGTCCACACATTATGATGGTCTGCAGCCCCAATAAGATATGGTTCACTTCTCTATGGTCCATACACTTAAATTGGTCCAGTTGGATGATCATATTATGAAATTAGGTTAAACAACACTACTGATGAAATTGAGAATCTGGAATTATAGGTTTATTAGTGAAATATATAATAATGCTGCATGTGTGAAGATAAAAACCTTTTCTAAGGTCAGCAATAAACTTGCAAATATTTTTGTAATAATTATGTAGAATAGTCTTTTACATTTGTCTTTTTTATCCGTGACTCATGAGGGTTTTGCAGCCAACTGATTGGTCCATTCTGTAAACTGTGATTCTCAGCAGAAGGTGTGACATCATGCCCAACACCAAGCAAAGCCAGAACGACTGGAGTGTGATGTCACTGTTTACTATGTTTCTTTTGCACTTGTTTTGTTTGACCTGAAGGACTCGTTTTAGAAACAGCAAATATCAATTTAGTCTAGCAAACTGTTAACAGCTAAACTGTTTTAATTAAGTCGTAATTGTCATAATGCTTTTACAATACTGTTTTGTTTGGTTCCGGTATTGCTTTGTTTCATTAGGAAATAAGGCATGAAATTATGCAAACGTCGGAGAAAACAGTGACATCACGCTCTTAGAAGCAGCAGAAATTTGAAGAATGATTCTATGGTATTATTACAACGATAATAAGTATAGGTCTTTGACCTGCTGGTAGTTTCAAAAAGGCCATCACCATCATAATTATGGACCTTATGGTGAGACCAGTTACGAAATTGTCTCAATTTCTAACCAAAAACATAAAAACTATAATACAAGAGGAGATAACCAAGAATCTAGAGACAACAAAATGACATCGATCCACTGTGACTGTCACTCTCAAGGTCACAGTTTTCAAATGATTATAGAAGAGGATAATTTTGACCCATTTTTCTATTCACTTGCATTTAATTACAATGGGTGCTAGTTTAATTAGAGGCCATAATAAACGTCAGTTAGTCACCAGTGTGTCAAAACAGGCACACCTCTTCATAACAAGCGCATATAAATATAGTGAAAATCAGTCCGGTTAATGCAGTTTTAATGCAGATCGAAATGCACTGAATGCACGATCAATCATTCTGGCTGTCTGTAGGAAATAGGTCTCTTATTATTTTACAAAACCTTGTTTAAATTAAATATATTGTGGTGGAATCTTCCAGGATAACAAAAAAATAACAGGTAAACATCATCCTGAATTTGCCATATAGCCTACAACATATAATAGAAGACTCAATGAGGAATAACAACACTATGAAACAAATCCATTGACTTGGAAACAAATCTTTTAGTCTTACCTAAACTCCAGATGACGTCATGTGAATCCAGGACTCAGGGAGTCACTCAGCCTGGATTCACATGACGTCATCTGGAGTTTAGCTTCAACGACTAAAAGATTTGTCAACGTCAATGAGTTTGGCTGTGAGACAATACAGACTTCGTGACCTGCAAGCTTACTGTTACTTATTGCTTAAACAATTCACATTCTGGGCAGTGATGCTGAAGAGACAGACAACCACGAACATATTGGAGTAGGCCCAGTAGGGTACATTGGGTCAGCAGCACAAAAGGCCTAGATACAGTCTTACAAGACACCTTTATCAGCTACCCAGATAGCATTCCAAATCGTTTCAATGCTGTGCCGATCTGGAATGCTATCTGGGTATGTCAGCCCAAGGGAAGTCAATATTCCCTGAGTCTTCAGTGGGGAGTGAACTCTCTCAGACTGGAGATTTGGAAACCATGGCAACATGATAAACCCATCAATTCAGATACTTTCCAAGTAACGCTGGAATATCAGCAGTAACTGTTAGTGGATGTGGCAAAGTCTGCAGGTTTTCTGAAACATTAAGTGGAATTAAGATGTGGTACTTAATGAGTACAGGTGAGACGTCGTAGGAACCCAAGGCAGAATTTACCCCACAGTATTAGGAGCTTCTCAGTGACAGTAAGATTCCCCCCATGGAAGTCACCAGACTTTTTTGATGTCAGAAGAAGCCATGCCAAATACAGCAAGAATGAGCAGAAGTGCAAGGACCTCTTGAGATAGATACCTAGTGCAGCACTATTATGGATCTCACAGCTAAAGCCTGTGACCAAAAAAACAGTCAGTTCCTGTTTTCTAAACCTGGTTATCTTGAAGTTCTTTGTGGTGTGATAAATCAAAAATTTAGAAGTCAAGCATTTCTAAATTTTTAGAACAGAATTTTTTAACTTTTTGTATTGCAGCGAAATTCTTTACCTTGAAAACTATCTAAGACTTGGAAGCTTAACTCCAGATGATGTCATTTTAATCCAAGAGGGACTGCCTTAACCAATGGGAGTTCTGGGTTCACATGACATCATCTGAAGCTTAGCTTTCAAGTCTCTGAGCTTGGTTTCCAATTCTATTAATTTCACTGTAAAATGAAGGTTTTTTTTTTCAACCCCAGAGTTTTTCAGGAGCATTGTGCGTTCATTGTATTATTTCATTGAGTAATTTTACTGATGCATACTTAAAGCATGCACAAATTAAGTAAATTATCCCTCAAATGTTTTCCTAAATGCACAGAATACACAGGGATGGGGGGGGGGGGGCAACATTTTTTCTTTAGCCTACAGCCCAGGCCTATGCTTATCTGTCTCGGATTACTTCAGAAATCATCAACAGAAAGGACTTGTCTAATGCCGAGCACCGAGATGTAATGGGTATTTGTCAGTTAGACTGTAGGCAATCACAGGATGGCACTGGTGCGAGCTCTTAACCCCAAGTTTACTTCCCATGCACAAGGTGGGAAACCAGAGTGGACCTCCAGACAATCTTGTGCTCAGACATCATGATGCTGCTGCCATGAAGAAATGTGCAGACTGTGAACATCACTGTTTCAATGGGTTACAGTGGCCGACGTCGAAGTTGTGGCCGACACCGGATTTGTGGACTTCAATAGTGACGTTCTACCGATCCAAACATTCTGAATGAACAGGGTGATAGATATCGCTATTATTCTAAATCTTTCTCTGTCAAAATGTTCTGAATCCGCCCCTGGACGTCACTAAATTGAAGTCCACAAATCCCGTGTCGGCCACAACTTCGACGTCGGCCACTGTAAAACTAGGCTGAAACATCCCAACCCAAGGGACACCTGCAAGACACAATTTCTTGCCACTAAGGTGTCCCCCTGGCCAGATTTCAAACAATCTTTCCAATACAATATTTAATCGAAAGGTGAAAAAGAAATATGGCTTGGGGGACTTCAGAACGTCAGGGGGTGACATTTATGTCAGTCATTCCTGTTACCAGGTTTTGGGAAGCTATTTATCAGAAAATAGCTTCAAAGCAATTCTGAAAGTACTCCGTTATTACAAATGGAGACTTCTGCAATATTACCTGCATTTCCCCTTCAGATATTACATAAAAATTCCTTAAATGTCCATCCTGTTACGGTCCTCCCCGTTACCATAATGACGTCACAACCGGTCACATGACCAACCAATTTAAATATATTCAAAGATAAAGATGAAAAATGTTTTGTTGTCATATTACAACACTGACTGTGTGAAAATTAATTTTGGATTTTTGAAGATTGAAAATTTTAAATGCCAAAAGTGCAGGTTTTTTGTGGAACAACGTAGTGTGAAGAAAAAAGCACAGGTCACTTTCATGAATTCACATGCTTTGTATTGAGTAGCATTTTCTAACCATTTTGGTACAAGCATATGATATCGCAAATAGATAGAACAGCGTCATGTGATGGAAGCCCTGGATCTGAGGATCCAACTTTTTCCCGCCTCTCAATTGACGATGCCACATGGCCATAGGCCTACATACATTGAGTTAATAAGGCTGCAGGTGTAGAATTACTATCAATAGCAATATGCCTGAATTGCTCAGAATTAAATGTCAGTTTATACAACCATTGGAGTTATTGCAATTAAACTGTTCACAGTATGTCAATCAGTTTTTCCCACAAAACATGCAATTCAAATTTTCATAGAAAATCCATTGCATGCTATTACTACATTAGGTTTATTCATTTATTAACTTGCTGTTGCTACACTTTTCTGCTATTTTAGCTATTATGCTACTTTTTTGTAGTAGTACTATCATTCCCACTGCTTTCATTTACTAGAACAATCCTCCCCTTATGGGGAATTACTTGTTTAAATTGCACCTTTTTAATTTTGAACAGGAAAAAAACTGACATCTGGATTGGACTACAGAGTGAATCTGGAATATTCAAGTGGAGAGATGGTTCACCGCTTTCATGGACCAACTGGCATAATAGTAGCCCAGATAAGAAAGGAAAGAAAAAATGCGTCCATGGGCACAACAATGATTTGCAGTGGAAGTCACAAGATTGCTCCAAACACAGTCATCCATTTGTGTGTGAAGGAGATCCACAGACGACAGTACCTGACACTACAACTGAAGCCATCACTAAAGGTACAGCTGGTCTCTCAACAGAACATTATCTTGAAACACCTTGCCATATCATTCAAACCCAAATATGCATGTAATTCAAAACAACATAACTTAACCCGAAAACAATTAAGGTATCAGCCACCTAAGACATAGTAAAATTGTACTCAAATTTTTCCCATAGAAAAAAATATAACAATGTACTACTGATCAATTACACTTCTAGATTTGTGTCATCAAACCATGACACCCATCTATTACACTTATATTTTTTATTAACAGAACAGCAGACGTCTTGTAACAAAAATGGCAAATGCAAAGAGAAAGTGAAACTGAAACGACTGTCCGTCTTCACCACTGACAAGAAAAAGAACAGCAAAATACTTATAAACCATGTGATAGAGACACACCAATGCCGCAACCTGATTTGCTGTGCAAAGAACTGCATTGAAAATCCCAGTTGCCTTTCATATAATTATGAAAATGCCGCTAAAGACAGTGCCACTTTGAAAACATGTCAGCTGAACAATGAATTACTGGGAAGCACACAGATAAGCAATAAGGATAAAACACCAAGCACGGAATACAGATATTACGAGAGAGTATTGGTTCAAACATAACTGGATCGTTTTCTGACGATATGGAATAAATTAAGATCTCGCTGGCCTGTATGCCAAGCAAATAAGTTGCCTCTTGACTCACTGCCATCAGTACTTTAGAGAAATCCATGTTCAGATATCAAAAATTATATTGTACCGGTCATTAACTTTTAGATATCTTGTAAATGTATTGTCAAAAATTCGTAATTCAAGAGCTTCAGACAAGTTGAAGGAAAATTGGAAACGTGCAAACCCCAGATATAGTGTTCACAATAAAGGGACACCAGCATTTGAAACAGGGCTGTTTCGTTAAATTTAAAGGAGGGGATCATTTTGGAAAATGCATGAGGGGGGCCAGGTGTTGGCCAGTATTTTCTTAAAATATTTTAATTAAAACGCAGGGAGGCAGGTTCTATATTCCAGGCCACACTTTAAAATAACAGAACAGCCCATACCTATGCCACTTATCACCCGCAAAAAACTGCTGTTCACATCAAATATAGAATATAATGTTAATACAGTAAAAATAGATTGTATTTGAATGCTTTGTACAAATGGAACAAATCAGCTTTAATACACTGTACATAAAATTATATAATTTATTGTTGTACATCGACAGTTGTATAAACTAGTTTTCAAAAAAGTTTTCAGTGTCAGTCATCATCCTTAGCTATAGCAATTGTTCGCTGTTGTTTTCGCATAAGATACCGAAGTCTGGCATCGTCTACAGATTCACCAACATTTTTCTTAGCAAATTTAGCAGCCCATGACTTTTCATCAGTCTTAGCTTTTTCCTCTGATTTTGGCACTTTGTCCGACACTGAGTCATCAACTTCTTTTTTGCTTGGTTTAGGAGATGCATCCTCACCACTTTCTCTTTTTTTAGAGTCTCTATCTTTGTCTTTATGGCTTTTATGCTTGTCATTGTCTCTCTCTTTGTGTTTGTCATGATTTTTGTCCTTGGGTTCCTTGTGACGAGAGCTATCTTTATCTCTTTCTCTGTCTTTTTCTCTGGAATGTCTCCTTGATCTGTCTCTATCTTCGCGCCTGTCCTTGTGTCTGTTATCTTCTTTTTCTTTCCTGTTCTTTTCTCTTCTGTCCTCCTTGTCTCTGTGTGACTTTTCGTGTTTTGACCTTGAATGACTTCTGTCTTTTGAATGATCCCTATCTGGCGACACGTCTTCCGATTCACTGCTGTCCGCTCTTGTTCGGTAACTACGATTGGTCTTCTTTGGTGGCTGACTCCTGCAATGGAATACCACCATTAATTTCAAATAAAACATAATATCATGACCTGTTTTTCTCCTTTCTTGTTCAAAACTATTGCATTCGAAGTATCTAAACTAAATCAATCCAATTAAAACACTTGATTTTAACTTAATTTAATATATTAAGAAAGTAGTTGTTGGGCTTCCATAACCTGAGCTTACTGATTCATAAACAAGACTATGAAGTATAATTCATGGTTTGGCAAGTAAGAAGTGATGTGACGTTCGAGATTGATTCCATTTTTGTAGTAAAAATGCCATCATCGATTAAGTTCTTACAGTTTCCACCAGGTGCAGCAACTTGGCAAATAAATTGCCACCTGGTGACTATGGTGTCATATCAACCAGATTTTCAGATTGTCACCGAGAAGGTAAAGAGTCTCTGTCCATTAAGTACTATCAAACCTTATAAGGCCAAACTTGTTGTTTTACAAATACCTACAGCCTAAAAAAAACAAATTTGATCATAACAGTATTACACATACTTGGAAGATTCACGACGAGGGCCATCCTCACTGTCACTTGCAGGACTGTCCTTTGGCCTGCTTGATTGGTTGTCTTCAGTTGTTGGCCTGCAAAATGAGAAGTTGCATATAGTACACATGCTGGGAAATTTAGGCAAAATCATACAAAAGAAAATTGACAAAACGCAGGACTAATATTAATTTCGTAAACTAACTTTGAATCTTTTTCATCATCTTCTTTTTCTTCTTTGACTTTCACATCTGTCGTTCGGTTCAGCAAATGACGATAAAAGCCACTAAGGTCCTTTTGCTTCTTGACGTCCATCATTTCTGTTGAAAAAAAAAAGATCATTACTATACTAATACTTCCCAAACTACAGTCTAACCTGTGTTTACCCAAGAGAATTGATAGTAAATGAATATTCAGTCTGGAGGAGTTGGAGATGGCCATTTACAACAGGTGACCGTTCTCGTTTTTAAAATGCTTGCTAGGCCAGGATGGACTGTATAGCAATCTTTTAAGGACCAATGAAAGAGCAATATAAGAAAAATTAAATTTTTGGGCACAATTAGAGAAGTCTCAGTATTGATGGAACCTGGGACCAGTTCTATAAAAAAAAACAGCATCTTGAAACTTCTGCTTCGAGGCTGAAATGAAAAAATTGTTAGGTTCCAATTTCCCTGTCGACCCCATGTCAAACCTCCTTACCCTAAAATTGTTTATGAACTTCTCAAACTTTTTTGAATATTTTCAAAATACATCACTTTATATTTTTAATTATTAAAATTTTTCGGCCGACCTACCTCCCGCCCTCCTTTCTTAGGGCTATGAAATTGGAACTGAACAATTTTTTTTATTCAGCCTGTGACATAAAGCACTAGGACCGAGTAAATGTAACTCATACCTTCTAACATCTCTTTACGTTTCTCTGCCTCCTCTTCTTGTTCTCTTTCCAACAACTTCTGTTTGTAAGCCGCAGTCACAAAAGACTCCTTGTCCGCAAACATGTCTCCTTCTTTTTCACGATCCTTCTGGACTTGCCGTTCAACACGTCTTTCATTTTCCAATTTTCTTGTTTCTGCTGTTTTCAGGAGGTTTTGAATGTATTTTGGCTGCAACACGAAAATATTACACATTTCAATATAACAGCATTCCACGTAAATGAAACCATTTGACTGGCTAACACATTCACAATCTTTTTATCAGAAACACGTTCTGAATCCATGAGAGATAAGGTCTCCGTAGTTATGGAAATCTTACTTTCCGGCACAAAAGGCTTTTTGAATAAGCAAATGATAAGTCAGGATTCTATTTCATCAATTGTGTATTTCCATTTCATTACTCCCCAAAACTTCCATACATCCAGCTGATCCAGTTCTGTTCATGACATACCTGTTTGTTTTGTTGATTGGCCTTTTTAATGTCTTTCTGTCGTTTCTTATCTTCCATGTCATCATAAATACTGTCATACTCATAGACTGTCGGGTCTTCAGCCATTGCTTTCTCAATTTCAAGTTGCGTCTTTAAAGATAAAATGGGTTTTATATATATATAGCAGGCATACGTTTGCAGTGAAGAAAAAATCCATCATTTCTCTTCAAATAATAGCCAAAGAATGAAGGTGTCACACATGACACATACTAATTAAGTTAATTAGTGGGCCTCTATTTAGAATAGAGCATAATTCCCAAATGAGTGTTTGGAATATGAATGGTGTATATAATCATTATGATAATATATCTACAGCAACACTACGCCTGTTAATATTAAGAATAAATACCTGAGTTTTGACCTTAGAAGTTCCATACTTTGTTTTTGATAATTTCTTTTTCATTGATGGGGCATCCTGAAATTAGGGAAAAAATTGGTTTAATATGAGATACACTTTACACTGAATTTGCCAAATGATGATGGACACTTAGTATACAGTTAGTTTCATAAAATATGGTTGACTCTAGACAGCTGTGCTGTAGCTATAACTGGCCAAAGCCAGCCACTTCTGTCTACTCTTAGCTTATAGTTGGCTTACACCTACCACCACTGCAAAAATAAAAACTTTGGTAAATATAAGATATTTATTATCATAAGTATGTATGTACAATAGAAATGCATCTTTAGAACAAAAAATGACTTATATGCGTAACTCTCAACTTATGTACCAAATGGTGCTGCATGCACTTTTAGATGGGCATGCAGCAGCCAGCTATGGCCAGACAGTTTCATTGAGTGGCAGGTAGCATCATATGGCAGAAGTTGTCTATTTTTGTCTAGGTTCAATTTGACTGACCGTTTTTAATGAAACTAACTGTAGGGGTTGCCATATTGACTTTTGACATCCTCAAACAAATAACAAAATATTTCTTTTAAGAAATATTGGCCCAAGCATTTATCACTGTTCACAATGCAACTGACCTCATCACTGCTGTCATCCCCAAAAATTGATGGCTTCTGAACCATCGTTTTTTTCTTGCCATCATCCTTCTTTGGGATAATCAATCCATACCTGAAACAAAGAGACCATTAAACGTGGTTGACTTGTGTAAGTAAACTTGTAATTAATTTGTGACAGTGAAGAGACATTCAGGCAACATTCATAAACAAATACAGCACACAAGAATACACATACAAAATAACAACAAATCATAAATAAACACATCTGTCAGAGGTGAAAAAGAAAAGCATAGTGCTGATATTAATAAGTGCACCTATCAAATCAAAATGAAACAAAGGCTGCACTGCAGCAAAACGTTCAGTGAATCCCACATAAAACACAGGCATCATTTAAATTGCTCAGTGTCTTAAAATTGTTCAGTGTGATCGGTGTTATTTCCATTTATTCTATTAACTGGTCCAAGTATCGAATGCAACAGCACCACGGAATACGCAGCACAACAGCCAATAACAGCTGCTTATTTAGCAGCATTCACATCTGAGAATCCAATCTTAAAGCACATTCATTAGTAGAAGTTGTATTCGATACTTGAGCCCCATATCGCTTATCATGTCATAATGCAAGCATCTTGTCTAAATAGGAATTGTGACAGTCCCAGTCATAGCACATATATCTATGATGTGTTGTAAACCAGGCAACAAACCAACCCTGCATGAATCTTGTCTATCACATTACATTGTCAGTGACACCTGTTTTGATAAACAAACAAGACCGTGAAAACAGTATCAACCCAGCGACACAAGTGTTAACCCAGCAATATGGTGCCCGTACAAATCTTGACGCAAGGCTAGGTACAACTCTGTAAATCAGAGTGGCCGAGTTGAAGTGTACAGAATTTTTATTGCTAGTTCGCCCAGAGACGTGACAACCCCCTCTTCGGTGGTATTAGTCACAGGTAACTGAAGCTCCACACCATGCCCACTCTGTATTATATATAATACTGAGTTGGCATGGTGTGGAGCTCTTGTGGTATTAGCAGTCTATAACTGAAAATAATTGTGGAGTACAGCAATGTTCTGGTCAGGAATGGACTCCTGTCATTTACACGGATCTATTCATACCAATTACATTGCAGTAGCTGCATTATTTATCGAGTAAAGGTCTTAAAGCCTCACCAGGCATTAGGGGATTTGCATGGCTGGGCAATCAGCGCCGGTGCTTCCACACATGCCAAGTCGCACTCTTTCGGAGTGAGTCTCACTCAATTGGTTGCTGTCTCACTCCTCAAGACTTGATCGAGTATGTTCTTCATATTTTAATTTGTCTCACTCTAAGAGAACCAGAATAAATCTTTAACATTTTAATGTAAACTGGTTGGAAGGGGCCAAATCTCACTCTTTCACCACTTCAGAACTTGGCATCTCTGGCACTTCCCATGGCCGGCCGCAGTACCGTGCAGCCAGCAAATGCTCCTATGTCACCGTGTTGACCCTGTGTTGTTGCCATGTTATCACTGTCTTGTAGGTTATTAAAAGTTTTGTTGACAACTTAGATGTGGTATATCGCCAGGTTGTTTTTTTTTGTCGCAGAGTGACGTGTTGCCCAGTTGACTACAGTCCTAAATTTTGTGGCCAGGTTGACTGGCAATCCGTTAAATGACATACAAGAATACTTGTATATATATATACATATATATTTAAAGGTTATATCATGGGTTGATGCAGTATATCCCCTTGAGCCTTTGGGTCTCAGGAATATACTGAGTCTTTGGGGGAGTATATCGGGGATATACTGCATTAACCCATGGTATGACCTTTTATCCCATGCCTCAAATTTTATGATTTATTATTGTTATATATATATTTTCAAATCAATATACTCCCTTATACAGCTAACATTTCCCCTAATATCAGTATACTCCCTTATAAAGCTAACTTTCCCGTTTATTTCCGGGAAAAGTCTTGTATAGCCTATAGGGAAGAAAATGCACATGTGCATATATATACATCAGAGTTCAACTGTAGTTTGCACGTTTGTGTCTTGATGATAATGTCAATTGTCATTGATATCACAAGAGAGGAGTGTCTGGAATTGGCTATACTGCACGTCAGGTTTGGGTAACAATCAACATAACCTCATCTTATTATTAAAATATTAATGATTCTTATCATTGCTCAGAATCTAATTCAGCATCAGCAAGATATACAAATTTTATGAATTACACTGTAATGCAAGTAAGCTTCAGCACCTTCGAAATCACACCTGTCACAAGAATAACAAACCAAGCACTTAAAATAAAATTGCTGCAAATAGGGCCATTTTCGAGATTAATTCAATAAATTGCGTATCTTACGTTTTTGTTTTACCGTCCGCCATTATCGCTCGAACAACTTCAAGCGCCCTCTGACAGTGCACCAACGAATTAAGTAAACCACTAGCGCCTTTCAGCGGAGATGGGAGTCAGCAATTGATACACATCACTGCGATAGTACATCTACTAGGCCTAATAAACTGCATTTCACTCTTTCACCACTTCAGAACTTGGCATCTCTGCAAAAGGGAGGGAACTGACTGACATGCAGCTATCGCAATACCCTAGGCAATTTACACGGCCAAGGGTTATTACCTACGATGCATAAAAAGCTCATAATATATATATAGTTGCTGACTGACATTCTGAATGGAGCATTTTGTTGAAAATTTATTCACAACGTAAATCATTAACCTGATGTCATTATACTGACTCAGCAAATTCAACTAGAGTGATATTTGGCCTTTTCCAACCAGTTTACATTAAAATTTTAGAGATTTATTCTGGCTATAGAAAATACTCAAGTACGAGGAGTGATGCCTTTTGACTCTCTGTCAACGACACTTATACATGATAACAGGTGTATTGATATTAATTTCCAGGAACTACGGGTGATATACCTTGGTAGAAGACCTTGACTTTAGAGTTCAGCAAAGCATGCGGAAAACGAGGCCTTCTCTCTGACCAACCATCCGTTGTGTGATTTACATATTGGCGTGATTGCTTTGCTAATGTATTTTCAAGTAAACACAAATGACAAAAATCATGACTGAAAGATGTTATTTCATAGGCCACGATGGCCCGAATGCCGCCTCCCCCCTCCCTGGATCCGCCAGTGCCAAGGTATTATCCCTAGACCCTCGATCTTTTCATGGAGCAAGCTTCTTCCCATATTTATGGGTTCTGTTTCCAGTTATTTAAAAAGACAACAAAATGACTGTATGGGGACACATTTTCTTTAAAAAAGAAGAAGAAGAAATTAGTGAATCATGTACATTTTGTATAGTACAAGAGGTGGTGATTTATAAACATGGTGCAACATTCCAACACAGCAAAAAATTGCATTGTAAACCACATTACAGAAACTATAACAAACAATATAGAACTCTTCGGTACTTGCACATTACATATATACATATAAAACTGAGTAAAATGCAATATTGGTCGGTAATAAAATATTCATTGTACAGAACATGTATCGACTATATTAACTTATATATATCATATTATTAGAAATATTAACTAATTATGGATATCATGGACATCACGAACTGAGAACAAATGCTCTCCCCCTTTCAAGAGGAAAGAGCTAATTAAGAATTAAAACTGGTGAGTCATATATCGTACTGCATGTCTGCATCGATAAATAAAGACTTAAATATGGTAAATGTCTGAAAATAAAAAAAAGACTATCACTTTTCTGAATTTTCTTTACAACACCAGTTCCAAACCTGAACATTGCAGCCATCTAAACAGACCTCGGAAACATTAAAAATACACATGCACTGAATTAACTAGACCTATAATTACTAGCACCATCAAAACTTAGGACCTGTACACAGGTCCACCTACACATTAGTGAGATAATCTCTGTTGATATGCCAACTAAGGGTACATCAATCAGTATATTCTAAAGACCACAATTAAAGACTTTATTTTTGAACAAAAAAAACCACAACAATGCTAAAAGACCATTGCCAATTTTCTGGCAATAACCCAAACAATTATTGTGAATAATCAAACTGAACTCTTGGCACTTGCAGCCTTTCATATAATCATAATATAATCCAGTTGGGTATTTCCATTAAATCAATATCAAACTCTGAATAAAAATAAAAACAATCCTTCTATGAGTATCAATAAAAACTCTGTATGATTTTCTTTTTAAGAAACTTCCTTCAGGCATGCAGCACTATTTTGCTCATTTTTGCTTGTTTGACGAACAAGATCAAAAGACATTCTGAACGTTCTATTCTTCGGCATGTAAAATCCAAGAGAAGAACTTAACAAACATGGACAATCTGGGGACAAACATTAAATGCATTGCACTTAATGCTTCAGAACACTTCTGTCATTGTCAGTTTTTACGATGAACCACTAAATTGCCATTAATACTAGTTAGTAAATTACTATTGAGAAGCAACACGCACACATAGTACTAGAATATTCCTGAAAGTAAACCTGTTGCCATTCTTGGGTAAATTTACATTCTTTACAATTATTAACATATACATGGTATTCTAACATCAAACACTAGTATTGTAACATAATCACATACATGTACATAACGTTAATTAAAAACTGGTTTGCATTAAATTTCATAAATATGGCCATTCATGTGTTAGACAAGGACTAATGGAACTGTAAATTGTTGAATTCATCATATGGATAAGCCAATACAAATATAGTTATTATATATTAAGCTTTTGTGAAAACACTGCTGTTCAAGTGATAAGAGGTATGAGTGTGTTAATACATGTATATGTAAATGGTGACTTAAATATATTGAGGTGAGGACAGCTAACAAGGAAACAACAGTAAAAATGACAGTGATTAAAATGATTAAGAACATCAAAATTCACATCACTGTTTCACGACTGACAAAACAGGAAATACATTTTGATGAACACTTGTCGGTTGAAAAGTTTGATTGGTGATTATGTGATGTGGAGAGCCGAATGATGCAAGCCAGTGTTCAGTGCCATTGCTTTTCAAGGAAAATAATTTTTCAAGTTTCTAGGGACAACATGGGATCATTTTTTGTAATGATGATCAGTGTCACTCCGTCTCCTGTTTTTTTCACGAGTGACTTGGCGGTCCTCGAACATTGCTGATGCACTCTCGATCTCCACAGCTACAGTCCATTTGCCCACAGGGCCCTTAACTTTCCGAATAACATTGGGACTGCATCCAGTGAGCATTTGAAATATCTGATCTCCACTTTTCACCATATTCTTTTGAGCAAGCGAGAGGTTTGATTCAGCACTCCGGCTTCGAGGCGGTGCTCTGCTGTTCCCAAATGGCAGCAGTCCTGCCGCACCCAACCTGCCTCTCAACAAACGCCGATTCTCCTTACCCCTTCCATTCCTTCCGTTCTTGCTGCCATTCTTACTGCTGCCTTTGCTCCCGTTTTTGCTGCCATTCCTGCTACCACTCTTGCTGCGCTTGGCCCTACGACTGCTGACACACTTACTGGCAGTTTTGGACATGAGGGCATAGTCAGTAGCACTTGTATCACTCTGTTGTTCACTCCGCTCATTGTCATTACTAATTTTGGCAGCAGGTGATTCCTCGCTTTGTAGAGCAGGCGAACCTGTTTTGCTGAGGGAGTCATGGCTTTGATTGGCCAGGGATTGAACACTGTGATTGGTTGACGCCGAGTCTTCACGACTGTTTGACTTCATAGGTTTCTGACTATCCGACTTGCTGCTAGCAGTGAACTCATCCAAGGTGTACAACATGCTGTTGCTGGATGTCTGGTGGGATGAATCTGATATTCCCTGACTGCTGCCTCTCTGTGAGTCATTTTTACAAGCTTTTTCTGATTCCTGAGAATCCTTTTCCATCTTGTCGCTGCCCTGCTGCTTGTTGCCTGAGGAATTTTGAGTGCTACCTTCTGAGATCTTCTCCTCAAGTTTTTCAACACTTTCCACACAAACCTGAGACATCAATGAATGATTGAAGAACACCACGATCACCGTAATATTGTCTGTTGATCCATTCTCCTTTGCTGCACGCACTAACTTCTGAGCAACTGTCGACCGGTCCCCCTCACTTTCTTTCAAGTGATCATTCACTAACGACACGAGACGGTCACTGGCTAGAGCATCCCAGAGACCATCACAGCCGATCACTAGAAAGTCTTCTGTTCCTTCCAGCTCAAAGGATATTATATCAGCATCGCTACTGACATATGGCTTGTGCTGTGGGTCACCTGTAAAGAGTCATCATTTAAAACCAATTCATGAGAAATAAGAACAAGATAATATAGCTGTAGAACTATAGACAATGTGTTTTCATTACCTATAGCCCTTGAAACCGACAAGGTGCCATTAACTCTCCAGGCTCCGAACCACAGAACACATCCTCCCAGTGTTTCTATTCTCTCTTTTTCATCCTGAATTGAATTAAAAGATACATTTAAGCCTTACACCCAACATCATAAAACTGCACATTGACTGTTATTTAGCCAAATAATAACTAGACCAAATGACAATACTATTGGGTTCCGATTTCATTTTGCCCTTAAAAAGTAGATGGGGAAAGGTCAGTCAAAGAAACTTTTTTAATGATTATAAAAATTTATACCAATGTATTTTGAATATATATACAAAATGTTTAGGGTAGGGGGATGTAATATTGTAACATAGGGTCAGTAGGGAGATCGGAACCTTTACAATATTGTTTCAGTCTGCCCTAGCTTGTCAGAACTCACCTCTCTCTCTGGCTTGTGGGGATTCATAACATGGATAGGTTGACCATCGCGAACTAGGACTGCCTGAGAATCCCCCAGCCATGCAAGATAAGCTTTCTTTCCACTGACTAGTAAACTGATACAAGTTGTACCGCTCTGAAGATTCTGCATATAAAAATAAGATATTAGATTAGAAAAATGCAAGGGTAAGCAACCTAAATTGATGAAAAGCTCTTTGTCATTAAAGGTGCCCTAAAATGCAATTTTTTTTATTTCATCAAAATGATGGATTATTATATTATAAACAGACTTTCACAAGTCACACTGCAATTGCGTGATTTTAAAACCCTGACCAAACGCAAAATTAGGGTTAGTCTACTGCTTTTGGTCATACCACAGTGCCCTCTAGTGAGCAAGTGATGTCACATCAGGATATCCCATGACTCCTGTGCAGCAGCCAGCCAATAAACAACAGGTAAGCAGTGATGCTAGGCTGCAGCTTGGCTGGGCTCCGGCCTAACTGTAGTTAGACACAGGCGCGGGAACCAGTGAAGGCTGCAGCATCCTTGCATCTTGGTCACACCTCAGTGATTCCCAGGCACTTGACCCCTGGTCAGGGCAATTAGTTCCTGATGTGACGTCATGCATATGTAATGAGCAGCTTATTAAATGCAGTAATTCTGCCTGGGGAATGTCAACTTTATAAAGTCTGTTTTTTAGGGCTTACCCATAACCAATTAACCTAGGATTCAGGAAATTTATATTTTAGGATTTATCCTTTCACATCACTCACAAAACTAAGGAAGTGCAAATTTCATTTTAGGGCACCTTTAATATACCAATGGAGGATTGACATCATGTCAAACAAAAAAAACGGAATTCAGATATATTATACTTCAAGAAAGAGTATGTGAATTTTCATAACTTACGATGACAGTATATCACATCACATCAATAGCTATCAATAAGTATAAGTTTTAATTGATATGACATCATTGTACTTACATCTTGCTTGCATTTCCTGATGAAGTTGAGATCAGTTTCTTTGTAGGCTGCCAAGATTGCCTTTTCAGGATCAGAACTGAACGCTTTGTGACGAACCATGTTCACATGCAATTGCATCGATGCATAAATTGCAGCATCTACTCCGCCGTGTCCGTCCAGGACAGCCATGAATGATTGGCTAGGGTAACCCTGAAATTCAGCAAAATAGAGCAATGCTCAACAATATAAACATGTAAATCAGTGGCAATGTGGCATTACTGGTATAGATTAAACAAACCACATACAAGGGACTTTCAACCTAAATAAGACATTTCTAACAAATCATGCAGTGCTCTGTCAGGATTCTGACACAAAGTTGGATTTCTGATTAGCTTGCACCATGAACAGCGCAACCTATCACAGACCACATGTATGACAATACTAGCTACCAGGCTCATTACATTGTATGAGACTGCGTTAGCAGTGCTAGGTGGCTGGTCACCATATTTATTGTGTATGGCAGCACTTAGAAGCTTGAATCTTGATAAGTCTACGGTAACTACAAAAGTCCTTCATTCAAAGGAAGACAATTACCTTAAGCCCAAACAATAGATTCAGGTCATTCACAGTGATGTGCCTGTCCTCCATCTTTCTCCTGGTATTTTTGATGCTGCACAGAGAAATGTCCACAGGGTTTGGATGCTCCGTTGGTACAGTGAGAGGAATACCTGTTTCTCTCCACTTGTGGCATATTTCTACCAATTTGTTGTAAGCCATCCTTATTACTCTTGTAGAAGTGTACCCTGAAATGACAGATCAACAATACATATGATTAATAACAAAATACATTCCTTTGAATAGTACACCAAATTTAATGGGGGAGTAATCAGTGTTACTCTGAACTCAGACATACCAATAAGACAATGCAGACAAATTTTAATCCAACAATATTGAACATTATACACTGTACATAGTTTTCAGTTTATTCAACAACACAATAATTTTTCAGGCAAACATTTACAGATAGAGATCACAGAATGACACAATAAGCACAATCACCAATGAACAATGAAAAATAGTTTTACTAACACTATTGAGAAACTTTGAATTTTTTTAACAGACAGTGGTGCTGGCTTACTTGGTAGCTTTTGGCTCTTTGTTTCTCCCTGTCCCTCCTCCACAGTTTTGTTGTCTTCATCCTCCACCACACTGTCCTCCTTGTCGGGATTAGAAACATTATCTTCTGGAGGCTCAACACATTCACTGATGTCTGTGGCCTTAATCTGGTCTGTTACCTCTCTTGTCAGGGTGGTAGCAAGATTAACTGGACATTTTCTGCAAAAAATTTCAGTGATATCTGTACAATTAAGCAATCTTGAAAAATATCAATGGGGAACTATTGTACCAATAGAGGGAGCTATCAGTAGATGCACACAACCGTTTAATATATAATGGCGTAATTTTAATGTGATGTCATCAACTATACTCAATGACCTCATGAAAATTGGCTCATATGACTAGGAAGTTTTTATATCTTTTTTGGTTTCTTTTTAATCCAGTGAATTATCCATAATAAAAAAATTATGATTATTAGCTGATATCTATCACACAAAGACTAAGTACTGTTTAAATAATTAGATATAGAATGCTATTGAGTATGGAATCAGGGGTCATTCTGAGTTGGTATCTTGAACTATCTTGGTATTAGAGTTTGGTATCAAAGTTTGGCATCAGAGCCTGGTTTGGCAGCAGAGTTTTGTATCACAGTTGAGAGCCGGAATGTGATAGAGCAAAACAATATTTAATTAACTACCAACAGCATCTCATTGCATCCTGGTTACCTTGTAGTGAAAATGATATATGGTCTCTTTTATGATATGATTTCCTGGATCATATCCTTTCAAACATGCAATTACAATCAAAATGCAGGTTTAAAATGTTGAAAAAGCACTTCCAATTTAAAATTTTAAAATTTTGCCTAGCGTCATTTGACATAGTATTAGTATGCAATATATAACCCGCTTTGAACTTCTTTCTCTGAGGGTTAAAAATGAAACCATTTAGCTCCATTTCTAGTGGGAAAAAAAAACGGTTGGGCACATGCTATACACTGTTCCATGATGTATATTGTGTATAAGTGATATAAATACACTATCTGTTTTTGATATCCAATGTCTATAAAAAAGGTATATTTATTATACTGTCAGCAAGATTAAATATATTGCCTCGTAGAATACACTTGATTTTGTGAATGACGTACAGTGACAGTGTTTTTGCAATTTACTATTATTTTTAGCCATGGTATTTCATGGCTTTTGGCCAAGTTCAACTTTTGTGACTGTCTTTAGCCTAAAGGGGCAATTAATTGCCATTTTAACCATTTTGAAAGGGACTTTCCCAACACAATACTCTAGAACAATCATGTAAACAAACAAGGCCATTGATGATAAACAAGCTGTGGCTTCCTACAACCTCGAAACTTACATAGTATGCAGAAATTGTTGTAGCCAGTCCAAGCATTCTCCCTCGAGTTCCTGCTCAGTGAAGGCAAAAGAAACAACTCTGAGAGGTAACGAACTCTGTTCCGACAGAGGACCTTCCCTGTGAGTGCAAAAATCGTCCAAAAATTCCTTGTGAAGAGCAGAATGTCCGTCGCCCGTCTTGGCCTCCATTACGGTAAAGTCTATTTAGCGTTCGTGAAGCGGCCCATACGACAAGAGAGAGTGAAATGCGGATCATAAAGAATATGCGGACAAAAGCGCATTGCAAGTACAATGTGTAAAAATGTAAACACAAATAAAACTCACATTTATGTTTGTTTTAATTTATTTAATATTTGCATATTTAGATAGACTCTAAATATTAATACTTGTTGAAGAAAAGATGACCAGGTATCAGCTACCAAGTATAGCCGACTGCAAGACAACATATATGAGTACTGGGATGCTTACATCCAGCAGGACATGACGGCCATGGAATTAATTGTTTAAAGAAATATCTAAATTCATTTGTCATTACATGCACAGGTGTTGCCAACAAACCACGGCTCCTGACTAACCAGCTAACCTGTAACTGGCTTAAGTTTCATCTCAAGACGCAGCTATGTCATTTGCAACAGCCAATCAGATTGTAGCTGAATACATTAGGAAATGCCCTGAACTAGTTATAGCAAGTTAATGACACTTAAATACAAACAAATTTGCCTAATAGCAGGGCCGGTCCTAGGGCATGCAGCAGGCAAGGCATGCAGCAGGCAAGAAGGCATGCAGCAGGCAAGAAGGCATGCAGCAGGCAAGAAGGCATGCAGCAGGCAAGAAGGCATGCAGCAGGCAAGAAGGCATGCAGCAGGCAAGAAGGCATGCAGCAGGCAAGAAGGCATGCAGCAGGCAAGAAGGCATGCATGCTGCGTTGGGCCCCGCGCCTTAATAGCCCCGCACATTGGTAATATTAGCCTGCGCGTACAATTGAAGAGCAAACTAAAAAGATGAGAATTGAACAGGCAAGAAATTCTGAAAATAAATACCCATAAATAATGGAATTCATACACTATAAGAATAACAAGGAAAATTATTTTTGTAATACTGCTTTTTGAGGTGTGACATAAGTTTTTGACTAAAACTGGCCTTATCCTAGGAGCTCCTAGGCCAGTTCCTTGAAGGCAGTTGCGCACGGGGAGTAAAAGCTGTTCTTGACAAAGTCAGTATATATATATCCTGTCTTATTGTATGCTAACTTGCTAAGTGCTGTCATGATGTCCAAAAAAAATACTATTGGACTATGTGCCTTTTAGCATCAGTAAATGATAAATGGAAATTATTCAAATCGAAACATAGGCTACGCGGCAGCAAACCCTCGGCGAATGCCCACAAATGTCTTGACATATTATACTGCCTTTTATATATACTATTCTTTTTTATTCAAGGATATCACATAATGAACCAATTTAAAATGAAATATATTATGTTTCTGACAGCTGCGGGAGATGTTTTTTCTGGCAACTTTGACAATTATATATATATATCTATAATCATATATACATCAGAAATCTATTGCATCCATTGTTGTCCCCGTTCAGTACATGGGGTTTGCCTATGGTCTGTCAAGTTATATCAAATACTCTATTGTTGTCTCTGCTCGGGACCCTTGAATCTTCAGGATATATCGCTGCCCAAGTTAGGGCATGTACGTGCAACATATTGCTGACCAAACAAATAAGGTCAATGTTCGCTGCTCTAGATTACCTTAAAAAGTGTATAATATCCTAATTTTGGCGTTTTGGTATTCCTTTTGTGACATTGAATCGAGGAGACGAGGACTACAGGTCAAAAGTGCCTGTGTTGGTAGCTGTTGTGCGCCCGTGGCGGAGCGTTGTTCACAATCAGATTCTTAAGACGGTTGCTTTGCTAGCTCGCATATATAAAATTTTGCCAGAAGTGGATTAAACCTGGGTAAAACCCTTAATTTAACTTATAATCAGGGGTAAAGGTGCAAACATTAAGCAGGAAAGACAAAACATAAATATCTAACACAATTTTTTCTGAAACATTAAACTTCGCATCTGATCATCATGTCTAGAGATGAGCGCGGGCTGAGAATTGATGCCTGCACCCACCCCGCCTCATAAGTCCTAAGCCCACAGTGTGCCCTACACTGCTGATGATTTTATTTTTTGACCAGCACCTGCCCTGCATCAGAGTAATCTTGGCCGCGCCCGCTCTTGGCTTGGACCTGCCTAAGCGTAAACGCGATAGGCAGGTCGGTGCTGTCCGTCTCCCATGGCTGATTGGCTAAGCACCGAATTTTCTGATTGACTTTGCTATTTTTAAACTGGGGAACAATTTCAATGTTAAAGGCAGAGATGCGCACTTAGCTACCGGAAGGAATCCCTGCTAATGGCAGCCCTATACCTGCGTACTGTGTCAGCTAGTCGCAGCGGGCCAGCGAACGCCCGCTCTTTCCCGCAGAGCTTGACAATTTAGCACGTCCTGGCCCACAGGACATACGGGCTTATATGATTTCATAATGTAACCCTGCATGAACCCACATTATTCACTCAAAGCAGGAATAAATACAAAAAAAAATATATAAAAAATAAAAGAGTAGTAGTACCACTGAATATCATTGAGAGCCAATGGGCTATATACATTGATATAGGGGCCTGTATGCACATGGTAGAGAAATGGTACATAATTCTAGTAAAACAAAATGTTCAAACATGAATTCACAATAGAAATTAACGTTAATTGTAGACACATAGGTATTAAAGGTGCTTTTCCTCTTAATTATGGTTGTAAATGTTGAAGAAGTTGAAAAGTGTATGAGTGTGATGCCAGGCAAGAAATTAAGCAGCTGGACCAGATGATCTCTGTGTAGAACACTTTAAGTTTTGTTCTAAACGTGTTAATTACTTTAACTTTTGTTGACATCAATGCTCGTACATGGTCATTTGCCATCGTCGCTAATTGAATCACTGCTTGTTCCGATTATCAAAAAAAAATGTGCTAGCTTAACCAGTAAAGATAATTACAGACCTATAGCACTGTCAAATGTAATTACAAAATTTTTGGAAAGAGTAATAGTCAACAGGATTGAAGATTTATATATGGACTTGTGACAATCAGTTTGGTTTTAAGAAGGGATCTGGTACTGACCAATGTATATATATATATTATATTGTAAGGCTGCTATAGCCCTTTGGTATTCCGAAACAGACACTGAGGGTTAAATGGGGCAATGAGTTGTCAGCTCCCATATATGTTTCTAATGGTGTCAGACAGGGCAGAATACTCTCGCCTCTACTGTTTAATGTTTACATGAACGATTTAAGCTTGTTGCTCGAGAAAAATACAATTGGTCTGTCTTATGGCACTGGTCGTGTCAATCATTTAATGTATGCTGATGATACTGTGTTGTTTTCACCTTCTGCAGATGGGCTACAGAGGTTAATTGTAGTAAGATTTACTGTTGTAGTCTGTGGTTTAGATATACCCAGAATGTGTATCATAGGTTACGAGTTGCATACAACAACTCATGTAGAATATTATTGGGTTTGCCTATGAGGTGCAGTGCCTCACAGATCACAGCAGATGCTAGTCTATTCTGAGGTGCCTAGTTTTGGTGAAATAGTGAGGAAACAATGTTATAGTTTAGGATGCAGAATTTATAGATCAAGGGCTGATCCCTTGCGGGCATGTTGTCATTTTGCTGAGCTGAAGCAGTGCTCGTTCGCCTCACATTGGCGAACTCTGTTATATTTGTCCTCTTAGTTTGTGAGCTTTTATGTTATATTTCTTCTTTTGGTATATGATAAGTACTTATGTTTTACTTGTATCTATACTATGTATACCGTCCAATCTCATCTAGTCTGTGGACTAAATCAAAATGTGTCATATCATATTAACTAGATTAAATAACAGCACAAGTTATATGTACTTCAAGTAGTTTATAGTATATATGGACTGTACATGTATGCATGAAAATGTAAGGTGTGTTTGTCTGAAATAAACTTGAATTTAATTTAATTAAATTATGATGCTAAACGCAATTCAATTTTTGACACAAACATGTCATATTTCTGATCAAACACAGAGATGCAATGATTGGGTCAATTGCCCAAACTACAACTACAGAATGTTACGATATGTAACTGAACATGAATGTGATATTGATACTATCAATAAACTAATGTCATGCAAGACTATATTAAAATTCGCAAGCTGGCCCGTTTGAAAGATCCGCAGTAATGGCTATATTTGCATTTTTTTTTTACGCGTACTTACGTAAAGCACGAGCGCGACAGTTCCTGCGTGGAATCGATGATAAACATGGCGGAAGATCGAAATTCTGATCATTTGTACAGTGCAAACACCAAAGCTGGTGCAAAATCTAGGTAAGTCTGGAAATTGTGCAGTGCTGCAAAACGATGTTGACATTATGGGACACTTGTGCGTTGCATTTTTGATACGTTTGGTGAATGTGCGAGGCAGGATAGGGGTGATTTGAAAGGGGATCCAGCAATTGAATTATTCAAGATCGGTGTCACAGTTTCAGTTTGTTGCGTCGCCACTTCCTGTCAGGAGTTCGAAGTTGTTTTTCTCTTCATTCACCTACTATGTGGAAGAAGTGAGTTTTTCAATGTGATTCTGCTTGTGGAATTAACCGTGCTGCATTAGAAATTGCATAGAAACACAAAACTCGGCTTAAAAACGGATTAATCCGTATTGTTCAAGTTGTTAAGAATGTTATGATCAGTCACTTCAGTGTGCTGGTGTGAGCAGCACTGATCACTCAAGGATTTTTCTTGTTGTTGTGCAACTATTACTAGGTCCTTGATACTAGCTAAAATGGTATTATATATCAATTTTTGTCTCAACAGGAGGATGTGAAATTCGCTGAAAGCTACTTAGTGCCCCAGTAGTGCTTCTGATCTTGTACTAAAATATTATTGTCCCATGGGCCATGCAAATACCAACAGAGACCAACACTACTCCCCCCCCCCCCCCCCCCAAACTGCATAATATATTCAAAGTTGCCAGCCCTCACTTTACAGTATCCGACAAGAAAGTTGTGGTCTTCAATAGACTTGTGGGCGCTAATTACTACGGCCAGGGGCAGATCCAGATCTGACTCCAGGGGCAGATCCAGATCTGTCTCCAGGGGCATCAATACAGGGGGGGGGGGGGGGTCGATCAATGCAATCATCCCTCCCTCCCCCCTGAAATTCACAAATGAAAATTACATTTTACCTAGACTTGCCTTTTTGGATCATTTGTGCTTGTTTTATATCACATATCCGTACAAGATTAACTGTAAAAATAGTTTGGCACCAAGCGTCCACCAATACTTCACCTCTTGAGAAGTGTCCGCACATTAACTGCCGCCACTTGTATGAGTGAGGAAAGTCAGGGTGTGACAAAGTAGGCCTGTTGAACCTGTCAAGAGAAATCAACACCCCTGATTATGAAACAGAAAACTGACCAGTAGATGAGGGACATATCTATTGTTCTTGTGGTTTGGATCCGACCCTGGCTGTTTTAATTAGCACCCGCAAGTCTATTGACAGCCACAACATTTGTGTCGGATACTGTATAATTTTAGGAAACGCTTAAATTTAAACTAATTAGTGAAAAGAGCAGAATGAGGGGTCATTTCTTTCTCTTGTTGCGAAATTTTATCAAACAACTATCTGCATGTAGTTCGATGAGAACAGATAGTATTTAAAAGAATCAAGATAAAGTCCTTATTAATGTCATCATTTATTGTAACAAAAATGGTTTCACTAAATAGATGACGTCATCAAACAATGCTTATCTGCTTTGGTGCCAGTGACTTCTGATGGTACTTATGCTTCCTATTCAAACAGGTTCAACAGAAGCCAATGGAAGTGATGTAATTGCAATTATCTAGGCTGACCTTTTTAATTGCAATTTGCTACAAGGAAAGCTTACTGGGAGCAGTCAATTAGACAGACCTTTTCAATTGAAATTAGCTTCAGAGACTGTGTACAATTACTGGGAGCAGTCATTCAACTTCAAATTGATTACAATTAGGACAGGCATGACAGACAGGAAGTTCATTGTAGTATATAATGTTCTATTATCATAAATATTAGGTACATTTCTATAATATATTGATTTTGTAAATTCTGCGGGTTTAGTGCAGTATAGCGGACCCAATTTTATGCCCATATTTGGCGGCCATTATAAATTAAATTTTATCAAATATTTCACAAGTTTTAAGTTCTTGCACAATTAAAATAACATTTGGTGTAGATAAGCAGGGGTCTGGGGGCGGTAGCCCCCAAGAAAAAACAAAAATAAACACTGTCTTTTACCGTGAAGATGAAACCGCCATCATAACTACATTAATTTTTGTGACGTCATAATTACATATCAAGCATATTACGTCATAGGCCTGGCAATAAGGCTTGTTAAATATGGTCATAAATATAGGTCTGCTATACTGCACTTTTTCCAATTCTGCTTGTATTGGAAGGGCAGTAATACCAGTATGATAAGTTATTTATATCCAGCAACTGTAATTATTTCATTGAGTTTTTTTTTTTCACTGGAAAACATAGTTACACATTGAATTTGTAATACAGCTGTATTAGAAAAAAAATATGATACTCAGTCTTCAAAAAAAAAAAATTGTCATTCAATACATGGTTGCTGCACAACTAAAGTACAAACAGCATGAAATTGTTGAGTTGTGCAGTCACCTGTGACAGATTTGAAAGTTTCATTTGTGCGTCTTGTATATTTATATAAATTGTGTGTACTGTATAATGTGTATGCATGTATGTAATTTTGTCTAGTGAACTGTCACAAATTAATCAATTTTAATTTCAAAAATAATTCCCTTTATTTTTCACATGGTGTTATAATTTTTTATGTGATGTTTGTTTCAGAGTGGCAATTCACCATGTTCAGTTGGAGGGCAATTTAGACTCAGGAGTTAAGTTAGACAGCCAAGTAATGCAACAGAACGCTCACCAGGTTTCTCCTACACCAGTTGTAATCCAGAGCAGCAAACCAGCAAATGATGCATCACAATTGACATTACCACCCGCCAATAGATATCCAGTTGGTGGCAAGCCTCAGTACATCATATATCGGGGTCCACAACCAACCCCACCAACTGTTGTCATCAGCCGGCCAGGATCTCGACAGGGGTCCCATGGATCGGCTTCCCTTCCTGATTCAAAACGAAGCACCCCATCACCCAGGGGTGGACAGTATAGGGTGTCTCCTGTACCTGACAGACAGTCACCAGCATCACATGAATCTGCTGTGGTTCACACACGAATTTCTCCTGTGTCCAGGGATGTCTCAGGTGCCATTGTACACAATGTCATTGCCCAAAGAGATGCGCTGAATCAGATGAACAAATCTAGAGATGTTCATTCTGGGGGATTCATAAGAACTTCACCCAATCAGAGGGTTTCCCCGGTACCTAGAGATTCTCCCATTGCTGCTAGGACATCACCGGCGCCTCGGGAAGCCCCTGGACTATTGAGAGTTTCCCCAGTTAATCAGAGTCGAGCATCACCCACTTTGGGGTTCAGAAACACAGCCTCGCCTGCCAGCCAGTTACAAGCAAATCTCGCAGGACAGAGAAAGAGTCCCAGCCCTGGACTGCTGCAGGGGATTCTTCAGGGTAATATCATGGAAGCACAAGGGGCTGCAGCTAGGGCAGGGATACCAAACTCTCATACCCCGCCACCTTCCAGTCTTCCCTCATCCCATGAAGCTACTGAGTCTAGGAAGCCCATTTTCACAGGTCCAATCCCTGTTCCTACTTCTTTCACTCTTCCTCTCGAACGAACTGAAAACCCTTTATTATTACAAATACAACAGCAGCAACAGGCAGCTCTACTGAAACTGGCAGCAAGAGGGAACCCAAGCTTGGCTAAACTCAACAAGGGACGGGACAGTGATGATCAGACTAGGTCTTATGGTGCGTCAACTTCTTCAGAAACAATTGCACACATTCTTAAGTCCCGTAATCCTCCTAGGCATATTGACATCCCTGCATCAGTGAGCACTGCTGTTCTTTCAAACCATATTCCAAGTAGCACTGCCAGTCAACCAAAAGACGAGGCTCAGCCAAGTTCTTCATCCAAGGCCCCTCCTCCCTTGCAGCTCCAATCTTCGGCAGCTAATGCAGAATCACATAGTTCTTTAGCACACCCTTTGACTATTGATACTAGTGTTATCACCACTATAGCAAAGACTATTGCTGAGATGATAGGTTTGAAAAGCCCATCTCAGCTGAGCCAAATTAAGCAGAGAGCGGACACCAACACTACTCACTCTCCCCCTGGAAATATGCCTCGCCTCCATAGAGAAATTAGTTCATCTTCATCTGTCTCTCATTCGAAAGACATTACTCATTCTGTGGAAGTTAAGAGAGAAGCAAAAGATGAGAAACCTATCAATTTATCTGCAGTGGTAAGTTTTGCATAAAAGAAATTTTTTATCAAGTTTAAAATCCTGAAAATGTATGTAATAACTGTGTTGCAAAATGTTATTTACCATTGCAGGAGAATCCTTTCAATATGAGAGTTAACAATCTCAATAATTTCCCGTCGGCTCAAACAGGGTACCGAGCAACTTACAGGTCACAGACTGTGGCCGTCCATAGAGCTAGGTATGTATAAACATCCGACATAATATAGCATTATAAATGTGTTAAACAGGTCATAAGGTGATCGTGATGTACCGTTGTACTTTCTTGCATTTACAGAGCTGGCAGTATTACTAGTGCAGCTAAATCATTGGATATACTTCGACAGAATCTTCAAAAGTATATTAATAGGGAAATTGATGACATTATTCAGCGATATTTGACAGTAAGTACCTGCATGACACTGTCACATAGGTGGACCCAGGGTTGGGCGCAGGGGGGGGGGGGGGGGGCACCCCTGTTTTGATTGCTAAAATTAATTGCATAACAACCCTAGAAAGGTTTTGACTTTCAGCTCACTATCATTGTGTCCCCCCACCTTTTCAGAAATTCCTGGATCCACCCCAGATGAGCTGTAACTTAAAGAATGTGATTGTGTAATTGTCAAACCACGACAACAGATAATAGTCATTTAGTATTTTGAATCAAAGCACTAACTCTGACTCTTGATTGTAGGAATACTTTGAGCCAGCTGTCATAAATATAAAGACAAACAATGGAGACAGCTCGGTAAATGAAGACCATGTGAAAGCAGTATGCCGCCAGATGCTTGAGGAGGTAGGGTATCCTGCAGTGTGCATTCACGACTCTCAAATCTTATTGCAAGTTGCAGCCCAGTGCAAGCAAAGTTCTAATTAGTAATTAATGCTAAAATGTATTTTATATGTTTCCAAAGTTATTTAATTAAAAAAAATATATTTTAAAAGTTAAAACAGGTGGCATTGTCAATAAACAGTAGACACTAGACATGTCAACTTGCACAACTAAGTGTCACAACTGAATACTTTTTTTAAGGGATGTTACCATTATGCAATAAACAATAATGACAATCTGGGCAATTTAAAACCATTTACTGTGTGTAACTTCAAACTGGATCAGTGTTGATAAAGCTACAATTGAAAATCTATCTGTTAAAAAATAGCTACTTGTATTTTGCAGGGTTGAATGAAAAGTGTCGAATGTACAATTTAGTGTTAGCATATCTACTTATTTGAAGGCTAAGAAGATGTACCCAGATGAAACAACAAGAAGTTCCACGCCAGATGTCTCAGAAAATTCTGGAGAAGTAGACAGCACAACAAGTAACTCTAATGTACTGCAGGAAAACAGTTTTGTAAGGCAGAACAAGGCAAGTTTTGTAAAAGTTACATAGGCAGATTTAGCCTGATGAATCTAACATTGTAGCCTTTGTCTTATATGTACTGGTTTTCTTTGCAGTATAAAGTATTTAATATCAAGAAAAGGAGAGGCTCAACAGACTCTGAGAAAAGCAACAAATCTATACCTCACAAAAAGGTACTCCAGGTTTTACTACCAAGATTGAATTTGTTGAAATGGCACCGTATTTAACCTATAACTGCAGATGAAAGAGACATTGTTATGAATATGACAGCAAGAATCATTTTCACAATTGTTACAATATTTTTCAACTCTTAGGCTGCGTACAGCTAGCACCAAATGGTGACCCAATTAAATTTCTGATTAATACTTTGAATGCTTTCAAAATTTTCAGAGGAAAGGTCGTCCACCCTTGCATTCTTATGGTACTTCAGGGTAAGTCGTATAATGTGTGTTCATCACATAGTGATTGCAGTTAAGTTGAAAGTATATCACTTGACTCATGTTGTCAATAGTTGTAACATTATGAACTTTTGTTATTTAGGCGGCTGACACCATCAAAAACGGGCAAGAGTGACATGGTAAGAAGGGAAGGACCAAAGGTATGGAAAATGCTCTTGTCAAATTAGTTATGTTGCTGGATCTGACTTTACATAATTAATATACATGTATTGCTTCGTGCAGTTGGCTTGGTCCGATTCTGATCACATTTACTGCAATATGACTTTATTCTTTCAGTGGGATCCTGTACGTCTGAAAGAGGACGCACTGTTTATTATGGGTGCCAAAGCCAACAAGTAAGTGCCACTGCTTGTCAAAATTAAAGGAGACGGGATATGCAACTTCTCTTGGATGAATTATTCTTCGATGTAACTTGCAGTACTAAAGCAATTTCTACAAGTAGACTATATTCAGTAATATTAATTTTATTTTTGCAGAGCTCTGGGTCTAGGACAAACTAGGGGAAGGCTTTATATCAAGCATCCTGATATTTTTAAGGTAAAGGAGACTTCATCAAATTATCATATAAAAGCTCATAAAGAATTCAACTTGAACCCTCTCTCCTATACTGCATTTATGTGTTAGAAAGCATAGCATTCATTGTCATTTTGTGACAGGGTGGATTATTCAGAAAATGCTTCCAATAATTTTTTACAGTACTCTGGAGACCAGGAAGACAAAAATTACCTGCATGAACATCACCACATGCCTGCCACTGGTGGAAAGGCTTATATGCTGCTGTTAGAAGATATAAAAGAGCTTTGTGAAAACGATGAATACAGGTAGGAGAGTTGTGCTATTGTATTTTGGCCTTATGCCACAATATAATGCAAGAAATGGGAAAGAGGCAGATCACAACATCATATTTAAATCCAGAACTATGCCATATGTTTCTCTGTGTGTATTTATAAATCGTATGTGCTTTCAAAACTACTTTCAGAGGCAACCCCGCCTTACAGCTTAATGAATTAATCGGTTTTCCTGTTCCATCCTGGATGCTGGAAAAAATGAAAATTCAGATGCAGGCTTCAAGGACAGACTTTAAACCAACTAAGCCGCCCACAATAAGCCTCCATAGTTCTGTGAGTAACATTTAGAAGTTTCTGGATTTTGGAACTCTTCTGTTGGCAATGGATTAAGCTGATTAAACTACAGTCTAGTATAGTACAGTACACTCTGTTAGAGCACCAGTGTCAGTACTTGCATGCGTGCAGTATAGGGCTCCATATTCGATAAATGTTTCTGATACAATACGTATCATTGATACGGTTGTTCGATATACGATACATATCACGACCCACTTAAAAGGGCGGAATCGAGCAAACAATTTTGACTATATTACAAATAGTATTATAAAAATTATTTAATTATAAAATCTAGTCAAGCATTTATTGAATATCTTGTGCTGTTTCTAAATTAACCATAGCATTTGTCATATACCGTAGATGGCACGACAGTTTATCGCGCAGAGCCGTAGAGGCCCTCTAATGGAAATTAATCGCACAATTTTGGCGGTTTTCTTGCATCGATATATATCATATGATACGCTTATTAGAATACCGGTTTTCAGTACGCTCATACAATACCGGTCTTATGATATTATCGTTTACCAGTGTGAAGCCCTAGTGCAGTGACAACTATGACCTATACTTTACTAAATTTTGTCATGTCCGTAAGGTGGAAACATCTTTAATGTTGGTACTTGAAAAATCTTGAGAGTAGAAAATGGGAAAAACTCTAAAGCATTGAATATAATTATGCGTGGTGTAGATAAAATTGGTTGTTTACTTTCTTGAGGTAGCTGCCCAATAGTCTATTAATTTTGCACCAGTGTCTGGGCTCTCTGCTGTGCTCATTAGCAAACTTAAGCTAAAATAGTGTTAGTTGAGGGTTTGTTTCAATTCAGTCATAAAGATATTTTATGTTTCATTACAGGGAGCAAATGATATAGATGAAAATGATCCGCCTCTACCATTCGCATCTCTGCAAGATAGTTCTCAAATATCAAAGGTATTGATTGTTTTTTTCAGCTTTTCGTTCATGCTTGAATGATTACTAAGTCTTACGGAATATTTTGTCCTTACAAGTCTTATTATAATAAATGTGTTTGTGAGAATCATTGCTTCCAATTACATAATGCATGCTTGAGATGATTGAACATCCCATAACTTACTAATGACAAAGGAAAGTTGAAAAAAAAAACCATGCGAAGCACATACAACTTTCTGCCTGCCACACAGAAACAGAACCCCACCCAGGGGCTTCTGACTGCCTGAGGGGTTTTCCCGCGATCACATGCACCATTCTTCCATGATCGTGCGAGATAGAAATTAATTGCAAAAACAACTTAGAAGTGAGAATGGTATTTTCAAATGGGGTATGTAGCAATCAATACAAAGAAAACTATTGTTTCCACAAGATATAAATCTGGACAGAATGACACCATGCAGACCATGGTAAAACATTTTGGCTTTTAAGCCGAGGGTAAAAATATTGAAATGTACATGGAAACCAAATGTGCACAAACATTGATGTGTAAATAGTGAAATAAGACTTTTTTTTTTTTTTTTTTCAGGGCTCACCTGCAAACACAGTGGACCTGCTTTCCACAGAAGATCAGGAGGAAGAGTTAGCAGCAGATGTGTCGCCCTTCCACGCCATAGGGAGTAATTTTGGTGATGTAAGTCCTGCCCCTGACGTGAGTCCGGCTCCGTCAGATCTGGACGGCATGGATGAGGATGCGTCATTCACTGCATTCATTAATGACTGAGTGAAGAACTCAGTCAATATACCATATGAGCTTCATTAATTTGCACCAAATGTCAGTTAGTCGCAAGAACAAGTTGTTGGTTGACTTCGTAATTCATAGCTTAACTGCAGTTAGGAATGAATGAAGTATATATATTACGAAGTTTAAAGAAGTTGTAATAAATATGTATTTATTTAAAATTATATTAGGCTTGAAAAACACCATGCACATTTTTTACTGTTTGGCCAACTGTATTGGAAGATAAGTTACATTTATATTATATCCAAAGAAGTATTATATGGTCGGGTTCATTGAAAATAATGCCTGGACAAGTTCATGGTAGAGTATTTGTTGAACATACATTGTATCTTATAAGCACAAGTTCACACTATTTAACATATTTCTACTTATTTTGCGATTTCTTCATTTTTCTTGATAAAATGTTGCTGACAGATGCTTACATTCCAAGTCCAGATTATTTAACTTCAGTTTGATGCTATTAGATCTCCCATTTATTGTGATAGGTTTGACTTGGGATTCATCACTTGATTTTCTTTGAAGTTGTAACTTTCGTGCACCATGAAATGCTGAATTTTATTTGGAGATGTATGGAGGTTGAAAAATGAACCTGTGATGTGTACAAGTGAAGTTTTCGTGCAAAATTTAGGTTAGCAAATGGTTATGTTGCAGCTTCTCTAGGTTTTCATTACAAATGTTTGTTGTACTTACAAGGTGTCTACTGCAGTTATACGAAAACCATCCTGTCTTGTTGGGAATAAACATGTAGGAGCTTTATTATTTAACAATAGGCTAGTTTTGTCCTCTTTGAAGAAATGTGACAGAGTAACTATGAGTCATTTTCTTTCAAAGTTGACCAGTTTTGTCAATGATCATATTAAATGCATATTATCATATTATATTAGTGTTCATATTTCTAAACAATTTGGCCTATGTAAGCTTGACAGAAGAAGGCAGAAAGTTGTGTCACATAATTTGTTGTCAGATAATGGTTTCACCTATTGTAGTTAAGAATAAGGATATGCTAACATTCACAGACCAGTAACTGTTAAAGATGGTATAAGAACTTAAGTTTTTGTAAGTGGAGTTTATAAGGGCTCACCCTAACTGTTACAGTGAGCCTCATGCCAAATTTGAACTGCTGGTCTACATTCTACAAATCATATGCCAGTTACAGTACGGAGTAATAAAACATATGGGACAAATGAAACTCACAGATGATAATAAGTAATCTTCAAAATATTGACAGTTAAGTAAAATATCACTAGACGAAGTCTTATAACAATCTAAATACAACCTGGACCCTCTAATAGTTATCAGGAGAATATCAGTAGCATCACCGAGACATGCAGATTGCTGGCCCGACTGGATATATTAAGATTGTTTGATGCAACTGATACTGTTAGTGTAAGCTACATATGGAAGCTTCTAGGATGGTCCAGGCAAGCTTAAAAACTAATGGAAGTATTTTTGTGTTATTACTTGGGTGAAAATGCTTTCAAATAAATTATCATTCGAATGTAGTAAATGTCAAAAAGACAAGAATTTTCATATTGTGATTAGTTACACATAGATCGATATGAGTAGAAATGAATTGGAATGAAGCACTTAATGAGAGTCAAAACGGGTGAGAATGCATAATTACCAAAATGTAGTGAAACTGGTTCAGTTTTATGACTTCAATGTGTCTTTCTGTAATACCAAAAGATGTGTATATCACTGATGTTGCTGTTGTTATACAACACAATGCATAATTGTACATATGACTGTTTAGTGCTCATTGTTTGTGAATAAGTACTCTTAACAGTGTATTGTTAATCCTGCCTCTGTAGCCAGTTGGTTGCGTGATGTGCAATATTAGAGCACATTATCCCTTTCCTGTAAGGGAAAATATTTAGATATTTTAAACTTTAACATGCATCTCATTTAAGTCTCGGAAACATATATTTATCATCAGTGGCTGGTTACCACTGTTGAAGATTTGTACATAAAATTTTCATTAAGTCAGTTTTTGACACATGTTTAAGCTGCACGCAATACACAGGGAACTGGTAAATTCTTTAAAAAAAAACTCTTTATGTAGATGTTTCGAATGTTTTTCATGTGAAGACTTGACATTTTGACGAGCAGTATTTTGTGTGAAGGTGTCTCGTATGGCGTAGTGACAGCTTTACCTTGGAAATATTACCTCATGTATAGTGACGTCTGTGAGCGAATGAACTTGTGTTCACTGTTAGGGTATTGTTAATGAGATGTTTTGTTCTGCTGGTTGACTTGTGTTATGCCGTTAATCAAATGTCACATGAAGGTATAGATGCTTAAGTAAGCTTAAACTCTCAGTGCTTAACTTCTTGAAGTCTTTACTCTTTTTTTTAACATTCTTGTGGAGTCTCAGTTATTGAAAATGTGTATGTTATTACATTGAAATTGTTATTTTATACTTATTTAAACAGTAAATTGTCAGTGAGGTGACAATTTTGGGATGTGTGGTCCTGCATGGAAGCACAACATTTAAGTCTAAACTGTTCTGTTATTTTAGGATGACAGATATTGTGAATTTCTTGTGTTTTAAAATATAAACAATTAGTGACAATGAGGATTGATCTGCATATTATGCCGAACAGTTTTTCTTGATTAGAACTCATAATTAACTCAAGCTCAATACAATTGAAATGCTGCCAACTTGTGAGTGAAATTTCCATGAGTCTCATGAAAATATTTTTTTTAATTAATTTAGATCTGGGAAAATGTAACTCAAAATTGCCTAGGTACATGTATGTATCAGCTTTTCCCCAGGGATTCACAAATTTTCCCTCACCAATTAAGGGTTGGCAACACTGCATTTTGGTTGTATTACTTTCTGATTTCCAGTGTATTCTTGTATATTAATTAATCTGATGAAATCAAATTGAAAAATAGTCAACTCAGAAATTCGCTTAGCAAACTTTTCCATGGTCACTAAATGTTTACTTTGTCTAAATTAGCTGAATTCAGGATTGTTCAATGAAGCACAAATTCACTCGCATTTGTGAGGTATATTATATGCATCATCAAAGGTGCCATTGGAGTTTTGTGAACATTTTGTTATATGTGTTATGTATTGAGTGATCAGTTGGTCTGTACTTCATTTCCTGGTGTTAATTCATGAACTAACAACAGGAAATGAAGTACAGACCAACTGATCATTCAATACATAACAATATGAGTATAGTTTTGAATGGAGTGTGCCTGATTATATTTTGGACTGCACGAGTGTTAATTAAAACAGCTCATGCATGCGCACATTATTTGTAGGAGTGTTGTGATAAATCACAATTTAATCTGGCAGGTTTCTTCATGCTAACACTTGATCTCTGTCATTCAAATCTGTTTATTCTGTATCTACTGAGTATTCACTAAAATTCAATTGTAATTGCTTCCTATAAGCTATGATCTGTTGCTGACTGTTGGGATAGATGAACATACATATTTGTTGCAGTTTGATTCTACAAATAAGTGGAGAGTTATAATATGGTGCATAGATTAGAATATCATAAGTTCTCTATGTGAATAACATGATCCTAAATTAATTATGTGGTCATTTTCTGATGAGATATATTTAGTAACTTTGATGTTATTTGTTCTATTATGGATGTAAATATTACAAATAAAACGTACTATCCAATTATGATTGAAGTACTTGTTATCATGAACATATTACAATTCTCTGTAAATAGCACCAAAGACTAGTACCCTAGGACTCAAAAACTGCATCACCTCAAAATGATGTATTATATGTTATTTTAAATCAGAAAATATGCATTGGTGTGAAATTAATTTATTTCAACATAAAGAAAGATTCACTATTTTAAACATCTATGTGGTTATCTGGAGTGAACACCAAACTTGCTGTGGTCCTAAATTTAAATGCAGGGTTGGTGAATTTAAATCGGGTCGATTTAAATCAATGATTTAATCCTGATAAAAACAAATTGATTAAAATCAAAATGCTGTTTTTACCACTTCTATACTTCTTTATATGCATGTAAATAGCAAAAACATTATTTAGTACCATTTAAAGTAAGAAATTAACAAAAGTACTTAAAAGACTTATGTTATTCTTTTCTATTCCATCAATTATAAAGCAATTTAGATCCTCACTGAAACACTGACAGTCAGCTTTTCGCTTCTTACTGAGTGAAGGATAAGAATAAACAAACCAATATCAATTATTAGTGCATTTAAACAATGCCATAACTGTAAATGTATGATAAGAATTATGTTGCTATTGTGCAACCTTTTAACAGTGTGATGAAGCAATGTCCTTTGAGTTATGATTATTATGACCTAGCTTTTTGCAGGCATTTTAAGCAGTGATGGAAGTGGGAAATGTCGGCCGGGGGAACTCATAACCCAGGACTGGCCGAATAAGATTGGCTCAGCGCAAAAATTTAAATTACAATACATGTAATTAGATTTCAAAAAAATATATTCATAACATGAATATCAACTTTTAAATTCATTTCATAGTATATGTATGATAGAGTTTTCTCTGTATTACTGACTAAATGGTATTTAATTAACATTGGACCCTGTTGGATAAGATTTTGAGACTCCCAGATGGGTTATGGTTATTGACAAAAAATTAAGGCTAAGGGTCATTATCCGATTGGAGGGCCATGGGTTGGCAGGTCATGTTATTCACCTGGACACGTGGTCCCAGTCAACCCTGGAAGGTTAGCTGTTATATCTTTAATGTTAAACTAGCTTGATGTAATTGTAACAGGTATTCAAAATATTTTATGACTTGCTTTTAGCAATATTAGTGCAAACTAATTATAATAACAAATGGTATAACATTTCAGAATATCATTCTTTCGTTATTTAAAAAAAAAATTTGATTTAAATCAAATAAATCTGATTAAAACAAAAATAAAAAAATTGATTTTTTGAAAAAAAATCCCCAACCGTTTAAATGCATTTTATTAGTGTTCATGGCATAGCACTGGAACCGCAGTCTCTTACACAGTAGTGTGGAGGGACCAACTTAAATATATATATATATATATATATATATATATATATATATATATATCATTTTATTCATTCACATGTAAATTCATGGAATATTATAATAAAACCCAACCACATAATGAAACCCATGAGTGAGATGTCTGGCGGAGGAACTCACGAGTGGCGAAGCCACAAGGGAGTTACGTAGTTCAATGAGCTGATCCACCACTGTGTTTGGGTTTTATTTATATCCCACACTTTTACAGATATTTTTAGCTGAGAAAAATAAGGAAACTAAGGAATTAATGTTTGGACCAAATTCTTGTACTTTTCATATTGATATCCCTACACAAACAGTGAGGATCACAAATCTAATTAATATTCATAAACATCTTAGCAGCCAATCACAGAAGAGAACCAAGCACACAGACAGACGTCACAACATCATCTCAAAAGTTTAAAGGCTTTTAGCAGAAAAATAGGCGTTTGATAGATTGTGTTAGTTATAGAACCTGTTTTGTTCATGTAGTATGTATTTCATGATTCATCAGTGATGCCACTGTGCATTTGGTCTCCATGGTGACAACGCTGAATGCCTACCTAGCTGTTTGAGTTTAACAGACAGTTTCGTCGGTAAAAACAAATCTCCGATACGGATAAACAACGAATTATATATGTAATGTCAGTAGATTTGAAACGAGGAGAGATTCAGCTTCAACCAGTCTTGATTTGGTCAAAATCGAACAAGAATTGGCGTGTGGATGTCAGACTTAATTAGAGATCAACAGATTTTTTTTTGTCTGTAAAAACGAGTCGCCGATACCAATCTAGCTATGACATATATAAAGGAACTGTTAGCAGATTTAAAGAGAAGAGAAATTGAGCTTCAAGCCAATTTTATTTGGTAAAAATTCGTCAAGAATTGACGAAGTTGTGGCCATTTTCCAGATTTAATGGGCAAAGTGAAAGTGAAGTCTCGTCAAGACATGACCAATGACCGCTACGGACAACTTTTAGTTTTCCAAATTTTCTTTTTTAAATACTGTAGCATTTCAAAACCTGTGTTCATGAATAGTAGTGTATTAATATATAATAGGCGAAGCTGTGATTTTAGTGTGAAAGTGAAACTGAGTGAAACTGATCAACCTAAAGTAGGCCGTATATAAATCAGGCCGGGATGGTGGAACACAATTTATTATAATTAGGGATGGTGGATCACAAAAAATACATGCATGGTTGTTCCATAGTTTTCTACGAGGAACACAGCCAAGGGATATACAATGAAAATAAGCATGACCCTGCTAAAATGTTGAATAAAAAATTAAGTCTGCCAGTGGTGGCGCTGCAGTCGATTTTTAGGACGGTGTCCTGGAATAAAGTTAAGGCTTAAGGGGTGACAGCTAGCTGGACTTAAACAAGAACGAAGACGTCTGTTAGATAGAACTGCGTCTGCAACTCTCTTCTGAACTAGATCAGACTTTGTACAACTGGGTGTCCGAACTTCATTGACATGGGCAGCGGCAGCAGTTCTATCCCCAATGATGTACATTTTGTGGTTATTGGAGCAGGCTACGGTGGCGTGGCTTTTGCCAGAGCTCTGAGAGATTCAGGTGCAAAATTCACGCTCATCAATGAAAAAGATGCCTTCCATCACAATGTTGCAGCAGTCAGAGCCGCGGCTGTTAAAGGTATGTATACCAGCTCCATGCTTATAGCTAGGTTATAGGTTAAGAAGCGGCTTGAGATAACCATACATGATAGAAGTGTAATCATTCTATATGACATAAAATCAAGAACTTCTCTACGTATAGAACTTTTAGAAGTTCTTGATAAAATTAATCCTTGTGTTTTGATAACAGTCAATGCATTGTGGACAGTGGCTGACCTTAATTAAGGACTGTCAGCATTTCTAAGACTTAGCTATGCATAGGCCCTCTCTATTTCTGTCCAGAGACCACATTATCTTGATTTCCAAAGTTCATTAGTTAGATAATTTTCTGTACCTATGCACTTGTGCGGAAGGAGGGGACCAACTTAGACCTGACCTAGCGTGACACAGGTGCGGGAACCAGTGAACCGGACCGCATGTCCGGCGTCTGAACAGCCACAAATTAGCGTGTGCAACCAAGCGGAACGATCGCGATTCTCCATGAAGCCCACTATTAAAAATTGGCTGGATTTTAATGCAATTGCAATCATGGTGGCATTTGATTAGAAGTGAAATGAAACTGTAGTCACTAGGATTTCATATTGATTCAAATTTTTTTCTGAGGAAGGCTGTAAGATCCCTCCCACCAGGAACTTTTGGCCTGTGGCCCTCGTCCCAAAATTTGAGGTATTTTTCCCATGGATGTATAATATCATATATATATATACATTGTATAATGAAATAACCATGGCTTAAGTGAATGCTATATATATTGAAATTGCACAGGTTTTTAGTATTCGGTCCAGCAAAAACTCATTCGGTCCGGCCAGAGTTACCACCTCCCAGGACCGAATGTCCGACAAAGGAAAATGGATCTTTGGGAAGACTGATTTAATATCTATAGTGTGAAAATGAAAAATGGAGAACTGAAGATTTTTAAAATGGTTATTACATTGATATGTTTCATGTCAAGAATTATCTCATTCACTCATTGTAAAATGCTAAAATTTTAAGGGTGTTCTTTCTATGCAATATTGTTTTCTTTTAGTATATTGCATCAATCATGGAGTCTATGACTCCATGCATCAATGCAGCATCATGTGTGTACGGCAGAGGCAGTCGCCCGACCCAGAATGTCAGCACTGGTCTGTGTGAGCGAGTAGACAATTAGCTCATTAAACAGGGTTTATTTTGCTCCACTTGCAATAGTGATCTAAAGCTGAAGGCATAATCCATAAGAGTGGGCTGGATAGATTGCAATAGACTCTATGGCATCTTCAATGGAAGTTTCAAGGCTGCTAGTCTCTCAACAATGACTTTGTAGATCTATTCCACTTTGATTTTGTGATGAAATGTGAATAATTTGAATTACTTAAGTAAATATGAATAATAACCCCACTTAATATTTCTTCATACATGTACCACATTATATATTATTTCAAAGTAATTGTAGTGTGAGCTGACGAGTTTGCATTTTGCTGGAAAAGTAGTTTGTGGCAAATAGAATCACCCTTTCTCTAGATTCTGATATAAAAATATACTTTCTGTCAATTTTCAAAGTTAATTATTTTGAGTAATATGAGTGTCATTGCAAGGACCAATGCTCCACACACTCCACCTGTGTGCCAGAAGTACCTCACTTGGGTATATTTATGAATTTATTAAGTACACCAGAAATATATATATAACATTTATGCTTTGGTTGATGATGTCAGGATTTATGTCCAAGAACTCTTGAGATTGTGCTGAAACTTGTCACCTATGAGGGCAATTCACTTGTTCTCTGAGGGCTTGGTTCGTGTTTATCTCTCCCAGTTATTTACTTACGCTTTACATTTGACTCATGCTAAGATACCCAATGGCCCCGGACAACATGGGTACAGATTAAAAAAAATTTGTTTGAAGTGTTTCACATATTAATAATATAGTTTTTTCATTAAAGTTGTACTGTATTAGGCCAAGTTAAGTTACCTGGCCAGTAAAACATGATACGGACCAGTACCTCAGTCAAGGTGGTGGTCTGTTTTGACGAGCTTTGGACACTGTAATGGGCAAAATCACTTCAGTTTACACAAAAGGTGTTTAAAATATTTGTACAAGTATTTTATAACTGAATTTTATGCAAACAATAATATTTATTTGGGTTGTTAGACCCCTGTCAAGTCGATCATGAGGCCCCCTGGATGCCAATTGCTGTCACATGATAATTATTCAAAGCTCCACTGTCTGTCAAAATTAATATTTCAAAGGATTGAAAATCGCCTCAAGGCACACTAAAATGGGTAAGCTAATGAATCCATCAGGCATTAATTACAAAAAAAATGATAACATTGATAGAAATCAAGACCAAAACATTGGAAATACAATGGAAATGGCATCATCATCATCCCTTGATTTGTTTACATATTGGATTTTTGATGGCATGAAAAATTAAATAATAAGGTGAAGTATATTTTATAGAGAAATATTGAACCCAGCAAGATTTTGGCCACTGTCATATTGAGTGATAATCCAGCTTTAAGGGTAAATGATACATTTTTATGGGTACATGGCTGGGTACTGGGTGGTCATGCATAGTGAGTTTTGTGAATATTGTGGGGCATGTTGGTAACTTGCATAATAGTATGACATATGAATCACCCAGTTGTTTGTCAAGCCATTTGCAATACATTGTACATATGAAGCTGTTCTTTTTGGCAATATAATAAATGACCAGTGCTGTAATACAGAGCTATAGTAATTTGTGTGTAGTGAAGCTTCAAGTCAAACCAATCACCCACAGAGTGTTCTCAGTAGTGGAAAATATTGGATGTCACTCAACCTGTATTTTCATTCTAAGAGTTACTGTGTCTTTCAACATGCTGCATGCTGAAATATTATAAACCTCGTTACAGTTTTATGCTGTCCCTTTTATGAAATGAAAAAACAAAAACGGTTAATTTGCCCAGTTGTGTAGTGATGCATACAATACTATAATAAAGTTACCACATGTTTATTTTGGGAATACAGGAAGAAATTCCTATATTATCAAAATTGACATGTGGTAACGATTTTATGATGCAACAATGCCCGTATCACCTGATATTTATAGCTAAATGGTATATCTATATATATTGGGATATGTATTTCTATATTGTTTACTCAACATCTCAAATAAGAGGTGATGTGTGAAGTCTTTGGTCACATGATTGTGTATAATCATGAAAATGTGAGCACATTTTACGTCATCATGTGACTTACTGTGCCAAAGTTTAGGTTGGTCCCAGGGTTTTGGTCACATGGCCATAGTCAAGATTTAAGGTCTTGACATATGCTTAAGGAGACCTATCTTCAGGGTTTACAAGATACCACTGTATTGCTATGCACGGTCTGCCACAATGATGTGCTGGATCTAATTACCCTGTCCAGTCCTAACCTTTGTATTTAAAACTAGTCTTGCTTGACCAGTGACCAAACCCTGAATGTTGTTACTTATTTAAATAATGTGTAGAAAACCCACTGATGCACCAATAATCATATGATAATAATTCTAATAGTCAATAATATAATGGGTAGTTTTCCATGATTAGAAAAAAGTTATGTGGCTGCATGTTGCAATGGAACTACCAGTCCACAAGGAATGTTTTGAGGGTTTTGTTGCCTGATGTCCTATCTGGCATATCTCATTCATCTTGACAGTATTACTAGATAATTTATTATCTCATTTATCCACGAACTTACAGTAAAATACATACACAATGTTGGCCAATGACAAAGGCCACAACATTAATTCATAACATGGTATTTAATTCCAATGCAAATGCCTGCACCCTAAGTATGATTATCTAATAATTAATGATAATCTTAATGATGGGTAAACCTAGGACAAGGAACCAAGATTTGTAGATATCATTAGCAGGTTAGATCATTTCATTAACCCATGTTAACTCATAAAGTTTGACCTTATAACACAATGGCTGATGATCCTCTTCGGCAGTTGACAATCTGTCATCCAATACTAATGTGTAGTACTGTAATAGTATTATGTTTGCGTTTGGCACTGTTCATTTTTGAGAATTTTGCAAATACTTCCTGTGGCTAGGAGTAAAAATACTCTTGGAGTGGGAATCGAACTCTGGTCCCTGGGACTAAAAGTCAGAACGTTAACTATTATACCAAAGAGTCACTCTCTGGTGCGAGGGCAACATTTTGCTCACACCAGGACCACAACACTACATATACCTGTTATGTTAAGAAAATATCCTTCATTTTATTTTTGCAGGATTTGCGAAGAAAACATTAATTCCGCTGAAAGAAGTTTTTGGGGAGAATTTCAAACAAGGTCGAGTCGTGTCCATCGACAACAACAACAAACTCGTAAAACTAGAATCAGGGGAAGAAATAAAATATGACATGCTGATTATTGCCACAGGATCTACTGGGGGGTTCCCAAACAAACTAACCAACCAGGATGCCAAGACTGCCACTATAATGTATGAAGAAACTGTCACAAAGGTAAGAAAAAAAACTTATGGCTCTGGTAATGAAAGAAAAATGTAGTTTGACCACTGTATTGTCTCTTGTGTTTATCTGTTAAAGTGCTGGAACATTTTAGAAAAGGTAGCTGGGTTAGCCCCTATAGCTCGCCACGAGAAGCATCAGTTTGGCCCTGATTATTGTAAAATTGAGGCTTCTACTTTCAGATAAATTTCCTGTTATTCATACACTTATAAATAAGAATGGACCTATACAATTTTTAACACTCATTTTGAAGGTTCATATTCAATCAGATGTTGGCCTGTACAGACTGTACTAAGAAAAATGTTGTTTGAATGGTCGTCCAGTCATTAGGACAGTAAAAGTGCCCCTCCATTTTAAGCTGCCTCTCACCTGCCAAGGGCACTTTCTGGTACATGTACCATATTTAAAAGTTCATTTCTACATGTAAAAATCCATTTAAAAAAAAAAATTTGTCTGAACTTTAATTTTTCACAAGCATTGCAGAGATTTGTGATCACTATAATAATTGATTGCAATTTGAGATAAGCAAGCAATTGATTTTGACAGTATGGGTAATGCTTATGCATCATTAAATTCTTCAGGCACTTGAGCTTTTGAAGCACTGCCACAATGTTACGATGTAAATAGTTCATTTCCAAACCAATCAATTTTTTTTTATAATTACAGGTGGAAAGAGCAAAGACGATTCTTGTCGTTGGAGGAGGGGCCACAGGAACAGAACAGGCATGCGAGATTGCCACTAAATATCCCGAGAAAGAAGTCACTCTCATTGCATCACGAGAGAAACTGATCTCAGACAAAACTAATAATAATTTCCAAAAAAAATTGAACTCAATTCTTGCTCGATTGAAAGTCAAAGTAATCAGAGGTGAGAAAAACTTTGGATTCTATTTACCAAACCTTGCTGTCCAAAAAATAATGAAAATAAATATGAAGGTAGTGGTTAAGCTGACTTCTGTAAACATACAAAAAAAGATATATTGTTTGATTTTCATAATTACCGATAAAATGAACATATGCTGTATGGTGAGTATATACGATAGTAGATGACTATTTAAATGGATTGAGTTGATTCCTCTGTAATAAAAATACATTGATTGCTTGACTGGCAGTGTATATCAATTTTATCATATTTTTCTCATCCTTCTAGGAGAGAAGGTAGTTGGATTGCAAGATATAGATAACATCGCAGTAGGACCGATCAAAATAACAACAGACAAAGGCACAGAGCTTGAAGTTGACTTGGTCCTTAAATGTGTTGGAATTTGGGTGAACAGTCATGCCTACAAAGACAGCCTGAGTGAGTCCTAGATATTTTACTAGTATGCTCCAAGATATTTGGGTCATTAGTGACGTGGGTTTGCAGAATTAAGTCACAATGGCCCATTCCTTGTCATTAGGCAATGGAAAGTGATTCATGCATCATCCATGTATTTATTTATCTAGAAAAATGACATTAAGCTAAAATGGTTGAAAAACAAGAAATGTTCTTACTTCACAGACAACACTAGCACACTTTTTTGTTGTTGAAAGATTCTTAGGATTTCTTGTGTTATCAGTATAGATAAGATGAAGAAATAGGACAAGGACAGGTAAAATATTCAATTACTGGTGCTAGATAGTTTCCTCATTGCATCATAAATTTGAAGCAGTGTTATTAGCCGTTTTCTGCTTAGTCATGCAGCATCTTACTATGCTTACACTGCACCTTAATCTGATAAGATTAAGCAAAAAAACTAAACACATGAGGCCTATGTAACACTACACCACTTGTATCCACCAAGGTTAGGCATGCTGTGAGATAATAAAAACTTCATAATTCTGAGGCTTATTCTTACGAAATGTTCATTTTGTATTTTGTACATAACTCCATGTAAAATCAATCCTGGATGGCAAAGAAATTCTTCATGTTGTATTTTTTTTGAAGACCACTGCACATTTGAAATTTGCAGCTGCAAATCAGATTGAAAGCCATCTATAATAGTCTAATACATTGTAGTTGGAAAATTAAGCTAACTGAAGAATCTAGCAAAGACAAAAACTGAAAGAGCAATCCAGGATTAGATCCCATTTGATTGAAGCCTTCAAGTTATCTAATTAGGACCAAGCCTACCCTAAATTTTGTTGATACATCTGAATAATGAGCTTTTGGATTAATAATTTTTTTTTATCTACAAAGGTGAAAGTACGGATGAGAAGGGTCAACTCAAGGTCAATGAGTACCTCCAAGTTGAAGGTCAGGACAACATTTATGCCCTTGGAGACTGCACCAACAATGAAGACAAACTGGCATTTGCCGCAGGAGAACAGGCCAACTTGCTCTACTCTAACTTCCAAAAATTTTACAAAAGACAAAAATTGTCACCATGGCAACCAGGTGAGTGTAGTTTGTATTTTCACACTGCAATGTTTATTGCTGTCGAAGCTTCCACAAACAACTTTGTCTAATGATTTTATAGTTCCACAAAGAGAATGTACCGTCATAAAATATAACGGCATTTGTGGGGTACATTAATTATTACGGTTCTATCTAAGAATACACAGAATTAAATCATTCATTAATGCACAATTGTATGATAGCAACATTCAATAACACCTATGGGTATTAAAGTGGCTTCAATAGAGTTTGTGTATGGTTTTGCAGGACTTGGGGAGGGTATGAATTACTGAAGGACGGAAACGCTTTTACTTTATATATAGTGCATAGAAAAAGTATAGTGGTAAGAGTAAGAGCAAGCCCAGATTTCTTACTGATGTTTTCCTTTAATATCAAAGATTAAATATACAAAGATTTGATATGTCTTCATTTGCATAAGCCATCCACATAGGATAGGGGGATTGTCAGAATGAGTGAATAGCGTCCCTTGTGATAGTGATGTCACAAACACCACAATTGCCAGTGACAGCTTTGTGATTGCTTTTTATCGTGAAACAATATTTCTGCGGGATTGATATACATGTATTGCGAAAACTAACCCTGAACATGCTGATATTGGTTCAATTACAGTCCTCTCTGGATATTAACTTGGTGCTTAAACATTAAAAAATAATTTTTTTTTAGAAAAAGCTGTGAAAGTTGTCGCTGCGGTGTCACTCGGTCCCACTAGCGGCCTGGCTCAGCTCCGAGGAGGACAGATACTCCCTGAATTCGCAGTTAAAATGTTGAAGAGCACGGATATGATGGTGCCAAAATATTGGAAAGAAAATGGACTACCTGTGCCAAAGTAATGGTCAATTACATATTGCGTCTATGTTTTCAATGTTGGAATTGGAATTTCAGTATCTGTTTCATCCCTTCCACAGAACTTCTACTTATATATTATTGTGAAATATTTAATGAAATGACAATCAATATTCTTTTATGCTACCGCTTTACTGTAGCCCATCATGCATGCCGTGTATATATATATCCCATGTGCAGTGATTCAACTACTCGCTGTCTGGAATCTACTCTGGATGCTGAGTCCTGGTCATGCAAACTCTGACCAATCATAAGAGCAAAACAGGCATAGTGATATTGTTCATTCATTCTGATTCACTAATATCGAGAGAGCACTGAGCAGCGCCTGCCACAACTATTGGGTCACTCAGCAGACAGTATTTACTCCAAAAGAATTTCATTTGTATCTTTCTGTGCTTTTCAATGCGGTCATACAGACAAGAAAGTAATGTATAAATATTTATTTTCTCTACACTGAATAAAGATACAGAAAGATAAGAGTCTGACATACAAGTTCTTTTTAGCATCTAGCACAGTCATAAAGTTTGAGACTGCGCTGTCATAAGCAAAAGAAGAGTACATAACAGACTAAAATCCTAGCACATCTTACATCTTGTAGACAAATTACCCTGTACAAAAACATTTATATGACAGGCATTAAGCAATTCATAATGGTTAAATTCATAATAACAGAGATCACTAATTTTGTCACCCATCCAACACACTTAACATTATGTAAGTTGCAACATTTTAACTAATTACACAAAAATGGTTTAACAACAAACTTCAACAATAAAAGTTAGTCAAGTAACAAAATAAACATATTGTCTAAGTCTTTAGCTTACAATTTGGACTTGGAAGACTTTGATTTTTTCACAGCTTCTAAAATTTCTGTAGTGTTGGCATGATCACCAAATTCAGATTCTCTGTGTTCAAACAAGATTCCTTCATCCCCGGGGCCCACAACGAAAACTCCTGCAAATATTAGGAAATGTTTCAAATAAAAATTCACAATCTTCATAACATAGAGTGAACACACTGAACAGTCGGTTACGCATTAACAACTTGCAAGGTTTTTGAATATTCTTGAAGCTTAGCATGTGTTTGCTCCCAACAAATGCAAGCTACTGTCTCCTACTTTGCAAGTTCGAAATGGTAGCATCACTCTTCTTGTTGAAATTTCAACAAATTCTTTGCAATATTTGCAAGTTTATTTGAAGAGAGTGGTAGAAAAATTATTCGATTTACATGTTGATAATGCCTAAAGTAGAAATTCAATCTCAATACATTTTAATCATAAGGAAATTTGGATTTTCTATGTTACATTAATCATAAGACAAAAATCATACCTCCAAGCAGACGTCCCTCGCCTGCTACATTTCCATCAACACCTTTCTGATAAGCTCTAAAAAAAGACCTCCATACTGAAGCACGAATGAAACCACTGAGAAACATCCAACGCTCTTTGGGACCATAAAAACGCCTCTGGAAAGAAATTTGGACCATTGGTATATCTATCTGCCAGACTTAATTAAAATATATTGTTTATTATTCAGATATAAATATAAGAAATTTTTGAACAATGCATTTCCTCTCTTCAATTTAACTAGGTCATGACAATAAATTTTCATTTGGAAGTTTTAGACAAGGGCAAGTCTCAGGACATCGTTAACTGATTCACATGTCAATGCTGACCGTACTTATAGGTTGAAGCCAATTCATCTATTAAACATATAAACAGCTTCACAATATGGAAAATTTCTGAAGATTACCTCCCTGTCCAGGAACATTTCTCCTTTCAAGTAAGGTTGAAATTCTTTGTGGCCAAGCCTTTCGTGGACGACTGCGTACAGGTTGAACCCTCGCGCATCCAGTTCAGGCTTCAGAGAGGAAAGCCCTGCGGCCTCCTGTTAAAATAGAGTTGACATTAAATTTTGTTCTTACTCCCTCCATTACTATGGTCACAAGACTCGCAACAGGTAGGTAAATGTTCAATTTTCCATTTATGAGACAAATTTGGAGTGGAAACATTGAACATTAGTCCAAATATATATTCAAAAACCAGCTACTATATAATATTTGAATGTAAAGTTTAGAAATGAATACTTGCCTCTCTGCACAAAAATCATCCAGGCCGACGCACGGCCATTATCACTGCTCCTTTTTCTTTCCATAAGTCAGATGCCTGAAAGATGAGTAGATTGATTAAGTTGTGAATGTCTGTGCCATATTTTTGCCAGGCCGCTTAATATTTTAATATGAGACTCAGTGATAAGTCAATGGAAATTCTGATGAGAGGAGCAGAGCACGGGATTGTGGACTTTTACCCCTTTTAATTTCGGTAAACTCCGCACTTAGCGCGGGTATCCTGCTAGTACCTAATATAATCTCGGCAAAATGTTAATTTATCTCAGGATTAGTTGAGACAATTTCAAATCCCTAAATTACTCATTTTACACTTGTACAACTTGAGCTGAGATGGCTAATGCAACGTACAACTGTAAATGCAACTTACTTGAAATTTATGTTTGTTCTCATCAAGTGTGGTCAGTGTCGTGGCAGCCAAATAGTCCAAAGTAGCCTTCTGACTGGACAACCAGAGGCTGGTCGGCAGGTTGCATAGGACCGCAAGACCTGCTACTACAGCGGCAGTTCCTTTCATTAGGACTCCCATTGTGATGAAGTTGCCCATTTTTACCTATTGCACCTGAAGAAAGAAAATGAATCAAGAGTATTAATACTGATCACTTCACCGAAAGAGCACAAACTCGAAGCACATTTGGAATTCAGAAATAAGACTGAATAGGGAACAACCACTTTGTGCCTATAGTCCCAGGTACCAAATACAAAAATACCTGTGCAAAAAAAGATCCAAAGCACATCAATTTACAGTATGCATAAATTCTCAAGTCACAATACAAATTTTGCAAAAGTTGCTGTAGAGGTATGGTAGGCACTTTGTACTCATATAAGGAACCCAAAGAAATAGATAATACAGTGATTCTAGGTTTAGGGGGGGGGGGGGGATCACTATATATGATATCAATCATTACACAAGTGTAATAAAGCACTTACAAATCTGACATCGTTTAACTTGCATGTCATAATAATGATCTGTGAAATTACCACACCTAATTCACTGTCAATGATTTGTTTGTCCGACAAGACATTTTGAAAAATTCTTTTTTTTTTTTACATTAAATTAGCCAAACAAAGTTTAACTGTGCCTCCCTCGTGAGTTTTAAGTGCATCAAATCTCTTATCAAATGACATTCAAGGAGCCAATACATAGGGGCCTTTATGTAATTGCAAGGGACCAATAAATTTACCTTATTTATACTATTAACAGTTGAAGTCTAAGCTTCATCACAATGCAAGTATCAATACTGCAACTTGGTACTTCAATTCGACGAGAGTCCAACACTCCCTATTATTCAATCAGGGAAAACTGCAAACACTAGCCATTGAATATTGTCATTTATTGGCTACAGTCATCTATAAATTTATGTAATATTTTCCCTAATAGAAAAATATTCTCTGGCATACAGATGTCCAGGAACTGGATAGTTATCCATGCAGTAACAATTAACCAATGTTTGCTAGGAATCAATAGCCAAAGGAACAGGCTATCCAATGAACATATGATGAATAGACTATCTTCCATATGCTACTATTCTGTATAGCCAGTTCCTAGACATTCATGTCATATTTTACATCATAGAAGAACATTCTCTGACATACAAATGTCTAGGAACTGGATATTTATCTATGCAGTAACAACCAATATTTGGTAGGAATTAATAGCTAAGGGAATAGGCTATCCAATGAATAGAATATCATCTATATACTAATATTCTTTATACCCAGTTCCTAGATATTTATGTCATATTTTCCCGGATAGAAAATACTCCCTGTCATAAAAATTTCTAGGAACTGGATAGTGATCTATGCAGTAACAACCAATGTTTGGTAGGAATCAAAAGCTGAAGGAATAGGCTATCCAATGAATAGAGTATCATCTATATGCTACTATTCTATATACCCAGTTCCTAGACATTTATGTCAACCTTTCCCCAACAGAAATATATTCTCTGGCACACAAATGTCTAGGAACTGGATAGTTATCTATGCAGTAACAACCAATGTTAGGAACTATCTAGGTTCAAAACATGTAGGAACTATGTGGAAACTATGTAGGAACTTAAGGAAGTATCTAGGAAGTATATAGGAAGTATATAGGAACTAGGTTCAACACATGTAGGAACTATGTAGGAAATGTAGGAAGTATCTAGGAACTAGGTTCAACACATGTAGGAACTAGGAACTATCTAGGAACTGGAACCTAGGAACTAAGTTCAGACATCTAATAACAACAGCAATGCAGCCACACAGAACACATCTATTACACTGGGATTCAGCAAAATTCGCCACAATCAGCGAAATTCACCACCTTCAAAAGTCAATCTAAACTTGCTATTTGTGGATTGTCACCATATGAAAACATTGCTAATTAATGTGAAAACCTAGTTTTTCAAAAAATTATTAAATTTTCAAACTGTAATTGCATAATTTCAGAGGTTGCAAGGGTGGCGAATTTCACGGATTCCAAGTGTAGTTCACCCTAGAGATGAACCTGACAGAAACACCATTTGTGAATTAATTTATAGCATCCCCTGCAAGTCATGTACCAGTGTTCACATAGGAGAAACAGAAGATGTCCAGGTGTAAAACTGGAAGAACATAGAAAAGACTAACACCATCATTGGAAGAAAGTACACCAGAGCAAAAAGGGTGCAGTCAACATCAGAAGTCAACAAATTTGCTTATATATATATCCATTTACTGACCACGCAGTGCAAGAAAACCATGTAATAGACTGAAAAGGAGTTAAAATTGTCTATAGAGAAAGCCAAAGATCAGTGCGACAAGTGAAGGAGACCATTTGGATAAAGAGAAATCATCACACCATGAACCGGGATGAGGGGGCCTATCATCTCAGCCATGTTTATGACTGTTTGGTCACAAATTCCATCTGTCACCAACAACAACACTGTCTAGCCCATCATGAATCCAACAGAACTGTATGTTGGTGAAACGTTACCAAGGTAAAAACTCGTTTGTAAAAAGAGAACTCTGCATATGTATCAACACCATTTAGCTTTTAAAATATTTCTACAAATGGATTATCAAACTCTACAAAAAAAGTTACTTTAACAAATGACAGAAAGGTTTCTCATTTATAGCTTTCCACATTGATGTATCTGAAGAGAGTGTTTCTTGGCAAACCTCTTTTGGCACGTTGAGCATTTATAAGGCTTAGTATGAGTTTTGATGTGGGTCTTCAGTGCTTCTTTGTGAAAAAAGGATTTACCACACTCCGAACATTTGTGGGTACGCTGGCTAGAGTGGATCACCAAATAGGATCCCAAAGAGCTTCTGCAAGTGAATTGTCTATTGCAGGTGTTGCATGTTAAGGGTTTAACCATGCTGTGTGTTAGCAAGTGTGCCTTCAAACCGTCCACTCGAACAAATCCTTTGTTGCAAATGGAGCACTTGTGAGGCATCTCGCCCTCATGGATCCAAACATGCCTTAAAAGCTGGTCCTTCCACAGATTTTACATTCTACTGGCTTTTCATCAGTGTGCAGCCTCATGTGGCAATGAAGCGCATCTTTTCGAGTAAACTTTTCCCCTGCAAAATGAGCAACTGAAAGGTCTTGCACCAGGTGTGTCCTGATGTGAGACACCAAGGCAGCTTTAATTTTAATCGCAGCTCCACAGACTTCACAACTATGCGGCCGTTCACCCGAGTGAGTGCGTAGATGCATTCTCAGACTCCATTGATGTGTGAAACTATCCCCACAAACCTTACATTTAAAAGGCCTTTCACCAGAATGTGCTCTCGTATTCGCCTTCAGCAGTTGCTTCTGGTCATATCCCTTTCCACATATGGAACATTTGAAGCATCTTGCACCTGCATGTCTGGACTGGTGCACTTCCAAGCAGTCTTTCCTCACAAATTTTCCCCCGCAAATCTCACATATAAAAGGCTTTTCCCCAGTGTGAACTCTTTCGTGATTCTTAGATGTTGTGAGATTATAAAAACTCCATTCACAGAATGACCAATCGTAAAATTTCTTGTAATTGAAGTCAGTTCAGGCAGGTAGATGCAGCAAAGGCAATCCCATAGACACTGCATTTATGAGGTCCATCCTTTGTCTTGCTCTGATGGTTCCTGAAACTGGCATTTGTTGTAAACTCTTGGCTACATTTGTCACATTTATATGGATTATCGCCACTGTGCACATTTAAGTTACTATCATAAGTAAACTTCTTTCCACATATTGGACACACAAATGGCCGTTCTCCACTGTGAGATCTCTAGTGCCCTTACAGTGATGACCTAGATGCAAATCTCTTCGCACAGATGATGCAGCCATAAGCCTTCTATCGAACCTCTCCAGCATGTTGCTTCATGTGACTTAGCAAGGTGGCCGGACGCAAAACATCTTTCTTACACATAACACAGGAGTAGGTTTTCCGGTCTGCCTTTTCAAGGCGAGTCTTGCAATGTGTTTTTAATTCACAACTACTGAAGAAACTTTTCTTACACTCTGGGCAATGGTGAGCTCTCACTCCAGTGTGCCTCAGAACATGCATTTGAAGACCTTGATTAGTTGAGACTTCTAAACCACAGATGGAGCATTTGTAAATTTCTCTCTTTTTAGGCATACTGTTGTGCTTCTGCATGTAGGCATTCCTTGCATAGACCTTCAGTGGACATCTCTCACAGCAGTACGGCATTTCATTCTTGTGAATTCTGATGTGTACGGTCAATCGTTCCTTCAGCAGTCTAAATCTTCTTGCACAAATAAAACACTTGTGATGTTTCTCGCCTGTATGCTTGGTTAAAAGCAGGTTCAGGTCAGGCACATATGGGACATTTGTAATCAGGCTGACCAAAATGTTGTTTCAAGTGAATATGATAGCTGTTTTTTTTGCAAATCGTTTATCACTTCCCATTTTACTGGCTTTTCTCCAGTGTGCAGACGAAAATGCAAATCAAGGCAACTATTCGATGTGAACCTTTTACTACACAGTACAAACAGAGCATGCATACCTCTTATCCCCTTCATGTCTCCTGATGTGTATTTTCAAGTACTTACTCGTCGTAAACTTCTTTAAACACAGATGGCACTCATGGACTTTCTTATTTTCATGCTCTTTGGTGAACTTTGAGAAAATCTAGTGGTCAGCAGACTCTTTGTCGTAGATCTTTCGTTCTTGTTTTGTATCAGTATCTGTAATTTCATCTCTTGGGGGGCATTTTGCAATGATCTGAATGCTGTTAAATTATTCTTTAGGGTGATGTAAAGTTGAAGTGAGGGTTTCAAACTAAGTCTCTTAATATAACGTCAATTTATGGGTATGCTGTCTTCTTCTCCCACAAAGATTCATCAATTTCATCAAGGACCTACACAACACTTCCTTCAGGTACATTCTAACATCCACACCTGGAAGACATATAATTCCTGTGCAACAAGCACACAAAAAAAACAGCTATAAAACCATATCTAGACAATTAAATATCACAATTTACATTTCCGTATTTCGCTGTTTCGCCTTTAACTTTAAGTATGTGACGCTACTCATATTTATAATCCTTTTAATACAGAAAAGACATTATGGAAATTTATTTGGAGTGTTAAGTTTCTCTGACAGAAGAATAATGTTGTTAGTTCAATTACACTTGATTATATTTCAAGTATTTCTGTAAGCAGATTTTTCAAACAATGAACAAAAAGATGAAGCTACCTGTATGCTTCTTAGTGGAAGGTTGGAAGCGGTGTCGGGTGCAAGTGTCCAAAGTCACTACACTATGCACTTTAGTGTTGTTGTTTTTACATGTCCAAATCTATGTATGTGTCCTTGAGATTTTTACAATTTATAATCAGGAAAGGTTGAATGACAAAAAAAAACGTAGTTCCGATTTCATAGCCCTTAAAAAGTAGGGTCAATAGGTCGGACAAAGAATCTGCCTAAAAGTTTAAAATTTCCAAAACCTATACTTTCTCAATATGTGCTGAAACTATGTGAATATAAAAAAGCTACCATTGTCAACATCAAGTAACTGAAATTTGTGATTATCAGCTAAGCTGGCTGAGCTTCAGCAGTTTTGTTGTTCAGACCATAGTAGCATTCAGACAGAGACATGTTATGATCATTAATTTTCATTAAAAATGTTAGAATTTCATGTGGTAGATAAATGCATGCTCATTTCAGATTGGAAAAGCAAATAATCATTTGATATACATAATTATGTAGCATAATTTCCCAGCTGACAAAATATTATATGACCAGTTTTTAATATATTTTTTTAAAGAACAAATGGTGAATTATCATATCTTTTCAGGTCAACATATTCCAGGTCAGCACATAACCCATTAAATGGGTCATTCCACAAAAACGGTGCACCCCCTCCCTGTCCCTCAACTTTCAAATGTGACTATAACATGCAAAATGGTTATACAAATATTTTATTTTATTTTTTTTAAATATGTTTATTCACACACATGCATAGTAAGATACAATTCATGGTGTATAGTATAAAAATATTGGTAATTAATATATATTGTAAACGTTATAAAATTTTAAAAACATAACAGATAAAAACAAAAGTGAATAAAACAAATACATAAGTGAATATGAATGTGGTATGATGATGGGCAGACCAATGTTAAGATATAAACACGTTTGGCTCTTTTTGCTATAAAAGGCAGCAAAAAGGGCATGTACCACATTTTATATATCTCTTCACCCTGCCAAATATGAATGTAAGTTAAAAAATCATTCATGATATTCACATTTATTAGAAATCATTTATAATAACCACATAAATATGAGTTTGAATTTTGAACTGGCTAAGAAAATTGTGCAATATTTGCAGTTTTAGTAACATTATCCATTTGTTTAAGTTTTTCCACAGAATTAATGTCCCTCCTGGTATTAAAATGCCGCTAGACAATAAACATCTTACACAATTCGAATAATATTTGAAGAAAAGAGTTTATATTGGCAGGGGGTGACTTTATGCAAATACTGAGTGTTGAGGTTAGTCAGACACTGTTGCATTCAATTGCACATTAGGAATACGAAACAGCCTTAAAAGATCCATCCGGATTTCTGCTCTTATCATTTATCCTTTTCAACACCAGGTGGAGCATAAAGTTACAACGCGGGAATGTTGGTGTCGCCCTCTGGAGAGCACCGAGTGAAAGAACTGGTAAAGATGTCAGGCGATCGCAATGGACCACCTTCTAAAATCGTCAGGCTCGGCGGTATCGCTGATAAAATGTATGTATGTCATTCCTGATAGTTGCTATAAACTTACAGTGCAACTGTCATGAACTGCTGAGCAATACTTTGCGGCGAACTCCGTTGCTTTTCCACCAACACGTGAGCCGCCGTGCATGTGCATGGCATTTGCGGTCAAAGCAAGTGAATTTTATGGAATTTCTGTGAAATTACATGAGCAAGACAAAATTAGAAACCCACCTCATGTTGTCAAAGTGCAGAAGTGTCTAAGGCCGCTTATCTGCTCTGGTGCATAAGTTCGTTCGGGGGGTCGAAGTTCGGTTTGTTGATTCCCAGGGATAATGGCCGACCCTGAAAGTAGGTCAAGTGATAGACAGGGTTTGGAGTGATCCATTTTGTTCAGGGGGGCTTCAAGTCGAAATGTCAAAGTTATGTGCTGTGATGTTCGAACTGACACATAAGAGTTAATAAATCGTATATAACAGAGACAAATCACCCGTTTTACAGCTGATATGGGCGTTTTGGAAGAGACTGAATATATTTACCAAAGATAGTGGTCCCAACCCCCTTTTTGAAATTCATGGACTGGTCCTGTGTCAACTCACTGGGTCCTATATAAACTGCTCACAACTGAGTACCTGATCTCTGTGAAAGTTGTAGTGAAACGAGCAACATGGTCAAGTATGTGCATGTCAAATACTTTTATATTATATTGACTTGAGAGGTGTGGCAATTAAGGTGTTCTAGTAATAATAATATGCCTTTTGCCAACTTTGCTGATGAATGACTCGATATATATTATTAATATCAATATAAATGCATTGATTACATGGCAACATAGTGATGCTGCACTGAGATGCTCAACGATATGTTTATTTAGCATGCTATTGAAACGTTTGCCATACACAATCAGAATAACTTCATCCCACAAGCTGTGTAGAAAATATTTTATTTGTGTAGAAAATATTTTATTTTTCTAAACCTACATGCATTCATAAAATTATCATTGGTAAATTTACTTAATTGATTATTTATTACATTGATTTTGTGTTTTCAGGGAAGGTATTTTGTTTGCCCTGGGCAACCCTTTGCTGGATATCTCAGCTGAGGTTACCGCAGAATTTTTAAAAAAGTAAGTAACACAAATTTGCAAAATTTTTTATCGCAATTAGCTGAAGAGTTCAGCCTTCAGTTAGGTTTATTTGTAGTACTTGGCAGAAAATTTTGTGATGTGTAGCATTAAACTATTTTTTTTTTTTTTCGTTGAAATAATACAATGATATTACAACAGCATGTTAAATTATGTATGCCATTTTGCGGGCTTTCAGGTTGTCATGCTTTGTACTCGATCTTTATTGATGTTGCTGTTTCATACAGTGTATATGTACAGGCAAAAAAAAATTGAAAAAAAAAATTGAAAGAATAATTTGAACTCCAGATATTGTATAATTGTGTAACTTAAAATGTACTTGAAAAATTTTATATTTACATTTACATTCAGGTATGACTTGGAAGCCAACAATGCAATCCTTGCAGAGGAAAAACACAAGTCAATGTGAGTATCAAAATGATACAATAAAATTTATTTTAAAATTCATAACAGATAACTACATATGTAATGGATAGTAAATGACCTGCACAAACCCTGGTTCTTGTAAAATAGAAGCCAGATTTTACCAGTCTTCACCAAATGATTGCTATAAGAGGAAAATATTTAGGGAAAAGTCAGGGTATTTCAAGGTCAGGCAAAAGTAGGGGAATTTTTTAAATTGGAAATCTGAAAAATACCAGTGAGATGTAATTAAAAGGTACCAGCAGGGAAAATTAACGTTTTCTTTGCCCACACATATGTTGAATGCTTGCAATACTCCTGCTGCCAAAAAAAAATAATAACTAATTTATTGAGAACTTCTATGCACAATAGACTGTTTTAATCCAAGTGCCAGTGACAGAAATCATTTCTAAAATTGGCATACTACACATATTTTATTTATAGATTATTACAAGCTTTAATTTTAACCAGCGTTAAAGTCCAACCCTGACGGATCGACAGGTTAAATTAATGCTTGCCGTCATTTTATTATTGTGCTAATTTATCACTTACAGGTATGATGATATGGTAGCTAATTTCAAAGTAGAATACGTCCCAGGTGGTGCTACGTTAAATACAGTCAGAACTGCACAGGTGAGTCAAACTTTAATTATTGATATAAAGTTAGGTTTCAAATCTTGAGTTAGTTGCAATGAAAGACTTGTGAACTACAATCAAGGGGGGTATGTTGACGCACTCTAATCCGATCCTCCCATGTGGAAAATTTGGTGCACTTAATAATTTAGGACAAAGAAGATGCAAAGATATATGTTTTTGGATTGCCTTCAGGCAATCCATTTTGTTTGATTAGGCATGCTGTGGGTAAATTCCGGAACTTTATTTATTTTTGCTGGCATTGCTTGGCTGGTGCCATGGCGCCGCCCCAAAAAAACGTTGCTGTAGTTTGAAATTTAATTAAAGAAAATAATTGTACTGATAACTAATGTATACCAAATTTTCTTTGTGCACCTGCTTAACCACACCCCCAGTGGTCACATGATGACCACCAACTTTGGATCTGAGGATCCAACGTTTTCCCGCAGCTCAGATAGCAATCGAAAAAGCTATCCAAATGAAAGAAAATGCTCATAACTGAATTTTGAAGGGCAATGAAGGCACTGAATAATAAAATACATGACGAACTGACGACACTAATGACGTTTATTGTGCCTCGTTTTCATCTCATGGGCCTTTATAAATGTACAATGCAACGTAAACAAATTGGTAATTTTAATGGACATGAAAAATTAAAGGCTGGGTGAAGTTTATTTATTTTATAAAGAAATAGTGAAACCAGCATTGCAATTGTGTGCCCCTGTCCACTATTGGAGTTATTGCCACTGTTTACAGCATGTCAATAAGTTTTGCACTCAACACATGCAATTAAATTTTTCATTACAGAAAATTCATTGCCTACATTTGGTTATTTTAAAATTAACTTGCTGTTGCTTCATTTTTGTGCTTTTTTAGCAAAATTATATATTTTAATTTTGCTACATTTTTGTAGTAGTACTATCAGCCCCATGCATACTCTGCTTTCATTTACTAGACCAATCCTCCCCTTCAGGGGAATTATCTGTTCTTCTCCTCTTACTACTCATTTTGCTTTTGAACAACTATGAAACTGATTTCATAAATATAATTTTCTTTGGGCAAATCAATTGAACGATAAGATGTCAAATATACATTAAAATGCACGAAAAATACTGCTGATAGGATGCACTTTGCTACAGCCAATCACAGCTAAGGGCGGGAACTTTTTCAGCCAATAGAATTGCAGTATTCTGTCATTGCCACCTTGTGGAAATATAGAGAACCTTCCATGAAAATCCACTATTTGTTTAATTCAGTACACCATACCATCTGAAAGTCAGCGGCGAAAAATACATAAGGATACCCCCCCCCCCCCCCCTTTTCCTAACATTGTACGAGGGTGGGGGCCTAGCTCAGTGGTATGCGCTGGGCTTCCAACCACTTGGTTCCGGGTTTAATTCCTGGTCGAGCCTAAGTTGGATTGCTGTTTCATCCATCATTTTATTGCCATGGTACCTGCCTGTCCTAATAAGCTCATCAGGGGCAGAAATACAGGACGTAAAGCCCTAATCCCAAAATGCTATTGTACTGTAAATGTAACAAAATGCAGGTATTAATTGTGTTACAAGCTGTATAGTTAGAGGTGATAAACAATGTGGCAAATTTACTATATTTAGCCCAATGGTTAGTCTCATTAATGAAACGGGAGACCACTAGAGCATGCCCACAGTGCTTAAATAGGTTTGGATCAGTACGACACACATCGGAAGGATCTTATAGCCTGGAAGCATTGTATATAGTACATTTACTGTATTTACACAGTGCATTTGTATTCCATTACTAGTTCAAATACCAGAACATAATTTTAAGCCAATGTTTGGTGAATTTGGCATGGTGATCTGGTTGGTCTGAATCTGAAAATAATGTGACCACAGTTAAAATTTTTGCTGAGACCAGCCCGTTGGTTAGCAAGAGTCATTGTACTACAGGCTAATGATGAATAATATATGGTTCTATTTTGTAAAAGTACCACTTTCATCAAACCAACTTGCAATATTTAAAAATAATTCACATGGATCTATCGGTGGCATGAGTTACATATAATAAGAGAAGTTTGTGCGAGAGGCAGACATCATGAGGAGGTGATAAGCCTTCAGTTCTGGGCTCCTGCAAGTCTTGCAGGCATCCACAACATGTCATGAAAAATCTTCTGTTCATGCAGAATCTGTGTTGAAGGTGCTTCAAGTTTTATGATTAGAACCATTTCTATGTCTATGTCTCCTGAATCTGAAGCTTAGTCAGTTCATGTGACCAGCTGCTAGAGGCAGGATTAATGATGAGATAAGGCTTGGAGTCCACACCATGTTACACATTTACAACAAGGGTGCATTGGGTGGGGTATTTTACTTGCCTCAGTACAGACACCGAAATACAAGCACCTCCAATGTAATGTCTGCTATTTCCCACTTTTTGACTGAACTGATATCTTTCAGGTTAATTTCGTGATTATTAATAAATATAGTGCAATTCCTACAAAATTTGAGACATTGTTTATGTCTGGGCCATTTTTTCTTGTTACATTGTGTATTGTTGCTACTTTTTTGTTCCATTGTAGACAACTGTGCTAAAAAGGGTTAGGAAATTGACATTTTAACCATTCAAATTAAATTTAAATCTGCAAAGCCCCTCCCTCTCTATATGTTGGCCAATGAACTTACTTAAACATTTTTTAAATAGGTGGACAATTTGTCAGATATTTATATTGCCTGATATCATCAGACAATTAATGTTTTGCCAGTATAATCTGGTGTCCGACGTGATTTCGTAGACACTGTCATGAAGACCCGATATCTTCAGCAGAGCTGGCCAATATGGAATTGGGGGATGCCTTAAGCTAATTGCCTTAACCATTAGGTTAACCATTTCTAGTTAATAGTAGTTATGATTTGATACTTAGGGAGTTACTTGGGTGGGCATTGTGCCCCCGCTACCATAAGAGAAGCCACTGAGCCACAGCATTTCCCATTGTTTAAGTTTTCATACATCTGTTGCTTTTTTTTTTGTGTGTAAGCAATCTGATATTATTCTTTTCTTTCCAGTGGATAATGGGAATACCAAGATCTGTCTCTTTTGTCGGTTGTATTGGCCGAGACAAATATGGCCAAATCTTAGAAGAGATGGCAACAAAAGCTGGGGTCGCTACGCACTTCCAATACAATGAAAGTGAAAGCACGGGGACATGTGCTGTTTTGCTCACAGAAATGAACAGGTATTGCATGCTATTGTATCGCAAAGGTTCAGTTAGTGTTGTTAGTGATAACTTTGGAAAATTGTAAACATTTGCTTTATTGGCAGGAATGGAGTTTTCGTTAATTTATTATTTGCACCATGGCCATATTGAATTGCTAAATACCATTGAAAGTTTCTAGTGGAATATTTTTTTACTCTTAACAGAGTGACCTCATGTCTTAAGTTTTTCAATTAGAAGCCTCAACTTAAAAGACTAAAAGCCTAAAGTAAAAGTGGCTGAAAGCAACTTCTTGGGCAGCTTGTATTTATTTCAGTTATGATTTGAACTTTTCAAGAAGACCTGAAGTGGCTGAAAACAGTTTCTCTGGCTGCTGGAATTGTAGTTGTAGGATAGTGCTCTAATCGTCCTATTTGTGTTTACTTCCAGATCGTTATGTGCTTATCTTGGGGCAGCAAATCACCTGAGCGTGGATCACTTAAGAAAACCTGAGGTTCAGGCACTTATGGAAAAGGCCCAGTTCTACTACATGTCAGTGAGTATAATTCCGTTACTCTCGTTCTACTGCTGAATTATCTGGTGCAAGTATTTTTCCGGAGTATGTTTCCATCATATTCTGACTGCTGAATGCACTTAAGCTATGTACGTGCACACGTGAGAAAGATCACAGATCTTTATCAGTGAAAATATGGAACTTGACCTTGTGTAGCAACTATAGTTGTAACCTTGACGACTTAAAAAATTTGATATCAGAAAATCTCTCTGTGTGTTGTTGACTTGTTGCAGATAAAACCGGTTTTGTCAGCTGATAATTTTAATAAAACTCAAGTGTGCTTTAATAAAATTATGTTATTTGTAATTTCCAAAATAAGTCAGACTGTTATAATCTAGATAAAGAATATATGCTTCATCCTCATGGCCAGGTTCCTACAAAAAATTAACAATATTGATTTTTGTGCTAGTTGGTAATTGTTGTAATAGCCTTGATAGATATGCAGTACTGTATTGAAATTTCACATATATTTGATAAGCATCTGAAAATATAGATGGTAAATTGCGAGCAAACATAATTCAAAACAAAAGCAAGAGAGAAGTTGCTTCAACTGATCTTAGGGCAACCAGCGGTGCAGGTATCAGGCTTGCATGTATGACCCTGGAAGGCCTGCACATACAGTGAATTTTTAACAGAACATTGCCAAAAGTATTGTCTTTAGAATAATCTAGGTTTAAGGTTGATGCATGTTGTCATACATGTATGGGCAATTTGATGTTGAATTTATTGAAAATTGGTTTTTCCCCAGATTTTGTACCCCATTTCCTTTGAAACTACATGTCTGATGCACATTTTATTCCTGGTACTAATGAAGCCCATATTGTAGAACTCGTATATAAAATTGTGGCCTTCTACATGAATTATTATTCTTGTTATAGCCATTCAAAAATGGGATTCAGAAAAATGCGCAAAATGAAAAGGCAATTTCAAGCAGACACAGTATTATTGTAATTCAACCTATAGCTCTCAAAGTTTCTCCAACAAGAGTAATTGTACCAAATCTAAAGCATATCCAATATGGAGGTCATAAGTTCAATATTTTTAAAAGATATAATCATTTAAAATCTGGATTTCATATTACATTGCCAAAAAGCGTGCAAAAAAACGCCTGAACTTCTGGCTTCTTCTACAATTTTCTAGCCAAAACGACAAAAGAGATATATATTAACTTCATATAAACTAATGTAGCTTTGTTTTAGACAAATCAATGATGGTCAGGTGGGAAAATTTTTAGAAACTTGTTGAATTGACACAGAATGACCCCTTTACAAACCGCAATCTGCCGAAATGTATACAAATATTACATTAAATATATAATTAGTATCAACATTATTATCTTAATACTTTGTGATATCAGTTGACTTTGGCATTTGTTCGTTGTATTAAGCTAATGGCTGATAAAGAAATTTATTTATTTATAAAATTCAGAGACAAATTACACTTCAGACTCCGCAATACTGAAAATACTTCTCCTCTATATGAGACATTTAAAACAAACCTAAGTAATTTTAATAAGATACTGAAAAGAAATATTAGAAAAGCTAAAGCAATGTACTATAATGGACAATTCCAAAAGTTTAAGAAAGATATTAAGATAACCTGGAAAACAATCAAAGATATAATAAAACAAAATAATGATAAAAAAAAAGTATCCAAAAGAATTTAATTTAGAAGGCATAATGACCTCTAATCACAACATAATAGAAAATTAGTTCAATCAGTTTTTCAATGAGATTGGCTCAAAACTAGCTGCAACCATAATGCAACCCGAAAACACTAACTTTAAACAATATCTAGGTAACCCAACAGAAGTTAGTTTCCAATTTGAAAAAGTCTCAGAACTGCAAGTTGTAGAGACAATAGATAAACTGCCTCAAAAAACAAGCACAGGAGCAGATGGCATATCAACCAAACTATTAAAGGAGATCAAATCAATTATATCAAGACCTGTAGCCATAATCATAAATCAGGCTATATCAACTGGACTATTTCCAGATTTATTGAAAATTGCCAAAATTGTCCCAATTCATAAGAAGGGGGAAAATACATTACTGAACTATTATAGACCCATATCTATCCTGCCTGCTATATCTAAAATCTTTGAAAAAGTGATGCATAAACAACTACACCAACATTTCAAAACCCTTTTTTATCCTCATCAATATGGTTTGCGTCCTGGGCACTCAAAAGAGCATGCAATCCTAGAAAATATAGACAGTATAACAACCGAAAAGGAAAATGGAAATACTCCATTGAATATTTTTTTTGAGACCTCTAACCAAAGCATTTGATACAATAATTACTAATTCAAAAACTATCCCATTATGGTAGCAGGAACACAGCTTTAAAACTCAGCAAAGACTACCTAACAAATAGAGAACAATATGTACAATTTGGTGAAAGTTTCTCAGATAAATTAAAAATAATCACAGGAGTATCACAGGGGTCACTATTAGGTCCCCTTCTTTTCTTAATCTATATAAATGATTTCCATAAATCTTCAAAATTCTTTAAATTTGTTACCTTTGCGGATGATAATACTCTAGTAATGTCAATCTGCACAAAAAAACACAAACCTTAGTACTGCAACATCAGAAATGATCAATACAGAATTATTCAAAATAAATAACTGGTTGAAAACCAACAAAATGTCCCTAAGCAAAGAAAAAACCAAATTTATGCTTTTTCACCCAAAAAACAAATTTATAATGCCATGCACCCACCCTCCAAGTTGAAAATACTAAAATTGAACTAGTTGACCATTTTAACTTTTTAGGTAATTTTTGATGAAAGTTTAACATGGAAACACCAAACAAATAAACTAAACAATAAAATCTCCAAGATAATAGGAATAATGAAGCATCTTAAGCACCAAATACCATCTCATACATTGAGAACAATATACAATGCCCTGATAATACCCCATATCAACTATGGTATTATGGCATGGGGGCAAAATCTGAAACAATTAACCAAATTGCAAAAGAATGCGGTGCGCACCATAACCCTCAGTAAATACAATGCACATACTGAACCACTGTTCAAACAACAAAGTTTATTGAAAATTGAAGACATTATGAGTTTATATGAACTGAAATTCTATTATAACCTGGTGCATCAAAATCTCCCTAGATACTTTTCTCAAATAGATTTTCCCAGAATCAAGCCTTAGTAATCCCTTTCCATAAATATCAAACTACAAAATGTTCAATAATTAAGCGATTGCCAAAAATCATAAACCAGACTTCCTCCATAATAACCGACAAAATTCATTCACACAGCTTGGCAGGTTATCTAAGGTATAGTAAAAAATTACATCTTAAATAATTACTCTGAAACATGCAGCATTTCAAATTGCCATGTCTGCCAAAATTGAGAAGCAATACTGACTCACAAATTTGCACTGATAGTGATAGAGCCTAATTTATGATATTTTATCCATAGGTTGGCCTTGTGGAAGTTGTGGCAGCGGCATTAATTGCCATAACAGGGTCTCCTGACTATATTTTTATGTACAATTGATGAATCAAATTAATGAAAAATCAATTTATTGTCTGTCTGTCTATATTTAAAGAATTTTTCTGTTTGTGTTTTACAGGGCTTTCCACTCACTGTCACTCCCGAGGGAATGCTTGAAGTTGGAAAGTTTGCATGTGAGAGAAACAGACCTTTTTGCATGAACCTCTCGGCCCCTTTCTTGTGTTCCGTGTTCAAGGAATCCATGATGAAACTGTTGCCTTATGTTGATATTCTCTTTGGAAATGAAGCTGTGAGTACCGAAGAAATAAATTTACAAATATATATATGTAAATGTTTGTAAAAACCTTTTACCAGTAAAACTGAGCTTTTCTCCTTTTTATGATTTAAAAATACCACTTGTATCAATAAAAGGATTTTACTTTTGTTAAAATAAATGAATATGACACGATGTAATTATGTTCCTGTGAATTTATTTTTTTCCTAATGTTTCTTTGCATTTTATTATATAATTTTATTTTTATTTTTTTCCAGGAAGCGGAGGCATTCTCGAAGGAGCATGGTTGGAATGTAAGTGTTCTATTTTGTGGCTCCGTAAAAGCTTCTACCAGGGATTGAAATTTGATGTGAGCTGACGCTCAAACAGCACTGCGATTTTACATGGGCATTAACTCGCTCACGCACCAAAACTTTGGGTCAGCGCAAGTTTTTGGACAAAGGGATTGCAGGACTACTTCTTGCTAATTTGCAATCTAACTTCAAAGGAAATCCTATCGTACATCAGCTATACTTTGATTGCAATTGAACCCTTGCTTTTTAAAAGCTTGGTATAAAGGTTTATGCAGACTGTTGAGTTCAGCGAGCAGTTGCTCACACTGTTACCAAAGTTGATTTTGCGCGAGCAACTAGTCACTCACACAGCCCATTTTAAATTGCCTGTACATTTCTCATTGCCATGAATACTTCATGACTTCAATAAATTTTATTTTTATTCTTTTTTCACAGACTACAGATATGAAAGTCATTGCTAAAAAGCTGGCGCAACTTCCCAAACAGAATGGAGCTCGTTCCAGAGCGGTCGTGTTGACACATGGATCTTTGCCAACTGTCGTATATAGAAGTAACTACTGTTTTTCTTTTCAATTTTCATTAGATTTTTATTTTAAAAAATGTGTTTTTCTTGTGGCTTATTAGGTACAGAGACAATTGAAATGTTCACTATTTGTCTATATTTCATGTGCACCTACTTTGATCACAGTTAAGACTGTTTGCTTTACAATTGGGGGGCTTTATATTAGCAAGTGTAATACAAGGAAAAAATGCATTGTTATGTTTGGCACACAAGCTTCTTAAAATCATGAGCACTATTCAAGTTGATAATATTCCGGCAATCATCATTGGTCAGCACACTGCTAAATCTAATTGACTTCCTGAAGGAAATTTTCTCAGGGAAAATTCACAGCTATAGTTTTGATGAAGTGCTCAATACTTACTACTTATACCTTTCAGATGGTGAAGTAAAGGAATACGACATCATATCCATCAAACAGGAGAACATCGTCGACACAAACGGAGCTGGGGATGCTTTTGTTGGAGGCTTCATGGCTGAACTGGTGCAAGGAGCCAGTATCGAAAACTGCATTAGATGTGCTAACTACGCCGCTAACTTCATCATTCAAACATCAGGCTGCACACTGCCAGAGAGAAACACATACTCAGAGCATAAAGTAGCATTTTAAATGATGTGTGGATGAACTGTAGGAATGTGTAAATCTTAGAAAAATTTCTATGCATAACTTACGCATCATGCATGAGTGAATGAATATCCTTATGAATTGTTAAATATAAATATAAATATATATATATATATGTATCACCTTCAGTGGTACTGCATCAAATGTATATTCGTAAAATGTGATGTCGGTGAATTATTGACATTGTGTAAAAGAATGGGTTGGGTATGGGTGGTGAGAAGTGGGTTTCACAGTCTGCTGGTAAAACTTTCAATGCAATGACATTGCAATATTTGTGTGATATGTCACTTCATGTCATGGACATGCTCAAAATAAATTAGTCATGGGTCATATCTGATTTTTTTTGTTGTCTTTTATATTACTGCTAATTGCCTACTACCGCTTGTGTAAATAATTTTACTTAATTACGCAACCTTTTTTGAGTGTGGCATAGCATAATCTAGTCCAGAATGTGAACCAAATTGCATGGGCTACCTCACACCTATGGTGGTGATGTTTCTGGCAGTCATCTTAGAAAGAAAAATGCAGACTGGTCATTCTGCACAGCTGCAATAGATGTCAGTGAGACACAAATAGTTAAGTCAATATATGATATTTGACCCAGAACAATTGCTAAAAAAACCAGCTGTCGTTTGATCCGAAATACTGGTTATGCAATCTTGAGATGGAAAATTCTTTCGAGTGCTCAATGATAAACTTTGAGTGCCATCTTGAAATAATTTTAATGCTCTCTAAATATAATTTAAAACAGCATTTTAACAGCACAGCAATAACCTTTGCTTTGACAATAAAATGCAAGTTCTGCATGCCACTTTATTTTTTATAAGGTCCACTGAATCCCCACTGGTGGGGAGCTGCGATACAAGCTAAGGGGTAGAGTGAGACATGGCTTGATAATACAAAAAAATGCATAATGTCTCTGAATACCCAAAAGTTACTTTGATTGTCCATTGCTACTTGTCTGAAGCCTAGCAGGTTATTTTACCAGCAGTCAGAGGATGATGTAATGATGAGATGGTAAGCCTCAAAGCCACACAATGTTATGCATATCACGCATAGCTGGGGTCATTCACTTGGCCTTGCATAGACATTGGGTACAAGGTACCATCAATTCAACATGTCAAGCAACCGAAATCCAACGGTCATTTCCTTTATAAAGAATTACATTGACGGTCTCACGCTTCGTCTCTCTCCCCATGCTGGTTTTAAAAAGATGTGACCACCTTAGGTCCACATTGCTACAGCACTGTTTATTAATATCTGTATTAAAGACCACTGTCCGAAGGTTTTGTATACTATTAGATGACCATATTTTATCTTGCGGGTAATGAAACATTCTAGTGGTTTTATAGTGACGACCATGAGCTCGACCAAACCCCCTTTTTGACCAATGAGGGTTTGCAAAGCGTTCTATATCTGATTGGCTGAGGGTAGATTGGTCAAATATAAAGATGTGTCGGGTTATATAGGTCATGGTTCCCCTGCTGTCAGGATGTTCCCAGTGTACAACCCATCATTTACAGGCATCCAGTTGATGCTGATTTTGCACCAAGCTGACAGCCAGAGTAGCGGTGTAACTACAAGCAGCACAAGACAATAGTCTTTTCACTGAACAGCCCTGAATTCAGCAAAGACACAAGTCTTTCTTCTCCTCTTGTTATTCATGTTGCTTTCCAGGCATAGAAGATCATAACTACTTGATTCCATTAATATAATTTTCTTAGGGAAATAACAGAAATCAACTGAATGATAAGATGTCAAATATACATTAACATGCACTAAAAATACTGCTGCTAGGATGCACTTTGCTTCAGCCAATCACAGCCAAGGGCGGGAACTTTTTCAGCCATTAAAAACAGCCACCTGGTGGAAATATTGATTGAACAGCCAGTAGTAATTCACAAATTCACTTTACCAGTGTATAATAAACTTAGCAAAAATAATGTCAATTCAATAGTATATGGACTTCCAAAGCACAGCTACATGTTTTTAAAAAGCTGGTTATTATCTCCAAGGTAGTGATTACAATTGCAACCAATATATAAACGCAACTAAGAATTATAAGGCAGAATTAGTAACATATTAGAAATGTATATAATTTATTCTTCCGTAAATGCACAAATACACAAGGAGAAATCTATCCCCATAATCTTTATACATTCTAGACAAAAATATATACCATATATGCAGACTTTGTACTCCACAATATAAGAAATGGAATAAAAACTGTACAAGAACTCAACTCTTCTCTATATATAAATAAACAATTTACCTGAGACGAACATCGTCTTCTTAAATTGTAGCTATCTTTATTGGCTCATGAACCAGATAATATCTGTAGACCATATATATATACTTCAGGTTTAAAATGTAGAATTATTGGTCTTTAAATAAGACCAAATTCAAATTGTGTTAAACAAACAACAATTCTACATGATAAAGTCAACTGCACGAGATAAAATTTCTTAATTTTCATAATATTTCTTAATACTATCAGGTTCTCGCACATCTCTGCATAACTCACTGCATTGACACGCAAAAAAAATGACTTCACCCAATTTCCTTATTTACAGACAGCAGAATATCCTTAACGCCACACCAAATCATGGTCACACTTCAGATTGAAATTTACATAACAATAAAACAACAAACTATATACACTACTTCCATAATAAATACGGAAAAAATGTGCGAGTCGGTGCAAAGTGAAATTGTCAATTTTGGAACAACACGAGAAACATGGGTAGTTGAACTATGGCAAAATTGAAACAGAACAAGTCACCTTGGTAAGTTTGTGCACAAGAGCTAAAGTCTGAGATTATATGAAGTGGTTGGAGAGATGGTTTGGCCACCGGTCGGTCGGTCACCGTCTCATCATGCCGTTCATGTTGACATTAAACTGAGTGGGAAGATAGCCGTAAGTGGCATACATAGGGTTCTGGGGCTGTGACTGCATCTGTTGCTGGAAATTGGCTGCCTGGGGATGCACATTCATGTTCATCATGCCCATTTGTACGGGCAGTTGGCCCTGCTGGATAAAGCCAGCGTTTGAGATGTAACCCGTGTTGAGCATGGTGGGCTGTTGCATGCGGTAGCCGTTCATGTTGAGCATGTTGTAGCCCGTGATAACGTTGCTGCCTGGTTGGATGGTGACGTTTGGTGTGAAGGTCATGTTGGGGTTGACAGTCACGTTAGGGCTCTTCTGCATGCGCCTGGCATACTTGTAGCTTCCAGGGTGTGGGGGCGGGGGTTGTGACAAGTTTGAGATAGGCGTGGGCACATTGCGAGTTACAATAGAGGGAGGAGGAGTCATGGCTACAGGGGGAGGGGTCAGATTCGGAGGCGGAGTCATGGTGTGGTCAGCAATGTCCATAATGCCATTAGTCAACTGCTGGAGCTTGGCTAAGCTACAGCTGGAATTATTGCCATAACCTGGCCCAATGTGTCGATGCACCGGTCCTGCACACAAGTTGGGAGGAGGGCCATGTGGATGCTGGTTGTGGGTGAGTCTAGGGGCATTGTGAGGCACAGGAGCGTAGGACATACTTGGGCTATGCGAGCACATGACATTGTAGCTGTGAGAGCTCGTCGGAGCGTTGTGGTTCTGCAGGGTGTAAGAACTGACTGAAGCTGTGGGAGACGGAGTTGCCATGGTGAAGCTATTACTGCTGTTGGTAGGTGATGGGGTTGGCATGTTGTTGTAATTGTTTGGAGATGGGTTGGGCATGTTGTAGTTGGAGCCACCACTGGCTGCTGTAGGAGGGTTCTGCATGTTGAAGTTAGGCTGGTTGGACATGTTTGATGGGGACGGGTTGGGGCGGCTAGGCATGTTGAAGTTTGCCTGGTTGGAGGGCGAGGGAATGGGATGGCTGGGCATGGTGTAGTTGGAAGCGTTGTTCGGCATGTTCTGAGGAGGCAGGTTCTGCGGGTTGTTGCTAGACGGCGATGGAATAGGATGAGTGGGCATATTGTACGTCGTGTTTTGGGGGGAAGGGATGGGATGATTGGGCATATAGTTACTGCTGTTGTTCGAGGGTGATGTGATGGCCATGTTGTAATTGTTATTGTTAGATGGCGAAGTTATCTGCGTGTTGACAGGAGATGTCATCTGAGCATTGACTGTTTCCATGAAGTTAGCAGGTGAATTACTTATATTGTTGCCAGGGCAATAACCAGTTTGCACTTGGGCACAATCAGGGAAGGTCTGAGAAGGAGTGGTCTCCACTGAGCTGTTGGTCATTTCCCCACTGTTGATTGATGTAGGAGACTCCAATCCCAAATGGGCCACATCTATGTCCACACCTCCGTAGCCACTGTTTGCCGTGATGTTGGTGTTGCTCATGTTCTGCATAGAGCTGCTGCCAGTTGCATTGGTCAGGTTGATTGTCTGGCTGGCAGAGATGGGTGGCATGGCGCCCACTTGAGCATTGGGCACAGGAGTTGCGGTCGGTCCAGGGGGGCTGGGGAACATGCCAAGAGGATTGACATTGACGCACGATGCCGGTTTTGCTGTTGCTGGTTGCGGTTTTGGTTGAGCAGAGGCAGGTGGAGCCTGCTGCTGCTTCTGAATGGAATGGGAATTCTGAGAGGCGGTAGGGGCTGTAGCGGGTGTACGAGCTGTAGCAGTGGCAGTTGCAGGGGGAGGCTGCCGACAACGAGTGGTGGTGCTGGAGCTCGTGGTTGGCACTGTCGCCGATTGTTCATTCACAGGTACATTATTGCTTGCAGGTAAACTATTTGAGTCACTCACTTGTGATGAGCCACCATCCTCAACCTGCTCGAAATTGTCTCTCAGGTCCTCTGCTAATGCCTCCTCTAAATTCCTTGTTGCATCCAAGGTCTCCTGCACTGCCTCATCACTATTGAAGCTGCTGAATCTGTCCCTTCCTTGTGTTTGAGGGCTCATGCTTTCCTCTACAACATTCTCAGCACGACCAAACTTTGGTGATGGGACCACCACACTAGCTGTGACAGCTGATACAATCTCAGGTATTGCTATACTGGCAGTTGCTTGTCTCAATTGCTCCTCATCAGACTTATGACCTGAGGAAACAGGTGGCTGACCTGTTGGCGCATCGTCCTCTTCACTCGACTCACTCTCGCTCTCTTCCTCGCTTTCTGATTTATTTTCTTGCTCAACTTGTTCTTCAGGCTCAGGATGCTTTGTTTCTGTTGGCACAACATCTTTCTGCTCATCACCACTGTCATCTTCTTCATCGTCCTCCTCCTCTTCTTCCTCTTTTTGTGCAACTTCCTCTTCTGACTCCTCGTGTTTCTCAACAGGCTGAGGAGCAGCTGGAGGCGATATGTCCGGACTGACCGACACATGATCATCATCATCTTCCTCCTCCTCTTCCTCCTCGTCATCATCTTCACCCGATTCAGAGTCAGATTCATGAGCCAAATGCGGCGGACTGGCGACTGGTTGGACATTGTTGGTTTCTTTCGTTACATCTTCTACAGTTTTATCGTCATCATCTTCATCCTCATCGTCAGCATCCTCATCCTCCTCTTCCCTCGTCTCTTTTTCATGTGTCTGAGGTGAAAAGGTAGGTGGACACGGATGCACGTTTGACCCAAACTGTTTTTCTTGACCATCGCCAACTTGAGTCACATCAGGCATAGACTCATCTTCGCTGCTGGATTTGTCATCCTCAGCCTGGCTGCTGTCATCTTCGACCACTTTGGCTTGGACTATTTGCGGCTCAGGCTGTGGCGGTATTTCTGGCTTTGGTGGCACTTGCTCCTCCTCATCTGAGTCTACATCTGTTGCAGATTTCATCTCCTCTTCCTCTTGCTCAGGAGCATTCTGGTTCTTGGCGGAGCTTTCTTCGCCGTTCACTCGATCATTTTCTTCTGCAGGTTTTTCTTCCTCTGGAGCCTTTTCTTCTTGAGGTTCTGATTTTGACTCTTGAGATGAACTGTGTGCGCGTCTCATCTTCCCTCGGTTCTGCAAAACAATTTGACAATTGTGACTTCATAAGTTCATATCAGATCATTACTGAATCCCATGAGGAGAAACCAATTCTGATGTCTCACCTTGACCTTAGGAGGCCTCCCTCGTTTGCGTTTTGGAGTTTTCTCATTAGGGCTATTATGTTTGGAATTTTTCTTCGGGGTGACAGGACTGTCAGATTTGTGGCTCTGAGATTCTTCTGGTTTGCAGGGCATTGAGATTGGAAGGTCGTCATCTGACGAGTCGGTCAGATCCTTGATTGGTGGAGACTTCTTCAACTTTCGTGGAGTACGTAACTTTTTCCGATCTGAAATAATTAACCAAGCCTCATCAATCAATTATACTAATTTTCAAGACCAATATATGCTGCTCATATACATTTTAAAGTAGGAAAGTTGTACACGGGATATGATAGTCAGACACACACCTTTGTTACGTGTGGCAGATCTAGATTCAGCTTTTAAGCGTTTTTCTTTCTTGGTGAGCTTCTTCTTGGGCTTGAGTCTCTTCTTAAGACAATCTCTCCTCGTGATTCTATTGATGATGTCCTCATCTTCCGAATCATCTGAGCTGCTCGAATTTGTAATGATGCCTGTCTCCATTGGGGGGTATTTCACTGCTCCATCTTTACGATCTTGTTCTTTGTTCTCCCGGTCGGAGCCAAGTCGCAGACGTTTCCGCAGAGGGGGAGACAAGGGACTCATGGACTCCTGTCGCTTCCGAACACCCCCTCGGTTGCAGAACTGCAAGTCCAAATTCACCTTCATTAGCTGATGAATATAGCTCATCACAAATACAAACTTCCCAGCACATCTACTTAACCTTCTACACAATGCGCTAACACCAAATTGCTGATGCCATTACCAATTATATTTGAGCACAGATAGTTGTTATGTTGGTATTACCAAAAGAGCTTGAACTTAAAAGTTAATGCAAAATGTCCGCAACCAAAAGATATTGCAATGTTAGTGATAGAAATATTTCAAACAATACCAAGGTCTTAGCAATGATGGGTAAATGTGGATAAATGTATAAAGCACAAAGCATTCCATTCTAGAAGCAATCTCTTACACACACATAAAGACAAGACAGGGTTATGATCACACATAGAATATCAATGCAGACATGAAGTGCACTTAAGACTCCTGTGTCTGTCCTGGCAGGACGATCTACCAACCTTGGAGTCAACGGGACTAGCAGAGTGTGGGCTTGTGTGGCGTAAGTGCGCAGAGGGTGGGGAGGTGACCGGTGACGTGAGCTTCTTAGGGGTTGTCAGTTCTTCTATCTCCTTTCTTTGCTCAGCTATATCTTCAACTATCTCACTCACTTCATTCATCTGCTAGGACAACGGGCAAACCAAACACACCTCACAGTAAGTGACCAAGACAAGAACAGCCCAGAGGCACTCCACTCCTCACTTGTTTCCTTAATACTGAGAATGACAGGACAGGAGTTCTAGATTTCAAGGACTATATCATCCTAATAATTTTTAAGTGATTTTGTGGCAAGGAAATGGACCAAATGGGTTATATAAGGCCAAGAGAAGACATTTTTGGAATTGCATATTTGTTGATTTAAGGGAAACTTAAAGTAACCAAAAGGTAGAGAATTTTCTTGAATTTTCTTCTTAAACCAGCTGTCGATCTCATATATTAGGAAACAATCTCACACACACACACACAGAGCACAAATACAGCAGCATACATCCATTCAAGGTCAATAACACTGTGTAATAACTAAATTCAGAATATCTACAGAAATTAAATGTTATTTTGAGTATTATTACTGGGAATACAAGAATATAAAGATATAAAGCAAGTTGGTCAGTGAAAAAATACATTCGTGTGATAATCAACTTGGAATTAACCAATCAATCAAACGCACAAAGATCAAAGTACATTCACAAATTCAACCTCATCTTCAACAACTGTATAATAAATCAGCTATCATGCATACCTAGGAATCTTAAAATATAGCAATACCAATGCATATCAATATCAATTGCAAAGACTGTCAAGGCCCAAAGCTGCTTAATTGTAAGAAAGCCGCAAATGAGAAATGGGTGCAGATACCTGATGTTGTAAAAGAAAAGGTTGAACTGTGTTTTTTGGTGAGTGTATATTTCAAGCACTAGGAAACACAAGATAAATAGTTAGAAGCAAGCATTTCACCTCCATCTGCGTCATGAGCTCTTCGTCCAAAAGCATCTGGCTGGATATCATAGGCGTCCAACGCAATGCCTCTGGTTCAAGCTCTATCCGTCTGTTCTTACTGGCTTCTAATTTCTCAGCATAACGATCAAGAAGATCTTGATCAATGCACAGCGCCAACCTGATAACAAATTGTACAGAACAAATGGTAAATACAGATCTTCTTTTACCTCCACTTCTGAAACAAACTCTTAAAATTCTGACAACTGCTTGGGGTAAGGTGCACTGGTGTGCCGTTTTCCACTATAATCAAGACTTTCCACTAAAACCATAACACAACAACAGGATTATTATCGCTGATGTTTGCTTTCAGAGCTTAATCATTAGATTTACCTATCAAAGCACTCTTGTCACCTGAATCTATATAAACAGGATTAGCAATTGTAGATTGTTATTAGGTCTTACAAGATTTAAATTCTTATTACACATATGAGTTAGATATGAATGTGAAAAACTCACCTTCCGTCTGACCAGCTGATGAAGTTGAGCGATTGCAGAGTCATAGCAATGTCGTGAGGACAGATGCCCGTTAGTTTGCTGACACTTTTAATGGTTACCCGTTTTTCCCTGTGTTTTAGCAGATATTCCATGACTACACTTTTCCAGTATGCCATGTAACTGACCCGTCCCAAATCTGACAGAGGTTTCTCCGGTGATCCAGCTTGTCCCTCGATACGAGATAACAAGTAGCCTGAAAGGCAAAATATTCAAATTAAATAACATGCATATTGTATAAATAAAATAATAAAACTTGTACAGCGCCCATTTCAGAAATTCTGCTCACTGGCGCTTGGATTAAGAAGCCAATTGTTCATAGTGAGTAATATATACAGATAGAGAAGGACCCGACAATGGTTAAAATCACTTACTGAAGTCAATAAGAAACCTGCCAAACCCTTGGCGCTGGTACTGAGGCATTGTCATAATACAAGATACATTGTATCTCTGTTGGCAGTGCTTTTCCTGCAAAAACAAACAAGAGAAAGTTATAGCTACTAAATCTACAAGGGGCGACCAAAAAACTTGCACCAGGCATCTTCTCTTTTGGGATAGCCCTAGTTTACTCAAATGCTTATAAGGTATTTTAAGTTGTGCCACATTTAGTCAGGGGTATAAGCAATGGATCATTGTGACATTTTTTTTATCTTATAGTGTCAGACAATATCTGAAAATTTGATAGGCTGCATGCCACAGGACTTGTCTTGAGTGACACTTGTCACCGAATTCAGATTTCTGTCTGCTTGCATGGTGTTTCTAGTTGATCCACAGATGTAGCAATTAGGAATTTTAAATTAATTTGAGTAAGACTCAATGAATTTAATTTTTATATACATTTTGAAGCCATCCATACTTTGAGTGTAAATTTTTTCTAAAATATTTTTTGGCATTTTGTTGAAAATAATAGTAGTTCTGTAACTCATGCCCTTTCTTGCAAAATCATGTCTCACAGCAGGTACTCGATAGTTATGACTTTGATGGGTTGAGTAGTCATGTAACTAGGTTTTTAAGAGAAACTAAGTTGAAAAATGTGTGGAAGCAGGTTGTCATTGAGTTTGAAACATAATTTGTAACCATGCAGTGCACATAGATCAGGGAAATTAAGATCATAGCTTTTTGTATTAATAACATTTGAAGATAAGTGTGCATGTAATATATAGATCCATATTATCTATCATTCTTGAGGGAGCCAGAAAATATAATCATTAAGATAATTTAAGACTATTATTACTTTATGTGTTTAGTTGCAACTGCTTGTGATGGCTGTAAATTGAGATCAAAACAAAAGAGGTAGCAGTAGCTGCTGGTGCACGTGTTTTGGCCGCACCCTGTCTGATAATACCATTCTATTAACTATGCCTGAAAGGCAACAGATATGATTTACCTTTGAGAAATAGCCCACCAAATGGCAGCCATATTCATCATTCTTTGTAAGAACATAGAACAGGAAAGGTTCAACATCATAATATAGCGTCTTGTGGTCCAAAAACAATTTAGCTAGCAGACAAAGGTTTTGGCAATAGAGTTTGTTGGCATTGCCATCAACTTCAAAGACTGAGAGGAGATCGTGCCTGTAGATTTCATTTGCAGGAGGATGAAAAAGACCACATTTCACCTGAAATTATAACGTAACAAATTACATCATATATATAAAGACTTTTTAGTACCAGCATTGCTGATCCAGTAAACCTCAATGCATCGTTTGATATAATGTACAATCCACTTACCATATGTCTTTCTAAGATGGTCCTACTTTTCATGTACCTCAAGCAGAACTCGCACAGATACAACTTTGGTAAACTGAAAAATAACACATAAAGTAGAATACATTTTTGGTCTATTTTTGACAAGTCAAGTCAGGTATGTATCTTCAGTGATCAAAAATAGTACAGTGCATTAAGAATCAATGTAAGCTCACCTGGCATATTCTTGAGGGTATGGAGAGGAGTACCACGTTTGAATGAGGTATTTGCCAAATTCTATTGCAGGAGGGAACCGCGTCTGAGGTTCTTCACTTTTAGTTTCTCCACCACCGAAAACCGTCTGAAACCACAAAATCAAGATCATTAAAACTTCTTGCCAATCTGAACTGTCTACCATATCCATAGAGATAAAACACTGGAACCTACCTCTTGAGCTCTGTCCTTTGCCATCAGAAACAACTTGTGGTCGAATTCAGTGACATCTTTATAAGGGTCCTCTGGAGGTGGCTTTGGAGGTTTCTTTTCTTCTTCATCTGTAAATGTAATTTAGATTTCACAATGATACCCAAGAACTATACAATGTATTCAACATTTAAGGGACAGCACATGATCTTTCTTTAACATGCAATAATATCAATAATATTCCTTAATGAACACGTAAAATACAGAAGGCCATTAACTCCATTAATTCCATTACTAATCAGAAACCACATGCAATCATTCGTATGAATTAAGTAACCCGCATGATTCAAATAAAAGTTAACCGAAACCCAACCAGGACAGCACAAATAAAACCACTGAGCATGTCGAGCAAATGATTTTACAACCCAAGAAATAAATAAGTCTTGATCTAAACATATTCTATGAGTCTATAACACAGCCTACCACACCAGGCTACTTCTGACCTACAGAGGACAACCAAATCACTTCAAACTGATTTGTCAGGAAAACCAACACACCGGGTAACTCAAAGGCTAATAGAGAAGGCCAACCAAATCACTGAGTCGTTAGTCAATGGTGTAATTAGTCACACACAAACAAAATTGGTGCACGGCAAAAGCAAAATGGCTACATAATCAGTGATGAATCTAACGAAGCAATAGTAAGACGCCTTAAATATGAATGAGTATATATACAATCTTGTCGTAGGACTACAAAAAAGAGACAAGAATGTAAGCAGCAATAGCAGTTATATGGGTAATGTAGTAGATATATAAGAGTTATTATAGTGTCAAGGAAGCCAGGGAGGAAGGTCGTGACCTACGGCAGCGGTGACCTTCAGAGGGATCCGCTACACACACCACCAGTCAGTCACATGCATGAGACTAGGCTGAAGATATATGCCTGGCTTACCCTTGCCTCCATCCCTGCCATCTCGCGGCCGATGAATCTTTTTCATCATTAGTCCCATCTTCTGGCCAGCAGATGATGCTCCATGATCCCTCCTTAGCACTTTATACTTTCTCCCAGACTTATGGAAAGTTACAGGGGCCCTGACATCGAACAGCTTCGAGTAAGACTTTCTTTTTGACAAGTCTGCCCGCTCTCTTTCAAATTCTGCTTCCAACTTTTCTAGCACAGACAGCCCAGTTATGGGTGCTTTGAGTCCGCAAGACTTTGAACTATCTGGGGAACTAGGAACCTCAAAAGACCCACTGCATTTCTCAATATGAGAAGACTGACCAGAAAGAGTACCAAAAGACTGACCCAAACTGCAGCCACCAAGGTTTTCAGATTTGACACCATCACTGTGCAGGTCAATTGGCTTTTGTAATTTGGAATTTTGAACTAGATCATCAGACGCAACAGTTTGATTACTTTGCAAGAGTAAGGGTGTTTTAGATGAGTGTATGTTGACTGAGGACTCCTGTCTGGCTTTACCAACAGAGAGAGCAGCAGAACTGGTTCCAGCACTGCCTGAATTTAATGAAACCCGGGACTTTCGTTTGTTGGAGGGAGTGAAAAATTTAGATAGGCCGTCAATGAGACCCTTAGGTTTACTCTCGGAAACATCAGAATCAGAACTAGTAGGTGAGGGTGGAGAGACGTCGGTGTAAGGTTGTCCAGGTACAGAAGTTTGCTGCTGAACCGGGTACAAGGCTGCTGCTACAGCCACGCTCTCCTGGCCAGGCCATGCGCTGTGACTAGAACTGGTGGTGCCTGCGGCCTCTACGGTTCCAGTAACGGTTCCAGTAATGATTCCAGTACCTGAGCTGCCCGATGAGCTGCCAGATTCAGACGTTGTCATCAGTCCTGATCTCCACTTGTCCTTCTTGCGCTTCAAGGGTTTCGCTGGTCGTCGGTCAGCAGGACACCGCGGACATGCATATTGTCTGAAACAGCAATTCATTAAAGTCTTGAACCTAGAATTGCATTTTATTTATCAAATTGAAGGTCTGTAAAATTACACAACAAGTTTACTGAACCACAGAGATGGTATATAATCTGCACATTGTTGTTTAAGGTCAATCTTTTCCTCAAGCAAAAACACTCACTTTTTATGTACAGTTGACTTTCCATCAATATTCCCAGATCCATCACATCCAGGCGTTGGGCACCTGGCAAAGATAAGAGTTACATGAACCTCCATTTAGCACACATTTTGTGAGGCTCCGTATCAGCCACATAAATTCCAAAACAAGGAAAAATCTTTGTCAAACTTACTTGGAATTAAGCTTTGAGCTTGACTTTGTGCTAGATCTAGAACCATTTAATTTCATCTTCTTATCTCTTACTGGCGTTCTGTACATATCACCCATATTTAATTTCTTCTTGGCTTTTTTCTGCTTTTTGCTCGGATCACAAACAGGACACACCCAAGAACCTGAAGAGGAAATGACGCCTATGTCAATGCCATACGACGTACAAAATGACACTGTAAAAGCTAATAAGACAGGGACAAAATATTTGATATGTTTATAAAACATTAAAGTGCCATTGATGTATACATGTACACACCTTTGGGTGGCTTGGTTAAAGGTGGTTTACAGCATTCCATGTGGAATCCTCTATCACAGGCATCACAAAATAACATATTATCCTGAAATGTCACAGTTAATGCAAATTAGCAAAAAATATCAAAGATATAAGCGACAATCACATACATATGACAAACAGTCAACAAAATTAATTGAAGACACCAGTGCAATTCCAAACCATTAAAAAGTGTTAAATCAGTTTTAATACACGTGTTACAACTGTCCCAGAACCTTTACTAGTTCACCATCACCTTCCAATGCAGTGCGAATTTAATTAAATTCAAATGCCATAACTATAATATATTATAACTATAAGATTACTCAATTCATACTATGACCAACCACCAATTAAATTATGTTAAATTGCTATCATCATTTAACACACCACCACCATTAGTTATCTCAATAAAATATAATATTAAAGGCAATCATTTCTGATCGCATATCTTGCCTCAGTGCTGAGTCCTAACCACAACACCAAAAACTTAGAAATGTGTTTTGACCCTCAGGATATTGATTCAACTTGATTGCACCATGAAAATTGATTCTCCATGTCTTGATTAGATGAAGTCCATTAAATTCTAAATTCATGCCACCAATAGCAGTGTTCGAAATAAGGAGTTCTGGGCCAAAATTTTTGGTTGTTCGCTCAGATTTTCAGTTGTCCGAAAAGAAAAAAGAAAAAAAAACCAAGTGGCTACACATACATATATATGACATCCGATTTTTTTTTTTAGCTCCACATTAGTTCCAAAAGCTGCCAATACGTTCGTAAGTGAGGCGCTACTGTCTGCAGGGTGAAGGCAGCATCACATACAGTGGGTTTTGAAGTGGTTGTCCGACGGAAAACCCCGTGGTTAAAAATGGTTGTCCGGCTGACAATTTGGTTGTCCCGGACAACCGGAAACCCCTTATTTCGAACACTGAATAGTTCTGGGCTGCCTATGAAAGTAATTTCAAATGGCATTTTTCAGCAATGACACAGGGACAGGATAAGTGTGATACTGGCAATTCCATGCTGTCAGAGCCTACTCTGCTATCATAGGCATGGAGCCACGAGTGGAGAATTGAATAGTATTTTGTACAGTAACCAGAGCATGACGTTTACACAAATTAATCTCATCTTCTGCCTTCAACATTCACTTCAGTGAAGAAACAATATGACAGTTGGTCAGCCTGACCCCTTGTACACAAGAGGCAAGCTAAAAAGTGAAAGTGTTAGTAAGCAAAGCTGAAACCTACAGGCCGTCTCACCTCCTTCCCAGATTCACCGCACATTGAACACGTTTTACATTCAATGCACTGCCATCTAACACGCTTAACCCGTTCTGTCAATTCCTCAGAAAATTTTAAGCAAGTTGGATGACCTGAAAGTAGAAATTGGGGCATCAAATTAATGCTAAGATGCACTATACAAGCACTGGAATTCCATTATAACAGCTCTAGACAAACTGTTGAGTATTGACAAAATAGTATGGTCATTGAAGTACAAACAAATTATCAACCAAAATAAGAATTTATCACAAACCGCTATTTCCACAATCAGCACAAGAAATCATTTCTTCGGGCTGACCATCACGGTTCTTCTCCTTGGTGCCCATACAGAAACTGCAGATCGGTATAGGCTGAGCTACTTTCTGCAACCAAATCAGCAAGACCATATTATATTATATAAATGCATTTTTGGACCAATTTGACAAAATGATAAATGCTTTAAAATTCTATTTACATTTCAAGATCTTATATTTGCTGGGAATAGCCTGGTAGATAAAATTGACATGTTTGTGGAATCTTCAGAAACAACAACTAATCGCCAGATCTATGTCATTCATCAACAAATCTACAGTACAGTACAACAATTATTCCTTTGATTCACTACAGGCTTGTTATATCATAAAAAAAGTTGCGCCTCATTCAACCATGATAAATTTATCATAATTGATATGACATAACTTGTCCCATACATTCATTGTCGTTTCTACTAATCAATACACAATTATATCAATCTTCCCTAATTCTATCTGCTCCACATATTCACTACCGCATCTCTGACATGTTTTCACTCAACTAAAATTTGATTTCCCCACTTCCTCAATTGTCATTCATGTACATTAAAACTATCTGTAACTAATTAATTTGGAGAAATGAGAAACAGCACCAGTGGACCCCCATCACTAACTCTGCCACACCTGCCATCACTGGGGCATTCTAGCACACCCCTGGGCAATGTGTGCATTCTTCATTTCATCAATGTAGTTGTTTCACAACCTAATTCCCAACAGGGTTTACTGCACATAATCAGTGACAGCCCAGAATCTGTTTCCCAGATCAAGATTTGTGACATAACCTGCATAGATCTTCACTAAATTCCTACTGATAGAAAGTTGATGGCGCCAAGTTCCCGCTGTCAACTTTATATACCTATCACACAACTTCATACAGTTCAGTCAAATGGTATTTCTAATACTGGAATCAACCTATTTTCAGTCACCCTGCCGCTGCTATGACTAAGTGTCACCTAAAAAGTTTTACCAGACATTTGAAAAGCAAGTAAATTATTTTACTACATGTTGACAATGACAAGAATTTTTTTCTTCCAAAATCCCATCGCATGGCTAATGTGCACTTAATATATGAATGTAATCGTCGCGACATATTCAAATCAAACCATGCAGACAAATTTTTTTTTTCAAAACATGAACTATTCTGGGAGAGTAGGAAGTATCCATTGTCCTCAAAATGACAGCGACAACACCCAGACACTTTTTACAAAACTACAAACATCTACTTGTTTCCATATTATTTAACAAGAAAATTAAACTAGAGCAAGACCTTCCTATAAAAAAAAGACACTTTGGCTTGACTTAAAATTGCGAATGTCGCATGGCTGCTTCGTTATCAAAGTGTATACTCAATGAGTCATACTATAACTGTCAGTGTCTACTGTCAGCTTAAATTCAAAAAGTGCTGAGATATCAATAATATCAGGGCTTTCAATGAAATGATAATTCCAAAACGAAATTGTAAAATATGCGTTTAAATGTGGAGTCACAACCCCCCAATTATAACTTGTACTCCTAACAAAAACAATGATTTATAAAGGGACCCTGAAACTGCAAAACAGTTAACTGCGAGTGCTAAATTAGAACCTTAATATTTCATCAACAAATGTGCTGCAGGATAATCACACTTTGATATTCTCACAAAAACAATTTGTTTGCTAAATTAAATATCATAACCTGATTAAGATATATTTACTTCCAGTTCGCTTTTTACCTTATTGTTGTCATTGGCAACTCCGTTAGTGTCCTCCACATCACTTCTCCGCAACGGAGAGGCAGCGTAATGACTTATGGGGTTACTGCTTCCCATACTTTCATTATGACCCCTGCCAACTCGGTACAACCGTCCTTCTTGCATCAGCTGCCCTGAATTAATCCCTCGTTTGACAGACATGCGAACCTGATGAGACAAGTCCCCACCGTCTGCAATCTCCACATTGTAATTCTTCCTGATATATTTCTCGATGCTTTTTAATGTAGAGCCACCGATTTCCCCAAGTTCGTGTATAGTCCGTACCACAACACGTGTGATATCAGTCTTTTTGGCAATCTTGAGTGTTGTCTTTTTAACACTACTGCTGCCAAGTGGGTTCATGCGGTTTGGATCCTTAAAAGAACACAATCCACCTTTGTTGACCACCTTTAAAATTGTTCCTTCCTTGACGGCCAACTCTAGCTGCTCTTCGATTGACTCAGCACTCACTTTGTGATGCTGTCTTACAGCATGACTAATACGCTCCACGCTGGGTCGTTGTTTTTGGTGCTTTATCTTGTGAATGGCTTCAAGAAGCCATTTCATATACACAGGGTTCCCCATCTTTTTGCTGTCCCCTTCACCCCGTGAGGGTCTTTCAGCTTTCTCTCCTTCGCGAACCATATTGTCAGTCCATCCTTGTAGATTCACAAATATTAAAGGTTACATCAGGTCATGGCAAGCAGACCCTTGCCTGTGTAAGAATAAATATTTCCAGCTACTACATCTTTCAGACGTTCCAACATCATTCAAATTGCCCACATGATAGGTAAATCCTTTGGTGCTGGTTGTCTACATTCAGGTGAACAAAAACACCGCTCTCTGAAAGAACAAAGCAATATTTAGCATGTTATTTGAAGTTATGACAAGGGAAATCACCATAGTTCACAACATCTTGTGTGGTCTCTTTATTTCATAAATCTACCGGAACTCTGCTCAAAACAAGTGCTACTAATGTCTAATCGTTCAAACAAAAGGTTTACAAATCTTAACCCGCCAAGACCATAGCGGAAATTTGACAAGCTTTTTGCACTTGGTTTCACGATTTTCAGTTTTGACATGTCAAATGCCAAAACTGTCATTGGTTTGTTTACCTGTTAATCACAGTGAATTTGACCAAAATCAGCCCCGTTTCGATTATTACAGCGGTCCTAAATAATTTTCTAAAGCAAAAGATCGCCCATACATGTTTAAGTGCCTCAGAGTAGGTACAGTTAGGTGGTATACATTTCAATGTTCTTGCTTACGATGAAAGAAATGGCGACTTATTCACCTCAAATTGACTGTATTCAAAATGGCGACCACGTACAAATTTTTGCCGCGAATTCCTCAAGCTTATCCTATCGCGCTCTGGGCGTCAACTGGACCGAAGACCAGCATGTGAGCAGTTCACATATCAATTACCAAAACTGTTTAGCTATTAGAAGTCAAATTATACAGATAGCTAAATTCTTATCGACTTACAAATTAAGTAATTTTCGAAACCACACTTGTTTTGATTGAGAGGGGTAGCAGAAATTACCCGAATCGTTCATTGTTCTCCTACCTTATAACTTCTGTGGGAGACAAGACTGCTCAGCAAACTATCATGTATCCGATTTTGCCTCATAGTTGCCATCAGCCGACGACATAAGCAGACATAACAACATCCAAAGTGCCAATTTTTGACCACAACCGATAAATGATACGTCGGCCATGTAAATATGGCTGCCTCTTTGCAACAGACGCTGGTCCAATGGCTGGGAGAATTTGGAAATTAATCAGCCATGCGTAATACGTTTGTGGAGCGAAACTTGCATAAATTATCACATCACGCACTCCATTGCTGTCTAAATCATAAGTAAAACGTAATAAACGAAAGCGAATTGTCATTAGATTATCACCAGGTACTCTTTGGGAGATATTAGGGGTTAAATATCACATGCCTTATCGACATTTTCTCATGGTCATGGCTGACACTGACAGCTGAAGATGGGTATTGAAAGGTGTTATCTGATTGGCTTATAAGCCTAGCGGTGCACCTTGGGCCATATCCAAGAAATGCGACTTGAAAATTCCATGTTAATTTTTACAAGTTTGCAAAAAATAATAATAATATAATAAAAATAATAAAATTAGGGGGAGGGGGGGGGGGATAATGCATGATATGACAAAAGACATTTTTGGAAGCTATTGTGAGAATTTGTTCATTCATTATTACAAATAATGATTCATTAAAAAAAAAATAATAATACTTTTATTTTAGCCTGACATAGGTCCTACAAAAAAAAAATTAAAGAAAGAGAAAATTGTCAAGCTCATGCGAGTGTACAAACTATTGCATGAAATTGCGAAGTTTCAGTTGCACACAATTAAATTTGACATAAATTTAAGATTAAAATTAAATAAATAAACAATTATGAATTTTTAAGTTTCATAATTTTTTTAATAGAAAAACAAGTCATACATAGGTATGTCATTCATTGTAAGTAGTTCTCATGATCAGTGCTTTTTAATCACTACATTATATAATTAATTTTTTACTGTAATTACATGAAGAGAAATACTGCACAATAATGTATGTTTGATATTAGTGGTCCATATGTAGATATAATACTCCTCAAGAAATATAACTCATATATTGCAAATAAAGATACACTAATCAAGTTATAAGGCTAGTTAGTACAAACTGCTCTTTGCAAAAACTCTCAAACCAACAACAAACGGCATGAAGCATTTAACTTTAAGTCAATAAAACTTTGTGAGTAAAATTACAAATGCATCAATTAAGGTCAATAACCTTATAAAGTAAAATAAAACAACAAACCGTTATTAAGTAGTAAGATTAAACTTGATTAATTCTATTCTAGTAGTAAAAACAAACAAAATTCTCACCCATTAAATATTGCTTCAATACAATTAAATCACACATGCACCATTTGAAAACTTAGCAATTACAATTACAGCACCTACAGACATGAAATTGTATAAAACAATCACAGACATGATCAACAATCCCAACAACTTTCACACCAATATTATCACAGTTATAAAAGAAAACTAGTAATATAGAGAAATACTACTCAATTGCATAAAAGGACAATCTTCATAAGTAACAATTCCAAGTGGCATAGTTATTTCAAGATGTCCTCCAAGTTTTTGTACTGAAGCTTTGTTATAAAGCCATTGTACATTACAGAATTCATCAAGCTGTTCCAATGAATTCCATTCATATAATATATATAATATATAATGAAATATGCAAAAGTGTAATGTTTTGAGATCATCATAACAAACTTAAGTTGTAAGTTCTTTGCAAGCAACATGACATAGGGAGCAATATTCTTAAATAAACAGTGGAAATAATAATTTAAGTTACAGAAATAATTAATTTTCTTAATTAAAAATTATAAGAAAAAAAAAGTTAAAAAAAAAGGTAAATTAAAACTGTCATTAAACAATCAGAGTTGTTTGGACTTAGGAGTAAAGGTTATGAACTGGTGTAAACTGTTAGCTATTCAATATGATTAATTTTATGTACTTTGTGCCCTTAATTGCTTGATTGCAAGTTATTCTAGAAAACATACAACCTATTAAAGAGTTAATGTAACACTTCAACAATAAATACTTCAGAATTTATAAAAGAAAATAAATTGATATATAATCACAGCAGCAAGAGTCCAAGCAGCAAACATTCAAGTGGTCCAAATTGTTTTGAGTAAAAAGTATTTTATATTTTTGGAAGCTTTGGAGCATTAACCAATGGGTTACTTTGCTCCAGAAGTTTACGACCCTCCGTCTTGTAGTCAAATGGACAGTTGTGGACTTCAGCGTAACGGTGTGTAGAACAGAAGTTGTTGCCACATCTGAAATTAAAATTTAAACAAGTTATTTCTTGTGTCCACAAATACCATGCAGAAGCCTTTGATCAATGGGGATCTGTACCGGTTCACAATACATCGATTAAAACGTTTTTTTTAATCGATACGATTACATGAATCACTTTATTGGGTCAACCAATAAGCGTCTGACTTCTTAAATCCGTCCATTTCCATGCACAAAACTCGTATTCTGCCAAATAAAGTGTTTTCGTGGGTGATATTATGGTATCGCCACTATACCCTAGTGGCAGCTGTTGAAAGGAATTTTGCATGCACTACTGTTCGTCAGCTTAATTTTGTCTGCCACTGTGTATTTTGATGATTTTATTAAGAGTTAATATGTAGCTGTCAATGCCAGGTGTGAGCGAAACTATAAAATAATTTGTCAATATGTATATGACCAGAGACCTTCATGACAACTCAAATGAGTCCCTGTTCTTTTAAGACTTTTTTTCTTCTTTTTTTTTAACCAGCTTAAGACGAATTTTATTTGACAAAATGGTCAGGGTAGGCCTACAGGTTGATTTTTGCCAGGCCATTAAGTAAGTTATTTAAATCAGCTTTTATCCAGTTCTGGTTGGCTTGTCAACTGTGTAGGCACTCATCTACAGGAAGAGAGTGAAGCTCGGCGCCCTGCGGCGCCGATAAGTTTCGCTCATATTATGCCATCTAAAAAAAAATCTTTATAAGTTTTTGTATCGTCCATATATCGAGTATCGATTACCCAATCAATAAAGACGTATCGTATCGTTTGAAACATGATATGGACCCCTATTGATCAATATAAAAAAAAAAATCAAAGGAAAGAAAAATAAATCATACTGATCAAGGACATTGAAATCTTACCTGCACACATAACTATTGGCCAGTCCTGTCTTTTTGGTACAGAGGAAGCATCTTTTGGATTTCTTTTTCTGTTTTACAGGAGGAAGTTTAGTAGATGGAGAAGTTCTGCCTTCGCGGCTATTAGGCATTCGTAATCGTGCAGACTGGAAAGAATTCACAAAAGACATTGTAGAGATGCCATTAAACTGTAGGATCATGTTAACGTTTTAGGGAAATTTTGATATCCAGGACAGCATAAAATCACTTACCAGTAGACGGCCTTCTGAAGTTGGAACATGGCCCTGGTCCTTAAGAGCGAAACTTGACACTTGAGTTTTAGTGGCACTAGGAACAAAGTTGGAAAAATTGGAAGAACCGAGACGCTCAATGGAAGCTTGTCTTAATATTCCACGAGCCTCTTGTTGGCTCAAACTTTCAAGAATTAAACCTTTCTGGCGTTCCACTGTCCCTGGGGGTTTAGCAGAAGAGGGTGGCCTGGGAATGAACTCCAATGGGAATTCTTTGCTGCTATTTTGTGCATTATCCCGCGATAAGAGTCTGGTAAGTCCAGGGACACTGTTAGAGGAGTTTGGCAGGTTGGTTGGTAAGTCCACACTGGAAGAGGGAATTGAGCTAGAGTCAATGGGACCACCAATTGCGGTGATAGTGGTTGATAGCGGGTTGGAACCACTTGACCTACTGAGGCCTTTGGTGAGAGATGATTCAGAGACAGCTCCATGAGAAGGCGATCTCTTGTGGTCACTCATAGAAAGGTTCTCGTAGGCTTTTGAGAGCTGCATTATGCCACCTGGCATGCCAGAGTGGTCTTTGCTCAGCAAATGACCAATAGTTGACCCTCCGGCTGGTTTCACCTCTAGCCGAGAACTCGCTCCCTCAACTCCTGGGAGCATTTGACCCACAGGAGGCAGAATGTTTTTAGAAGAAAGACTAATGCGGCCAGCATTCTTGCTGGCTGGGTAGGAGTAATGGTGAAATCTTCTCGACCTGCTACCAGGTCGGCCCGAAGATGGAGGACGAGGCTTTGGTTTCTTTGGCTGCAATTAACAGAAATATATAATTATATTACAGGAGCACAACAATACAACATAGCAACATTTAAAGCTGAGTTGTAATAATTGGTATAACATATGAATGTTTCAAGGCAACCTCTCAATCACAATTTTACTAGTCTTTGCACATTATCACAATTACAAGGCTGCCTTATTATGGAGAGCACTGGCCTAGAATGGAGGGTTGCCTGAAGCTTTTGGTTTAAGTGTAAATTGTCAATGTCATACCTTTCTGGTAAGACTCATGTCTGCCATTTTCGTTCGCAACAGCTTCATTTTCTCTTTTGTTTTATCATTTTCTTCTCCTTTGTCCCGAAGGCCAGCACTTCCCTCACTGTCCTCCTCTTCATCACATAAGTTGTACACTGATGTACCACTGTAAATACAAGCTTGCATTACAATTTCTGTAAAATTTTGCATTTAATTATCCTTGAAAATCTCTTTCACACAAAATGAATAAGTGACCTACCTCAAAGATTCAGAGAGAGGTGTAAGGGTACCATCTCCTCGATCCACAACACGAAAAAAATTTAGCTGGTCACCTTCTTTGTAGACAAGTAAAGTCACCTGCCGGTTCCCAGGAATTTTGTCCAATAGTTCGTCTCGGTTTGCTTCCATGTATTCTGCCATTTCTCTAATTGCAGGATCCTCAACAGGGACTTCAAAAGAAAAATTTTCCAAGATACATTACATTTATTATCCCATCTAAATGATCTTACACTTTGCATTAAAATATACTGCAAAACAACACAAAACCAAGCACTCTTCATAATCAATAATCATGAGTTAGGGATAATATTATTCACATTGCCACTATTTTGTCAAAGTGCCAATGTTGTGACATGCAGCTTATGTCACAAAGTAGCTTGACAAATAAAATAAAATACCTCTGTGTGTGTTGATAGGGCCTCCACGCATTGCAAGCACTAGTTTGAGAGTAGCCCCATCGCTAATACTGTAGTCATGTAGACAATTGTCATCTTCTAGTTCCACCGATTGCCATATTAAATGCTGCTGGGAGATTGGGATGCCTGTAAAATAAATTATGGATCATTTGAACCAGCCCGGTCAAACATTCACTAGTTTGTACAAATGTCAAGATCAAGGGAGGCAGGGCAGACAATGTCACACCAACAAAGAAATAGTAAAGTAGGACTTGACTCGCATGACTAAAGTCTAGTAGTGTCAATGACCTTTGACAAACCATAACAAGCTGAAGCCAATAAAAGGCAGTTACATGTGAATTGCTGTAGCCCAAACATTGACAATCCACAACTGCAACAACATAGTATTATTACTATCAGTGCGACAGATTACATACGAGTATGACACACAATCACCTGTTATTGACACTGACAAACACACTGGAATTCCATGCTTACCTTCCTGGCGTTGTATTTTTGTTTTGACAGAAATCACTGTCTCAAATTGAGAGACTCTAAGTTCGAATGCCGTCCCTGTTAATGTTTCCACGTACAAATCCATTTTGGGAATCACTAACATAGTGTAGCAAGATGAAGACGTGATTGGAGATTCCGATGTCTGGATGGTGTTATTTGTGGGACGCCCGTATCTTTGGGTTTCCCATAGATCTTGCTGGCCAAATTTGGCTTTAAAAACTATTGCCAGCAAACTAGACGTTCACGCCAAACGCTTTAAAAGCGCTTGAGTGACGTCAGATCCCTCATGGGACTCCAAATTCGCGGAAATCCAGCACTCATACCATGTCACTTCTGATGACCATTTGCACAGGAATTCAACATGCCTGCCGTGTCAAATACCCGGATGAAGGCGTAGCTACTAACAACAAAGTCACATGACTTCATCCATCACATGACCTGCACACATCTGACTTGTGTCGCACTCTCGTGTATAATGTTGCAAAACCTACACATTCCTATCTCCAGGAAGAAGAGCACCTGTCATTTGTTTGGTTGATGGAGGAATTTCAAAATGAATCAGGAGGGAAAATTTGAGTCCAGTTATGTTGTAAGTCTGTCGGCTTTGTTTGTTAATGAGATTAAGAACTATTTACACAACTTTGAATCCAATGATCTCCAGCACTAACCAGTTTAGAAGCCAATATATGCCAATTAGCAGGAGTCGTGCCTGTGCCTGCTGCCAGGAGTCCAGGATAATTCGGCGCCCCCGAAATCACCTATTTGACTGGTCAAAAATAGTGAATTCGGCGCGATTATTTTAAAATTAGCGAATTCGGCACCATATTTTGTTAAATGAGGTGCAGAATAGTTTGTCTTGAATATTACTTTGATATCTTCTTGCCAAAATCTTTGATACTTTAAAACATCATAATGACATAAATGACATAATATTATACTTATTTATAGTGCAAAGGATATATGCGTAAGAGAGCATATATATAATTTTCTCTATAGCTCTGATTCACGGATTAAGAGAAAGTGGCGCAATTTGTCTTTTGAGTTAATGAGTTAAATTGTAATACACAATAAATGTTTTACTTTCATTAATTTCAAGTGCAAAATTTGAAAAATAACAGAAACAGGAGCATTTTGGTAACTTATGACAATTCAGTTCTGACGACACTTGTGTTTTGACAATCCCTTACATCAACGAAAATTACTTTTTATTTATTTTTAATACTCACAAGTTTTAATTTTTATCAATAGAAAACATTTTCAAGCATTCTAAAAATTGACTTATGAAATTTCATCGATGTTATTCAGACTCATAATGGTAATTATTGAAAAGTCATAAGTGTTTATAACTTGGGCCACGCAGCCAGGGAAATTAATTAGCAGCGGCCGGCCAATGCAATCCATTGCTTTAATAATTTTGATGTCAATGATTAACAGTAGCTAACAGTTACAGTTACCTCATTATATATCCTGTCAACTTGCCACCACTGGAGTCTTGAAGTATCTGAAGTGTCATGACCATCTTGGCAAATGTGGATATAAAACCTGCACCAACTAATCTAAACATAATTTGTTGACATTTTCAGATGGACAGGCTCACCATAATGGAGCAGCTTATTTCAACTTTAGAATCTGAAGTTCCTGGTGAAGATAACCCCTCTAGTCATCAGGACTGCATTTCACAGTATCATTCTATGATCAAATTTGATGGGGTCCCCATTCTCCCTCCCGTGGTATGTGCTACGTTTAACAGTAACGTACGATGTGTAGATACAGTTAATTGTGTTAGTTAACATATCAACCTATTAGTGGTGTCACGATTACCGATTATACTCGATCATCGGTCGTTCTATCTAAGAATGGGATGATAGATTACTAATTTTGTATAGTCGATTTTTGCCTGCGTGGCTGTTCGCATGCACTGTTGAAATTAACCCTGGCTTGTATTCAGACAGAATAGCAATTGATAGAGGGGTTCAAGTTCTTTACCGCTTTGTAGCTCAGAGTCCATTGCAATTGTTGGGGTTGACGTTGCATTTCTTGATATTTGGAAAAGTGCAGTATAGCGGACCCAAATTTATGACCATATTTAGTGAGCCTCGTTGCTATGCATATGATGTAAAATGCTTGAATTCAATGTATGACATCACAAACAAATGACGGCAGATTATATTTTCATGGCAAGACATTGTTTATTTTTTCATTTTCTCGGGGGCTGCTGCCCCCAAGCCAAAGCTACACTTCGAAAATATTCTTATTGTGTGCTCTCACAAATTTTGAAAATATTTCACGGATGAAATGCCAAATATGGGCATAAATTTGGGTCCGCTGTACTGCACTAAACCCTTGACACAAGCTGCTCGCAGCGCCTCTCTCCTACCGTCATTTCATCGCTGCAGGCACGCCGAAATATTTTCAGCTAATTTGCATGAGGCCCACATGGTCAGAGCTGTCAAACTAGTAACAGCTATTAGATGGGCTTGTCCTCTGTGGATAGCTTATGATATCGACTCATATGGAGTGTGAAAACAGTTTATAATGTTCAGAACAACTTTTAATTGCCTCAATTAATCTTTGCAAGCAAATCCTTTTGTCAACAAAACCCACGTGTTTGTGACCGTTGTAACGGTATTTTGGCCTATTTTACCCTTTTTCAGCAGAAGGCCTGACCTCATTGGCCAAGCGCAGTGATTTGAACAGGCACTTTGCCATGTAGATTAGCCCTTTTACTCACGTATCAATGCTTAATGCAATCTGTCGGCTTATAAAGTCAAGGTAATGCATCTCTTTTCATGTTATTTCACCAAAATAATATAATTGCTATCTTAGGCCGTGGTTTGAGGACACTAGCCAGCTGTTTTCTATCAGAACAACACAGGAACTATATGTGGTGAAATCGCTCATGGCCGATCGTGTGACGGCAAGAGTGAAAGTGCACCCGCCTTGCACTCCCCCTTGTGAGCAAGTTGCCCTTGACATTGACTGGAGGTAATTCATGTATATGTTTATGCCACTTTCATTAGTAAATTTGTTTAACCATCCATCTGCCAAACTATTTTGTTGGTAAGTTTTAGAAAATTTTTGTACAAAAGTGATATGTCTATAGTTTCAAAGGAGAGGTGCTGTGGCCTAGTGGTTAAGGTGTTCGCCTTCAAATTGAAAGGTTGTAGGTTCGAGCCCGCACCATGGCATGGAGGAACTGTGCAGATCCTCTGTAACTCTCCACTCCAACCAGGTGTAAATGGGTACTTGGCAATAGGCAGTGATGGCAATTGTAAGTGCCTAGCCCCTGCAGGTAATTCTGTGTAACAGGCTGTATACTCCCCAGGGAGTTGAGAAAGGCTCTAGCTTGAACAGGCCTGCCGAAGGTGTAACTGTAAAGTCAGTTGAGGCTGCTTGGACGGTGATAACTCGACTATAAACTCCATTTATATTTACATCAATTTAAAACACATCAGATAGTCATCAAAAAATTAAAAGAAAACCATATGATCATAAATAACTTAAGATAATGTTATAAAATAAATGACTTGAGATATTATACATTGTATTATTTTACATAAGCGACCACTCAAGTACGAATTGCACCCGAACTGACTTATAATCGATCGGTTGGTGCACGCAATCAGATGATCGACTACGAAAATGTAACTGATTGACATCACTACAATCTATAGCAGAATCCAATATTGAGTATAACTATTACATTATTTAATTTTTTAGATGACCAAGAATCGAAGAGAAGAGATGCAAGTTTACAAACACCAGGCAATGATGAAAGAAGTGAAAATTAAATCTTCCTCACACAAGAAATTGCTTGACACTGTCCAGCAGGTTATTGAACGGCTTAAGGTAAATTTATTCTGCTGTAGCTCGTTTTACGACAGTCTGAATGATGTCATCTGACTTTTAAAATTTAAGGTATGGTAATTTAGTAATTTATTTGTATGCACAGTAACTGATGTTTATGTTCATTATTTCAGAAAAAGAAGGATGTCAGTGTTGACATAGAAAATTCTCAGGAGGGAAAAGATGAGCCAAAGAAAGTACCACCTGACAAGGAATTAGACAAAAATGTTTCTCCAAATAAGGATTATAATATGCCAGATTGCTTCAAAATACCTGACGGAAAGCTGATTAGTTCTCACGTGCCTCTGGATACCAATTTTCCGGAAGCCACTGCTTCTCCAAGAAGTGCAGTTGGGGATAGTGGCATTTCATCAGATATTCAGCAAATGACATCGCCACGAACTGCACAGACATCCACTCTTGAAACCCTGGACACTTTGGCTGAGATTACAGACATGTCCACTGACTTCGAGTCTGATTTAGTAACTGGCCCTGGTGTATCAGATACTGAAGTGCGAAAAAGAGATGACAAAGAACCCGATGATGCTGTATCTTTGTCAGAGACTGGAACACTTGTTGATCAAACTGGCGCAGACCCTATAACTGATATTGCAATGAAGAAAAGCCACAGCTCAACAGAAGGTGATGCATTTTCCGAGGCGCCAGTTGCTGTCGAGGGAAGATTTTTTGACAATGATCTGCCTCCTTCATTGTGTGATGAAGAATCGGAGACAAATGAGAAAGACAATAATCAAGATCATGCGATGGAAAAAGATGCTGGGCCAACAACAAAGAACAGTGACAGTAGCCAAGCTAGTAGTGATACCATAAGTGTGACAGTGATAAGCAGAGATGACAAGGATGCTCGAGTAGCAAATGTGTTAGTTAAAGAAGTTAGTAATGCAGCTGAAAGTGATTCAGAAGACAATGGAGACTTAAACGACGAAGAACCCAAGATGGATGAAATTGATGCCCCATCTGTCACTACTAGATCTTCACAGTACAGTCAGACAGAGGGCAGTGTAGATCATGTTAGTCTGTCAGATAGTTTAGAATATTCTGATGAACGTGGTGAATCGCAAGATGAGAAAAATGAGCATCAAGTTGAGAAAGACATTCATCCAGCTCAGGATGTTACTGAAGATGCAGATAATGTGACCCCCATCAAAGACTCGCTGGAACTGGGAAGCACTCTACTCAGTAGAGTTGCTCTTTCTGATAATGAAGACAGTGGGGACAGTACTCTTGAGAGTCAGTCTGGCATTGGACATGGTGCTGATTCCGATATCAACAAAACTGAAAATGTGACCAATATAACAACAGGTGTAGCAGTTGAAAGGCAGCACGATAATCCCAATGGTCAAGGAGTGGAAGAAGCACAAGATGAAGAAGACACTTTAGAAGATCAAAAGAAAACTGAAAATGCAGCAGAGGATGATCATCGAATGGAAACCAAACAAACGCATGCAAAGCCTGAGCTTTTTTCAGGACAAACTCAAAAACTAATGGTGCTTCAAAAACTGAACACTTTGTTGGAGCAAGTAGAGTCGAAGACAAGTGCCATGAAACCAAAATCTATTCTGAGGACTCCAGAAAAATATGGTGTGACTCCTGCTGAAGTAGTGTCACCTGGTCCTGATCACACTCCTGATGTGTCAGTGATTTCTTATGCAGACAGCTGTGTCAGTACGCGTCATGTGCAACAGCGAACAGAAGAAACGCCCATTAAAAGCAGCAGTGTTGTACCCAAACCTGCTACATCACCTCATCCAAAAAGTGGTGAGTCACCACCGTCGGCCAACAAAGAAGGAGGTGAACCAAAGTCAATGGATACTTCAATTGTACACACGGCAAGTACTGAACTTAGTCGTTACATGGCTGATTCTGCTGCGTCAATGGACACCATAAATTCAGTCAGCACTTTGCCTCACACTGGAGCAACAAGTGTGAAAGACATACGTGAAACAACTGAACATGTGCCAGCAAGGAAAGCCACGCCAGCTGCACCAGAATCAAGTGAGCAGAAAGATTTAAACAGCACAACAAAGTCTCACAAGAGACAAGGATCATACACATTGGAGAAACCATCTCCAGCATTGTTGCAGTCTTCAAAACTTGACAGCAAAAGTGAGAAAGGTGCAACTGCTGACCCGGGATGCACAAGTAGTGCCGAGGACCTCAAACTACGTCCAGTACATCGCAAGTTGCAGTATGACAAAGAAAACACTCCACTCAGGTTTGAATCTGATATGAATGAAAGATCTGCAAAGGAGGAACATCTGCACAGATATCTTCAACAACTGGGTCAAATGCCGCAGTCCCACCCCCCTCAACTCCCTCCATCTGTAACTCCACCGACCGTTCCAATGCAACCTGTTGAAGCAGACCTGCTACATGATCAGATCAAGTACTTTGAACAAATGAAAGACCATATGATGCTCTTGCATCAGCAGCGGTTGTCACAATTAATAGGCGAGCAACAGAGACAGCAGCTTTTTTTACAGCAACAGTTCTTACAACAAGAACATCAGCTAAGACAACAAATGTCAGTGACACTCGGCAAAGGCCGTGATAGTCAGCTAAGTCAGTCAACGTTGACACCTGACGTATCTGCCTTGTCTATGACTTTACCCATCTTCGGAATGGTTCCTTCTATGCCTGCTGATATGGCGGCTTCGATGACATCATTCTCTCATCCTGGTGTACCTAATCCCTTCAGCAACTCTTTCACATCTCCAATAAATCAAGCATTTCCGTCCAATACTTCGCTTTACAATGTTGCACCTGATCTAGCCAATCAGTTCATCCAGTCTGCAGCAAAAGATCAACCAAGTCAACCCACAAACAACTCGCCTCGTGTATGCTTCAGCACTGACACAACGACCACACCTGCACAAGTCAATTCTCCTGGTGTCCAGGTACATTATTACACCCCAGAGCACTCCAGTCCACCCTCACCTGAAGTGACCACTGTTGTAAGATGTCCAGTGTCTGCTCCATTGTCAACTTCATTGGGTCATCGGAAATCTGCCTCCCAAAGTCGAATGACTCCAGAAATCAGCAGAAGAGCTGTGAAAATTCACCTTGAGGTTTTTTTAATTTCCTTTTTCTAGCCGTATATCAGTACAGTGTAAAGATTACGAAAGTTACAAAGACAGGTGTCACTCAGAAAGTGGTGTTTCTACTAGAGACAGATTAAGTTTGCTAATCTAGGGGGGAAAAATTAAAAGAAAAAAAGATTCAAGAATACAAAGGAAAATGCAAAATGCACATTCGAATAATTATTGCCAATCATCTCTCATAACCCATAAATATAAATTGAAATATCAGTAAAGGAACTAGCTTGTGAAAATTTCTGTTTGTACAGTGCTTATCAGACGATGTACTACACAAGTTCAACAGGGTGACCGCTGCTGTCCGAGGCTATCTGACCAGACGTCTTCTCAAGACACAGAAAGTCCAACAGATTATAACAACAATACGAGTAAGTCATACTTGATTCTCACACAATAGCAAATGGTGCACTGTGTCGCAAACAAAATAGTTGATGCTGTGATTTTAAGACTACTGCAATTATGTCTTCATAAATGATACTAAAATTTTCTTTTACAGGACACCGCAATCTTTGCGCTCAATTTCCAATCTGAGACTCCAATAAAGCAAGGAGTATATAGCAGCCAAGATAAACGACTGCAGGACAGAGTGTTGGCACAGGTATGTCAGGTTTTTAATAATAATTTATTGTATGTAACACATCTAAAATAAGAAATGTACTTGCTTAAAGGCTAGCTCACCATTCAAACTACAAACTTTCAGTCATACCTGTAAAAAAGCAACACACAAATAACATTGATCATAATTTCATAAGGCTATCCCACTAGATAGCCTGGAACTGAGGATGGCCTGCATCATGTGTGCATGTTAAAATGGACATATATAACCATATTTATTCAGAGATGACTATACATTTTACAGCTCACAGCTGCCATGTACGAGATAAATGAAATCTTCGTACAAGTGCCAATCAAGGAGAGGTTGGCTATCATAGCCCATGACAGGGAGTTATTGAGAGAAAATTTCTTCAAAGAACAGGTAGGCAGTCATGTGTGACATTGCTCTATTTAGTTTGAATGTTCAGACTACCTATACTGACAGTGTCTTTATTTGCTGACAGAAACATTCTGCGGAAAAGAAAGTAAGTGTTGCAACCAGAAAGGCCATGGAGAGAAAGAAACGTGCCAGGTACGTCAACTACTAAGTTTGCTGATTGTGCGATTGCCTGGTGGGATGCAAAATGTACTAAATGCCTTTCATAGTATGTGTTGCATACATGGCTCAAAGGTGATATGAGAGCTGTGGTGAGTCATAGAAGACCTCCCTACCATAAAGCCATCAATTGAATACATATTTTATTCCAGACTGGCTGAAAAAAGCATGCTTGAACAGTCTTTCCGTTCAAAATCTGCGCCTCCTTCTGCTAGGTCTCCTCGAAGCTCCCAAGCTAAGCCAGAGGATATCAGGTAGGCATTTGTTAACTATTTGCACAAATTTGTCTCATTTTGTCATTGGAACATTTTATCATGGATAGTGCTGACTCATTAATATAAGATTAATATAAGAACTACTGTACACCTTGCAGTGGTCCAATAAAGAGAAACTATCAATTCATGATATCTCGCGCCATGCCCAAGTCTGCAAGAAGTCGTCGATCTGGCAACAGTCCTTTGAAACCAGTCAAGGACAACATTAACAGGTTGGTGTGAAATACATTAATTGTAGACAGACATCTTGATTGATTGCTCAACATCATTCACTTCAAGCTTTAATATTGCTTCTTTTTTTTTTCAGATCTGTCTTAGAAAACGGCAAAACCAAGAAAGAAAATATTCCAACACTAAAGACAAACACTAACACAAAAAGGACAAATGCTAAACAAGGTTATTGTCGCTTTTGAAAACCAATTCATACACCACTCTTCTGTATTTTGGCATGCTATAGCCCATGGTGCATTCACTACATGTGTTTATTATATCAAAGATGTACAGATATATTTGTCCGTTTTCATTTTGTAGATACCATAGTGCGGAAGACGGTCACACTTGCAAGCAAGAAACCTGCAAATAATCAAAACTTCGAGAACAAGATATCAGCAGGAAAATTGCACCAAGATAAGAATACGTCAATCGCAAGCAGACTGAACAATGCTGCCATGAAACCAAAGCAAGAATCAGAAGTATTGGATGTCGTGCCACATTCTACGCAAAAATCCAAGGCCAATTCCACTACGCCATGGAAATAATAGAAATTTGCTACACATCTGAGATTATTAAACTTGCAATATTTGTTTTATAGACTTCTGTAACATGACCTTTACACTTTTACATTCAGTATTTGTATCATAGTTTACACTGTAATTGATGTTATTTCATTTTTCGTCTGTTTAAAACAAGTTTACCTGCACAATCGCTTGTTTTTATGTATCAGTTCATGCATGTGGTCATCATTTTTTATGTTTGTATTTTTCTACATGCTTAATACATTGCTAACTTATATACTTCTGTTGTGTTGTATTATCTATGCATGTTACTGGTACGAAGCTCAACCAGCCTATGTGATGACCAGCTGCCAGGGACAAAATGATAAGACCTGGTGGGAGTCCAATGTAAGCATTTACCCCATGGGTGTGGTCTTTTATATGCCTCAGCATTAGAGCATAGACACCAAGAGCAACGGTAAATTTAACGACTCCGACTGAGATACAGCTCATGAAGAGTGCCCACTGCCCAGGCTAAGACCCGGAACCTTCAGCGGAGCTAGCGCAACCACTATTTTAGCTACATCTCTCAAGGTCACATGGCAGTAAAAGCAATGACGATTTGGTAACAAAGCATATTCTTGCAAAATTCCAGGTTCAATACTGACCCACTCCTAATCAGCTTGGGCAAATCTAGGCCTATACTACCTCCAACAAGAAGGACCCTGACCTCACAGATCCAGTCAAATTGTCCAATGTCCATAGCATAAACGGATCCAGGGGTGAGCACAGGAAGTGCTCAGCTGCGCAGCCTCTCTTTTGATTGCCAAAATTAATTGCATTGACTTCAGAAGGGCCATGTTCATTTGGTCAGTATCTATTATAGACATCAGTGCATATTTGACATTCATGTGAACAAGCGGACATATAAGTGCACAGGCCAGAGTTTGAACCCAGGATCTTCAGCTAAGCTGGTCTTATGGTTGACATTGATATAATTTTTCTATTGATATCAGTATTGAACTTTCGATATTGCAATATCACAAAATTGCTCAAATTTTGTATTATCAGCATTCCCAGCTACCCTGGTGATATACTGTGATGTTCACAAATAGGGAGGAATTGAACCCAGCACAATCAAAGAGCTTAACTGGTTTAACCACGGGCCCACCAAGCTCTTGCTTACTGATAGCACCAACACTTCAACTTCTGTGCGAGTTTTTATGCAAATACATGTACACAATAAAGACCCAATAATTTTCTTTTCTTTAAGAACACAACAAGGGTGACTACTAGATCAGTTTGACACTTTTAATATCTATACAAGACGTAAGCTTTGTCAATTTGTGATTCTTAAGTATTTTTACAGATCTTTGCCACATAATGCCACATCCATCAGCAATAGTACAATGAGACTAGCACAATTTGCTGCACAAATCCAACGGTCATTTCTTTGTCTTTGACAGATTTCTAGAGTTTTGCTCTGCTCCACATATTCCATTCAATCATAGACATAGTGATGTGAGCATACAACTGTTCAATATTTTTAACAAATCACTAGCAAGAAGGACTATTTCTAGCATATACTGCACTCCCAATGAGCTAACTCTAATTTTTAAATAACAGCCAGAAAATATTGAACACATTCCGTTTTTATTACATTTTCTAAATGTAAAATTCTATGGAAATCCCATAACAAAATTAGTTTTTCCAAGTAGTAGTTAGTCGTTAAGTGTCTGTTTCCATGGCAACGAAACATCAGCAGCAGTGAGATAATGATCTATTGATGTCATAAAAAATAACAATGAAATTATTCTTAAAATATTTGATATTATGGAGTAAGAATAATGCCATGCACCCTACGATGACATGAAGCTAACTTCGAATTTGCTTTAGAGTGAACTTTACAGAATTTCAACCTCAAGACAATATCTATTACTAAGAAATTCAGTGCAACTGTACATCACTGTATCTAGTCAATTGATCAAATTTCATCAAAAATGCTTTTAATCATTATTCAAAATACATGACTTGAACACCAGCTTGTTAATGCTGATACAATCAAATTAGCATCACTGACATTGGGGTAACATCACAGAAGATTTTGTCCCCCATTATTCAATGTTGAATCTACAGGTATCTCAACAGCCATACATTAAATTGACAGACAGATGTACACTTCAGGAATGTTTAGCAGACATTAACTGGTATTGGTCAAAATGACAAAAAAGCACATAAGCAGCATTGCTAATATTTTCTCTGCAGTCATTAAATTGCAGTCAGACCTATATTGCATAAGTGTTTTCATGTCCCACATCATTGAAATTATCTTGTTTTCGAACTAGTTGTGATGCCCTCCATAACTTACACAATTCAAAGTTACACAATTTCTGTTTTTCTAAAAGAAAGCTCTTGCAAAACAGGTCTGTCTGCATTGTCAGGAATGAAGTTTCCCGAGGCACTAGTGACACAGTAGCTGAGTATTTATCTCAAATCAATTACATTAACAATTTGTTGTTTACTTTCTACAGATATCATCACACCATTATTAATTTTACAGACTTGCATCCTCGTTTGTTTTTTCGCGGACCATCTGAAATTCTTACTGATTATAAATAATGTGTCAACTCTCAGCCGAAACTGCTAGTTTGAATTAGTAGCGAATGACTTTAATACTGAAATTCACAACATCACTGTGATGAATTGCTGAACTGATATCTCAAACAGATCAATATACTTACTCAGTAGTGAAAGGGGAAAGCACAGAGATTTATACATTGAAAAGATGTTAAATGCAAAACCTGTAGCTTAAACAGATTTCAATTACACCACTACCTGGATATCACAAAAGCAAAACTTAACACAGAAATAGTCCGCATGATAACAGACCAACTAGATGGAGCACATGGAAGTTGGTCATGGCAGTGCTGATGTCTGTTATAAATGCTGCGCTTGCAATTCTATTTTTACGATTTGCAGGTTGATACAATGGTTTGATTAGGTACTCGAACCGCCACAGGCAACACACCAATTGCGGAGTGCTCACACTCCTGCTGGTACCACATACCAGAATCAGTGTGGTACTCCATCAGGCGTCGCTGACCAAGGAGATAAACGGTGTTCTTGATGACGAAGCCACCTCCGATGGGGCGGTTAATGGTGTGTTGGATCTGATTGGGCACTGTGAGCAGAGTCCATTGGTTGCTAGCTGGGTTGTAGCACTCCACCACTTTAGCAAACATGAAAGGTCCATGCTGACCCATGTGAAAGAATTCCATGTCTTGCGAGGACACCCCTCCAAACACATAAATCTTGTTGTTACACTGTACCATCACATGCCACTGTTTCTTGCAATACATGGAGGAGCGTTCCACCCATGTGTCTGTCAGTCTGTCGTACATGTGTAGACGATAACTGTTCACATGAGGCCTCGGATCAACATCCAAAGTACCTCCACAGGCGTACACATCAGTATTATTAACAGTCACTGCAGTTATGCTGCACACCTTGTACGGAAAATCAGCCACAAAGCGCCATCTATTACTCTTAATATTATAGACCTCCACTGATTTTGTAAAACTGCCTGGTCGATCATTTTCGTAACGAGGCACCCCTCCTATGACCATTATCTCTTCACTCCCCAAGGTGGCGACACCATGCAGACCTCTAGCTTCACTCATACTTGCAACTTGCACCCACTGTTTGGACAAGAAATCAAAGCGGTAGACATTACTGACAGCCTTGTAGCCTTGAACCGGACGAACATTCTCCTCTCCTCCAAGTACGAACACAAAGTCAGACAAAGACACGAGAGCCATGTCTTTGATATTTGCAGGTAAACTTTGTAAAGGTTCCACACACTGGAGCTGCTGATGTCCATCCACCACTTGATATAGAGTGGCTTTCCTTGACACTGCATCTGTCTCTGGGTAATGTATTAACATGACTGCGTGATCTTGGAAATGCGCAGGCCTGTATTGTGCTTTCGGTTCTTTGTTAGGCAAATTCACAAGGTCATCCTGGAAATTTTGTGCTTTGGCTACCAGCTCCAGAAATTCTTCATTATCTTTCAGACATTCACACTTATCAGTTTGGGCAAGTATCTGATCTCTGGATAACAAGGAATAGCGAATCTTACTCATGACAGTCAGAATGTCTGTTTGAGAACAGTCACTGTTCTGGTTGACCCACTCCAATGCCATCTTAAGAACTTCAAATTCTGTCTTGAACGACAGGTCATCACAGCCTAAAATTTCAGCAACCATATGACTAGGCAAACTGTTGAACTCTTCACCACGCATAATGTGACAATGTTTCGCAATGAATACCAGAATCTTAGTCTGACATGGCATGTGGTCATACACGTGGACCAGTTTAAGAAAGTCAAAGCAGTTAGACGTACTCAATTGGGACTCGATGAACTCAGCACAAAAGTTAAGCACCCCTGGTATTTGCAGATGAGCAGCTGCTTCCATTATATCCTGCAGGTTAGTTTCATTAACGTGAATCTCTTGTGTGTAAAGAAAGTTTATGACTGCTGAGAATCCTGTCGTGGTCACACCCTTCAGCTCCACGTGGGATTTCCCAGCTTCTTCGAATCCACTCGTGAACATGGACTGGAAATACGGACTGAGGGCAATGAGGAGACCTTTATGCAGCTGAAACGTCTCTCCTTCGACGATTATGCTGCAATCGAACAACTGCTTCGTCTCCCATAGCGTTTGGAAACCGCGTGTTAAGTAGTTTCCAAGCTCAGCTGTCCGGTAGGTCTTGGATGCCTGAATGTGTTCCCCAGCACCCATCTTTCTGGTCGAATCCTCCATGACTACATGCATGGCATCACCGTGGTGCGTTCCTTCTCATGAATTCTGAAATAACATCAAACAAAAATATTACGTTTTTCACCAAATATACTGGCGGATCCAGCCCTGACTGTAGGGGAAAGTATTAACATGCCTAAAGCATGACTGAGAGGTGGCTCTGTCTGTCATTTCATGGGCCAAGTATTGAAATTAAGCTTGGTACGGGGGGGTTTTTGCCAGTGAACACATATATGATAACATACTACAATTATGAATATTTATGCATCCAGAACCATTGGCAATGCAAATGACTTTTTATGCACTTTAAATATGCTATCATACACCAGTACACACACCTCTTCATCATGGTGTGCAGACAAAACGTCCACCAGTGAAAACGTCTACACCAAAATCGGCTACTGGACTGTTACCAAAACGTCAACAAGATTTTTCAGGATATAACCGAAATGTCTACCAGGTTTTTTTACCTTTTACCAAATGTCTGCATAGTTTGGCAGTAATTAACCACAACGTCTACAGCTATTTTTTTCCAGCCAGTCAGCAGCATCCATGTACCAAAACGTCTACATCAGATCTCCTGGACATTTTGGGGGACGGCCACCAACCAGCTGCCAGCCCTTGATCCCCGCGCGTGCCCGTGCATACCCCTGCCTCCATTTAAATAGGCCTATATGGCTAGTATAAAATAAACATTTTTTAAAAATTTAAACAGATTTTGACAGCTTGGAAAACACTGCCACACTGGGTGATTTTATCACTGTAGACGTTTTAGACATAGCTTGTGGCCATTTTGACAATGGGTTGTTGTTGTTTTGGTCATCAGTTCATTGTAGCCGTTCTAGTTGTAGCCGTTTTGGGAAATATTGTAGCCGTTTTCCCGTGTAGCCGTTTTGACTGGCATTCCTTCATCACTGCGCCTGACCAATACGAGTAATTACCAATTAATGTTTAACAGTACTAGACCAACAAGACTATGCCTGTCCGTATTACTTTAGCATACGAAACACGAGCTCTGAGACATATTCAATGTTATACATTTCATTTCTAGACCTTTAATGGATTAATTTCCATGGGCGATAATAGAGGGAAACATCATTCTTCAGCCATGGCTGCATTATCATACACCTGACCTTTAGGCTTAATTGCACACAGATAGGACTTGCGATAAATACTGACCTAGTAGAAGCCAGCTGAGCGCACATCGGGAAGGTAGAGTATGAGAAAATCATTGGCGACATTTAGCAGATGTTTTGGTGTTGCGACTAGATCATGAAGATGGCAGAGAGGAGATCGAATTGACATTCGCATCACAACGATCTCACAGCATCCTCGTCACTTTCGATTTATTCTGAACATTCTTGTAAAAGATCTCTACCTCTTTATTCCAAATGGTAACCACTCAAGTCCGAGAACTAGTTAAGATTCCCTTTAAAAAAATACGCGACCACCTTGAAGCCCGGAAATGTTGACAAGCCTCTCAGCCGCTTACGACATTGATCAACGTCGCTTTCCTGGATCATGCCATTCATGGCGGGAAATTCTGAAGCATGCAATTCCACCTGGCATAGGCATAGACTTGCATGGTCCCGGCAGCATGGGCAAGAAACTGACCCAATTATGTATACTAATGTGATCTGAGATCTATAAATTTGATATTTCATTAGTATAAATTTTTCACGAAAATCCTACTTACTGCCATCATGATATATCCATGAATTGTTTATATATCCAGATTGATCAAAATGGTCAGGTGTTGTTACAACCAATAGACTATAGTTGACCTGGCAGGTTATATATTTTTAAAAACCCTTCATGCAAAGCTTACGCGTACCATACTCAAAACACTTACTGCTGTATCATAAAAGTGTATGTGTATTTGTTGTTGCTTGGTAAGGAAATTTGTCTGCTTGGCGACTTACCTGCTCACTGACATAACGTTATAATCAGTGTTGCTGATTCGCGATTTCAAAGTCGTTATATGAAAAAATTAAATCAAGTTTCAATTTATGCTACAAGTGAAATACCTCCAGTTTTGTACATAATAAACTTTGAATTTTGAAAATCAGACGAAAATTAAAGGAGTTGTGTATTAAAATGTATTACGAAGCGACAACGCTAATAACGTAGTGACATTTGTAAGGGATATTTGATATTCTAAAATGAAATTGTGATATTAGTTTATTTGACGTTGGCACCATTGGATGTTGCACGTGTGTACGTGTAGTACTTCCCTGTGTCTGCTCAGCAACTGTAGTTACCCCCAAAAATTAAAATAAATACAAATGTACATCAGGGATATATTCTCCATAATATCAAATATCAAATTAAACAGGTTAACTGAGGTGAAACTTAATTTATTATTTCGACAATACATTGCATGGCAACATTCAAACAAGATAATATTAACATATGGTCAATATCAGACACATATTAAGTGTATGCGTATAGAAAAAAAGGTATGTTGTACAAAGGAAGAAAAAAGGATCAATGCCTTATCAGGAAACAAACTATATTGTAATCCCACATTTAACTGCTCTAAATTTTACAGAATCAGCTTGGACATCCCACCATACAATACTGAAATATGGATCCATATATTATCCATTAATAGAAAGCTGTATTTTAGACAACAGTTTTTTGTTGCTTTCTAATACAGCATTGTGTGTTGGTGTGAATATGAAACAATTGATAATGACACAGATTCCACAATTATCCCTGTATCACATGACTTTTCAGCATTACCATGCACGTATACTGAACATACCTTTTACACATCTACATTTCAATGCTATAAAATATGCTTCTGATATATTTAAGCTAAATCCTGGCCAAATAAAATGACTGCACTGAACAACTTTGAATTTGTGTCCCATCGCCCAGACATACTTTGTCAAAATGGAGCAGTGGCATGCACCAACCCATATGCTGCACAGATTGGATTAGGTAGGTATAATATATTGCTAAGAAAATCTTCCTATAAAAAGCAGACTTATCAATTTGCTGTCTGAAGAGTAATGTTATCATGGAAAGCATATGTATAATTTTTTTAGTTTATTTTGATTGACGGTAATGATATTAACAAGCAAAATATAAATATACACACAAACTCCTATATTTTAGGCAGATATCATAAGTGTAAATGAACCTTAATCGCGGACAGGAAGCCTCATTAGAGATGTACATCATTTAGTCTAAAATTGTGTGGCCTTTGTGAAGTAGAGTATATAGCCATACAGTTAGATTGGTTAAATTACATAATGAATAAAAAGTAAAAAATAATTGCATATATAAAACACTATATAACAACCATTTTGTTTCATTTCTAGGGATCTTAAAAGCAGGAGGCAATGCAGCTGATGCAGCTGTGGCGGTTGCAGCAACACTCAATGTGACCAACCCAATGAGTACTGGAATTGGAGGAGATGCTTTCTGCCTCTTTTATGATGCTGAAACAAAAAGTGTGCAGGGACTGAATGGCAGGTGCAGTATTACATAAAGCCCAAGTATATTTCTGTAAAATCCATTTCATCTTGTGTAATAATATTGTTTGAAAAGCCAATAATTTACCTATACCTACTACTACTATAACTATAAATTTTGGGTGTGGCATTACTATATTGTATAAACTTTGTTGGCTACCAAAGTAATTAACTGAAGTAAATTGTAAAAATTCCAATTTTAGTCAGTGCAAAGTTTGAGTAAGCATCATATAATTAAAACATTATTGGTGGTAGAATATTAATGCACAAGCTTTCATGAATACAGAAAAGCTGTTGATTGAATTATTGTTTACAATTTTTCCTTGTAGTGGTCGTTGCCCTGGTAACCTAACACTTGATTTACTAAAGAAGGAAGGATGGGGATCAGAAAATCCTCCTCCAATAAACCACGGTCACATGGTCACAGTCCCTGGAGCTGCTGCAGCGTGGTGTGACACCATCAAAAATTTTGGATCTGGCAAGGTCAGTTCTGATGTAATGTACATTGTACCATGCTCATTGAACCCAAGTGATAGGTCATTGGTTCAATCTCAGGTTGGAGAACTCTCACATACACTTTAAGTATGATTTTGGAAAGTTTTCCAATATTTTGGATGTATTCTTCATAACAAATTAATGTGCTACACCTTACAGATGATAACAAGTTTTGTATTACATCTATTTGCAGCTTTCTATGGGCGAAATACTTCAGCCGGCCATCGACCTAGCAGAAAACGGTCACGCTGTCATGCAATTTCCTGCTTATTTCTGGGAGACAGGTAATCTAATTAAACATAACTACAATGTTCAATTTACACAAAGACCAGCTGGTACCAGTGGTTTCATTAATCCATCTCGCATTGAATCATCTTCAGGTTCGTGGATGTTGAAGGCCCCCAGGAACACTCACGGCCATGAAATGTTAATTGATGGAAAATCCCCTAAATGGGGTCAAATATTCAAGAATCAAAATCTGGCCAATGTTTACAAGGTACTTCTAAAATCTCTCTTTTACCTTTAAAGAAACAATTTGATTCAAAATCTCAGCTAGGTTACATTTCATCTAATAGTATACTGTACTTCTAATTGACAATACAGAGCCAATTTAGTTTTCCTCTGTGAATGCCGTAAGTTTTACAATTACCTTACGAACTACAAATGTATAATATATTCTAATTCCATGATGTAAATACACAGACATGTTCTACAAAGACAGTAACAAGCACTGGAAAAAATTTGTATCCATAAGCATATGATAAGGGCTATTCCATTTAAAAGTGTCTTTTTGTTTTTGACAGACCCCCTCCCCCCACCCCTTCTTTTTTCTACATTAATTTAAGATATTAAGAAAATACTGGTCAATCACCCCCCCCCCCCCTTTTCTCTTTTGGAGAATTCCGCCCCCCGCTTTTCAAAAAACCTTCCTGTCCACCCCACCCCTCACTTTTAAATGGAACAGCCCTAAGTGATAACTGATGGAAATTTTATTCACTCACAGAACCTGGCTAAAGATGGCACAAAAGGTTATTATGAAGGAGAAATAGCTGCAGCAATTGTGGATGCAGTTCGCAACAACGGAGGTGTCATGACCTTGGACGACCTCAAAGGTCACACCAGTACAAGGGTTGAACCAATCAGCATCGAGTATAAAGGAGCAAGATTGTGGGAAATACCACCTAATGGACAAGGGATTGTAGCATTAATGACACTCAATATTCTCAAGGGCTTTGACATGAGAGGTACATAATTTTTTGCATTACGTACATTACTGTTATAGGATTAAATCAGTTTGAATTCACAGGTGAGAACATATGCACACAAGGTCACATGCCGAAGTTGTTATGGACATCAGTTAAACATTAAATTATGATGAATAATTTTCTATTATTAAAAGCCTTCTTTTTATTTTTTTTAAATTGCAGCACATAAATCCTCAATGAATATTAATTAACCCTGAACAGCCCACTGTGCATATTTGCAAAATGTAACCTTGCAAACATTAGCTATTTGGTAAAAGAAGTTTAATAATTATTACTACTACCCTTTACAGGTCTTGGACATAACAGCAGCCAATATTTGCACACACTAGCCGAAGCTCTGTCGCTAAGTTTTGCTGATGCTTTGGCATATGTGGCTGATCCTAGCAAGGAGGAAGTTCCAGTGGCAACACTGCTGTCAGAAAAATATGCACAACAAAGACAAGCACTCATCACTGATAGGTTAGTACAAGAGAAGGCTGTTAGAGAAAAGGCACCATCATCGAGGCATGTTGTTATATTGCAAATTGACCAGCACCTCTTGAGCCAATAAGGTTCCTACTAGCCAGGCACTAGTAGGCGTGGTAGTGGTGCCTAGATCCTGCCCCTATCGCTACATAACAATATATACAGGGTGCGGCATAAAAACTTGTACCAGCAGCTACTGCTACCTCTTTTGATGTTACCTCAATTGACAGTGATCGAATGCAGCTGCAATCATACACACGAAAGTAATAATAGTCCTAAATTATCTTTATAAATATATTTTCTTGTTTCTTCAAGAAGTATAGATAATATGGATCTAAATATAGCACATGCTCATTTATCACACCTTCGGATGATTTTCACCTCAGCTTTTGCAATACAAGCATTAGATTATGTCACTGATCATACAGTTGTGTTATAGACACCTTTCTTGACCTTTGCCGCCAAAAATAAGGCAAGTAGATTCATTTTTAATAAGAAGGTAGAGCATTTACACCTTTGAGGCGGAAAGTGCCATTTTGGATTTTGGTAAATTTTCTGTCTTTTCTGTTTAATTAACTGGCAAATCCTCCTAAAAATCATGTGATTATTTCCAGATTAGTTGTAGATTCAAAAAGTCCCTCTAGAATGCCATTATATTTCTCCATTTAAATTTCATGACCTTGCTGAATCAAAACTGGAACCAACCTTATTATCATCTAATACCATGATATATATATGCACATATAGAAAACATTGAAGGAGGATTCTGCACAAATATTATATTTTCTGTGGCTTCAGAGGTGTAGTAACTAGGAAATCTCTAATTTGTTAACTTTCTGCATCTAGAGACACCATGCAAGCAGTCAGAAATTTGACTTCTGTGATGTGTGTCACTCAGAACAAGCCCTGCAGCATGAACCCTCTTAATAATTCAGATACTGATATTTATGACATCATAAGATCAAAAATATCACAATGCCCAATATCTTATACCCCTAACTAAATGTGGCAAAACTTTAAAAGACTTCATATAAGCATTTGAGTAACCTAGAGCTATCCCGAAAGAGGAGATGCCTGGTGCAAGTTTTTAGGCCGCATCCTGTATGATTAAAGATATATTAATATTTCTATAACTTCTTTGGTTACCATCCTTTCTTAATGTGCTTGACTTGCAGCTAATTTGACCTATTTTTTATGTCTTTAAAATGTGCTATATTAAAAGGCTATTAAACCACCGACTCTCTCTCTCTGATTCAAAATTGCAGTGGAATCGATGCTGTGTTGTTTCTCCTGTTAAAATCTACCATTAATTTTGATATCCAGATCAAATACAGACAAATTCAAGGCTGGAGAAATTAAGATTGGCTCAGACACAGTGTACTTCACAGTCAGTGACAGACACGGCAATGCCTGTTCCTTCATCAACTCGAATTATATGGGATTTGGCACTGGAATTGTACCGGCATCATGTGGTTTCACACTTCAGGTAAATATCATGGCTGTTGAATTTGAGGGTAATTTTCTATTACATACCATAAAACTAATTTCTAATTGGATACCTTTACTTGGCATACAGAATCGAGGCTACAACTTTTCCCTGGAAGAAGGTCATCCGAATGTCATTGCTCCAAATAAAAGACCTTATCACACGATCATTCCTGCTATTTTGACATGTGACAAAACAGGTAACAACTGACACAACTAAATATTACCCAGAATTAACATTAATATTTACAGCAATACTGACCTAATAAATCATATTTACCATAAAAAAATAAAGTATAGTGATGATGCGGTTAACAGCAATAAAGGCATAAACATGTCATCCAAGTTTTCCAATATATACACTAGACAGGTGTAGGAATAATAAATCACACTAATTCAGAAACTGGTGGAAATATAGAAATTAAAACTTCAATATTTGGACTTGCTTTTCTCCTGTGTCAGACTAATTCAGGTCTTTTAAATCACTGCCCTGAGATAGTTACAACAAAATAGTGATGATGTTAAGTGCAACGAGGCATAAATACCACTGAATACCTCATCAATGTTCTATAGATCTGGCAAAAAGAATCAAAATGGGTGCCATAATCACTAATGCACATATCACACAACTTTTTTTTTCTTGATTGTTTTAGGAGAGCTGCTGGCAAGTTATGGTGTCATGGGAGGATTCATGCAACCACAGGGACACGTCCAGGTTTTGCTCAATATGCTCGAGTTCCACATGTCGCCACAGAGGGCGTTGGATATGCCACGCATTTGTCTTGGACCTGGTCACACGTGAGTTTAGTGTTTCTCGCTAGTTATCGCCAAATTGTACGGAATTAAGCCATATTGACAATTAGCGCTACTAGTCAAAAATGTAGTTCGCTTATTCAACCAAGTGACACAGGAAGATAAAAGGATGTGATAATACAGAGGCATTCAATGTTATTTATGTGACCACTGACGTTAACCAGCAATTTTATGCAGTATGCCAAGGAAAAGAAGGTTGTGCACTCCACTGGGAATGGGGAATGTTCGGCTGCCTCTCATTGGACAGAGATAATAGCCGCGGTCCCAACGGAGTGCGCAACATTGTCATTTATTGGTATCATGCATACTTTAACGATTAAAATCACCCGGCTAATGCCTGTGAGGCGTCTGAACATACAGAAATCCCAGGTCAAACATTGTGTGATCAGTCAAAAAATCCAGGAATTAAGAACACTAGCAAACAGCACATTTATGAGCTTACCTTTCTTTATTATATTTATTAAAAGCTTATTATAGTCAGTGTCTTCATGCACTCATCACCTACATTTCTATATCATTCTAGGGGAGTCACTGGCTCTGTTGCTGTGGAAGAGGGCATCCCCCAATCTGTTATAGACGACCTTCGTAACAAGGGGCATGAGGTGGAAGGTCCTAAGAAGGGTTACGACAGGGCCCTTTTTGGCAGAGGTCATTTAATTACCAGAGGAGCCTGGTGGAAGGATCCCAAAGACGACTCAATCTTTGATGACAAGTCTGTGTTCTGGGTGGGATCTGACCCACGTGCTGGTGGCATGGCTGTTGGATATTAAGTTACACTGTGCATAATCAACTAAAACTTTTCAGTTTAACATGGCTTGACACTAGCTATTTGTCTGAATACATGAGGAGAGTAGAAACTAGTAATTATATTCATCAGTATCATTGCAACTAACCCTGGTGTCACCATTTAGTATATATATATATATCTAATTTTATTGACAACCTCAATATCATGAGTTGATACATGTGTCAATTAGTGGTATGATGCTAACCCTACCTCAAAATCGTGCAATTTAATTAGATATACACCCCATCAATGCATGCAAGATTCTGCATATATCATGATTTCCTTCAGCTTGACTTCCAATGTCAAATCTACACCAAATGAAATTAAATTTTGTTATTCTAAAAGACTGTAAACTAATTTGACAAGATATTTTCTTATTGCAAATCAGGCAACTTGTAATACTTGGCTAACACTCTCCGGTGTAATAAAACTGTGGTAATACGATACATATCCCAATTTGTGTAAAAGACCAATGCCGGTTTATATTTTTATCAATGATTCAGAAATTCCAGATTTCATTGTTATAGACTGATAAATTTATTCTCGTAATAAAAAATATAACACTCAACCATCACAGTTTCTATTATCACAAGTCATTTTGATGCACATCAACATGAACAGTAGGGCAAATTTTTAAATTCACAGGGAACCCAACGTTAACAAAAGGCTGAACTTTAAATCGTACCTGCCCAGAATCAATGTCTTTAATATCAACTTGAAATCTTGTTGCGTGACAATGTCCAATAAAATTCCATGTGTCTGACTCTGGTTTTCCTTGGAATATTTTGTAATGTAGCACAGTAGATTCCGGACACGTCCAAGACAGCAAGCCAGAGAGACTGTCATTCTCTTGGGTGCTACTCGGAACAAATTCCAGACCACTAACAAGAGGCACTTCCAAGTTCTTCTTTGTAAATAGCTATATAAAATAAATTAACAATCTTTAGCTTGTAACCAGCAATACCAGGCATATTTCTGCTGTCATGATATAACAATAACAAGATCATAATAATGATTAAAACACTTACAAATACTTGTCCAACATCAACTTCAAAGTCTGTTATCTTATCACTCTGTGAAACAATTTGAAGTCCTAATTCTTCAAGTTTTGTTGCTGACTTGACATTAATCCTGAACACCCTGTCAGAAAAATTCATTGCATTTAGTAAAACAACATCACTTTTGACAGCCCATACTGATGACATTTTGCATTCAGCACATGCAGTTCCCGCCAATCAGATTATTTGCAAATTATAGATCAGGGATGTGATTGATCAGTGATAAAAAAAAACCTGAAAATGTCAGGATGAATAAGCGCCCTGTTATCACTCCCCCCCCCCCCCAAAAAAAAAAAACCGGAAAAATCACATCCCTGATAGATAGACCAGAGTGGTTTGATTAGCTCCAATGGTTCTGCTGGATTTGATTCCCAGTTTATGCTAGTATTGCATATGAGCTAACCCTCCAATGAATGTCATGAAACATTAAAAAAAACAGTATCATTGTATGTGTACTACACATTTTGTACCCAGTACTGAAGACTGTGAAGTACATGTTAAAGCCTGTTGGTTGGGTTGATATTGACTCAGCATAAGACGGCCATCCTTACCCAGTCAGTCTTATCTGTAATCTGCAAAAGCACTTATGTAGCACACACCATATGGATTTATAATGATCTGTGTAAAGATTGAAAAACCTGAGCTAAGCAACTTACATTTCATTATATTATCATTTGATCAATATATGTGCCATTCAATCAAATGATTCCATACTGGAAACTTCCCCATAATTATGTGCCTGAGAATCTTACCTCACAGACCAGCTAGAATGGTCTAGGATTGACTCAAACCCATGGAGCACTTTGGCAATCTCCAGTTCATCCAACGTTTGGAAACTACTCTCATCTTTTCCATCAAGCAACAGAGTTTTGGAATTTTTCATTTTTCCTTCTTCAACAGTTTTTGCAAGTTCTAATATGACATGTATGTTATCGCTTGGTTTCACAACCAAACCAGCAAAGAGGTCATCACTGGTGAGATCTATGGAAAGTTTACATAACCTGAAAACAAGAAAAAAAGAGGTGTCTTAAATACGTGGTTTTCTGGTCATAGCAGATGTCATTACTTTCCAGAACTGAGTGTACATTGCAAAAAAAAAATTATCTCTTACCAGTCAGTGGAAGCACTTGCAGCCACCTACCCAAACTTTTAAGTAAATAGTCGATATTACAGCTGTCTGTCAATGGCAGCACTTGCAGCCACCAAACAACAGCTGTGTCCAAAATTTCTAAAGATTATACATACATTTGTATGTAAATATGTATATTGTACCTGTACATGTCTGATGTTTCATTATTGTACATATCTGAAGTTCATTTAATTGTGCTATACTATACTATACTATACTCAATGCCACATCACTATTAACACCAAATGTCATCCACTACACAGTTAAGGCCAAGGAATTCAAGCCCCTTCTGAATATTTGCTATGAACAATGACCCAAGTGTGGCATTTATACAGATATTAAAGTGTATGAGCCGATTCTGGCATGAACATTACGCTTCTAGGATTATGTCATGCTGACTGCTTCTGTGATACTGATGAGCAACTTACCTGAAATATTTTGCATCATTGCCACATTTTCCTGTCAATTTTAAACAGCTGCCACCACTGAAAGCATCATCGTAGTTCCAATTTACGTTCAAGTCGCCCACAGTCACCATCTGGGCATCATCTTCTACTTTGGGTGACTGCGGCTGTGGCTGCATACTTTGTAGATTGATTGCACTCCATTTCTTATTCAGTATTGTCTGTAGAAAAAATAGGAAAATTTCCTTGTCATTTAACATACATTGTTACACAGGTTATCAATACACAAAATTTAAAAAGTAAAATTAGGACCACTAAGATCCAACATTACCTCTCCACAGGATTTCAACTGATGACCATTCCCATGGCAGAAATGAACAGAAACAGGCAATTCATAATATGGATGTGTCTGACACCATGACTGTAGCAAACTCCAAAATCTAAAAGCAAAATATTCTCCTCTTGCAAATGTTATCTTCATCACATCACAATGCAAAATACACAATGGCAGTTATCCAACTTACTTGACTTCATTAAAAGTAAAGTTTGCTGGTCCTAACTTCTCATACACCCAACCGAATGCAAATACAGCAGCTGATAATCCATGCTGATGAACAGCCTCTAAAGCCTGCATGTAAAATATTAAGTACGACACATTTAATAAGTTAATAATTATTCACTATACGCTGTATTTTTGCCATCCTCATTCAATAATTTTGCCAGAATGTCAAGCAGAATGAAGCACAATATCCACTATACCTCACAAAAATCATAAAAATTTCAAAAAGGGCATTGCAATGTAAATTATTTCTATGAAATAACGTATCCGGCAAAATAAATACTCCACCTGCCTCTTTAGTATTAAACCCTCCATTTCCGCGGCAACCTCTCCCATACACATCTATGCCAAAATACAGGTCATGAAGCCGGCCAAGCTCTGTACCAATTTTAGTGGAATTTTCCAACTGCTTATCTTTCCAAGTGTAGTTAACAAAGAGGCCATCACAGGCTGCAAAGTACTGACTGCAACAAAGGAAGGTGGTGCCATAAACTGCACTAAATCATCTAAATGACCCGATTGTATGAAATAATCAAGATATAGGTTCTTGGAATGTCTCACTGCCGGCTCCCTCTGGTAGTCACAAGTCTCCCATTGAAAAACCTTTATTTAGATATAATATATCGGGATAATATCTCATTGCAAGGTATTTACCTGTTTAAATCATTTATCTCATTCTGCCACTTGAGTTCCCCAGTACTTATGACACTGTCATACCAGATGACCTTCGAATGAGACAGTTTTTCATGCATTTTGTCTGTCAACGTTTGCACAAAGCCTAGAAGATTTGCAATTAGTTCATTCTGAAATGGAAAAGCCACATTCTTTAATATTAAACATAATATCATGAACCATGATGAAGTTTGTTGAAGGTCTAACTTCTAACTATCCATAAACGCACCAGTTCAATAAACACAAAAAGGTCACCCAAAGAAAGTTCAACGAGTTTCTACCTTAATAACATTTTCAATGTTTATCAACCATCCGTCAAACCGATAGTATTCAGCGATTGATACCAACTGGTCCACAAATGCTTCGTAGGTTTCTTTGGTAGACAAAAACTCCTCGCATCTTGCCTTTCCTTCATCCCATTCAGTAATTATTGTTCCTGAAATAAGAAGTGTTCATGTTTTAATACAATGCAATACCCATATTTTATTGACATTAAGTCAAAGACTTCATGAGAATTAATCAAACGCCACTGTTTACCTTGGACTACAATTGGGCAATATAGTAGCCACTAGGTACTAGCTAGGTCATGCCTTAGACATATGTATCTACCCACTGGATATCCCATTAAAAAATTTGACATTAATGTTAACTGATAAATCAAACTTTTCCAACTTCACACACATCAGCCATAAAAAGAGTGCACCTGAATTTGAGACCCTGGATACTCAATAACAAGGCAAATTCCAGTTGGTCTTCTTTTTTCTTTTTTATTGACAAATTAAATTTGGCCATTGAAGAAATGCGACTGTTTAATGGAGGGGGTAAAATATACAATAACAAATTCAGTTGGGGGGAGTTGGAAGTTGTCATAAATTTACAGCAGGTGACCACACATAGGTGGCCCAGTCTCCTAAGCAGACCAGATTTCGGACCGAGCAAGAGGTGGGGGGGGGGGGGGGGGGGAGATCAAGGAATTTGACTTTGTATGTTTTTATCAACCATTAGAGTAAAAACTGAGACAATCCATGCTCAAAACTCAAAATAACACCAGATTTGGCAATAGTTTTAGAACTATCTTGTTTGCCGCCACATTGAATTCAATGGGCGCAATAATTGACCTAGTTTTAGCGCCGTGCAAAATCACACAGTCTGTAGGTGGCCATTATTAAAGGCAGCTTTGACTGTATATTGATAAATGTATTCTAATGAACAGAGAGCAATATACACTCTTCTTTATCATTGTTTATTACTTCTTAATTGGCTTAAAGAATTTTATAATATATTTTAAGAATTAATTCCAATCAATTAGTCATTTTTATTATTTCAAAATTTCTGCAGGGCATTACCATAAATAGAGACACCATGCAGATGTGCAGCATTGGTCCATCCTGGGGGTGGAATAGAAACAAAGTAGTGGCTGAAGTAGATGAACTCATCTATCAGATGCCAATGGAAAAATCTGTAGGCATCTGCATCTGAACATCCTTGGATATACCTGAAAATAAATAATAATTAAATCCAAATATTATTTAAAATTAATTTGTGTTGCTATACTTGCAGCTGTATGCAAAACACTTCAGGTAAGGCAACACCATGTCTGACTTATGTGAATTAATTTTAAGTTTGAAGGTCAATGCTGCAAGATTATTTTGCAATTTAAAATGTTTAAAATGAATGGAAAAAAAAACCAAACAAAAGAACACACAATTTAAAAACAATTCCAGAGAAAGCGAGAAATCAAAACATTACAAGTGCACTTCTTAATGCATGTGTGTGATATATATTTTTTTTTTTCAATCTGCTAAATCTTGATAATGTAGAGGGCACATAGAGAGCACAAGCCTCTGCCAAGGCCCACTGGAAGCATCGCCAAGCTAACATATGCACCGGCAACTTATGTCTGACCACATTAGGCCGAATGACATGTTTCTCTATTACCATTGTGAGCCATGTCAGTCCACAGTCAAACAGCCCAATGTTAGCTCATGTCGACAATATCTGATATTGACTTGGCTGAATCAGTCTACTACTGGTTCAATTTTGTGAGGGTCTTTGTAAAGTTGGGCTTACTGTCTGTTAATTAAGTCTGGTGGGCCCAACATTGGCCTGCAGTTGTGTAGGCCCAGGATCAAGTCAGTCCACTGTCTAATCTGCTCATGTTGGCCCATAATCGCCCAATAAATCATTTATCAATGGTAAGTTGGCCCACTAATGGCCCAATTGTGATACGTGTCAGCTCATCATCGTGTCAGTCCACTGAAAAGTCAGCCCAACGTTAGCCTATTTGCACAAGATTTTATCTCAATAAATCCATTCAAATTTTTTGAGACATCCTGCTAGAACAGATTGTCACGTAGGCAAAGATCACTGGTGGAGCTGGCACAGCGACCTTTGCCCTGGATGGTTCAGTTTTGTGTGCTTTTTCATCCCCTTTCTGATAGGTTGCAGTAGCAACTCTTTGCACAATCACAGAAAGTCTTACAAAAAATATACCATATGTTGAATATGGTGTGAGCGTCATGGTGTAAGCTGATGTTGGATTTGACCCACATACTGATATATTCCACCAGAGGACAGCAGTTGCAAGTCCTAGCTTGTATTGGCCCAGGATTGACTGTCACCAGTGTTTATTATAGGGCAGTAGCTGCAAATCCTCAAGGGAATTAACTTCAAGAGGTCAAGTTGTTGCATTCGCTTCACTTATGTAACAATAAGTGACACCTTGACATCGTGAAAATGGCTTCAACAAACATAAATAAACTCATAAAAAAATGCCAAGTCAGAGGTAATTATAAGTAAAAGACATTTCTCTACCTGTCGTCCTGGTAACCACCTTTGAAGTCATGACAAACTAACAACTGCTGTCCCTCCCTCTTCTGCCTCGATCGCAAGGGAATTGTTCCTCTGCAGAACTTGTCTTGATCTGGTGTCCAATGCTTCACTGCCTCAAATGTCTTCAATGGCTGCACAACTGGCAACCCATTTTCAAATTGCTCACAATGCGAGTTTTCACCTGACAAAATAAAACTTTGAAACTAATTCATGAACTAATCACTACTTTTATTATGGCCCAATAGGGACATCGAAAGTACACATACTGAGTATTCAAGAAAATATATAATGAGAACCAGAAAAAAATAGTCCGGTCATGTTTCAAGAAATACTCTGGTACAACGCAGTGGCTCCCTGAAAGTTGTTCCCTCCTGGCGTGGTCTAGCTCCCTGGCAGTCCACTCAGTGAGAGTCTGAGAGAGCTCGTCTTAATTCATCCACCTCTTTGCGAAGGAGGCATCCAGCTTTTCTCAGTTAGTGCATGTTCAATGAGACATACGAACACATAAACACTTACCTTACCCTTTTTTTTTAAAATCAAGCTGCGTGAAATTGTGTAGAATTTAACCATTATTTTAATGATTCAAACATTTGCTAATATTATTAACTATATACAGCAGTGTACAGTGTGGCTGCAGCTTCCTTGAAGTCAAATGTAAGACCTTTTTAAGATTTTCAAGACCAAAATCATATAGTAGCTCATATAGTAGCTCATATTATAGTTATCTTTCAGTACTGAAAAATCAGATAAGTAATATTTTTCTGCAAAAAATGTGAAATACACTAATTTTATACAATTTTGTCACCATAAGCCATGTATTGTGCAGCTGTATGACAAGGACAAGCAGTGTTCGAAATAAGGGGTTTCTGGTTGTCCGGGACAACCAAATGGTCAGCCGGACAACCATGTTTAACCACGGGGTTTCCGTCGGTCAACCACTTCAAAACCCACTGTACGTGATGCTGCCTTCACACTGCAGACAGTGGCGCCTCACTTACGAACGTAGTGGCAGCCTTTGAAACGAATTGTTTTTCTTTTTTCGGACAACTGAAAATCTGAGCGAACGTCCAGAAATTTTGGCCCAGTTGTCTGGTGGACAACCACTCCAGAACACCTTATTTCGAACACTGACAAGTGTTACTCGACTAAAAAAATTTAAATAAGAAGTACTTAGCTCACATAGCCATTTTTCAGTGCTGAAAAAATCAAATAGCTAATATGTCTCTTACACTAATTTTGTACATTTTCGCCACCATGAGCCATATATATTGTGCAACTGCGTCATAAAAACAGAAAAGTGGTAAAAACGTGAATTTTTTGTTTAAATTAGCTAGATACCTGACATTGCCATCTTTCAGTGCTGAAAAAAAACTACATATAGGTAGTTTTGTTCATTTTACTGCAAACATTTTTTAAATAAGTAATTTTTATATAAAGCAATTTTCGTCCAGCATTATGTTCTGGAGTAGTGAATGAGTGAATTTCCCTTTCCAACCAGTTTATATTAAAATGCTAAAGATTTATTCTGGTTCTCTTTAGACTAAAAAAAATACTCGAGTCTAGGGGTGTGAGACAGAGACAGCAACAAAATTAGTCTGAGTCACTCTGAATGAGTGAGACTTGACATATGTCTGGTAATGACTGTAGTGTGCAGATCACGAATCCAGTCAGATCGTCCAAGGCAGCGTATGAGTTGTCCTTTAGGGTACAACTTGACTAGTTCAGCAAACACAACTTGACTCGCGAGTCGTGGACGAATTTTCTCGTGGACGACTTGACTGTCCATGGCATGGGATTGTAATTTGTTGTATCCATGCTATCTTTAATTAAACTTAGATTACTTATGGCATCCCAAGATAAGATGGTCTGAGGTTCCCTAAAATGTTGCACTATATACACACCAGTTGGGCTAATGCTCTCTGGAGTCACAACAAAATTTATAAGGAAACAGGAAATTGACACAGAACAGGAAAGCTCAGGAAGTCCACATGAGTCAAGTTCTTCATGACAGCGAACACACAGTGTAAATTAGTACAGCCGATCATATTAAACATTTTATAACTGCAACACATCCTTTAAATGGGCGACCTAGGCCCTACAATTGCACAAAAACCCTTGGAACACACTCACCCTGTCCAAATACCGGCATCTTGTTTCTCAGTGATTATCCGGCAGAGGGTGCTTCCGAACTCCGCCAAAGCGACATCAGTCGGACAAAATGTACACTACAGATATTGGTAAGCTCTTGTCAGGTTCAGATTACAGATTTTTTTTCAACCAGAAATGGCCTTTGTATGAACGTTTCATCTAGCTATTTTGTGGCTAGTCTGTGGCCGAAGCAGCTGTTATCAAACCCAATTTAGAGACATGATATAGTCATCACCCAATTAATCTATTTAATTTATTAATCAATAGCAGAATTGGACCAGAATTCCAATGTTGAATTTTTGCCAGAGCTCTCAGAAACCAGAGAGATGTGGATCGAACTGTCAAACATACTTTCAGTCATTTATGGCTAATATAAACAATATTTTCAAAGTTAGGAGGGTGCTTTGAAATGGTGCACATGAACAAGTAAAGTGTACACTTGATGCTTGGTCACCCACGTCATGTGTTCTATTGTATTGCCATCCAAGGTGACACTTCCAATTTAAAATTAAATACCATGGGCAAAAATCTGTGAAACTAATTTTTTCTATTCATGATTTAAATGCCCTTTCAAGACACCAGCTATTCTCTTGACAGGGGGGGGGGGGGGATGTGACTGTCCCTCGCACATACGATTGGCGTCAGTTAACGCGTGGAGCCGCAGACACTTTTTCAAGAAGTTAGGTAATCAAAAAAATTTTCCAGATAAATTTGTATACTGATATGTGATATGAAGTGTAAAACAAAGCAAAAATCTAAAACGAAAGTGTGTAGAAAATAAATCCCCCCCCCCCCTGTATCGACGCCCCTGACCAGGCCCTTTGATAAGTTTAAAAAAAATTTGTTTTTGGCCAACATGCAAAATATACACCTAGTTACAATAATCAGCAACACTTCATCAGTTTATTTAGCATATATGCTTTATTAATCAACTAATATCCCAGGATGTAACATCATCTACCACTGTAGCAATTATTTATGCAACAATAGAACAATGCCATATATATATATATATATATTAATGCATCAAGAATGCTTAATTTAACAAGATTGATCACTGACATCAGGCCCACAAGATCACCGACATTAGGCGAAAAAAATTGAAACCAAATAAATTAATCATTTCCACAATTTCCACATTCATATCTATACAAATTTCCCCCCAATAACACCCAATATAGTTATAATAGGTTCAAACTTAACAGATCTTCAATATACACCTGCAACACCATGTTCTAGATTCAATGCACTTTTTCTTAATTATGAACAAGCAATTTAACAATAAGCAGGTCGACCATTATAAAGTCTTACCACATTTATACATTATTTAAAACTGTCTAGTAAATAGCACACCTGATTCTTCTCCCCCACACTTGTTGCAGTAATTATACATGACATACTAATACTACTCTGAAACTAAACCCACAGACACACAGGCATGCAGCCAGAACATATAGAGAACGGAGAAGCAGCCAATCAAAATAGTTAACTCATAAAATATGCAATTGAATTTGAAAGACCACCATGTAATTTCCTAAACACAATATCAGTATCAGTGTGACAAAAATTACAATATTTCATTTTTTAAATCATACAAAATCTCAACATTAAACTTTAAAATCTTCGAAGTACACAATTAATTGCCACATATTCTATGTTAAAACTGACTTTAGTGACAATTTTTGTTCAAGTTAAAATATTCGTGTAAATTTTGCCTTATTAGGTAGGGACACTGTACATTACTTAATTAGTTTTCGTTGTAATGATATGCACAGTGGCCATAAGAATTTTTGGCAGAGATTTTTCTACTTTGCATGAACTTATATATATACATACACTGTAGTACAAAGTCAACAGAATTTCTCTCAAGAAACCAAGTTTTTGTTAATTAATAAACATATGTAAAACAACATTTGCTTACAAATATCACATGATCACAACCACAGCCATTTTTCATTTTATTTCAAAATTATTATTGAGATATATATAATTGCGTGACTACCTCCCATATTTTATAGTCATTTCTACTCAAGCTTTGGCTTCTGAATTTAAGTCCAAATCCACCAGCAATTCATGTATGGCAACCGTATTCTCCCAAACAATGTTGCTGAAGTCAAGCATGTCTTTCATCACCTGTTAGAAGAGCAAAACGGTCCTCATTAAGGCTCACATTGAAGTTCAATCCATTATAAATCAGTGGGATCACAATAATATATATATGCTTTATATGTGCTTATTTATGTGATATTGGCTCATATTGGCTCAATTTGACTCAATTTATACCAAATTGAATTGAATTGTATACTTTAAAAAGACTGCTACCTACGAATTTACCCATTGCCAAATGTGGTCGGAATCGTTTGTACTAAATATATTACTTTTCATTAAATTTTTTCTCATAATTTTGCACCACATCAATGCTCTCTTTAATACTACTAAACTGAAAAGTCAAATTTTGTGGCATAGTTAGGATGAGTTGATAGAAAGCAGCTCTATGGAAATATTTTCGAGATCCACTTGTCCACTGGGCAAGTTACTTCACAATATCACTTGTCTGGGTACTAGAAATACTAGAATGCACATGGAATGTGCTGAGCTCTGCCATAGAAGGTGTATAGAGCTCCTGGTACAATGACAATGAACTCCATATGTACAGGGATCAAAATAAGGTTCAACAATGGTAACCCGCTTTCTGGTTACCATAAACATTGATGTGGTAACCACCCCTGTTGTGACCAAATAATTTGATGCATTTTTTCGCGAACAGTGGTCCCTTTGCGTGACCTCCATGTAACCTAAACGATCGTTTTCGACTTATTTTGATTCCTGGATGTACTGGACAGCTGTTCCTGATTGTAAAAACATATGGGGCCTTGCAAGTATAGAATGCTAATCAAAGAATCACCGGATGATTGATATGTAAGTAGCACAATGGATGCTTGGAAAAGAGGTATTTGAGTCACTCTTCTCATTGATACACGTTGGTGTGATGGTTAAACTGCCTAAACGCAGTGGATGAAGTGCAAAAGCTCTGCCCACCGGCAGACATTTTCTCCCAAGAGACACCGACACTTTCTGGTGCATGAGTAGTATTGAGTACCATCCTAAGCCGCTCCCCTGAATTCGAGAGGGTAAAGCATATATGTGTTGTCAGCACAATTATTACGCATACTTTTGGCCTTTAAGAATTCCAAACTCTTGCAGATGGTTTCTACGGCTCAAAAGTACATGAAGATTGCACAAGTTGACACATGAATTCCACCTGCATCAGGCACTATGCAAATTTCACTGAAACAAGTGTTGCAACACCTACCAATACCACTGCAATGCTATTTTATCTGCAATGCCATTCATCAGTTATTAGAAAGACCACGCATTGGACAACCACTGTCTTTCGGTTAGAAATTGACCGGCAGAGCTAGACATTAGACAGGAAAGGTGATTATATTATAATATGGTTTGCTCACCACTTCCTCTGGTGTGCTGTCTGAAACGCCACAATTCTTCAAAAAATCTCTTCTGTATGGGGCTGCATGAGCAACCATCTGTAACAGACCACAAATTTATTACATTTTGATATACCACACTAATGGTTAGCAGTGTAATTCAGTTAAAGGTTAATTTACCAATTACATTCATAACAGTAAATCAAATTAATTATTCAATCGCTGAATTCGAACTCTCTCTTTGTAAGTCACTCATGAAAATTTATTTTGAAAATTCGCCTTTGAACTATCTACACTGAGCCACTGAAAAATTCAATGAATTAACGAGGTATCACTTGGATGTAAATCACAAATTTTTCACCACATGGAACTCACCAAAAATACTTGCTTCACTATCCAACCATGGTATTTCTGCAATGTGTCTGCATAGGCAGCTTGAATAAACTCAGTAAGGTTCTCCTTTTTACTTTCATCCTCAACTATATTTCTCGTCAGTTTTGAAAGATACTCAAAGGCTCTGAAATTGTATGAATGAAATTTATACAAAATGGCATTCATTACTTACCAAAGAGTGTGTGCAAAATATTTAGAAATCATTACTAATTGTAGGCCTTTCAAAATACAGCATATTTAAAGAAAAAAGTACATACAGTCAACCCTCATTTATCCGGACACCTTCGTCCCCCAGTTAACTGTGCAGATAAACGAGGGAACCAAATAACTGAATATATACATAAATGCACTAAGTATATTTATTCCCAGCCAACTGTGTGCAGATAGCGAGGGAACCAGATAAGCGAGGCCCGGATAAATGAGGGTTGACTGTACATGGAAAAAAGCCTCTTTCAAACTTTGTCCAAAAGAAGTACTTAATAATATATTGTAGTAAAATCTTAAGAAAATGTTTTCTATACCCCTACATACAAAGCTACTTGTAAGCATTAATAACATCATACCTCTTCAACCACAGTAATGACAAAGTTACAGACTTGCTATCTTTGACATCACCATTGGCTTTTTCATCTTCCAGCATGTCGCGCAATGTAACATATTTCTCTGGATTCTTCTGGTATACAGTTTGTAATGACTGAAATAACAGACAGAATCACTGACATAACCAATAAGATAGAACATTAAATATATATTGGTTGTGCATACATTATTTTAATAAAATAGAGAACTGCAGGTATACAAAGAAAGCAATGTTGACTCCACAATTTCCACTGATACCTACATTAATATTACCACTTATATCAGATCGCACTGGCTTGAACATCGTTCCCAGAATATCTAGAAGAAAAAAAGAAAGAAAAACCATATAATTAAAACTTAACAATGCTTAACATGCAATGGCACTGATTGCTCAAGCCTTGGGCATTGGGAAGTTTAAAATCTCTGAACTGCAACAGGACACAGACCACCATTTCGAAAACAAGGATTTCTTTTCTTTGAGTAGACTTCACATTTCATCAACTGTCCCTTAATGCCTTTAGTTTATAATGATTTTAGCAAAATAATGGGGCCAATAATATATTGGTTAAGCCAGTGTCCAGCTGCATGAATTCGGCGCAAATGCGCACTCGGCGCGTCTAAAACAGTGAATTTGGCGCAAATAATAGTGAACTCAGCCAAGTGAACTCGGTGAAAGGTAAATTCGGCGACCGTAATATCCGTATCCTAATTCTATTAGCAGTTAGCAATTAGTGATTTACTACATGCTATCTGTAATCATAACATCAAACACTTGTAATCAGCCTGGATAAAGTCCTAATTGCTATTGCAGAGTTGTTTCATCTGATTCACTACATGCTATCTGTAATCATTACATCAAACATGTAATCATGCAGCCTGGAAAAAGTCACTCCTGTAATCATGGTTTTATGCCCATCTTGTCATTTTTTAAATATTATTTACTATGTGTTAATAAAACAAATTACTACAGTATTGAGTAATACCCCACAATCAGTTGTATACCACATAGAAAAGCCATGTGGTATAGCCTATGTGGTATACATGTGTATACTACATGGCTTACCTTACAAGGATGGGAAATGTATACCACATACTTCTATGTATGGCAGGCCAATGACAAAAAATCACTTTTTGCAGCTAAGCGCTTCGCCGTTTAAATTAGCGCCGCCACTTTAAAACAATATTCGGAGTCACAATTTTACCACCATTCAAAAGATAAAATTGTCAGCTCCCTAAAAAAGTTAGAATTTTTGAAATCGGACAAGAATTAACGATTCCAGGACCAAAAAACGAAACATAAAGTCAATGGTCTGTTCAGTCCACAGATACAAGCTATTGTGTGGCTGTGTTGCTATGGGCAACGCCACAGCAGCGTCATCGCTTCAGTAATACAATCTAATAATACTGAATAATAAAACATTTTCTATCCAAATCTAGTGTAAAAAACAATTCTGACAAGAAATATTTAACAACTGGTTTGTAAATATCATTTCGTAATTTTTTTTATTAATGTGAAAATGTCCCAGAAAGTTTTGAGGTGATGACGTTGTTGACAGTTATGCAATGCTCTGATTGGTCAATGGCAAAAATTAATATTCATGAATTTTTTCTATACTACATAAATGCATAGCCAGGCAGCTCAACTAAAAGTGAAAATTGTGGGGTATAAATAAGACCCAAGTGGATATGTGGTATTATAATAAGACCCAATGGTTATGTGGTATTTTTTTATATTCCCCACGAGTGGACAGATTGGCCAGGATTCACGAGTGGCGTTAGCCACGAGTGAATTCTGAAGCCAATCTGTCCACAATTTTTATACCCCACAATTTTCACTTTTAGTTGAGCTGTCTGGCTATGCATTCATGTAGTATAGAAAAAATTCATGAATATTAATTTTTGCCATTGACCAATCAGAGCATTGCATAACTGTCAACAACGTCATCACCTCAAAATTTTCTGGGACATTTTCACATTAATAAAAAAAATTACGAAATGATATTTACAAACCAGTTGTTAAATATTTCTTGTCAGAATTGTTTTTTATACTAGATTTGGATAGAAAATGTTTTATTGTTTAGTGTTATTAGATTTATTACTGAAGCGATGACGCTCCTGTGGCGTTGCCCATAGCAACACAGCCACACAATAGCTTGTATCTGTGGACTGAACAGATCATTGACTTTCTGTTATGTTTTTTGCTCCTGGAATCGTTAATTCTTGTCCGACTTCAAAAATTTAAACTTTTTTAGGGAGCTGACAATTTTATCTTTTGAATGGTGGTAAAATTGTGACTCCGAATATTGTTTTAAAGCGGCGGCGCTAGTTTAAACGGCGAAGCGCTTAGCTGCAAAAAGTGAAATTTTGTCATTGGCCTGCCATACATAGAAGTATGTGGTATACATTTCCCATCCTTGTAAGGTAAGCCATGTAGTATACACATGTATACCACATAGGCTATACCACATGGCTTTTCTATGTGGTATACAACTGATTGTGGGGTATATTTATATATTCCCTCACTTGTGGACAGATTGGCTTCAGAATTCACTCGTGGCTAACGCCACTCGTGAATCCTGGCCAATCTGTCCACTCGTGGGGAATATAAAAAAATACCACATAACCATTGGGTCTTATTATAACATAGAATATGCACATCCAAAAATAATAACTTCACATCATAAACTGTAGAGCTTGCAGCGCTGAACAAAACAAGGTATGTAACAGTTGCCTGCCACATGTAGATGCTAAGTTATTCCACAATAAAGTACGCGCCGAATTCACCAAAGGTACGCACCGAGTTCACCAATAGCGATCGCCGAATTCACTATACTTCACCCGTCGATTCCAGTGAATTCGGCGGCGCCGAAGTTGATACCCGCCGAATTCACCTGTCACCCAGCTGCATGTGGTGGCAAAAGTAGTGCCATTGACAATTCCGCAAATGTGTAGACGCAAAATTGATCAAGCTGCACGTGTACAGTACAAAATTCAGACATGAATCATAGAAAGTAAAATCCTTCAAATTGTTGAGACTTACCAAGGAGAGGCACAACTTCAGCAGCAGCGAGCAGAAACGGCTTTGTTTCGATTCGTTTGTCAGCTGGTACAGGTGTCATTTTATGTTCAATATTACCGAAGAACGATGTCATTTTGCAATTTCCTGTGGGTTAGACGTGTAAGTGTTTGTAAGACGGCAAAATTTGACTTCTTTTGCAGAGCTCCGCTGCGTTTGATCCCGTGGTCGTGATTGGCGTTTGTTTTCTTGTTCTAAAAAAACACAACAGAGGGCGTGTGAGTGTATAATGCAGACCATGCAGACCATGCGGACCAGCGCTAAAATAAACAAGCGTTTGTTTAGACAAATACAACACACCCCAATTTCGGCCATATATTGAATAATGCGGACCATGCAGATCATGCAGACCAAAAGTAGTTTAAGCAATTACCAGTTTAATTTAAATAAAATAATAAAAATAAAAAAAAGAGTACATTAAAGAAGAACCAAAATAAAAGGACAGAAAAAGCTAGGTACCATATGATTGGCCATGCAGAACAGCAGAAGCCATTGAAAATTTTCACCTTCTGATTGGTAATTTTTTTCCTCAATCCTGATTGGCTTCTCTCCAAGGGTAAATATATATATAATACAATTAATTATTTCTGCAGACCAATGTTAAAGATGATGCCAATGGCATCATGCCATTATTATAAATGATGCAGACCAAGTTGTAGATTAATGCAGACTAAGTGGTAGAAAACGCAGACCATCTTTTGTAAAACGCAGACCATGTTTGTTTTTCTTTGAAAACAATGTGTTGTTTGGGGAATCTGGAAAAGTGATGATCAAGTTTCAGAAAATGCAGACCATGATTTCAGAGAGTGTACAATCGAAGTCTTGCCAATGAAGTAAATGTAAATTAACTTTTATTGCAGACCTGGATTTTAAAAAGTGCAGTCTTTGAAGACCAAGTAATTACAGACAATTTCTGGAAAATGCAAAGCAGATCTGCAAACATTTCTTGGGTGAGTGCAGACCAGGATTTCTGAGAAGATGCAGATCAAGATTCTAAAAAGTGTAGACCAACTTTAAGACAGGTTTTATGGTAGTATTAGAATGTGTGGACAAGGTCTGAGAAAATGCAGACCAAGCTTAGGAAAATGCAGACCAGGTCTGAGAAAATGCAGACCAAGTTTAGAAAATGCAGACCAAGTTTAGGAAATGCAGAGCTGGGTAGAGCTGAGACAAGATTTCTGAGAATACAGACCAAGTTTGATGTTAGTAATAGAAAGTTATAGAAAATGCAAACCAGATTATAACTAAAATGCAGATCTGATAAAATTCAGACCCACTCTGGAAAGTGCAGACCACTGAGGTTTAGAAAAATGCAGACCAGGTATGAGAAAATGCAGACCAAGTTTATGTCAGTAATGGAAAGTGCAGACCAGATATGAGAAAGTACAGGTCCAATTTCTTCCCCATTAATATAATTAGAAAATCTAAGAAGTTTTTTAAGTGCAGACCAAGTAAAAAATTATCTTGTTTTTGAATGAGCTTTATTTATATGCCTTTAATGCTTCATTGCTAATTTCATAATTTTGTATTATTTGAGAAATCAGTCTACATAATAATAATTCAATTCAATTCAATTCAAGTTTATTTCAGACAAACACACGTTACATTTTCATGCATACATGTACAGTCCATATATACTATAAACTACTTGAAGTACATATAACTTTGCTGTTATTTAATCTAGTTAATATGATATGACACATTTTGATTTAGTCCACAGACTAGATAAGATTGGACGGTATATATAGTATAGATACAAGTAAAACATAAGTACTTATCATATACCAAAAGGAGAAATGTAACATAAACTAAGAGGACAAATATAACAGAGTTCGCCAATGTGAGGCGAGCGAGCACTGCTTTAGCTCAGCAAAATGACAACATGCCCGCAAGGGATCAGCCCTTGATCTATAAATTCTGCATCCTAAACTATAACATTGTTTCCTCACTATTTCACCAAAACTAGGCACCTCAGAATAGACTAGCATCTGCTGTGATCTGTGAGGCACTGCACCTCATAGGCAAACCCAATAATATTCTACATGAGTTGTTGTATGCAACTCGTAACCTATGATACACATTCTGGGTATATCTAAACCACAGACTACAACAGTGAATGTTACTACAATAAGCTTTGAACAATGTACATTTAATATAGTCAGAGCATCTAGAGAACTTTCTCATTAGCATATTGCTTCTGCAGTATAAAGATCTTATTTGTTTAAGCATATCTTTATCATCTTTTAAATCTCTACTAATTATGTGACCAAGGTATTTAACATCTTCATCATTAGTTATCTTTATATTACCCAGATAAAGTTCAGGGTTTAGCACCAAGTTTGTATTGACAGAGTTAACAGCCATGGCCACAGTCTTCTTACTATTCAACATGATGTTAACCTCATCACCATAACTTTTACAAATGTTAATTAACCTCTGTAGCCCATCTGCAGAAGGTGAAAACAACACAATATCATCAGCATACATTAAATGATTGACACGACCAGTGCCATAAGACAGACCAATTGTATTTTTCTCGAGCAACAAGCTTAAATCGTTCATGTAAACATTAAACAGTAGAGGCGAGAGTATTCTGCCCTGTCTGACACCATTAGAAACATATATGGGAGCTGACAACTCATTGCCCCATTTAACCCTCAGTGTCTGTTCGGAATACCAAAGGGCTAGCAGCCTTACAATATAATCAGGAACTCCTCTATTTATAAGTTGAGTCATCAATTTAATATGATTGACTCGATCAAAAGCTTTCGAAGCATCTAAAAAACAACAAAAAACAGTGCTTCCAAATAAATTGTATGAATGAACTAGCTCTTTTAACATATATATACATTGGTCAGTACCAGATCCCTTCTTAAACCCAAACTGATTGTCACAAGTCCATAATAAATCTTCAATCCTGTTGACTAATAAATGTAAGTTCATCTTATATAATTAACTTAAGTTCATAAAATTGTGTGTGGTGTGCATGATGCCCAAAGATGAGTTCCAGGGTTTTGGTCTGCATTATACAAAACGATTCTTTGGTCGGACAGCTTAGACCAACAAACGGCGCCCCTTCTGTGTTGGTTTATTGCTGGTCCGCATGGTCTGCGTGGTCCGCATTATACACTCACCCACAGAGGGCAGCACTGTCAAACCGGAAGTGCCCACGTGGTAAGCATATCTGAGGCGAGACGATGTCGGGTATCGGAGAAGATCAGGGGTTTTACGGGGGAAATTATGGCTACGACAACCAGACATATAACATCGGAGATGGCCAGTTCCCGCAAGATCAACAATTCGGTCAGTTTGACTATGCTGACACCGCGGGAGGGTACAGCCAGGCTACCTACATGACGCCCTCAAATACAGGGGGCTACAGTGGTTCCATCATGACCCCGGACCCAGTTAGGACCTATGTAAGCAGCCCTGCTGGCCCTGAAGATTTCGAAAACGAGCCCCCCTTGATGGAGGAGCTCGGAATTAACTTTGATCACATTGTGCAAAAAACAACAGCGGTTTTTAATCCCATGAAGTCTCCAGACCCCGCAATAATGCAAGACACTGACCTAGCAGGCCCTTTCGTATTCTGTCTTGGTTTTGGCGGTCTTTTGCTGCTGACTGGCAAGGTCCATTTCGGCTACATTTACGGCATTGGTGTGGTGGGATGCATTGCTATGTATGCGTTACTTAATCTTATGAGTGCTAACGGCGTGAACACTGGAGTTGTCATCAGTGTTCTTGGATATTGTCTCCTGCCAATGGTTATTCTTTCGGGACTCGCAGTGCTTTTTTCGCTAAAGGGATTACCAGGAGTTGTCCTAACATCGATGACTGTGTTATGGTGCAGTGTGTCAGCTTCAAAATTATTTGTTGCAGCATTAGCTATGGACCAGCAACAATTATTAGTTGCATACCCCTGTGCTCTCGTCTATGGAGTGTTTGCACTGTTGACTGTTTTTTGAATGAATTTTTTTTTTTTTGTCTCATTTTCTTGGGAAGATTCAGAATTGTTAATATGTGATTTGCATGTCTTAACTCATCATCTTTGAAGAATTATTTATTGACTCTGATTAAGATGATACATTTAAATTCATAAATTGTTAACTTTATTTATCAATGTATTGCTTTTCATGAAAAAATATCCAAAAAAAAGGAGTGTAACCATGTATTGTGCAATAAATATTAATGTTACCTAAAATATGTCCTGTTACCTATTGGTTTCATTTATTGATGCATAGATATTTCTGAAGGTGTGAGTACGGTAACACTAACCTGCCACCTATATCAGCACCGCGTCAATCAATGCTGGTCTGACGTTGATCAAGTTATTGTTGCATGTGTACAGGTGGTTGTGTATTAAATAGAAGGGATGCTAATCAAGAGGGTCCTGACCCCCCCCCCCCCTCCCCTTTTCTCTGGCAAAAAAATGCCCCCCGGACCCCTCCCCCCCCCCCCCCCCTTCCTAGGACATCGCACCTTCGCTGCTTGTACAAGTCCTATGCCATTTTTCTTAAAACACAAGCCTACACTAGAGCCGATAGCGATTTGTACCTACTAGTCAATATTCTCATATGGATGTATATATATATATCTAAATTTTCATTCCAATTATTATATACCACCAGATACCACTAGTGATGTGGACTGGACTGCTCAGGCAGGGGTGGTCTGGTATTTTCAAAAGTGGTCCTGGTCTGGTCCAGGGGTCAGCGGTTCGGTACTAGAGTTCGGACCGGTCCGGAGGCGGTCCTTCGACATAACAGTTGTTCCACCAAATAAAAAAAACTGGTTCTTGTTTAACATAATTTGATGTATGGATTATTTAGTACTGACAGGCAGGACAGACGATACTAATAATTTCATTACTGCAATATGTATTTATGTAAAACAAGAACGTCATCATGCAATCAGTGATTAATAACTGAATGACATCTGTATAACAACATGCAATGTTTGGACTGCCAGTAGTGGTCCGGTTTTATCGCGTTTATCGCTTAGGCAGTTTCCAGCCAATTGATGCCTCACCCAAGATCCACCAGGGGCGCCACCATATTGTTGTAGTCGACGGTGCTGCCTCTGAGACTTGTGTGATCCCTTCAGTGTGCTTTTTCTGTCAAAATTGGAGCCCAATTGTCTCAATTTCTCGAAAGATGAATTCTATGCCTCACTCCTGCTACCAAGAATAAAAGGTATGCAAAATTATCAGGAAAGCTATACGTAATCTTTATTTTAGGGAAAATACCCAATTATCGCTCAAGCCAACGTGAGCACTGCTACAGACTGGAAGGACATTGGCTTGTTGAAGGGCCCAAAATTGTTGGGTGTGTAGCTGGAACTCAAGCCTCTCAAATGAAAATCGATATCTGATTAAATTATATGGTGTATCATTGAATCATACTCATGTGTATGTATGAGTGTAATTAAGGTCACTATATATGCTATGACATTTTGTTATGTCTCTGCTTGTAACAAAAAGATGACAGTTAATTTGAGTTTATAGGCCTATACATAATTACTCTATGTAATCGTGTATTTGCTAATCAGTGCAATTCTTTTATTCCAGGGCAGCAATTATGTCCTTCCTTCTTAGAGAGGCGCGAAGATGCGGTCTGCTCCTTGGTGCAAGGAGAAATGTTTATGTTAAGAGTTTAAAATGGTGCATGACAGGGAGACAGCTGTCTAATAAGTCAAGCTCGTGGACCCAAATTGATTTGGATGAAGCATTGAAAGACGAACAGAATAAGAACCATCAAAGACTTGTTATTAATGTGAAAGAACTTTTTGGAGAGACGTCTCCCAATAAGAACATGGATAACGTTGAAAGTCTGTCAATTAACATAGCAAACAAGTCAAGTGATGAAGTTATTCACCAAAGGAAAATACGAAATGAATCTGCTTCTGATACAAAGAACACCAAAGAAAGTGTTTTATCATCTGGGAAGAAAAGTCATGGAAAAAGCCAGTCGGCAAATAAGATTGTTAATTTTTCATATCCAAAAGTGGTCATTCCCACCAGATGCTCCACTTTGCCAGTAAAAGATTTAAATTTCTTAAAATTTGTCGATGATTACACGGCTTTTGAAAGTAATTCTGGGGAGACCACAGAGAGGAGATCTGAGTTTACAGAACTATTCACTGAAGTTGCGGATGACATGTTGAGTAAGGAAGTGCAAATTTCTCTTGATGAATGGGATGTTGCTGGAAAACGCCTCACTGAAAATGACCAGGATATCATAAGAATACCTAATAATATTTCAAAACATTGGCCTCTGAGGTTAATGGTTCACTATTCTGGGAAATTGTTAAACTCTGAGAAATTCAAAGTTGTCAACTCTCTGTGGGAATTTGCGCAAGACTTCTATGAAAACAAACCTCCACCCCTTCTAATGGCTACTTACATGAACATTTTAGCATCGTGCGGACAGGAAATTGAGATGCTAGAAATCTATGAAAAACTGAATGAGCGCACCAGAGGTATACCAGAAATATCTGTGTATTTTCAAGTCGTCTCTGCTCTGCTGTGCACCAGCAAATGGCAAGATTGTCAAGTACTCACTGAGAAAATGGAGAAGTTCTACAGCAATATGAAGTCGATGCTAGATTGCTGGTTTCTTGTGGCTTATGGCCATCTTATGCATGGAAATCTGAAGGAATATGAACAAGTATGAAAATTTAATCTTATATTATTGAAGAATTACGATTGGTGATCATTTCATCATCATAAATGCTTATTTGATTTTTTTTTTAAATAATGTGATGTATTTACAGATCATGGAAAAGTTGACAAAGGCAGGATATGATCCCACAGACAGCAAAGTTGTGATTCAGTTGCTTATGAAGATGGATATTGAAAGTGGACTGACATTTCTGCAGAACTGTAGGAGAAACCTTTGGCTCCCTGGTGTCGACCTTACCAATGGTGTTCTCTCTGTATTGGAAAGGTATTGCATGGTTCCTAACTCAATGATTATTAGCATGGTTCTTAACTCAATGATTATTAGCATGGTTCTTAACTCAATGATTATTAGCATGGTTCTTAACTCAATGATTATTAGCATGGTTCTTAACTCAATGATTATTAGCATGGTTCTTAACTCAATGATTATTAGCATGGTTCTTAACTCAATGATTATTAGCATGGTTCTTAACTCAATGATTATTAGCATGGTTCTTAACTCAATGATTATTACCAAACAGCCATGCTGTCAAATAGGTGGTTGTTAAAAATTTTTGCTGGGCGTCAATCTGCGTTGTCAGACCAGTTAGCTGGTCTGTTATGCACATTGTTGACTAGTTATTTATAGCTAGCTACTTGTGACATCATTACCATTGTCTTTAGTTGTGATGTCATATCATGATAATGACACAAAATTATGTCATGCAACAAGGCAGTCTTTGCAGGCTTCCCATGCGTTTTTATTGATTGAAAATTATCTAGGATTAAAGGGGATCCCTGTAGAGCTTTCATCCTGGCCATCTCCTCTTCATCTAGGGAACACTGGGGATCTCTGTTTGGATTCTATCTGTAAATTTTTGTTTTATCATGCAATGTTATTTAGGCCTATGCTATTGACAGCATGGCTGATTTGTAATAATGATAATAACATGTTATTTCAGGCTACATGGTTTTTTGACAGCCCTCGAGCCTGGTTGTAGGCCCTCCAGAATCAATGGTCATCCCTCATTTTTACTCGGGCTGACAATGACTCTGTCAGGTCGACAATAAGTCTCTTGGGCGGTCAAAAAATCATGTCGCTCTCATAAAACATGTTATTGTTATATTCACACTGCTGTAATTTGAAATTCTGCAATGTCAATATTAAGAAATAGCAAGACACTGTTCTGAATGCCTGGTACTTTTTTTATTTTGAAAATATTTTACATGGGTAAAACACTTCGGTATAAAACTGTTTTTCAAGTGGCCAATTAATTATAACTCCATGCGATTTAGTCTTGAAAAATGGACAGGATGACCAATTTCTGACCTTTCGTTTCAGAGATAAAAATCACTTGTGGACAGTGACGCCAACAAAAATGGATAGAAGGTAACAACATTTTGAGACTGGATATTATTTTTATTGCATGATATTTTATTTGAAAAAAAAAGGTCTGTCCTCCATTTATGTATACTACATAATTAATAACATTCATTCAGCTATATATATGATCTCTCTTTGTATTTCAATTACAATTTCAAAGACATGCAACTGAATGTTATTGTTAACTCTGTTGTCCATTTGTCATTACAGTGGTCAATGCAGAAACTGTGGTACCTCATTGTCAAGATCAAAGGGACTAACCCAAGACCAATTTGGGACCCTCCAATCGGAAGCCCTTGCAGCATTAGTCGATGGGAAGGACATTTACTTAAAATCTAACCCGGGGGAAAGGCGAGCATTCCTGACCTTCTGTAAAAAATATGGTCCCTTTGATGCTGTCTTGGATGGTTTAAATTTGTTCTATGCAAGAACCCGACATGGAAAAACAAATGTAAGCAGTGAAAATGTGCCTTATAAATAATGACAAGTAATTCTAAATTATAATCTGTGAAGAAATGCAATTCTGCAACAAATACATTTTATTTGTCCTGGGTTGAAGTCACAAGCTGTGATGACTATAAATTGCTTAATATTTCAGTTAGGGGAAGTCATTACCCTGATAAAAATGAAGTATCCTGAAAAGACCAACATTCTGATTGTAATGAGACGTCACTTGTTGAAGACCCTGGGCATCAGAATGGAGAGAGATGCACCTGTGACACTTCACAACGCTCACGTTTTTCCTCTTAGAAATGAGTATGTAGTTTTTTTTGGTTTCATTCATTATAAGAACAAGCAAAAGTTAAATTCAGTGAAGTCATTTCTATTAAGTGACACAGTCTAGCTGAGGAAAAGGATTCTATCATTTGCTATTGCTTGCTTCAACTTGGTTGTGCCCTATTGGTACCTTGGCACATTTATGTCTGAACCATTATGTTGTTGTTTAGAAAGTTCTATGCTGAGGTTTCCCACTTGTAGATCTAGAATTAGTAAGCAGACAGGTTGGTTTGATTGAACAGCTAGTTGTTTAACCTGGCTTTGCGAGATTTAGGCTAGCATTATTCTTGGTTAAAGATCATAACATTTGACAGTGCTATGTGCCTTACAATTAAGATTATTGTGTGCCTTTCTCAGGTCTGAAGATGATCCATATCTGCTGATGGCAGCACTGAGCAGTGGTCCAAACTGTATGGTTGTGTCCAATGATGACTTCAGCGACCAGTCCTACACTTTTGGAAGCAGCCTTCGACCTTTGTTTCTGTCATGGCAACGCACCAGTCAAATTTTCTTCAGAAAAGAAACTAGCAGCATAAACTTGCAGGTACTGCAGCTTCCCAGTATTGTAGTTTATGATATTATTTTATATCATGCTGGTTACAGATCCTCATTGTAAAATAGTATGCATGAATTGTATTGTCTTGCCATTTGGATAATCCATTTGTAAGTTAACACTAACCCACGGTGAGTCAACAGAATTCCGCCCCTAGCTCTGAACGCTTTATTGAATATGTATAATAAACAAGGTCAACCCCACACCATTTTTTATGAAAAATGAACTTCCATGATGTCACCATGCATGGTGAAGTCCATCATCTGTACTGTTGCTGGCCTATCAGATACTAGGAAATTATTTGCTGTGGAAATTTGTGATGTATAGAGAGTGTTTATACGATGCTAAAATTTATTACTTTGCTGACCTTGTGGATATATTTTATGAAAGACATTATTAAGCTATTAAATATGGGTGTTCGTGGTTAGTGATTTGATTCGGTCAGTGTACAGTTAGTTTCATTAAAAACGGCTGTAAAATTGAACCCAATACAACTTCTGCTATATGCTACCTGCCACTATACGGCACTGCCTGGCTATAGCTGGCTACTCATAGCCGTATCTAAAAAGTATATACAGCACCATCTGGTGCAGAAGTTGAGAGTTGTGCATATTTGTAATTTCTTGTTGAAAAGGACTATGATATATTAGATATAATAATTTTGCCACAGATTAGTTGATTTTGCATTGTGAATGTTAGTTAAACATGCTGATCATAAGCCTGCTGAAGTACATCGATCCCTGATTTTGATTTTAAGTTCAGGGATCCCAAGAGAGAAGTAGTGCAGCATTATTAAATTATTTGTTAATGGATCAATTTTGTTCACTCTTTTCAGTGGCCCAAGGAATTTGAACACAGTGTTCAGGAGCATGACAACGGCATCCATCTTCCGTTTTCCATCAGCCATAGTTTGGCTGCCAAGGTCCGACCACCAAACAGCTGGCTCTGCTTCGTCAAGGAACCTACATCTTGACGGACTCTGAACATAGACTTTAATAATTATTATTTGCTGTGATGCGTTGTATTAGATATACACATCCTAAACATATTCAAGTTTTTTGTACTCCATCTGTACTCAATTTAGACAGATTTTGAATAAATTAATGGAGGAGTTTATATGATTTATGCTTGATTTTACTGTATACAGTTTTCCCAGCATTGCTTTCTTTTTTCATCTTGCGCATCAGACTTAATTGTTTTTGATGAGTTGGTTGTTTGTGTTTGTATTGTCTTAGAGAATCCCTCAAAAGTTTGAATCTGAATCTGCGGAAGCATGTGCAAACCACATTCAAGCCACCATGCCAGACATATATACATATTCTGCTTGCTTAGTGCACAAGTTGGATGCATTTTTAGCAGTTATGCAAGCATGAACCAAGGCAACCTGATAAAGGTTTATTCATAACTATGAAGTTCCAGGTGCAGGTGGCCAGTTTAATAATCTTAAGATAGGTGTTGGGAGCAAAACTTTTCCCCCAGTACAATGTGGATTAATAATCGATTTATCATTAAAATGAAGTTGGATTAAAAATGCCAAGCCAGAAATGGCATGTGATTTTCATTCAATAAAGATTGTCAAAAATGCCTTCTTAAAAAGCATGTGATGAGTATAGGACATACCTCGTTTGGTATATATAGCATGTGATTCTCATGTAATTTTTTCAGATAACATTGCGTTATATGTGATTCTCATCTAATAGCTTTAGGAGGAATTCTTTTGTCAACGTTGGGTTCATTTAACAGTTGGTCAACCTGCCTTTGTCCAAATGGCAATTGGCCAATACGAGGCCGATATACAGGGTGCGGCCTAAAAACTTGCACCAGGCATCTCCTCTTTCGAGATAGCTCTAGGTTACTCAACTGCTTATGAGGTCTTTAAAGTTTTGCCACATTTAGTCAGGGTTACAAGCAATTGGTCATTGTGATATTTTTGATCTTATAATGTCAGACAATATCAGTGTCTGAATTATTGAGAGGGTGCATGCTGCAGGGCTTTTTCTGAATTATTGAGAGGGTGCATGCTGCAGGGCTTGTTCTGAGCGATACATATCACAGAAGTAAAATTTCTGTCTGCTTGCATGGTTTCTCAAGTTGCAGAAAAGTTTGAAAATTAGAGATTAGTTACTATACCTCTGAGGCCACAGAAAATATAATATTTGCACAGAATCCTGCTTCAATGTTTTTTATACGTGCATATATTTATATTATGGTATTAGATGATAAGAAGGTTGGTTCCACTTTTGATCCAGCAAGGTCATAAAATTAAAACAGAAATATAATAGCATTCCAGAAGTTCTATTTGAATCTTAAATTAATCTGGAAAAAATAACATGATTTTCAGGAGGATGGGCCAGTTAATCAGACAGAAAACACAGAAAATTGACCTGAACCCAAAATGGCACTCTCCGCATCAAAGGTGTCAATGCTCTACCTTCTTATTAAAAATTAATCTATTGCCCTATTTTTGGTGGCAAAGGTCAAGAAAGATGTCTGTAACACATCTGTATGATCAAGGACATAATCTAATGCTTGTATTGCAAAGGCCGAGGTGAAAATGACCCGAAGGTGTGATAAGTGTGCATGTGCTATATTTAGATATAATCTATAATTATGTGAAAGAAACAAGAAAATATATTCATAAAGATAATTAAGGACTTTTATTACTTTTGTGTGTATGATTGCAGCTGCATACAATCTGTCAATTGAGGTAATAACAAAAGAGGTATGCTGCACCCTGTAAAGTAGATTTTAGGCTGACATGTCAGTTGGCCGAGGGTGAGCCTATTTGACAGGGCCATTGGCAAAAAGTGGGCCAAACTGACATGGCAAACATTAGGCCAATGTTTAGCCAAGGTTTCTGACAGCGTTGATGACCAACATTTGCAGAGTGAGCTGACTCAACATGTTGTTTGGGCCAACGATGGGCCTGTACAACAGTAGGTCGACCTGCTATTGGCCGAAGAGGCGGAACTGGTATTTGGGCGATATGGATCCCACATTGGGCCGAATTAGGGCTGACATTTGAAATGGCCACCATCGGGCAAAGGGGGCTGAGCATTGGGCCAACATTAGGCCAACCGTACGCCAGCTTTGGGTTGTCGTGTTATTTGCTATTGGTGTACCTATCTGACAATGCACCCACTTGCTGTTGGCAAAAGTAGCTAATGGTGGGCTGCTGATGTTGCACCAGTGGTTACATGCAGTCAGCCTTGGAGGTTGTGCCTCTAAAATGGATGCATTCTACTACCTATCCAGAGACCTTCACTATCCTAGTATTATTTTTTAAAATCTTTTAAGTGTTATTAGAAGAGCAGTAATTCTGTGGGATATCAGTGCAATGAGTTCGGAGTTGTAGGCATACTGTATACTAGGGTGGAGTTCATTTGTAGATGAGGTAACTTGCAGAAATTATATTCTTCAAAAATTAATGTGTCGCACAAACATGCATCCAGGATTCCAGGTGCTTTTAAATGAACAAACAATAAACAAGATTTCATACAAAGTGATAGATCATTTATTTACAAGGAGTCTTTCCCTCCTTTATATATGTGTGTTATTTAGCCCTGGGATTACATCTAAGTAATTCAAAGAAAATGCACAAACATTCTGCAGACAACGGGAAATAAATAATGACATGAAACATGTATTTTTATGTGTGAAATATGTACAATAAAATGACTGATGAGATAATTTGTGGTGAGGTTTGGGACGGAGAATGAGGGTGGATCAAGACAATGTCATACATCCATGCCTGGCAAACGAGATGTACTACTGCTACGAGGTCGCAGACCATTTGATGCCTGAAAATAGAACAAAACCTTCAATTACTTAGATTTGCCATATGAATAGCATCATTTTATTATTCATTACATGTCCTGAAAGTCTTTAGTAATTTTGTTTAACTACATCCAGAAATACTTTAGAGAGGGCATTTCCATTGCCCAATTTCACCTCATTGACAACTGTGCTTTTGATATCATCTATTGTGTGTGCATTCACAGACTAAAATTTATAACACAATCAGCACAACATGTCTAAGACAAAATTTAATCCAAAGTTTAGACCTTTTTTTAACCAAAATCATCACACCACCTTAAAACAATTCAGTAGCTGCAAAAATATTGACATTGTTTAAATACACATAAATTCTACACTCACCCTGATTTCAGTTACATGGTAAGGAACTTGGATGACCCGATGTCCATATTCAACCAAAAGGTAACCTCTACGAGAAGATGATCCTATGACCTTCACCTCTTGACCTTTCAGTAACATTTCACCAACTGAGTCTTCCACTGCAAATGAAAAATTAGAACTTCAGGAAAAAATGTCTGGCATTGTTCAAAATGTCCTTCATGGAGTTTCTTTCCAACTAAAGTGGTTATTAATTTTCAGTTTGTAATATTGTAAATGGGTTAGCAAGCAGACCTGTATAATTGCTTTTCATAACCCTCATCTGAGGAAATCCCATTTTCATATTGCCCATTACAGTGTAAGTGCGACTACTGGGCACTGGAGGAGGTCGTTCCTGCAATGAAAATAAATGGCAAATTCAGGCAATTGAAGTTAATATTTTAATTTATATCTCTCTGACTTATTTAATGAGTATAATGGGAATTTGGAGGATTTCTCACCATATCTAATCCATACATGCTGTAGCCCTGGTAGTTGGAATATTCTGCAGGAATGTTATTTGTGTCTATCATTGAGTTCCTCCTATAAAGAAAATCAAACAGCCTTTTTTCACAATGCATCCCAAATTGTATTTTCTGTAAAAAAAGATTACTTGTATTGTTTTCTGAAATGACAAGATTACTCATATTTCATGTTCTGTAGTAACTTATTTTATATACCTTGGTCTGCGTGACTGCCGAGCACCCTGATATGTGGGGTCATAGCCGGGTGGTTGTTTGGCCATGATGAGTTGTTTTCTTACTATTGGCCACTTTTTCATGCACATCCGACATCGCCAGTGTGCTTGGATGAGAGTAGCAGCTTGGTGTAGTCTATCCATGCGCAGTTTCTCCAACTGCTGGTGGCCAGGTTCACTCATGAACAGGTGCTTCTTGCCGAGGGCCCAGTGAGCAGCCACAGGATCCATTTGGCTAGAATCATCCACCAGTTGTAAAAGTTGGTCGAGAATGACCTGTGGGTGAACAAGATATAAATGTTCCACATCATTCGGAAATATCTTCTTGACTAAACTAAACAGTTAAGTCATAATACAGTGTCATGTTGCAGCTATTTGGTCATTAAACCAGTTAGCTTTCCTAAAAAAAGTTTATGTAATACATAGTACTTGAACACTGAGCAGAGTAGCATAACCATTTTATATCAGACCAGCAGTTTGTGAGTTTATTCAGCAGTATGATGCTGGGCTATGACAAGCTCTTCTTGTTTGTGACTTACCCCTGTTCCAGCTTTAGAATCATTCATGCCATTGTTGGTTCCATGTGGTTTCGGTCTTTTTGCTGAAGAGGGCAGCAGCAGTCGATAGCGTGCAATGAATGTCTTGTATCTTATTTTGTGTGGAAATCCACCTGACATGATGTGTACAGTCTCTAACAATTGAAGAGATCGAAGCTGTCTCACTACCAACTCCCTTTCGAAAAGTTCTCCAGCACCACCAGCGTTTGACTGTAAAAGAAAGAAAATACCAATTAAATATAGCATGGTGTATTGTGACAAGCATCCAGATGATAGGAGTCCAAAGCATGTTACACATTTATCCCAAACGAAAGACATACTTTATTGTGATCAGAATATGAGGGGTGAGGTCATTGCCGCAGCATGGACACCAACTACATGGTTTTGTTTTAGCACCTCATATTAAAATCTTTCAATAGTTGAAATGTATTACACACCTTAATACACCTGATAAAATGAGGCTTGCAACTTCGAAGCACCTGAAGAAGATGGTCCAAACGAGTTCGGAAGTCCCCTGTGTAACTTTCTTGTTGTTCAGACCTATAGCAGAAACAAGTTATATTTTAGACTTAGAAACTTTAACTTTAGAAAATCATTCCGTTTTTCTGATGCAGCTTTCCCAAAATAGGTGCAACACTTACGCTACAGAATCTAACTGCATTGATGGCGATGCCCTGAAATTAGCACCACTGGGTCCATCTCCCCTTTCTGCAATAAAAGATGCAATAACTCATCAGTAAAATAAACTGGATATCGCACAACAATGATTGAAACCCGGTGCCCCAAAATTGTGGAATACAAGAGACCATCACATGTGCCAAAGACATTAACAATTACAAGAGAGCACTAAAGACCTATTATTTGGTTAACATCTACAACTAATATCACCATTTTATTATAATCTTATGATTTTAAATCTCCAGCTATCTATTGGTCTTATTATTGGTAAAACACATGAAGCAAATGAGGTGCAACAGAAACATACATTATATTATTAAAACATACAAAATAATAATATCTTCTTACCTGACATTGCACGAAGTTCAAGATTAAAGAGGTGAGAAATAAACCCAAAATTGCAAGACTGTTTGGAGAACATGCTGACGACATCATCAGGCATCTGGTCTCGGTTCACATTCAGGAAATTTTCAGCATTATAAGGAATACGTGACCCATAGTGGATAATACCAAAGTGATGGTTTGGGCCGTATTCTGGTTCATAAAAACTGAAAGGCAAAACAATGCAAACAGAAATGTAAACAAAACTTGCATTCTTCGTCTGAAGCAACTCATGAACTGTAATGTCCCAGCATGAAGTGGAATGATTTGAAAAGTCAAAGTTTCTTGACTTACTGTTTACTTCGACTGTGTTGAACTGTAACTTTCTGCAAAAATGAGTCCATGTTGGCTCGTTGTAAACCACACTCTACCTCCAGTAAGCTGAGAACCCCAGTTTGCTAAAAAGAAGAATGAAAAGTAATTTTAACGACTCCAGTCGAGTATGAAGTAAGAGCTATATTTGCTATATCTCCAGACAAAAATATTTTTTAATGACCTAACGTACCGGAGCATAAATAACATTGACAATTGGAGAGTTGTCGAAGAAGCTACAGTCATTATTTGCTTGAATCCCTTCATCCATGCAGGCCACCATTGGATCCCGAAAGATGACGTCATTGTAATACTGTTGTAATTTTTCAGCACAGAGGTTTATACAGAGTTGCTCCAATTCATTTTGCTAAAAACATCAAATTAGGAGACAATTAATAGCAGTCAAAGGGTTGGCATGATGCAACTACACTGAAACACGTATAGATTAACAATTTTCTATCTGTACATTTAAGGGATAAGAATGCAAAATATTACCTTGTTATCTTCATAGCCGAACATATCAAGTATACCAACAAAACTGTTGGTATTAGAATTCCTGTGACCATTTGAAAGGTAGTCTGCAGTCGTATTGTGTGGTCGACCATCTGAAATTAATGCAAATGATAATTTTGACCTAACTGATGATGCCTGCTCATCAAGAGACATATATGTAATGCAAAGGATGCCACATGTAGGAAATAAACACATTTAATCACCTTGACTGCCTGAGTCATTGCTGCTGTCACTGACAGCTGAGTTAGTGGTCGGTCTCTTGCAGCTATTGGCACGTCTTACTATGGCATAAACAGTTCTGCTGTACAAAGCTTTTGCCAGACAGTCTTTGTTGTAATTGGCCTGAAAATTCAATAGCAAATTACATCAGCTGAATAGCTTTATGATGTTTGACTGTACCATTGTCTTCGACAGTGCAATGCACATCACTGTGTCACTACCATCCACAATGTAATCACTACTATGAACAGTGTAATCACTACCATCCACAGGGTAATTATCATTACCATCCACAATGTAATCACACGATGGATGGTACTAATTACATTGTGAATGGTAGTGAACATAATGATGACCGTTGCACTATGGATGACAAATGTACAGTCAAATTCACTACTATAAAAAAAACTTTTATTCAACAAGTCTATGTATTGCATAATGTTCCCATTGTAAAGCAAGATACAGTGTATGTAAATACATTACAGCTAAAGAACAAACATAATGCATACCGTTGAAGCATCGGCCAGTGATTTGAACACCTGTCCTCTGGATCGCTTGGTTCTTGTCGTGAGTGCTCTGTAGAGAGACACTGGTGACACCCCCAATAATGAGGAGATTGACTTAATTTCTGAAATGAGGAAAATAATACTTATCAATTTGAGAAAATTTGAGTTACAGGTAAATAACATGGTTATTGAGCATTCAATTATTCATTCATACCATTATTCCCTTGAACTTCAACTTCCAGCCCGGCACCTTCTACAAACTGCATGTTGCCGAGGAGTAAAATGGCAGACAAGACCCGAAGAATGTCTGAGAATGGAATGCCCAATACTGCCAAAGAATTCTGAAATGACATCAACACAATGTCCAGAAAATGGCTTTCATGCAGCATGGGAAGAAATAAATTGAAACCCTTATAAATGCAAAAAATGCATAAAATAATAGCAACTTAGACGTAAACAGCAAACCCACCATAATAACAATACTATACAGTTTTGGTAGCACTTTAAAAAAAATTGTTTATGTTAAATGAACAATATTGCCTAATTGATTAAAGTGACAACACTAATATTGCAATAATCATTACATAAACCTTTCAATTACACCCCATTACAATTTTCTATACACATTGAAAACTGTACCTTCCAGGCTAGGAAATGTTCCTGGTCTACACTAGGGTCACATGACACACTGCCCCCACTGAGGTAGCGCAGGTTTAATGGTGAAAAAGACGTCATATGGAACTTCGCCCTCTCTTCTGCCGTGAGACCAGCAAGTAGCTCATAGAACATGGAATAATTCTTTTCATGCATGGCTGGTTTTGTTATTCGAGCCTGAAAAAGATGAGAAAAAAGGCACTGGATGTTACACCCTTACGATCTCGATTTACAATGTCAATTTAACGAACAATAATTATTATTCTACTGCCAAGCTAAAAAGTACACAAAATCCGCACATGTCAATCCTTGTCTGTCCATAGGTGAACAGCCTTTTGTTGGTTGTAGGAATTAAGGCACTCGTTTTCACATGATAGTTTTATAATGCATAAACTAAACATTTAATACTTGTTTGGATTTCTTTCTTGTTGTCTGGGATGATGGATTGCTATGAGTTGACATTTATAGGAAAAGCAATTTGAAGCACCTGTGTGTCACTCTAGACATCAGGGCATGAAAATTTGAGTGACATTTTGACTGACGCCCTCAAGACAGCAAGAGGATCACCATGCCAGTGTTTCATGACATTCAAAGTCTTTTTTGTCATGTACCGTCTCAAGTTTTTGTCTTAAATTTTCAGCCCTTTTTTGCCACTTAGCGGCAGGGCAGCACTTGTCTGGGTGAACTGACGTCAGTCTGAAACCTTCGTCAGATTAGTATTCTAGCGCTCTCCTATCTGCCTACGATAATGTGCTTGAACACACATTTTTCACTGGTGTTCTGTATGATTTCACGAACCATCAACAAACTGGCTTCTTGATAGGAGTACATACGTCATTGAGGAAGGTCAAATAAACACCTGCTGACGCCTGTCAATTTAAATTGGTCCGTATGTTTTTTAATAGTGACTGCCAAATTCCTGGAGCGTACTAACTTCTGAATGTTCTCATATCTATGGCTATGACTTTAAGAACATATATGTTTGCAAACCTGCTACTTACCCTTCAGGACCTGGATAATATTTATCTTTACGTATTACATTAACCCCCAGCAGAAGACTGTGCCCCTTCCCACTCACCTGGTCTAAGAAATAGCAATGGATCTTCGTCCTGTAAATGGCACCGTCAGTAATGTGACTCTCCACAAAGTAGCCCTGAAAACAAGGAAACTGCTAAGTTAATATTTGTCTTCTCCAATGTTTCTTAAACGCTGTGGACTGAAGTATGCAGGTGTGAAAGGCTGCCATTAGAAAAACTTCGCTTTATGATATTGCTCACCAAATTCCCAAGTTATCAAGTCAGTTTGTATTGCAGACCTGTCTACTTTAGTTATTTGTTCTCAGATTTTTGGCAGGCATCTATCAAAGCTTTCAGTTCTACATCTTAATGGCCCTGGTTTTCCATCCTAAGTATCAGAACCCCACTGAACTACTGAAGAATACTTTGCATGTGCATGTTACAAAATTCTGTGAAGGTACAAATGTTGCATGAGATCAGTCAGTGATTTTTCAGCACAAGAAAATGAAAGAAGTTATAGATCAAATAAAGTACTGCTAGGTTTTGTGGTTCTTGAGTAATGGGTTCAAGTGATAGCTGTTAAAAAGGGCTGCAAATTCATATGCAAATGATATCACATTACAATTGTAAAATATGGGAATGAAATGAGGGTTTCTTCTTATAACTCAACATACGCAAGCATACAATACTAGCAAATTCCACGTTACACCAGGATAATACCTTCCTCGTGTTGCTGCACAAGGACAAACTATACACCGCGGTCTGAATAGAAGTCTCAAGGACTCGAAAACAAACAGGGTTCTTAGCATTTCAAAAGCCAACCCTTTTGCTTAACAGTTGCTCATGTGCCACTTTCCTTTGACAGTTTAAACAAAGATAATATTTGGGTTGGGGGAGTGACTATAGCCCCTTGCAATTCAGATCTCTCCAGTGATCTTCTGATCAAACAGATGATCCAGTGACATCCCAGCGCTCAGTCATCCGCCTCATGCACTATTGCACTTAGTGGTCTTTCCAGTGCACTTAACGGTAGCACTCTAAGACTTCATCGCCTTCCTCATTATTGCATTCATGGTCATAATCAAAACATGGCCATGTTTGCTGTGTGGAGGAATGTGGGAGCAACCAGGAAGGTCGTGACCTTGCATTGGTTAACATTATCACAAGGTCAAAAGGTCATGTTTCGCATACACAAGCACACCCTCTGGTGTATATACAAGCCCTTTGATGTTGATCAGGGGTCCTGGGGTTACCCAGGGTCATTAATTGCTCAGCAAATATTAATTAGATCAATGGACCTGTACAATTATTGTACAATATTGTATTCCCTCCTCATTTCCTGTATTTCAAACACTGTTAATGGAAGCTTCACTTCCTCAGGAATGAAATTGGGAACTTCATTGCAGACAGGATGTGGTACCGAAGTACCTCGTATTAAATTACACAGATTCAAAATGTCCAGGCCTTTTTCCACTGCAATTATTACTTTACTTCCAGCATTATGTCTTCATATGGAATTGATGGTAAGACTGAATATTTCCAGAAAATACTAACATTACTTGCAGCAAAAGCACACAGGTAATATACTGATCTGACATGTTAGGCTAAGAAGCATACATTCAGATGAGCATACATTCAGATAAAATATGATTCACGAACCAAAGATGTTTGACCAACTCAAACATGATACCCTGGACTGTTACGACTGACAAAAAGGAGAACAACAACCACGAAATATTGTGAAAATATTTGTCGAGGCATGCTGACAAAGATACACCGCAGCATGCTGACCCTTCACAAACAGTGGACACATACAATAAATACATTGGCAATGTTGGACCATGCTGACATAATATTTGCTGTATGGCCCTCATTATGGGCAACCTTATCCACACATCTGTCACCAGATACCAAAGTAAACACATCTACCTGGGGTGATTGTGTCCAATGTTGTAATGGTTCACCCCATATGTGTTAAATAAAGAGACCTTCGCTTCATTTAGTTTCGTGGCATATGGCCGCTCACTTGATGTGGCCACCATTTGTGGAAACCTTGTGATATTCTCAAAGAGAATACTTAAATTTTCACAGGTGATTTTAATAGTTGCAACATCTGAGTATCAATTTATGAAACTTCATTGAGATGCTCCAATAAAAACTTGCAATAACACCACTGGTGACTGGTAGTAGCTGTTGCCCCTATTAGCTACCCAGCATGAGCCTATAACCCTTCCCCTCAACCCTAAACCCATATCTCATTTCAAAGAGAGAGAGAACATGCCTGCAGCCCTATATAACTGGTCCCCATAGAGGTTGGGCAATGTTTCCAGCTTGAAATTGACAGGCTTAGAGGTTGTTGGGCCTGCCCCATTGTCCTTCAGGCAAGACAGGTCACTCAAGTAGTTTATGGTCCATAAGTCTTGCATATCTTTGTGTAGTATGGCTGCAAAAGTCATGTTTCAATACACCCACTTAAAGATGCAATTCCTCACTGCAGAGGTAACAAATAATTGTGCTGATCTGTCTATAAAAGGCAAGGCAGGGCATTGAGAGTCTTCATAGAAAAATGTCAAGGTTTAATATAACTTCAGAAAATGTTCAAGCCAAGTTATAGAGCCAAAAGAGTGTTGTAACCAGTCTTCCTCTACATGCCAGCTTACACTTTTACATCACAGTCACACCTCAGAGCTATGTTCCCTGAGTATTGCATATGGCGTATTCAAGTGAACAGTTAGGGCCAACATTTAAATTGTTTCCATGAGTTCATGTACATATTCCAAAGTGCGTATTTCAAATCGCTCATATGAATGATCATTGCATAAACTTGAAGATACGTATGCGATACATTTACATTATGGAAAAAGGCACACTGAATGGAAATCTTTTAAGAAATACACTGAACTTCAAGGTGTGAAACTTCACTTTTCTTTCCTTTAAACTAATTTGTAAGTAAGTTCCACTTAACACAACACTTACCATTCTGCTTGAATGAGCATTTGACACAGTTGCAGCAGTCCCCAAAGATCGAAGGACAGTGAAAGCAGCTCGGATGTGTTTGAAGGCATCCGTTTCTGGTCCTCCTCCTGCTACATCGAACAGCTGCCTCAGCAACTCCATCATTGTGTAAGTCTTCCCCCCGCCACTGATACCACTGAAAACGTAAACACACCTTTTAATACAAATTTTACTGATTATATCATAGTTATTGTAACTGACTTGGATAATCCATAATATCCACCAGAGGCAGTCATATATTTTGTATCATTGTGCCTACCAGGAAATAAACCTGTTTAGAGTCTAATTAAAATGTCTTAGCCACCTTATCATTTCCTGCCCTGATCACTTTAGGAGTTCAGTTTAGGACTTTGGGTTATCTCTTTAGTTAGGTAAAGAGATAAGGCAAAGCTTTGTTAAAAACCATATAATTAACAAAAAAAACATTAATACTTTGTATTATCTTCTTGCAAGGCACATGTGTTTTTAAATTAAGTAGCTGTATAACTTGACAGCAAGACAGCAGTCTGGAGACACAAAATGGTAAAATTTATTATTTAATTGCTGCTGGCAAAAAGTTGGGGCAATTATTATAGTGTTACATATGTTTTCTCTCGAGTCTTTTCAAACAGAATCATTTTCCAGTTTTGTGAGGGCACCGTGTAATTTAGTGTCTCATCTCTCAGTTAACACTTTACTGTATGTTTTTACAAAACTTTTCCAACTAGTGTTTCCTTTGTGAATGCTCTTTTTCAGCTGTTGTTTTTTCGTTGTGAAACCACACACCTTTCAATAATGAGTTCGACTTATGCATGCTATTAAGGTAGTGTGAGGAAAGTGCTTCGGGCGACAGATGTGAAGCTCCTATTCACACTTGGGTACATTTGCACATGTAATTCCATATACAACTCAGAAAAGTATTGTGGACACAGAGAGGAATTCTTAAGTTGAGGAACTTCTAGTCACTTGGTTTAGCTTGAAGTAAAGTACAACTTATTTCATGTTTACAATTATGTTGTACATATATATGAAACAAGAGCTTTTCAGGCATATTAAGCTTTTCCTAATGACAACTACTAGCTTTTCTGGAAAGATCATTGACCAAACACAAGATATTGTTATACGAGTCAATCAAGGCAAAATTGCATACAGGTGCTAAACCCAAGAAGCCATGTTGTATATAATAAAACCTCAAGAACAATATTCATAAACATAAAAATAGTTTCAGTTTGATCAAATTTACTTGGATAAACGAGATGATCTGGCTTGAGTTCATTCCATCACCCCCCCCCCCCCCCCCCCCCCCCAAATGCTCCTGATACATACATGCAGACTGTCCTCATGTCTGAGGTCTGACTGCAATCGGAGCACACTGAAGAGTGTAAGGCATGTTTACAGTTGCACAGAGCATTTGCTGCTGAGGGCAATTATCTCCTCTCCATGTAAGGCAACGTGCCCTCCCACCTCGTCAGGCGACTGTGAGAGACCTTTCAACCTTTTTTTTCTCAGTAGCATTGAAATCTCCCATAGAAGCAGTCACCATGTCTGCCACTCAAATAAGACCCAATGTAGTTGTGCCATGCAGGCAATGACACAGCGAGACACTTGGTGGGACACCCAGTACATAAGAGCAGTTTGGAGACACCACAACACCTTTACACAGACTCTGAATACCCCACAATAACCTGGTTGTAATTGGCCCTCGCCCTGCCCACCTTTCTCCCACTGCAGCGGGTTACTACAAGCCTGTCATTTTAGCCATGATAACATCACGCGCCATAGTGAAGACAGCTGCTCACAACCAAAGTTAAGCTCTAAAGACAGACAAGACAGTGACACTGAATGCAGCACCTAATTTGTACTGACTGGTGTCTATAGAGACCACACTACTCTAGAAATTCTTCTTTGCACATGCTGCAGTTTCAAAGACTGAGGTGTGGTATGCATGTAAATAAGATATTAAGAATACCTCAGAACTTCAATAGGAAACTCTCATCGTGCATTAACATCTGATGTCATTACTGAATTACGTTATGTACAGCAAATTTATTATAGGCTCATGCATAGTAAAATCGTTGATGTTCAAAGCAAAGCCATTAAATGCAAAAATTACTTTACTTAGTGGTAATCAAAATAGTGCTCAAATGCATTTAAAACTGGTAAATGATCATGAAGAATACAAGAGGACACAAAAATCACAACATAAAATGAAAACCAGACGCCCAGCCAATGCAGCCATCCAGCTAGCCATGAAGATGGACACACAGATAGCACATGACCAATGCACTGGTCAACAAAACTCAGACTTTAACAACACAGATAACAGCTGATGGACTTGATGTCCTAACATTTATACAACATTAGGAAGTCATCTGAGACTGCATCATCTGACTTTTATGCGGGTGGCTTATCTCTTAATGCCTTGTGCAGTTGTGTTGAAGACATAAAGAAGCTTTAAAGATAGTGACAAGCTGACATATCTCACGAGAAAACTGGTCTCCACCCACTACAGAAAACACAGCAACATCTATGGCCCATCTATGGACCATCTATGCATTAGCTGAGGACACGTTATCAAGTAGAAAAGCCCTTTTTGCCTCAGGCACCCCAAGCTAAGTGCTGGCCAAAACCCATAATCAAACAGAAAGAAAAGTAACAAAACAGTACTCCATCTGGACTGTTGAGCTGGGGTGGTCACTTTTGATGATGCTAGCCCACCTGACCACTACTTAAAAGGCCCTTTTCACCCCTAATGACACCATAAAATCCATCTCTGTTTTCACAAAGCCTTTGATCATTTATGTGTTGTCGAACAAATGGTGGTTTAGGTAAAAACTACTAAAAAGAGGCCCTTTTTCAATCTCTTTACTACTTATTTAGGGGCCGATTTGGTGTTGTGCATGCTGCTCCTGTACCAAGCACCGAGTAGCCTTAGACTCTGTTAGAGCAGAGCACATCACCAGACCTGTTACTTGCCCCAATATTAGGACAATTACCCCTTCACCCTGTGTCCCACAATAATGGTCACAGCCCAGAACCAGGAACAGGCAAATTACCTATGATTTCGTAATCACTGCAACAAAACCCCGGCAAAATTTCACCCCCAAACAAGAGCCTTTTATTCCCTTACATTCTGCTCCTTTCTCCTCACCCTAATGGATTTCGTGAATAATGCCTCAAGGGACTAATTTAAACAAGTAAAACCTCTCAGATTAACACAAAAGCACTTTGTCCACATGATGAGCTTGCTTGACATTACCAGCCTTCCATAAAAGATAATATCTCACAAAACATTGTTCCGCCAGTTTTGTCTGAAGAAACACGCAACTTTAGGTCAATGAAGCCAGTGTTTTTGGCTTCAGAAGAAAATTGCAATCAATTGCATACGACTATAAGCTGCAAACGTTGGACAAAAATGATACAACTTGTGTGGTTAAGATGGGAAAATGACATTGGTTTTCTTTTTGCAACAGAAAAGAGAGTATTTTAATGAGACTACTTACAATGGCCCACCACAATGTTATTCTTGTTGTGGGACCTCGCATTTATTCTGCAGATGAAATCCCTCACATTTTTACAATTCGCCAAGGTGACATAACCCATTTAATTTTTACAACTCACAACGCATCCTGGGAAGAAACTTACTTGAGAGAGATGACCTGAGAGTGACCAGTGTCCAGTTGTTGGCGAACGGCAGTCTGTGTGACCTTGAGAAGGTGTGGGCAAGGTCGTTTAGGGGGATCCAGAGCCCTAGGCGGGGGTGTCTCTGTGTTGGGGTTGACTAGCACCAGTACAGGGCCTATCCATGTCTGAAATAACAGGAATAAATCAATGCATTAGTATGAGGAAGACAATTTATGGCACAAACGCAAGGTACGGTATGGAATTGTATCTCTTTTTCTTGTTTAATTGGTCTATACCTGCCTCAGGTGAGTAACCAACTAACTAACTAACTAATTAACCATCTAACTAACTTAACCAACTAGTCATTAGATCATAGTCATACACTGCCAGCCAGCCAGATCTATCTATCTATCTATCTATTCATCTATCTTATCTATATATCTATCTATCTATGGGTGCCTTCCTATCTGTTCATCTGTGCATGCATTCAAGTCTCCCGTGACAATCACTTCTCGTCCTCCATTGTGGGTTGTTGTTGTGAATGGAAGGGGAGAGCCATTCATGTGGGGTGTTTAGGTGGGAATTAACGTAGACTGAGTCCATATTTACAGTTTGACCACCACATTGAATGGCAGATATAGATGGAAATATGATAAGAAACCTGTGGATTGACTAGTGGTTCAGTTCTATGTGAAGTTCTGGACTGAATTGTGCTGATATGTGGTGACAGTGACATGGTCGAGAGTGCAATGCATTGTAGAGAAAACACCTTTGGGGATTCCATTCAGTGATTTAATTCTGGGACGAAAAAAAAAGTCTATGTTAAAAAAAACAAAAAACTTGTATACAATGTATAGTGTCTGTTTCAGAACCCTATTGTTCATAGCAAGTTCTGAATAAATGAGTTTTGAATTTCATCTTAAAGCTATCATACTATTAAGACCACCTCACGCAATCAGTGATCTCTTTTTTCAACAGAGGGTGGTTTTAATGGCGAGGTTCTTCTGTATCATAATACCAACAAACAAGTCCTGTATTATAAGAAATGACTATACCACAGGCTGTAAATGAAAGTGAACTAACTGAACGTGGAGTCATATTGTTGACAATATAAAAGCCAAACGTTTGAATTCAAAGCAAGTGAATGAAGTCACCTACTTCTGTGACTGCCTTTAAGTGTTGTTGGGACCCCATTTTATTAGTTATATTTCCACACCTTAAGCCTGAATGGTTCTCAATAGGGTTAGGAGGTCGGTGAGCAGTCCTTTTATAGATTCTCAAAAGGCATTGGACGTGCGTTGAGAAAATTGATGTGATCTTCACACGCTGTACTTTCACATGATATATGGCTGTCTTTTATGATAGTAAACACAGTGGTCACCCCGCACAAAAATACACAGTAGGGCCATTCTCCCTACTGCTTTATTCCCAATCATGTCAGTTCCTTTTCCCACTTGACTGATTGTCTTCCACTTACAGATCCCATTGATAACTTGACAAGGAGCTCACAAATGACATTCCTATGGTTCTGTCTCATGCTCTTAGCATTTTCGTGCCAACAAATTAATCACTTAACTTCTCACTGCAGTATGTTAATGCAGCACTGTACAATATGCATTTGGTACCATCCGTTATGCAACTGCATTACACTGAGGATGGTACTATTCAAACCTTAACAACAAGAACTATGCAATAAGGCACCGGACAAGAATGTATGTTCCATTTATTGAGCCAAATTTATACATAATATATATAGTAATGACCGATATAATAGTAAATTAGTGTCCTGTGATAATCCAAATAATGCCTGAGTGATTCAATAAATCGGATCACATTAGTTAAGTTAGTAAATGATAGAGTCTACGTCTATCAATTTCTTGCTGTATATAATGGAAGCAAATGTCTTTGTGTTTCTGATTCTTGTTGGAACTATACTTCATACGTTCAATCATTCCGTGAAGGTAATTTCTCTATTGAAGTCATAACGTATTTAATCCATGACGAATTGCCTTCTATACAAATGTTCAAATTAACTTGTAACCTGGGTACCAGTTCTGAATGTGGGTGGCAAACTACTACACAGCACATTGAAGTGATTTTAACTTCAGTCATTTTGGCCAATAAATGGTGGCTGTTTCAATGATAAATTTGCATGGACGATAATTCCACACAATATTTACTACTTCCAGACAACTTTACAGCCAGGGCCATGAAACGTAACATTCTTGCACCTTTAGATCTCTTGAGTATTTCATTATAAATGATTGATCTCACGTCATCTCTTTGAAGATAAAATTGTCAGGCAAGAAATGCTGAAACTCACAGTGAGAGGTGGCCAACTGTAGTCACAATATTCACACAAGATAAGATCATAATTCACTAGTAATTGTATTGTCAAGATTCACTGGGCTAAAGTAAAAAATATACATATTTTTTTGTCATTATTCATTGCATTAACACAGGCGGCTTCTTTTCTATTCATGAAAGACATTAAAATGATGACATCTAACGCAGCAATTATTTTTATCTCTTCTTACGTCTTTATAACTTTTGACAAAAAATTAGATGACTAGTTTGCTTTAAAACAGTATTTTCTAATCATTTCACTGTTTACAAATTTATGAAGAACAGCCCACCTCACATCAACAGAGACTAAGAGATGAAAAATGGTCTTGATAGATGAAAATCTTTACTGGCTTTGCATTCCTTCAAAACTCAATTCCAGACTCAATTCATTACACGGAAATTTGAGAAATATTGGGGTGTACAAGTTAATGCTACACAACTAACTATGAGTATGCATTACCATGTAAAGCTATAAGACCACACAGGCTGAGATGGATGTCTAACCTTAAGGGATCTTCAGTATTTCTAGTGTATTGTATTGAGGGGACACACCAACATAAATCATTGACTTAAAGGCCACCGCAGGGCCCAGATAGGAAAAACCCTTTACCAGTTAAAAGCTGCAGTCAGAAATCTAGGGACAGTCGCGTTGGCAGAAATTATTAATGTCTTCAGCGGCACATGAAAGTGGCCCCCACAAGCACTTGAAAAACGCCGGAACCAGCTTGACACCTTCCAACCTCCTATAAGCATTATCAATGCATCTTTTTGTATAAAAAGAACTAAATAGAAAAATAACTTAAAGGCCTTTTTTTGATAGAATTCTCCACCCAGAAGAGCATTCTTTAAGCAGAATGCTCTAACCACTTCATAAGCACTTACTTGAAAGAAATTGTTGAACACTTCAGGACATTACAAATTACTCACTTCCGCCTCAGCATTGCTTAATTTCTAATAACAGAAGTCCATGTTTTTGAGGATGTAATTACATGAAAAGGCTAAGTGTCAATATGAAACAGGATGTGCCATCACCAATTATTATCAACATTTGTATCAAATTCAAAGAGCGGATCATCAGACTCTCAAAATTTGCTCTATAGTGGAACCCCACAATTAAGACCCCCCCCCCATATTAATACAATCTCGATTTAAAGACCACTTTGTCCCAAAACTATCAGTTATAACGTTCAACGTAAAAAGAGATATTGAGATTATTTCAGTGACTGTCTTCCTTGTAGGATTACAATTTAATTTTTAAAATTTTGATTTTACAGTAAATTTAATTTTTATTTTTGTAGTTGTTAAATTTTCATACACATAAACTGTAAATACAGTCGTACATATACTTATAGCAGAACCCCTAAAATGCCAGCTTAGCCCTCTACAGGCCCACTTCAATGGTCCATTATATACAGTCGGTGACTGAAAAGTGTCATGCTCTCCACTTACGATCACAACTCAAGCCCTTCTCTCCCAGACCACTTCCAACACCAGTGCTTAAATGCAGATAATGAGCAGTTCTTAGACTGCAGTAAGGCATTGGACACTTGGGCTGGTATAACCATATGGTGGTAGTGCCAGAGTCCTAATTTCACCTGTCACCTGGGTTTCTTACAGGTCACTTCTCATGCCACACAATAACCCATAAATTGCTATGATAACAATACTAAATTTTGCATAACAATGCTCAGAGAATTTGAGCAGTGAGTCATGCTTTGGGGCTATGTGAAAGTTGGATTAGAATTATAAGAGAAACCATCTGGGTATATTGTAGAAGACATTTGGGTTTGTGAAAGGAGATAGAGTAATAGTTTTAATATTATATCATAACTATGTTTTACTACCAAATCAAAATTGGACATTCCAAAAATATTATTTCAACAATATCAGTTATTTTAATTATGACATCCATGCAAATAAATCAATAATACTAAAATTTGTTTCGAATTTCGATTTAATCTCTTGATCCTATATTAGCATTTAACAAAAAAAAAAAAAAAAAAAAAAAAAAAGAACATTCCTTGACAGCTGTCACAAAACAGGACCTGCCACCCGAACCACAAATCCACCATCTACAGTTTCAACACAAACATTCTTCTGAGATAAAATCGCCCAAACAAGTCTTGCACGTAATTGTTACATGACTCTGTTACATGCATTACATGACATGCACAGTTTGCAAACATGCGGCCATGTGGATGTTATTGTTTCAATTCCAACCACACACATGTAGGTCCAATTATCTCGTGATGAAATGGTTTTAACAATACCTCCAGCCTCACACAGGGTAGAGGTCTGTCAGAAGATCAGAGGGGTAGATAGGGGCAACACAGAGGGGTAAACCAGAGGGGTCTCACACTGCATGTCACACGCAAGATCACAAAACCTCCCTTTTGTTATGATGCTGTCAGAATGATCGCCAAAATGTCCCTCACCTAAGAAATTACCTGGCAAAATAGCACAACAGATTGTTGCCTAACTTTCATAATGGCGCTGCAAAAATGTTAGCAACTGCCTCCAGAGCACATGCATCTCTAGTATTCTCTATGCAGCCTTGTATAGTTAGGGCCAATGTGGAGACTTGAGCATGAATAAACACCACTGATTTCTACCACGGGTTTTAAAGAATACGAAAGACACATTTTATTAATGTACATCTCACAGGTCTACAATGCATATTCTATCATTACAAAATATTCAAATTAAATTACAAGGAAATACAAACTATGAATCAGTTGCTCATGTTCAGCTTGTTGTCCAATAAATGGGTCTCACTTTTGATCAACTTCTTCAATACAAACTGTTCCATTAAAATCGTATTCTATCGAATAAATCAGCTCAAAGATTCATCAACACGATCCATTCCCTCGGGTAATGACCTTGAACTATAACCTCTCCTGAGTCAAGAATCATATCATGCTTCAATTAACTACTCAATTATTCATTGCTCATAAACTGAAGATGCTAATTTTGGCACTTTGAACTGGATGACCTTAGAGGATGCTGAGTAAACAATAAATCTTTGGTGAAGAACCTCATCCACACGTAAGTATTCCCACATTGCATGCCAAGGCCAATAGAGTCTTATCGCCTCTTCTTATCAACCCAGCAATCTCAATCAATTTGATTTAATGCAACTCTTTTGCTCCACACAATCACTCTTTGTCATTGAAAGAGAATAATTTTCACCTTCAATGACCCATATGCATGTTATGTCAAAGGTGCTTTGTCATTTTCTCATCAATATTGGATAACCTTGTGCTTTTCCTACACTTAGGGTGTAAATTCTACTCATGGGAACAACTCACTCATTATACAATATTATATTTACCACCCAACAACTGCAAGAATAATAAGATTTAAATTCTTAATTTTTAATATTTTTTTTTTCATAGCTATATTATTAAATGTGGTTCAATACTACTGTTGTTCTCATAGAATACTAAGCTTATCTTGAAACTAATGGACACAATTTTCATCTTAAAAACCCTCCTTTATGCTGGGAGAAAAAAAAAGAAAAATTCAAATTCTGTCGATCAAGCCACCCACCAATGGGATAATTACCCTCATCATGCAAATTTGGTTCTTTTCAGCTCTTTTAATTTCCCCGTTGAAAGACTTTGGGAGGTCAAACATGAATTTTTTAACAATTCAACACATTAAACCATGTGGTACATGATGTTCAAATCCCAAAGTGATAACAAAAACAGTTGAATTGGACTTCAGGGAGACCTCAATCCCTTTATGACTAACACTTTTCAACTTCACGAATAAGGTCAATGACTATTTCTATTAAGAAGAGGTTAAAATGCAGGTCATAAGAAGTTAACGTCAGTATCATTAGTTACATTTTTGCATAAAACATAGAAATTGTTTGGTATATTTATGACAGTTATATTCTATTTCTTTTACACATGTTTAGGCAACTATGCTATAAGCATGAATTGTCAAGCTTAATTTCTAATTCATGATTGGGAATTTTGAAAAATATTTATCACATCAAGTGCTTCAGGATCCGGGTGCATGTTTTGTATAAATCTTTATATTGGGAAATTTTGATATAACTAAACAACAAAGACGCTTGTTTACTCTGAAATAACTATAAATCACAAACACAATGACGTGTGAAAATGTCAAATGGCCATCTTTGACTCCATATTTTTCATCATGACTATTCTTCATGTCAGTCAAATCAAACTGAGTGTGCAAATGACTATAACGATAAAATGATTACCATAACAATAAATCATGCCAATATGACTAATGCAGTGAAAATTCTTCAAGTACCGAGTTTAAATGTACCAATCACTGCTCGTGGTTTGAAGGAATTTCCAAGGTCATTAAAATAACTGCAGTTACAGCTCACCTGTTTAAAGGTGTACATTTTTCTATTTACGGGTATTTATCTGAATAGGGGAGGGGTAAATAAGGGGAGGGGGGTATTCCAGTCAAGATTGATGACAATTCCTGTTTTACTATGACTGATGCAGCGAACATTCTTTGTGGGAGATCTTGGGGTGGTTTCTTTTGGAGGCAAAAACTCCTTTGAGCATGTTGTCAAAGGCTTTCGGGGTATCCAGTAATACCTGGGCCTTGTACAGTATTCAATAACATCTCAACACTCCATGCAGAGGCATCTGGGTGTTTCTAATGCGAGCAATTGCTGGAAGAAAGTCCTCAGAAAATGCTAAGCATCTATTCTCATAGACCTACAAGAGATGAATGCTGAATATTCAAATTGATTCAAATTGAAATTCTTGAAAATGTCACCCCCCTGCCCTCATGAAGCCATGCAGATGTTGATCAACAAATTGCTCACATCATATCACACCAAGTGCTCATAAATTACCAACCAGTACAGTCGCCTTTTATGTTGTATACCTGGCTAATAACAATGGTTAAGACTAAAAGTTGAGCCCAGGATACCATGGGGCGTGTTGTAAGCATAAAATGTATTTACATGGGGGGAACATTAAATCTTTAATGTCTCAATCAACATTCAAGCTTAAAAAAGCTAGAAGACACCGCAGAGAGCATTTATCGATTTAGATACACAGAAACCTGAAATTAAAAAATATATCCTCATTTTCTGTTTAAAGATTAGAATTTATTAGATTTATTTATCTTAATTTTCACCATTCCCCTAAGTTTCAAACGATAAGTTTACCAATTAAGTTACATGAGAGAAATACTCTGTGTAAAATCAAGTAGCAACAATCACGACCTTTATTTAATTTAAACAACTCAACAAAAGACAGATTCAAGTGACCACAAGCCTAGTGAGTGTTCTAACAATGAAAGCAACACACTATTATTCTGGAGTTAACAGTTTGCGCGGTATTTTCGCCAGTGGACAAGGCTATCGCGTAACAAGGTGTTGTAAGAGGCCCTCCCTAGGGGTGCTCAAAGGCCCCCAAAAGGTCTTTAAAAGGTCCCCCCAAAAGGACCAGGGGGACATGACCTCTTGACCTCAAACAACCGCCATCTTCAAAGTGCTATAACGGCTGTCCTTGGATGCTGGGCAGCTGATTATCTTTCTTCTCTGGTGTCACCTCTGCTCTTTCTTCTTACTCTTACATTCTCTTTCTTATTTAACTTTCTCTTTACTCTTTGGTTGTGCTCTGTCTGTGCTCTGCCTCTTCAGTGATTCTAACCCTCATCTTCTTGTTGGACTACACAAAGTATTTGAAGTATTTTGTACTATTTATGTAGGACAGGTCCTCGAGACAATCACAACGTGCTGCCCTAAACTATCCACAGATTAGCAAAACACACAGAAAAATGAAAGAGCTAAAAGATAAAGGCCAAGGGACAGTCGAGAAAAGACCTGGCAGCCATAATGCCCAACACAAAAGCATTGTTAGTAAACATTGGCCATTCATGGCACGGTCCTCTTCTTTAACTGAATTTAAGTTCAAGGCCATTGTGTGTCTGCCAGGGTTGTGTCATCAGGCACATTGCTTGAGTAAAGTATGAGCAGCTCTTGGCCAAAACTGCTATTAAAATTGCCCTCTCCAGGCTAAGAGGATAAGACCAAGAGCGGACTTTATACCCTTCATGGGATTTTAGAACTAATGTCTGCCTCTTAATTGTCTACTCACACTAGTTGCTTCATGTCATTACCTCCATATACAATGAAGTGGCGAAATTATCGGGACACTTCAAGTTTATACATCTTTGTGCTGGGCAGTGCAAATCCTGCATGTGAAGAAACTCATCCCAACTTGGTGGCTCGTGATATGACTTATGGTATTAAGTGTTGCTTTTTGATACGATCTTCTAAATTCTTATCACAGGGCTACGGTGAAAAACACATTTATCTGAATATGTTACCTTGTATAAATAAATAAGTAAATGAGTGCTCCGAGACAATAAAATCGAAAATTGTATTTAATACATGTAGTTTGACGAATCAAGCTAATGTGGTCAAGTCTTCTGTAACTTTGGCAGGTGACTGTATCAACAAATTCACCCTAGACTTGAAAGGTGCTGACAGGCCTGACACTGGAATTAATGTCCCAAGAAGCAGAGCATCAAATTTCTTACACCTGCTGTCCTGCTCACAAATCCAACGATTGAGACATTTCATGCACTTGAAGTAGTTTCAAAGAATGTCTAAACCACCCAAATTTAATATTAACATTTGTAAACCACCTGCCCCACTCAAACCTGAGCCATGCCTTTGAATTCATTATCCTACACATGTCAAAAAATTTGAAAAATAAACTCTACAAAAAGGTGTAACGGAACTAGGCAATTGAAATATCCATTGCATCACAAATCACCGTGATATCCTGCTTCAGATATCAATAAAAGATATTGAAGTTCAAACAATGTAGATGGAGACTGAATCAGAAAAATCATTATACTTCGTCCTTCCATTATAACATTAATACAATATTTACGTACAACGAAGATGAATACAATTTGACGAAAGACTGAGGGATAACTTTAAGACAATATCTTTATGACAACCCTCACCAGCACAACATCTTTGAAATGTAACAAGGATCCTATCCTATCCTATCCTATCCTACCCTATCCTTTTTTAATACTCCACAGAATATAATGCGAGTTACACAGTAACACCTTATAAAGCATCCATCCTCCTTTTGCATTCTACATGAAACCTGTTGCATGATAAAGAAATGTCCAAAATGTGGGTCATTGCAAAAGCACATTTTAAAGTTGTATTGAATATTAGCAAACATGAGAGCCTTATCTGATGGCCCAATATTGAAAGTGGACTGCAGCAATAATTGCATAAAATTGCATCTCAGGCCATCGACCTGTCCACAGGGGATATTTGCCTTTTGAGTGACAATTCTAGTGGTCATTCAATCAAATTCAGACATGTCCAACAATGCAACTTAGACTTGCTTTCACAGCTGACAATCAACTTCACTTTGATCCTGTCTGCTTTCTTAAATACACATAACTATGGGTGATATAATCACCATCAATTACTTTCTATTCAAATTATTCTTATATCCGAATATTTCCCCTCTGATTGTTTGGTAGCCTGCAAGTGGTCATGGGCCCACTAACTACTTCTTTTATTTGCTTGTCAGGGGTGACCTCAATAGTTAGCAAAAGTAATATTTAAGAAAGTTCAGTTCGATAGTCCTATTGCTCTTTCAATCATGCCCACTATACTTAGCCCCAAGGGGCAAAGGGTTGTAAATACCTTGATTGAGCGTAATCTCAATTACCACAGCCAAACCAATATTTAAGATGGGGGTCTTATGATTGGTTTTAGGGTGGGTGTTACCCTACTAACGACCTGAATATTAACTGAATGACAATGTTAGGTAACACTAGAAATGTACTATGGTTATGGTACAACTTGAATTTAGGGAGGGTCATCAAGTCACTAAACCATACAACCTACAATGTCTACACCCCAGTGAGTCATGCACGAAGGGTTCATATTTTGTTGCAAATTGAAGAGCTTTTCTCCTTTTTGCCATAGCTGCCATATGTCCAGAAATTAGCATGGTCATTAAGCTCAGTTTCTTCACAATTACGAATGTTATAAAAGCAATAGGTTTCAATTATGGACCCTTGCCAACGAATATAAAAGAATATGCCAATATAAAAGAATATGCCAATAAACAACTATTATGTACATCTGTCAATTTTTTTCTTAGTGTAATGTCTTGTAACTATGACTGTAAGTATCTTGTGGGCAACTTGTTTACGAGCTGCAATACTAAATCTTGAAAATGCTGATTGCAAAAAGAGTCGCATTTCATGAGATTTGTCACGTAGAGCCATATTACAACATCCCCAGGTTGCATGTCCATCTGATATTTGCTAACACCTCATAGTTATGTTTTGAAATTATGCTTTGGGAATTACTGCTGTGTGCACAATCCTCCTACTTGGAATTAAAAGTTTGCTGAGAGCATAATAAGATCTTGCATTTTGGGGGATTGAAAATTAGCTTGTTTTGCAAGGTAGGATGATGCAACAGCCACGAACTAAGATATATGTATGGGATATAAAATTCTACTCAGTATCCACCAAAAAGAAAACATACATTCTGTGCTTTTGAACAGACGTTCATAGTTTGTTCCAAGAGAATAATAAAGGAATCCATCCAATTTTACCACTTGACTTGAACTTGGTCCATATACATGTACTTTGGAACTGCTTAGTTTTAAATCTCAAGAAACTCAGTAGAACACCAGATATGTTTTATCTTACAGATTACTGGTCTTCACACATTTACTGACTTTTACATAATTTCCCCTCTCATGTACAAGCAATGGCAATAACACGCCCTAACCTATCACCGAGAATGTCCCATCTGGACGCAATGTTAACAAGGCTCCTTGGTAGAACCATAAAATGAATTGTACCATTCTATTCTTGTACCATTGTCCCAATCACTAAAGATATGGTTCACCCTGTATTTGACAGCTTGACAGTTTCCCCAACCTGTTTCACCCTGTTTGGTACTATAAGCCAAATACCCCTTCCCCTCCATTTAATATTGGCGGGCTACCCATTCCATTACCATGGTAACTAGGGGAAGCTTTCTCCACTGACCCATGTTCTTCCTCCCTGACCTCTTTCTCCCTCCTTGACAACCTTTCTATCCCTCACTGACAGCTTCTCTCTCCCTCACTGATATATTGTAATAACTGAGCAGTTCCAAGCAGCACCTGTCGCCATACCCAGAGGACATGCTCCCCTTAAGGCACTTTCAACACTTCGCAGAAATGCCCCATGATACAATTTGCCCCAAATTGCACGTATCAAGTTCACTGCACTTCACAGGCAGCAAAAGACCCTGTCAAAATCCCGCTGCCTCCAGTGTCACATTTTCACAAGTTGTCAATTGCAGAAATTATCAGAAAATTGCTCCAAACCCAAAACATATCTTTAAGAGTGAAGTGCAACACGTTTTGAAGCTATCAAATAATTAAATGCATGATAAGATAAAGAGTGGAAGAACATGGTCAATCTTTCTTGCATTGCTGCCAGAACTCACTGTTTGGTACTTAGTACACCTGTCAGAAAGCCAAATTGCAAGAGTTAGTGGACACTGCAACTGGCAGAAAAGCCATCACTACACTACACTACACACCTTATACAATTGTTTCGCCATACAATTATATCCTATCCTATTATCCTATCGTATCCTATCCAGCTACTAACTCTTGATTTTTTACTTCCAACCAATCTCCAAATTGCTGTCCAATAAAGACCCACCCTTCCCTTGCACCTCTCAATCTACCGTTACCCCAACAAGTAGCAGAAATTGCGTGAGTGCGCATGCGTGACATGGGCACCTGTCAGGTCAAGGGTTGATTGTTTTTTCCACGACACCTAGTGTCAGCTAGCGTCATTATCTGTAGCCACGTGGGAAACTGGCACAGGCCTATCTGCTACAAATATCTCCAGGGATGGGGTCCTACCCCCACCATCTGTGAGCCGAAGCATTGGGCCAATACGACTGCAGTTATTGCCACCAAACATGTTTGTCTGAATTAGTTGATACTGCAATTAATTTTAGAGGGTGTCATTGGCCTTGTGATGGCATAACTGGCACCAATGTGTGGTGATGCATTATGACATTTGATATTTATATTTTATTGGTTCATGGAAGCATTAGGCGAAATGAGAAGTTTAATGGAAGGGCTACTGCATTATGAACCTTTTTTCATGGACTTCAGCAGAATTCGCAAAGCCTAATACCTCCACATTTATAATAAAAAAAACTTCATAGTAAAAACGATTGAGCATAATGAGAGGTCACTAAATTCCAAGTCCCATATAATTACTGAGAAATTTGATCTGCAAAATATTCACATGTGGGACTTGACGTACTGTAGGTCCAGGTGCCAAAACTAGTGCTCCAGGTTAAAAGGGTAACATTTTTGCAGGCTTTTTTGGGACTTTTGGTGAAATGACACGAGATATTTCTTCTAAAATAGTCATAATGTTTGCTATTTATAGGTTGTATCTCAAGTACTAGTTGGCATCATGACATATGCACGATATATGCACGATATATTAACCATGACTTTTGGCTAAATAGAGAATGACTGATGATAGGTTGCCAATTCAACTAACTCCACCCATTTCACATGCAGTGCAATCAAAAAAGTACTAATTTCTACTAAGTGCTTCCCTGATAATCAAAAATATCTCCATATGTGTGTTTTGGTATTTCAACATGAAAATGCATATACGTACGCTATACATGGTCTTAATTGTTCTGTACTTTACCAAGCTTATCAGCTACCAGTTACTGTTAAACAGGTGCTAAAAGCCTCGATGGAGATAAACAACAAGTCTGGTAAAAGAGATATGAAGCTGATACGTGGTAGTAAAGGTATGATAAGTGCTTAATCCCTTAATATGCCCAATTATACAACACAGGAAGTTGGACAAAACAAGTTGAGAATTGTGGCAACCTGTACTTGAACATGTCCATGATTGCATAGTTCATACAATTACATATCTGATAATATTACAAGGCTCTAAAGCCATTAAAATTATATAGGACAAAAGAACTGTTATTACATATATAATTTAAACTCTAGTTACATAAAATAATATAGGACCATAGATTGAACTACACTACCACAAAATAATACCGAGGATACAACCTCTACCTCACATAAACTAACATAGGTCTATTGTACTTACAAAAATATTAAAAGTACGAACATAATATAATAAATACAAGACAGCACAATCATGCTTCCATAATACAACACATGAACTGTACTCATAAAAAACAATATATAGAGCTGTACTTTAATAAGTGGTAAAACAGTATAGGACTACAGAGCTGTACTTACATAAAACTGGCCCTTGTAGAATCGAGCTTGGAGGGTTTTTAGGACACTGTCTTCAGTTAGAGGTCCAGGCAGATGGATCATGTCTTCCAACTCAGTGTACATGGTCAGGTTGGATGAACTGTATGAGTTCCAGATACCTATAATAAAATCAGTAATATAGTTATATTTGATGAAAATTTCGGAATTGGTGTATTTGTAGGACAGAGACAACTTGCTTAAGCACTGTGATATACATGTTGGTACCGTAGGTTGCTCCTGAGTTTAAACACTATTAATTACCATAACAATTTCTAAAATTGTGTTGCTTTGATAACTTTTTGGAAAATGTTTTTTATCTAACAATTTCATAACACAATAATCTACACGGGCTACACATTACAGAGAAAAAAGAACAACCGAAGATGATACTAATCAGGCCACCACCAAACCTAAACAGCGCACCCCACTTACCAGTGGTCATCTGTAATACTTCACAAAGTTTACATTTAGGATGACCACAAGTAAAGACAACGTTATGACTTGACCAAACGTTCTAAGAACCTGCAGAACGTACCCCCATGTACTGCAATATGCAGTGCACACTTCAAAATAATACATTCTCCAAACATAGACCAGACCATCTTGGCAAGCTTTTGAACTAACTCATTCTGTCTCTGTCTAGTCTGTTTATTTGAATGTTTGTTGTTGACTTATGCTAAGGAGAGAACACAACAGTAGCAGACCAGCAACCTCACTCGAGTGGCCATTGTCCAAAACAGGTGTCCAGTGTCAGGCAATATTTGTCCATTGCTGCAGTTTCTAGAAGTGTAGGGCACTTAAATTTAGGGCACAGGTGCAAAAAATATGCTCTACATTCTACTATTCACAATTTAAAAGAACTACTATATATAGCTTTATAAAAGAATAATCATCTAAATTATTTTGACAGTGACTTAATACATGTAACGCACAGACTCATGAATATGTATACATACTTTAGTGACTAATTCTGTCAAGACTAGCAGGAGCCACAGATCATTTTAACAAAGATCAGAAATACTGACAGTTCAAATCGCCTGTGGCACCTAATCATAAGTATAAACAAATGCAGCCAGAGACATCTAAAACTATCAAGCTAATTGATTCGTATGTGATGGGAAAATCACCAAAAATATTGCAACAAATCCTATGTCAATGAAAAGATACATTATAAGTCAGACTCCACTAGAATATGAGCATCCAATACATACAAATGCAAATGATACATCAACACTCCCAGGTACGTCAAAGTTGAATCACATCTGAATATGCAAAAATACACAGAATCCGAGCTGAGTCAACCAAAGAGCTCTGTCAATTGATCCATTAGGTGTGGAGCGTGGCAAACACAATGGAAGGTCAGTTAACGTTCTCCTAACACCCCCAGAGTCAAGTAAATCGACCTGGCATCTCGTGTTCCTTGTAGTCAGCAGGTGTCAAACGCCTTCAACAGATCTATGACGAGTTAAAATGATGCATTCCCACAGATTGGCTAATACGCTGACAGATATAGTGATAGTAGGTTGGATCAAATTCCCCACTTCAGCAAACCAACGTTACATCCACTGATCTATGGGTAATTAGTGTGGTAGTACTGATAGCACCGAAAATATTCAACTTCCTAAAAATAGCTGATGAACACTAGTGTCTTACAAATAATAATTATACCTTAGGTGGAGACATGAAACAAAGGTGAATAATCTCTCTTATATCAGAATATATTATTGTCATTTAAGGTATTGTGGTGATCTTCACCCATGTGTGTACACTTTGTAGTTACATGCAATGTTTCAGGGCTTTGAGTGCCTGACATACAACATGCAGTTAGTTTCATAAAAAACGGTCGACTCGAGACGGCTGTTGCAGCCTATACCTGACTGTGGTCTGAACATGCTAAAGCCAGCTGCTTCTTTCCACTTCTATAGCTAATAATCAGCTTACATTTATCACCAGAAAAAGTGTAAACACTGGCAAATGTAAGAAATTAATCGAATATATCAGTACTTCTAGATCCAATTTTGAGTAGCCAGCTATGACAGCTTTGGCTAGGTTCAATTTGACATGCTGTTTTTAATGAAACTAACTGTACAATATCACAATGCTAACAGACTGTTATATTGATGTTATGGAATCATGTATTTTTCAATTTTATATGCAGAGCTTTAGCATACGTCAACTTTTGCTGCCTTTTCAATCCAAGTGTTTTTTTTTTGCAAAAAAGCATTTTTTTCAGAAGTGACCCTCCCAATTAGGAAATATACATGGGGGTGTGTGACTTACTGATCAAATTTCTCTACAATTTGTACAGTTTATGCTTTGTATGAGTAAATACGACCAGAAATGTCTGTATACATTCTTTGGTAATGTCACTTCATGTAGTAATCAAAACACTTTAGTATTGGCAATGCCACTGTGTGTGTCGTACATACAAAAGGTGCTGGTGCTGAAAAAAACTTTTTGAACTGTTTTCCATGTAATGTGGATAGACAAGATATTGTACTACATTCACAAAACGTGTATTTTGTGCCTTATTTTTTCATATTTTGCGAATGTACCAGATCCAGACAGACTCGAGTCTCAAATAACTGGTTTCATGTAACTGTCTGCTTGCTTGCTTAGCCCGGATTTGCCAAAACTAGACTCGTACGTGGCGTCATTCTAACTGTTGTTTGTCCATTGAAAAAATTAAATAAAAAGTTGTGATGAAAAAAATCTGTGGAAAAAACTTGAAGACGTGTGTCACTAGGTCTTGAAGTTTTCTTGGAGAATTTCACGTCTTTGCGTGCCACAATTTGCAAATTTGAGAAAAATGAAGGAAATATGCAGGTAGTAAAGAATGGGGGAAAAAAACCTTTGGCTTTTTTAAAATTCATTTTCTTTGCAAAACCAAACGAAGGAATGACATTATTCTTGCTATATCAAAATCATTTGAGACTCTACAAAGCTTTAGTTTGACCTAGAGCCTCTGACAATTCGCATGAATTTAAGACAAACTGCAGCCAAGACAGGTCTGTGTACTTTAACCAGGGCTCTTGTTTGTACCTGAGGACAACCTTGAATTTCAAAGGCACACTCCATTCTGACAAACCACCAGACAATTGTTGAATTTATCTTAGCTGTCAGTAATACAATGCAGGATAATTCAATTATAACTAGTGTTTGAACTATGAATAATTTTCAGGATCTCCATCACACATTACAATATTTTTATGAATACATCACATTATTATGCCATCTTTCTCATAACAAAAAATATATGTTATGGCATGGACATCTGAAAAACAGGTCTGATGTATCTTAGAGGGTTACTCCTGACCATTCATACGAGTAAATTCTAAATTGAATTCATGAAACCCTATAAGGGTTCATGGAGAGCAAAATAGATCAATGATTAGCCTTAAAACAATTTTGAAAAAGCAAATACATATGTCCGCCTAACACTTCAAAGTTCCCAATGATTACACTGTACTGAAAAAAAAAGATGCTCAGAAACTTTCTGCAGTTAACGACAGACAATTGACGACGTAATACTTGTGTGTCATACTGTATTTTAGCTGTTGTTTACTTAACAGAAACATCCCAGGTCTACCACAAAATTCCTTGAGGTCTAAACCACAGTCCAATATACCCTTAAAGACACTTTTTTTCCTTATCCAATTCTTGGTAACATTCCAGAGCAACTGTTCAAAATGATTGTTTTGACCACAAATATTAGGGCTTTCAAACTTTTAACTGCTGCCCTAGATAGTCTCAATACAAAACGAGGTAATTGCCTGTGAAGCTGTCATTACCTGAGGCAAAACTTAGACATAAGAACTGCACATTCAGCTGTTAAATACCTTTAGTTGGACAGCAGTCTTGTCACTTTGTAAGAAGCAAGCAGGAACTAAGCCATTAGGGAACCACAGCACATGTGCTTTTTCTGTGAGCAATGATTGGACTTATGTGTGGTCAAGATGGAATTCCCCACCCACCCTGGTGTCCCTGCACCCCCAGGCTGTCTGTCACACGACAGGCTTACTTGCTGAGTTTGGTGCCAATTGCGGTCAACAGGTGGGGCTGCACCAGGCCACCATCATTGGTCATCAAAGGAGACTTCAATGCACTGCTTAAGTATTCAAAGGTAGCCAAGATTGGGGGCGTGCAAAACAGATTGATGGAAACTTAGAAAAGACACGCAGGGCATTTTCTCTTTTTCTGTCTTATGCATTGATTATACTGGCAATCTTTTAATACATTCGGTGATTTCGGTCCAACAAAAAAGTGGCATAAATTAGATATTAAGAAGAAATAACAGACACTGATTCCCATACATTCCCATGCAACTTGCAGCAAATACAACAACAAATTCCTGAGCCAATAAAATAGACCCCAGCCATGTAGGTAAATGTGTAAAATTGTGCGGAATCCAAGCATTACCATCTCATCATTACTGGCTACGCCCCACACAAGTAGCATTGACTCATAGGGACATATTTGCAAAGTATCAAAATTTGAAATTACAATGTAATCTATTGTAATCTATCACCAAAGTAATGTTTTATTTAATTTATACAATACGTAAAAACGGAAGAAGTTTTTTCATGATTTACAATGTCTCGAGCACAAACTTTTTCGTTTCGACAACTTAAAAGTTTTTTCTTTTGGATACACTCTAAACATCTAAACCTTTGATACTGATAGTTAGTATACATTACATACCTTCCATATTCTCACAGTAAGTATGCTATATATGGTGAATCATCATCACAAGTGGCTTCAATGGCACTGGACCAATCTTGTCTAATGACAGTCATGGCACCCAGCTAGAGTCTCTCAATGCACGCACAAGGACCCTTGGGTGATAACCATTTGCCACAAGACACCAAAGAGAAGCACCCACGCAAAAATTTCCAGCACCTTTTAATGACCCTCGTCAGGCATTCGACTCATGCTGGTTCATCATGCATTGTCAAATGCTCACAAGAAATAGACAGTTGTTTTCAGAGCAACCATCAGGAGTTCCATCAAGATAAGGGTAGACTGTTAGTCCAGAGTCTAAGTTTCATAAACACAATGGGGAGTTGATGCTCAAATTGCAACTTTCTGGTTGAATGGATATCTTGTTTTTGTTAGAGCCATTTACTAAAAATGCATTCACCTGAAATGACCTGTTAATGATGTGAAGAAAAAATAGATGGGTATCATAGGAGGCAGAAAACGTACAATGTACCAGCTTGTACCATTATGTCACTATCTTTTCCAATATACGTATATCATCTAACATACATTGTATATCAGTCAGAGATAAAGTCTACATATTCGATATCTATGTGAGAATTGCTTCAACAAAAGAGTAAAATCTACTCCTATTGAGAGTAAAATGTACCCTTGTAAGGAGTAAAATTATTCTCCGATAGGTGGTCCATTCTGTTGGGGAGTCCCCTACCTGGTAGACCTACAAATATCCTTCATTATTGTACACGTTTTCTGAAAGTAAACAAAATCCTATCTTCCAGTGTGAAGTGACAACAAAAGAACTTCAGAACTTTATCCATCACCATCATCACCTAAAGCTTGGGAAGGAGGATTTAAACGCATAGAACTCATTATGACACATAGCTACTACTTAATTACGAATTAACATTCATTCAGATTCATTATTTCAACCATCCATCTTCTCACGAAATCAAAGGTCCTGGAGACACCACAAACTAGCACAGAGACTCTTAACTCCATGAATAAACAAATGACCTGCCCAACCTCATTAGCCTCACCTAGACTTTTCAAGTGCTAGTGATGAGACAGTCTATTTGCTAGACCACTGTCTGACCACACACCTGAATGAACTGACCGTTTACTGTCATGCTGACTTCTTATTCAACCTCCTAAAGCAAATGATGCAGAAAACCATCTGCTCTTTCCTACCGAAAGAAAAAGGGAGATAGTGAACCACTATTCGAATCACTGTATATAGTGAGGCATTAGTGACCAAGCATTGAAATCACTGTCAACGATATAGGTGCTAGGGCAGGCTTTTCTTTTATATTTTTTTGCTAACATAGAATTTCGCGTGTGTTTATTGTTATGCATTTGCCTAGCAACTCAATATGAATTTCTAGTGTCATTTTCAGACCGAAAATATCCCGCTCAATAATCAAGGACTGATTTTATAAACAACTAAGTACAAAGTACAGAGATTTTATGCACTGTGTTGGCTAAATCAATCACCAATATTCGGTGATGTTATGATACCATAAATCAATATTTTCATAAGAGAGAGTAGCATTACAGGGCATCTATATTTGGATAAAATTCGATTTGGGACATCTTCAGTTCAACTAAATAAGAGCCTATATACAATTAAAAGTGCCTTGACATATAAGTGATACTAATTTGGCACAATCCATTTTGACCATCATTGTCCACTGCTTCAAGTAACAAGGAATCTGTGCAGGTACAGGTGCAACTTGGTCGAAAGCCTTGTAATTATCCATAATTAGGATAATTGAACAGATGTCATCTAGTAATGCAACAACAATGGCTAAGCAGGTTAAATATTGTGGAGGGAAAGCTACCATATTGTGATGTTTATCAGAGATACATCAGATATACAGCACCTGTATATTTTGATTTCATTATGCCAACATCTGATTGATATGCCTAAATGCATTAGTAAGCAGGAAGTGGTTAGAATAGAAAAAAAGACCCCTGGGGGTATTTACCCCTCATTAGCATAGGGTAAAATTAATGATCTAAAAATGGCCTACGTCAATGGCAATGGGATAGATAGGTATTTAAATGGGATTTATTTCGGTCTATGGTAAAATACCAATTTACTGTTTCTTTAGATGTTAAATAAAGACAGTGTCATTAGGGTAACTGGAAAGATTTTTTAGTTTTTTTAAGCATCATACGGAAAACCTGTACAATAACTCAGTGGATGCATGATGGATTAGGGCCTATCTTAGAAGTTGTTAGAACCACGTGTCATTAAATAAGAATATGGCAATAAATTTTACAAGATTTCATACAGTTGATTGCATTAACATAATGTTCTTGTTCATTGTAATCCATTGCTCACAAAAATGGGGAAAAATGTGGGAAAACGGCTTGCAAGTTATACAAGTACATCCTGTATGTCTTCGTACTACATTTATAATTACTTGTACTTGTTGTAGAGGTAATTTAGCACAGTAGCACACTCTACTCACACTTCAACATTTCATACCATCCTCTTTAGACATCATATACATTACACATTGACTGTATACTTCAGCACAGTGATATTACTGGCATACTCACATGTAGTAAACGTTTCCTGACTCTCCTTGGAAATTTCTTGTTGCTTCATTTTACTCTTAGTCTGAGTCCCTCTAGGTAAAGAGCCATAGTTAGGGAGTCCATCTCCCATGCTTCTTGAGCCTGGGTATTCTGGAGGAGGCGGTTTGTTATTGTTGTGGTAGTCTTTAATGCATCCATTGCTCTTAAGTTCACTCTCTTTCAAGATGCCATTTAGGCCATTGTGATGTCTATTGGTTTGGTGCTCCTTATGAAAGCCATTTTGTCCCTGGTGCTCCTTATAAATGTCATTCGCTCCCACCAGTTCCTCTTTATAAGGAGCTTCTCTGTAAACAGACCGGCTGGGTCTCCCCTCAGCTTGGGTCCTAGGTGTCTTTAAGATGCCTGGCATTTTGGTAGTCATTTTGACCGAAGTCCACTTAATATAAAGCAACCGTCCTGCATGTATATATAAATATCTCTAGCTAAAATCCATGAGAGAAAAAATACAGTCCAATATGTTGTAAGATAGTTCCTCTGTGTATATCCTCAAAATCTTCTAAGTAGCATGTAATGCATATGAATCACCCGTGGTAATTATCCAACCATCTCACATGCATTAAAATCCACACAAATCCAACGATACATCATTTTTGACAGTCGTGAACACAAACACTATTAGAGCTCACATGCTGAAACTCAGGTGAGCACACTTTCCACCTGACAGACCTCACCCAATGGAGGGAAACTGCAGACTGATGTTGTTAAAAGCCCCTCTCACCAAGTGGCAGGCACCGTCACGCTTGACTTCCCAAGCAAGCAATGCAGTACCACAGAGGGTGTGCAAGTAGCCATTGTTCTAAAATGAACGTTAGGTGGAGCTCTCAACAATGCTTGATTGTTCTACCTAAATGCAATTAAGGAGGCGCAGTGTGAACTTGAAGTACACTTGCATGCGAGCAAAGAATTACAAATATAGCATATATAAATAATTTAAGATTTCAGTCTAGTTTAATTAGATACTGTCGTATCCTATCGTATTCTTTCGTATCCTATCGTATCCTATCGTATCCTATCCTATCCTATCCGGGTGTTCAATCGTATCAAGTTTTCCTGTACAACGTATTTAGCTAACACAACATGCAATTTTAATGTCGAAGATGTGCTGGTGATACTTTCAATGTATTTTCAAAAGGTATGTGTATGTAATCTAGTCTCCATTCAAAATTTCGCAATAAGGCAGCACGTTTACTGTCTTTTAATTAGGAATCCTACACGGTTTTCCGGCTAAACATACACCCAAGCCTCTATAAACATAACATACTTTGCAATGCTTCACATCCACTGCCTTGAACCAAATCTAATAAAATAAAGGACGAAATATACACAAAATCTAATCATGGCACAAAAGTCAGACATCAAAGAAAGTCTGGGATATCATATGGCTGGTGGTCTTCTTGGTTTCTGCGCCTGAAGAATTGACATTCAGTTGGCGTTTAATTAAATTCAGGAGGGGTCTTCATCATCTTCTCACTGAATCGACATCTAATACAAATCTTCTTAACATAACTAGGGACTTAATTAAAGTCTTCCAAAGGTCAATGATGCACACTCATCAGAGCTATGCCTTAATGCCTGATACTGTTAAGAACATTAGATGGAAAGTATACCGTGATTTGCATCAATTAGACTGTAATCAGAGGAATATTGCCCAACCATCAATCATGTTTATAGAGTATTGTGCTTGACACATTTATAAGTGAACCGCATTTCGCTAATAATTAACAGAGTTGGACAGAGACAGCAATTTTTATTCGATATGGATACAATTCGATACCAATATTTCAAGTTACATCCTTTTTTATAAAAAGAGAGGGGCACACCCTGTTTGTGCAATATGCCATCAGTGAATTGAAAGTTATAGTGAGCACATGAAAATCATTTAAATATATCGACTATGTAATCCCAACAAAAGTTCGCAAACCACTGCTACAAGTCTCTTCAGTCTTACATTTCCAGACATCCTCTGGGCAATTCAATACCTCAATCAAACTGAAGTTTCTTTTAGAAGGCAAATAATCCAAGCTTGGAAGAAGAAACAGTAAACGCTAGGGGCCGCTCCAAATATTCAGGACACCGTGGTGCCCTCTGGAGTGTTGTGTGCAATTATCCCAAACCCAAACTGCAGTTCAACATTGCCCATCCATGTCATCACACTTTCAAAGAACAGTTAATCTTTACCCATTTTCGTTTGGAGACTTAATGGGAAAACCATTTACACTCTATAGTGTTTTCAGTTACAAACTTTGCAGAGGAATGACTTCACACTCAGACCTCCATATGAGAAATCTAAAAGCAACAACAATTTGCTTAGGGTACTACTTTAATCAATTCAGTGGCCTTACTTGAGAGTCTGATGATTCAAATGGATTGCATTAAAATCAGAAGCGAACTAACCTTTCTTTGGAGAAGATGTGAGCTGAAACATGCAGGCATTCTCATAGATGGGAGGAGTTGATGGTCGGCTCCAGGACTGTGCCTCCATTGACTCAGTGACTTCTTGTTGTGGTTTTTGGGATCCCGAGTCCAAAACCTCCAATTCCAAGCTGAGACTGTGTAGTCTACGCTGGAGGTCTCTGTCTCCAGGGTCAACAGAGCCATCTACAGGAAAAGAAAATAATTATTTTAAATGGGATATGTCATATAATTTGCAATTAAAACTGTTTTCAATCATGCATCCATGAAATTTTTTGACTCCAAGACATTTGATTCTATATTTATATGACGTAGTAGGCCTATAGCCAGTTAACAGCGCCATTTAGTCAAATAGGCCTATATTTATTTACCCCCCCCCCCGGTATTTCTTTATTTTTTATTAAACATATTTACACAGGTTGTATACAATCAGGAAAACTGTTTTTCATGTAGGCCCTGTAAAATCATTATGTACTAATAGACAGTAAAACTAAAAACATGCATTACATAGATAAAATAATAATAAAAATCACATAGCTAAAACATGAGCTTTGAGTGCGCATTTAAAAGCATTGGAAGTATCAATATCCAAAATATGATTTGGCAAAAAGCTTCAAATAGGTAGCACCACAATAAGCAAAGTTATTTTAAGACTAACCACAGCTCGATCTTGGCACGTATACCAAAAAAAAAAATGAAAAGATCATGAAGTTTGGCGTACTTCAGGAGGACCATTCAGATTTCAAAATGTTTAACTGAGTTATACGTCTTCTCTGTTTTGACAGCCCTTTAACATATTTATTGCTGCAATAATTCTTAAAAAGTAACAATAGCAACGCTCAATTCCAAGCAATAACCTTTGCACCTTTTTATATGATGATCATAAAACTTTAAGAAGACCATTTAACATTTATCTAATATACATGAAGTCATTCGCTAGTCATTGTTAGAAAATGTCAGGGAAAAAAAAAATCAATTCTCGCCACTTTTAGAATTGCTATACAGTACGTAATTGCTTTAAGCCAAGTTCTTGTTAATTGACAGGTGTCACGTGTCAGGGGAAAAAAAAAATCAATTCTTGCCACCTTTAGAATTGCTATACAGTACGTAATTGCTTTAAGCCAAGTTCTTGTTAATTGACAGGTGTCACGTGTGGGTGTTGGAATTGATCCCATTAATATCAAATTATGCAAATTAAATTAAATATTAGGTTAGGAGATGACATTTTGGCAAGAGTTCAGCATTAAGATCCGAAGTCCTATATGCAATACACACTTCATGAATATACAATATGTATGCATTGTGTGCTATGCTTAGCACTGTCATGGAGTCCTGTAGATTGAAAACAGATATGAAATCAATTGTTCAAAGATACCTGTAAAAACTGTCAGAACCTTGTCATCTTCACATTGTTTTCTTGATTTTCAAGTTAACCCACTTGTCCTTATACTACTCTTCCAAAATAACAAGAATTAAACATTAACAACCAAGAGACCAATCATCAAAATACTAATGTGTCTTTAACAGTTGCACCAGAGGAATAATTTGATTATCATGACGGCGTATATATTTATTACATCTTCGGCAATTCCTCCTGAATATGTGTATACTTGTAAGCTTGGCCAAAGCATACTCCCAGGCAGCATGATTTGTCAGGGTGGGCCAAAGATGTTCCATTTATTAATAGATTTGTAAGAGAGGCTGTTCTAGTAAACTACTGGTAAACAGGAAATTGTTGCCACTAAGTGGCAATTGCTGGGGACTGAATTAAATGATATAATATCTGGAAGAAACACGAGACTGGGTTTGAAAGTAAAATATTTTTGGGATTGGTGAATTTTGCACTTCTACTGGTTGATATTCAAATGAATGCCAACCAAAAAGTAAATTGAGAGTCATCCGTGTACATTCACCTATCAGTTCCAGCAGGCTACTACATTTCATAAATGTAACTTCTCATGCAATATTTTGGACTTTATGGCAAGAACAGAAGGGCTCGTAAAGTATAATCAGAAAATTGATTCTAGGAATTTACCCAAGTGTCAAAGGCCAAAACTCTGGCATGTTGTTAACTTGTCACACATCCTCCATGCATGTCTTATTCTAGAGGGAACTTTTTTGTGTATTTTTGTGACGTGATTACAATCATGAGACATTCTGACAACTGGTGTACTGAGTAATCTATTTACTCTAGGATGTATCTGAAGTCGTTGATAGAGAAATATTTTAATAGGAAAAAAGAATGTTGCAGTTACTATTGAAAAATATATACTAAATTCCAATATATCCTATAGTTACTTCTCCTATTGATCAACAATGGGAATAATTTATGATATGATTAATGATCTGACTGAGTAAATATTGTTAAAAGCATCCAATTAAACTAAGTGTAGTAAAACACAAGGTAAATTTTTTCGATTTGTACCGACAGTCAAACGTTCAGAAAAGCATGAAACTATTTAGACTATTGTTAAATGTGAAATACGCAATTAAAGCGTTATGAACCATGTATCAATGCATAGCCATGCAATTAACATGAACATTAAACATGGTACACAGTATCAAATATTAAGTTATTATCAATATAATGACTAAATTAAAATATTACAAATACAATGCATTATTTATATTACATATACATATAGGGTTTGTCCTATACCTTAGGTGGTTTAAGCAGTTCCATCAGAAAAAAAGAGACTTTTGCATTTAATTGCCTTACAATAAACACTCATGAAAAAAACAGGTCTGTCAACTTAGTGGAAATTTTTTCTTATTCTCAATTATTCATCACTCATCAAAAATAGTTAAACCAATAAACCAATACATGGAATGAGCGTGGTTTCTTGTAATTGAGAGATTCGTGAGGCGGGAATAATAGATGAAACAGTTATCACTGAGATATTGTAGTGAGTGCCTATAATGAGACAATAAGCAATCAAGTTATGACTGGGCACACCATGTCAGCCTGATTAGAACATTTGAAAATATGAAATGTGTAATATAATGTGGACTCTGAGCATTATCATTTCATCATTACGTGTGCCTCTGGCAGCCGGTCAAATTAAAGCTGGCTAAGCATTTAGACAATGACATTTATGTAATGTATTTTCACATTAAATGACAGTTGCATAAGAAAACATGGGCTGCTGCTACAGCATATTCTCGGCAAATTTTGGCTTAAGTGTTAAATTTATGGGACCCGAAATGAGAAATGTACAGCAATAAATTAGCAACACATCACTGTATAGAATGATGTGCCTATATTTGTATATTGTTGACAATAGGGCAAATTATCATTTTTGGCCAATTACCTAACCTGTCAGCATTGATGGTACTGTAGACCTGGTTCAGGATGTCACTGTCATGCTACGATTACAATTAATACATTTTGATATGTGCAGATTAGAGATAGCATGTAGTCAATCGAGTGTCCAGTTGCAACTAAGTTTGATCACACTTTGAATAAAACAACACGATCAATTGAAACAAAGCCCTTGAGAGTTGTGTCAGAAGTATCCAGTTTCAATTTGACACTATATATTTTGTTTCATATGTATTCATTGTCATTAACCTACTGAAACTAAAACTGCATCCATCCTAAAGACAAATAATTGGTGCTGACCAACTCACTCCGGCCTAGACCACTTTGAAGAGGGGACTGACAGGCAGGCCAAAGCAATCCAAATTTCCCGCCATTTAGCCCCGATTGACTGAAGTATATCAATGCTAAATTGATATGCTTGTAACACTAATTCTTGCCTATAAATCCAAATATGCAGTCTGAAAGTTTTAAAGTTGAGCCAACTCTAGTAATTTTGGCACCATGCCTCCAGCTAGCAATCACTTTGAAATGACTAGGGAAGTTTTGAAATTTCCCAGATTCCCAGCAACGTCCGCATTGGGCCCATTCCTTCAATGCCTTTTGGCCATTGGCTTCCTGTTTAACCTGTGTGACGCCTACAAGACCGACAAGTATAATTCTCGGGCGTTGCTACGCCCAAGAATAAAAAAAAAATCGTTTTACTGTAATTATTACCACAGAGAAACCATGTGATTACTCTATGTTATTACCATGATGGAGATAGAGCTAAATATAAGTACTCAAATACTCATAACATGTGTTAAGTATTTGTTGCAGCTATAGTAACTAAACATGAAAATCGATAAAAACAATTATAATGCACGGGGAACAGTATTGATTAGCTGGTCATAACTTATGTCAAATCTAATTGAGGGTGAAACAGCGTTAAGTCCTTATCCAAAGACAAGCAAACAGGCCAGCTTGAACATCACTGAACACAGTAATACTGCATTTACTACCCTTCCAACACAATCTACTATCATTTTACACATATTATTTTTGGTTCAAAATCAATAGCAACTTATTGTTACCTATAATAATATATATATATATAAATATATAATGTAGTACAAAGGTATGTAATGAGAGAATGGGCCACTTCCAGAACTGTTAGACCATAGCTCTAGAGCTGTTTACATTCAGACCAATTACATACCAGCTTATATATAATACAAACTACCAGGGCAGACGTAATGATGAAATGATATAGAAATATAGATCCAGTTGGAATGTTGCTCATGAAGAGTGCCAGGACCTTCAGAGGAGCACAGTAGAGTTTTTACCAGGGTTGGAAAATTTAACCCACCGTCTGGGTTTAACTCGAGTTAAACCCGTTTTAAACCCGGGTTAGGCTAAATAAACATTTTGCCCAAATTGGGTTAAAAACCCACAATTGAACTTATAATCAGTAGTAAATGTCCAAATATTAGGCAGGAAAGACAAAACAATATTTAACACTGTTGTGTCTGAAACATTAAACTTAGCACAGATGATGCTACATGATGTTAGGACATAACCAAGATCAGTGGCCAACGTGATGGTCAGCAATGACATGTAACATAACTGTTTTTCAAAACTAAAACAGCATGATCCTATGGGAGGGCTATAGTTTATAAGAATTAAACTCCTATATTTGGAAGTACATTTTTGTCAGTATGTCTGATTGTCTGTATATCACTAAGTCTCTGTACCATAATTTAGGAATTGCATTCTTCAATTAATATTCATGCCCATAAAGTGTGTAAAGTTCACTGATAGCCATTAAAGTAAAGTTTAAAAAAGTCTAAAAAAAAAAGGCCTATTTTAGATGGCTGTTTCACATTGCCATGGTTCCGGCCTGTCCCAATTAACCCATCAGGTGCAGAAATACAGGATGTAAAGCCCTTAATCCACCCACCACCCTTACGGTGACCTTGTAGGAGGGTTTTCGTCAGGTTTCACCCACTATTGGCATATTAAACCCATTCCTCCCAGGTTCCACCCAGCGTGTAAAGCTGCCATAAAAGTAAAGTTTAAGAAAGAAAATCTTCGATTTCTCATTATATTCACTGTTTTATGTATTTCTACTAATTTGGAATCCTATGCTGTGAGATTAAAACCCATTTTGCCTGGGTCAACTACAAATTAAAGCTGCTAATATCGAAGTGCCGTTTTATTACACAGCCAGGTAGGCTAATTAATGTTTCATGAGTTCACTTCGATATTCACAGCAGCTTTAATTGGTAAACAAGGAAATACGTAGTTATGCATTTTCTACAGGACCATAAGGATATCGATATCGCTTTAATACTGGGCTTGTAAACAAGCCAATATCATAGTCAGCCAGAGAATTTCACTGTCGATATTTACAGTAATTGGACACATTTTCATGTTTGCAGTTGTAAATTGGCATTTCTTAAAAGTTGTAATGAATTGTTTACGCCTGTTGTCAGTGGCTGGTGCATCGTCATTTGTACAAATCAATCTGAAGCCTCATTTATTGATATAATGTAATTGACTGTGTTGGTGATGTCGATGCTGTAGGTAAAAGTGAAATTTACAAATATTCAAGTGTACTATATCACCTGATGTTTTGATGAATTAACTGATATTTATTCATCTGACAAACCAGGTTAATCGACTGTAGTTCATTACACAGAATGCCCAGACTGCCTAGAAGATCAGCAAACATTTTTGGCCACAATATAAGCTGCAGACCTTTATGTCTGAAGGATGCAGCGCACTAGGTTAAGGTAACTTCAGGACACGTATACCACAATCAATTGTGCACTGGATAAGTCAACCAAAAAAATTTATAAATACTGATGTAAAATTTATGTTTGCAATTAGTCAGCCATTTGCTCCAACAGCCTCTAAATAGCCTCTAAATGTACAACATGTCCTCTGCAAAGAGTCCATCTTAACTTATTTTTTTTTATTGACTCCACTCCGTTTGAGCAGAGCCAGGTTTTCTCTCACCTAACCATTTAGCAATCAGAAATCTCTTCCATTCTCTACTAGAGGAAAAATTACTTCATAAATGTACATGCATACACAGTTCTGCCGCAGAGCAAAATCAGAAAATTTCACACATGACACACAATGTCAGTCTGTTAGCCCCTATAGGCTATAGTCTAACATGAGTGGCTAAGCACACAAGATTTTCACCTAATAACTTAAAACCTTAACCTGAGAAATAACAGAGGCTTTGTTCACTTCCACCCAATATTTCTCAGAACACAGAGGTCCCACAGACACTTGTGGAATATTTTCAAAAGTCACACACACTTTTAGACACTTGTAGAAGACCTGAGGATCAGAGGATCTAGAGTCTGGGGGTCCAATTTGGCAGACACTTGCTCAGTATTCACACTGTGTCGTCACCTCACAGCCCAGTGACCTAGTTATGTACATGTTTTGCTCATTTACTCACCTGAAGTAAATTAATCAATTTCCCTTATAGTCTATAGGCTGGATAATGACATAAAAGGTATACAAATTAAATTACAGAATAATTAGATGTTTATGTGCTGAGTTTACGTAATTCTTTTTCTGACAAGGAGGAAGATTCAGAAAAATTGCCTAAACTAAAAGAATATGAATTTATTTCTCTGGTATTTTTAAGAGAAGATTTCCTAATTCTATACTCAGTCTATCGCCACATAGTTTAAACCAATCACTTGGTTTAACTAGGTAAACTAACAAAGAATGTCCATAATTAGGTCACTGGGCTGTGAGGTGACGACACACGGTGTTCAGGTATGCACAAAGTCTTGTGTTCTGTTACAACTTCTGCACTGTCGACTCTTGTGTCCAGATATATTGTTGTTTTAAGCAGGTATACAGAAAGACCCATCAATATGAATCCCAATTAAAGTTTGATCAGTATTCTGCAATTATATTTTACATCACTGGTAAGACCACTTTGCAATTTATATTTAGTGCTCATCAAAACTTGCATCCACCAAAAATACCATTAAAACCATCTCACCATTAAGGCCAGTTATACTGGTCTTATGGTGAAGTTCAAACGATTGATAACATCACCGAAGCCATCTCACTATAATTCAGTAAAACTTTCTAATTACCATCTTGTCAATTTATGAACTACCTGTGGCACACATATAGTCGTGCCAAAAAGTTTATAAACAAATTTTCTGTCTAAAAAAAATTATATTAGCAACCTTTTTCGCTTGGACAATCTATTCACAATCTCTGTGAACATTTGGGCTCGATAGTCGATAAGGTATCTAATTGGTGCGGTACACCATCTTTTCTCCTTACTTGGGAGAGGGGTCATCATAATCAATGATAATGCATTAAGTCAGTCACGTGGCATTATATTGAATAATACATTGACTATTGACTATTACGTTATCTTGAGAAAGAACCAGGTGCCCTGACAAGTACAGCAAAGATATTCAATAACAGACTGAAGTTTCATTGACCTGGGGTCAGTGTTGTATAATGGCATGATATACAATTTATACAATGTACGCAAAATGCTGATTTCAGTGATTTAGGAGGTTTGAAACATATGACAGAGACTCTTCTTGATATGAATATTTCATATGAATTGATATATGAATACTTTATACAGTGCGTAACTGCGTATTTAGACCTGATGAACATGTAGTTTTAAGAATATGAAATATCATCATCTTGGATGGTTGTGCCATTTGGTATTTCTTTAGTTTCAAGGCTTCCTGGATGTGTCAAGAATCAACATATCGGGAGCAAGAGATTTTTGAGTGGGACAACTTCTAGAATGGCTCTTTTCCTATTACTTTTGCAATTCTTATAATTCTTTTTTTTTGGGAGGGATGCATGTCTAAATTTTTCTTCCATGGGGGGGGGGGCTCCCCTAAAATAAGACCTCAAGAAAAGCCCGTGTTTAATGGATGCATTACATATTCAGTTAATTGTAGTGATATTGACCAAGCATCTAAAGATAAAAGGTTCCCTAAAACGGTTTTCTCAAGAGTTGTCCAAGTGACAGGTTCACTGCTAAATAGTTAAAACTATACAAGCTTCATATATATTCATCTCAATTAGCTGGCAAAAAGCTGGCGTCCAGATTAGCCACATCTGCAGAAACAGGCCAATTACATTTGAATTGATTTGAATTTCAGAATGTGAGTTCATATTATGCACCACTCAAATTAACACTTAATCTCTGTAATAATACTTGAAAGGGCCCTAAGAATGATTCAGAAGAATTAGGTTTATGAGTCCTGGTTCCTAATGCATAAGAAACACATCAATCATTGGAAATGAACCAATGCATTAGGAAAATTTAGACCACAAGTGAATCGATGCCACATCATCAAATTTTTAGCATCTAATGGAATAAGGATTTATGAGGATATTGACGACACTATAATTCATAAAGGCAAAGAACTAGGTCGTTTGCATCTTGTGCAATTAATAAAGTCAATATAGCAAGCTGTCTGACCTAAGCTGTGGTGGCAGTGAATTAATTAAAAATTAAAAAGCAAATAAAGTTATTTATTTAGTTGTATCAAAAAAAATATTCATGACCCAGACCCTTCGTAAATTTAAAATTAGACAAGTGTCCATAGTAATCTGAGAATTATCATCTGATAACATTTTGACCTGACATTTTGGCAATTTTGTTTTAAAAGTAGAGCCTTAAGGTTAATAATATCTAATAACTGAGATAGTAGTGTGCTCTAAAATTGGTTTTTAAAAAATGTTTTCAAAAGATTGCTCCCCGGAGTTTTTCCCATTCCTATGATAAAGATCAACTACTATGCAAAATTTCACCTCCAAATTATAAGTTAAAGCCTTGCCAATACCCACTTACAGTTTCCATTATAAGTGCAATAGAGCAGTCAGGTCTAAGAAAGGATGACAACATATTGTTCTTTGGGAAACTAATTCCTGAACTTGTTCAACACAGAATTGCCACCAAGAGAGATGTTCTCAGACAATTCTTCTTTTTTGAAACATAGAACTGCCTATGCAACAAACCCTCAGCAAATGTACAGAAATAGTGACAGATAAGAATGCCCATTAGCTTTCCTGGGCAAATGCCATGCACTTAGCCAGAATGCTGTCTTAGTCTTTGTAATAGTAGGATAAATCTCTGGTCTATCATAGAACTTAGGTAAATTTGAATTTGTCTAAATATTGATTTTATTTGTACTTTATTACTTATAATTGTTTTTATAGTACATGTATTGGTTATTATTATACAACAGAGTAAAACAAGGTTCACGTAAACTAGTGTAGGACACTTAAGGAAAGGTGAACAATATATATACGAATTTCTCATATCATACTATAAAAAGAAATTAAATCAAACTAATTCAAATTTGCCTATATATAGTATTATACATTAGATTTTCATAACAACAAATTACAAATGAGTATTCATATCACAGAAAACTGATATTATATTAAAAGCTCAGTCCAAACTATTTCAAGTGTACACAATGATTTTCATAACAACAAATTACAAATGAGTATTCATATCATAGAAAACTGATATTATATTAAAAGCTCAGTCCAAACTATTTCAAGTGTACACAATGATAATATTTTGCTTGAAGGAACATTTAGATCTACAATATGAACTATACTCAGCAGAAATGGTACTGTTTAGTTATTTACCCAATTAAATGTATCTATTTCATTACCACAAAAGCCAGTTTTGTGTTCTACAATTAGATTCTTCTTTGGTGAAAATCAAAGCATTTTTGGTGGAGGTATAGTTAAACGAAAATAAATGAGAAAGATTTAGGAATTTGTTATTAAAACTGTCATTACATAAAACCCACAAATACCCACACAATGCAATGTGCTTAGATGAAACTAAATATTCTGGCCATCAAAATGATATAACCTACATTCACGGCTTTCTGTGGCGAGTCTGCTTAATATTAGAATAAACACTAATGACATTAATCCAGCTATATCTTAATAACTAAGCATCTAAGTGAATTCAAATTTAAGTGTATTATCCATAAGAGTGTTGTCCACCAAATACCATACTCAGTCTGTGTTTTTAGTACTTAAGTGCTCAGGATAAAGAAGTTATATGTATATCATGCAATACAAAAAATTGGGTGAAAACGGATAAATATGTATATTTCATGCATATTGTTGCACAATTGCCCCCCAATAAGGGGTGGTTCCTTAGGTCATTAAGCTTTTGGAGCGACCATGATTCTACCTTTGATGTACCACAGTGTCCTCTCCTTCTCTAATTCCTCCAAGCTCAGACATATGAGAATTCACTGAATTGTCATGCTTTTCAAGCAACTCCAGTTTCCCCAACATGCATCTGAACATGGGCCCCGTTTTAGGGGGGGGGGGGGGGGGACAGGGGGACAAGTCCCCCCCACTTTTTTTGTACCAACATAACGATTTGACTGTTGGTGTCCAGAATAAAGGTCAATATGTCCCCCCCCCCCCTCCACATTTTGAAATGAAACGGTGCCCCTGCATCTGAACATGTATTTGTTGTTGGAACGCTGCTATGAATTTTTGGAGACAACACTGTTGCCCTTTTGATGTCATAATAAATAATTTGCAATATGTAATATTGAATGTTAGATTTTTGGATCATCCTAGAATTTAGAAAACTTCATTATAACCTCACTTTTGTCATGGATCAGGAAAAATTTCTCAATCCACAAGTTTTTTTACCATCAGTACAGGTACAACTGTAACAGGTATCAGCAACAGGAGCAGTATGAGGGGTCAGTTTTTTCAGTACCACAAATGATTTTCTAAGTTCAGTGGGTGTCTTTAGCTACCATGGTCTGGAGCTAATCAACCTGTTTATATGACAAGCTGTCAGAGGGGGATGTAATGATGAGATGATCAGGATACTTGCAAATTAAAATGCACAATATTAGATTTACTGGCACTCTTACCTTAAAGGTTGATATCATCTCTTCATTGCATCTGCCTTACAAGCTGGGACACTGAACCGAATAGCTACAAATTAGCATGTTTCAAAGACATGCATTTAGTAAAGGGGAGGGGTACAGGGTAAAAGTCAATTCATCCCCTTACCTTTTCCTGAATCCTGAGTCTGCCATAGTTTCTCCATTTCTGTGAAGTACTTATCCATCAAGAAAACTTTGGAATTCATCATGGCCATTTTCTCACAGCTGAACCTCACATGATATTAGCCGAATTCTTTCATTGCTGGAGACAAAACAAATGAACATGTAAGCATGTAATCATAACGTAAGGAGCATGTAAACATTGTGTATCTGATAGCATGCTTGAAAAATGCAAGTGTTGGCCTACTGACATTTAATTAAAGTAGGGGAATTACTTCAGGTTTCTCATATTACATAATAGAACGTAATAGACCCTACCCATAAATGAAAATTATTTTTAGAAAATGCAAATAAATTTCAATTAACATATAATAGATAATTGAATAAGTTAATGTAGGTATATCAAGTATAAATCTAATACCATGAGTGTTATCGGAATATTTCTGAACTGTTCAGTTCACTTGATGAACTTCTGTGTTATGATTTGTCAACTGCCTGAGATTTACAAAATCTACCGAACTTTGCAATCCCATTTTTCTATTAGAACACAAACTGAGTCGAAACGTTCGAACGTAGAATTCGTAAAGCAATCAAAATGTTCGTTTGCACTCACCAGGTCAGGTTTAATATCGAAAACAGCCAGGTACAACAGCTCGAAGTTGTTGGAAAGTTTTCAAGACATTTCTTGCTCCTATCTTCGCTCAGCTCTTGAGGTTACTGGACCGTGACAAAGGAACATGGCCTCTTCGTCATCCGTGAAATTTTCGTCTGCTACTTGGCAATCTTTCCTCTGTCAGTCACAGGTCAGTGATTTCTCGTACAACTTGTAAAAATAAACTCAAATTAATATTTATAACTGCACCCATTTAGTTTTTTTAGCCACGATACTTAAATAGGCCTAGATTCAATCATGTTTATGAAACAAAAACAATATGTCCTTAAAACGATCTATGAATTCTGCAGATTGATACTGAAAACCCCCCAAATATCAAAATTCATTAGTTTAAGTTAACTATTGTTGTAAAATTGCCATTCACTTCACAGTTACTGGATTGTTGAGTTGCTGAGTTACATTAAATCTATATATAGTACCTAGTAGGACCTAATATACATTTATTACAGCTGTACGTATTACATAATATTAAGAAAACAATAATAAGTATTATTTAGCATGCAACTAATTATTATGAAATTGCTAATTATATATAAAAATTTTGACTGGGTTGAAAAGGCAATACTATGATCAAATATTTAATAATTGCATGCACATGAATTTTACAACTTTAATGACAGTCATTGCAAAATATGGGATGCTAACTCCGGAATATGAAGGAAAAAACACAATTTAAAGCATTTCTTCCAGATTTTCCATTATTATGCAAAAAAGAAGAAGAAGGTGAAACCAATGTCAAAATGAAGCTTAAAGGGAAAGTACTATAATCAAAATACGTTATTAGCAAAATTTCAATTATGTAAGGATCATAGTGTCAGTGAGTGATATGAGGGTATGGAAGAGTACAACTTTTTTAAAATATTTTCCTTATATAAATTATTTGTTATTATTAGTATCTCTACAATAAGCAAATTCTTAAAAAGTTTTGTATACATGTAGGTGCTGTAGTTTGTGAGTGCTTTTTTTTCTCTCTCTAAATATTGTAAAACACAGCTGAGATATGTCACTGTGACTGTCAAAAGGCTATATAGAGTAATACCATATAAAGTTTGTTAGGGTAAGGGCAGCATTAATACTACGGTTCTGCTCCTGAAACACAATTTAGGAAAATTTTAACATTTTTCTAAGATTTTCCATTAGTATAAAAAGTTTAAAAACAGTATAAAAGGAACATCAAAATGAAGTTTGAAAAGTGAAAATACCATAATTTAAATATGTTATTGATAAAATTTCACTCATGTAGGGTAAATAGTGTCTTTGGTTTGGAGGGTTTGGAAAAGTAAGAATTTTCCTTATTTCAAAAATTCTCTAGTAATTACGGCCATGATACAACCAAATAGCACCACTACACTATTTTGGACATATAATGACGAAGTTTTAAGCATGTAGGTGCAGTTGTATCTGCATTCTGCTCCTGGAACAAAAAAAAGGCCATATAGAGTATTACTGTACAAGATTTCGTTAGGGTAAGTGTATTAGTGTTAGAGTTCTGCTCTTGAAACTGAAGTGTCATGCCCGCCCGCCCGTCGGACAGACACTGTGATAACAATAACCCTCTTCGAACTTTGTTTGCTGAAGGTTAAACAATTTACTGATATCTTATTCTGCTCCAATCCCCTGCCCCATTTATATTTATTACAAATTTTATAGTTTATCTTAGGTAAGAGTTTGACAATATTGTCAAGAGGAATAAAAGTCAATCATTAGGCTTTCACTTTGCTATTACCATCACAATTTATTGCTGGATCAATTCCTTGTGTGCACGTATTCACAATGTGCTGTCACCTATAAGCCAAGCCACCTAATTAGTTTCGGCAATTTTTCTGAATTGACTCCTTGTCAGACAAAATAATTGCGTAAAGTCAGCACATGAACATCAATTATCAGTAATTTCATTGTTAGACATTTAATATCATATACTAAAAGAAAATTGATTAATTTTGTTTAGGTGAGTAAATAAGCAAAACAATTTCCATAATCATAATCAGGTGACTGGGCCTATAGGTGACAGCACACAATGTATTGTCCAGCAATATGTATGGCTGGCTTGTCGTTTCTAAGTCAAAGTTATGATAACACAGAGGTATCGTCAACAACAAAGGTCTGACAATTAATAAGTTATGGACACGTCTGACATTTTCACTCATTAACTCATGAAAACCATTTAAACTGCCTCGTCGCCCATATTTTATGTCCAGGTGATGACAGTGTAGTAATGTGATAATTCATTAGTTTGACTTAGGATATATTGCCAAAGAATTCTTCCGTAAATGCTACTTAAAATGGGGAAATCATCTTATCTAGAGCTGCATTTTTTTTTATGTATTCTTTTTTATTATGCAAGATTTGTTTTATTCTTTACTCTTCCCAGTCAAGAAGTGAGCTCATGTCATGGTCACTGTGACCTAACCAGACACTCATCATGTGATGTCACACATGAAACAGTGAAATCATGATGAGGTCAGGTGGTTCACTACTGTGAGTTCAGTGTGAGGTAACTGTGAGGTCAGCTGTATGACCCACCGCAGATTGTGTTGCAAGCCCATTGATTACAGGCTAGCTAATAACAGAAACTATAAATAGAACTGCTGCTTTATTGTGATCCTTTCAAATCATCACTGTTAGCATGCCTGCTCTCTGTGTAGGTAACCAGAATTCACTTCTTTTACTAAAAGAACTTTTTTAAATATCTGATAACAAATAACTCATGCAAAAACTAGGTGGATCTTTCCAATTTTATACCACTTCTATAAGTAACTATCATCACTTCATGATTGACGCAGCACCCAGCAAGACATCCAGAGTGTTTCACTGCACCAATCCACCAATATACATATATACATTTGTATTTCACTGTAAGGTTGTAGGATTTGACAAAAGTGGCTTTACTATTCCAACTTATTACTAGGCTACCTAGTTAGCTAGGTAGGACTGGTAGGTAGGTTGTAGGCAATCATGAATGAAGGGAATTTTTTTGCTTTAGTTCATCAAATTGCTCAGAGCTACCATGATATGAGATTGTCGCAGAAACATAGAATCACAAATGAGCAGCTCACAGTTAGCTCTCTGAGAGGTCATACTGTTAGTTCCTGTGATTAAACTGTGAGGAAGCAATTTTAGCTCACAGTGACCTCCCCAGGTGAACTCTCCATGAGGGTTCTGTGACCTCACAGTGAGCTCACTGTGAGGTCAAATTCTTGACTGGGTTAAGTACAGTCTGCTTTTACTGTTCAAATTGAGATTATCCCAGAATATTGTTCAATTCGAATAAAAAAGAAAATTTTCTTTAAATTAAATTAGATCAAATAAAATAAAACATGTAGAATTGGTATTAAAAAGAGGCATTTGCAGAGAAAACCGACCCAGAGGTAGAATGTGACATGCAAATCCAATGATAATTTGTGGAATCAAAGTACAAGTCTTACTTTTGCCCTCTTGAGCTCCAAAACAACCCCCCCCCCCCCCCCCAATAAAAAAAATAATAATACTGACCCTGGTGAACCAGTGGTAACATGACTAGAGTGTCTGGGAGAGCTTCTGCAAGGGAAATATTCAATTGTGAAGTTTTAACTATATTTTTGACTGAAACAATGGTATAACAGAAACGACTCAAGTAGCGAAAAACGCCAAAATATTTAAAACGTGGCTACCAAGGCATAATATTTTAGGAAGAGTGTTAAACCTATGAGCTGGTACAAGAAGAGTGTTTGGTACAATGAAACTACATACTCGGATAATTTGATCAAAATCCATGATCTACCACATTCCAAATATTTTCGTATTGGGTCGATTTTTCTTTGCATCTGCCTCTTAAAAATACATTCGTAATAAATATACTTTCAAAAAAAGTGAAGAACAAAGTAGTATCTTTAAAATCAGTTTGCATGTTGTTATATCAGTGTCTTCACTGATAAATGAATAAGATCAGTTTTCAGTTATTATTGAATAATTAAGATCGGTTTTTAATTATCTCCTTGAATTTATCAGAATTATTTATATATAAGCACTTAGATTTATTAAATGATTAACTATACTGATGACTTTTCCAAGAATATCTATTTGCATTGAAACTTCTTGTACCAGCTCCTAGGCTTAACCTTGGAGAAATCAGGAGAAATCAGTTAATTTCTCTAAGGCTTAATAATGATAATGAAGTTATTTATTTGGTAGCAACTAGTACATGTACAGTTGGATTTTGAATAATGAAAGAAACGTGAAAATAAATGATTGGTAATTTAATCGACAAGTCCATAGCATTCTTCAGAGACCAATTGACTAGGCAAGAGTCTGCCCTTTTGGTTTTAGTCTTTTAGGGGTTGCGCTTTCTCAAATTGTGGCCACTAGCTCGAGTGGGCAGGATCGAATGATGCAGCTTTTGTGTTTGGTCAGTGTTGTTAGCCTGTGTTTAATACTGTCTAATTTTGTTGAAGCAAGGGCTTCATTGAAAGTTTTATCTGGAAAAATAATGCGCAAAGCACGTTTTTTTGCAGTCTTTCAAGATCCTTTTGGTGGTATTTAGGTAACCCTGGATACCAAACCTGACAGGCATACTCTATTATGGGCCTAACTTACTGTGTTGAATCTTGAATATTGTGACTGAGACACTATGGTCACATTCAAATAGATAACCAAATCCTATCCCCTGCATGATCCCCTGCATGATCAATAAAGCTGTTACTTTCAATCATTTTGACAAAAAGGAACTACATGTAATAGGCTTTTAATAATATTAATAACCTCACTGCATGGGTATACCAAAGTATATGAAGCCAATGAACAGGAGCATTGGACCATATATACTTTGTGAAGTCAATTAACAGGCGAAAGTCCTTGATAATGGCAATTAATAATGGAAGTATAAATACAGGCATAACAGAAGCCTTTTTTTTGTTGATCACATCTTTGATTATGATCCAAAGCTTCTTTAAATTTGACTTATTACTATCTAGAAGGTCTGCATAGTACCTTCTTTCCTCAATCGTTATTAAACGGCTTAATTTTGCTTTATATGATTTATATAGTTTAATATGCAGAACATGTTCTGATAGTGCGAATATAAAATTTGTTCTTCCTTTCTATGGACTTCTTTAACCCTTCTGTTAACCAATGTTTTCTGTTTTTATAATCTTTTATAACGATTTTTAGAGGAAAGCATTCATTATAAAGCATACAAAAGGTTTTTGTAGAAAAGGTCAAAGGCTGCTTTGCCATAAATTGAGCACTACACTCCATGTGTAGTCTACTTGAGAATGTTATCATGTTTTCTTGGGAATATACTCTTATTTTCTTACTACATGATTGACTTTCAATAATGGTGTTTCCTTGATTTATAGAAATTATATGGAAGTGATCCGATATACTGGTGTAGAAAATACCAATGATGATATTATTATTAAAAATTTCATTACTGTAAATATTGTCAATTAATGTTGCAGTTTCAATTGTAACTCAAGTGGGCTTGTTTATTAAGGGGAAAATGCCACTGAAGTAAAAATTCTCTATACTTGAGCATGATTATCAGAATCTAAAATATTGATGTTGGTATTACCCATGATGTATATGCTTTCACTTTTGAGATTAACTTTGTCAAGTATTTTCACACAGCCGCCATGTTGGCATTTTTGCCTCATTGACCTCTCTTTGCACTCAGATATAGTATGTGACATCATCAGTCGACAATGGCCATGGTAAAGTCAGAGTGCAAGAACAATGAAGAAGTAATGATGTCATAATATATGACGTAATCAAAATGAGGTCATGAGGCAAAAATGGGAACATGGCTGCTGCGCGAAAATGGTGTATTAGTCAACAGAGTAACATCGGTGTTTGGAGGTCTGTAGACTTAAACAGTCTTTCTCAATATCATCGTCTTCTTTTAATACTTCTAAAAATAATCCCTCAATATGGGAATCCATAATATTTAGATCATTTCTTATCTTTATATTTAAACAGTCATTCACAAACAAGGAGACTCCTCCTCTTCTCTTACTGTCTCTACATAAGTAATTAAGTATATCCTTCGAAGTTATAATTCTCAGTATTATCTGAAGTTAACCAGGTTTCAGTGAGACCTATGATCGTACATAGGAACTGGTAGATTTAAAATTACCGATGTTTTTCTGAGCACTCCTTATATTCAAATGAATCATATAAAAATTGTTTTCAAACTTGTTCTCTTTGCATTTCTTTATAAAAGAATCTTCTAAATAATAATCACATTTCATAATTGTATTGATATATATGTGGTATCATTAAAGTACTGAAGATCTGGTGTCAAACATGGGAAGATGAGAATCATCGTGACAGGTACAGTTCAGACACTGCTTTTAAAAACCTAATATTCTTCGAAATGGTTGAAGGTGAACGTTGTGGAGGTGCAACCAATGCGAATCCACCTCTTATGATCTCTATTCAGGTAGATGTTATCAGAAACTGTTACATGAGGAATGCATGCTGTATGACTAGGATTAGAGCAGATAAAGCACACCAGGTGGCATGAGTGCCGCAGTACTATTACATTATAAATCATGCCACTAAGACGACTACTGATTTTAACTTTATCCTGATAATGCTTATATGCCGTAAGGTCCGTTAGCTTCCGGGCATCCACTTTTAAAGGCATGGGATATATCTTTGTACAGAAATAAATGACTTGAATGGTAAAATAAATGCCTTGAATGGTACTAGGCAAGAGTAACTGTACTTGTGAATAAAATGACTAAATGAATTGTCCGAACAGATAGCATGATACTTATGACAAATTTCAACCTCTAATATATTTATGACCATATACTTTGTGGAGTCAATTAACAGGTGAAAGACCTTACAAGAAGTTTCAAAGCAAATAGAAATGCTTGGAAAAGTCATCGGTATCGTTAATCAATTAATAAGCCTAAGTGCTTATATATTAATAATTCTGAATGGATGCTGTATTCCTTACATGAAGTCCCATATATCCAGACTTACGTATGTATGTGACGTCATTTACAAGTCATTATTTATGGTCTAATGGCAATCGATTCCAATTATAGATCTGCACATTATGGTAAGTTGTAGCTGGACCAGCAGGTGATGCGTGACTGACGGTATGCAGCATCCCTGTTGCTGCTGGTTCATTCCCCCTGGCATTGATCCTCAGGTTGTGCATATATCAGTCAAGTGAATGCTTAGGAACCACACGGACCATTGCCAATGTGTTTAGTGTAACAGTTCAAAACCTTAAATATATTTAAGAAGATTTTTTAAATAACACAAAGGCAAAGCATCATTTTAAAATTTTTAAACTGGATTTATTTGCAATTGCAATAATATGCAATTAACAAATGACTAATAATTATGTCGTGTGGCAGATCTTTGGAAGATACTTTGTGGTGTTGAAACCTGAATAATTACCAGCTTGTTTCCCTGAAGAAGTTAAAAGAATGAAGTACTCCCGTGGATTTTCACTAAACTTCGTTTTACTATTAATCACAATTTTTGACTTCAAAAGGACTGCCAGTCAAGCTACTACTGCAACAGGCAAGTTTGATTGTGTTAATTATAATAACAGCCCTGAGTCTTCTTAAATGATCAGGAAATGGACATAGTTGTTATGGTAATTAGAACATTAAAATTTTATGATACGTGTGACAACAAAGCCTTGATATAATTTCCTTCAAAATAGCTATCTCATTTATTACCACTAATCATAATTACTATGCGCAATTATAGGTTTTGGTCCTGCAAATCATCTATGTATATAATAAACTAATAATGTATTTTTTCTCTTTTTTTTTGTTCGTTGAATATCAATTGTTTGGGCATTTCTTTTCCACATTAAGTACTCACGTTGGCATGTTGTGTTTACCATGTAGAGGAAAGGAAGGAGAACTGGGCCCTTTTTTCACATTTCAACTTTTGCTGATTCCAATAATTGAAGTATATACACTGTTGTTTCTAAATTATATACCAAAACCATTCCTCTAATAATTTCTGGAATCTTTTTAAAGGTTGTCTCGACCATTTTTTGTTTAAAGAGAAATTATATTTCAGAAAAAAAGTGGCTCAGTTCAGTACCAAGGAAAACTGAAATAAACTGAAAATTGGAACAATGATGTTTTTGAAAGACAGAACAGAGCTTTTTGTATGAAAATTAGGCCCACAAATAGCCCCATAAATCATAACAAAAAAGATTTGCATTCATTTCAATCCAAAATTTCATATGCAGGGTGGATACAGCTTTTTCTGTTTCCATCCAAAAATGTTTGGTTTTAAAATCACCCAAGATATTGTTTGGTCTAGATGTTACTTGAAATGTCTAAAATTCTGAAGCTAACCTTCAATTTAAGAAGAATTGTCTGTTTCAGACAAATAATTGTTTCACTGGTGTCCCCTCAATCGTTTGTTTAAAATCAGCCAAGATAATGATTGGCTTTAGACAATGATTGTATAAATAAAACAATGATTGGAGTCATGACAAACAGTATTATGGTTGAATTTAAACAATCCAAGAAGTGGGCATCAGCGAAACAATTATTTGTCTGAAACAAACTTTTTAGAATGTTTTCCCCAAGGGATTATCGATGCAACATTAATATCGGCGAAAAACAGCTTAATTGCATACAAAATTATTGTTACATTGTATGAGACTATATGTGTGTATATTTGATGTGATATTTTCTCATTTTTGTAACAGGATGGCATTCAGCTCTAGATGCCACTGGTTGTTTAGATGACTTTTGGTACGATTCAAAAATCCAAGCCTGTGTTTATGTATCAACAACAAACCATCAATATGCCCAAGCACAGGATCAATGTGAGCGCATGACTTTTGGATTCGGAAGTCTGTTGCTTCCCAAAAATGTTCAGATAGGAAAGGCTGTTAAGGACAACAGTGCTAAATATCCGTAAGTATGAAAGACGTGTTCAGTGTCCTACAGGGACAATGACCAATCAAAAATATCTCTTCTTTGTTTTGATCGTTTGTAAAATTGTTACATTATGCAATTATACAATAGTTACATCTGAGACATGAAGAACTATGAAGATATGTACACCTGTAAATGTCAATGTACAATGAGGCTGATGGACTGAGTTGACAATTTAGCAAATGAGACAGCTAGCGGTTTACGTTTCTGAAGGTTTAGAACAACATTCCTTTGGTATGAGGTTTTTAAACAAGTGGTACAGTATGTCTGAACTCACTGAAAATTAGCAATATAATTTTAAATCTGCATTAATTAGGGATACAGAATATTGGATTGGGATGGAGACTGTCAATAACAACCTGAAATGGCTGGATGGTACAGATGTTGACAATGTCAACTGGGATGGAGGCCAACCTTCAGCAAGTGAATGCACTGTTCTGAAGGATGAAAAATGGAAAGCCAAGGCCTGTTCTGATTCAAAGCCATTCATTTGCCAGCATCACAGTAAGTTTGTGTCAAACCTATGTATCTAGCTATGTATGTATGTATGTATGTATGTATGTATGTATGTGTGTATGTACAGGGTGCGGCCTAAAAACTTGCACCAGGCATCTCCTCTTTCGAGATAGCTCTAGGTTACTCAAATGCTTATGAGGTCTTTTTAAGTTTTGCCACATTTAGTCAGGTGTATAAGCAATTGGTCATTGTGATATTTTTGATCTTATAATGACAGACAATATCAGTGTCTGAATTATTGAGAGGGTGCATGCTGCAGGGCATGTTCTGAGTGACACATATCACATAATTCAAATTTCTGCCTGTTTGCATGGTGTCTGTAGTTGCAGAAAAGTTTACAAATTAGAGATTTCCTAGTTACTACACCTCTGAGGCCACAGAAAATATGATATTTGCACAGAATCCTCCTTCAATGTTTTTTGTATGTTCATATATATATTATGGTATTAGATGATGAGAAGGTTGGTTCCACTTTTGATCCAGCAAGGTCATAAAATTAAAACCGAGAAATATAATGGCATTTCAGAGGGACTATTTGAATCTTCAATTAATCTGGAAGTAATAACAGGATTTTCAGGAGGATGGACCAGTTAATTTGACAGAAAAGACATAAAATTGACCTTAACCCAAAATGGCACTTTCTGCCTCAAAGGTGTCAATGCTCTACCTTCTTATTAAAAATGAATCTATTTGCCCTATTTTTAGTGGCAAAGGTAAAGAAAGTTGTGTCTAACCCATTTGTATGATCAGCAACTTAATCTAATGCTTGTATTGCAAAGGTCAAGGTGAAAATGACCTGAAGGTGTGATAAGTGTGCATGTGCTATATTTAGATCCATATTATCTATAATTATTGAGGAAACAAGAAAATATATTCATAAAGATAATTTAGGACAATTACTACTTTCGTGTGTATGATTGCAGCCACATACGATCTCTGTCAATTGAGATAATAACAAAAGAGGTAGCAGTAGCTGCTGGTGCAAGTTTTTAGGCCGCACCCTGTATGTATGTAAGGATGTATGTATGTATGTATGTATGTATTAGGGTGCATCGTCCACCCCATGATTTAAAAAAAATGACTTTTTCATTCTGTCCCCAAGTTAATTTTTTGTTCCTTTTACCAACAAAGACAGCCATGCAAAATTTCACAAAGATTGGACAGGTCCTATGTGGTCCCCCAAGGCAGTGAAGTTTCGTATATATCAATTACGTATGCACAGTGGCCAGTGAAACACCAAGAAACAATTTATTTGTGTTTTAAACACCATACACCAGCAGGTTTGAATGGCTTTATGCCGACTTTGCATCTGCGTAACACCAAATGACATATTTGGCAAATATGAGAAATATTGCGGAATACAAAATGTCCAAAAATCTTACATTGTAAGTATAATCTATAGCTGAATTTTTAGTTTCTGACTATGGATAACATGCTTATCATATGAGGTTCAAATACATGAATATTGAACAACACTCACTTATCAAGTACTATCATACTAAACTTATACAATAACATGATTGAGCAAAACTAATGTCCTTGAGTGAAAATTTCACACTAAGAATAAGAATGCAAGTACTTGGACCTCTATCCTAATTCAGAACCAAGTTCTGACAAAATAATAGTCTTGTAGGAAACATTCGGCAGATTCATTCACCAGTAAACAAATTATTTGTGGCAAATGAAAGAAATACCATGAAACTGGATAATGAGATGGGCAAGAGTGGTGGAGAAATGTCAGATGAGAAGACTGGTTTGCCAAATCGTGACCCCATTCTCATACTTGGTGTCGGGTTTAAAGAGTCAGCATTTGCTTTCTTCTTACAAAGTTGCATTTTGCCACTGAAAAGTGCTAATGGCACAATTTCACAATTCAGATATCATAAATGACGCTAGTAAGGCTGTGTACCTCATTAAGGTTTTTCCAGTTGGAGGTCATTAGCTGGAGCACCAGCAAGAATGAATTAGTGTTACAATATTGTACAAATAGGTGTTTTGCTGCCTTGATGTTACACTGCTTGGGTGGGAGGGGGGGGGGGGGGGGGTTCCTTGTTGATTTCAGATTCCAATAAGCTTATCTTGATTGAGTGCAGAAGTTTGACCATCTGGCCCTATATAATGTTTTAAATTCACAATTTCTGGCTAACCTTGTAAAATGTATCATGGTCATGTTCTAGACAACATCCAGAATTACAGACTCTAGATAGTCATCTTTGTCTGTCTCTGCTATCTCCAATGCTCTCTTAATTCTTCAATCATGTACTGCACTTCAGAATTGTACACAGAAGGGTGTAACTTTGATAAGGTGTTAATACTTCTTGCTGACAAATCTTCAAACACCTTCCTTAATTTGGTGAATAGTATTCTTGTTCCTTTGACATTTAAAGTTTTAAATATGTTTAAAAGCTGATCAATAAGTTTTCTTCAGCTTTTCTACAATTACTGGATATGAGCAGCATTGCACAAGAATATCATGAGATTTAGCAATATCATCAATCAGATTTATGATATTTTAACTAAGCTTTCTCTCTGCGATCATGTGTATTTTTTGGCCTTGTGGCATAAGTCTGAAACTTGCTCCAAACAAGTTTAGTTAATTCCCATCTAGTTCTGTTAACAGAGGACCCATCTGGAATGTACCACGGTACACACTGCAGAACTTGAAAGATGTCTGCAGACAAGATACTTTTATGACAGTTTCTTCTTCTGTAATTCCTGAATCAAGGCCAAATATTTCTTTGAATTGTCTTGCTTAGGCTTGCTTTGATTATCTATAGGATTCACATTCCATATTCTATTATTATGCTACATTCAGTCTGATAATTATTTTCATTGATTTTATTGCATCAGCCATATAAACATTTATTGTTGCAGTATTCCAGTGTCCACCTGACTTCCTCTATGATTCGCAGTCCGAAAGTTGTTTTTTCGCATCTGGAAAACTTAAAAGTACACTTCGACCTGCAGCAGAAACCAATTGCAAGCAACTTGGATACGGAAAGGCTCATCTTGCCTATGTTAAAAATCAGAATGTTTTAGACTTTGTGATGGGCACCGTTTACAAACACAAACATGGGTGTGTGTTGTACTCCTTACATATATATACAAAGAAATGTTTCATGAAAACTGAATTATAACCAATTTCTAAGCATACAATTGAAATTGTCTATTTTGTAACTAGATAGTATTTATGTGGTAATATAATGAATAGACATAGTAATATTAATTAGTTATCACTGCAGTTATGACTCGATGACATAAAATGAAAAGTAGTATTTTTTTATGATGATGTTAAGTTCATCTCACAATCTACGATACGTAAATGGCATACAGTGGGATGGGGAAAGAGTTTCTGCACACCTATTAGATGAGCGGATTTTGATGTATAAATTCTTGTCTAGCTATGACAAAGTCAATTGACGTTTTGCCAATTCGACGGCAGCGTAGTTACTAAAAATTTAATACAATTAGGAGGATACAAGATGTGTCTGACGCACAGAAACATATTTCCACCACTGTACAGTAACAAAACAAGATGGAAAATCACTGTAAACTCGTTTGTCATTGTTTTTGTTTCACCACGTCAGATTTGACCATTTCTGGATTGGCATGGACCCTTTGGCCTCCAGCACTACCGAGTTCATGTGGCTAGACGATACCGTAGCCACGTGGGCAAATTGGGAAAGACCATTTGAATCTGGTGACGAATACATCAAGATGAAACACGATAAAGGGTTTTCAGGAGATGACGATACAAAGGACCTGCCCTACCTCTGTCAATTTACACCAGGTAAAATTTGAGTTGTTAAAAGTTGCTTAAAATTAGTTTCTCGCAAATGGATCCAAAACGAAGTTATTCTCCTTTGAATGGAAAAAAGGAAATGCGATCATACAAGCACGCTTTTAAGGTATATTGAAAATCCAGTTAGGATGAGATGATTTTTTTTTCCTTCTCTTTAAGCCTTATCTGCATTTAATGAAACCCCTGCAGTTATGACAAACAGATTTGACAGTACCAAATAGTTCATTATAAGTACGTCCAACTGAATTTCTTAAAAGTCATGTCAAAAGCGAAATTTCTTTCTGGTCCTTGAATAATTAAATATTGGTTAAAACAATTATGGAAAATCATGAGATTTTCAAAGTGGTTACTAAACTAATATAAGGGGAGCTTAGGCTATTGCACTGTGCACAATTGGTGTAAGAATAATCTTCTCATGCTATGAAGATGGCAATTGGGTTTTCCAGAATGGGAATAATTTCTATCCACCCAACTTGATTTATCATTTATTTCCTTTTTTAATGAATACGAATGAAAACTTTTAAGTTACCCATGAACAAATGCAATTTTTATATGAGCAGTGCTCATAGTAGGGAAAGTGGTGTGCTTATGCAAGGAGCTATTTTATAAAACGATTTCTTTTTGATTAAAAAACGAATTAATAAAATTCATTATACCTCTTAGATTCTAAATGTTGATCAGCTTCTTCCTTAAAGGGGCGTTCACACTGTCACGGATATGACCTACCTATGGCCACGTATGAAATTTTTTTTATACTCTTGCTCATCCTTGGCCATACATGATTCACTCGCCGAGCATCTCAAGATACTCTTGCTAATCCCTTGTCCACTCAAGAACATACTTGGAGAGGGCAAACATTTTTAAACATGTTGAAAACTTTGGTGGACGTTCTACAATTGAATTGTTTATATTAGTTACATAATTCGCTTGGGGGTCAGTCGTCGAGCGTTCTATGTACGTCCGTGGCCATCCTTGTCCATCCTTGAAAATACTTGACCGTGAACCACTCGCACGAGTGATCTATGAGCGATCTACGTATGCATGAAGGATGCCTGGTGACAGACGTTCGGCGAGCGTTTGACGGACGTTTGCCGAGCAATCTATGTCTGCCTCAATTATGCTTGTCAAAAGAATTTATACGTGATTAACAGAGCAACGAGTGAGCAAGTATGTTCCATTTTTCACGTCCGTGGTCATACGTAGAACTTATACGTGATAGTGTAAACGCCCCGTAAAGTACCCATGATAGGAACGTTCCCCCTGTGTCAAAAAACTATAGGCATATGCTATGAGAATTCACTCTTTTATCCCTTATTGTCAAGTTTATCCTCATTTACATTTTATTCATATATACTTCACAGAAAATAGGCCCCAGATTAAATGGCTTGATGTTAAGTAATTGAAACTAAAGCCCAAGATGAAATAGTCTAATTTAAAAAAAAAATTAATAGGCCCTAAATGAAATATAATTGAAACTAAGGGACCCAGATGAAATAACTTGATGTTAAAATAGGCCACAGATAACATAGCTTGATGTTAAATGGTTGACAAAATTTTGAAATGCCTCCCACTAAAAGGAAATCAATGACAGTTAACAGGGAAGCTGAGTAACATGCGGGGTTAGTTACAGGAGTATGTCCCAACATATAGCACAAACATTAAAGATGAGTATTTAATAGATCTACTGATGGGGACAAACCTTGCTCATAGTCATACGAAAACTTAAATTCTTCCAAATATATGGAACATTAGTGTCTCATTTAGTGTCTTGGTCAGAATTGGTAATGAATCTACCTTTTTGTTTTGATTTGTAGGAAATTGTCCACCATTTTATTCAACAACCACTTCATATTTTCATGTTTCTATTTGTATGTAGATCTCAGAGAAAACATAGCATCTATGTGGAAAGGGACATCCTGTGACAGTGCTAAAGGTCTTCACTGCTTGAACATGATAGATGGAGATATTACCAAAGGAATGAAAATCACAAATGGAAATGAAGTCAAGCTGACTACATATTTTGATCAAGTGTATGTCATCTCAAAACTGCTTTTTTTGAGAACATCAGAAATCAGGGACCAGGCCATTAAAGTAACACTGGAAGATCATTCTGGGGCTAAACCTGTTGACCAAAAGGTTGGTAATAGAATGAAAGTTTGAATTTCACTTAATATTTGCAGAAGTATACCTATTCTTCATGTGTTGTAAACTAACTGGTCTCCAGAGGGAGATGATATAGCATAAGACCTTAGAAATATTTATTTAAATCTTTTAAAATAGTTTCACATCTGTGCCAGATATTGTATTCTCAGTTGAAGGAAATTTTTTTTTTTCTTACTCAGAACATTGCTGCCATTCCTACTCCAGGCCGATCACTAGATTTATGGGACGAGGTGACCTTTACACCGGTCAAAACGGAGAAAACTGTCCTCAAAGTTAAACTGTCAAATTCAATGTCCAGTTGGGGTCTTCTCGAAGTCAAAATCATGGGTTACAAAGGTAACAACGTCCTTGTCCAACTGTTTTCTCTTTGCTCACTTTTTTTCCAGATTATAAAATATTACAAGCTTATGATAATATAGATTGAACTGCAACCATTAATTACAGTGCGAAGCAGAAAATTATTAGAGACACGGTCTAAAAAATTTCATATAGTTTTTTTTCTATTAGATTTTTTTAACAGACGTATTTCTATGAATTTTAATGAAATGCCATGATCTGATTTTTCACAGAGAATGAACCCATAAACTGCGAGAGATTGCAGCGACTCGGTTACGGAACAGGGATTTATAGGCTTGATATCGATGGCACTAATGGACCATTGAAGCCTTTCCCTGCTGAATGTGACATGTCCAACTCTGACACCGAACTCTTTTCACCCAAGGTGGATGGAAAAGTTTCTGAAATATCCGTCAGCTGTAGTTCTGGTTGTTCCACTCCGATTGAAAAGCAGATTGTGCAATTCTTATCACATTCTAACTTTGGAATGGGCATTTTGAAAGGTGTCATAGAGCAATCGAGACATTGCTCACAAACTCTTGAAATGTCGAATTGCAACAACGTTGGGATTGCGTCATCAATGGGGACTTCAATGTCCTTCTGGAGCACAGCAGATGACATACCTATGAAGTACTGGCCAGGTGGTAAAACTGAAGGTGGCTGTGCTTGTAACGTGAATAGCTCATGCATCCCAAGTGGTATGTTAAATCGCCGTTTTCCAAAATTTACAGAGAACTTACTGTATATAGTGCAAAAGTGTAGAGTATATGTACGATTCATATGTTCGGTAATTTTGCTACGTTAGACAACAGATTACCATTCATTAAAGCAGATCTCATAGACTACAGATGACGTCATGTGAATCCTGGTCTCCCATTGGCTGAGGGACTGCCTTAACCAAAAGGATTCATTGATTCACGTGATGTCATCTGGAGTTGAACCAAGACTGCTGTAAAGTTACAGTTGTTTGGTTAAAATTAACATGTGAAACTAGCGTAAATATAAACCAAATACGTAAAGTATATAATAGACAAGTTGTGATGATAGAACCTGACATAATCTTCATTAAATAGGTAAATCGACTTTTAATTTACTCTTAAGAAATGCACACTGTGGTACCCTTTAAATGTAAATGTACTGAGTACAGTAACCAGAAAGCTTTGAATAACAAACTCATTTTATATAGGAAAGATCTGCAATTGCAATGAAGAAAACATTGGCACTGACAGTGGCACTTACTTGGGACATTGGAGTTTACCAGCTTCTAAGATCACCCTGATCTCTAGTAAAACTTCATATTCAACAAAGCTCAAGGCTTTACCTCTGGCATGCGAAAATGAAAGTAAGTTTCTCATCATGCATTTATTTTTTATTTTTTTGTGTTTGAAATTTGCAAAGAATATGTGTTGTGATCATATAATGCGTTATTGGACGGATATAACCTAAACTAAATCAATCTACTTAATAAATACATTGATCAGTGAAATTACAGATTCCAGATGAATCTGGAGTCTTTCTAAACTCCTTCAAGAGTCATGCTTTGTTTTAGCCATTTCATGTCAATAAATAAAGTAAAATCCTTTATGAGGCATTTGGAGAGAAAATCGACCCAAGGGGTGGAATGTGACATCTATTCATATATTGTGGAATTAATGTATTTGGTAAAATAACATTGCTCATAAAATTGTTTTAAAAGTTCCTATGGAAACCGGGTTTATCATATTTGCCTTCTGGAGCTTATAAAAACACCAAAAAATATTGAGAAACATCGAGCAAATTGTTGGCTATTGAACTAATATATAAGATGCTATTAAAAAAATAACCAGCCATGGTTTTCATATCAATAGTCATCTTTTCATTTGACCGTCTCAGAACGTTTTCTGCCATCCTGTGTTTGTTGGGCCATGTGCACAATATGTGAAGGTCCGAAAACTAGACAATTTTCAAAGTTGAATTTTCTTATGGAGAAGCTTACCTGAACAAACCATTGCAACAGTTTCACAATACCTTGAACAATGCATTCAACAAAGATCATGGTGCTCATCATGTGTAACTCCTAGAATACAAATATACCAAGCCCAATATCTGTACTATCTGCCTGCATACAATATATGGTGTCTTTGGAGTAGACAATATTTTCCGAATGAAGTGGCGAAAATAAGTAAATCCCACTATTTTGCGTATAATTACATCGCCAAAATTGTCACACCACGGCTACAGTTCTGCATTACAATCTATGCACAGAGACAGTTTTAAAATCAGATGAAAAATGACCAGGTCATCACACAGGCATTTGCCAAATATGTCATTGCTCAATGATGACAGCACTTATACTTTAACTAACACCAAGGCTACTGACTGCCTGAATTGGCTTCTCATCAGCAATGTCATTTGCAACAGCCAATCAGAATGTAGCTGAATACATTAGGAAATGCCCTGAGCTTGATGGCAATTATTTTGCTAGTTTACCAGTTAGACTTAAATACAAACAAATTTGCCTAATAGCCTATAGGCTGGTTTATGACATTGAATGTCTAACACTTTAAACATGAAATTGCATATCAATTAGTTTTGTTTGCATTGAGTCTTAAACAAAGATTGCTCAGTTAGGTCACTCAATTGGCTTAAAGCTGACAGCCCACAGTGCTTGGGAGATATTGGCCAATCAGGAGCACCATCATGTGTGTAGATGGTGACATATGCAAATTAGCTGCCATTAGAGATGAGAACTGAACATTCCCAGCGTACAGGCAAGGAATTCCCCAAAAATAAGTGGTAAATAACCATAAATAAATTAAGTTATCACTAAGAATGAGAAGGAAAATTATTTTTGTGTATAATATTGCCATTTTTGAAGTGAAATATGATGTTTTTGACAAAAACTGGCCCCATTGTTGAAGGCAGTTACACAGGGGGAGTAATAGCTGTTCTTGACAAAGTCAGTAGCGTGGTGGTGGTGGATTAGGGCTTTACATCCTGTATTTATGCACCTGATGGGCTAATTAGGACAGGTAGGGACCATGGCAATGAGACGAAGGATGAAACAGCCATCCAACATAGGCTCGACCAGGAATTGACCCTGGGACCCAGCGGTTGGAAGCCCAGCGTGCTACCACTGAGCTAGGCCCCCACCCTGACAAAGTCAGTAGCCTTGGTCTTATGATGGCAAACACCTGTGGTTATCATTTATATTTGCTTAAAAAAAGTTCAATGGCACATAGCAATCTAGCCTACCTCCTGCAAGACGCTCAAGACAGTGTAGCCATTCAAACATTTATGGCTCTAGAGTATTTATTTCATGAGAGCACCATGATTTTATTACACACTTCTTGTTTTGTATAGCCTCAATACTTTTCTTGGTTGAAACAACCAATCTAGATTTGTATGCTGAACAACCTTATGCCACATTGGTAAATTTTGTATTCAATGAAACTTAAAAGTACATACTGCAATGCAAATATTGGTTGAAAACGTAAACATATTGTTGGAATCTTTCTTGTACTGGTCGGAGGATGAACCAAACAAGTGGTTGCTTTCAACTAAGTCACTTTGGTAATTGTAATTAATACATTGATTAAAAACAACCAACTATCTGGCACTGTGTTGATTGGTGATGTTACACTTGGTGCAATGCTGTTGTAAGCCCTTTTCACACTTAGCCGGTTTTGCGGTAGTGAACCCGTAGTATTACATAACGGTGACGTAAGCGCTTCCCAACTCCAACCCGACGGCTACCCGTGGATACCCGTCGAGTCACTCGTGGGACCCGGGGCCAACCCGGGAGTTTCGGAGCCGGTAGCCGGGTATGCCATGCTTGCATGGCTCATCTGTGGCAAACTCCCGGTGTCCAAAAAGTCGGCGGATTACCCGTGGAAGCCGGCGGGTAACCCTTGGGAGCCGGCGGGTTACCCGTGAGAGCCGGCGGGTTATCCGTGCCTAGTAGGAGTAACTCGACAGCTTCCAGGAGTAATCCGCCGAGTTGTAGGAGTAACCCGCCGACTGCTACCAGCGTCAGCGTTGGCAGGGAGAAGGGTTGTATATACTTTTTCGTCAAATAAAAACTGAATTGTAGTGTAGTTCATACTACAATTCAGTCTTTATTTGACGAAAATCGGACTAATATTATGGGAGCAGCAGCCTTTTAAAGTATATACAACCCCCCTCACTGCCTACGCTAATGCTGACGCTGGTAGCAGTCGGCGAGTCACCCGTGGAACTCGGCAGATTACTCCTACTACCCGTCGGCTTACTCCTAGGACCTGTAGAACCCGCCAAGTGACCCGTTGAACCCGCCAAGTGACCCGTAGAACCCGCCGAGTGACCCGTAGAACCTGCCGAGTCACCCACCGAGTCACCCGTAGAACCCGCCGTGTCACCCGTAGAACCCGCCGAGTCACCCGTAGAACCCTTTTTGCCGCCAGAATCTGTCGCCAACCCGGCGAAAAAAGCTGTTGCATAACCGTTATGTAATACTACGGGTTCACTACGGCAAAACCGGCTAAGTGTGAAAGGGGCTGTAACAAGATGTCCATGAGTGTGTTATAGGATAACCTAGCTACAAGTCCCCTTTCCACAGGACAGGGTTACATGTCCTAGATGAAAAAATATGGAATTTTGGCTTGTGTGGGAACTAGCCTTTTAATAAACGCCTGCTCTAGGTTTACACATACCTTTTTTCTATTGTATCGCGATCAGATATGGTTGATTTCTTCCAACTATCATCGATTTCTGCACTATTTTTGAACTCAGTGCTAGTGGTCTGAAACTTAAAGTCAACTTATATGAGCATCTGCCAGAGGTAGATGAAATGACAAGGCTTGGAGTCTGCACTGTCACACATTTGAGCCATATGCAGGGTCTCTTACGTTCCTTAGCATAGCCATTTAGTACAACCATCTCCAATTTAAAAACTTGTGTGATCGACATCCAACTTAGATGAAGCGCCAAAGAGTTCCTGGGCCGGGATTCAAACCCAGGACCTTCATGCAGAGGAGCTGGCCAGTGAGCTAACTGGCAGATGCCTTAACCACTAGGCCACCCAGCTGCTGTCATCTCCCCACAAAGGTTGAGTTAACTTCAGTCAGGTAATGGAGTGAGGATTTCAAAATGTTGTCATAATACAATAAATTCATGCAAGGATACTTACTTTCTGCAAATCAACGAATGACCTAAAGCTTCCAATGACAGAAGGCTTCCATATTCTGCCTTTCAGATATGCAACAGATAAATTGTTGTCTTTGAGATGTTCCCTAAAAATAATGACATTTTATAACATCCTTCAATGCAAACTTATTACATTAATCTCACCTTCATCTGACACATCAGACCACTTGAGAAACATGTTAGTTTGTTAGATGACTGGTATGTGCTAATAAGATTTAAAACAGATATCTAACAAACACCTTGGTTAAATAAAAAACAAGTTTCTTTGTACCTGATTCAAACAACAGCATTGGTAGTTTCTGACCAATTTAGAATGATTGGATGAAATATAGCTCAACCAACTGGAATGATTGAATTTTCAACCAATCTGTTTTTAGAGTGTAGCAATAGAAAGAAGAGATATTATCTCACCGGTGATTAGAGTGTATGGGAGAGCATCTGGATGAGAAATATTCAGCTATAAAGTTGACCATTTTTGGATTAATTCGAACAATGGTAAAAGATAGGACTTGAATAAACAGCCCAACTATTTTAAACGTGGCTACAAATCCCTTGCTTTTGAGCCACAATATTTTAGGAATAGTGTTTGGTACCATAACACAACATATATTATGATAATTTAATCGAAATCCATGATCTACCATATTCCAAATATTTTCTCTGCAAAATCCTCTTATCTTACAAGTGTAGTCCCAACAATTTGTAGTATTTATGTTGGTATTTATAAATTTCATTCAGTTTCTAGCCTAATAGGCTATTTTCCATATTTGGAGTTTTTATGATTCAGATCAAGATTCAAGAGGTTCGTTTGACAATAAAGGTTAATGACCTTTGATCTGATCTATAAAAAAAAAATACCGCAGTGTTGGTGAATTGTTTTATTGGTGGCTATTTCATTGTTTCCTTCATTCCATTTCAGAGAGTCGATGTGAATCAATTAGTCCAACCCAAAGATACCAGTGTGGCAAGAATTCAATTACAAAGGAAAATTGTGAAGCAGCAGGGTGTTGCTATGATTCAGCTGTAGCCAGTACTAAATGTTTCATGAGATATCCAGGTAAATTTCATTTAACATAGGTAAAGAATCGGAAAGCATATATTGTGGAATTATTTTGGATTGTGCAGTCCTATATTATGGCGCTCATCTGTGGATCTTGTTGTCAAGTATGATGTTGCTGTCAAAATGGAAGGTTCACAATGTTGCGACAATGTATGCAATATTCATTTAGACTTTTATTATGTTTTTGCACCCCATAGATACAGTAAATATGTTTGTATATTTATAGCTCTGAGAAAGGATGACTTTAAATGAGATTGTTCTTTTGTCCAAAAATACCAAATTACTGCTAAGAAGCATGCTTGCTAGTTCCTTCCTCTATAAACGCTTTCATTTGAGATTCTGAATTCAGATTAGATCTATTGATAAGTGAAGCTGGCTAATGAACTTCATCGTGCTTTATACCAATTCATTACACCATGAAATATCAATTTTTCTATCACATAATTGGTACATCGACAGCACAAACATGATGGTCCCCACGTTGGATGTTTATGCCGTCAATGTATTGTGTGACAGTAAAGATTGATATTTCATGGCGTAATGAATTGGTATAAAGCACCATGGAGTCCATTAGCCAGCTTCATTTATTGCAGCATTTGCTTTAATAAAGTTTTTTTTTCTGTTTTAAATTAAGGGGTAATACCTAGAGATTGCGAAGTCCTTCGAAAACGAGGTTATACAACTGGGACATATTTGATCGATGTCGATGGACCTGGAGACACTTCACCCATCCAAGTAAAATGCTCAATGACATCAGTGCCAGCCTCTGCATCCATTGTTGTGAGGACCACTTTCCCACAGCCAATGTCCAAGTGTAGCACACCTGGCTGCAATGTTCTTGACATAACCTATGTTCAAGCAACATTGAAGCAGATGAAGGCTTTGGCGGCTGCATCTGAGCGCTGTACCCAGATGTTGGGAGTTGCTTGCATCGATGCGCCGTTGTTTAAGGAGGATACCAAAACAATCATGACTTGGTGGGAAGACGTCAATGGAGTTGAGGTGCCATACTGGACAGGCAACGACACACACCGCTGTCTTTGCGGCATGTATGAGAGCTGCATCACCTCAAGTAAGGATTTTTTTAATTAGTGACTTAAGTCTATATCAAAGAAAACCACCTTCACAAATCAAGTTGGCTTTCTGGTGCCAGTTCCCATGGAGAAATTTGCCGGCGGGAAAATGTGAAGAAAGGTAGACACACTGTTTTTGCAATATTGATAACCGGTGGCCTCAGAACTAAATTAATATTTAAATTCTTTAAAGACAACCAGTTACTTGAAAATGATGAGGGTGAAATGAGTGAGATGATGACTTGGAAATATCTTAAAATATTAATAAATAGACTTTCACAATGATGATAATGATAAGTACTGCTTTATTTCAGTGTAGAATAAAATGGAAAAACATAATAGAGATAGTGATAAACTCCATTTGACTAGGATCTGAATTAGTATATAATATTATTGTCGTATTAGTGACAATACTTATGATTTAGTAAGTGGAGGCAGAATTGGTTGTACCAAAAACCGGTGGATTTAAAAAAGAAAATTAAAAAAATTGGTTATACATTGTCGAATTTAATTTTTACATGAATCCATAGGACACATCTTGTTTTTTATTTTTATTTACTATAAATACTGGTTTTTTAAATGACCAATAGAATTTTTAGTTACGCTGTATAAGTCAGAATTATCCATGCAGTGATGTATCATTGTAGGTTAGATGAGCCACAAGTAAAACTCCATTTGAAAGTTTATTATAGTTTTTAAGTTTTGTGACACTACCGGTTTTTTGTTTGTTTTTTTTTTCAAATACAAAAGTTGGTATTTACAATAATAATTTTTTTAAAGATACCTCAACTGGTATGAAATAGGGAAAATGCCAAAACCAATTTTGGTTTTCTGGCCAGGAATACTTTCTCTAGTGTACCTGTCATCAAAGAGTCTTCAGGACGTGTTTTTTTTTTTATTTAAGCAGGATCAATTTACAATTTTGTGTTCAGTTCAATTTTGTTGAACAACATTGTTGCCCGCAGGCAATGTGTTGCTTACCAGAAAAGGGCAGTGATTAATAACTGACACAAAAAGTACTTTAATGTTTTTAGTAATACTGAATGTTCGGTATCTCTAAGATATATTGTATTTTTTCTTATGACAATGTAATCTAAACACTTTTCTTTTTAAAGATTGTCTTTATGAGATTTACGAATGTTCTTTAGATTTGATAAATGCAGAATGTTTTGAGTTTATTGTCTTCTACAGTTGCTGTAATTTTATCCGTTTTCTTAGTGAAAAAGAAAAGTCTTTATTTATAAGATTGAAAAATTTTTCCAGATGTTACCTGCAACTGTGATGCTGCATTGACTGAGATGGTCACTGACACTGGGGTCATAACTGACAAATCAAAACTGCCAGTAACCAGAATCAGAACTTCAGGAATGATGACTGTGCCTTTTGTAGGTTCCCTGACTTGCCAGCCTTGTAAGTTGTTACTGTGGAATTTCTACAATTTATATATGAGCCTTATAAGTAAGATTCAATTAAATCACCATGGTCACAAAGTGAGTGTATATGTAATTGGATGTAATTGAAAGCCAGCTATAAGTTGTTGTCAGTTAGGGGAAAGTAAGGAGAACTGGGCCACCCCCTCTGTAGCTAAAATAAATATTGATATTACCCTGAAATTGGGTCACATTACTCCTAGGTGATCATAAGTGCATGTCTGAAAGCAATAAACCATTTAAAATATTTATTTGTCTGATAATAGGGAATTTTTGTTTTTGGTGTCAGTAAGTAAAATTTCAACTATGTATACTATTGTTCATTGAGGATAGATTAGAATAAAAATACTGCTCTAATCAGCACATAATCAGAGTACAACCTTTTTTACTGACATGTTGTTCTTGTCATGGTTGCCATTTCTTTCACGTAACAACTTTGGGGAGAACTGGGCCACCTCAGGTGGGAGAACTTGGCCCATGTGCTAGGCCTCCCTCTGTTATAAATAACAGTCAAAAATTTTCTTAAGGAAATTGTATACCACGTGGCATTAGAAATTATGCTAAAACACTATATTACTTTTAGAAAATGAAAGGAAAACCATAATCTATGTCACATCATAGTTGACTTATGGCTTACACTACAAGTTGGTTTTACCCATGCTTGCACTTTCAGAGTTCCATGTTTGTTTGTCCTACAAATCTATCATAGGATTATCATAGGATAGAAATTTGCGGATGCACAAGCTGCTCAGTTTGGGCTTCAGAGATTTATAGAAATTTTATTCAGAGATATATACAAATTGCATAAAATTGCAGCATTGAATTTAATGATGAAAAGCTCAGCATTTTGGTGTATGCAGGTGATATTGTTGTATTGGGAAAAACAGGAGTAGATTTGCCGAATATTCTAAATGTGGTGGGTAACTGGAGTAAGAAATTTAGGATTCGTTTTAGTGCCAAAAAGACTATGTGGTTCATTTCAGAAATCAATGTATTCCTTGAACAACATATAATTTCTGTATTGGATCTCAATCCATTAGCACAATTGATATAATATAAATACTTAGGAGTCCTTGTAAATGAGTTTATGGATTTTAAAAATATGGCAAACAGTCTTGCTGATGCAGGGAGAAGAGCCCTGGGCTCCATTGTAAATAAATATAACTTAAAAGGTCTAGGATACTCCACATACACAAAATTGTACATTACTTGTGTCTTTCCAATCTTGGACTATGCCTCTAATATTTGGTGCCTCCAGAAATACGCACATATTTAGGTTTGCATAATTTTGAATGGTGACTGGTTGGTCTGAAAGTCTTATTTGGAAAAGATCGCCAAAAATGAGAAATAATGTAATTACTAAAAGGGTTATCCTTTGGGACAAATGCCAAAATACAGTGGAATGGGCTGCTGAAATGAAAAACATATTTTCATAAATAGGGTAACAAAATTTGTATAATAGTAATGAAATGGTCACAGTAAAAAAACATGAAAAACAGTGTCAGAGATGGAATCAAGATCAAAGTTTCAAGCATTTTTTTTTTCGTAGGAAAAGAAGATCACTATTAGCCATATTAAGAATTGGAATTCTCCCTTTGGAAATTGAAACAGGAAGGTGGCGATCTGTGCCAGTTGATGAAAGAATTTTTAGTCTTTGTAAGGAACAAAAAGTCGAGGATGAGTTCCATTTCATGTTTGAGTGTAACTACTGTGAACATTATAGGATATAATGTTAAGCTACTGTAGAAAGACTATGTCATAATTTTACTGAGAAAAATATCAATGATAAATGGAAGACATTCTTTTCTGAACAGTTTGTTCACCAAACCAGTCAATATTTGGTAAACATATATGAGGCTCGACAAAACTATATATTTATAGATGTTAGACTGACTGCCAATATTCAAACAGGGGATCATATCATTTTAAGTCAATATTAATAAATCAATTATTTTATCTCCACATGTGATGTAAGCTTACAAATTCTATAAGCTTCATTCACATTTATTATCATAATTACATCCAGATTTCCTTATCTTATTTTATTTTATTTTGTTGTTCCCTTGTTTGTTATTGACAATATTAGCTATTTTTCTAACTTTTTGTAAATGGTCCCTAAAACAAACTCATATGACAAGGGTCACATACAAGCCCGTGTGGGCTGGGATGTTTTTGTAGTTGCTTTTTTTATTGTATTTATTTATTGAATATGTTTTACCTCTGGTGACTTAAAGTAAACAAATTTATACATACATCATGGCCGTAAGCAATAATGGAAATTTTATATAAAGCTCCAAATGGAGAAGTCCTGCATTTATTTTATGCCAATTTCATTTTTTTTAATTTTTTTTATGAGTAATACTGTATGTTTTTTCTTTTCTTGTTTCAGCCCCATGTAATTCAGTGGTGGAAATAGGTCCTGCAATTGCGGGCAATCCCTCTTTCAGTCAACAAACTGCACATGGTTCTGGCAAACTGTATATCTTTGAAGAACCATCTATTGATGTGACAGGAAAACTCAAAGCTTGGCATTTCATAACAAAAGAAAATGGTGAAGTGTGGCTGATAGTTTTGCAAAGATCTGGCAGCGATTACATCGTGAAGAAACAGTATCGGATGCCAAATTGTGTGGCAGGATTGAATCGTCTCATCGTTCCAGAGCCAGAAACAATGATTGTGGGCCCAGAAAATGTCATTGGTTTTTACTCAAGAACTTCAACAGGCGTGGAATTTGCATATGAAAGCAATCAAGGAAGAGCTGTTTATGAGGCGACTGTGAGTGACATCACTTTAGAGCAGAATATTGCAGGTCCCACCAAGTGGAGCAATGTTGCTACACCAGCCATAAGACTGGAGATAGACACAGGTGAGTTAATGACTCCACTCTAGGTAGTGAAATATAGTAGCCTGAGACAAAAGTATAAAATATACCTTTTCGTAGGGGGAGGGAGGGAGGGGGGTTCATGCAATTACACAAGGCACGTGTGGTTTTTCAAGGAACTTTCATTCAGAAATAGAATACTGTCCAACTAATTATTAGCAATTGTAACACAACAGAGGTTATGGAAGCCAAATTGCCATCAAGATGCAATAGATAATAGTTTGAGACAGAAAATGGTTGCAATATAAAAAAAATACTCATCAGGGCCCACTTGACCCACACATTGGGTTGATTAAGTAGCAACATAATAATTAAAATTTCTAATGTGCACAACATGTTTTTGCAGAGATCCAATGGAACTATGATTCAGAGACAAAGAAGTGTTACCATCCGCCAAAAACTTTCAATACTGTGAGTGATGCCGACCTCCACTGTGATAAATTTGGTGCCAGTCCAGTCAGCGTGAACAGCAAACAGGAAATGGAGAAGATTAACACAAACATGTATGACAGCATTTTTTATTTTTCACTTATTTTATATCGATGGAATACAAATTAACACAACCTGTCTTTTATATAGTGACAGAAGAATGTTTTAGCACAGCAGCTACAATGTCATTTCGTATCCTCCTAATCTTATTGAAATTGTAATGACTATGCTAGAGGACATCCATTGACCTTATAAAAACAATCCATTGACCATTTAAGGTAGACAAGAACGTAAAGTAGGATATTACTTTTACACGAAGATATTGCTCATTTAATGGATGTACATACAACAGGGCACTTTTTTTTAACCACTTCGTGATAGTGTGTAGGCTCATTAGTACTGACAATTTGTGTTGCACACTTCAGCTAATGAGCTCTGATAGGACCAGTTGAGATTTTTTTTCTGACTTGCAGATGAGGTTAAGCTCATGTTCTGGAATTAACCTATTATAATCTGATAAGCTGGCTACTGTCTTTACCACTGGACCACTGGCTACACATTAATTATTCATAGTACTTGATTCACCAATAAAAACTTTTAAATGAGCGTGATTGTTGACATTGAATTTAGCCTATACATAGAGTATCCGACTACTTGTAAATTTATATCATAAATAATTATGTCTATCTTGTATGCAGTGCCCGGCAGTCAAGCTGTGGCCTGAGTAATAGTGATATCCAGGGGCATATCTAAAACATTCGGAGTATAACTTCAGGAATGTTCTGGATCCACCAGACGTTCATTATTTAATCCCACAACTCATTTACGACTTTCCTTTCGAGCAGTGTACATTGCAGTAGGTGATATTATGTCCCTATGTAAATTTTAATTTAAATAACAAATACTCACTTATGGCTGATTTTTTAACTGTACAGCAATGACGCTAGTCTTGTGGCTGGCATCAAAAATACAGCTGATTACTATGCATGGATGGATATGTCTCCAATAACACACACCAAATTTTCAACAGGTAATGTTTTGCCATATTCAAGCTCTTTTTGTATAACGATTTGTCTCTCTTGAATCTATCTGTTTGTTGTATGCTACATACTAAAATAATTCGTTTTAATTATATGTCTCATAGTGAACGGGCGGCGTAGGGCAGTTGCTTGCAATGGTGAGAGTATTTTCTTGGACTGTCGGCCACAACATGTTATCCGGATCCTATGGGCAAATTATGGGCGCACATCAAGCACGATGTGTTTGCCTGCAAATAAAGTAAGTTTATCATAACTCAAATCTAAGTTAGAGAAATTACATATTCCCATCACAGTTTTACCATCAAGGTGATATAATGTAATAATTGTGTAAAATTTGTCTTTTATATAGTTTGAAAAAACAGTCTGTGCTAGTGAAACTGCGTTATTGACAGTGTCTGATACCTGTCATGGAAAACAGAACTGCAGCCTCACTGCCATAGCAGGATCATTCACTACTTCTTGTGCTTCTGCCACAGACTACTTGGAAATACACTACGATTGTCTCAATGGTATCACAATTTTTATGATTTATTTACTTCTGTTTTCACACTTAATTTCATATTAATTATATACTAACAGGCAGAGACAGAGAATAATTAAACTGATTAGAGATGTTACTAAAAGACAATCTCTGCAATGCTCCAGAAAACTGGTTTACAATATTGTAATAAATGGACTGCAACTAGGACAAATCTCTTGATACAATACCATAATGAATCAAATTGCCGGCCGCAACAACGTGAAAAAGAGAACTGTTTAATACTTTTTGCTTTAACACTAATTATAACATTCTTATACATTATAGAAGGTAACTCTTGTATTTGACTTTGCTATTTTCTGTACAGTCACCGCCTGCCCCAGTGGTTTTGAAGATTACTCGCAAGGGTCTTGCTACAAACTTCTTCCCGGAACTACTATCAAGGAACAACAAGTGGCTCAGTGTGCCGCAACTGGGGGCTATTTGGTTGAGATTGACAGTGAAGAAGAAATGCATCATGTCAATCAATTTTATTCTCGAAAATGTAGGTTCAGGCTAAGGAAATGCCACTTTTTTACAAGCTAACCAAGTACAGTAGTATAACATATACTACAAATAATCCAGACGTGTGTACAATGTAATTCATTTAGACTGGTATACCAACTGTTTGGAGTTGAGACTAACTGTGCATTTTGATGGCTGTAGTACACAATCACACCAAAAATCATTTGGACACATCACTTTTTACCAATGTATGACTTTCCATAATGTAAACTACAATGACGAATATCTTGAAGTCATAGTCACAGAAAGCCACTGGCTGTTATATCTGGACATACCATATTATATTTTGATTAGGATTTGCATCCAACTCTGAAAGTGTACACTACTAATCATTTGTTAATGTATTAGGTCTTACATTAATTGAAAACTTATTTGTGTTCTTCATAATCACAGCCTCTGGAAGTGCCGAAGCGTTTGTTGGTGAAGATGGATATAATAATGTATTCTGGGGCTCCACGTCTGGAAGGTTTGTAGTGGAATTGCCTAAAATATTATTAAATTATAGGTCCTGAGCTTCTTAAGATAAGATAAGATAAGATAAAATTTTATTTAAAGTCGGTGGTGATACAAATATCAATAAAACACAAGCTATAAAAGCTTTTCGCCGACCGTGCCACTGCGCTGCGTTCCTATAAACATCGCCTGTGGCTGGATGCTTCTGGCATTTTCATGGAGTTTTACTTCTACGCAACATGCTTAAATATTTGTCATAATACAGTAGTCCCTGCCACAAATGACCCCCTGAGGAATGACCATTTTCCTTATGCATTAATTAGTGTTGGAGTTTTGCTCCGGAAAACCCAATTAGTGTTGGGAGTTTTGCTCCGGAAACACAATTTCATATAATTTTAGCTTTTTTTCCAGATTTTCCATTAGTATGAAAACAGCATGAAATGAATGTCAAAATTAAGTTTAAATAGTTAAAAATATTATAATTCAGATATTTTATTTGCAAAATATTGATGATAGAAAACATAATAATTTTGTATGTTTTTTTCCTTGTTTAAAAATTCTCTAATATCCATGACCATGAAAGGCACCACTACACTATTTTAGACATATTATGACAAAGTTTTAAGTATGGAAGTGCAGTTCTAATCTGGAAACTAATTTTTTAATTATTTTCTAAGATTTGTAAAACATAGCTGACATTTGTCAAAGTGACAATCAAAAGGCACTACTAGGTCATATAGAGTATTACTGTATGAAATTTTGTCAAGTAAGTGCATTAGTGTTCGAGTTCTGATCCGGAAACGAAAGTGTTTTGGATGCTATTGCTCCTGGTGGTGATTCAAGGATCACAATTAAGCAGTTCTACTTATAGTTTCACTTATTAACTGGCAATAAGCTCTCTGTGGCTCATCGGGTGACACACTGGCTTGTGAATATTTCCATATTGATTTTGCAAGGGTTCTTTATGTGTGACAAGCTGAGAAAAAAAACCCCAATTTTGCACATTAATTTCTCAGAGTGTGTCTGCGTTTAACTAGCAGGCCTTTTAACAGGTAGGATGGCATTATACGATGAGGTCACTGTGAGCTCAGGTTGAGGTAACTGATGTCATCCTTGTGATCTCATCCTGTGAGCTTTGAGTTAGATCACTGTGAGTGTAATATATATCATCTTTATTTCGTACCCAGTGGCACACAGATAAAAAAAGATATAGTTTAATTTACAGAAATTTGATTTATGAGTTCATTCACTTCATCAATTGTCAACATGCAATGCATCATCTCTCTGTCCCTCACCAAAAGCAGTTCATTGAGGGTGTATGTCATACATTGGGCATTTAAAGTTTTACATGTCTTCATGCAGTGAGATTTTGCATTGCTATTATTTTATACATCATGACTAGTACCCAGTGCCTTACAACAGTACTCAACATTGCCTTTCAGTAACGAAGAGTCAATGCTCATGTAGCATTTTGCATCACATATATTACTGGGACCTTGTGATTCATAGCAGAATTAGCAAATTTTAACATCCTTTGCATAAATATGTGTCTGGCACATGGCATGTCTGTGAGGCATGCTACTATATCACAGTGAGTCCTATATGGTAATTTTCATATCTGCCGTAACGCTTTTCGCCACACAACGCGAAGTTTTTCGATACTTTTGAAGTAATAATGCACCATAGAATGATGAGCAATATTTGATGAAAAGCTCTGACTGAATTTCTGGCGATAACTTTCCAAATTTGCGGAAGCTAATAAATTGTGTTAAAACTTGTTAGTAATCCCATCAATATCTGTACATCGGATGTCAGCAAATAATCTGTGACCTAGATGTTCTACTAAGCTCATGTTAGTCAGTTCTGCATCACCCATTTTGAATTTACTTGTGAAATTTCCGTGCCATTGAAATATTATGAATTGTCTTTTACATCCATTAAAAGCCAAATGATATTCCTTTGACTATGTTAGCTCACGTCTTCACTAGGCTTGAATTTAACAGAAAATACAGAAATTTTTTTATCTTTTACCGACATTCTTTGAAAATCTGTTGCCACAGTATGATGTTTTTACAAGAAAATGTATCGCACTTTGAGAGTCTTTCATGAACGTGTATAACTGATCAGTTATAATTTTCTTTCCAGGAGGTTAAAGTTACCTGCTAATCTTTTTATGGGAGCCTCAGCTGGTTGCGTAGCGCTGCATATGGGAGGTGTTACATTGAAAAGAGTTGGCTGCAGTCAGGTTTTAATGGCTGTATGTGAGAAAAAAGGTATGTTATCACTGACCAGATACACAGTTTATATTGAATGGGAATGTAGGGAGATTACATAATACCTCATATTTCATGAGTATTGAGTATTTTATTTCCATATAGTGGTAGGTACACAATATATATATCACTAGTAAATCTCAACATAAATTGGTGTTACTCAGCCCTCTTAGGCTTATCTACCACTTTAAGACTGGTTACATTTTACAATTCCAGGATAGCATACATTAACAGCAGAGTTTGTTACATTGACCCAGATTTAGTGACCTTAACATATTTTTCAAGGTCACAGGTCATTTTTCGTTCAAAAATTTAGGAATTTCAACCCAACTACGTTATTTCAGACATATTTTCTTAATGTTTTATACCTGTAGGTGCATAATGGTTTCAGTTCTGCTCCAGAAAAAAAGAAAACAATAAACATTTTTTTTTTTTTTTTTTACATTCTAAGACACAGTGGATATATTTTGGGGATTTATATCAATGTGACTACCAAAGGGCACAACTGGGCCATATAGAGTGTAATACTGTATGAGATTTTGATAGGTTAGTGCATTACTGCTGTAGTTCTGCTCCAGAAACACAATTTTACTGAATTTTTCTAGATTTTCCATTAATAAAAAAAAAAAAGATAATGAGTATCTTATTTCCATATAGTGGTAGGTGCACAATATATGTCACAATTAGATTACAACATAATTGGTGCTACTCAGCCCTCTTGGGCTTATCTACCACTTTAAGACTGGTTACATTTTACAATTCCAGGATAGCATACATTAAACAGCAGAGTTTACACTATTATTACTACTATGAAATCTTTTTAATAATTGTGTTACACTCATGGTTAATTAAGTAATTAAATTTGTCTTCAATTGACATTATATTGACATTTTCATTATCTATTCTATTGAAAATTTCTTCTCTAAATTCTTTATATGTAGGACATATACAAATAAAATGCATCTCATCTTCAACCAGTAGCTCATACAACCTTGCTGGAATAAATCCCTGTATTCTCAAAATATGTGATAACTGGTATTATCTATAGAACTGCATTGTAAATGTAACATATCAATTTATGACAAAAGTATATTTACATAAGTATTTTTCGGGGATACAGCATCAATTGTTTACTCTATTCTCTTGCCTTATGTCTTTTTACCCAGTGGTTCTACTGAACGAAATGGCGCTGACAGTAGGAACTCCAAACCCAACTTGGACAGTGATAAATCCAGCAACACCAATTAAGACAATGTGCCAGAAAAGTAAGATTACCATGAAAATGTTATATACTTAAGTTTTACATTTTCAACATTATTTTTGAAGTATGACAGTAAATTTCATTAAAAAAGGTCTTTCAAATTGAATCTAGACAAAGCTACACAACTTCTGCTATATGCTACCTGCCACTATACGGCACTGTCTGGCTATAGCTGGCTACTCATAGCCGGATCTAAAAGTATATACAGCACCATCTGGTGCAGAAGTTGAGAGTTAAGCATATTTATAATTTCTTGTTGAAAAGGACTATGATATATTAGATAAATTTCTTACATTTACCGAGGTTATGTTTTTTCAGTGGTGATTAGCTGTAAGCAGACTAAAAGCTAGAAGTAGACCGAAGTGGCTGGCTATGGCCAGTTATAGTTACAGCCAGGAATAGGTCATCACAGCTGTCTAGAGTCGACCATATTTTATGAAACTAACTGTAAATTATTTTCAACTTTTGAATTATGCTTACCCACCTTTTTTATTTTTGTTTGCAGATGTTCAGATGGATACTGAGGTTAAATGCCTTAATGTTTATGAGAGAGGATCCTCTATTCAATGTCCTCAAGGTATGCCAATTACTCATTACCAACACACTTACTTATAGATGATGGAGTAGAAAAGAAATCATGATTTTTGATAAATTAATTAAACAATCATTTTAACAGGAAGAATCTTTGCACAAGAGAAATTACAGTGTGTATGATTGTGATAAATTTGAATTTCAGGCATGTCAGACATGGTGCACTGCTACTGTCCATGTTTGAAGAATGTGGGGAAAATTAACACCGCAACAAAGACGTGCTCTTGTGGTGGATGTAATGTGCCCAATCACATTGTCATGGCTACTTGCTGTTCTCCTTCCATTGAGAATGGTCAGTACTAGTTTCTCATCTGAACTGTTTAATTCTGCGACATATTCTTGTATGGCCATTTAAGACACAGACATAATATTTTCTAGTATATTCTGCGGAAAAAGTACAGTATAGCTGACCCAAATTTATGACCTTATTTAGCGAGCCTTTATGTCATGCCTATGACGTCATATCCCTGAATTCAATAAATTATATCACAAAAAACGACTGCTCTTTTCATTTTCAACACAAGACATTGTTTATTCTTTTCTTTTATCGGGGGCTGCCAACCCCGAAACCCCCGCTGTGCTACGCAAATATTATTCCTATTCTGTGCTGGAACAAATTTTGGCTAAGAATAGTGATATTTAATATTTCATGGACGCCGAATATGGGCATACATTTGGGTCCGCTATACTGCACTAAACCCTATTCTGCTACTCATTTTTCACAGTGCATTTCATTACAAGGCTCACAAGCTGATCCCATCATGTGCAAATGCAAAAACCACTTGCTAATTTTCAAGCGCTGTTGAATTGCAATATTATTATTATATGTACATGTAAATAGTAGATGTACTTTGTATTAAAGATAGAATTTACTTGTTTCAGGTCCAGAGCGGAATATCAAGTTGGAGTGTATTGATGTGGATTTCAACCCAAACCTTATAATGGGACAGTGCCCATCAGGTAAATGCTCTTTCAGGCTTTTTTGTTTTATATTTACTCAGTTCTTTTACTTTGCAGTTGGATTACTTAGTTATACATATTAATATAAATTCTTGACAAGTGACAGACTGTCATTATAATAATGCCACTTGATAACTACATACCTGCAGTATTTTATCTTATTCATCACTACATGCGTCACTTCCATTGTTATTTAGACAATAATCTTTTTGATGGTTGTAATTTTTATTGTCATTGGCATGAATTCACTATAATAAAAGGATTAAGATTAGTAACAAAAAATTCTAGAAGAGACAAACATAGAACTTAGGAAAACACGTTGTGGTTGGTTAAAAAATATATATTTCATTAATGCCTAATTATTTCTCTCCAAAGGATACCCTACATCAGTAGGTTGCCTGGGAGCGGATGGTTCCAATGGGAAACTTTTTGACGACTTCTGTGCTTTAGATGATAACAAGAAAGTGGCAAAGATGCGTTGCTGCAGAACAGTGGACAAGCCCACTTATGATGGTAGGTGCAAATAATGTTAGTGTTATGTCTCATGCTACTGTGTCTGAAGCTAAATCAGCTAACATGACCAGCTGCGGCATGCCAGAGACAGAGGTAATGATGAGATGATAAGGCTTGAAGTCCACATCATGTTACATTTACCCCATGGATGGCGTCTTTTACTTGCCTCAGCATGAACACCAAGTACAAGGCAAGTGCTTCAGACACCATATAGTGTTGTTATAGCCAGTACTTAGAGAATAGCCAACTAGGTGACGTCATCAATGGTCACTAAAAATATCTCTACTGTTTACCACAGGTTCTGCATCAGAACAATTCGTGATACACACAACGAGTGGAAAGATGGTGGCTACAGCAGACTGGAGAATAAGGACTGAAAGTTTGGAACATTGCTTGGCAGCTTGTGTTAACCGACAGGTTTGCAAGTATGCTGATTTCATTACAAGTAATGGAGCGTGCTTCATGGGAGACTCGGCTGCTAAAGTGGTCAGCGGGCTGAATACAGTTTATAAACTCAAGGGTGACCTCACTGATCTTTTCACTGGTGAGTTATAAACGTAATACAATGTATAATATAGAACTGATAAAAAAAATGTTCAAAAAAATCTAGCCAGAGCTATAGGATTATAGAGGCATCAATTTGCCTAGTATGTACTTCAGTCTGTCACAGAGTCGCGGACACTAGTCAAGAGATAATTCAAATCTGTATCATTGATGTCAAACAATTCTTTAGAAAAAAATAAATTGTACTGGTATGTGATATGAAGTGTAAGGCAACTTAACACAAATATTCCAAAAAAAAGTGTGTAGAAAATAGGATTTTAATTTGTGAATTTCAGGGGGGATGATTGCATTGATCATTCCCCCCCCCCCCCGGGTCCGAAAAAGTGGGGAGTGTATATCCCCCACATCCCCCCTATATCAACGCACCTGCATAGCAACCATTACCTGCTAGCTAAATCAAGCTATATCTACCTGTAGACATCTGCTCAAGTGCAACCCCATATCAGCGTGCCATCTGTTGACAACAATTTAATTACAGTACAACTGTTATTAGTTAATACTTATATAGGGCAGTGTCAAGGTCTATCGTGGTAATTTACTAAAAAGTTATGCAATATATGGTATATATTATTGTATGAATTCACTTTAAAGATATCAGGCACATAATGTATAGGCAGTTTAATAAAATAAATTTCTCTCTGATACATTATCTTTTGTGGTCAATTAATCAGAAATACCAATTGGGATTTTAGGCATAGCATGGTTATTTTTTGATGTCGTAATATTCATATCAGTTCTGTATAAAAGATAAATCTGAAACGTATATACAGCTGTTTTTGTTTTTCTAAAGAATGTAGGCCTACCCAAAAAAAGGAATAGAGAAAGAGCTGACACATCATAAAACATTCAAAGAAAAGGTCAATAAACACCACCACGTTAAAAATAGATAATTCAGAATACAAATTGTGTTAGACAATGACGTACCTTTAAATTGTCTTCTTTTTGGCTGTTTTATAAATTTTAATTGTATCTAAAAAAGGACAGTGTTGACCACTTACAGTGTTGATAAACCAGGAGAACATTGTAACATGTTAGATGATTATTTATAGGAACGGTGTAATAGGACACATGTGGTGTCTTTTAATTTTTTTTGATATTTCATTGCATCTATAAAGTATAGTGTTGATAAAACAGAGCACACTATGAGACATTTAGTGTGCATCAGAAAAAAGGAGTTCCTAAAGGTTTTTGTGTACACTTTATTATTGCCGTCGACAGCTAGCATTACCACCAAATCGCTTAATAGCTTTGATATCACATTTATAAATGCTGATGTTTAATTTTTTTAAGTCAAGAACACTTGGTTGATGGATACCACACTTTCCTTATATGCCCGGGAGTTAAGCGGCATCCCCATCGGCTTCATGGATATGGAGACCTGTGCGAGGGCATGCGTGGAAACTAACGGCTGCAAATCAGTTTCTCTGGCAAATAACGACCTCTGCTACACCTCGACTCACTCAAAAATTTCATGCGTTCTTATGACACAAAACAGCAGTATTCACCTCCAGATAAGAAGCTCTATAAATGGTTATTAAAATAATTAAATGATATGTATTTGTCTTCCTTCCCTACATTAATTTTCTTGAGGACTTTAAGCTCCACAGTAATGTATATATGATGCTCACCTAATTGAACAAGGCTAATAAAACATCTGAATGTGGATATGAAAAACAGCATCATGCCTTAAAAGTTTAAATGTATCTGAGGAACTTTGTTGAAAATCGATATATATATGCGTTATTTTAGATGTAATGACTGAACATTAACATGGTACTTGACTGTCTCTTTTATTAATCCTAGGATCTTTGCCAAGCATGAATTACTATTGGTCTGTAAAATGTTCAACTGAAAACGGATCAAGTGAAACACTAAAATGTAATGGTAAGCATGAAAATACTAACTCTTTATCATTCTCTCATAAACAATTTTGAAATTCTCTCCTGAATGACCATCATGGACTGTCAAAAATTATTTTATTAAGATGGAGAGCTCGCTTCATGCATTTGTTCAACTGGTGCTGCACCAACCACCAGTTTAAACCAATGCCAATGTGGAGCTGGTGCCATACCAACTATTCGCTGCTGCAAATATGTCCTCAACTATGTTCAGAGTAAGTGACTTTGCATTGTATTGTGTTACATACATGATCTCTTAGCCTAAGTTTGGTTTGAAAGTAAGTCAATCACTACGCCCATTGATTTTTAACTTGGCAGCAACCAAAAAAGTTCTTTAAACATGGCGGAGTATGACCAGATGGAATATCGATCCCCCTGAATGATTAAGTCTGTCGTCAAGAGTAAAACGTGTCATTTATGAAGTCTTCGAACAAGTAATGTATGTATGGTTAACTTTCTCCCGCGTGAGGACTGTTGCTCCCCGTGACTTCCGTCAGATGCACGTCCTGTGGGTGAGGGTATAAAGAACCAGCAGCACACTTGAGAACCTGGCTATATTACATTTAATCATCGTCAAGTACCTTGGCTTAACAGACCTCGAGCAAGAAAGTTGAAAAAGATAATTATAGATTTTTTTTTTTAGTTGTAAAAGAAATGCTGCTATTTTTAACGATCTTGAGCCTTCGTTAACTTTGCGCCCATTTTTAAGCTGGTATATTAGGCTCAAAGTGCAAAAACCTGCCGAAGTAGGTGATGGATATGTCATGCATAAAACACACGATCAATAATTGCTCTTCAGAGTTTATCATCTCCTGACAACCTTATTGAGTTGTCTGTGTCGCACAGCAGTTTTCTGAGGTGTTAAACTTTATGGCCACCAAGATGAAAAAATGTCAGCCACGTCAATAAAATATATAAAGGAAGTTAATTGACCTCTTCAGTCATCAATGGAAAACCTTTACTATATTTCCAAAGAGTCAATTAGGAGATTATCTTTCTACCCAAAAGCTTTGAACTTTTATCATATACCATATTTTTTGAAAGCCATCTTCTTTATCTTCCAATTCAATTTCAAATTCCGAGGCATGAGCTTTCAACTTTATTTCTTGAATTTTTTAAAGCCATGTTCTTTATCATTTTTATTTAATTTCAGATCCCGAGTTGTGTCCTCCTGGTACCATAGTGAGTGACCAAAAGGTGTGTCAGGCGTGCACTAATGGGACTGTGAGCAGCAACTTAAATGGACAAACTTGTGAAGCATGCCCTGCAGGTAAGATTGGTAATTTACAACAATGAACAACAATGTTTAGAGATATTAACACACTGCAAGACTACTCAGGTGGGTGAGTGGATATTGCTTAGTGACGTTTTGACCTGGAAGGGTCAAGCGTGTCTAGCTAGGTATAGGGAGCACCAGGTATGAGGTCTTCATCCAAAGTGTTACCACCCTTGCGGTGACACTGTGTGCTGTCACCTTACAGCCCAGCGACCTAATTATGGACATTCTTTGCTAGTTTACCTAGTTTAACAAAATGATTGGTTAAATTATGTTGCCAATAGGCTGAGTAAGAAATATTCTCTTAAATATACAAGAGAAATGAATTCATAGCTTTTGAGTTTTGGCAATTTTTCTGAATTTCCTGCTTGTCAGAACAAGAATTGTGTAAACTCAGCACATGAACATCTAATTATGCTGTAATTTCATTGTAATACCTTTAATACCATAAGCCAGCCTATAGACTATAAGAAAAATGGATTAATTTAATTTAGATGAGTGTAAACAAACAAAACACGTACATAATTAGGTTGCTGAGCTGTGAGGTGACGACACACAGTGGGTGAGGAGGCCCAGCACTTTCGAGGTCTACAAGATGACAGTGTGGGTGTTTTTGTCAACAATACAACTCTTTTTGAATAAGATAAACACGTATGCCATAGACTTTGATCTCTAGATTATTGCAATATGTTTGATTGATACATAGTTTTATATATTTCACTACACACAATCGACTTCAGCTAATTAAAAGTTGTTAACATAAGTTTAAACATAGCAAATTATTTCAGAGCTGTGTCACTTAAGAATTCTTCTTTTTTTCGTGCAGGCTATGCAGCAGACAAGTGGGCATCGTATTGTTATTTATGTCCAAAAGGTAAGGATAAGTGCGAACAATTAATTTGTCAATTTATTAGTTAACCCATTACTCCAAATTTAATTTATTATGATGTCAATAAATTGGAGAATGTCACCACATTCAATTTCCTGTTTGTTAAATCGTGTTAATGGCTTACCGGCTCGATGTTTGTTATATTGGTCAATACTTTCGTTATGAGTGATTTGATATATATATTATTAATTAATTTTGTTCTGAATTAGATTTTGTGATCAATGCAAACGGAACTGGATGTGACAAATGTCCTGAATGCCAAGTGACAGACGGAGATGGCGCGACACTTTGCAAACGTATGTGATTTTGTACATATTCTTATATCATCATAAATTGCTGGACACAAATCATAGCAAAAGAAGACTGCACTTTTTGGAATTCTCCTAATAATAGTTTTGCTATTTATATTGATTTTATTTGCCTAAAAATATTTGATGTTGTAAGTTTTTGAAGACCTAAGGTTTAAGGTTTAAGAAAAGCAAATAACTCCATGTATCTGAGTATGCCCTGTACCCTTGAAGTCCTTCTTATTGATTTGGAGTTCATTTAAAATTATCATATTGTGATGTCCTTGGATGGCACAAGAATAACGTACACAAAATAGTAGTGTTACAAAAGTTTTTTTTTTTAAAACAATGTTGACAGGGCTGTCGATTCAGGGGGGGGGGAAATGGGGTGGGGGATATATACCCCCCACTTTTTTGGAAGGGAGGTGGGGTTAGATCAATGTTATCACCCCCCTGTGATATTGGCAAATGAAAATAACTTTTTTTTACACACTTTTGTTTTGGAACTTTGGTGCTTTTGTTAAAGTTTTCACTTCATATCACATTATTATATTTATCCATTACTTTACCTTTTGAAAAGTGTCTGTGCGTTAACTACCGGCACTTGTACGAGGGTACGAGGCTACGAGCTAGGGAAAGTCTTCACTGGTTCCCGCGCCTGTGTCAAGCATAAGCTTGTCTCGAGGCCAGAACCAGCCTAGGGAAAGGCATGGCCCTGAATGTTGATGACGCTCATGTACTGTGTGTGGGCATTCGTTAACGGTTTGCTGCCATGGAGCCTATGTTTAAACTTGCCAATCACTGCTTAAAAAAAAAAAAAAATGTGTGCCCTTTGCCACAATATAACGTTAAATTCATACGTGTATAACAATCAACTAAATCTACAACTTAACTAAATCTACAACTTAACAGTCACATCGTTTTAGAAACGATGATCGACAAGAGAAGCTGAGTTAATGTCTAATGACACAATTTCAGCAATTTAAGTCATTAGACTCATTACTAGCTGCATTATTGGTTCTTTGCCAAGTGAACAGCCCACTAAGTATGGAAATTGACTGAACAACTCCCACTCATCTTGTATTCATAATACTGAAGAAATTCAAATCATATAGCTTTATGCACATTCTCAAAGTACAGATGCGGAGCTGTGCTGAAGAAATGTCCTCATAATTGATATGTGACAATCTTTCATTTATAATTGGGATCAACTGCGGCTTATGCATACTGCATAGTACTTAACTTACTAAGTGTTGCCCTACAAGCTTAGTGAAAGCCATAAGTGTCACTTTAAAACAATATTTGTATGTATTATATATGTAAATTGTTAAATTTAGAAGCCATATAAGGTAGACACTCAAATTAACATCAACAGCGACTGCACATCTATTGCAGGTTGAACGTGTAATGCTAAATTCACACAATGGCATAAAGTGGATTTTTTTCTACTACTTTGTGTGTAGATTTTAGAACAATGCATTTCAGTAAAATCAATTAAAATGTTAATTTTTCAGCCATTGACTGTGGACCTTACGCCCCTAACATCACCTATGGCACTTACACCCTTGGGCCAACAACATATCCCAATAACCTGACCTACACTTGTGACAAAGGTTACACCACAAATGACACAATAACATCCCAGTGCAGATGCAATGGGACCTGGAGTGAGCCTGTCGGAGTTTGTGAACGTGAGTAACTTTTGAACAACCTCAAGCAAGGATGTAGCATTCTTGATAGTGTACTATACATACACACAGGTTTAATTTCGGTTTACTAGGCTAGGTACATCATGTTTTACCTTAATTTAATTGGCTATCAGCAGATAAATCTTAACTGGACGTAGTTGTGGCTGAGTAAGATGTCTGGTTCATCTTGAGTGGGCTGCTTAAAGCTAATAAGCCTATTAAATAATCATATGCACATACTGTATATATGCAAAGTGACCTGGCATACTCATTTGCTCTCCGCCAATTACACTACGCATATTTTTTTTAACGTAAAAACCTGAGTATGAGTGAAGAAAGGTCTGTGTACGCGGTTAGTGAAATGGCAGTAACAGCCCTCTTCACAGATAGATAGTCACACAATGTAGTTTCAAGTCTACTGCCCAACTCGATGTTATCTCATACTTGTTACTAAACTGGTGACTGTAACTGTAAGGAATTTGTAACAATGGAATAACTAAACACAAAGACATTTGGCATCCATTTCACAACTATTAATTTATAAAGTTAATTGCCACATAATACATTGCTAAAATATGTTTTAAAGTTTACATTTTGCCTGAATACAAGTAGCAATCGTCATATCTGCATGACGATATTATTTCCTGTGTCATTGAGCTATCATCTTTCAAATCAGCAGTTCTGTTGCTTGCGGGAAAAACAATTTCGTCTTATATCTAATTTCTCAGTCTGCTAAATTATAAAATGCATAAAATGTCTAAGGCAACCACATGTTTCAGCTATAATTAGCAGTTAAATTAGTTTTGTAAGCTACCTGAATTTGTGCAGGGCCTGTTGATCAGGTAGGCCTTTGTCAAATTATGAGTGTTATCGGCATTAAATGTTCTCATTTTCAGCATTGTCTTGTGGCCCACCTCCAGACCTAGGCAATGGGTCATGGACTGGTACTAACTTCAGTCTCAATGCAGTGGCCAATTATAGCTGCAACCCTGGATTTGAACTTAAGGGAGGTGCAAATTATAGACAGTGTTCTTGCCATGGGAACTGGACTGGCGATAACATCACGTGCGCTGGTTGGTTTAAATGGATGCTTCTTCCATTTCTGAGATCAATTGTTCATTTACTGTATAAAATTTGGACTTAATTATTTTACCTGTCATCCTAATAAGGGATGGAAAACAATTGTAATATGTTGTAAATAATTTAGTGTCATAATACAGCCATCAATAAACTAACAGCCTAGATCAATATAATTATATTACTGGAAGCATGATAAATCAATCAATATTACTGCAAGTGTGACAAACAAGGACCAATGATACCCAAAGCATGGTATAATCCAGGGATAATGTCTTAATACTACGAATTGTTGCATACTTTATAATTGCTGTTATTTTTTACAGAAAAAGACGAATGTGCCACCAGTCCCTGTAGAAATGGTGCAACTTGCATGGACCAAATTAACAACTTTACCTGTATTTGCGCTCCTGGGTTCAATGGATCAGTGTGTCAACATAGTAAGATACCAGCATAAACAATTATCAAAAGGTTTCCGCACACCCAAAATGAGCAAGATTTTGGTGTAAAAATAACTTTCTAATTAAAGTCCCTTGTGTATGGACCACTTTGCTATAGCGTACTTGATATGGTCAATGGAAACTGTCAATTAGAATGTTCTTGAGAAACTTATAATGCCACTGTACACATTTATTTCATGTGTAATTAGCACACAAATTATAAATTCTAAGTCAAAGTTTCATAATTTTTTTAATTTGCATATAATTATTTAATCTTTACCTCTTCTTAAATGACTAACATAAACAACTTAATGTGTATTATTTCCGTGGATTTAATTTGTATTCATATAAGCATTTTCATACCTTTTGTAGAATCAAATGTTTTTAAGCTTGACCCCATAACCAATTTGCATTATATCCAGACTAAACCATTATGTTTGGTGGGACAGATATTTTCACATTAAATTGTGTGAAATGGTAGTTATGGGTATGTTTTTAATCAATTGCTTCCAGATATTGATGAATGCCTATTAGGACACCAGTGTCAGAACAATTCAACTTGTCAGGATGCAATCAACAACTACACTTGCAACTGTGCCCCAGGATTTACTGGTTTCTTCTGTGATACCAGTAAGGAAAATAATCTATCATTTTGTCTATTGGTGGTAAAGTTCTGAACTGACCCAAACCATGAACTCTTTCATATTTTACAGATTATGTGGTTATTTAAAGAGAAATTACAAGTGCATAGACATCAATTTTTTTTTTTCAAGTAAGATGCAATACTGTTGGGTATGGTTGCCATGGACACAAACGTGTCTCTGCATAACTCACTGTCTTTATAATGTTTGGCACTTCATGGTTTTATGGTCTAGAGGCTGTCATTTCTATTATCTTTTTTTAGAAGTGATACTGCTGATTGCACTGAAGGTTTGCTGTAGTGCAACATATATTTTTCTGTTTGCAGACATTGATGAATGTGGCTCCAGTCCCTGTAAAAATGGAACTTGTACTGACCAAATCAACTCATTCGTTTGTACTTGCCCACCTGAATATTCTGGGGAAAAATGCCAGTTCAGTGAGTGTTCTTTGATAGCTTGGTCACAATTATCTTATATTATTCAGTCTGTAAGTCACACATAAATGGTGACATGATAGGTATACTTGTTGGTTTTCCTGAGACTTATTTTGGGTATACACTAGACCACTCAGCTAAATAATTATATTACTACAGGACTCATTGAAACTGACCTCTATAGGATGTCATATCTAGAACTCCCATTGGTTGAGTGACTGCCTCAGCCAATGGGAGTCATGCAGCGGGATTCACATGCATGACATCCCCTGGAGTTTAGTTTCCCAATATATGAGTTCTCCTGTAAGATATGAATTCAATTTAATAATGTCGTAACAGTAACACTAATATGCTTTTTTTTTTTTAGAAATAAATGAAAATGAATGTGCCCTGAACGGAGGTCCTTGCTTGAATAATGGGACTTGTACAGATTTTCCAATTGGCTACAACTGTTCTTGCCATCCTGGATACACAGGGATTAACTGTGAGACAGGTTAGTACATTTTACAGCAGAATGCAAGCCTTGGAAACTTGACTCCTGATGATTTCAAGTGAATCCATGAATCCCATTGGGGAAGGCAGTCCCTCAGCAATGCGAGTCCTGCATTCTCATGACATCCTCTAGAGTTTAGTTTCCAGGCCTATGGGTTTTGCTGTGAATGACAACTTTTCTTATCTTGTGTTTTTGATAACAATCAATGTTGCACTGTTATTATCCTTCTCAGTTGTCATTGACACCGTGAAAACAGAGAAGGTGACTTAATGGGTAGTCTTTGTATATTTCGTTATTCATCTGGAACACCGTAATGCAATAAATGTCGCTCAGTAATACTACAGTAATACCAAAGGTCTAAATGTGTATTGCGATGTTATAACATAAAGTAAACCTCAATTCCACATCTATCTAAATTTATTGCAATTATTGCAGTACAATTTAGAAGTTATTTGCAGACTTTCGATGAGTCTCCTAAACTGTGTAAAAATATACAAAATAAACAACTCCCATATCATTACTTACTAATTTTGCATAAATTATGACATTTTTAACACAATAAAGTGAACTTTGTTTCAAATCTTGCAGATATAGACGAATGTGCCAGTAATCCATGCATCAACAGTGCCACCTGTGTCGATCATGTCAATTCTTTCACTTGCAAATGCGCGCCCGGATACACTGGTGCCCTCTGCCAGACAAGTAAGTCAATCGCAAACTAATTGGCAACACAGTTGCTTCATTTGTATTACAGCAGATTTCATAGAATTGGAAACTCGATGGAAGTCTATAATGGCCACTCACAGCAGAACTCAACGACTTGGTAACTAAACCTCAGAGGACGTCATGTTAGAACCAGAACTCAAATTTTATATCTTCTTGGAGTTTAGTTTGCAAGTCTATAAAATCAGCTGTCACAGTAATGGACTTTCTATAATTAGTGGAATTATCAAATTTAGGATCTTTCGAGATATTACCTTGAAAAGAAAAATATTTATTTCCGGCCCATGCTCACTTCTGACATTTAGGTATATAATGCAAATAACGTCAAGCATGGTCTTATCAAGCACTATTTATCAGTCGAATTGTACCAAGTAAGTGGCTTGAAAAGCACAATGCTGGCTGTGAAGAAGTAAAAGTATTGATTGACCTTCTGAAGTACTTAAAGAGTGTGATCAATCAAGAAAGTGCACTCCACTCTAAATTGAGTTCGCTGAACTTAGTATGATTGATAGTGGTCTAACTGTACCCTAGGCTTTACATACCAAAATGTTTTCCCTATTTTAGAATATAAACATCAATGTGGGTTTCAACTGAGCTGTGTGTCATAGATGTTCCTGTGGGTACCTTGTGTGATTATTTAATGGTTATTTACAGAAGCGAGTAGTGTATTAATTGCATAGAAACACTCCTATCCATTTATCTCATTAAAGCAACATTAACAGACCCAAAATGTCATATTTACCGACTCATGTGAATCCTCATTGCTCCCATTGGCTAAAGCAGTCAATCAGCAAATGGGAGTCCTGGATTAACAGGACGTCATCTGTATTTTAGTTTCCATGTCCAATCAGACCCCAGGGATGATACCAAATAAAAAAACAAAGCAAGATCACTGGCTAAATTATTTAAATGCATATTGTCAACATATTATAGATGCTTACTTCATGTGCAAATATGGTATTTTGCCCAGCAACATGCTTAGCAAACATCACTTTCTTTGCAGATATTGATGAATGTGCCTCAAAGCCCTGTTTAAACAGCGGGACATGCATGGACCAAGTCAATGGATATAACTGCAATTGCCTGCTAGGGTACACTGGAGTTCACTGTGAAACTGGTAAATTACACATTTATAGATTTAGAATAATGTATCAAAAATTGCAATTAATATTCCATAAAAATTGTTATCATAAAGTATTGGTATGACATTATAGGTTAGTCAAAACAAATAAATGAGTCTACAGTGCAACTGCATAATATTTCCTACATCAGGGGTAATTGCAGTGGTGGATTCAGGATTTTGGTTGGGATTCGGGTTCATGATGACCAAGACTTCGGAACTGGCACAGACATGAAGTTAGACTTGGCATATTTTTTGTATTATTACATAGGCATCACTCCTGTGTGACATTAATGCTGGTCCAGTTTTGAAAAGAGGTTTCCGCATCACTTTATTATTAAACATGTTTATCACTCAATCGCTGTCGAAACATTAATTAATTAATTAATTTTTTTTTTGGGGGGGGGGGGGGAGGGACACATACTAGGTCTGCTTCATGAATCCACCTTGAAGCATCACTAATGCATACTAATAACACATACTAAACACATAATAAGATATCACTTGATTGCTATCATTACGTACTAAGTGATACATATGAGCAATACACGTAAGCTAATATCAGGTAATCGGTAGATATTGATGAACGTCCTGCATATGGGGAATTAATATATATTAATATAGTTTAAAGATGGCACACATGGCCAATTAATCAATCCTTATCTTCAGGTCGTTAGGGGGACGCTGGGGTTAAGCTGGGCTCTCCTCTGTGCCCTCAGTTGTCAGTGAAACGCCAGCGCAATAGGACGTTTTTCTCTGCTCAAACAAAATGTCAACTTTAGAAATTTTGTTTTTGATGACTGGGCTGGTGAACACAGTCTGGATAGAGATTCGACGAGAGTACTTCGTCAACAACACCTGGATAAAGCTGACCAGTTGATGTCACTAGAACGTAGCCATGTGATGCGTTTAGGACTATCTCTGGGACAGGAATTGGCCTTGGTAACAGCTTTGGTGGCTTTGGGCAATACCACTGTGAAGCAAACGGATGCATCATCAAGCCAGCCTACAACAGACACCAGTGCGGAAGCAGGTACCTCGAAGCAAACAGAAGATACTGATAAAGAAGAGGGGGCTACTGCAGCTGACAAAGACAGGAATTTGACAGCTCTTGACAATGCTGAGGATGCCCTGGATGGCCTCATGTCAGCCATGGGAGTCGTTGCCCCAGCTCGTATGATGGTCAAGAAAGACAACCCGATCCCTCCAAGCAGCAGGACTGAGTTCCAGGATCCGCATGATCCCAGGATCCTCTTAACCATAAAGGCCTCCAGCAGAAGAGCAGAAAAGATCATCAACTTCCTTCCCGACAGAGTGAAGGAACGTGTACAGAGGAGGAAGAGAGACAGGCTAGTGTTTTCCCAGGGAGAAGATGGGAGCATTACATTCAAGCCAGCAGAAGAGGATATGCATTCAATCACTATGGCAGAGTGGGGGGCAGCTAATATGAGGTTGCTCAGTCACCTACTTCGTAGCGGTCAGTTGGATTACCCTGAGGTGGAGTACTACTTGGCCTACACTATGCAAGTATATGAGCTGGCTGACAAGTTTGAATGGGCTGGTATAATGGAGTTTGATAGCCGCTACAGGGAGCTGCAGGCTGAGCATGGCTTCAGGTGGGGAGACATGAGATTTGCCTCCCAAATCCATCTCCTGACCCCAAGACGCCAGGTAATCCAGCCTAATCAACGTAAACCAGCTGGCCCCAAGGAGGACTGCAAGAGGTGGCTGGCATCCGGAGGAAAGAACTGTTTGTTTGGCAGCAAGTGCAAGTACATGCACAGGAAAGTCCCCTCAGAAGAGAGTCCAAAAAACGAGGCATAATTGGGGTCAACACTGAGGGAGCTTTGTGTTATGAGGCCTGGGAGAAGGCCCTCCCTCTGGATGACCCCAAACGTGACTATATTTTGACTGGTGTGAGATTCGGATTTAAGGTTACTACACAGCCCTACAAGGGCCCTTTGGTTTGGCAAAGCAATTATAAATCAGCAACCTGCCACGAAAATAGATTGATGGTGGAACTTCAAATCAAGCAAGAACTAGCCAATGGAAGATACAAAGAAGCTATGACTCGTCCCAAGATCATCTCTGCTCTAGGGGCCATTCCTAAATCTGCCCCTGGCCAAGTTAGACTTATACATGACTGTTCAAGACCACCTGGATATGCACTAAATTATTTTGCTGAAAATGATAAGTTTAGCTATCAATCCATCCAGGATGCAGTGGAGTTGATAACCCCTGGATGCTATCTTGCCAAGGTTGACCTGTCATCTGCATATCGGTCAGTGAAGATTCATCAAAGTGACCACCCATTATCTGGTCTGGCCTGGACATTTTCTGGTGATAATCACCCGACCATCTTATATGACACCAGATTAATGTTTGGTGCACGCAAAGCCCCAGAAATTTTTAATGACTTATCCCAGGCAGTGAGACGCATCATGAACCACAGGGGACTGTCTAGGATGGTCTGTTATCTAGACGACTTTCTCATTATGGCAGATTCAAAAGATGAGTGCATAAACTGGACTTCACAACTCATATCACTGCTACGCTATCTCGGATTTGCTATCAATTACAACAAAGTGATGGGACCTGCTCAGTGCCTGGATTTTCTTGGGGTCCAGATTGACACCACAGCTGGGGTTTTGAGGCTATCTCAAGATAAAATGGGACGATTAATGCAGGAAGTGCAACAAATGCTGGCAAGGAAATCGGCTTCAAAACGAGAACTGCAATCATTAGCCGGCAAATTATCTTGGGCCAGCCAAGTGATACATGGGGGTCGCCCTCATTTACGTAGAATTCTGGACAGAATAAACACCCTCCAGGGACCATCCCACAGAACACGTGTGACTGGGGACATGAAGAAAGACCTATTATGGTGGATAGATTTTGCTCATATGTTTAATGGCGCGCTGCCCATGATAGACTCTCGACCTGTTTCCCCTGTTTGCATTGATGCCTGTACCCTTGCTGGAGGTGGCTTTTACCAAGGTGCTGTCTTTAATATACAATGGCAAACCTGGCCTGGAGCAATTGCAAAGCATATTAATTACAAAGAAGTATTGACATTGGAACCAGCAGCATGGTTATGGTCCCATCTATGGACCAACAAGCAAGTGTTTGTTTATTCGGACAATCAGGCAGCTGTCCACATTATTAATAGAGGAACTGCCAAGGATCCCTTTGTAATGGACTCCCTACGTAGGGTATTTTGGCTTTCAGCTGTGTGGAACTTTAAACTTCGTGCATTTTATTACCCAGGTCATAGAAATATTTTAGCTGACGCTGCAAGCAGACTACAGGAACCTGGAGCATTTGATAGACTAGAGAGGGCCCTGCAGCACACCTTTTTAGAATAATGGCTGCTCAGGTCACACAGGATGCCCTCTTAGGAGAAGTGGACTTTTTCCGCTCTCTTACTTGGGCCCCTAATACCCAGCGTTCATATGCAGTTCATAGGAAAGCTTATTTACAGTTCTGTGACTTACTAGGGCTGCAGCCAGTCCCTGCTTCTTCAGACCAATTATGCATGTATGCTGCTTACCTAGCCAGACGTCTGAAATATAACTCTGTTAAGCAATATATGAACATTATCAGGATTTTACATTTAGAATGGAATTTACCCAACCCCTTATCAGGAAACTTTAAGCTTCATTCAACCCTGCGGGGCATCAGACGACACCTAGGAGACCGGGTGTTCCGCAAGGCCCCTATCACTCCTCAGCTATTATTGGCACTGTTGTCTCAATTGGATGTTACCACACCTGAAGGTGCTAACACCTGGGCTGCAGCACTAATAATGTTTTTTGGCTTGCTTCGTCGTTCTAATGTGCTTTCTTCTAGATCTGTGCCTTTTAATACTGACATTCATTTGCGCAGGCAAGACCTTCATTTCACCCCATCTGGTGTCCAGTTACGTATCCGCTGGTCCAAAACACTCCAGTTTCGCAGCAAGGAAATTATTTTGCCCCTCTGCAGAATCAAAAGACACCCCCTTTGCCCCACTCGGGCAGCTTATAATGCCTTAAATCTCACCCCTGGTGCCCCTTTGGATGGACCTGCCTTTGTTGTCCCCCAGGGAGCTTCCTTCAAACCTACCACTGCAGATCGGTTTGTACAAGTCATTAAACTTTCCCTGCAAGATCATTGCGACACCTCTGAGATTTCTGGACATAGTTTTCGTAGAGGTGGGGCCTGTTGGGCCTATGCATCTGGAGTACCTGTGGACACCATACGTCAGCTGGGAGACTGGAAGAGCAATGCCTATATGGCATACACCTTATGTGACTCTGACTCCCTTCATAAGGCCATAAATTCCATGGCCTCCACCTTACCACAATAATAACTTTCCTACCCCTACTTTTGGATTTGGGGAACTTTATGTTATATAACTGCAATGGTTAACTACATTTACAATTATGTAATCACATTTATGCAACAATGTACTACTTATTATCAGGCGCGCGCTTTGCTTATCTATTATGTTTATTAGTTAGTAATAAACTTTTTTACCCCTTAAATGTGTGTTTCTTTAAGGGGAATTAATATATATTAATATAGTTTAAAGATGGCACACATGGCCAATTAATCAATCCTTATCTTCAGGTCGTTAGGGGGACGCTGGGGTTAAGCTGGGCTCTCCTCTGTGCCCTCAGTTGTCAGTGAAACGCCAGCGCAATAGGACGTTTTTCCCCTCCCACCTCCCCTTATCACCTGGTTTTAACTGTTACTATTCTGCACTTTTATGTTGTGAACTTTATGTTATATAACTGCAATGGTTAACTACATTTACAATTATGTAATCACATTTATGCAACAATGTACTACTTATTATCAGGCGCGCGCTTTGCTTATCTATTATGTTTATTAGTTAGTAATAAACTTTTTTACCCCTTAAATGTGTGTTTCTTTAATGATTGAAATTCTTGATAAATTCCAGATATTGATGAGTGTTCCACATCGCCTTGTTTAAATAGTGGAACTTGTAAAGATGGCATAAACAGCTACACGTGTGCTTGTACACCAAGATGGACAGGTAGCCGATGTGAGATAGGTAAGGCATACATTTGGCCCGGTTTATTTCTGTTGACACATATTGTCATTTACCCCGCCTACCAAAAATGTATGTGGGGTGGGGGCCTAGCTCAGTGGTTGGAAGCCCGGGTTCAATTCCCGGTTGAGCCTATGTTGGATGGCTGTTTCATCATTTGTCTCATTGCCATGGTCCCTACCTGTCCTAATTAGCCCATCAGGTGCAGAAATACAGGACGTAAAGCCCTAAGCCACCACCACTGCCAAAAATGTATGAGCATGTGCATAATTGTCTAATATGTCAGTGGACAAAGTGGTCTTATGTATTTTTGGGGCAGTGTCTGATGCAGATGAAATTCTGATATAACAAAGCCACTAGTTCACCCCATATTACACATTAACCCCATGGGTGGGATCTATCATTTGCCTCAGCATACATAGACCGTGTACAGAAGCACTGTCAATTCAGGGTTAACTTGTACAGACCTAAAGGCCTATAGGGAGATAACTGAACCTAGTCCTGACCTTCGGAGGAGCTGGTTATTATCCTAGCCACTGGAAGACTAAGCTGTCAAACACATTTATTGCAATACTCACTTAGCTGCTTAGCACAAATGCATTTAAAAAAAAAAACAAATAAAATATATATGTATGGCCATTATACACCAACATGACCATGCAATGATGCCATTACCATTTCATTCATTTTTCATGGAATGCTATCAACGCAATATATTCAGAAGATATTGTACAGTTATTCTCATATAAATGCACATTTTGGTGCCTTAATGACGACTCGAGCTAATAAATTGGGTAAATGTGTCGATTCAGTGATGCAGACATCATAAATTGATTTAATTGCAAGTCGTATAATTCGTCATATGGCCTTTATTCAAAATGATTATCAACCTAGTGATCAATGATATTTCAATTGTCAAAATTGCGTTTGTTTTGTTTTTGTGTTGTTCTATAAATGTTATCAGTTAACCAACCTAAAATGTTAAACTTGCTCAGGTTTTCATAGAACAAAATATTTCCATCCTAGGCTTGCTATTTTTATATTTAATTGAGTTGTACTTAGAATTAAAATTGAGAGCCACAAAATAATGACTATAGCCAATTAAGAAAATTGGAGAGAAAAACACCCACAAATTAATCTTGAAATTAAAAATAGTTTCATAGGCAAATTGTGACATTGAGTTTAAAACAAGATTTTTGTTTTCAGAAATCCTCACTTGTACCAGTGCTGAGAATAATTGTAAGAACGGAGGGACTTGTGGGAAGGTGAATGGACAGGTCAAATGCTTCTGTCTGCCAGGCTACATTCAGACAGTTTGTGATCGTAAGTGTATTATATACATTGTACTTACCTTTATATTCTAGCTTTACTGCCATTTCACCAACCACCTACACAGGTTAATTTCATTTCAGTCTAATTGACTTGGTAGGTCATGATATAATTTAATTTGATTGGCTAGCAACAAAATAATCAGGGCTGGTCCTAGGGCAACGCGAGCAAGGCGGCTGCGTTGGGCCCCGCGCTTGAATAGGCCCCGCACTTCTGAAATATAAGGCCACCGAAATATGTGAGGACTGAAAAAAATAAAAAGACCGGCCCTGAGAATAATTGTCAAGCCCTTATAACTGGACGTAGTTGTGGCTGAGTACCCAGCCAGAACCATACGTTCACGAACATAAATGAAATTGTGTACCTCAGAAAAATGTTTTTTAACGTTGCCTTTATGTTCTTGATCGTATGGTTCTGGCTGGGTAGATGCCTGGGTTCCTCTTCTGTGGGCTGCTTAATGTTGATCAGTATATCAGAGTAGACCCCTATTGGAGGGTAAATTTTACTCCCTACAGAGGGTACACACTAACAGTTACTCTTATATATTAGTAGTGACGCCTTTTGGCTATCTTACATTAGAAGACATTGGGACTCATTGTAATGTTTGTATTGGACGAGCAGCTGAGTTGCTTCGTACTGTTGTTTTGTGAATTAGTTTTTACAGTGCCATACAATAATACTCAGTAGTTAGGTAGTTATTAGAAGATATGGACCCCCATATATTGTACCTAATGTATGTGTGTGTGTCTGCAATAAGATTAATAATAATAATAATTATTATGTAGAGGTTTTCTCCTTAATTATATAATTGGAGTCATTTGTAACTTACTCTGTTGACCCTGAGAATGATATTGTAGAATATATAGGCCTTACATTGTACATATGTTGAAAACCTGTTTAATATTGTTTCTATTATACCAAAACTCATCATCCTGGTCAGTTTGATCAGTGCACGAAGAAAATGCTCAACAGTAATACCAGTTCTTCAAAAATTGTATTTTACTTTGATTCGATATGATGATATGACATAAGAACATATGATATGATAAACTTGGAGACCGCACCACATTTACCTTAAGGGTGGGGTCTTTTACTTGGTTCAGCATAGACACTTAGTACAAGGCAGACACCACTATTAAATATATCATTCGACCAAAGTCCGCATCCAACTGAAATGTAGCTCTTTGTCAAGAATTGAACCCGAGACCTTCAGTGGCACTGGCTGATGTGTAAACTGATCTAGCTCTAAAAAGACTAGCAATAAGATGCAATATACCATTCTCTTCTTTTTATACGCATTTATTATTTCACACCTCAGCTGTTGACTGCGGCCAACCACCAACAGTGACCGGTGCAACGTTTTCTGCCTCAACCAAGACCCTGAACAGCATTGCTACCTACACATGTTCACCTGGATACATCATGTCACCCTCTTCACCTGACGGCAAGAAGACGTGTAATCACACAGGATCATGGGTGGGACAGGATATTGTTTGTGACAGTAAGTAGCAAAGTAATATATAATAGGCTCATGCGTATTTAATCAATATACACACAGCAGTATGTAGTCACCTCAAAGTTATTGGCTTATGAATGACTTATTATGTTTTTCAAGGACATTCCGTCATGTTAAAATGCTCATGCACACTGTAGTTACTCTGGCTTACACATTATCAAAACATTATTTCTAGAATGACACTCAGGGCATTTTGGTACATTAAAACACCGTGTGGTATGGTTTACTACTTTTAATTAAAGTTTTACTATTTAGACATTCATTTTTATATTTGCATACATTCCAGTGGTGACTTCGACTGTCTCGCCAGAAGAGAGAGTTACTCCAAATCCTGGAACAAATGGTATGCAATGACTATGCATGCTTTGTTTATGTAACAATATAAAAGTGATACATTAAGAAACATGTTTTTATAGACGATTGCTTAAGTTCCAGTAATAGTTATATTCCAAATACATATGTAACATTTTAGTTGGTTATATCCCGATGCGTCGCCTACTCCATTAGCATATTTACAAATTTGTTTGATTGTTTTACTTTCTTTATTAAGCAAGACACATGCAGTTTACAATCAGGAGGGAGTTAACTAGCATTTTCGTTGGTTATATCCCTCTCAGAACAATAGGAAAAAAGTCTAAGGGGAGTATAACTTTAGTTAATGGATCTTTCTCTTCACAGTCCTACCAGAGTGCCCTCCAGCAATAGACATACCTCTGGCAACTAGAGACAAAGATGCCCTCAACGTGGGGACCAAGATCACCTACACTTGTCAGCCGGGATACTGGTTTTATGGCAGAAGATTGAACACAGTGACAATTGAATGTCTTTACAATGCTCAATGGGACACTGACATGACCACACAGAAGTGCATCAGTAAGTAAATCATACATTGCTAATGGTCATTTATTTCTGTGTTAGGTAGGAACGGCTATACAGGCATTATCTAAGTGTGCAATGGGCAGAGCTCTGTGTTTGCCACAGTGTCCCCATCCTGTCACGAGGAGGCCCAAGACTTTCAAGGGCCATACATTGGTATTAATAAATTTTTCACAGGGTCCATCGGGAAGAATAGCATCGGTGTTCCTCAAGGTTAAATTTATCAACAATTAATGCTCCAGAATGGCACATTCTGATCCTGCGGGAGGTGTTGAATATTTTTAATTTAATAGCCTCATCTTTCATGCATGCAAAATTAGATTTGCCTATATTATTGTACATACAAACTTAACTGATTTGCAGTGATGAGTTCTTTGATCCTCTTCGCAAATTTTTACACAATAAATTTGTTTTTGTTTTAGAATTGCTTTGCCCTAGTATTACTCAACCTGCTGGAACAGTTGTCTTGGATTATTCACAAGAATATGGATCAATTGTGACTTACGCATGCCATATTGGATACAGATTTTTTGATGGGACATCCGTGCGCACTACTGAGTGTACAGTGAGTGGGACATGGAGTAATCCTGTCGGTGAATGTAAAGGTAAATGTCAGTAAACACCAAAATTGTAATTCAACAGCCAATCAACATGTATCTTAATTACCATGTAAAATAACCATTAAATAATTTAGGGTGTAGGATATACCAAATGGTGAATACAGGTCATTTCGTAGACACGCCAACTGGTTGACATGCCAAGTCGTTGACACTTTTGAGGGTCATGTACAAATTCGTTGACAAACCAACTGGTAAAAATTAGTCAGAGACCAATTCGTTGACAAACTTAAAATTAGTTAAACCAACTCGTTGACAGGTAATGACCATCTGACAATTTAATGACAATTTAATGCAATGTTATTAAAAAATTTAAATGCAATTGCTGTTTGAAGCCACGATCAGAGACTTCCAGACAATAGTTTCATATTTGGCAGATGTCACGCAATTGCAATTCAAATGAACTAATCATGCAAATCACGGGGTACTGAACACTAAGATTGCAATGAGGTTTGGCTGTCGGTGATTAAGTTTAGCGCCGGATTTCTGTCAACCAGTTTGTCGCCCGAAGAAATATTTTGTCAACCAGTTGGTCGCCTTCGTGTCAACGGGTTGGTGTCAACGAATTTGCTGTCAACGATTTTGCGTGTCGACGATTTTGCGTGTCTACGAATTGACTCGATATGGTGTATGGAAGGTCAGCCAACTTGTATTTTTTACTGGCCTCAGTAAATAACTTTTCCAGCTTCAGCCAGAAATAACATGTACTGGCTAAACCAAAAATTAAACAAAATCGAGAAAATGCACAAGAAAATAGTAGAACAAAATAATTAGAAGAACTGTACAGCAGTGCAACAAAGTGCTTTCTATTCTGGCAGCTATTTTGTACTGTCCCTTCCAAGGCACAATAGGTCAATACGAAAGTGCATAGATTATCTTCAGTTTCAAAGTTCCAAATATGTCTAACCAATATGTACCAGTGCAATTTGAGTCAGTTTCTTAAGAGTGGTAAAGTGTATCTGCTGTCTAAATTGGTGTCTATGATATTAATAAAATTAAAAAGTGCTTGAAACATTTTAACTGAAAAAAATGAAGGATACTGAATGATAATCACAAAAAAAAAAAAAATTACACTAATATATTAAATGCCAATATTTTTCAGCGTCGCCATGTCCAGCAATTAGTACAAATGCAGCTGTAGTAAAGGACACAGCTGTACCTGGACAAAAATACCTGGAGTGCAAACCGCCGGCCCTCTTTGCCCATGGCTCTCCTGTGTCTATTAATGTCTGCACAGCAAGACAAGTTTGGGCAAATGACTACTTCAAGTGTGGTAAGTCAGTCTCCTCAAAATACTGAAAGCATTTTGTCGACATATATTTTACAATTATATAAACAATCAAATTAAAAAAATATATATAGGTGACTTAATTGGAAAAATCAATTTGATGTTTGCGATTTGAGCAATATTCCAGAGACTGTATTGATCAGATTGTTCAGTTTACAGCGTTGTCATTTTTATGGCTCCCAAGCCTAGAACCTGCATGATTGTTAACAGCTTTTACAAGTTTACTGTATAATCGATGTGTGAGACGTTTGCGGAGTTTGCCATATACCACACATAAAATATTTCTGCCAGCTCTCAGAGGAATACCCTAGGAGCATTTTTAGCAGATTTATAAATATATATCACAATATGCTGAACAGTGACAAGGATGTTGTTAGCAGCATTACATGACTTCCAATTTTATTTAGAAGTAAACAATACCAAAACAATGTTTGATATGGACACTTGAACTATTTGAAAAACTATTTGAAAAACGAATTCATCGTTTATAAATTAGTTAAAGAAATAAAGAGCCAAAAATTATATCATCAGTTTCCTATTCTTTCAGATGTTGGTTGTCCCGCAGTGCCTTTTGTTTTGAATGCAACCATTGACAGTCCAGTTTCAAGAATAGGTTCCAAGGTGAAGGTGACTTGCATGATCAGTCACAGGTTCGCAGATGGACTCAACACCAAGGGTCTCAAATGTGAAGCTGGAGGACACTGGAATGCAACTTTGCCTCCAGCTTGTCAACGTGAGTATCAAAACGGCAACCATAAATGACATATGAAGTAGGCCTATGTGCACATATAGGAATAACTGGTGGAGAACACCTGCTAGACCTTGGTTATTTGATAATGATATTAAACATTGCCAGGACGGCCACATATTTCTGTCTTATATTGCTGGTCACCCCCCCTTAACGGGATGCCCGAAGGTTAAAATCTCTGAACGACTCTGTTAGTTACTGGGCCAAACCATTGTTTATGATGTCTTCAATCCATTATTTTATTAATTGAAATAATGTATTGATGGTGTTTTAATGCACTTGTTGACATGATTGATTGTCTTTTACTGGAGAATAATTATCAACCTAATGTACGATGTCCATTCCTGAAACTAACTTGTGTGAACTACTATGCTGTTACATTAACAGTTGCACAGACTGCACCTATCCCTGACTATTTTCAGCTGTGTTCTGCCCACCTGCCCCGGATGTGCTCAACGCCAAACCAAACACCATTGCAGTGAGAGTCGGAACCACCATAACTTACACTTGCACATACGGTTATCGATTCAAAGACAACTGGAAGACAACTCGATCGATAAGATGCCAAGACAACATCAAGTGGTCTGAGACTCCCCCCGACTGCGAAGGTATTCATGCAAACCTTATGCAATACATGCGGAATCATGAACTCACTGACTGTCTTATTTAATTGCACCGAATTGCCTAGTAGCATGATGTGCGTCATTATTTAATAACTTACAGACATTTTAACTATTGATTATATTATGGGCGATTGGAGATAATCTTCATGATAGTGCTTAAATCTGAATTGGTAGAGTAGTACCATTTGAAATGTAACAGTGCAGCTAGAACTACTAAAAATAAACGGTCCTAATACAACAAGTTCAACCAAGCTATATATATATATAGCTGAATTACCACATATCTAGTCAGCTGAACTGAAGTCCCACATGAGCATAACTATTGTTAACAACTTCTTACTTGTGCTGTAACTAACACATGCATCCATGACAACAGTCATGATGCGTCCTCTAAAGTTACAGGAATTTAATATTATTTATGGAGTTTGTTTGTTATAGTTTCCAGTAGATAGCTGAACATTGCTAGATCGTTTGGTTTAGGAAAGGATGTTCAAGTTGTTAAGCTCAGTGTAAAAGACTGGGTAATGGGGTAATTGGGTGAACTTAACCTACATCGCTAATGTAGGAACTGATAGATCGGTCTAGTTTTAACCTATATATATATATAGGTACCTAAGGGCATTAACATCTGACTATGGTATACTGGATAGTACAATACTAGGTGTAGAAAGTAAACATCATGAGTCTGTATGTATGAACGAGGGAGTTTTCTCCATATCTTAGCAACTTCAAAGCAACAGATTTCAAGCATGTCATCTTGGACGAGTGTCATTAGGGAGAAAGAGTAACAGAGCCTACAGAGGGCACTACTACCAAAACACGTAAAAAGACAATAAGATGACGTTACTTCCTAAACTGTTACATTGATGATGTCACAATATATATGACGTCATCAAACTACTTATCTGCTACGGTCTCAGTGACCTCTGGTGGTGCTATGCTAGACATGGTGAATTGCAGGAAACCTTGCGTGAGCTCATTGTGAGTCTTTCAATATGGGTGGTTGTCCGAAGGAAGAGTTTCGTTTCAAAGCAGTGTCTATTTTAGTCAATATTATGCCAATAATATATTATGAAACTTTAGGAAAGCAATTGATGTGGAAAAGAAATCTCTCTGTAATAGTGATATCCCAATTACTATGAGGGAGTTAACCATCACAAATATTAGTTAACTCCCAACTATGTGGGATATAACTAACTTATACTCCATAATGACTTATTATATTTATTTGATTGTTTTTTGTTTAATGCTCTTATTATGCAAGAAAAGCACTCTTTGCCCCCAGGAGGAAGATAACTAATGCCTTCGTTGGTTATATCCCTCTCAGAACAATTGGAAAACTTATCGGTCTGGCACCGTATGATGAGACATTAATTATTACTTTTAGTGATTCATTGTGGGCCACCACCAACTATATCTCATGCAACAAAGAATAACAAATTGGACACTCTTGATGCCACAGCAACCTATAACTGCACCCCGACTCACCGATTCATCAATGGGAAAGATGCGAAGATAATAATATGTTTGTCAACATCAAAGTGGGAAGTCGTTAATGATACATGTGAACGTAAGTAATCGACTGCTACATAACTGATTGACCTGTGTATATATAGCGCTGAACCTCAACTGGCAGACCATGAACACTCTAAAAAAAATCACACATTATATGCCCGGGGTAAAATAAAATATACTTGCTAAGTTGCAGTATTAAAGTTTTTTTTAAACCTGGAAGATGATTTAGAGGAATAGTGACAAAATCGTATAATATATCGTAGGAAATATATTACGTTATCAAACCTTTTTATAGATTTATGAAAGACAGAATAATGTGTAAAAGTAGATGTTTAGAATGATATATGTCACAAATTTGCCACTCTGTTCAGCTGACAGATGCTACCCACCTCCTGTGCTGAAGACGGCCACACCTAGTTCCATAACTGCTTCGTTTGGATCTGTCATCACATACACCTGCCAAGAGGGATATGTCTTTCCAAATCTCAGTCCCACGACCAGCATCACTTGTCTATCCACTACATCCTGGTCAAGCCAGCCTCCAGAGTGCCAAGGTGAGTTGAACTTACATCCGAAGCTATAGGCTATGAGGAAACTTAATTCAGGAATATGGTTGAAGAAAAATATGGTTGTATAAATGTAAAAGGCATGCTGTGGTTTTATTTAACACAGGGCATGCACCAGTCAATATTAGTGTCTAGGTGGGTGGGTGGGTGAGACATAAGTGACTTTACGTCTTATATATTTGTACCAGCAAGGGCTGATCAGGACAGGCATGTGCCAAGGCAGTGAGGTGAATGATGAAACAACCTTCCAACATGGGCTGGATTCAAACCCAGAACCCTATATGGCAGCCCAGCTCACTACCACTGAGCTAGGCCACTGCTGTAGGCTTTGCGTAAAGCAGCTAGCTGTAGTTACAATATGTAGTAATAGCCCTAGCGAGGAGGAGCTGTCTAGAAACAATATTTCATGGGACTATCTGTATCTTATTAGTGTTATTTGTTTTGTAAGGAAGCCAGTTAATATCATTACAATTTCTTTTCCAGCTGTTAACTGTCCATTACTGAACAACATCAAAAACTTGATGTACGACTCCAAAGTAAAGGCAATGTATGGTACTATTGTCAGTGTTACCTGTGTGAAGGGTTTTGTCTTCAATGACACAATGAAAATTAAACAGGTGGAGTGTCTAGCAACTGGAAACTGGAACATGTCTTTCTCAGACGATATATGCCAAGGTGAGTTTCTATTTTATTTTGTATGTTACGTACATTTCTGTGTGATCCCTTTTAATGGGAATTCTTTTTACCCAAACATGCAAACTCAGAAAAGCTAGATCTTCATTTCATGAATCTTTTTTTAAACCATCATATTCTGAATTTCTGATGAAAATCATAATTTTACACATAATTTCATTACCACTTGCAAAAAGAAAAACCAACCAAGTACAATCTACAAATAATTACCAATTCAGATGTAATTTTTTTGTTACATACTTCTTCATATTCTGTTGCAGAGTTACAATGCCCAGACACAAGGCTTGTACGTTACGGCTGGCGTTCAACCACCAAGAACACATACAAGACCCAACTGTACATATTCTGCAGATTGGGATTCTTTCTTTCATCAAGAAAATTCTGGTCTTCACATGAATGCACAGAGAATGGGACGTGGTCACCGGCTGTTGGGTCTGAGTGTCAACGTAAGTTGCAGTATTATTGAGACAGTTGGAAATTGTTGCATTTTTGGCTAGAATTTTAAGGTGAGATTTTATTGCCTTAAAGTTTAGTCAAGTTATATTAAAATGGTTCGAGTCAATAGGCAACAGAGCAAAATATCGCTCATCCAAAAAAATGCTGAAAAAAATTAAATCTCAATTTGCTGACAGACAGACAGACAGACATATAAATATCAAGCAACAATAACAGCATTTATAGTGAAGGTGAATGACAGACTTAATAACACAAATGTGTTTAATATGAGCATAAGGAAACCACCAATAAATTGTAAAATGATAGCCACTGTTCAAAACGGATAAGAGAGGTTCCAACTTGTTGCTCACATCTGCTTCATTTTCCAATTTTCATCCATGGTATTTTAGCAGTGAGTAGTTTAGTAGTGTTTCCAACCCTTATGGCAAAACTACGAGGGGTGTTCAGAAAGTTCTGACCATTTTTTCATAAATATTTTGTAAAGTATTGGAATTATGTTCTGAAGTATGTCCTAGGGTTTCTGATGAATTCAGTTACTTTCTTGTAGTTCAAAAATATCATGGACTTCCCTGTGATATAATAAATTCTCAATATTTATTTACTTTTGATATTCTACAGCTGTAACCTGCCAGGGTGTGCCAGACTGGAATGCAATATTCAATTCCACCAAAAACCATGCATCATCTGTTGTCAACTACACGTGTCCAAACGGCACATGGTTTGGTGACAAAACTTCAGTAAAAATTTCTAGGTGCCTTATAAATGGATACTGGGATCCTCCGTTTGAAGAATGTATCGGTGAGCTTTAAAATCACTTATTGTTTTTGCTGATTAAAATTCATGATGATTAGGAATCCTAATCATCTTTCCCCTTCAATTAACTCGCCGCATAAGCCCATTCTCAGTGAATTTTCAAGCTTTCCGCCAGCTATTATTATAGCCATATAATTTTCCCAATTTGAAATCTGATCGGAGACAGAAGACATATTGCTTCTTTTTTCAGTTCATCAAGATTTTTTTCAATGGTTGGCGCCTTAAATGTATGCCTTGTCATGAAACTCGTGTTCAATTCATTAAATGCCTATCACTAACAAGTCAAGTAATATTCTTGCACGAATTATGTAGTTACCTGGAAAGAATTATTTGCAATGTTTTGTTCTCAGTTATACCAATGCTTATATTTCTTAGATGCAACTTCCAATAAAGTCACTTTGTGCCATATAATTGATTATTTGAATAATTCTTCAATACTCTTTCGTCTTTCAGATATTGGGAATTCCACATTGGCAATTAAAACAGTCAAAGAGGCCAGTGGTTCATCCGGCATAGGAGCTCTGGCAGTTGCTCTGTTGTCTACTGCTTTAATAATCATGGTAGCTTTGGATATTGCAACCATAGGGAAAGAATTCGCCATATGCAATAGATAAGACTATGTGTCAAAGTGGAAGACTTTACTCTTCAGAAATTTCCAACATTACAGTGTGATATTTAAAACTTTAGCAATTAAAACAGTAAAATATAAATGTTTTCATATACAGTGGGTTGCAAAAGTATTCATTCCCCTTGGAGTTGGCAGCCAATATATAAGCTATAATTCTATAGAGAACAAAAATGGTATTTTCAATGATCAAAATTTATTAGGAGGGGATGATTCATCATATTTTGTTAATTTTTAAGCCATTTTGCATCTTCCATGTAATGTTGCATAACACATGCACATATGAACTCATAAACATGGCATTTTAGACTCAGGTCATGAAATAGTGAATATTTTCGTCCATATGCACCAGATTTTCATCAGATTTTCTCGGAATTTGCTGAAATTGACCCAGGAAAACACCTCATATAAAATATATAATAAATTGCTAAAAATGCATCAAAATTACATTTTATTCTTCAAAGGTCAATAATTAGTTCTTTTATTTCAAATTACAGTGTATAATGATTAGTCCATGAACAACCAAAAGTTTAAGTTTCCGAACAGAAGCCAATAAATTACTATTTAATTAAAATTATGTTTCATAAAATTACATCATGTGGTAAGGCCACTTTAATTAAAAAAGTGGCGATGATATTACAATTTTTCTGAGGAAATGACCAGCTGATGACTAGGAAAAAACCTTTACATAAAAATATAGGTAGATCAACAATAGTTATGAGAATATAGACCATAAGGTGCCCCTACCCTAGAATGGCATGTATATGAGTTTGCATGTGCAAAGGTTATGTAACATTATATAACAGTTGCAAAGTGGCTTTATAATTTTCAAAATATGATAAATTATCACCTCCATGAAAATGGTGATGCTTGCATGTGCCATTTTTGCCTTGGGTAGAATTATACTTGACATATTTAAATGTAAACTCCATACTGGATTAAATACTTTTGCAACCCACTGTAGTGATAGTGGCATGTAAAAGAACCCGGCCAACTACTTTGCCTGGCTTGTTGGAGAGGCACTGGTCAGTTTGCAATAGGCTTATAACAGGATTACCAATGCATATCGAATTTTTCCATCTTCAAATTAGTTTCACGAAACAAATTGCACCATTTATGTTGGAGTTGTACTTGTTATGAAATTGTCATTTACGAGTGCGTAGGTGCCCCCATTTATATGTTAGAGTTTTACTTGTTATGAAATTGTCATTTACGAATGTGTAGGTGCCACAAAACATTTTTATGACTTGCCATCGATTCCCTTTTGAACTACTCCTGTTTTATGATTTATTGTGAAGGGACCATTGTGTCATGCCAGCTTTAGGTAAACAAATATTGTAATAGCAATGTATCCTTAAAGGCAGAAACCATAATCGGTCTAAGATATAGGCCTTTGAGTGTCATATTAACCACAGGACCGTCTAACACTTCTCTTTTAATCAGCCTTTTTATTTTGAATATTATGGTTTGTTTATTTTTCTTATTATATGTTCCTTATGTTACTCCTCTCACATTACCATCAGTATTATAGCACATTAAACCAGGACATGCTGTTTGTTGATTGATAATATATTTGCAAACCTATTACGATGTAAAGAACTGTGATGAACTACTAAAGTTTACTGTGCACCCATGGATTGCTTTCATTTGTTTGAATATATATATATTTAATTCATTCAAGGAATGTAACATGTGGACAATGCCCTTGTACATAATAATATCTGCTACACTGTACATACGACAATATTATGGAGTGGTTGAATACTGCAATGACGACACCTGTGACTACAGCCAAGATGTGAAACTTGTAATACTTAACTTGCAGGCTAGGATTTAAAGAAATTTCCTTCACATCCCTGTGATTGTTAGCACATTATCGCCCTTTTTGGTTATTCTAGGTAAACGGTGCACCTTAAAAATCATGTCATAAAATAGAGCCTATTACACTGAAACTCTCTTTAGTCACCCCACTAACTTCTTAGACATTTTAACTAACCTTTTGAAACACTCTTTGGTGAACTTTAGACATGTTGTCTGTGTCTAGAACGACTAACATCCATTTTTGACGTCTGGTTAAGCTAGATACATACTCAGTGACATAGTCTTATATGTGCCAATTTCAAATACCTGTGGAGACATGAATTTAGGATTCAAGTGCCTTGACAGTCTGATGCACAGCCTTTCCCTGCATCAAACCCTCCTTTCTTGAGGTCAGGGCCACTCTAATTGTGCCTCTCAGGTTCATCTTTTTCTCACCATATTTTGATAATAGATAAACAGTCGCCTCACTGTCCCAATGTACCCCAACCTGAATGTCCCAACCACCCATGCTGTATGAGAATACTAGTACGCTCAATCAAATCTCTGTGAGAAGCACTTATGAAACGTGGATAAGGCTCTACTGCTACACTATTGTATGAAATGCTAGGATTCGAAAGTATGAATGTAGAACTTACTTCAGACTTTAAAAAAAATGAAATGATCCAGCAAAGGTGAACGCTTCACTTGATCTTGATGGTGTCCACAGTTAAAATAAAAATGTTCCCCATCTTCAGTTTGAGACCAGCCTTGGATTTCTGAAGGTGTTTATAATCCAGATATAGCAAGTGTCCTAAAGGGCCCCCGTCTCCCCTACAGTTAGTTTCGTAAAATATACCTCAACTTATGCACCAGATAGTGCTGCATGTACTTTTTGATTCGGCTTTGCGTAGCCAGCTATAGCCAGACCGTTCTGGTTCGTGGCAGGTAGCATCATGTAGTAGAAGTTGTCTGGCGTTGTCTAGGTTTGATGAAACTAACTATATGTGTCAAGTTAGTAACCTTAATAGTAAAAAAGGGGCTATGAGAGGTTTGTCATTCTGGACACTGCAGCTAAGATCTCAGTCAAAAGGTTTTCAGTGTATATTACTGTAATATATATATATTCTGTATGATTAATGGCAGCTGTGTAACATATGCCACACATTGCCATAACAATGTCTTAATGGGTGGTACAATATTATGTTACTTACACAAAGGATGTGATATTGTGGTTTTTACAAGCTTCGAAGGTCACAATAGGTTGCATGGTGATACAGAAAGAAATGTTATTAAAAAAAACTTGGAGTTAATATTGTGTTATTTTATCTATGCTAAGCAAAGTGTCAAAAACCAATAAACGACTGCATCTTGATGCACAAAAACTAACACAGCTCTCCTTAAAGGATGTTACACGTACCACACCCTGCTGATTTGTCACACATTGATACGTAATGTCAATGTCGTGTTCCTGCCTAGGAAAAAGGTTTTTTTACTATCATTGCATTTGTTTTCTGCTATGTTTGCCTAAATTGTTATGCTTCATTCCCCTACAAAACATAAACAATGCTCAAATTAACATGTTGGCACTAGTCAAAGCAGTTAATTGTTTGGCTAAATTTTAAGCAAGCTTGCCGTTCCTGATCAACCACATTGGTACACGTGGCCCAAGGCCAGTAAAAAAAACAAAAAAAAAACCGAGCTGTAATGTTCAGGGTCATTGTTCTTTTAGGGTCTGTGAGGTTATTATCACAAGTAAACCTACAAAGTACATTCGTAACTTTTTCCCACATCATGGGGTAATTACCCGAAGACAACCATACAAATAATACAAAATGATCGTAACACCCTGTAGAGTGTACAAACCAAATACGGCGAAGATCCAATCTTCCAAACAGAAGTTATAGCATTTTACCCCACAAATGGCTAATTACCCCATGATAACCATAAAAGTGTTACAACCATGCAAGTAACACCCTTTAGAGTATATATATATACAAACCAAATTGGGGAAAACCCGATCACCCAAATTCAAGTTATCACATAACAATGCACATGATACAACATGATGCTAACACCCTGCAGAGTATACATCCAAGTCATAGCAAATCCAATCACCAAAACAGATGTTATAGCATTTCATCCATGGGGTAATTACCCCACGATAACCATAAAAATACTATACAATATACTCATTCATTAATGCTCCCTTAACTATAAAAATTATTGCAAAACAATAACAATTCTAGGAAATTTCCATTAGTGTCTTTGAGCATGCTCATCTGCAGCTGCTCCTGCAACAGGCCACTCAGCCTCCCTCTAGGCACTGAAGGCTGATAGGAGAGGGCTGCTGGAGAGATGTAGAGCCAGGGCAGGACTGCAGCAGAGAGTTCTGGCTATTTAGTCAAGTATTCTTAGTGAAGGCTGATCTTAGTGTAGACTCGACATGTAATCATTTGGACTTTGTGGGGAACACAATAAACCATTCAACTTTATTCTTGACTTCATCTTCATTTAACATCATGTTGGATTGTACTAAGGCTTCAGATCCTGAGCCTCACTGCCAAGCTAATAACTTTATTCAACAAGAGAAGCTTTAGTATAACAGTATATCATATAACTGTCCTAAAACATTAAACAATATGCCAAATATTTTCAAAGAAAAAGTAAACACACTTAGTTTCCCTTTTTTAAATTATATGTCAAAAAGAAGACAGTTGATGCTTATATTGAGGAATGTGATATACCAAATTGTTACTCATGCAAATTTAATAGGCCTACAAATCAAAATTACTTTTCATAATCTTCTAGATTTACACAAATCTCCTTTGATTACATTTCCTTCCACAAATATTAGATAAATTTGTAACTGTACACTTCCCTAAAGCGGCATATCATTAAGCCTTTGGGAAGAGTGACTTTATTCAATAAACAATAAACAATGTATAGCATGCAGCTGCAGTCCCCAATTTGTCGGCTTTCGCTCATTTCTTAGATATTCAGCCTCGGATTTGCCTTGATTTCTGGTATAAAATGTAGGTAATGGCATGGTCTGTGGATGGTTGAACATTCCCAAGTGTGATAAACAAGAACTTAAGTGATACAGGGGGGTTGAACATGACTCAAAATTATATCATTGAAGCTACTAGCACTAGATGGCATACAAGTATAAGGAAGCCGTCCACTACGACTACGATGTAACTGTTCCACAACTCCCCATGTGGAAGTTTATCACAACTAAGCATGCTATGCAGAATTTAAGATTCCCTAAACTTAAAAAAAAATTATTCTGTTAGGAATATTTCGATATATCTAAATATTTCCATCATGCATATAATTTTATACTAGATGTCATGGTAACAGGAATTGGAGGGGGAAAGGAAGAAAAACAAGTACTTCACCTAAAGGGGAACTGATCTTCCATTGTGGAAAGGAATTGGTTACTGATGATTCAGAGAAAATGACCGAAATTAGTTGTAAAAATCTATTAAAAATGCACATAACTTACATGATGGACATCTCTCAGGATTGCAATAAACATGGCAATAAATACTGTTTATACTGATGTGATTTAAAAATTTTCACAAACTAGATAATGTAGGACTGCAGACTGAAAAGTAATAGAATATAAATTGCTTTATATATATATATATATATATATACATATATATATTGAATATATTAACATTATGATAAGACGTTTTATTTACCTCACAAAACATGAGAGTACATGTACCAAATATAACCATTTTAAAATAGTATGTTTCTATATCTTATGCATAACATTACAAGTTTGGCAAAATACTGATTTTCTTTCAATCTGGATTTGATTTTTTTCTTCTTCAGAAAGTGAAGTAAATGCTGCAATACATGTAAACTGCGTGCATAATTACGCAAGTCACTATTTTGAAGACATTTCAGCAATGAATTGAAGTGTCATGGTAAATTGATAACAATTTGATGTAGTTTTCGAAAGTGTAGAGACATCTTCTGGAATATAACTGCTATATCAGCGAGTGTTCCTTTTAAACTAAAAAAGATTTGGTCAAATTTAGGTGAGCATAATTATTATGCAGGTTTGGGTAATGAGTCAGAATTGACCAAAAAAGTTTGATGAAAATTAAATATTACAAAATACACATCAAAGTAACTCAGCAAGCACAACATTGCAACACTGAGGCGATAGTGCATTCAACTTCGGGTTATGTAACATAATGTTTTCATAGGATGTGATAAACAAAGAATTTTACATCATTTGGAAATAACTATCCAATTTGCTTCAAAATTCCACTCTAATGTTTCAAGATTCTAATAAGTTCTTTTTCAAAAATTATTTGCAACAGTTTAGAAGACCAACCATGCTTATTATCATCAAAAAGCCATGTGGTATTAAGAAAAGAGTTAAATTCCAAAAAAACTAAACTAATTAATTTAGATAAGTTCAAAACCGATATTAAAGATCAAATTGGGTCCACTCCCACTAACACTCCACTGAACAATAAGCTCCTTGATTCACTTGCAATTGTAGACCACTACAACAAAACTAAGAATATTCTTGACAAACATGCCCCAATCATAGACAAGACCATAACAATAAGGAAACCAACCCCCTGGACCAATGCTGACATTAAGCAATCTAAAAATTCCAAGAGAAGAGCAGAAAAGAAATGGAGACGTTCACGAAAGCCTTTTGATTCTAATATATACAAAGAAAAGCTAAATTCTTTCAGCTCTCTGTTGCATGATATTAAGACTAAAGACCTGGCAAAAAAAATTCAAAATCATAAAGGTAACTCCAAAGCAATGTTCAAGGTACTTAACTCAAGCCTAAACAGGAAGCAAGAACTACCCTTACCACCTCATGACACTGACATTGATCTGGCGAATGAATTCATTGAGTACTACGACAGCAAAATCTCCAACATCAGAGCACAATTAGATTATCATACTAACTCGATGGATTATAAAGAGCAAACTTTCTCAGGCAGCCCGCTGTCGAAATTTGTCAAACTATCTGCAGACACGGTGAAAAAATACATCCTAGAAATGCCAACAAAACACTGCTTACTGGACCCTATTCCATCTTGGCTCACAAAAGAGTGCATAAATGAATTATTATCTCTTATAACTAATATTGTGAATAACTCCCTTCATCTGGGTGAAATGCCACAAGCATTAAAACATGCTATCATAAGACCTCTCCTGAATAAATTAAACCTCGATCTTATAAAAAAGAACTACCGCCCTGTATCTAACCTCCCCTTCTTAGGTAAGCTCATAGAAAGTGCAGTTATTAGTCAATACATGGAGCATCAAACGAACAATAATTTAACCGATCTTAAATAATCAGCATATAAGAAATTCCATAGCACTGAAACCTTACTCATAAAAATACATAATGACATAGTTACAAACATGAATCATGCGGAAATCACAATGCTAGTTTTACTAGATCTATCCGCAGCCTTCGACACCATTGACCACAAGATACTATTAGACAGGCTCAAATATAAGTATGGTATAGATGGCACTGTTCTGAAATGGTTTAAGTCTTACCTAACGACAGATCCCAGTCTGTGATCATAAATGACACTGAATCCCAGTGAAAAACATTGAATTATGGTGTTCCTCAAGGCTCCAAACTGGGACCACTGTTATTCAACTCATACATAGCACCTATTAGCAAAATTGCAGAAGAAAATGGCATTGAAGTCAAAAAATACGCAGATGATCAGCAACTTGTGCTCTCCTTTAAATCTAAATTTTTCAGTGATCAAAAATCAGCTAAAGATAAAATGGAGAAATGTGTGACTGACTTAAGAGACTTCCTACACAAGAACAAACTCTGCAATAATGCAGACAAAACAGAATTTCTAATGGTAGGAACACCATATCAACTTAAAAAACTGCAAATTAATTCAATATGTGTTGACAACACAGAAATCAGGATGGTTGACAATGTGAAAAATTTGGGAGTTTTCTTTGACAAGCAATTGACAATGGAAAAGCAAGTTAATAATATGTGCAGAAATGCCTACTTTAATATCAGGAATATCTCTAAAATCAGGAATAGCCTAGACAAAGAGAATAAAATTATTGGGAACGCACTTGTAACCCCCCATCTTGACTACTGTAATGGTCTTCTACCTGGCATCTCTAAGAAACTTGAGAATAAACTGCAAGTTGCCCAAAATGCCGCAGTAAGACTAATTGAGAAAATTAATAAATATGAAAGCATCACACCATACCGAAAACACTTACATTTCTTACCTATCCAGGCCAGGATTAAGTACAAAATTGTGTTAATGACATGGGAAGTACTGAACAACCAGGCCCCAGTCTATCTAAAAAAAACTACTAAAGATTAGGGATGTTTCGCATGGCTTACGATGTAATGACAAACAAATGCTAAAACTACCCTCGGTAACCAGTAATAACAAACTCGACCGAAGGGCTTTTCACTAGGTGGCACCTTTGTTATGGAACAACATACCCACTGCTATCCGCTGCACAAATGGCATACACAGCTTTAAGAAAAAACTCAAAACGCATCTCTTTAACTTATACTATCCTGAATAACACATGTACATAGCGCCGGTGAGCAGATGTCTGAAACTGGCGCTTTACAAATTTCTTCTATTATTATAAACTTTCCGAAGGAAAGTTTATCTTATTATTGTAAGTCTTATTTTTCTTTTTTTTTTTTTTTTTTTTTTTTTTTTTTATTATAAACTTTCCGAAGGAAAGTTTATCTTATTATTGTAAGTCTTATTTTTCTTTTTTTTTTTTTTTTTTTTTTTTTTTTTTTTTTTTTATTATTATTCTTTATTATTATTATTATTCTTCTGAAGAAGTAAAGGCTTATTACTCAGAAACTAATAAAGGCAGGGCTTTGGCACTTCAAGGTCACATAGACAGCCTGAGCGCGCTTTGAAATGCATAAATTTCATGACCAAATTTCGTGACGCTTCTGCGTAATTCACAAAATAAAAAATAAATTTAAGGGCACGGTTTCAAGAAACTGGGCAGAGATAATGGCATGAGATTTTTTTTCAAGATACCTTAGACAAATACGCAGTGCAGAAAGGAGTTTGAGCCAAATTGTGAGCCTGCTGACTGAGCCATGAATTTTTTAAAAAAAGTTATTCGAAATTTTCATGAAATTTTTTTTGAAAACCATAGAAGGAATAATGATATTGACTTGCAATTTCACACTTTTATAGTCCTACCCTAGCACAACTTTCATGCAAAAAATGAGCCCATTTGGTAAAGTGGTCTAGGTGGTACAGGGGTCCAAAGTTGCATTTTTTGACTGCTTATATCTCGGCTCCAAATTGAGATACAGGAATCTCAAAGACATATTTAGAATCCTTGAAATGTTCTCTTTTCAGCGATGTATAGTAATATGCTCTAGGTAGTTCCGTTTGGAAAAGCGTCAGACATTGAAAATTTTTTGTCACTTTTTGATTTTCTCAAAATGAAAAAGTCTAAAAAACAGTAGAAGAACTGCTTGGATTCTCACCATTTTTTTTACAGATATTTCCTCTAAGGAGTACTATGTAAATTTCAAAGGGCAAGGGCTTTGCTTAAAAACCCTAGGCCCTGGAATTTTTTTCATTCCAAATTTCAATAATTTTTAACTCCATTTCTATTCAACCAAATTTCATGCAACTGGTGTCATTATGTAGAGAAAAATTAGGCCTTTACATAGGATAAAATGTCTATTCACCAACCTTTACCAGTTTCGAACTTGGAGCCAAAATTCTCTTTCCCATGTTATCCAATGGGAAGACCTACCAACCCTGAAGCGCTGAGTCAGCAATTTTTACAATGAATGTTAGGAAGTTTATGTGCATCGCCCCAAAAAAGCAGGAAGAAAGTCTTCAATTTCATTTATATTTTGCACATATATGTACTCTGTGTAGTACTACATTACTGTAAAAGGGCAATTACTTTCATCAAATAGCTTAGGTCCTAGAATTTTTTTATCACTGAATTGCTGACCTACCTACCTCCCAGAACCCTGGAACGCTGAGTCAGCAATTTTTACAATGAATGTTAGCAGGTTTACGTGTTTTGCCCCAAAAACAGTAGGAAAGACTTTTTCAATTTTCTTCATACTTTTCACACATATTTCCTCTAGGGAGTACTATGTAAATGTAGAAGGGCAAGGGCCTTGATTAAACACCTTAGGCCCTGGAATTTTTTTTCAGTCCAAATTTCAATAATTTTTAACTCCAGTTCTATTCAACCAAATTTCATCCAACTGGTGTCATTATGCAGAGAACAATTAGGAGATTACATAGGACACCTTGTCTATTCACCAACCTTAATTAGTTTTGAAACTTGAGGCAAAATTCTCTTTCCCATGTTATCCAATGGGGAGACCTACCTACCTACCTCCCTGGACGGCTGAGTCAGCAATTTTTACAATGAATGTTAGTAAATTTATGTTTCTCGCCCCAAAAAAGCAGGAAGAAAGTCTTCAATTTCATTCATATTTTGCACATATATGTCCTCTGGGTAGTACTACATTACCGTAATAGGGCAATTACCTTCATCAAACAGCTTAGGTCCTAAAATTTTTTTATCACTCTTAAAGCCTGAATTGCTTACTAAGACCAAAACTGTTGTTGATAGATTGAACCAAAAAAATTCACAGGAGTGTATATACATGTGCTTTACAAATGTGAGTTATTTCAGAATTTTGGGTTACAGGGTCAAGGTCACAGCGTGTCCTATATATGCAATTTTCAGGCATTTTGAACCTGGGTCCTATGAAGAGTACAGCTTTCTGAAAAACATTTTTTGAAAAGTCATCACCATTACAGTTGTCTGTTCATTTATGAATAGTCTCAGAGGATAAGACAGTGATTTCTTAGGATTTAGTGCCTTAATAAATTGTTGTCATTGTGAAAAATCATAACGCTTCAGGAATGATCAGAGCACAAATACTACCGGCTTTTTTGTTAGGTTATTTGTAGTATTTATATGAGAAAGAAAAAGGTTATGAAAGTTAAAGGAAAGGAAAGTTTATCGTAATTGTCAGGGACAATTGCAAGTCTAGTTATTATTATTCTTCTGAAGAAGTAAAGGCTTATTACTCAGAAACTAATAAAGGCAGGGCTTTGGCACTTCAAGGTCACATAGACAGCCTGAGCGCGCTTTGAAATGCATAAATTTCATGACCAAATTTCGTGACGCTTCTGCGTAATTCACAAAATAAAAAATAAATTTAAGGGCACGGTTTCAAGAAACTGGGCAGAGATAATGGCATGAGATTTTTTTTTCAAGATACCTTAGACAAATACGCAGTGCAGAAAGGAGTTTGAGCCAAATTGTGAGCCTGCTGACTGAGCCATGAATTTTTTAAAAAAAGTTATTCGAAATTTTCATGAAATTTTTTTTGAAAACCATAGAAGGAATAATGATATTGACTTGCAATTTCACACTTTTATAGTCCTACCCTAGCACAACTTTCATGCAAAAAATGAGCCCATTTGGTAAAGTGGTCTAGGTGGTACAGGGGTCCAAAGTTGCATTTTTTGACTGCTTATATCTCGGCTCCAAATTGAGATACAGGAATCTCAAAGACATATTTAGAATCCTTGAAATGTTCTCTTTTCAGCGATTTATAGTAATATGCTCTAGGTAGTTCCGTTTGGAAAAGCGTCAGACATTGAAAATTTTTTGTCACTTTTTGATTTTCTCAAAATGAAAAAGTCTAAAAAACAGTAGAAGAACTGCTTGGATTCTCACCATTTTTTTTACAGATATTTCCTCTAAGGAGTACTATGTAAATTTCAAAGGGCAAGGGCTTTGCTTAAAAACCCTAGGCCCTGGAATTTTTTTCATTCCAAATTTCAATAATTTTTAACTCCATTTCTATTCAACCAAATTTCATGCAACTGGTGTCATTATGTAGAGAAAAATTAGGCCTTTACATAGGATAAAATGTCTATTCACCAACCTTTACCAGTTTCGAACTTGGAGCCAAAATTCTCTTTCCCATGTTATCCAATGGGAAGACCTACCAACCCTGAAGCGCTGAGTCAGCAATTTTTACAATGAATGTTAGGAAGTTTATGTGCATCGCCCCAAAAAAGCAGGAAGAAAGTCTTCAATTTCATTTATATTTTGCACATATATGTACTCTGTGTAGTACTACATTACTGTAAAAGGGCAATTACTTTCATCAAATAGCTTAGGTCCTAGAATTTTTTTATCACTGAATTGCTGACCTACCTACCTCCCAGAACCCTGGAACGCTGAGTCAGCAATTTTTACAATGAATGTTAGCAGGTTTACGTGTTTTGCCCCAAAAACAGTAGGAAAGACTTTTTCAATTTTCTTCATACTTTTCACACATATTTCCTCTAGGGAGTACTATGTAAATGTAGAAGGGCAAGGGCCTTGATTAAACACCTTAGGCCCTGGAATTTTTTTTCAGTCCAAATTTCAATAATTTTTAACTCCAGTTCTATTCAACCAAATTTCATCCAACTGGTGTCATTATGCAGAGAACAATTAGGAGATTACATAGGACACCTTGTCTATTCACCAACCTTAATTAGTTTTGAAACTTGAGGCAAAATTCTCTTTCCCATGTTATCCAATGGGGAGACCTACCTACCTACCTCCCTGGACGGCTGAGTCAGCAATTTTTACAATGAATGTTAGTAAATTTATGTTTCTAGCCCCAAAAAAGCAGGAAGAAAGTCTTCAATTTCATTCATATTTTGCACATATATGTCCTCTGGGTAGTACTACATTACCGTAATAGGGCAATTACCTTCATCAAACAGCTTAGGTCCTAAAATTTTTTTATCACTCTTAAAGCCTGAATTGCTTACTAAGACCAAAACTGTTGTTGATAGATTGAACCAAAAAAATTCACAGGAGTGTATATACATGTGCTTTACAAATGTGAGTTATTTCAGAATTTTGGGTTACAGGGTCAAGGTCACAGCGTGTCCTATATATGCAATTTTCAGGCATTTTGAACCTGGGTCCTATGAAGAGTACAGCTTTCTGAAAAACATTTTTTGAAAAGTCATCACCATTACAGTTGTCTGTTCATTTATGAATAGTCTCAGAGGATAAGACAGTGATTTCTTAGGATTTAGTGCCTTAATAAATTGTTGTCATTGTGAAAAATCATAACGCTTCAGGAATGATCAGAGCACAAATACTACCGGCTTTTTTGTTAGGTTATTTGTAGTATTTATATGAGAAAGAAAAAGGTTATGAAAGTTAAAGGAAAGGAAAGTTTATCGTAATTGTCAGGGACAATTGCAAGTCTAGTTATTATTATTCTTCTGAAGAAGTAAAGGCTTATTACTCAGAAACTAATAAAGGCAGGGCTTTGGCACTTCAAGGTCACATAGACAGCCTGAGCGCGCTTTGAAATGCATAAATTTCATGACCAAATTTCGTGACGCTTCTGCGTAATTCACAAAATAAAAAATAAATTTAAGGGCACGGTTTCAAGAAACTGGGCAGAGATAATGGCATGAGATTTTTTTTCAAGATACCTTAGACAAATACGCAGTGCAGAAAGGAGTTTGAGCCAAATTGTGAGCCTGCTGACTGAGCCATGAATTTTTTAAAAAAAGTTATTCGAAATTTTCATGAAATTTTTTTTGAAAACCATAGAAGGAATAATGATATTGACTTGCAATTTCACACTTTTATAGTCCTACCCTAGCACAACTTTCATGCAAAAAATGAGCCCATTTGGTAAAGTGGTCTAGGTGGTACAGGGGTCCAAAGTTGCATTTTTTGACTGCTTATATCTCGGCTCCAAATTGAGATACAGGAATCTCAAAGACATATTTAGAATCCTTGAAATGTTCTCTTTTCAGCGATGTATAGTAATATGCTCTAGGTAGTTCCGTTTGGAAAAGCGTCAGACATTGAAAATTTTTTGTCACTTTTTGATTTTCTCAAAATGAAAAAGTCTAAAAAACAGTAGAAGAACTGCTTGGATTCTCACCATTTTTTTTACAGATATTTCCTCTAAGGAGTACTATGTAAATTTCAAAGGGCAAGGGCTTTGCTTAAAAACCCTAGGCCCTGGAATTTTTTTCATTCCAAATTTCAATAATTTTTAACTCCATTTCTATTCAACCAAATTTCATGCAACTGGTGTCATTATGTAGAGAAAAATTAGGCCTTTACATAGGATAAAATGTCTATTCACCAACCTTTACCAGTTTCGAACTTGGAGCCAAAATTCTCTTTCCCATGTTATCCAATGGGAAGACCTACCAACCCTGAAGCGCTGAGTCAGCAATTTTTACAATGAATGTTAGGAAGTTTATGTGCATCGCCCCAAAAAAGCAGGAAGAAAGTCTTCAATTTCATTTATATTTTGCACATATATGTACTCTGTGTAGTACTACATTACTGTAAAAGGGCAATTACTTTCATCAAATAGCTTAGGTCCTAGAATTTTTTTATCACTGAATTGCTGACCTACCTACCTCCCAGAACCCTGGAACGCTGAGTCAGCAATTTTTACAATGAATGTTAGCAGGTTTACGTGTTTTGCCCCAAAAACAGTAGGAAAGACTTTTTCAATTTTCTTCATACTTTTCACACATATTTCCTCTAGGGAGTACTATGTAAATGTAGAAGGGCAAGGGCCTTGATTAAACACCTTAGGCCCTGGAATTTTTTTTCAGTCCAAATTTCAATAATTTTTAACTCCAGTTCTATTCAACCAAATTTCATCCAACTGGTGTCATTATGCAGAGAACAATTAGGAGATTACATAGGACACCTTGTCTATTCACCAACCTTAATTAGTTTTGAAACTTGAGGCAAAATTCTCTTTCCCATGTTATCCAATGGGGAGACCTACCTACCTACCTCCCTGGACGGCTGAGTCAGCAATTTTTACAATGAATGTTAGTAAATTTATGTTTCTCGCCCCAAAAAAGCAGGAAGAAAGTCTTCAATTTCATTCATATTTTGCACATATATGTCCTCTGGGTAGTACTACATTACCGTAATAGGGCAATTACCTTCATCAAACAGCTTAGGTCCTAAAATTTTTTTATCACTCTTAAAGCCTGAATTGCTTACTAAGACCAAAACTGTTGTTGATAGATTGAACCAAAAAAATTCACAGGAGTGTATATACATGTGCTTTACAAATGTGAGTTATTTCAGAATTTTGGGTTACAGGGTCAAGGTCACAGCGTGTCCTATATATGCAATTTTCAGGCATTTTGAACCTGGGTCCTATGAAGAGTACAGCTTTCTGAAAAACATTTTTTGAAAAGTCATCACCATTACAGTTGTCTGTTCATTTATGAATAGTCTCAGAGGATAAGACAGTGATTTCTTAGGATTTAGTGCCTTAATAAATTGTTGTCATTGTGAAAAATCATAACGCTTCAGGAATGATCAGAGCACAAATACTACCGGCTTTTTTGTTAGGTTATTTGTAGTATTTATATGAGAAAGAAAAAGGTTATGAAAGTTAAAGGAAAGGAAAGTTTATCGTAATTGTCAGGGACAATTGCAAGTCTAGTTATTATTATTCTTCTGAAGAAGTAAAGGCTTATTACTCAGAAACTAATAAAGGCAGGGCTTTGGCACTTCAAGGTCACATAGACAGCCTGAGCGCGCTTTGAAATGCATAAATTTCATGACCAAATTTCGTGACGCTTCTGCGTAATTCACAAAATAAAAAATAAATTTAAGGGCACGGTTTCAAGAAACTGGGCAGAGATAATGGCATGAGATTTTTTTTCAAGATACCTTAGACAAATACGCAGTGCAGAAAGGAGTTTGAGCCAAATTGTGAGCCTGCTGACTGAGCCATGAATTTTTTAAAAAAAGTTATTCGAAATTTTCATGAAATTTTTTTTGAAAACCATAGAAGGAATAATGATATTGACTTGCAATTTCACACTTTTATAGTCCTACCCTAGCACAACTTTCATGCAAAAAATGAGCCCATTTGGTAAAGTGGTCTAGGTGGTACAGGGGTCCAAAGTTGCATTTTTTGACTGCTTATATCTCGGCTCCAAATTGAGATACAGGAATCTCAAAGACATATTTAGAATCCTTGAAATGTTCTCTTTTCAGCGATTTATAGTAATATGCTCTAGGTAGTTCCGTTTGGAAAAGCGTCAGACATTGAAAATTTTTTGTCACTTTTTGATTTTCTCAAAATGAAAAAGTCTAAAAAACAGTAGAAGAACTGCTTGGATTCTCACCATTTTTTTTACAGATATTTCCTCTAAGGAGTACTATGTAAATTTCAAAGGGCAAGGGCTTTGCTTAAAAACCCTAGGCCCTGGAATTTTTTTCATTCCAAATTTCAATAATTTTTAACTCCATTTCTATTCAACCAAATTTCATGCAACTGGTGTCATTATGTAGAGAAAAATTAGGCCTTTACATAGGATAAAATGTCTATTCACCAACCTTTACCAGTTTCGAACTTGGAGCCAAAATTCTCTTTCCCATGTTATCCAATGGGAAGACCTACCAACCCTGAAGCGCTGAGTCAGCAATTTTTACAATGAATGTTAGGAAGTTTATGTGCATCGCCCCAAAAAAGCAGGAAGAAAGTCTTCAATTTCATTTATATTTTGCACATATATGTACTCTGTGTAGTACTACATTACTGTAAAAGGGCAATTACTTTCATCAAATAGCTTAGGTCCTAGAATTTTTTTATCACTGAATTGCTGACCTACCTACCTCCCAGAACCCTGGAACGCTGAGTCAGCAATTTTTACAATGAATGTTAGCAGGTTTACGTGTTTTGCCCCAAAAACAGTAGGAAAGACTTTTTCAATTTTCTTCATACTTTTCACACATATTTCCTCTAGGGAGTACTATGTAAATGTAGAAGGGCAAGGGCCTTGATTAAACACCTTAGGCCCTGGAATTTTTTTTCAGTCCAAATTTCAATAATTTTTAACTCCAGTTCTATTCAACCAAATTTCATCCAACTGGTGTCATTATGCAGAGAACAATTAGGAGATTACATAGGACACCTTGTCTATTCACCAACCTTAATTAGTTTTGAAACTTGAGGCAAAATTCTCTTTCCCATGTTATCCAATGGGGAGACCTACCTACCTACCTCCCTGGACGGCTGAGTCAGCAATTTTTACAATGAATGTTAGTAAATTTATGTTTCTAGCCCCAAAAAAGCAGGAAGAAAGTCTTCAATTTCATTCATATTTTGCACATATATGTCCTCTGGGTAGTACTACATTACCGTAATAGGGCAATTACCTTCATCAAACAGCTTAGGTCCTAAAATTTTTTTATCACTCTTAAAGCCTGAATTGCTTACTAAGACCAAAACTGTTGTTGATAGATTGAACCAAAAAAATTCACAGGAGTGTATATACATGTGCTTTACAAATGTGAGTTATTTCAGAATTTTGGGTTACAGGGTCAAGGTCACAGCGTGTCCTATATATGCAATTTTCAGGCATTTTGAACCTGGGTCCTATGAAGAGTACAGCTTTCTGAAAAACATTTTTTGAAAAGTCATCACCATTACAGTTGTCTGTTCATTTATGAATAGTCTCAGAGGATAAGACAGTGATTTCTTAGGATTTAGTGCCTTAATAAATTGTTGTCATTGTGAAAAATCATAACGCTTCAGGAATGATCAGAGCACAAATACTACCGGCTTTTTTGTTAGGTTATTTGTAGTATTTATATGAGAAAGAAAAAGGTTATGAAAGTTAAAGGAAAGGAAAGTTTATCGTAATTGTCAGGGACAATTGCAAGTCTAGTTATTATTATTCTTCTGAAGAAGTAAAGGCTTATTACTCAGAAACTAATAAAGGCAGGGCTTTGGCACTTCAAGGTCACATAGACAGCCTGAGCGCGCTTTGAAATGCATAAATTTCATGACCAAATTTCGTGACGCTTCTGCGTAATTCACAAAATAAAAAATAAATTTAAGGGCACGGTTTCAAGAAACTGGGCAGAGATAATGGCATGAGATTTTTTTTCAAGATACCTTAGACAAATACGCAGTGCAGAAAGGAGTTTGAGCCAAATTGTGAGCCTGCTGACTGAGCCATGAATTTTTTAAAAAAAGTTATTCGAAATTTTCATGAAATTTTTTTTGAAAACCATAGAAGGAATAATGATATTGACTTGCAATTTCACACTTTTATAGTCCTACCCTAGCACAACTTTCATGCAAAAAATGAGCCCATTTGGTAAAGTGGTCTAGGTGGTACAGGGGTCCAAAGTTGCATTTTTTGACTGCTTATATCTCGGCTCCAAATTGAGATACAGGAATCTCAAAGACATATTTAGAATCCTTGAAATGTTCTCTTTTCAGCGATGTATAGTAATATGCTCTAGGTAGTTCCGTTTGGAAAAGCGTCAGACATTGAAAATTTTTTGTCACTTTTTGATTTTCTCAAAATGAAAAAGTCTAAAAAACAGTAGAAGAACTGCTTGGATTCTCACCATTTTTTTTACAGATATTTCCTCTAAGGAGTACTATGTAAATTTCAAAGGGCAAGGGCTTTGCTTAAAAACCCTAGGCCCTGGAATTTTTTTCATTCCAAATTTCAATAATTTTTAACTCCATTTCTATTCAACCAAATTTCATGCAACTGGTGTCATTATGTAGAGAAAAATTAGGCCTTTACATAGGATAAAATGTCTATTCACCAACCTTTACCAGTTTCGAACTTGGAGCCAAAATTCTCTTTCCCATGTTATCCAATGGGAAGACCTACCAACCCTGAAGCGCTGAGTCAGCAATTTTTACAATGAATGTTAGGAAGTTTATGTGCATCGCCCCAAAAAAGCAGGAAGAAAGTCTTCAATTTCATTTATATTTTGCACATATATGTACTCTGTGTAGTACTACATTACTGTAAAAGGGCAATTACTTTCATCAAATAGCTTAGGTCCTAGAATTTTTTTATCACTGAATTGCTGACCTACCTACCTCCCAGAACCCTGGAACGCTGAGTCAGCAATTTTTACAATGAATGTTAGCAGGTTTACGTGTTTTGCCCCAAAAACAGTAGGAAAGACTTTTTCAATTTTCTTCATACTTTTCACACATATTTCCTCTAGGGAGTACTATGTAAATGTAGAAGGGCAAGGGCCTTGATTAAACACCTTAGGCCCTGGAATTTTTTTTCAGTCCAAATTTCAATAATTTTTAACTCCAGTTCTATTCAACCAAATTTCATCCAACTGGTGTCATTATGCAGAGAACAATTAGGAGATTACATAGGACACCTTGTCTATTCACCAACCTTAATTAGTTTTGAAACTTGAGGCAAAATTCTCTTTCCCATGTTATCCAATGGGGAGACCTACCTACCTACCTCCCTGGACGGCTGAGTCAGCAATTTTTACAATGAATGTTAGTAAATTTATGTTTCTCGCCCCAAAAAAGCAGGAAGAAAGTCTTCAATTTCATTCATATTTTGCACATATATGTCCTCTGGGTAGTACTACATTACCGTAATAGGGCAATTACCTTCATCAAACAGCTTAGGTCCTAAAATTTTTTTATCACTCTTAAAGCCTGAATTGCTTACTAAGACCAAAACTGTTGTTGATAGATTGAACCAAAAAAATTCACAGGAGTGTATATACATGTGCTTTACAAATGTGAGTTATTTCAGAATTTTGGGTTACAGGGTCAAGGTCACAGCGTGTCCTATATATGCAATTTTCAGGCATTTTGAACCTGGGTCCTATGAAGAGTACAGCTTTCTGAAAAACATTTTTTGAAAAGTCATCACCATTACAGTTGTCTGTTCATTTATGAATAGTCTCAGAGGATAAGACAGTGATTTCTTAGGATTTAGTGCCTTAATAAATTGTTGTCATTGTGAAAAATCATAACGCTTCAGGAATGATCAGAGCACAAATACTACCGGCTTTTTTGTTAGGTTATTTGTAGTATTTATATGAGAAAGAAAAAGGTTATGAAAGTTAAAGGAAAGGAAAGTTTATCGTAATTGTCAGGGACAATTGCAAGTCTAGTTATAAACTTTCCGAAGGAAAGTTTATCTTATTATTGTACGTCTTATTTTTCTTTTTTTTTTTTTTTTTTTTTTTTTTTTTTTTTTTTTATTATTCTTTATTATTATTATTATTCTTCTGAAGAAGTAAAGGCTTATTACTCAGAAACTAATAAAGGCAGGACTTTAACCCTTCAAAGTCACATAGACGGCTAGAGCGCACTTTGAACAGCACAAATTTCATGACCAAATTTCGTGAAACTTCTGCGTAATTTACAAAAGAAAAAACAAATTTAAGAGCACGGTTTTAGGAAACTGGGCAGAGATAATTCCATGGGAATTTTTCTCAAGATACCTTAGATAAATACGCAGTGCAGAAAGGAGTTTGAGCCAAATGGTGAGCCTGCTGACTGAACTATGAATTCTTGAAAAAAAGTATTTCGAAATTTTCATGAAATTTTTTTTGAAAACCATAGAAGGAATAATGATATTGACTTGCAATTTCACACTTTTATAGTCCTACCCTAGGACAACTACCATGCCAAAAATGAGCCCATTTGGTAAAGTGGTCTAGGTGGTACAGGGGTCCAAAGTTGCATTTTTTGACTGCTTATATCTCGGCTCCAAAGTGAGATACAGGAATCTCAAAAACATATTTAGAATCCTTGAAATGTTCTTACCATGCCAAAAATGAGCCCATTTGGTAAAGTGGTCTAGGTGGTACAGGGGTCCAAAGTTGCATTTTTTGACTGCTTATATCTCGGCTCCAAAGTGAGATACAGGAATCTCAAAAACATATTTAGAATCCTTGAAATGTTCTCTTTTTAGATATGTCTAGCAATATGTTCTAGGTCTTTCCGTTTGGAAAAGCGTCAGACATTGAAAATTTTTTGTCACTTTTTGAAATTCAAAAAATGAAAAAATACCAAAAACACTAGAAGAACTGCTTGGATTCTCACCATTTTTTTTATAGATATGTCCTCTAAGGAGTACTATGATAATGTAAAAGGGCAAGGGCTTTGATCAAAAGGCTTAGGCCCTAGAATTTTTTTTCAGTACAAATTTCAATAATTTTTAACTTGAGTTCTTTTCAACCAAATTTCATGCAACTGGTGTCATTATGTAGAGAAAAATCAGGACTTTACAAAGAATACCATGTCTATTCACCAACCTTTACCAGTTTCGAACTTGGAGCCAAAATTCTCTTTCCCATGTTATCCAATGGGAAGACCTACCAACCCTGAACCGCTGAGTCAGCAATTTTTACAATGAATGTTAGGAAGTTTACGTGCATCGCCCCAAAAAAGCAGGAAGAAAGTCTTCAATTGCATTCATATTTTGCACATATATGTACTCTGGGTAGTGCTACATTACTGTAAAAGGGCAATTACCTTCATCAAACAGCTTAGGTCCTAGAATTTTTTTATCACTCATAAAGCCTGAATTGCTGACCTACCTACCTCCCAGTACCCTGGACCGCTGAGTCAGCAATTTTTACAATGAATGTTAGTAAATTTATGTTTCTCGCCCCAAAAAAGCAGGAAGAAAGTCTCCAATTTCATTCATATTTTGCACATATATGTCCTCTGGGTAGTACTTCATTACTGTAATAGGGCAATTACCTTCATCAAACAGCTTAGGTCCTAAATTTTTTTTATCACTCTTAAAGCCTGAATTGCTTACTCAGACCAAAATGTTGTTGATAGATTGAACCAAAAAAAATTCACAGGAGTGTATATACATGTGCTTCACAAATGTGAGTTATTTCAGAATTTTGGGTTACAGGGTCAAGGTCACAGAGTGTCCTATATATGCAATTTTCAGGCGTTTTGAACCTGGGTCCTATACAAGGTACAGCAACCAAAAAAATATTTTCTTAAACCTTTTTTCATTATCTTTCTATTCCTGTATAGCTTAAGAGGTTAGGGCAACTATTTTCGAGGTTTTCAGGTACTTTATGAATTGCAGAAATTCATGGTACTGGACAAAAAAGATAAAAGGAAAGGAAAGTTTATCGTAATTGTCAGGGACAATTGCAAGTCTAGTTAGGCTTCACCTATTACCATAGGTGAAGACTTTTGTTTTTGTATTAGTTATTATTATTATAAACTTTCCGAAGGAAAGTTTATCTTATTATTGTAAGTCTTATTTTTCTTTTTTTTTTTTTTTTTTATTCTTTATTATAAACTTTCCGAAGGAAAGTTTATCTTATTATTGTAAGTCTTATTTTTCTTTTTTTTTTTTTTTTTTATTCTTTATTATTATTATTATTCTTCTGAAGAAGTAAAGGCTTATTACTCAGAAACTAATAAAGAGAGGGCTTTGGCACTTCAAGAGTGCACAGATAGCCAGAGCGCGCTTTGAACAGCACAAATTTCATGACCAAATTTCATGACACTTCTGCGTAATTCACAAAATAAAAAACAAATTTAAGAGCACGGTTTCAGGAAACTGGGCAGAGATAATTCCATGGGAATTTTTTTCAAGATACCTTAGACAAATACGCAGTGCAGAAAGGAGTTTGAGCCAAATTGTGAGCCTGCTGACTGAACTATGAATTCTTTAAAAAAAGTAGTTCGAAATTTTCATGAAATTTTTTTTGAAAACCATAGAAGGAATAATGAGATTGACTTGCCATTTCACACTTTTATAGTCCTACCCTAGGACAACTACCATGCAAAAAATGAGCCCATTTGGTAAAGTGGTCTAGGTGGTACAGGGGTCCAAAGTTGCATTTTTTGACTGCTTATATCTCGGCTCCAAATTGAGATACAGGAATCTCAAAGACATATTTAGAATCCTTGAAATGTTCTCTTTTCAGAAATGTATAGTAATATGCTCTAGGTAGTTCCGTTTGGAAAAGCGTCAGACATTGAAAATTTTTTGTCACTTTTTGATTTTCTCAAAATGAAAAAGTCTAAAAAACACTAGAAGAACTGCTTGGATTCTCACCATTTTTTTTACAGATATGTCCTCTAAGGAGTACTATGTAAATGTGTAAGGGCAAGGGATTTGCTTAAAAGGCTTAGGCTATAGAATTTTTTTTCAATCCAAATTTCAATAATTTTTAACTCCATTTCTATTCAACCAAATTTCATCCAACTGGTGTCATCATGCAGAGAAAAATCAGGACTTTACACAGGATACCTTGTTTATTCACCAACCTTAACCCGTTTTGAACCTTGAGGCAAAATTCTCTTTCCTATGTTATCCAATGGGGAGACCTAGCTCCTACAACCCTGGACCGCTGAGTCAGCAATTTTTACAATGAATGTTAGGAAGTTTACGTGTTTTGCCCAAAAAATGTAGGAAAGACTTCTTCAATTTTCTTCATACTTTTCACATATATGTCCTGTTGGTAGTACTACATGACTGTAAAAGGGCAATTCCCTTCATCAAACAGCTTAGGCACTAGAATTTTTTATCACTCATAAAGCCTGAATCACTTACTCAGAACCAAAATTTTGTTGATAGATTGAACAAAAAAATTCACAGGAGTGCATATACATGTGCTTCACAAATGTGAATTATTTCAGAATTCTAGGTCACAGAGTGTCCTATATATGCAATTTTCAGGCGTTTTGAACCTGGGTCCTATACAAGGTACAGTAACCAAAAAAATTATTTTCTTAAACCTTTTTTCATTATCTTTCTATACCTGTTTAGCTTGAGAGGTTAGGGCAATTATTTATGAGGTTTTCAGGTACTTTATTAATTGCTCTATTGGAAATTGAATAAAAAACCTTTAAAAAGCCAAAACCCAAATTTTTTCATTGGATCAGTCCCAAAAAATGTAGAAGTGTGTGACTGAAAACTGGCCAGAGACAATGGCATGAAATATTTTTTCAAGAGACCTTGGAGACTTCTCCAGTGCAGAAATTAATGGTACTGGACAAGAAAGATAAAAGGAAAGGAAAGTTTATCGTAATTGTCAGGGACAATTGCAAGTCTAGTTATTATTATTATTCTTCTGAAGAAGTAAAGGCTTATTACTCAGAAACTAATAAAGAGAGGGCTTTGGCACTTCAAGAGTGCACAGATAGCCAGAGCGCGCTTTGAACAGCACAAATTTCATGACCAAATTTCATGACACTTCTGCGTAATTCACAAAATAAAAAACAAATTTAAGAGCACGGTTTCAGGAAACTGGGCAGAGATAATTCCATGGGAATTTTTTTCAAGATACCTTAGACAAATACGCAGTGCAGAAAGGAGTTTGAGCCAAATTGTGAGCCTGCTGACTGAACTATGAATTCTTTAAAAAAAGTAGTTCGAAATTTTCATGAAATTTTTTTTGAAAACCATAGAAGGAATAATGAGATTGACTTGCCATTTCACACTTTTATAGTCCTACCCTAGGACAACTACCATGCAAAAAATGAGCCCATTTGGTAAAGTGGTCTAGGTGGTACAGGGGTCCAAAGTTGCATTTTTTGACTGCTTATATCTCGGCTCCAAATTGAGATACAGGAATCTCAAAGACATATTTAGAATCCTTGAAATGTTCTCTTTTCAGAAATGTATAGTAATATGCTCTAGGTAGTTCCGTTTGGAAAAGCGTCAGACATTGAAAATTTTTTGTCACTTTTTGATTTTCTCAAAATGAAAAAGTCTAAAAAACACTAGAAGAACTGCTTGGATTCTCACCATTTTTTTTACAGATATGTCCTCTAAGGAGTACTATGTAAATGTGTAAGGGCAAGGGATTTGCTTAAAAGGCTTAGGCTATAGAATTTTTTTTCAATCCAAATTTCAATAATTTTTAACTCCATTTCTATTCAACCAAATTTCATCCAACTGGTGTCATCATGCAGAGAAAAATCAGGACTTTACACAGGATACCTTGTTTATTCACCAACCTTAACCCGTTTTGAACCTTGAGGCAAAATTCTCTTTCCTATGTTATCCAATGGGGAGACCTAGCTCCTACAACCCTGGACCGCTGAGTCAGCAATTTTTACAATGAATGTTAGGAAGTTTACGTGTTTTGCCCAAAAAATGTAGGAAAGACTTCTTCAATTTTCTTCATACTTTTCACATATATGTCCTGTTGGTAGTACTACATGACTGTAAAAGGGCAATTCCCTTCATCAAACAGCTTAGGCACTAGAATTTTTTATCACTCATAAAGCCTGAATCACTTACTCAGAACCAAAATTTTGTTGATAGATTGAACAAAAAAATTCACAGGAGTGCATATACATGTGCTTCACAAATGTGAATTATTTCAGAATTCTAGGTCACAGAGTGTCCTATATATGCAATTTTCAGGCGTTTTGAACCTGGGTCCTATACAAGGTACAGTAACCAAAAAAATTATTTTCTTAAACCTTTTTTCATTATCTTTCTATACCTGTTTAGCTTGAGAGGTTAGGGCAATTATTTATGAGGTTTTCAGGTACTTTATTAATTGCTCTATTGGAAATTGAATAAAAAACCTTTAAAAAGCCAAAACCCAAATTTTTTCATTGGATCAGTCCCAAAAAATGTAGAAGTGTGTGACTGAAAACTGGCCAGAGACAATGGCATGAAATATTTTTTCAAGAGACCTTGGAGACTTCTCCAGTGCAGAAATTAATGGTACTGGACAAGAAAGATAAAAGGAAAGGAAAGTTTATCGTAATTGTCAGGGACAATTGCAAGTCTAGTTATTATAAACTTTCCGAAGGAAAGTTTATCTTATTATTGTAAGTCTTATTTTTCTTTTTTTTTTTTTTTTTTATTCTTTATTATTATTATTATTCTTCTGAAGAAGTAAAGGCTTATTACTCAGAAACTAATAAAGAGAGGGCTTTGGCACTTCAAGAGTGCACAGATAGCCAGAGCGCGCTTTGAACAGCACAAATTTCATGACCAAATTTCATGACACTTCTGCGTAATTCACAAAATAAAAAACAAATTTAAGAGCACGGTTTCAGGAAACTGGGCAGAGATAATTCCATGGGAATTTTTTTCAAGATACCTTAGACAAATACGCAGTGCAGAAAGGAGTTTGAGCCAAATTGTGAGCCTGCTGACTGAACTATGAATTCTTTAAAAAAAGTAGTTCGAAATTTTCATGAAATTTTTTTTGAAAACCATAGAAGGAATAATGATATTGACTTGCAATTTCACACTTTTATAGTCCTACCCTAGCACAACTTTCATGCAAAAAATGAGCCCATTTGGTAAAGTGGTCTAGGTGGTACAGGGGTCCAAAGTTGCATTTTTTGACTGCTTATATCTCGGCTCCAAATTGAGATACAGGAATCTCAAAGACATATTTAGAATCCTTGAAATGTTCTCTTTTCAGGAATGTATAGTAATATGCTCTAGGTAGTTCCGTTTGGAAAAGCGTCAGACATTGAAAATTTTTTGTCACTTTTTGATTTTCTCAAAATGAAAAAGTCTAAAAAACACTAGAAGAACTGCTTGGATTCTCACCATTTTTTTTACAGATATGTCCTCTAAGGAGTACTATGTAAATGTGTAAGGGCAAGGGATTTGCTTAAAAACCCTTGGCCCTGGAATTTTTTTCATTCCAAATTTCAATAATTTTTAACTCCATTTCTATTCAACCAAATTTCATGCAACTGGTGTCATTATGTAGAGAAAAATCAGGACTTTACACAGGATACCTTGTTTATTCACCAACCTTAACCCGTTTTGAACCTTGAGGCAAAATTCTCTTTCCTATGTTATCCAATGGGGAGACCTAGCTCCTACAACCCTGGACCGCTGAGTCAGCAATTTTTACAATGAATGTTAGGAAGTTTACGTGTTTTGCCCAAAAAATGTAGGAAAGACTTCTTCAATTTTCTTCATACTTTTCACATATATGTCCTGTTGGTAGTACTACATGACTGTAAAAGGGCAATTCCCTTCATCAAACAGCTTAGGCACTAGAATTTTTTATCACTCTTAAAGCCTGAATTGCTTACTAAGATCAAAACTGTTGTTGATAGATTGAACAAAAAAAATTCACAGGAGTGTATATACATCTGCTTCACAAATGTGAATTATTTCAGAATTCTATGTCACAGGGTCAAGGTCACAGAGTGTCCTATATATGCAATTTTCAGGCGTTTTGAACCTGGGTCCTATACAAGGTACAGCAACCAAAAAAATATTTTCTTAAACCTTTTTTCATTATCTTTCTATTCCTGTATAGCTTGAGAGGTTAGGGCAACTATTTTTGAGGTTTTTAGGTACTTTATTAATTGCAGAAATTCATGGTACTGGACAAAAAAGATAAAAGGAAAGGAAAGTTTATCGTAATTGTCAGGGACAATTGCAAGTCTAGTTATTATAAACTTTCCGAAGGAAAGTTTATCTTATTATTGTACGTCTTATTTTTCTTTTTTTTTTTTTTTTTTATTCTTTATTATTATTATTATTCTTCTGAAGAAGTAAAGGCTTATTACTCAGAAACTAATAAAGAGAGGGCTTTGGCACTTCAAGAGTGCACAGATAGCCAGAGCGCGCTTTGAACAGCACAAATTTCATGACCAAATTTCATGACACTTCTGCGTAATTCACAAAATAAAAAACAAATTTAAGAGCACGGTTTCAGGAAACTGGGCAGAGATAATTCCATGGGAATTTTTTTCAAGATACCTTAGACAAATACGCAGTGCAGAAAGGAGTTTGAGCCAAATTGTGAGCCTGCTGACTGAACTATGAATTCTTTAAAAAAAGTAGTTCGAAATTTTCATGAAATTTTTTTTGAAAACCATAGAAGGAATAATGATATTGACTTGCAATTTCACACTTTTATAGTCCTACCCTAGCACAACTTTCATGCAAAAAATGAGCCCATTTGGTAAAGTGGTCTAGGTGGTACAGGGGTCCAAAGTTGCATTTTTTGACTGCTTATATCTCGGCTCCAAATTGAGATACAGGAATCTCAAAGACATATTTAGAATCCTTGAAATGTTCTCTTTTCAGGAATGTATAGTAATATGCTCTAGGTAGTTCCGTTTGGAAAAGCGTCAGACATTGAAAATTTTTTGTCACTTTTTGATTTTCTCAAAATGAAAAAGTCTAAAAAACACTAGAAGAACTGCTTGGATTCTCACCATTTTTTTTACAGATATGTCCTCTAAGGAGTACTATGTAAATGTGTAAGGGCAAGGGATTTGCTTAAAAACCCTTGGCCCTGGAATTTTTTTCATTCCAAATTTCAATAATTTTTAACTCCATTTCTATTCAACCAAATTTCATGCAACTGGTGTCATTATGTAGAGAAAAATCAGGACTTTACACAGGATACCTTGTTTATTCACCAACCTTAACCCGTTTTGAACCTTGAGGCAAAATTCTCTTTCCTATGTTATCCAATGGGGAGACCTAGCTCCTACAACCCTGGACCGCTGAGTCAGCAATTTTTACAATGAATGTTAGGAAGTTTACGTGTTTTGCCCAAAAAATGTAGGAAAGACTTCTTCAATTTTCTTCATACTTTTCACATATATGTCCTGTTGGTAGTACTACATGACTGTAAAAGGGCAATTCCCTTCATCAAACAGCTTAGGCACTAGAATTTTTTATCACTCTTAAAGCCTGAATTGCTTACTAAGATCAAAACTGTTGTTGATAGATTGAACAAAAAAAATTCACAGGAGTGTATATACATCTGCTTCACAAATGTGAATTATTTCAGAATTCTATGTCACAGGGTCAAGGTCACAGAGTGTCCTATATATGCAATTTTCAGGCGTTTTGAACCTGGGTCCTATACAAGGTACAGCAACCAAAAAAATATTTTCTTAAACCTTTTTTCATTATCTTTCTATTCCTGTATAGCTTGAGAGGTTAGGGCAACTATTTTTGAGGTTTTTAGGTACTTTATTAATTGCAGAAATTCATGGTACTGGACAAAAAAGATAAAAGGAAAGGAAAGTTTATCGTAATTGTCAGGGACAATTGCAAGTCTAGTTATTATAAACTTTCCGAAGGAAAGTTTATCTTATTATTGTACGTCTTATTTTTCTTTTTTTTTTTTTTTTTTTTTTTTTTTTTTTTTTTTTTTTATTATTATTCTTTATTATTATTATTATTCTTCTGAAGAAGTAAAGGCTTATTACTCAGAAACTAATAAAGGCAGGACTTTAACCCTTCAAAGTCACATAGACGGCTAGAGCGCACTTTGAACAGCACAAATTTCATGACCAAATTTCGTGAAACTTCTGCGTAATTTACAAAAGAAAAAACAAATTTAAGAGCACGGTTTTAGGAAACTGGGCAGAGATAATTCCATGGGAATTTTTCTCAAGATACCTTAGACAAATACGCAGTGCAGAAAGGAGTTTGAGCCAAATGGTGAGCCTGCTGACTGAACTATGAATTCTTGAAAAAAAGTATTTCGAAATTTTCATGAAATTTTTTTTGAAAACCATAGAAGGAATAATGATATTGACTTGCAATTTCACACTTTTATAGTCCTACCCTAGGACAACTACCATGCCAAAAATGAGCCCATTTGGTAAAGTGGTCTAGGTGGTACAGGGGTCCAAAGTTGCATTTTTTGACTGCTTATATCTCGGCTCCAAAGTGAGATACAGGAATCTCAAAAACATATTTAGAATCCTTGAAATGTTCTCTTTTTAGATATGTCTAGCAATATGTTCTAGGTCTTTCCGTTTGGAAAAGCGTCAGACATTGAAAATTTTTTGTCACTTTTTGAAATTCAAAAAATGAAAAAATACCAAAAACACTAGAAGAACTGCTTGGATTCTCACCATTTTTTTTACAGATATGTCCTCTAAGGAGTACTATGATAATGTAAAAGGGCAAGGGCTTTGATCAAAAGGCTTAGGCCCTAGAATTTTTTTTCAGTACAAATTTCAATAATTTTTAACTTGAGTTCTTTTCAACCAAATTTCATGCAACTGGTGTCATTATGTAGAGAAAAATCAGGACTTTACAAAGAATACCATGTCTATTCACCAACCTTTACCAGTTTCGAACTTGGAGCCAAAATTCTCTTTCCCATGTTATCCAATGGGAAGACCTACCAACCCTGAACCGCTGAGTCAGCAATTTTTACAATGAATGTTAGGAAGTTTACGTGCATCGCCCCAAAAAAGCAGGAAGAAAGTCTTCAATTGCATTCATATTTTGCACATATATGTACTCTGGGTAGTGCTACATTACTGTAAAAGGGCAATTACCTTCATCAAACAGCTTAGGTCCTAGAATTTTTTTATCACTCATAAAGCCTGAATTGCTGACCTACCTACCTCCCAGTACCCTGGACCGCTGAGTCAGCAATTTTTACAATGAATGTTAGTAAATTTATGTTTCTCGCCCCAAAAAAGCAGGAAGAAAGTCTCCAATTTCATTCATATTTTGCACATATATGTCCTCTGGGTAGTACTTCATTACTGTAATAGGGCAATTACCTTCATCAAACAGCTTAGGTCCTAAATTTTTTTTATCACTCTTAAAGCCTGAATTGCTTACTCAGACCAAAATGTTGTTGATAGATTGAACCAAAAAAAATTCACAGGAGTGTATATACATGTGCTTCACAAATACGAGTTATTTCAGAATTTTGGGTTACAGGGTCAAGGTCACAGAGTGTCCTATATATGCAATTTTCATGCGTTTTGAACCTGGGTCCTATACAAGGTACAGCAACCAAAAAAATATTTTCTTAAACCTTTTTTCATTATCTTTCTATTCCTGTGTAGCTTAAGAGGTTAGGGCAACTATTTTCGAGGTTTTCAGGTACTTTATTAATTGCAGAAATTCATGGTACTGGACAAAAAAGATAAAAGGAAAGGAAAGTTTATCGTAATTGTCAGGGACAATTGCAAGTCTAGTTATTATTATTATTATTATTATTATTATTCCCGGAAAAATTTCTTCGTAGCATCGCAGAAAAATTCATGGTAGGAGCCTTCCATGACCTTGTTACATTGACCCAGTTTTAGTGACCTTGACCTATTTTTCAAGGTCACAGAGCCGCTTGAATTTGACATCTGCAAAATTTCAAATTCAAATAACTCAAGTAATGATGATGCTATGGTCAAATGCTTTCATATCTTAGGTTATACATTATTTCTCAAGACGTCTGACCCACTTTTTTAAAAGTAGGTCAAGTTTTAGGTCAACCGATTCTCAACTTTAGTGTTTAATTTTTTTCTACGGTTTTGAGGAAACCAGGAGACATAGAGCTACAGTTTTGGCGCTAAAAGTTGCGTAATAGTAATGTCCAGTGCGGAAAGGAGTATTTTGGCAATTGTCAAACTGGTTTTTCTATTATGGAATTTTAAATATTATAAAATCACCAAAAATGGGTGACATGTGGTATTTCACCATGAAATATTGGTTTTAGGTCATAACATGCTATAGTAAACTACCCCAAACATGTACCCAAAACCCCCATATCAACTGTCAAATTTGACCTTGGAGGTCATTTTCAAGGTCATTTGGACCGTTGAAGTAGAAAAAACAGCATATTTTCAAAAAATCACAAAAATATCCTAGAACTAACCTTTTGGCCTGAATATTTTCTCTCCACAGGGCATTGACCTGCCCTTAATGGATATTTAATCGATTTTACCACAGCATGATTTGTCAATTTTTGAGAAAATGGTAAATAAAGAAAACCGATTCACAGATACAAAAACAATTAAAAGGTCAAATTTCAAGGAGAAATATTCTTTCTAGCCAAATGCCAAGCATTGGTGACCCCCCACAATTCACATATGAGCTTTCAGAATCTGTTGTCAATTTTGACCTATGAAGTATTTGTCAAGGTCAAAATTAAGGTCAAACATTTTCTGAAAATTGATATTTTGAATTACGAATTTTTTTAAGATAGTAGAAATGTTTGGATTTGACTCATCTTTCAGGAAGATATTGCCCTAGTATCCATCAAGCATCCTGAGCAACATTATGTCTCAAGGTTAACCGGTCAAGGTCACAGAAAATAATTAGTATCGCTACTTTGGTCCTTTTATCTTTCTGACCGAAACTAGTATCCAAACTTCAATCGGCTCTTACTCCGGTCCTAATTAAGCTACAGCACAAACAAAGAGATATTTGGAAAGCTCATCTTTCCCTCTTTCAAATGACATGTAGAGCGACACTGTACACCGATCGGTTAAAAAGATCGCCCGACCCTGAAATTTTCGAGTCAATAAAAATGCCAAAAAAATCAGCTGAAAATTTGCGTTATAATTTTTTTCCCCAAGAAAAAATGCTTGCATTTTGATTTTAAACTATGTGAGGCTTAACCCATATGTAATGGAAAATTCTTGCAAAATGTTAGGTCAAAAGGTCAAACGGTCAAGGTCACAGACCTTGAAAAGTAGTTTAAAAACAAAATTCTGTAACTCCAGTCCTAATCAACCTTTTTTAATGGGGAAAACTTTTTTGGAAAGCACATTCCAAGTCCTTTTATTTGTATATAGCATGATTTTGTGAAATTTATGGTTAAAGCATCATTCAACCATGAATTATAGGTGTATACCATTTTTTCTTATACTGATTGATGCTGTTAAAATGACATAAAATGGTATTTAGTCAAGGGGAAAATAGTCCTTATTTCTTTGACTTAATTTCTCCTTAACAAGTTATACTTTTTTGCAATCAGGATGCACAGTCTTGCTAGCAGGTGAAGCCTCGAAACTGTTCAGCAGTTTCAGTTTTCTAGTTATTATTATTATTCTTCTGAAGAAGTAAAGGCTTATTACTCAGAAACTAATAAAGAGAGGGCTTTGGCACTTCAAGAGTGCACAGACAGCCAGAGCGCGCTTTGAACAGCGCAAATTTCCATTTTTTTTACAGATATGTCCTCTAAGGAGTACTATGTAAATGTAAAAGGGCAAGGGCTTTGATCAAAAGGCTTAGGCCCTAGAATTTTTTTTCAGTACCAATTTCAATAATTTTTAACTTGAGTTCTTTTCAACCAAATTTCATGCAACTGGTGTCATTATGTAGAGAAAAATCAGGACTTTACAAAGAATACCATGTCTATTCACCAACCTTTACCAGTTTCGAACTTGGAGCCAAAATTTTCTTTCCCATGTTATCCAATAGGAAGACCTACCAACCCTGAACCGCTGAGTCAGCAATTTTTACAATGAATGTTAGGAAGTTTATGTGCATCGCCCCAAAAAAGCAGGAAGAAAGTCTTCAATTGCATTCATATTTTGCACATATATGTACTCTGGGTAGTGCTACATTACTGTAAAAGGGCAATTCCCTTCATCAAACAGCTTAGGCACTAGAATTTTTTATCACTCATAAAGCCTGAATCACTTACTCAGAACCAAAATTTTGTTGATAGATTGAACAAAAAAATTCACAGGAGTGCATATACATGTGCTTCACAAATGTGAATTATTTCAGAATTCTAGGTCACAGAGTGTCCTATATATGCAATTTTCAGGCGTTTTGAACCTGGGTCCTATACAAGGTACAGTAACCAAAAAAATTATTTTCTTAAACCTTTTTTCATTATCTTTCTATACCTGTTTAGCTTGAGAGGTTAGGGCAATTATTTATGAGGTTTTCAGGTACTTTATTAATTGCTCTATTGGAAATTGAATAAAAAACCTTTAAAAAGCCAAAACCCAAATTTTTTCATTGGATCAGTCCCAAAAAATGTAGAAGTGTGTGACTGAAAACTGGCCAGAGACAATGGCATGAAATATTTTTTCAAGAGACCTTGGAGACTTCTCCAGTGCAGAAATTAATGGTACTGGACAAGAAAGATAAAAGGAAAGGAAAGTTTATCGTAATTGTCAGGGACAATTGCAAGTCTAGTTATGAACTTTCCGTAGGAAAGTTCATATTGTTATTATTATTATTATTCTTCTGAAGAAGTAAAGGCTTATTACTCAGAAACTAATAAAGAGAGGGCTTTGGCACTTCAAGAGTGCACAGATAGCCAGAGCGCGCTTTGAACAGCACAAATTTCATGACCAAATTTCATGACACTTCTGCGTAATTCACAAAATAAAAAACAAATTTAAGAGCACGGTTTCAGGAAACTGGGCAGAGATAATTCCATGGGAATTTTTTTCAAGATACCTTAGACAAATACGCAGTGCAGAAAGGAGTTTGAGCCAAATTGTGAGCCTGCTGACTGAACTATGAATTCTTTAAAAAAAGTAGTTCGAAATTTTCATGAAATTTTTTTTGAAAACCATAGAAGGAATAATGAGATTGACTTGCCATTTCACACTTTTATAGTCCTACCCTAGGACAACTACCATGCAAAAAATGAGCCCATTTGGTAAAGTGGTCTAGGTGGTACAGGGGTCCAAAGTTGCATTTTTTGACTGCTTATATCTCGGCTCCAAATTGAGATACAGGAATCTCAAAGACATATTTAGAATCCTTGAAATGTTCTCTTTTCAGAAATGTATAGTAATATGCTCTAGGTAGTTCCGTTTGGAAAAGCGTCAGACATTGAAAATTTTTTGTCACTTTTTGATTTTCTCAAAATGAAAAAGTCTAAAAAACACTAGAAGAACTGCTTGGATTCTCACCATTTTTTTTACAGATATGTCCTCTAAGGAGTACTATGTAAATGTGTAAGGGCAAGGGATTTGCTTAAAAGGCTTAGGCTATAGAATTTTTTTTCAATCCAAATTTCAATAATTTTTAACTCCATTTCTATTCAACCAAATTTCATCCAACTGGTGTCATCATGCAGAGAAAAATCAGGACTTTACACAGGATACCTTGTTTATTCACCAACCTTAACCCGTTTTGAACCTTGAGGCAAAATTCTCTTTCCTATGTTATCCAATGGGGAGACCTAGCTCCTACAACCCTGGACCGCTGAGTCAGCAATTTTTACAATGAATGTTAGGAAGTTTACGTGTTTTGCCCAAAAAATGTAGGAAAGACTTCTTCAATTTTCTTCATACTTTTCACATATATGTCCTGTTGGTAGTACTACATGACTGTAAAAGGGCAATTCCCTTCATCAAACAGCTTAGGCACTAGAATTTTTTATCACTCATAAAGCCTGAATCACTTACTCAGAACCAAAATTTTGTTGATAGATTGAACAAAAAAATTCACAGGAGTGCATATACATGTGCTTCACAAATGTGAATTATTTCAGAATTCTAGGTCACAGAGTGTCCTATATATGCAATTTTCAGGCGTTTTGAACCTGGGTCCTATACAAGGTACAGTAACCAAAAAAATTATTTTCTTAAACCTTTTTTCATTATCTTTCTATACCTGTTTAGCTTGAGAGGTTAGGGCAATTATTTATGAGGTTTTCAGGTACTTTATTAATTGCTCTATTGGAAATTGAATAAAAAACCTTTAAAAAGCCAAAACCCAAATTTTTTCATTGGATCAGTCCCAAAAAATGTAGAAGTGTGTGACTGAAAACTGGCCAGAGACAATGGCATGAAATATTTTTTCAAGAGACCTTGGAGACTTCTCCAGTGCAGAAATTAATGGTACTGGACAAGAAAGATAAAAGGAAAGGAAAGTTTATCGTAATTGTCAGGGACAATTGCAAGTCTAGTTATTATTATTATTATTATAAACTTTCCGAAGGAAAGTTTATCTTATTATTATTATTATTATTATTCCCGGAAAAATTTCTTCGTAGCATCGCAGAAAAATTCATGGTAGGAGCCTTCCATGACCTTGTTACATTGACCCAGTTTTAGTGACCTTGACCTATTTTTCAAGGTCACAGAGCCGCTTGAATTTGACATCTGCAAAATTTCAAATTCAAATAACTCAAGTAATGATGATGCTATGGTCAAATGCTTTCATATCTTAGGTTATACATTATTTCTCAAGACGTCTGACCCACTTTTTTAAAAGTAGGTCAAGTTTTAGGTCAACCGATTCTCAACTTTAGTGTTTAATTTTTTTCTACGGTTTTGAGGAAACCAGGAGACATAGAGCTACAGTTTTGGCGCTAAAAGTTGCGTAATAGTAATGTCCAGTGCGGAAAGGAGTATTTTGGCAATTGTCAAACTGGTTTTTCTATTATGGAATTTTAAATATTATAAAATCACCAAAAATGGGTGACATGTGGTATTTCACCATGAAATATTGGTTTTAGGTCATAACATGCTATAGTAAACTACCCCAAACATGTACCCAAAACCCCCATATCAACTGTCAAATTTGACCTTGGAGGTCATTTTCAAGGTCATTTGGACCGTTGAAGTAGAAAAAACAGCATATTTTCAAAAAATCACAAAAATATCCTAGAACTAACCTTTTGGCCTGAATATTTTCTCTCCACAGGGCATTGACCTGCCCTTAATGGATATTTAATCGATTTTACCACAGCATGATTTGTCAATTTTTGAGAAAATGGTAAATAAAGAAAACCGATTCACAGATACAAAAACAATTAAAAGGTCAAATTTCAAGGAGAAATATTCTTTCTAGCCAAATGCCAAGCATTGGTGACCCCCCACAATTCACATATGAGCTTTCAGAATCTGTTGTCAATTTTGACCTATGAAGTATTTGTCAAGGTCAAAATTAAGGTCAAACATTTTCTGAAAATTGATATTTTGAATTACGAATTTTTTTAAGATAGTAGAAATGTTTGGATTTGACTCATCTTTCAGGAAGATATTGCCCTAGTATCCATCAAGCATCCTGAGCAACATTATGTCTCAAGGTTAACCGGTCAAGGTCACAGAAAATAATTAGTATCGCTACTTTGGTCCTTTTATCTTTCTGACCGAAACTAGTATCCAAACTTCAATCGGCTCTTACTCCGGTCCTAATTAAGCTACAGCACAAACAAAGAGATATTTGGAAAGCTCATCTTTCCCTCTTTCAAATGACATGTAGAGCGACACTGTACACCGATCGGTTAAAAAGATCGCCCGACCCTGAAATTTTCGAGTCAATAAAAATGCCAAAAAAATCAGCTGAAAATTTGCGTTATAATTTTTTTCCCCAAGAAAAAATGCTTGCATTTTGATTTTAAACTATGTGAGGCTTAACCCATATGTAATGGAAAATTCTTGCAAAATGTTAGGTCAAAAGGTCAAACGGTCAAGGTCACAGACCTTGAAAAGTAGTTTAAAAACAAAATTCTGTAACTCCAGTCCTAATCAACCTTTTTTAATGGGGAAAACTTTTTTGGAAAGCACATTCCAAGTCCTTTTATTTGTATATAGCATGATTTTGTGAAATTTATGGTTAAAGCATCATTCAACCATGAATTATAGGTGTATACCATTTTTTCTTATACTGATTGATGCTGTTAAAATGACATAAAATGGTATTTAGTCAAGGGGAAAATAGTCCTTATTTCTTTGACTTAATTTCTCCTTAACAAGTTATACTTTTTTGCAATCAGGATGCACAGTCTTGCTAGCAGGTGAAGCCTCGAAACTGTTCAGCAGTTTCAGTTTTCTAGTTATTATTATTATTCTTCTGAAGAAGTAAAGGCTTATTACTCAGAAACTAATAAAGAGAGGGCTTTGGCACTTCAAGAGTGCACAGACAGCCAGAGCGCGCTTTGAACAGCGCAAATTTCCATTTTTTTTACAGATATGTCCTCTAAGGAGTACTATGTAAATGTAAAAGGGCAAGGGCTTTGATCAAAAGGCTTAGGCCCTAGAATTTTTTTTCAGTACCAATTTCAATAATTTTTAACTTGAGTTCTTTTCAACCAAATTTCATGCAACTGGTGTCATTATGTAGAGAAAAATCAGGACTTTACAAAGAATACCATGTCTATTCACCAACCTTTACCAGTTTCGAACTTGGAGCCAAAATTTTCTTTCCCATGTTATCCAATAGGAAGACCTACCAACCCTGAACCGCTGAGTCAGCAATTTTTACAATGAATGTTAGGAAGTTTATGTGCATCGCCCCAAAAAAGCAGGAAGAAAGTCTTCAATTGCATTCATATTTTGCACATATATGTACTCTGGGTAGTGCTACATTACTGTAAAAGGGCAATTACCTTCATCAAACAGCTGAGGTCCTAGAGATTTTTTATCACTCATAAAGCCTGAATTGCTGACCTACCTACCTCCCAGTACCCTGGACCGCTGAGTCAGCAATTTTTACAATGAATGTTAGTAAATTTATGTTTCTCGCCCCAAAAAAGCAGGAAGAAATTCTTCAATTTCATTCATATTTTGCACATATATGTCCTCAGGGTAGTACTACATTACTGTAATAGGGCAATTACCTTCATCAAACAGCTTAGGTCCTAAATATTTTTTATCACTCGTAAAGCCTGAATTGCTTACTCAGACCAAAATGTTGTTGATAGATTGAACCAAAAAAAATTCACAGTAGTGAATATACATGTGCTTCACAAATGTGAGTTATTTCAGAATTTTGGGTTACAGGGTCAAGGTCACAGAGTGTCCTATATATGCAATTTTCAGGCGTTTTGAACCTGGGTCCTATACAAGGTACAGCAACCAAAAAAATATTTTCTTAAACCTTTTTTCATTATCTTTCTATTCCTGTATAGCTTAAGAGGTTAGGGCAACTATTTTCGAGGTTTTCAGGTACTTTATTAATTGCAGAAATTCATGGTACTGGACAAAAAAGATAAAAGGAAAGGAAAGTTTATCGCAATTGTCAGGGACAATTGCAAGTCTAGTTATTATTATTATTATATTATATATGCATTTTGCTACATCAAGTCTAACTTCAAGGCTTGGTAATCACTGATCATTATTCCTATCGATCAAAGTTGACTAGTTTATGATAATCTGCACAAAATGAATGATAAATCATGGACAATAAAGTAGATTAATGGATCTGTAGTTCAAGTGAACATAAGTATAAATACTTGCCTTACTGATATATTTTTCAAGTATTTTTGTATGCAGCCATTTGTGCATTGTGATAGTTAAACTCATTTAAAGCATTCATAAAGCCAATAAAATATGACAAAAAATTGGGTAGACCTTATTGTAAATAGGTAAAAGTTACTTTGACATAAAGTACTACATCTTGTACCAAATTCTACTGCAAACTTGTCTTTCTTTTACATGTATTTCTATTTTCATATGCAGCAACTCAGAAACAAATATATCAACTAACAGACGGCCCTGTCATCTTGTGCATTACTTTCAGATAACATTGATGTTAATATTTTTCTTTCCAGTGCTTAGGTGGCCAAAAAAACTTCAAAATATGTGAAATTTAGAGCATCAGCCATTTTAAAAACCTTTAAAAGTTGCAAAATTCATGATATAGCCTAGGGGTTGTTTTACCTTCCTAACTTAATTCAGACTGCAAATTCTATAGAATTAATTAAGAAGAACAAAAGAGGATCTTGAAACATTAGAGTGGATTTTTCATGCACATTAGATAGATATATTACAAATAGTACAAAATTATTTGTTTACCACATCTCTATGAGAACATTATTATACATAACCTTAAAGTTGAATACATTACTGCTTCAAAGTTGTGTTTGTTCTGATATTCTTATTTTGTAATATTCATTTTCATCTAACTTTTTTAATTCTGACTCATTACCTAAACCTGCATAATAATTATGCACACTTAAATTTGACCAAATCTCTAGTTTAAAAGAATGCTCACAATGTTTTTCAAGTCACTATACAGCCAGCATCATACGAAATTGTTCTTTACTTATTAAATTTATTAACTGGTTTGAGCTGATATGGCAAAAGTGCAAGTCAGCTCATGCCAAATTAATTATTGTGGCTTAATTTGCCTGTGCTGAGGCTATGGAGGGGGGGGGGGGAGGGGGGGCGGTGGAATACTGACCTCAGCTCGATTGCAAGGCTTGACAGATAGTATAAGTAGGTCAAAGAACGAGCCCGTGAACCTCGATTCCATATAAGGAGAACACGTGACCTATCCGCCATTGTAGACTGTAAGAAACCTGACAACATGGCTTCTAGCATAGGAGACTCTCGAGAAGTAAGTATTTCTGGAATTACGTGAACCACGAGGGGTATTTTGACCAACCAAGTAGGTTAGCTAGTAGAAATTATGCTTGTGCTTCTTCCTATGCTATCGCCAGGTCGGTATCGTGGCGACCCGATGGGAAAACGAGGTCTAAAAAACACCGGCTGTTTTGACATGTGTCATGAAACGCCGGTTTTGGTGTTATAGAGGACTTGGTTACATTGAGAGGCTATGCTATATGGAATTAATGGTTGCATAATACCGTGCTGTTTTCTGAACTGAGCATGTTCCATATGCTGTTATTGCTGGTCGATCAATATAGTTAGTGTCGGTTAACCTTTAGTGAAACTTCGCTAATAGACCACATGTTTGGGGGAGTTGTCTGCACGGATTGTCATCAGAAATTGCAACTTGCATAGTTAGGCTACCTCAAAATAAGTCTAATACACATTCAGACGTGCACATGCGTCATCAAAGTTATAATACACTGATTCATGTTAATGTTTTTAAATGAACTTTTTAACTTGATTGTCTCTGATTATGACATGATTTAAATGCATTTTAATTTTTCTTAGCCGACTTATCCCTATGAATTTAACGATTGAATAACCTTTTTTCCAGGATAGTCCTGTGGTTGACGAGACAAGTCAAGATGCGAGAGACGAGGAAGTAGATGATGCAGTAGGCAGAGAACTTCTCGTCAAGCATCCTTTACAGAACAAATGGGCTCTTTGGTTCTTTAAAAATGACAAAAACAAGGACTGGGCTTCAAATTTAAAACTTATTACAGCTTTTGATACTGTTGAAGATTTTTGGGCGTAAGTTTCATTAAATTTGGATCAATCTCAATTTTGATATACTTCGAACGATGATCAAATCTTGGAAAATAAATATTTGCGTCAGTTCTAGTTAGTTTAACAGCATCATTTGTTTTTATGTATTCAGACTTTACAATCATATCCAGCCAGCTAGCAAATTACTGTCAGGTTGTGATTACTCTATGTTCAAGGTGAGTATACAGAGTATTTTTAAGACTTCATGCAGTATTTGAAAGTGTTGCATTAGTTTAGTGCTTGATGCCATATGTAATTGCATGAATGAATTTAATCTTTTCAGGATGGTATTCAACCAATGTGGGAAGATGAAAGAAATCGGAGAGGAGGACGATGGCTAGTTAACTTGAACAAGCAACAGCGTAATTCAGATCTAGACAACTTCTGGTTAGAAACAGTAAGAACTTAATATTTTTCACATTCTTTTCATATTTTGTATAAGTTTAATATATATAACCAGGAGTTACTTAAATTTTTTGTTCATTTTTATTTCAGATGTTGTGCTTAATAGGCGAAGCGTTTGATGAATACAGTGAGGATATTTGCGGAGCTGTGGTCAACATCAGAAACAAAGGTGATAAATTAGGTCTATGGACAGCAGATGCCCAACACGGAGAAGCTATCAAAAAAGTTGGGTAAGATGAGAAGTCTTTTCCATAAATAAAAAAATATTGAATTAAAATCTGGTGCTGGATGTGTTAGTGATTGATTACTTACAGAACCTATAATTTCTTATTTTTCATTTCCAGAAAAAAACTAAAAGAAAGGTTAAATATCCCACCAAAGGTCACAATCGGTTTCCAAGTAAGTATGAGTTGGAATTTGGTTTTATATGATTGAATAAAATTACACATCATTAATTGGATGTAAAGTTCTTAAGGACTAAGTCAACATTGTTCGTTCTCTTTCAGTGTCATGCAGATACGATGATCAAGCAAGGATCTACTACGAGGACCCGCTTCACCGTATAACATAGACTTCTATTAGGGGGTGCTATCTTTATGAACTGAGGGGCGGGGAAAGGGACATTGGGGTTAGGGCAACTTGTACATTGAAATATTGACAAGAATATTATCTTGATTTCCTGAATTTGAACTACAATCCCCATCATCTGGATTCTACGGCCGCAATGCCTAAAACAAGCATATTCATCCGAGCAACTTGTTCCCTTCTGTTGAATTTGTGGAGCAAATAGTTATCCGTTTAATGTTATGTTTTTTTGTACTTATCATTTAATGGAGATAGCCTAGGGATTGTCAGTTGATATTATGATCAAGATGTTTATTTAAATTTATTTATGCTTGAAACGCTATTCAAGAGTAGCCCTGTTGTGTGTTACTGCAGTCACACAATTGTCTTTATTATTTGCTGTTGGATTGAGTTCAGCTTCATTTTATTTATGTCTGATAATTGCTGTTAAATAATCTGTCATCACATTTGCTTCTATATCGTGAGATTACGTGGCGTCCCGTTAACTAATTGCTGAGCTGCGCCTCTGTTACACTGTCTGCTTGTAAGTTATGAACTTGGCCATCCTTCTGCTCTCTTGTCTGGTGTTTATGTTCTAATAAGAGTTAGATTAATTATTGAACACTGGAATTCTGTTGATATTTTCTCCCATCATCTAATAAGCAATTGTTTGTGAATGTTTTGGTGAACCTTCTCTTGCTAAAAGTTAAGACTTTCAGATGAGCAAAGGTTTAACCAATGGTGACTGGATAAAGTTAGCTTATAAGGGGAGTCCTGATAGTATTTAAGAGTAAGGGACAGGTCATGCGTCGCTTTTCCTTAGTTAATAATAACTGATTGACTGAGTATATTAGGTTTGACTTTGTAAATGAACCATTTGTTTTTGTCGACTGAAGTGACGATAAAATATGTGAAGTTTTGGTTTAATGTTACCATTTGTGTTTGTTAGAGACCAAGTTAACTGTATTTTTAAATTGTTTGCATATTTCTTTGAAATTTGGAATGCTTGTAGATATATAAATCAGGTCCTATTGTATATTTGCTTTCTGATATAAATAATTGCCTAAATTAGTGTTAATCTTGTGTGTGAAATTGGAAGTTTTTTGGCTGATTGAAAGCGAGTATTTGTCTTGAAATCAACACGCATAGTAACCAGTCAATTCATGCCAGTTGAAATTTTTTTTTTTATATCCATAACACCCAAAATCTGAGATTTAATAATAAAATGTTTATTTAAAAATACAATTTTACCAATTTTCAATGACCATTGAACTAAATAATGAACTGCGATTTAGTAACAGTCTATGATTTGATTTTCCTCTTGTGGTTTCATAGCAGTTAGTAAATCTTGAAGCATGGACATGGGATTGACATAAGTGTCAATGCTAGCATCTGAAAGTGCCTGTCGATCAGGCAGTGTACAATTAAGCAGCATATTGTGCATCTTGGCTGGGTCTTCATTATAGATCTCCAATTCCTTGGGGGATTTGATGCAGTCCGAAATATTTTGGCAAGTGTTTGTTACCACATGACTATTCTCTGAAAACGAGATTTGTTGGCAAATGTCCTTGAGGACATAGAGAACTTCACATGACTGATACTGTACAATCAGATCACAATCTTGCAGGCCCATTATAAGGGCAGAAATGTATTTATAATGACACAATTTTTCGAAGAGCAGTTTATCATGCTTGGCATGCTCGTCTGCAGTAACGATTCCTGCTGCGTAGGCTGGAAGGTCTGTATTTTTCATACGATCCACCAATGCCTTACAATGGTTAATGATGTGCAATTTCACTTGCCAGTCCAGGTCTTTTATTCTATCTGAAATCTGACAGTTACGCTCTGTGTTGTCTTGGTAAAATGAACCCACAATTTTACACATTGTTGCAATGGCCGCTCTCCTTACGATGGCTTCAGTGTCATGACTCACAAGATGATGTGCACTCTCAAACACCTCCTGAAAATAATAATGTAAAAGTTAGAGGCAGTATGATAAGCAACTTTGCACTCACAGATGTGCTTGCAGCATAACTTTTGCATAAATTTGGGAACTTACATCAGCCAATTTTGCCTGAGTTGCACTGAGTACAATTTTCTCAAGTGCAGCAATTGCAGATGCACGAACATAAGCTTCCCCATCACTCGTACATTGCATGGTCAGATGTAACAGAGGACTCTGCTCCAGCCATTTGCTTATAACTGGAGAATCTGCAAACAAAAAGAGCAATAAAGTTCCTGATAATATGGAATCATGACCTCAGCATTTGCAGAGGTAAATAATGATAATATCTAGGGAGTTGTACCTTTTCCAACTAGTGCCAAATTACTGATAGTTAACAGTCCACTGTCCCTCACTTCCCACTGCATGTCGCTTAAGTTTCTTTCCAAACACTGCTGCATCTCTTGAAGTTTTGTGTCTGGATGGTGTTTCAAAATCACTGTCATACATTTGTAGGCAGCATCCACAACCTGCAAAAAAAATATTTTGTTCTTAGTTCCTTCAATTTTTTGTCACCTTATTCCCATAAACGTTCCAAAACATTCAGGTTATTTAAATCATTTGATGTCATAAATATCCAGGTTAGACTTACTGTGCTTGATCCCTTAGTGAAACAACTGCACAGTTTGAAAAATGTTGAATACGGAATGTCTGCAATTTATAAATGGTTACATTAAGTCATGATTACACGTGGGACTTACAAAATGGATTTACATACAATATTTACTTGTACATTGTAGAACACTTGCATATGAAATATAATTGCACCATAAAACTCACCAGTAGATCCATTAGAGAGACATGCATCAAGTAGATCAGCAAACCAGCTGAGGGCTGATGTGTTCAGTTGACAATGAACAGCACAAACCGGTGTTACATTCGATAATCTTTCCAATAGAAGCTCCACTGCCTTCAGTTCATGTGATGGCTTTCTAAGGCTGCTTGGCTACAATAAATGGGAAAATAATAAAATATGATACAATTAACATATAATGATTAATGCCTAATAAATAGTACAAGTCAATATAATTACCAGTTTCATTAACAAATTGATGGACAGAATCAGGTGGGATGATTTCTTGAGATCTTGCTGTAAGGCTTTTGTAGATGGAATGTCCTGACCACTGCCAGTGTATACAGTCAAAGGGCACTGGATGATGTTCATTAATTTATCCTCATTATCACTTCCTTTGAAAATATTTCTGAAATAGACATTATCATCCCTTGATGCATTGTGTAATCTTAATGTCATATGAAAGCTATAATTTGTACAGAAATAGACTTACACTTTAAGTAATGAAAAAGCAAGAAGCATAGAAGCCTTGATATGTTTCTCCTTCATCAAGTGCTCAGGAGAATCAGTGACATAACACAAATCACTCTCTGAGGCCCTGAAATTATATAGGACATTCACATTTTTTTAAATAAACTTATGCATAAATAATAATGTTTCGCTGAAAAAGATGTTTCCCCTCCAACAAAGATATATGCACTTTTTATTTTATGTCAAGATCTTTATCATTTTATGTCATAAAAGACTTACAAGCCACAGTGTTGACATTCTGAGATGATCCTTAAAATGTCATCATAATATTGCACTGCACCAGTCAATAGTTGTTTGGCAAGATCATGAACGATTCGATCAAATTGAAGTTGTTCCAGCTTGATCTTGACAAAACCTTCACTTTTCAACAGAAGAGTCTCATCGAATAGTAAAGATAACACAGTTATGGCTGCTCCAATAGAAACGGTGGCCCTTGCAGCACTTTTGTGTGTACTACCCTGCTTAATAGCTGTGTGTAGATCTTCAAGAATTAGTTTGCATTCCTCGTGAGATGTTACAGGAGGTTTGACACCTGAAGTTTCTGCATTGTATCCGTTCACAAGACACTGAAACAGAACTTTGCCCAGTGCTGTCCTTGCCATCTTAGCAACAAATAAACTGCTGTCATCTGTTGCCAAAACAATTGTTTCTAATAGCCCTGAAAAATAATATATCTGAATTAATACCATGCAGTCATTCATCACTTTCGGTAAAACACCAAATACAGTTTGCCGGTTTCATCGGATGCATGTATATTACACTTACTTGCACTAGTCACAACTTTGATCAGGAATTGCTCTAGGGTTACAAGAGAAACCAATGCATGTAACCAGGCATTCCTTACAGAGGGCTCACTCCAATGCTCAGCTTTCAGACATTTATTCATAAGAATAAAGAATGTATTGGAAAGCTTATCCATTACATCATTAGTGTCTTTGTGTGTGTGCAAGGTTTTGAGGTAAAGAAGCAATCCTGCTCCCAGTTTTAAAGTCAACACAAGCTTTTCTGGTTGTACTTCATCAATGGCTGTGACAGCTGTCAAAAAATCTTGGACTGCATCCTTCAGTTGACTGCCTGTTTCAGCTCTAATTTCATCCCTTGAGACCAAAAGGTGCGTCTGGACGAAATTCTCAAACTTTTCTAGAAGAGTGTCATCATGCAAATTGCCTTTGAAATTGGCATAACTAGCCAGCACTTCACAGATCATTTTGTTCATGATAAAAACATTGGCAACACGTGCTACCTCCAATGATTTGCACCAGGTGGCAGATTTAGCGACTGAGAACGCCATCTGCAGTATAAAACCAAGAATTATAAATTTGCGGATTCCAATTTAGGATTTTATGTTTCGATTATTTTATTATGAAAAGAAAAGGAAGGTATTTCAAAATAATTTTTTGTTAATTGTGACCTTTATTATGACGTAAGTTTATACTTAACGCACATATAAGCTTTTGTACTTAACTTTTATTGGATATCTTGTCATTTTCTTCTATACAGGTATACGGGTTTTGGCCCAGAAAGTAGATGATTACCAAATAGGTCATGTGACCTTGGCAGCCACCATCACAGTTGATTTTGGTCGAGTTGAACTGGAGTGGTAAAATGAAATCTGCTGCAAGGCCACTTCTGGCAGCTCTTAGGGTAAGTGGTTGTGGATAATTGAAAAACGGTGTATGTACTTCGATTCTGCGTAATTTGCAATGTATGCGTTCTGGCTTTCATTCAACCGGCGTCAAAATGTGTGTGTCCTTGAGTCGTGTCATTCACTGATTCCCATTCAGAGCATTCATAAAACTTAATAAAAGAGCGTCAGATCTTTGTTCCTATTTGTGAGCATTTGATGTTTTGAACAAATTCGAAATTTATGGGGAGTGTATGAATGTTATGTAATGTTCTTCAAAGTGCTATTTACAAGTCTTGACACTGACACTGACAGCTGTCACTTTCATAGAATGTCAGTGTGTTTGGTCAAGTGTCAATTGTGCAATTTGTGAATCAATCTGATGTCACGGTGGTGATACCAAATTGGGCTTGGTATGACAATGCAGTGACTGCCAAAATTGAAAGCACCAAAACACTGGAACCGTACTGATGATATGTTAAAGTTCCTTAAACATATTTCTTAGGACAAGTGCAGAGATGCCAAGTACTTGACAGTCTTGAGTGGTGAATGTGTAGTTTTGGCTCTTTCCAACCAGTTTACATTAAAATATTAAATATTTACTATGGTCCTCATTGCATGAGTTAAATTAAAATATGAAGAAAATACTCAAATCCCGAGGCGTGAGACAGCAACCAAATGCGTGAGACTCGTGCTGAATGTGTGAGACTTTGCATGTGTGCAAGTGTGTAGTCAACCCAGCGACATACCAACCCAGCAACACACAAGGTCGCGGGGATTCGCAGCTGTACCCTCACGGTCCGTTGGAAGTTTTGCTGCTGACTGCCCTGCATGGTCGCGGGATTCGCGCCTGAATCAGCAGAGAACATGCATAGATCTACAGAATAGTGTCACAGAGTTGGGAGTGTACGGACTTTTTATGTCACAGAGTTGGTTGTGGTCATGTCGCCAAGTTGGCTGTCGCTGGGCTAGTTGTTGCTAAGTAACTTGCGTGTCGCCGGGTTGTCTGGCAATCATTTCTTATAGTCTACTGTGTCTAAGGGCCATATTTTTTTGAAGTCCTTTTGATTATGCAGTGGTTATTAGAGGTTTTAGAGTGTAATTCAGTGTTTTGAGTGTGATTCAGCATGTTTACTGCCATACATTGATGATACAATAATAATAGGCCGCAGGAGCGGACCCGTAGGGACCGCCTGTAGGGCTTTTATGACTAGAGATTGGCCAAAAACAAAAATCTACTGACGTGCTATTCTCAAATGACCGGATCGGAACTTTGTTGTCCTAATTAAACTAGAAATCAATGCGCGGTCATAATGAGGTCATGATGCGCGATGATGAAAATAGGCCAAAACGTCACAACAAACTTGTATTGATGACATCACAGAGAATGCCTTTGCGCTGGGCAAGGGGGATGTCACGGCAATATCCCCGCTCGAGCGGAACAATCACGATTTTGGTTGCCTAGATTGTTACGTATTAGATAAATTACATGAGAGCTCCTGGTGAATTGCAACTATGAAAATGGCATCAAATTATATTTTTAGTAAATCACACCTCCTGCGGCCTCTCATGCACATTGCATTATCATATTAAAATATCTATGTAGATCTATCTGTCTAATATAGATATCTATGGATCTGTGAATTTGGCAGACCTGAAAACTCAGTTCCATGAACCCCTCAATGAGACTGTTTAATATTCTGTCATAAGTGCTGTCAGGTCTGGTTTTTGTCTTCTAGCAATTATAGGTAATCAGCATCAGATTTGAAGTTTCCAGTCTTTTTAACCCACAATAATCTTGCCATTTATCTTGGTCATTGTGGCTCTTTTCATTCATGTGTGTCCTATTTACAATCATACCCCAAAAATTAAATGTCAAATGCTACCTTGTAAACCATTTCACTAAACTCACATTTGTTTTTCAGAGAGAATATTCAGCACAGGCTGCAGCTGCCAGCAAGCCAAGGGTTAATTTGCCCAAACAATCACCCAAGGTATTGAGGTCATCTGTTTTATTTAGCACATTTGCGTTATTCTTCGATTTCTAGTCTACTTCAAAGTCTTTGTATTATTTTTGCACATAGGTCAGCAAACTGCCCAATGGCTTGGTAGTAGCATCACATGAGAACAACTCTCCAGTGTCTAGAATTGCCATTGTTTACAATGCTGGATCTCGTTATGAGGAAACGGGAAAGGAAGGAGTCTCTCACTGTCTGCGTAGTTTATCAGATTTGGTAAGTATGATCATTTTTGTAGCATATGTTTGAATGGTGATAGCAGCCAAATTCTTGCAAATTATGCAAGCTAATGAATATGAGTAATATTGAGAGAATAGTTTGCTTTAAGATTTTCTTTTCTTTTGCAGAGCACAGCCAAAGCAACTGACTTCTCCATTATAAGAAATGTCCAGCAGACAGGCGGGACTTTGGAGTAAGTGGGGAAAAAAAAGAAAAAATAATAAATTAATAATCCATTTTCAGCATTCTTATTTGCTGTGGGTTACTGTCAACAGGGTGTAGTACTAGTAGAGCTTTTATCCTGTGTTAAAATTTATGAAAACTCCTCTATAAATGTATTAGACTAATACATGAACAAGTCTTTGTTATCAATTTTCAGATGCATGTCTACAAGAGAACATATGATCTACTCAGTTGAGTGTGCAAGGGATAATGTGTAAGTATGCAGATTACAAAATATATATAATTTTGCCACATTCATGGCTTTTGTTAGCAAAATAAATGAATATGGTAATCCACACATATTAAGCACTTGCTCTGAGTAGAATTGCATGATGAGAGTGGGACCATTTAAATTTAATATGAAGAGCAACAAGGTTAAGACTCCTGACATTATAAGAAGAAAAATTATTTTATTATTTTTCCTTCCTATTTAATTTCAGTGGTGTTGGGGCAGAATATCTTGGAGCTGCTGCCAGTGGTCCATTGTTTCTTGACTGGGAGCTTGAAGATAACTTTGCTCGTGTGAAGAATGAGGCTTTGCTATTGAGTGGTCGTCCTGATGTTTGTAAGTGAAACGTTGCCTTCTAGGTAGAACCTCGTGTCTGTCTTTGCCATCTCTTGATTTCACAGCTGTCTTACACCTTTAAGATGTTTTATATGGAGTATTGAAAGGGTTTAGTGCAGTATAGCGGACTCAAATTTATGCCCATATTTGGCGGCCATTAAAAATTAAATTTTATCAAATATTTCACAAGTTTTAAGTTCTAGCACAATTAAAATAACATTTGGTGTAGATAAGCAGGGGTTTGGGGGTGGTAAATGTGGGTCCGCTATACTGCACTTTTTCCTATTGAAATTTATTTCAGTAACAATGGAAGCTCTACACAAGGCTGCCTTCAGGAACGGACTCGGGAACTCTCTCTATGTCAACCCCAGCAAACTCGGTCACCTTAACCCGGCATTGCTGAAGAGCTACGTCGAGAGCCACTTCACACCAGCTAACATGGCTGTTGTAGGAGTCGGCATCGACCATGATCTTTTGCTTCATTATGTTAACGTTAAGCTTGGCCTAAACAAACTTTCCAGCGGCCAGCCTGTTGTTCCTGAGAAGTCTGCTTTCCATAGTGGTAAGTTTTCAATAATATCGAAACAGTTAAATTTTGGTGTGTTGTAAGATTATGATTTGTCATTAGTACTCTGTTGCAAATTTCCAAAGAAATTTTTGTTTTGTTGTAGGTGAAATCAGAATTGACACATCTAACAATCTTGTCCATGCTGCAGTAGTGACTGAGGGAGTTTCGTAAGTGTGAAAGAGATTTTTCTCTAATTCTAAGGGTAGTGTACAATAAAACATCAAATTTGCTGGGAGTTGATCCAAGGTTGATGCGCACTGTAGCCAATGCAGCAGATCTCTCAGCTTAGTAAAAAGCTGACCACTGAAGTTCATTAATCTTCCCTCTAGCCAGATCTGCTCATGAGATCGCATTCATTTCTTCAAATTGTGAATCTCAAAATCTGTGGGTTCTACTTTAGCCTGACTATGACATTTTGGTTTCTTGGATTTCAGGTTGGGCAGCAAGGACATGCTAACTCTTGCAGTTTTACAAAAAGCCCTTGGCACTGGAACCTCTATCAAGTACAGCAGTGGATCTTCTAAGATAAGCCAAGCAGCTGCTCAGGCTGTTTCTGGTCCTTTTGCTGTGAGTAATTGTGCCATTTTTAATTTGTGCTGAATTATATTGGTGTATATGTTTCCTCAAGATATTTATTGGTTTAATTTTACCGTTTCAGGCAAGTGCAATCAACCTAAACTATTCTGATGGCGGCATCTTTGGGTTTTACACCATCTCCCACGCAGCCGATGCAGGCAAGGTAAGTGATGAAAACACCAAGAAATGTCTAGCTTAAAACTTTCTCTGCTAATAAACTAAATACTTAATTTCTTTTGTTGTTTGTTTACAGCTGTTGAAGTCTCTTGTTCAGCTCTTCTCAAGCGCTACTAAGGGTCTGTCAGATGCAGATGTGCAACGCGGCAAGAACCAGTTGAAAGCCTCCTTGTTGATGGATTTGGAGAGTGGTCAACAGGAGCTTCAAGATTTGGCCAGTCAGGTGATTTTGTCCGGACAGGTTTTGCCAGCGGCTGAAATTGCCAGTTCCATCGATGCAGTAACCACTGCTGATGTGACCAATGTAAGTTATGGATGCCTTGTAAATATAATTGAATTGAATCATTGACTTAGATCCTGAATTAAATGGACACAACTACCTTTTCGAGGGAGCTTTGTTCATTGAATCATCAGAATATGATTTTGAGACTTATAAAAAGTTAGATTAAGAAGATGGTGAAACTGATGGTTATAACTGAAGTATAAAGTGGCCATCTGGTCCAGTTGCAGTCTAGAGGAATATGAACATAGCATTGGTTCTTTTGTGGGATAAACTCGAGTGAAATGGGGCAATACGGAGGCTCCTAATGTCAACTTTATGACATACACCCAAACATGATTCTAAATATCTAGTGATCAAGCTCCCTTGGTGTAACTGACCATCCAACCTTGAGCTACTCTTAATGAATGACAGATCCATCTTTAAAGCCATTATTGTCCATTTGCATAGGCCCCACTATTGCCCTTTGATGTAGCATAACACCTGCACCCCTTTCTAAATGCTGACGTTCTTAAAACTTTGTTCATATATAACAGTCAGCGGTTTGTGGGGAGGAGGGTGGTGGATTATATGAGACACCGTTTTGTTGGGGGGAGGGTGGTTATGTAAGAACAATTGAAGTGCCTATGTTCGTATGATGATATATAAAATAGGTGCACCATCTTGGTCAGTGTTACAATGACCTTTTTCTGCTACAGGTTGCAAAGAAAGTGATCAATGGCAAGCCCAGCATGGCTGCTGTCGGAAATCTGGCGAACACACCCTACTTGGATCAACTCCTCTAAATGACTAGAAAGTCTGAGAGCCACCTGATTTTATTTGACATTGTCACATTATGCGCAGAACATTCTAGACCATCGTAATAGGTTGATTGATAATTATTTGTGCAAGTGATTATGAAGAGAACATGTTATTTAACTGAAATAAACAAATGTACAAAGGAAAGTATATGGTGTTAATTTGCTAATTTGTATCATTCACATGCAGTTGTGTGAATGTTCAAAGATGACATCAATTGATGTTCTGTATACGCCCACGCCATCTATAGTGATTTTAATTGCTGGGCGAGCACTGCAAGCGTCTACGGATTCTCATTCGAGCAACTCTCCAAAGTTTTTGCACAAGTAACTCCGTTTTTGACTGATGGGCTTCGATTCAAAGTTGCTCAATATCATTCTAGGATAACAAATCCAAATAATTAGGATATTTTCACGCTGTTTGTGAAGCAATCTACAGCGGCGACTGTAATTTGTGCGGTCAGCAATATGTGGTATGTGTGTAGCAATATCGTAAAAGTAGGTCACTTCAGTTTCCTGGGATCCTGAAGATTCATGGGTGCCGAGCAGAGACGGCTGTACACTGGTAAAGGAGCCCAAGTTAAGGAATTGGTAGCTAGGTGGGCTTTGGAAACTATTTGGTTCACACTCTTTCAGGACATCGTACACACATGGGATCGTTTAGCCACGGCCATTGGATTAACAGCAGGGGCTGCATAGGTCACGCTTGTGGTTGGCTTGTGCCAAGAACCCATTGAAGGGGTTCAAATTAATCTTGCAAAATGCCCCAACTATCAGGCATCGACACATTTCACTCTGCCATTTACAACTTAAAAGTGTCGTTTGCCCATTGGGCTGATTCTTCACAGTGATGGCAATAGAATAGCTAGAGCCTGCACAACAGCCTGGTTATTTAATATTTATCAAGAACATCATGGATTGAAGTCACCAACCACTGGCTAATTGTACATTCAATACCATAATGCTTCAGAAGTTATGCTAAGTGTGAATGGTGGCGAACTCCTCCAAACCTTCATAATAAAGCCTACAGCTCCAGATCAGACCGAGTGCCATAGAGACTCCACACAAGTATTGTGACAGCCAGGGCTGAATTCTTGGTTTGGAATCAATATAAAATAGGCAAAGATATTCAACAAATGGCCTTGGTGATGTGCATTAAATAAACGCAAATGACACTGCTCTAAAATTGAGTAATTTTGCCAGTGTTATACGGTTGGTTGTGTCGTTGCTCAGACAGTTTACTTGCAGAATTACTGCATAAATACCAACCATATGAGAAACATTTAAATTACACAATTTATTAATTCATATTGAGACATGAATACAGCACAAACATGCAATGATATTTTTGCAGCTATCTTGACATGTTCATACTTTCACTTTCAAAATTTAACATGACCAGAATCAGGTAAATAATAAATAACCCATACCTGAACACCAGAACATGAAGTGTTCGCAATGTAAATTCATTGGCAATCTTCCTGATAACTTGCACACCTTACAGGCATTTACAGCACCCTGATAGTATGTTTAATTAATTCACACTATGCTTACATCCAGCAACTCTTAAGAAAATCGACATAACAGGTGATGTCATGACGCAGACATTTCTCTTTTGCCATTTGTTCAGTATACACAGGACATGATATATAATGGCCATTAGCTTTCACTAGAAAAGCATTCTGACTGATAAACGCACTACCAGCCCTTTCAATATTTAGTTTTAAAATTAGCATTGTATGATTTAAATTGGTGCAATGATAAGTTTACATAGTGACCTGTCTTACTTATCTCCATACGGCACAGCCATGTGAAGTTGGGTCCATTTGAGATAACAAATGACAAACAAAAAAAAAAACACCTAGAAAAGCATAATATAATACATGTACACATTGAACTGCAGCAAAATACTTCCTTCTTATCTTTCTGCAAGGCTCATTTAAACTACATCTAACTTTCATCTCCTAAAAAATTTTCGGTGAATTGTAGTGAAATGCAGTTACGATGAATTGATGCGACTCTAATACAACTTCACAGGGTCATTAAAAAACCTAGTAATTCTGCAACAATGACAATATAATAGCAGCCTGAGCAAGGGGGAATGAAACGCAACACACATTAATTATCAAATGCAGACTATAATACATTAAAATATAATTTGCAGTTGAAAGTTAGATAATGGATAAAATTTCAAGAGATAAACATAACAATCACATCAAGGAAATTAAAATCAAATCAAATTTACACTTCATCATTTTGTGCTGCCAATTCCCTCACATGCATGCATGCCGCATTAATGTAATGATTCTTAATTGTATTCGTAATAATCTGTCATATACATAGGATATAACCTAGGGGAGCAAAAATATCACATGCAAAAAAATTGACTGAATTAACAACCTAATAACATTATTATTGTTGAATATATACTTGTAACTGCGTGGCAGTTTGTATTAACATTTTAATGCCTGGCATGAAGGCACCAATCTCTGAGAAGTTCCCCTGGCTAACCATGTGAGTGACATACTGCAAGGCAGTGTTGTAGTCATACTGTTGTATAGCCTGAACAATACTGTGCAATCCTTGTTCTGTCTGGGTGGAGAGCTGCGGAAAACAAAAAAAAGTACACATTAAACCAAAAACTATTAAAGATTGGAGAACGATACAATTCAAATACCACACTTTAGACAGTATTAGTTATCTACTTAATTTCTAGAGTCTTGTCCAAACGAGTAACACTAACTTTCATCTCATTTACTCCAGATACAGCCAAACCAAAAACTGATCTGACGCTTGTAACAGAAGCAATTTAGCCCAAACTGTAGCAGTGATTTAGCCACAAGTGACATCAGAATCTATGGTATCATTCAAGTATATCTGTCAGGACTCAGTGGCACACTATGGCTATGATTTCAATGTATATATTGCTGTATTTAATAAGTTATAGGTTTATATATTTGTACTGCATAACTTTTTGTGTGACTGTGCATTAAAAGATTCATTTTCACCTTGTTTGCCCTGAGGCTGTCGTACAGGTTCTCCAGCTTCCGATGAACATCTTCCAGTTTTCGTTTTACTTGCTGTAATGAAAATCAGAGAAGTCATTATATGCTGGTATGGTTTATTATGATACAACTTCAAAGAGCTTCACAAACACTCATAGCAAGAATACCCACTGGATTAATGGCAGCAGAGGAGCACTGATTAGCCAGCTTGTCCAGCACGACTTGAAGAACTTGGTGCTCGGATGGGATGGGACCCTTTGGTTTGGGTGGCTCTGGCTGTCGTTGCTGTACTGGCTGAAAACATTAAGCGAAACAGTAATTGAAAAGGTGCATTTGAAACTTAATGTAGGAAATAGCAGGGGTAGGAGGGTCTGTCAAAAAAAACAGATATCGGTGTTCTGAAAATTTTCTGGCCCCCACCCTGTTTTTAAATGGAACAGCCCCAAGTCAGTCGGAGTAGTGAATTCAACTGCTTTACTCAATAATATTATGACTGGCCGAAGAACTAACAAGGCCCTTCATTCAGGTTGCACTCACAGTTTAGTGTTGAGTACGCTACTTAAAGACTAAGACTTCTTTATTACAGTGACTTAAATATATATAATAATGAAAATATTTGCCAGCAGGTCATTGAATTTGCCAGGCCATCACATGCAACCTTCTTTTTTTGTTGGAGAAAGATGAATAAAAATGTGCATTAAACTTTGGCAATGCTATTACCATAACCTAACTTATTCTTCTTGGTTTAAACAATTTTGTATAAAAATTATGTTTAAGTGCGACCATCCTGTTAAACCATCCTGTTAAATGATAGTAGGTATCGCGATACTACCACAAGGAGCAGCACAATCCAAACTATTTTTTAATGAGTCGGACATTATCATACAATCAGCCGGTCACCAAGTGCAGTTGATGATATCACACCATCAACCAATGATTGGACCGTTTCCCTGAATTAATCACAAAATGCTGCATTACCTGTGGAGGAGAATGCTGCTGTTGCTGCTGCTGTTGCTGCTGCTGCTGAGGCGGCTGATACACCTGTGGATTGTACATCTGATTGGGTAAGTTTGGAGCACCAGGAGGATTCTGTTCTGGCTGCGGAACTCCAAATATGGGCTGTGTGATAGGTGCAGGAGCAACATAACTTGCTTCAGCCTGGAGTGTAAGAATTACATCAGTTTTATAATTATATGGTGCAAAACATCCAAAATAGCATGCATATCTATTTAGTGAAGATGTTTTTGGCTTCAATATTGTCATTGTCTATCTGTCTGTGTTGTAACATGGATAGATTTCAAGGTGAGGTACAATTCATGACAGGCAAATTGTAAACTGCAACAATACGTGCAGGTTTTTATAGCCATATATGAATTATGGAATACTACTTCCTAAGCATTTCCTGAAGAAAATGTAAGTAAAAGAAGCACATACCTTCTTTTTATCTTTCACAAAGGGAGGATCGTTCCATGCCGTATTGGGCCGAAACTCCTGGAAAGACGGCACTATACTATCGAAAGGCTGGGCTGCACTCGCAGGTGGAACATATGGAGCTCCTGCAAAAACAAATGCCACGAATACAGCAAAAACATATCCACAATGCTTGTTAAATATCTGCATTCTTAAATAAGAGACACAACAGTTGTGACAATATATAAACCAAGATGCTGGTAACTGTGAAAAGACTGATGAAACACATAAACGGTAGATTGTGATGACACTGAAAGTCTTGAAAGAATATGTAAATATTTGAGTTTTAGTACAGGCAATGGTGGTATCAAAAGACACAAAACAGGCATGGTTACAGCATTATGTAAATAGAATTGTTCGCTAAGTGTATTTGACCACCAGGCTCATCGCAGTTTCAAGATACCAACAACAAACTATTGTTAATAGAGCATGAGTGTAGAGACTGATCCTTAAAATATTAAACAAGCCAAAAGACAAAGTAACAGTAATGAACATTATGTATTATTCAGATGAGAAATAAATTAATATACTGAAGATAGATGATTTTCCTACGGGCCTCTGCAAAATTCAAGTGAAATATATGATATTTGCAATATAGTTCAAATCCAAGTAACTGGCAATTTATGGGAATCAATAAATTCATTGTCTTAATTTAGAAGTAAAATTTTGCACAATTCCTGATTAGCAAATTACTATGAAACTCGGGAATACCACAGGTCAGTGGAGACACGCTTCAAACTTCAGCAACTGAGGGACCTACCAAAAATGGTGATGTTCAAAATGATAACAAATTTAAAATACATGCCACAAAATAATGTCTATTACACAGTGACATTGTGACAATACTTGATGAACATAGCTGATGGTGAAACTGAATGCAAGTTGGTGATCTTGCAGTGAGAAAGTCATCAGAAATGTCAATACCCTGTTCACAAGGTTCATTAATTCTATCCAAGTTGACCAAGTTCTCAGGGCAACTAGCGGTAAAGTTGTTAGACAAGCATTTCAGTCTCGGATAAGAAGACGATCTTCTATTTGGTGGCTTTTCTGAGTCTGAAAATTATTAAGTTATTCTTCTACACCAGAATAAGTGTTAATCGCTTGCTAGTAGTCGCTACATTACTGCATTAGCTATGTGTTATTTCATTAAACAAGTATTTCCTGCACCCCACTGTAAAGCTCTATCGATGAAATTCAACCATCCTCTAAAATTGTATTGATTCATTCATAATAAAAACATTATGCCAAATTCATGACAAATTTCTTCACTCCAATAATTTTTTAAAGCAGAATAGACAAGACACAATTTTGCTAATATTGGTTTTACATATATATAGCAGGAAGTTACACATTCTACGACAGCAACAAACTCAATGTAATACATGATGAGAACAATTTTAAAGGATGGTCTGTGTTTCGGTATCAAATATTATTCAATATGACATATTACCCTTGGGGTCTGTTTCAGTGGGTGCATTGTGTTCTGGAAAAAAAATTTAATTTTTCTGTTGACCTGTTGATTGCTATCAAATTTTCAAAACACAATCATTATATTGGTGCAAGATATTCATATACGTCAGCAGAACAGAAATAAGGCTGTTGTATTCACACCAAATCTTCCAAGCAGTAGCAGAGTGGAGTTGTGCAAGTTAGATAAAAACCCACGTAGAGTAGCAAAGAATACTGGTATATATGTATACACACAAAAAGATAGCTTCCTTTGAGTTGACTCTTTATCTCCAAGATACACAAAACATGATAGGTTTGAACACAACACAGCAATGTGACACATTTAGTACCTGCATTACATCACAGGCATAAGCCAGCAATTTTAAATTTAATGCTGCAGAATACATAAATAAAAGAGAAGGTAGTGCGATCCCACTGAACGCCGGCAAACGCTCTGGAGTCCTGAATTACTGGACCCTAATTTGCATTACAAGGAGGGAGGGTGTTTCCTCTAGTGTCAGTCCCTGTTGCCTTTCATGTCCACGACCTTCTATAGTAAATGAGTGGCCGTTTTCTTGGCAACTGAGCGTTCCCAAGTTTTGTGATGTGCACTACCATCTTCTTATTGCGTGGACTGCAAAATGATTAACTTCGCTGGCTAATGCCTGTGCTAGCGTACACGTTTTTATATAACCTCATACGTGAACAGTTTTGTGAAAGCTCAGCTGACGTGAAAATAAACAAGATGTCACAAAGCAGTGCAATCCCAGTGTTTGGCAGTGACATGGCTACAGAATAATGAGACACTATTTTGAGCGACACAAAGTTGCAAGCTTTTGCTAATGTGCACCTGATTTTTCAGACTCCGTACTGAACACACTGTCTCGTCTAGATCCCGGTGGAGTACCTGTGGACTGCCCTAGGACACCTAACCCACACAAAGACACAAAACTAAATAAATAACACAATCTTCAACTCCGGCGATTACAGATAAATCAGCGACTACCATGAAGGCATGAAACACTAAAAACTCTATTCAGCTTCACTTTACAGCAATAATCATGGAGTCTTCCTCAAATATTGATACAAACACTCATTGCTGAAAAAGTGTGTAATTACTCTGGAATTTTATATATTATATCTACAGATACAGAATTACATGAAACAGCAACCTGCAATAGCCTCAGTGTCCAAATATTTACTGCTGCGCCTCCGCGTTAAATAAGGGGCCACCTGTTGTGTATAGTCTGTAAGCAATTGATAAGCACTCAGCACATTGCCACATTTATCAAAATCTCAACAGAAATAATAAAATAGCTGAAATACACAATATTCAAGAATGTGCAGCGAATCATGAATGTGAAAACTAAAAGTGACAATATTACAGTAATCATAGAATGTGTATTTGATTGTGATGAGAAATGAATTGGTGATGAGCACAGGAAGCCGCAACGTAGTACATATCTCTTGTTGGATATATTGCAAAATATGCATCAATACACTCGCAGGAAGGAGTTTTGCATCGTTAATGCACAAAGCCAATGTTACAAGACACTGTCACATATGACAACCAGTAAAAGACCAAATATATAAAGTTATATCAGTTATATCACAGGCACTTGCCGCTGTGAAGAATCAGTACGTTTTAGTTAATAAAGAGTGAACCCGTATCATTTGAGAAATCAACTCTTATGCCTTCTGGCAGTTATGTGTGAAGCCCATTATTGGGTTGAAAATGGTTAGAGTTTCGGCCATTAAATCATGATTGCAATGATAGCCATTTGACAGAGTAAAAGGTCATCACTTTCACTGTTCAAGTGAGAAAACAGCAGTTTCGGCAAGTGCCTGAAGTTATATTGTGACAATATATAAACCGAATTTAATTGTATTGAAAAACACGAAGTGATTTGGCAGTTGCAGTGCAAATTGAGTAACAAAACATTAGAGATGCAAGAATTAGAACAGCACATCAATGGTTTAAATAACTTGGTAGTGTGGTTTTGAGATAATATTTTCCATAGACAGGTGAGGATAGATATCAGTCATAGTCAAGCATTACAAGGACAAATACCCCAAGGTGAAGCAGAAATTTGTTGTTGTGGAGCCATCGAAGTTGGATAAAAACCTAGAATAAAAGGCAATTGGACACACCTGGGTTGCATTTTGACAAGTAAGAACACTATAATACACAGTACAATAACTGTGAAGTTAGTGTTCCAGCTAGGCCATTTGAACCCTGACTCCACTGGTGCCCATGCCCAATTTTGTCAGCGCTTTGCTTGCTTTTCAACTAGCTGGGCACCCTATATGAGACTACATATTCTTGTGCGCCATGCCCAATTCAAATCCTAGCTGGAACACCCGAGTTAAAACCTATGTTGTTTGTCAATTCATTTACTGCCATGTGATTACGACATGCTAAAAACACATAAATGAAACAAGCAGCAAATGTTCTTGAAGCTACCAAAATGTTTGCAGAAAGTGTCTGCATTTGTTGTATAATTCTATCAAAATTTTGAAAGAATCTATACCATGCACTCTTTTTTTTTTTTTGGCTGGTCACGAAGAGATTCCATTGCTTTACACATGAATTTCTACACAAAATGTCTGAAAGTAGGTCTTACCTGGTGTGTACTGGGAAACTGGGTTGAACAAAGCAGGTTGAGCTGCAGCCGCCGTGGATGTGGCCGTGCTAACAGGGAATCCACTAGCCCTACAAGAGTAAAGAAGACATTAATTATTAAGATAAGAATAGCATTGATGCTTTGACAAACTGATATCTTTTATAATTAGGAGCATACTAGAACGTAAGCACTTACCCGTGGCTACCCATTAAATTTTGAGTCTGTCCGTAACCAGCCTGGGAGTATGGATCGAATGGTGAAGGAACCTGTGTCTGAGGTGCCGCTGTACCATACTTGTGGGCAAGAGGATCTGCAAAGATGGGTTTAAAATACTTTACTCCAAATTAAAGTTTCAGTTTCTTTAACCTGTTCAAAATAACTAGTACCTCGCAATATCTGCATATATAAACTTTACGCAATTTCCGTTTTTCAGCTTTCGTAACCTGAAGTTTCTTTAGGTCCAGAATGTCACTCTAGATATCAATGTTGATTCAGGAAATCTCTAAACTTACTATTGTGAGTAGCAGCAGCGCCAGAGTTTGGAGGAGTTGGTGTGTATGACGACAAAGGTGTGATGTTAGGCTGGGCTGCTGCACCGGCATGACTTTGTTGAGTTGGCGAATAATATGTCGATGATTGTGTCGTGGTTGTCTGGAACTTGCCAGCCACTGACTGAAATTCAACAAGCGAGATGAGTGAAAAAAATTATGAAAAGTGCAAGTTCATTATGCTTAATCAGCTGTCTCTAAACTCATTTAGAGCAACTCGCCAAAATTCTCACACAACTAACCCAGCCACTATTGACCTATGGTCCTTGATTCAAACTTGCTCAATATTATACAAGGAATACAAATCCGCCGAAATTAGGATATTATACGCTTTTTGTGAGGTGATTTAGAGCAGTGCACATTGGACTATTTTGTGCGGCCAGCAATACATTTGAATGTGCGTAGCGATAACGTACACAACTGCAATGTCAAATTAAACAAGATGATTACAAATAATCTCAAGACGTTTCTCACCTGATAACCATGAGGCATCCTCTGTTGTGCATTCATCTGAGACTGGGTGGCCATCTGAGGCTGGGTGCCCAACTGAGCTGCGGCTTGCGTTGCAAGGATGTTTAGCACTGGGAACGGCAAAGGAGGCTGCTGGATACCTTGTTGTGCAAGGCCAAGAGATTTGTATAGACGTTCTCTCAGCACTGCCAAAGATGTCTGTCAAAAACAAAACATGATTTATCTTAAATGATTTGATACAAGGAAAACAATGTAATTAATCAGTAATACAATCTAATCAGTCATTATTACAAAAGGAAATCAGTACAAAAAACATATGAAAATTCGCCACCAGGGAGACTTAAATATCTGCCAGAGTCACTTCACTAAAACTACGGTATCTTTAATTTTTAATTACCTTCTCAGCTATCTGGCAGTGATAATTCTTGAATTTAAACATCACATATATAGACCTTTTAACAGTGAAGGCCAACAGCTACTGCTTTACTTAAAATGCACAGTTACCTCAGTAGAGTTTCCTAGGTAAGTGTAAGCAGTCATCAAACATCCTTGGGAAGCCAAGATGCTGGCATACTGGTTTAGCTTTTCAGCAAGAACACCATCCTGGACATCTTGTGACTGTCCTGTTGCTAACTCCACAGCTCTTCTTAGGATCATCATTTTTTCTACTAAATCCTGTTGATAAAACAAGGAAATCATAGAGGTTTACCAGGACCGACGTGTGACATGTAAATCACGAATTGGTTCACTCAAATTATTTGAAGACCATAACTTACCTGTAAAGCCTCAGGCGAGCTCGTTTTGTTAATTTTACTCCAACATGCGACAAGTTTCTCCACGTTGCCAGCACAGATGAAACACAGACATGCATTGCTTGCGAGTTTTCCATTCTGTTCTGTCTCCAGACGGTATCCCAAAATATCTGTGAAATCAATGGCATAAATGTTACAAGATGAACCACTCCTTGAACAAATAGAACCATCAGATACATTTTAATAAATATTCAAGGTCTTATTTTCTCAGGCCTTACCACACAATTGTGGGAACTCATTTGCTTTAGCGTAAGTCAATGCCACTGCCAATGCCTCCTTCCAACTTTCCAGTTCACAAGTTCTGACGATGTTTTCAAAGTCACGAGTGACAAGCCATGAAATTAACTGTAATGAGAGCAAACATAACATAAACCAAGGATTATAGTCAACCTGCCCTAACGTCCACCTTTATGGAATATGTCACCTGCTGTTAGCTGACATTTCCAATGCCCTAGAATGTACATTCATCGTTTTTACCCTCGATTTACAGCCACCTTTCTTAAACAGCCATATGGATAAATTCCCTTGGAGACCGTGTAACACCAGTTTTATTGTAGATCACAATTGGTGATGAATAATTTCAGTTGCCATCTAACAAGTACACATGACAAATATCAAACTTACAGTGTTTAGAGTGCTCTTATTCTTTTGGAAGAACTTCTTCTGTGTCCTCAAAAGCAATTCAGGACCACCTGCAATGGCAAGGATGATCGCCTCTGCCATTTTATTGTTAGCCAAACAAACGTCCACCGCAGACTCGAAGTTGGCCATGAGCAAAGACTGTGTCACTAGTCCTTCAAAATCTGCAAACACACATTCCAAGACCCTCATTGAATTAACAGCAACCATGATGAGCCACAAAATGTCTATAATAACCTTATAATTAAAAACTCACTTACTAGAAACTTCTATGCATAATTATCAAAACATTTACCATCACTTGTAGGAATGGCCAAAAGAGAATCATCACTTTTCACATTTTCTTGCTCGTGGCACGCAATTTGATCAAATGCGTCAGAGCCATCTTCCAAGTCATCGCCATCAGACACCTGGTAAAACAAAGAGAAAATTAATTCTAATGAAAAAACACCTACTCTACACATGGACACAATGGCCACAATGCAGAACAGCAAGAGCAAAAATAGCTGTTGCCTTTTTTTTTTAGCATGCTCATGGAGCGATCTGATTGCACAAAGATGGTTTCAGTGTGAATGGGTGGCACCTCAGTAGCGATATTTATTTATCTTTGAGGTGTCACCCTTATTACATACATATGGCATGTTCATGGACCATGTGTGTCGTAATGATATCTGTATAACTAAACGCATAACATGTAATATGAATAAAATGATTCAGAGTTCTGATTCTGAATGGGAAGTACAGTAACGGTTAATTTTTATATTTTTTAGGGTATGACAGGCCAAATAATTACTGTTATTATCTGCAGAAATGTTCTAACCATATATGCAAAACCTGCAGTTACATTAGCAGGAACAATGCAATCCTGACATATTTACCATGCATATTTATAGTGACATGATATTGTTTCATACACAGGTAGTGATTAAAAAAAACTCATTTGCTGAGACACTGTGAATAATAAGTAGCATTCCAATAAACATAGACCACCACATAGATACTGCTCAAAAATGATTCTCAATTTTGTAACTGATTAGGTGAGCCAATTGTGTAACATTCAGAAAGCATGCCATTTTTTATGGTCACCTGCACTTCTGGTAAAATAGGAGCAAGTTGGTTAGGCTCCTGTCGTACGCAGTCACCGAGGGCCTGCAACACATTTCCTTTTCGATAAATAGCCCATAATTGTGAAATTTTAAACTTTTTTCTGTGGATCCTATTGTAATTTCTGAATGATTATTGAGCCGCAGCTGTTGAAAGTAAATTACAAACAACTGATCTCACAAACAGGTTGTCGGCCAAATGGTACAGTATAGTGTTCCATTGACTACATGTGGAGACTTCGCATACAATCCATCTAACTTGTGTTCGGATAATACTCCATATTTTCTTCATGCCGTTTCGTACTGAGCATTTTCAGCAATAACGAGTTATTTAACGAGCAATACAGTTTAATAATGCAATAATACAAAACAAACTTCAACAATTTAGTTTAATTGAATGGAACACACAGCACATTTTCCCAAGTCTTTCTGTATTTTTTCCTTCACTTAAAACTTTGGCATCCACAAAGGAAGATAGATACGTCAATGATCCATTTGTATTGCTATTTAATGAATAAAACCCTTTTTTCAAATGTAAGGCAATACATGTATATAGCCTATAGGTAACTCACATTTGGATCCAGGGATTGCATTTTGTCAACTAGGTCCTCAGCATCAATACCAGGCCCTTTCCCATTTGGTACAGATTTCCCTGTGTTTTCTGCCACCTGAACAAATCATAAATTTATCCGTGATTACATAGAAAATATAAACAATGTAAAAGAGACTCTGACAAACAATAATGATTATTTCAACAACCATAATTAAACCTAACTATGAAAAAAGATATTACCTTTCGACTGAGATCAGCCTGATCATATCCTAACAAAAGCAGATATTTCTTTCTGGGATCTTTCTCAAATTGAACCTGGAAATAAATGTTTATAATCAGTACACGCAGGAATAAAATATTATGATGCCAATCAATCTACAGTAGGACAGAATCTAACTGTAAAATGGATAATGTCAGAATTTAAGAAAAAAACAATGAGCAAAAACTTTCAAGATTTACACGGGCAATGAACTGACATGCACTGCGCGCTTTATCACAGAATTATTAAGTACCATGAAACTTAATGCAAACAAAAATAAGCAATTTTTGTGTCCCAGCATACCCACCTTCATGAAGTTCCACATATTCTCCTCCTCCTCTGTTTTGCTATTTTCAATCTTCATGGAGCAGAACTCAGTGTACTGGTTACTGTTCAGCGCATGCTGCAACTGGTTGCTCCGACTGACCAGGTCATCCTCAGTGACCACTTGACTAATTTCCACTTTTCTCTGAACAGGCTGCTGCTGTTGTTGCTGGCCATGGCCACTACCATGGCCACTAGGGGGCTTTACATTCTTAAAGGTTACGAGTTTGCCTCCAAACTGAAATGGTATCGAGTTGACGTATTAATCTTTGAAATATTACACAAATGATATCCACAAGACCAAAACAGCTTAAGGCAGCATTATAAGCAATAATAAAATATCAGTCACTATTTAGACGGAACAGAGATAGACGATTTGAAACTTACAGTGAAAGAAGCTCCAACCGGCGTCCGTAGCCATTTGGGAGCTTTTTTTAACGGCACTGACGGTTGCTCAGTTAGTTGTTCGGGTGGTTGTACTCCAACTGATGAAAAGGCATCAGTGGCAAACGAATCTGCAATCTACAGACACACACAAAAATAGATATTTACAACCAAGAATTCTTTAGGTACATTTAACATACTACTACTGTATAACAAAATTATAATTGCAATATTTATTAAAGGTCAAACTTATTTGATCTTTAGCTTCACGGATCCTCGAGGAATTTTTAACGGGTCAGTCAGTCGAGAAATTCAGAATATACAATTTCATATCAAATAAAAATGGCATATGTTATCTTATATTTCTGTTGGTGCATTTTATAGATGAATCCGAGAAGTCAAAATTAAATAAGTATCGCCTCAGATATAACAAATTTTGGAAGAGTTGCAAAGTAGTCAAATGTGCAAGATGCACTTACCTTATTACTGGGTCTTTGGGGCCGTGAACCTCCCATCAAAGAGTAAACGCCGATAAAGCCATCAAAACTGCAACTTGAAATCATAGCTGGGCTTCTTGGACACCATTGCACATCAAAACTCCATTGTGTGCTAGTAGGTAACTCGTACAAGACCTGAAAACATCGTCAAATTATAAGTTTCTTAAAAAGAGAAATTCTATAACTCAAACACTGATGATTGTGCTCTTGCGAAGAGAAAAGTAGTATCTACAAGACAGTTACCAATATACTTTATGCTACTGTTTTGAATCAAGAAGTTTTAAGCATTAGTCCTTGCAAGACCAAAACTCTACAGTGCATGAAACATGACAGGAACAGGAAAAAAAATCCTAAGATTAAATTCTGATTGATAACTCACATGCGTAGGATACCACAAATAAATATCACTGTGCATGCAGTGCATCAAAAGCATCAGATCAAGGACTTCTAACGGGAGAATGTCCAAAAATTATAGGAACATTGTCAACCAAAGAGCGAACAATTGCAGAAAAATACAAATGAACATCACATTTTCGACTATTCTCACAGAATCAGGCAAGGAAAAAGTTTGTTAACGTTTTTAACTAACAGGAAAAGTAAAAATGCAGCATGGTAAGTGAGAAAAGCAACATAACAAGGTGTGCTGATTTCCATTGTATTACTGGGTTGTTGAAATAATTCTTACAGAAATGAGCTTTTCATTACTAACAGAGGGTGCTACCAGGTAGACGTTCCAACCATTGTTTTTATGACATTATCATACAATCAGGTAATTTGTTGCAGTGGATGATGTCACATTTGATGTCATCAAACATCATTGGACCCTCTGCCTGTGTTAATTGCAAGACGACAATTCTCAGACAAGGGAGATAATTTCACTTACGAACAACTAATAGACAAGAAAATTATATCATCACCCACTCACGATGGTACACAGAATTTTGTCTTGCATAATCTGCAGTGATTTTAATACCAATGAAAACCAGCACCTGATATAGACATGGACTTTAAAAAAGAGAAAAATTCAATTTGTTTCATGCTGCATTACCTGATCCTGTTAAAAAAAAGAGAAAGATTCTTTAATGTTGAAAATACACAGAAACATTCACTATTTGAATTAAGTCAAATAAAGCCAGTGATACAACAGTAGAAAGCAAAAACACTTGAGATTTCAAGGACTCTGTACCTCGCCCGATGGAACAGAACTGTTCGGGTTCCAACAGAGAATGCGATTGTCTTTCCCACAGCTGAGCAGAAGGTCAGGGTCTTGCGGACACCAGGCCATGGACAAAATTCCTCTGAAAGAGTTTAAATATACCCTAATTAAATCACTTATGACTCGTGGTACCATTTTCAAATGATTTGTTATTTGTCATATATATATATATAGCTTTATTTTGTTTGACAAAAAAATGGCACTACTTTCAGTGTAATTACCTTTGATGGTTTTCCAGAGATTTTAATGGCGAAGTAGCAAATCTAAGATCCCACAGCTGAATCACTGGAGTGTGGTCATCTTCCGATGCAAGACACATCTGAGTGGCCACTTCTGGATGCCAGGCTACCAGTTTGCATTTTATCTGCAAAGACAAAAATCACCATAAAGTATTCAATGAATTAATTTTATCGACACGTAACGGCCACATGTCAAGTTGTCAACACCTCTTAAACATTTCATAAAACTATTTCATCAAATAACTGTGTAATAAACAGCCTTATTTAGTACAAATTAAACATGTTTACATCCCAACTTCACTCACCCGTGACATGCTGTCTGACACTTTGATAATTGGTTCGTTTTTCCTTAAATCCCAAACAACACATCTCCCAGCGTAAGTTGAGGCTAAGATGTGCTGCACTTGTCTATTCCATGCTACGCAAGTAACATCATCTGGAGGCTACAATAGCAAAGTAAAAAGGTCACTATACAATTCACAGATCCTACAATCAGAGTGCTGCAGTACAGACGTCAAACTGCAACTAACAACTGACCTGCGATTTAGCCCCTGGTGTCATTGGTTTGTCGGGGCTGTTCAAGTCCCAAACGTAAATCTCTGACTCTGAAGCCCCACTGGCAAGAAGGTTCTGCTGCAAAGAAGAACAAATCATACGGGAACTCTCATCTGAATATCAAAAATCTGACACCACATCTGACAATCATAACTAGCATGCCATATATATTAACCTGGAAAGGGTTCAAGTCTAGAGCACCCACAGCGCCAGTGTGTTTGTCAAGCTTATGAACCAAGGGGTCAGTTTTATTGAGGAGATTAGCAGGATTCCACATGAAGACTGAACCATGATCACTCCCACCAACTAGAGTACCATTTGTCAGTTCTGATCCTCCGAGACCATACCCTCCCCACACAAGTTTGTTGAATCTGGAAAGTAATGATATATTAAGTCACTATGTATGCATATCTCCTTTTGAATAATGAAAGCAGATTCGCCCAAAAAAATAATAATTTGGTGTCGAACATACCTGCAGTCAGTTTGTATGCTACCAGCCAATTGCATGTCAAGGTCTGGATCGCTCAAGTTGAGCTCATAAATCTCTAAAGCAGCTGAAGTGCTACAGAAAAATAAAATCAACAACATTAAACACCTGCTAATCCTGCCATTAGAAGATGCACACCTTGTTCGAAATGTTTACAAAATGAATGCATACAAAATGTCAGGTCTGCAAATATTCACAATAGCTATTCACTTTAAGAAATTAAATGAGGAAAAAACCCTTTACCTGAAAGTTGCATCAAACTGCTGTGCAGCAGTACCTGCTGCAATGTATATGGGATACTGAGCAGCAGGTGACCAGGCAATATTTGCCGTTTTTTCAACTTCTTTGACCTTCATGTTCTGAAACAACGAGAAAGCCCGAATATCAAAGATGATAGTGCAACATTTCTTGCTGCAAGAACAGCAGTATTTTACAACACAAACAAGCTAATAATGCAAATGCTTCCTCTAATACAGTTGACAATGATGGTGGCACAATATAGGACTTAAAATGAATGCCCTTGGCATTCTTTTTCAATATATTTTTGTCTGGGTAAGCGGCAAGTTTAACAGACAAACAATATGAAGATTCCACCTCAGCTCTGACATTTTTCAGTTTGAAATAATTCTACTGGACACAGCCATGGACTTTGTGCTTGCTAAGAAGATCTGGCTGGAATCATGGATTGAAGTTGAAGGATTTTCACACAGGCAGTAGGTAGAGATGCATACTCACTGGGATGAGCACAAACAGTTTACTTATCATGACAAAATCACTGCTCCTACAAACTGTATTGCAAATTATTTCATGATGTTATGTGTAGCTGTGAGTGCTTTCAATGAGTACAGCTCATTAATTGTGGACAACAGCAGTCATGATTAACAGCATGTTAACTTTGGGGCCAATTTTGTGTACAACTGTGGACTACGAATTGCACACGCACAGGGTACTTTTTTCTTTCAAACACTTATCAACATCAACAATGACTTATCGATCGCACCAGCTATCAGAATATGCAATAGTGTCACCCACTAGAAAAATAAACCACGGTTTTTGATCACCACAACTCTACATATTTGTCCACAACCACAGCTCCTGCAGAGACTGCAATCACAGGCAAGATCATATGGACAGGTTATAATCATTGACATTGTACACATTTTAATCTCATTACCCCAACAATGTTTATTTGCAATAATTGTTACAACAGTAACATATAGCATGTGAGTATTGGGACAGCTGTGCCTGTGATCAATTTACAAGTAGCTTGATGTGTATGTCTTTTTCAAGATATTGATAACCTAAACCATCACAAGGAACAGAAAGAGACATTAGAATCCACAAATGAGTGAATGTTTTGACGTGGGTAGTGCCAACATTTTGCCAGCTTGGTTTTATGAATGAACCACTTGCATACGAAAACTTACGTTTTTAGGCCTTCCTCCCCTTCAAATGTTGTTCAGTCACACTTTCAAGTTCTCAAAAACATCTAGCGTTGACAGCGACACGATTGCTTGGGTATTTGTCCTTCAGGCCACGAATATCTTTGCACAGTTTCACTGATCAACGTGGCAAAACTTTGTCGGCAATCCCAGCATTCGTGTCGCCACCTGTCTCACGAAATTTTGATCCTGAGATATTTTTAACAATTCTCGTTGGAGGGCGCTGCCGTTCTTCGTGTAAACCACAGATTACCTAGATGACGCACTCACAGCTACTCACGCGCTTGGCTTGCTGGGGGAAGGAGGCGCATTGTTAACTGAGCTGATGACGTCACTAACAGAGAACAATTGCCTCAATTTAATGACATCATACTGACAGAATGTGATGTCATCGTAGCGTGTGATCTTCAGATAGTTTCTGAATAAATTGTATTATCCACTGGGGGCGTTGTAGTTTGCGCCTACTACTCCCAGAAGCCCGGCCTGCCGGGGAAGCGCAGTGTGAAGTATAGGCGCTTCTAAGACCCAGCCGGCACCTTCCAGGGAGCAACTATTTTTTCAAAAGCGAGGATGAGGAAACCTATACTGGGCACCATGAGCACAGTGAGCATGATGAGACCCAATCAATACATAGCTTAATTAGGTACCATTGGGTCTCTTCTCCTTGGCTGGGAACTGCCTAAGCGGTAAACGCGATAGGCAGGTGGTGCTGTCCGTCTACCATGGCTGATGGCTGATTGGGTCCAGTAGGGAATTTTCTGATTGGCTGTGCTTTTTTTAGACTGGGAAAGACGTTCCGGTCCACGGCCTTGCAATGAGAGAGTAAGAAGTGCGCACGCACGCTACTGGGAGGGATCCCTACTCAAAGATGGCAGCTCCTACCTGCATTCTGCGTCATCTTGGCGCAGCGGGCCAGCGAACTCGCCTCGATCCTCATCTCAAAGATCCCATTGTATCTTCTCACTTCTCTCTTACATGGGTCGACTAAGGTCTTAGCTTGGGGGTATCCAGGTCTCCTCACCTCCTCACTCTGTGTAAAAGGGGTCCCACTAAGTCATGATCGAGTTATCCTAGATGGCGTATCTATGGACCGATTGGCCACTAAAATCTTTCGCACTCAAAATAAAATAATGTACACTGACCTTAATTGCCTGTCCAGTTCATAGTCTGATTTTTGAAGAGAAATGAAGGCAGTGATCTGACGATTGTTTTTGTTCACTAAAAACTCCAACAATAAACTTCATTTGCCTGATAATTATGGGAAAATAGATTCTGATGACGTCACAACACTTAAAGTGACGTTGTTGGTTTGTCATTAACAATGGCGCCATCGTTGATCATGGTTTAAAACTGCCTCAGGTTCGTTAAATAATATTATGACTGTTGACGACAATGTTTCTGTAATTAAGATAATTAATTATGTCCACTTGTAGAAAACGTGATTTCAAAGTCCTTCAGTTGCTCTTTGCAAAAAAGAACTACTGCAAAAGTTTTTGAAGACAATCGGCTCATCTAGAGGTATCCCACTGGGCTTCCTCACTGTCTAAGAGGGAGTCCCACTAGGTCATAAGGTATCCCACTGGGCCCATGGATGTCCCACTCTCCCCACTGAGGGCCCACTGGGTCGTCCCCTTTTGCCCACATCTGTGCTCTCATTTTCTGGCAAAAACTGAAAACTGACTGCTCCCTGGTGCCGGCTCGGTCGACCTGGTAGGCACCCGGGAATCCCACCAGTTCCTCTTTACGTGGAGGGAGAGGTTTTCGGCGAAACATACTAGAGGGCGCTGTTGTTCATTGTGATTTACGATAGAGGACGCGCAATATTGTTCTCGCGCGGGAAAAGGTGATGTGTTGTTTACTGTTGTGTGGTGTTATTTTTCAAAAGTTTGTCTTAGAAATACAACCGCTTAATCACTAATACTCTAGGTGAGGGAATTAATTGGTTACAGCCAGATCGAGTACTCCCTACCAGCTGCTTCACATGGGTGCTCGTGTGTGAACGATAATAAAAGCATTTTACTATTTTTAGCTGTTTACCATGCATTTAAATGGCTACATATAAGGTGCCTGCTTGCGTGATGGTACATCCGATTGGAAAACAGCATAAGTTCAGAAAAATTTTAAATACCAAAAAAAGTGAACCAGATGATCACAGATTCTAGTCTATTAGATATATATACTATATAATGTATTGATATCCTTCCTTTTTCTTACTTGGTTCACAGTCACACTGGCCAAATGAAGTGTTAATAATTTGAACATTTAAAAATTAAATTGAATTAATTGCATCTCCCTTGGGGGCATAGGCCTAGTAGGGTTGTATTTTCAGTATTCCCTTATCCATCTAGTATTCCCTGTTCAATCATGACATAGGAATTCAACTCCTAATGGGATAACTAGTCAGCCAGTTTGTTTCACAATTCAGGGTAGAGGCCGAGGCTGTGTAGTCAAGTGCTCATTGTTGCACACATGTACATCCTTAGAGATAAACGAAACATGGATTTTTTTATATCAACAATTTCTCGATTCATATATACAGCATATCCATGGCAAATTGACTACCTCAGGACATATTAATTCGTTTTTAGCCAAACTTTAATAAATTTATAGATAGCTATGCAATGAGCCCGGTTTGGCGATTCAAGACTTTGTCATCTAGCTGTTTACTTATCGTCATTTTGATGAAGGCCAATTAACGAGCCCAACCTATTTACTAACCAAAAGCTGGCTTGATGCATAGACATAATATAGCTATAATGAACGATCCTGGCTTGCCTAATAGTAATGACTTTATTTTATAATAATTGATGCCTTCATTAAATACATACATATGATAAATGCCTTAATGCTGTTTAGTTGCTGAAATTTATGTTACTGGATTAACTATATTGATTTCTGTCTGTTATCAATATGCATTATTTGCTTTATTTGTAGGGGAAAGATGACTGCTGAAGTTATCCCTACGGAAGCATTCCTTCTTAACCTTACAAAGAAACAAAAACTGTCTCAGATTAAGTCACTCAGGTGTGTTTCACTTCCATCATCCTTAAGTTCCATCTCATATATCTTTGAATATAGCATTCATAGCAGGCTGGGAGTATATGCCTTTACCAACAAGTAATTATCAATTAAAAGGTGAAATAAAAAGAAATAATTTACATATTAACATAAGTAACATCAGAAAATCGGAACAAAATAACAAATGAATTTAGGCCTTTATGTTAACCTTGTTAATGATAATGTTACAAGGTTAACCTTGCTTTTAGTGTCTCACTGTCTTTGAGATATTATGCAAATATTTTTGCTATCATGATCATTGATGATAGGTTCTTACCCTAACTTTCTTAATTAGCTTGCAGAATTTGCAGTTGACCAAGATAGACACAGAATTGTTTTCCAAACTCACCTCGTTAACGTCACTGGACCTCTCCAGTAATGACCTGCAAGAAATTCCTGGTGATTTTAGCTTGCCTAACTTGATAAAACTAGATTTGATGGACAACCAGTTGAGCTCTACAGAGTTTGTAGTGCATTTTCCAAACCTGAAAGAACTCTTCATTGAAGGAAATGCACTTGAGGTAGGGCAGGGGTCTTTTCCTTCTGTTATAAGTTTATGGACCAAGACGTGCACTATTTATTACTATGAAAACTAAATATTATATATATATTCCTTTTTAATTGCAGTCTTCTGACAAGTACATAGCACATCTGTTGTGTCCTTCTTTGGAATGTGTAGATAAAATGAAGACAGACTCCATCGCTAGGATGTCACAAAATATGAAAAACCGACTGAAACCTCAGGTGAAGAATTTGTTAAATGCTTGTTCTATGGATGTACATTTCAGATATCTAGTGTTGTGGTCTTGTGCATTGTGGTGTTTTGTATATTGCAGGTTGCATCAGTGTGGGAGGCTCACTTCCTCCCTAAGTATCCAAAGGGCATAAAAGACTCAGAGATCGCTCAGGTGACGGAGGAGTTCTTCAAAGTGCTCAAATTGTCAAAGTTGGCATCTCCAACTAACTTCAAGAAATATTCAGACTTCATGGTTAGTTGCATTGCTTCTTCTGTACAAGAGAGGGTCTTCAGCAATGAAGCGTTTGGTTTTTTCCTACTGTATTTCAGTAATTTTTATCATAGTTTATTAGTTCTATTGAAGGAAAGAAAAATCCCTGAATGCTCTGTTAATTGACCTAAACTAGCTTTTAAGCATGAAAATGTGTTGACTATTTAAGTGTCACATGAATTTTGGTGTATGCTATAATCTGATGAAAAGAAGTAAACATTGGTCTTTGGAGTGTTTAAGTGAATTGAGCTGATTTGGTTAAATAGATAAATTTATCCACTTTTACAATTCCTGACAGATTGATTTGCTTGGAGAAGAAGTGATTGCAGAGGCAGCGAGTGGATCGTTTCAGCAAAGTAAACGGGCGAGAGAGCGAGTTGATTACAAAGCAATGAATTCTATGATGTCTGGAAAGGAAACGGACAATGTTAGCTCCAGTAGTAGTGACAATTCATCATCAGTTTCTAGCGTCAGTCCTAGACGTCCGAGCCCCAGAAAGAGACCAACAACCCCTGGAAAAGATAGCACCCCCAGAAAAATGTCAAAAATTTCAACTGATGCCTCTAGTCCCAGAAAGAAAGTCGCAACTCCTGCAAAAAATTCTAGTCCAAGGAAGAATGCTACAAAGCCAGGAAAATCCACTAGTCCTACAAAAAGTCTTGCTTCCCCACGAAGTAGCAAATCAGGGTCAGCGAAAAAGGGTGGGTCGCCTGCTGCACCTCTCAGGGATAAACTAGAAAATACGTTCACGTCTGTCAAATCTCAGAAGATATACAATTTGGTAAGTGAGGGAGTACTTGGCTTCAACTGACTTGATTATCATGGAACATTAAGTGCTATTGTTCTGACTATTTCATGCATGCAAAATTCTGTTATGGTTTGTGTCTTGCACCATTTCTTTGCAGCCCCGGTTGCCAGATTATGACCCTGCCCATTTTGTCAGGTGCCACTTCGGTGGAAGTCAGGAACATGGCGACAATGACCCCACAGATGATGCCACTCAGGTTTGGAAGTGTGAATTTGAACCTGATCCCCATAAACCAGGTAAAGGAAAAAGCAGTTTGGTAAAGTTATCATCAGTAGTGCATCGAAATCTGATTTCCATTGTTTTATAACGAAATGATTATCTTTGTCAGGCTCCTGTGTATGATAAAGAATATGAAAGGTCACAGAAAACAAAAAAGGAGGTTATTTTCCTTTGAACAACAATTATTCTTGTCTGTAAAGGTTATTCCATATTTCCTTTTTCTATTCAGGTCATACAACAAATGTGGTGGCAACATGTGGTGGCCACATTGTTTGTTTACTGGACTGCAATACAGGCAAAGTGTTGAAGAGGCTGAAACATGAATCTCATGTAAGTGTTTGAAACTGTTGCTGGCACCACATTCTTGAGGTTTTTGTGCATATGATGATTGATGATTTCATTTTTGTATTCCGCAGACATTTTACAGTTTGGCATGGACGACGGTTACCATGGTGAGAGAGGGACGCGAATGGCAGACAAATTTACTCGCTGTGGCAGGTAAATGAACATTCTTGTGAAACAAACAATAAATACGCTTTGCCTTGTCCTTATTCTTAGTCTGATTACACTGATCCAGAGGTGCTGTTGTTTGACACTGTTAAAGTCTCTTATCGCTGCTATTTTTAGGTGTTCAGGGCCATGTGAAATTACTGCACCCAGAGCAAATGGTGTGTTACGCAGAATTCCAAGTGAAGTCCCACAATGTGAAGTACATCAACTGGATGATGTTCCATCCTGAGAGTCCCACAATTTTGTTCTGTAAGTATTGATGTATTAGCGTATTTACTCAATTACCAAAGTTGGGACTTAAAATATTTAAAGAAAACATCTACCTCAGTGGTTACTTAAAGTTGCATTTTCTAGTGTTTAAAATAATGCAATATACTCAAAAAGTTTGGACAGCCCAGCTTCATGCTGCCGTTAAATTCAGTCATAATAACTTGCTTCAACTTAATATATTTAACTGCAATTGATGGCCACCTGAAACAAACATTACTTCCAACTAATTAATGCTATAAAATGCAAAGTGATCTTGGAAAGGAGATTGTAAAATTGTTAACATTTTGCTGAGGAAGTATGAAGTTTCACGACCACTGTTTCGATACTTTGCTTGTAATGGAGTTGATATGTCCAGGAACGCTTCACTGTGCGACAGATCACTTACACACAATTATGTACTGTTTTGTCCAGGTGGGGACTCTGATGGCTGCATATCAGTGTTGGACATTGGATTGCCTGAAGGAACGAGCTACAAGGCTGATGTCAAATCACTTGCAAAGCTTAAATGCTCTTCACAGGGCATCACAAGTATGATTTGGAGTAAACCGACAGGACACTTGGTAGCTGGATCTGAGGATGGTTGTTTTGCATGGAATACAAACATCGCCCGAATCTCGAAGATCTCGAGGTAATTTATTGTGGATCATGTGTGTTTTTGTTAATTGAGATATAAAGAAAATACTGGTCATCTAGCCCCCCCCCCCTTTTTTTAAAGAACTTTTTCAAAAAAATAATATTTTGAAAAGTTGACTATTTTGCTGATGTTCGGCTTAAATTGGGCCAACATGGCATGTTTTCAGTGAGTCATAACAGGTGATGGGCTGACCATCAGTCATTTGTCAATTATACCACACAGATTGTCTTTAATAGATTTACTTGTTTTGTTTTTCAGGACTCCTGAGAAGGAACTGGTGTTCTCCCATTCTAAAGAGAAGCATGTCGATGGCCTTTGTTTGATCAGTGATGACCTTGCAGGTGAGTTTTGTGTCAAAATTGTTTTAAATGTCATTGTAGGTTTGTGCATTTTCATGACATGTTATCCAGCATTTACATAGCGGTTTTGCTTTCATTTTAGCTGTCAAAGTGTTGGACCAAGGCTGTATCTGGTTATGGAGATTATCTGCTACTCTACACAACAGAACAAGTGTGATCCGAGTTAGTCCCATCGCAGTGTTGGACTACACGAAAACACAAAACCTTTACATGAGCATTTCATGTACTGCTGGTAAGTTTTGACAATAGAATAGAATGTCAGACATCATTATGAAATGGATGTCAAAAGGCATTTCCTGAAGACCTGTTTTCAAGAGGCCCACCCTTTTCAGATGTCAGAAAGGAAATAACAATATTGTTGAAGGATTGCATCCATATTCATGCCATATTTTGTCAGGTTGCAATTACTTTGTCTTTGAATTTTCAGATGTCCTTCTATCTGGTGATGACACAGGTGGCATTCACATGTATGATGTATCTAACTTCATTAAGAACAGGGGTGCCTATTCAGAGTGGCCACTCAAGAGTTCCGGGGTATGCGATTTATATTTTATTTAGTTCTTTTTACACATAGAGGGCCTGCAGAAGTTCTTTGATGTGCTAACATGAGCATTTGTCTTAATTCACCTTCAGGTTCTGCCATGGCCCAAGTGCATCCTAACAGGAAAACGACAATACGAAGAAGTGATGATAGATTTGTTGGAAACTTGCGATGTAAGTAGTACTTTGTAGTAGAGAAATGGTGCGGGAAACAATTAGGGAGCAGTATGTCAAGCCAATTCAGACTATCACATGCTGACATCTCAAAAACTGCTAGTCTGTCTATAATTCTATATCAGCTGCTGTGATGACAAAATGATGTCTTGTTTTATTGTTAATGGAAGTCTACTTGGTTTTCAGTCTTAATGTATTGAATGAAAACACTTTGTGTGCATGTGAATTACCTGCGATGTGTATTTACGCAATGAACATTATGGCAGAGACAATTAGCGATATGTCATGTTAGAGAAAAAACGATTCAGAATTGAACCCTGGAAGTCTGAACAAAGATATCTAGGGTTACCCTTGCAGTTCGATCAATGTTTCTATCAAATATCCATTCTTTTTATTACAGCCACTGATCGTAAACTCGGTTGCCATTAATCGTGACAGAAGCTTTGTTGTGGGAACAACTGACAACAACATGGTTTGTATCTGGAAAAGATGTTCATAATGCAATGTATAATACATTGTCTTTATATGATTGTACATATTGTTTACCAGTGCACAATGTAATGTTTCAATGATCTACGCAATTTTTTGTTGTATAATTATAGACATTTTATCAGCATTTTAGCCACTTTTGTGGCATCTGTTGCTTGGTTTTACACATCATATCAGTTATTGAATGTTTGTCTGGCCTATCACATTTTTACTATGAGCTTAGTAGATCTTGTTAACAATTTACCGCATTTATGCGTGAATAATGCAAAAAAAAATTACCCCTTTCCTCAGCATGAAATTTTGGCAAGGAGGGCTCTTTTTTTGCCAGTTTTTTAGCTCTCAATAAGGGGGGGGGGGGGTCACCTTATATTCAATATCGCATTGTTCACACATAAAAACAGTATTAAATGATACATTTTACTGCATTTACATTAGAAACAAAATGTGGAGTCAAAGTAAAATGTTACAACTTTATTCAAAATAAATTGCACATTTATATTATTTCACTGATTCAGTGAATTTAAAGAATGGCTTCCACAAAGCAGTTAGAAATAATAGCACAAACTAGGTCATTATGTAGACAGTATTGTCGGTGATAAGGTAAAGGCTCTTGAATACCGTAGGGTAAAATGCCCATATTTCAACACTGACAGGCTTTTAAAATATTTTCGAGAAAAAAAAACACTTAGGCAGAGAAAAGGTTAAAAAGGTTGAAGACCTGTAAGTGCTGAAAATCTGACAATTTACCCTCTTACTTGAGTAAATAAATACTATGCAAACTGGAATATGCTTCGACAAAGTTAAATGTAACTTATGTATAAGCGAACATACAAAAAATAAACCTTATTGAACAGTCAATATCTTTGTTTAACTTATTACATAGTTATGAAGACCAATACCTTCACATGTACAAGTTTATGAATTGGGTAATTCAGGGTTGTCAGCTATTCTAGAACAGTTTATAAAACAATCGGGAAAACCAGCAATCTAGAATTTATATGTTACTGAGCATGTGAGACAATTTTGGAAACTTGTGGGAATTAAGTTTTCATGAATTGCTGGAAACCCTGAAAAACTCATATTCACAACTTCTTGGGTTTGAAAAGTAATTCACTGTGAAAACAGCTTTTGATGAGCTACAGTTAGTTCATAAAAATATGGTCGACTAGACAGCTGTAGCCACTGATTCATGGCTGTAACTATAACTGGCTAAAGCCAGATGCTTCTGTCTACTTCTAGATGATAGTTGGTTTACCCCCTCCACCACTGAAAAAATATAAACTCTGGTAAATGTAAGAAATTTATCTAATATATCATAAATATGTACTTTTAAATCCGGCTTTGAGTAGCCAGCTATAGCCAGACAGTTCGGTCTAGTGACAGGTAGCATCAGAAAGCAGAAGTATAGGTTTGTCAAGGTTTCAATTTGACGGGCCGTTTTTAATGAAACTAACTAGGCCTATATAAAAGTGGATTACAATTTGATTAGACTGATGCAGTAACAGAGATGCAAGGAGCACCCTACAATTAAAATAGCTGAAAACAATTTTAATGCCATCACAATTTTGGAAGGTTAACTCAGCTTTTTACAGCAGCATAATAGTACTAATCCATTAATTGGACCCAATGTTTATAATATAAAGTCTGTGTAAGACTTTCTACACTTGATGTAAATCACATTAAATCACATTAACTGAATAGAATATTGGTTAAGGTCAGGCTGACCTGACAAGCAATCTAAGTGGAAGGCTTTTCAGTGCTCAGTCAGTATTATTAGGAATAACGCTCTTGGCATACAAACATGATTTAGGCCTACTCAAGTATTTTAGTAAGTCCTTGCATAACATTAAAATAACGTACATCAGATTGGACAATAGACATATTCAAATGTATAAATGCTCAGTATATCATCAAACATGAATGGATTACATCGACTACCCTTACACATGTTCACCACAGCAGTTATTTAATTCTGGATGGCAATATATTTGCTTTGCAATATTTACCACTTGCCAGGATGGGCCATTGCTTGGATGAGAGCCCTGTCATTTACTGGACTGATGAGATCATATTAAAATTAGACTCACGGTCTTCAGATTCCTACATATACAATAATTCAAGAACCATTCAGAGATTCACAAGCCAACTTAATTATAATTGAATATCTGAGCGCCATAGATGGCAAAATAGATACATTATTTCCTTGAAGCAGTAAAAAGTACCAAAAGATGACTGTTCTGTAATTAACCACCTTGCTTTATCTTTCATTTTGCAAATTTCAGGAGGGTAGGTTTTACAGCTGCCCTAAATTTGGATTCATTAAATACGATTCACATGGTCTTGCTATTTTACCACACATAGGATTTCATTATAACAATAGGGTTTTACCCAGTCCAACAGCACATACTATACAACAGGAACGTTGATTTCTAGACTCATGCGTCCCCTTGAGGGAACCGCCTAGGTCGAGTGGAATTTGCCTGCAATAGAAGGGTTGAATTTAATCATTTAGTGAGTAAGGAATGTCATGAATCTATATTAACACAGTTAACGTGAAATAAAATTTTTATCACAACTCACAAGTTTGTTAGTCGTAGTCCTTGTTTGGGTGGTCTCTCGTGTAATTGAATGTGAAGTTCCATTAGTTGATGTTCCATTACTTCTATTCGTCCGAGATCCTGTGACCATTGAGTTTCGTTCATCACCTTGTGATTGCTTCCTGAAAAACAAGCAAGTTGTTGTTTAAAATACTTTTTTCTTCGTATAATATTATATTCATATAATGTTTTGAGGTTAACATTAGAAATAGAATATCAGGTGTTCAGTACCTTGCTTTGTTTACTAGTTTTGGAGCCGCTCGTACAGGATTACCAAAACTTGGTTGGTATGATGTTGCAGCGCCATTCTGAATTCCTTGCCGACGTCTGACTCTGCTCTCTGATGATGTATCATCTGCAAACACACAAAAAAAATCCTCATCCAATTGTCTGTCAGACTGACTTTCTGTTAAATCTTTCTAATATTAGTGAGAGACAATGATACAGCAGTAATTCTGTAGTCTGTGTACCTGAGAGCCAATCAGATGGCCCACTCTGGTTGTTTGCCTGTTTCGTTATCAAATTCTGCCAAGCTTTGTTGTCCTTGTCTTTCCTTATTGACGATGATGTTAATCCTCCCATTGCCCTTTCATTGTTTAGTCCATATCTGGAGACTCCTGGAGAAATTTTCGGCTGGCTATTGGCGACTGGTGGTCCCATGTTGGTATCTGTCACTCTTGGCCTAGGTCTTGGCTCCGTTATATTTGGCTGTTCTACTTCGTAGTTTGCATCACAGACAACCTAAAATTCACAACATTTATAAAATGTCTATTCATCAAACGAGGAAGTTTCTCAGGTGAGGCTTAGGTATTCATAAAGCACTAACCATAACTAAATTTTATTTAGCTACTGGGAAATGCTGCTGCTTGGAAATAATAAAATAAATAAATAGCGCAAACAGGCAGTTAAGTCCCCTTTTTAAAGGAATATTTATTCACCTGATGTTGCACGAGTGAGTCTCCTGGAAAAAGATTATCACAGAATTCACAAGGAAGCATTGCGTCTCCTTCAACAGTGAAGTCATCATCAAACCTACAATGAGATTTCAGAAATACTTTATTACCCTTTCAGACGATTACTCAAACACAATGCAGGTTTCTATGCAAAGGTAAGCTCTCCATTACAATGTTAAATGAACAGTCATAGCAATGACATCACCATTTAGAACTTACTTACCCAGACCGAATTTCATCAGAAAAATTATCTAAAATTTCAGGAGGAGGACTTGGCTGTCGCCGCCTTTGAGCCACGTTATTGAGGACACTGGGCTGCTGAGCTGCAGAAAACAAACCATCATCAAATGTCCTCCGTGATGGCAGGACACGTTCTGGTGAATGTGCAGCACCCAAAATATCGTCAGCAGAATGGGAGGTTGGCATAGCGACGTGGTCTGACGCTCCTACTGCACACATGCCCTACAAAATAACAACCAAGTCTCATTTGCTCCAAGACATAATCATATTTATGAACTAGTGGCAAGCATCTGAGAATATTTTCTGGGTTAGGCATACCTGATGTAGGATGAGATCTTCCGAGGGAAATGGCTCACCACAAAATTCACAAGGCAAAACAAATTCATCTGCAATACAACCGACATTTTATAAGTACACAACTGTGTCCAACATACTAATAATTTGGGTTTAGTGCAGTATAGTGGACCCAAATTTATGCCCATATTTGGCGTCCATTTAAAATTAAATTGTATCAAATATTTCACAAGTTTGAAGTTCTAGCACAATTAAAATAACATTTGGTGTAGAATACCAGGGGTTTGGAGGCATTAGCTGCAAAAGCAAAAAAAAAACTCGTCTTTACCGTGAAGATGAAAAACGCCGTCATAAGTTTGTGACGTCATACATTGATTTCAAGCTGAAGCTCGTTACATATGATCATAAATCTGGGTCCACTATACTGCACTTTTTCCAATAATTCAACTTGGTACATTAAAGACACCACACGGAGGATGACCACTGAATGACCATGTGGTGTTGACAGACTTATGTATGCAATTAAATGGAGCAAAGGAAACAGTATGGTACAAAATCTCCCACAAGTCAAGACAACTTCATGGCTTTAAATTTTCATGTGTAGTATATATAGTAAACTGGTTTGCAATGAATGTGGCCTTAGTGTCCTATAAATGTAAATTGTGATAAGACAAAGTATGCTTACTTAAACTTTCATAAATAAATAATATTTTATAATGGATTAACATTGCATTATCCTACCATCAACATTTTCACTGCTCATCAGGTTATGGCTGTGGTCAGTTGGTCCACTTGTCAAGTCCTGTGCTAAATGTCTTGCCAGTAGTTCATCCAGATCATCATTACCCCACGAGTTTCTTGAAGGTCTTCCAGCATTTGCATGTAGGTTACTGGGTTTTGCTTGGAGATTAGCAAGTTCTCTCTGTTGGGGATTAGACTTTTTACGCAAGTTCCTCTCAGGGTTTGTGATCCGACTTGGTTGAGTAAAGTTTTGTTGCCTGCGGTGCATTGGTTGCCGTGTTGCTGGCTTCTTCCTGCGTGATCCCGCATCAGTAGTAGCAGCAGCAGCAGCAGCCTGAGGTGGTCTTGATCGTTCGATGGCTCTGTCAGCTATGTTACGGCTTTGGTACCCGGGAATACCTACATTTGGTGCAATTTCCGAATTCAAAATGCGGCTCATTTCATCCATAGCAAAGTTAGAGTATAACTCATCTGGCAGAAGAATGTCATGATCGAAGTCTGCATCTGGTCTGTTGTTCGTGTTCTTAGGGACATTTTGTTTACGAGTAGGGTAAGTGCAACCTGATGATGTATGTCTGTCCAAGTCCTTGATCATGATATATTGCTGACACATAGGACAATGTTCTGTCCTTGTACCGCAGTATTCCTCATGTTCAACTAGATCATCCTTAGGCATTTGAATTTCACAGAATTCACATTTACCAGGTCTCTTTGGACATTCTTCCTCCTGCAAGACAAATTAAACATCATTATGCTCATGATATACTCATGTATATGATTAATTTATTGAATGATAACCTGCACTTGACATACCTCGTGCTTTTCTATTTTGGAGACTTCAAACTGTTGGCCACACATAGAACAGGCCTTTGGTGCATGGTTCTCCTCATAATGAGAGTCCATTTCTGACCGTGCCACTGGCTCCTCACATTGTTCACAAAGGACAACATGTCGGCGACAGTGGACCTCATGCATGACATAATTGCTAGTTGCAATATCTTTTTTGCTGAAAATTAAAGAGACAGAATTAAATGGCGAGTTAAGCATTTTCTTTTTTGAGGGGAAGATCCTCTCTCCAAAAAACCCTGAATTTACCCATTAACTGAGAGGCACATTTAAGAAACCCAGGCATGTACCAGGGCTCACCCGGACCCGCCCCAAAATGTCCCACCAAATAGTCACACAATCGCTTCTTCTTCTTTTTTTTCCCAGAATTTTCCTTCCAGGCAATTTAAAAAAAGAAAATATTCTCATAAACTGCTGGTAATGTAGTTCTGGACAACCATAGGTTGTGGTGAATTGCACTAAAAAACCAGGGGTCAGAAACATTGGTTGCCTTGAGAAAACCCCTGGGAATTCCGGGTAGTTCTGCGCGATCTGAACAATAGTTTGACGCAAATATGGGGTGGCAGACGAAACGGCTACACGCGAAAATAGTTACAGCCAAAACGTCAACAACCATAACATCGACAGCCAAAACGGCTACACAACGATAACCAAAACATCTACACCAATTTTCGGGACATAACCAAAACGTCAACAAGGTTTATAAAGCCTTAGCCAAAACGTCAACATGCTTTTCACTTAACCATAACGTCTACAGTGCCTTTTCTCGCCGACCATGATACCAAAACGTCTACAGCCACACAGACCAAAACGTCCACAGACCAAAATTAGACAGGACCAATACAATGGAATAATTGGAGGGGGGAAAAAACCAGGTCAAGTGTCAAGTTGAACTACTCTTGGGTTGGGTGAGTTGTGAAGTGTCAAGCTTTACTCAGGTGTCAGCATTAATTTCAATTGCAGGTCCTTTAATTGCCGCCGGTCGTGGCTTCTCCTTGTGATCGTAGGGCGGGGGCCTAGCTCAGAGGTAGCGCTCTGGGCTTCCAACCGCTGTGTCCCGGGTTCGATTCCCGGTCGAGCCTAAGTTGGATGGCTGTTTCATCATTCGTGTCATTGCCATGGTCTCTGCCTGTCCTAATTAATTAGCCCAACTGGTGCAGAAATACAGGACGTAAAGCCCTAATCACTTACCCACTCCTTGTGATCGTAGCTTCACTTTGTTTATTGAAAGTGTAGCCGTTTTGGTGTTTGAAAGTGTAGCCGTTTTGGTGTATGAAAGTGTAGCCGTTTTGGACTTCGAATTTATGGCTGTAGCCGTTTTGGACAAGGCTTGTAGCCGTTTTGGACATAGCCTGGATTTTTGGTTGTAGCCGTTTTGGGGATGCCATTAAATTTTGTAGCCGTTTTGGGCTGTAGCTGTTTTCGCGTGTAGCCGTTTTGACTGGCATTGCAAATATGGCGTCCGTCCAAGCATTGCAGCTCACCTGCAATTATTTCCGAGGCTGAAAATATCTTAATCATGGACTTACCGAGCTCGCCATCTATTAGAATTGCACCTGAAGTATAATACTTGTCACGCAGGTAAGAAAATACCATCGACACCCAACAGAAAAAGGGTAAGCAGCACTGAAAAGAATCGTTTTCAGGCTCCCTGGTTTTTTTTTTTAGTACAGTTAACCACAACCTATGGTTGTCCACAACAGTAGTTCAAATACTCACCAATTGCTACAAAACTTAGTGTCACTGTCAGTGTCACCCATTATGTGATCTTACAGGTTCAGCAGTTGATTGAACTTCGGCAATTGTCGGAGTATCCTTTGTTACCTGCAAAATTATTATTGATACGGTCTGTCATGTCAACTGTCAAAACAAACATTCAGCCGTATTCCGAGTACAATAATGTCACGTCATGAATGACTTACCTGGGACGTATTTTATGTCTTTTATGAATTGTGCTGCCAACTCCCTATCACAAGATCTCTATCCTCGATACTTACATGTTTATGTTAGGCAGCTGATGTTCAATTTCCCCAAAATGTTTATAAAGTCCACGTTTGAGGCCGAGAATGCAGCCCAAGTTTACTGACCTGAGGTCATGAACTGACCTGAACCCAGGTCACTAGTTCCGCTTCCGGTAACCATGTGCGGTTGAAACACGCGAGGAGCCGGTCGTTGTTGATATTTGTCCTTGAGTGTATATTGGTGCTACCGAACAGACAAAATGTCGTCATTAAGCCAAGAAGATCAATTAAAACTCATCCAGAACCTGGAGATCGAAATGATGGCAGACATGTACAATAGGTAAAGTATGCCCTCAAATGATCAAGTCTGCAAACCGAAATGTCATGACCTTAGCATAGTATGCATGCCATAACACCGGTCTTTGGCTTAACCAAAGCCCTGGGTGAAGTGTTGACCACTGTGCCTTAATGCAAATTGTGAGTATGTTTCAGAAGCTGTACCAATTATTATATAGCACTGCATCTTCAAGATCATATTCGCTCTGTACAGACTAGTATGATGATATTGATAATTGTCAATTTATTTATTTTTTCAGAATGACCACAGCATGCCAAAAGAAGTGCGTTCCACCGAAGTATAAGGACTCGGAACTGACGAAAGGGGAAGGAGTCTGCTTAGATCGATGTGTAGCAAAATACTTGGACATTCATGATAAAATTGGCAAAAAATTGACTTCCATGTCTATGCAAGATGAAGAGACTATGAAGAAATTACAACAACAAATGAACAAATAGTTAATATTGTATTATTTAGGTTATGTAGATGTGTGACTAATTTTGTTAATGTGTGTGTTCAATGTGTTGTATCAATTGCAATTAATTTTTGTATTGTATCAATGTGATGTTTCAATTAAAATGTCTCTAATACATAAATGCATATATTTTTGATGTTGTATTAGTATAATTAATAAGGTATATAATATCAAAACAATAACAATATGTTTAAAATTTATAGAGCATGACTTGATAAAGCATTGTAATTGATAATTTAGTACAAATATATTGTACAAGGTCCTCTGATATTAATGTTGTAGAAAAGAGTTATAATTAATACAAAATCAACATAAAAAATAGAATAAATTTATACAAAATGTAGTTCGATAAATATAATAAAAATAGGACATTTAATTAAATGCATAAAGTTGTAAAATGAAAAAGTCTGTGTTATAATAGTCCTTAAAATCATACCAGATAAGAACTTTTGAAATGTTGGTACATCAAAGAAAGCTAAACATAGGCCTATATGACAGTTCAAGAAAGCCTTTCTGACAGATCAAATGTGATAGGTCATCACAGGTTGGTAGCAGATTGTTGCGTGGTTGGGTGTTATTCATCTAGTTCAATTTGCAGTGCAGTTTCCTTGTTCACTGGATACACTGTTTCAAGAGGAATCTCGAGCATGTCACCATTGGCTGTTTGTAATATTTTATGCTGAGCCTGAACAAATTCTGTGATATCGGTGATGCTGCAGATCCATTCTTCACCATATTTTCTCAGTATCTGAAACAACCAATGGGTTTGAAAGATGTAAAGCATAGGCCATTAAGGAAAAACTAAACATTGCAATTTGCCTCATTCTAGGCTAAAGATGCCAAAAAGTAACCTGCCAGGTAGCTGACGACCATGACACAAACAGCTACTGCCAAAACCTCAATTTACCTCTCCTTTTAATCCAAGTTGAATGGCCCTTCGGTTCTCCTTCTCATAGTTTGGCTTGTGGTCTGGATCCCACTGTAGTCTGACCAATATGTTATCCGTAGTCAGATTTCTCTCCTTCTGAAGCTATAATTTAAACTGGTTGGGTTCAACTCAAGTTGTAGAAGTCATATATATATATATATGGGAACAAGTAATTGTGCTCAGTGATACCTAATTAATATCCTCACCTTTGCTGTGAAAGCATTTCTCAGTATCTCGTCAAATCCCTCTCTCTTAATACGAACTGCCAGCACATGCTCCTGCTTCGGTTTTGTGGCCCATCCACATCTGTACATCATCCAAAGGAAATTGGTTTTAATCCATGACATGCGCTCAAAGCTGAAATCGGGTCCACCAAAACTGAAAACAACATCAGAAAATTACCAGACACACAGAAAAACTTTATTTACATAAAGAGACAAGAAAGACATGTACACAATAAAAAAAAAAATTAATTTTAAAAAGGAGGGGAAAAGAAAAAAATAGGCGATGAAAGGAAAATATATCATTCTGTCAAATAATTTCTCTTTATTGTTGGGAGATCTCCAAAATTTGCTATCAGCCGCTACTGTGAGACCACCACAAGGAAATCCACGATTGCCATTGTTAATTTGATATTTTATAAACAAAAATATTGTAAAGCTTGGTTTTTTTACCACTGGTGTTCCACTGCATATTTGGCAATTGATGGCTTGAAAGCCTGGTACACAACAATTGAAGTGTCATCAAACTGAGCTAAAATGTGTTTTCCTTCCTTTGGCCACAACTTATTCTGTTCATTGTACAGAGCAGTTTGCAGCTGCAGAATGCTGCGTGGTTTACTGGCCATAATGTCAGCTGATTAGATCTATGGCACCAATAACTTGTATGTGCCTGATGGCAAGCCCAAGTGCTTTCACAACATGTAAGCAATAGTTGCACCTAGACTCGATTATCATATAATTTGTTTACATATTTTGACATTTCACCGGAAGTTATCGTCGTGCGACAGCTTCATGACTTTTGACCTCAAACCGTGAAGAGTTCCACTTCCAGGTAATCAGTGGGTGAGAGCTTTCTGCATTTTATCGAATAAAAACTTGGTAATTAGGCATATCTGCCGATACTCAGTAGCGCAGGTATTTTCTGTCTTGTCTGAATATTTGTCTGGATGAGATTTTATTCATTCTATCATCTAAGCAAGGCGCCTTGCCGGTCTCTCTGGCCGATCCTGGGTTGTTGAAAATGTCCGGACGAAGCCATGTGGATGTCAGCGAGCGGAGATTGCGCCCGATTTATGGCAAGTGAATTTGACTCTTTACAGGGCCTGAGCCATTTTCTGTAATTTTGTTAATGAAATATGCACGTCTGGTGATTTTATGTCAACTGAAGTATGCCTATAATTTCTGGACCCTTTCAAAAAATCCCAAGTCAGATCCTTTCAAATGGTTAGCTAATTCAAGAAACATTAATCATTCAGTCATTGTCATAATGTCAAGATCAAGGATGAATTGTCATATGTATTAGATTGACTGTAATGAGATGTTTTAGTTTGTCATATAATTTTTTTTTTTCAGACTGCCTTGACAATGGCAACAACAAGAAAGCCATTCAAGAAGCTGACAAAGTCTTGAAGAAACAGAAAGATTTACTTTGTGCCAAAGTTAGTATCATAATATTAATAGTGATTTTTTTATACATATGAAATATCAGTGTGTTCAATGCCTGGATTCACAGTAACTGACACGGAAGTTGGGCCCGTCAATAGATTTTGTTCTTTAAGTCGACTTTTGGATATATTGATTTATTTGTAATATTTTTGATATGTTTGAAATGTCAGTATCACGGACCTACAAAATAAATCAATTCAATAGACTTGGTGTTAATAACGATGGCCAGGGGCCACCGGCAGATCCAGCTCGGCCTCTACAGGGGCCAAAAGCATGACTATTAGTATTAAGGGGTATCTGGATCACTCTGTTATGGGCCACTATAGAAATTAAGGCTGGTTATTCAACATATTGTTGCAAAGCTCTATTTGAATTATATTCTGATTGCAATTGTCAAGCCATGGGAGCATTGATTACAATAATACTGTTTCTTTCATAGGCATTGAAGGCACTGGCCTTACATCGCTTAGGACGTCAGGATGAGAGCATCATAATTTTAAAAGATGTTCACAGTCAGAGCCCCACTGATGAAGCGTCCCTCCAAGCCATGGCAATATGCTACAGGGAAATGCACAAATGTGAGTTTCTCTTTGGCAATGGTGGTTAATTCACTTATGGAATCAATTACACCCTGTGGCATTTATGTTTATTTTTCGGTTTAAATGTTTTTTTGCATTTTTGTCAAAAACTTATTTATGTTATGTTTGGACAAGCAGTGGTAGTTCTACTGCAGTAAGGATCATGCTTGACCTGATCAGTTAATGATGATTTGATGTTTATAGTTGAATATGCTCAAATTCTATTGCTGGTCTCTTCCAGAAACATTTATGATTATATTGTTTGAAAGTAATTGTCCATCTCTTTTTCAGTGGAGCTTATAGCAGATATGTATGAGAATGCCAACAAGGCAAAACCAAACAGTGAAGAGATTTTATCTGCCCTGTTCATGGCCTATGTCAGACTCGGAGACTACAAAAAACAACAACAAATAGCCATGGCTTTGCATCGAACTAGACCCCAAAAGAATCCATATTATTTTTGGGCTGTTATGAGTATTGTTATGCAGGTAAGAGTCTTAAATTATCATTTTATTGCAGAACGATGATCGATAGGTTTATATTTTCTCACAGAAGGTGGTTTGCTTTCAGAGTTATGATGCTAAGGAAAATCTTGCTCAAGCCATGTTCCTTCCATTAGCCGAGAGAATGACTTCAAAATACATACAAGATAACAAAATCCAAGCTGAAGCTGGTATGTGGTTTCGCTGAGCTATACCAGCAACTTTAATAAAAGAGATTCATTGTTATAGTTGATTGATTTTGTGCTGTTTTCTCACACAGAAGTCCAATTGTATTTGATCATCTTGGAATTACAAGGGAAGTATGAGGAGGCCCTCAAGACATTACAAGGACCCATGGGAGGTACGAAACATATTTTTTCTATATAGAGGCCATCTTTAAGGTCATGGATCCCTGAATTATACCACTAGCTAGCAAACTTTAACCACATAATATTCTATTACAGAGAGACTAGTAAGTGAACCTTTGTTCATTGAGAAGAAAAGTGCTGATTATAATAGCAAAATGAAGAAGTGGCCTCAGGTGAATTCCATTTACCGCAGCCTGCTCTTGGAAAAGTAAGTTCTCAACACATGCATATTTACTGGTTACATAATCAAAATGACATTATGAATATTAATTTTTTATAAACTACAATCTCACACAAAATGTAGAAATGACTAGTCAAATGCATTGATTTATTAAAGAGCTGTTTGTGATAACTTGTAACAATGCTGACTCAAAAGGTGCTGAACCTAAAATGAAGTGCTATACAGAAATGTGCTATATTTATTATATATTTGTTAGTCCTATTAGATTTATGTATTATTATTAGTATGTCGTACAGAAGCTGCTGCTTGGTTCGTGTATTTTGTCTTGAACAATGTATGTGATTCCGTGAATTGAAACGACAATAAATAAAATTTTACTACTACTACTACTAGAATAGCTACATATCTCTTAACAAGAATGGGGCTACATAATTTTAAGAACTTAATTTTTTCTGCAGCATTGACCATTGGGATTTTTACAAGCATTACTTCATGTCTGCCTTTGAGGTGATTGATGCTAAATGGTCGCCAACTGAAGAGGAGAGGTAACTTGTTTTGAACATTTTGTGATGAATCATACACTTAACATAACTGTAAATACTGTGCCATGGGATCTCTGTAAGTTTTGATAATTTACTGTTTGCAGTGTGACTGGAGAAGTCGACAACAGCTTAGAAAAGGTGGTTACATTTGTTCTTGGACAAAAAGAAAGAGCTTTTAAATTGACTCATCTGCCAAGAGGACCATTTCTTGCCGAGCTGCAGCTTATCAAAGAGCTCAGGAGTAGAAGTCTTCCTGTGGATGAACAACTTGGTAATTGTTTTTTGGTTAATTAAGGATTTGAATTTTATCATTTTATGTGGGGTGAGACCTATTTGAATTTGTTTGTGACTTATAATTACAGGTGACCCTGTCGAACTCTTAAAGAGTTACTTCAGTAAAATTGGTGATAAATTGTGTTGCTATGGTGACATGAAAAGTTTCCTTGAACTTTTAACCAGAGAGCAGCAAATCCAGGTTTGTGGATGATTATATAATTGTTTGATAATTGTACTTATCTCAAACCAACAATGCTTTCGTTTGTCGTTTTTGCGCAATTGTGGATAATCACGACTTAAATGAAATTCATGAAATTTACAGTTTGTTGAAGACCTCTGCAATGAAACGGGTGTTGGAAAAGTTGAAGATGGAATATCTTTTGCAAAAGATGTAAGATGCTTTGGTTATATCTTTCATGTGGTTTCGGACCTTATCTAATTTGGATTAGTTTAGATTAACGGAAAGTAACACTAAGATTAAAGATGTTGGTATATTTCAGAAAAAGAGCATGCAGCGCCATTTGTGTATACTGCAGCTATCGTCCTATTGTGGTCTTCATCAGCAACTAGAGATTGAAGCGCAGATGTCTTTAGTGAATGAACTATTGCAGCGGTATGAACGTGGTTTGGAATTTGGTAAGTGTAATTTTCAATGGTTTTTCTCTTGATTTGAACTTTTACAAAGCTCTTATTATTGATTTATTTAGAATTTAATTCATTTTGGTGCATCAGTTAATACACATGTGGCTTTAGTTTGTATATATTTGATAAGAATTTAATTTAATCCTAATTTTACTTTAATTTTATCTTGTAAGGGGGCTGTTGAGCAGCACAGAGTGCTGAATTCTGGCGCCTCATAAATGATTCAATATTGTTAATGACCTGTTTAGTCTCTTTATGTGCTATTATGTGCCGTCGTTCACTTTTGGTTTATTTTTACAGGAAAAGGAATCTTGAGCACAGATCTGCAGCCTTGTGATAACTACCATTTGCTGGCTGTGCACATTCTCATAAATGTATGGAACAAAACAGGTAAGCTGATAAGAGTTTAGAAAGAGGTTGATGTATATTTATGTCAAGCTATGAAATTTGTCTTTCAAATGTCATTAGCTTCAATGGGTGTTGGTACAAATTATGCATCGTCATTGTTTAAGATTGATTGATTCTTTTCTTTCAGGGGACAACAAAATCTTATGGCAAACAATTGGTCAGTTGGAATTAGGCCTAATGAATAGTCCTTCAAATTTCCAAATGAAGATTATCCTAATTCGACTGTATGCAACATTAGGTATTATCTTTTGTGTGCTGGATTAAAACTCCTCGTTTATATGAGTAATATTTTTTTAATGTTAAGTATATGATATTGTATGTAATTGTTATTTTGCAGGTGCTTTTGGTCCATGCGTTAGTATATATGAAAGTATGGAGATCAAACACATCCAACATGACACTCTAGGGTACGTTTTTCTGAGATTGAGAGACATTTTAAACTTGTAATTTTGATTAAAATAAAAAGACTCAAATGTAAACACATAATGTGGGTTTGTATTTCAGGTACATAATTTCAAGCCATGTGGAGCGCTTAGGACATTTCACCACAGCTAGATCAATACATGATGCAATTCTTAAATTTTTCACAATCAACCAAAAGGATGTAAGTGGACATCATCTGTGAACAAGTATTTTAACATTTTATTCTTCTGTCTGTATGGAATATTAACACAATATTTTGTTCCTTTTTTGCAGACAACAGAGTATTTGATATCGTCTTATAAATTTGGATCTTTTACAAAGGTAATTTCAAAATGACAAAATGAAATCAATTTAATTGTTCATCTACATATAGAAATAGGTAATTTTGCTCCCCTGGAGGAAGGAGAGCTTTTATCCTCACTTAAATTTTTTTGGTGATGTCACCTTTCCCTCAAAATCTGTGATCGGTTTCCAAATGAAAACAGAAGTTAGCAGTATTGTATCGCTATGACGCTTAGTATGTTGGAAGATATTGCTATTTATTGTGCTTTTGGGCTTGATTCATTGCTTCATTATCATACAATGAAGCATTTTCCGCCGACCACATTTGTTGACTTGGATCCTCAGATGCGGTTCTTGGCCCTAGATGTAGCCCGCTAGCGAAAGTGGCGGGAAATGCCGTGCTTTGGATCTCACTGTAGGGATCAAAGTGTTCCTGCTGTGGAGAGAGCTCTGCACATCCCATGTGCATTTTCGTTCAATATTAGTGTGGCTAATTCTTTTCTCCCCTAATTTTTTTTATTTATGATTTCAGATTCGAGAATTTGTGAAATTCCGCGAGAGATTACAGAATTCCTTACAGTTTGCCGCATCCAGAAATGATGCAATGATCTTGGATCTCCTTCTAGACACAGACAGGTGAGGCATGTTCTTTTGGAAACTCTTGTTGAAATCGGCCTGTTTGCATGTTGCACTCCGATGCCATTACAGGTGTGTAACTGATTCTTTGAAAATGCATGTATTATATACTGGCAGCATGGGCCCACTCTTCAGTGTGGCAGACAAAAGTATGCACAATCTTGGTGATAATGATATTTGCGTATATGAAATCCCCTCCTCTTCATAGTGATCATGCATTACATTCTCAACTCGTACGTTTCATATCCTTGTCAGCCATTGTACAAAGGTAAATGGGGTAAATGTGTAACATCGGTGCACTCCTCTCTCCCTCGCCTCATCAATCAAGCCTCGATAGCGGCAAGAACTTGCCTTAGAGGGCTGCACTTTCCATGTCTATCTATCTACAAATAACAATACACAAGTTGGCGGCTCATACACTGTTCTACACTGCAATGGTTCCTGGTGGTTCTTTTAAGAACTAGAACACACACCAGGGACTCGGCTGTAAACACACAATATCATGGAATGTGCAAATATTTATATTTACCAACCTAATCGTATTTTAGGAATTATTCGTACAACTTGTCTCTTGCAGTATGAAGTCGGTTCAACAGATGGTGAATTTTATGGGTCTAGATCCAGAGAAGGATGAAACGGAGTGGGACAAGCTTGAAGACAATAGGGATTTTGATGTGATAACAACATGGCAGCCAGAAATCGCAACATTGTCAGATGAGCTCAAGCAAACATCTTACAAAGAAGAGGCAAGTATTGTCATTGAAATTGGTCAAAATAGAACACAAACTCACGGAGTTGATCTTGGTGTCTAAATGTCGCTTATACATGGAATGTTTTCATTTTAGATTGCCTGGATTAAGTTGCGAGACCTCACTGTCCGCAGTCTTTGTTCTGCTCTGGGGTTGACGCAGAAGTCATCTTCAGGTGACTCTGACCACGGACAGGAGAACCATGCCACAAGTAATGGTCATATTGCTGCTGATGGAATTGGTGTTACCAAGTCACTATTGGGTCAACTACAAGACCATGTTTCAGTGTGCCAACAAGACTTTGTACAGCCTGCCACTGTAAGTTAAATTATGCATCATGGTACTGCAGAAAGTTTTCCCTTATATTATACTACTGGCTTATTTTAGTGATTAGTTTTGGATATTATTTGTGGTTTTCTTGTTTACAGTACCCGTTGGAAGGACCATTTAGGACTAGACTGTCAACTTACTTGAAATTGAACTTGTCAGAACTTCTGACGGAAGCTCTTCAATGTCTTGTCTATGTGTATTCATGCACAGAAGCTTTGGGTAATTATTTTGTGTATTATGTTCTTGGAATGTTTTGAGATTCTCAGCTACACTATTTCATGAACTATTAACTGTTGGTGGTGTAGTGTAACAAGATGATGATAATGACGGAACTAATATTGATTTTACAGGAAAACCAGATCCAAAAATGGAGGAAAAATTAGGAAAGAAATTAGGTCAATGTGTGAAAGGTAGTTATGCTATTACACATCAGTTGAACTTTAAGGTGTTTAAAAGTTGAAGATTTATCTTGCTTCATAGGGTATTATGACTATCTTTGTTTCAATTCAGATTTGGTAGAGGCACAGACAAAGGTTTTACGGGAAGGTGATGCTTGTCGGAAGAGCCTTCAGCCAGATGTTATAGAGAATTTAGTTCTGGTTGCTGAAGTAAGAGTGTTTTTTTACTGTCGCTGCATGATTTAGTGTTTAAAATAGAATTCAGTTCTTTGTCAGTTTTGTTTCACAATGAGCAATTTGTATGCTGAGTCTTGTAGATGTAACTTATTGATTTGTACAATATGTTTCCATTCCAGGTTCTGGGACAGGTAATGACTGTTGCTGGAGTTTCCCATGAATTGATCAAGTCAGTGAAACCGCAAGCCAAAAAAGGAAAGAAAAAGAGGGAATCTCAAAATAGTTTGGTTCGTTGAATTTTATCATGCACATGAAAATTTGATTTAAAAGATTACAAGTAATGTCCATGTAATATGAATTTTATATTTTGCAGGTCACTGTTAGTACTGGGGTAGGCGATTTCATCAAATCACTAAGTGAAGCCGTCAAGGGCCTCCATGACGTCATCCAAGAAACAGATACAGATTTCCTTTCTTCTAAAATGGCAGAACTAAAATTGTATGAAGATGCTCCAGAAATGGCTTTGGTACGAATTATATTATATTATTGTTGTTTCACTGCAATATGCCGAAGTTTAAATATTTTTCTTCTCATATTAGTTAAGGTTCACACCTGCTTTCCTGGCTCTAAGTAGTGCTCTGTGGAGGAACATTTTGTTGTTTCCTTAACAATATTAATGTGCAGTAGGCTTGCAAACGACGGCAAAAAAGGAGATTGACAATCTAGGCCATCGTTTCGAGTAAAACTCGAGCAAATGCATGCTGCCCAAAATCACGTTGCATGATTTTATGCGAGATGTGAATCGCCAAGAAAAACTCAACAGCGATGGCCAAAATACTTAAGAATACACAAGTTGCGATCGCGGGTGCTCGACAACATGGCGGAGGAGTCGAACCTCGAGATTTTGCTCGCTTGACACAAGCATATAGTGTACAGCAGCCACAATGTAACTTCTAATGTATGACTATATTATTCTATTCTATTTCAGTTAACATCAGAGATTAAAGACAAAGTAACGGAGAAGGTTCTTCAAAGCTACCAACAAACCGCCAAGGAACTGCTCAAGTTTCTCGCCACAAAACTTCAGTTCTTATCTACATTACATTAACAGAAGTAGGACACATCAAAACATCACCGTCCATGTGCCCAGTTGTTTCCAAGTCATATTTACGTTGAAAATCTTGCAGCAGAATATTTATGATCTTTGTTTTCAATGTTTTCAAACAGAAGGTGACTTAGCACTGCCTTCAGGTTCACGTAAGCGACACTGAAAAACTTCTGTCATATTTGTAGACAATGACAGAATTAGCGTAGCATTGTATTGTTCTTGTTATAGTGATTCAAATATGATGTAATTTGATTTCATTACTAGGAATTGTACATTACCGAAGAAATTACGGGTTTAGTGCAATATAGCGGACCCAAATTTATGCCCATATTTGGCGGCCATTAAAAATTAAATTTTATCAAAAGTTAAAGTTTTAAGTTCTAGCACAATTAAAATAACATTTGGTGTAGATAAGCAGAGGTTTGGGGGCAGTAGCCCCCAAGAAAAAAAACAAAAATAAACGCTGTCTTCACTGTGAAGATGAAACCGCCGTCATAACTACATTAATTTTTGTGACGTCATAATTACATTTCAAGCATTTTACGTCATAGGCCTGGCAATGAGGCTTGTTAAATATGGTCATAAATCTGGGTCCGCTATACTGCACTTTTTCCGAAATTACAACTATAAACCACATCACAAGGATTGTCAGTAGGATTGATAATGTCAAATTGAATCAACATTCACAAAACACAAAAATGTATAATTTATTAAATTGCCATAGGTTTTTCATTACCATACAATATAGACCTGTTAGGTTTATATCAGAATTTTGTGGTTAGAAAACTTATTTGTTTAGAAAAAGGACCGCAATTAGTTTATGATATTTGTTAAGCCTCATATTGTATGCCAATTGTTTCACATTTATAATTCTTTGTTAATGATCCTAGAGACTGATATTACTCACTTAATGGCAAAATTGGTCCAGTACAAAGCTCATTGAAGTGTGTCGCTTATGAAAATGAAGAACAGAAAGTATATTTTCTCAACTGAGAATTTAATTCTGATTATCATGCATACGCCTGGTTATAATAAATTTTGATTTCAAAAATATTCTTGTGTTTTCGTGCTATGGACTTTAGAAGTGTTTTAAGGTATTTCACTAAGCATATATATGTCATCAAAAAATTAACTGTTATTCCATTCTGAAATAGTTCTCTTCGCATGTTTGATACACACAGATTTCAGAGAGTAGGAAATGAGGGTTATTATGGTCTGAAATCTAGAATTGAACTAAACTACGATATAAATTATGTCACAAGGATAATTAATTAGTCTGCCTGCTAGTTACCTATTTATTTTCATGTACATATGTATGTAGCAATGGAAAATGGGTTTATTTTCTGTCCATTGTGCTCTCAAACCCAATGCATGTTACGTTATTGCAGGCTACACAATGTTATTAGATTAAACTGAATTCTGTTGACATATTGAATTGTTAAATTACATAATGTATGCAAATAAACTTTTCATATAACTAAAAATATACTGGTCTTTTTTTCAAATACAACAGGACTGCCGAAGGTAAATGTTAAGTCTGCATATTTATTTATTTTCTAATTTACTGCTTGATTGACATACGATAATATGTGGTTATGAATAAATAGTACATGTACTTCACGACCAAATTTTTCACTAGGAACAATCCAAAGTATACACTAAAAATTTTGACCTGTGGCTGATTAAACAACCATTTCTCTTGGAATTAAAACATTCCAGAGAGGCTATTACATGTCTCACTAGAGCGCACTAGATTTGAAGTATTCTGGCATTTGGACAAGGAATTTGGGAAAAAGTTCAGTATAGCAGACCCAGATTTATGACCATATTAAACGAGCCTTATATGACATAAAAATGCTTGAAAGCTATGTATGACGTCACAAATTAATGTAGTTATGACGGCGGTTTCATCTTCACGGTAAAGACGAGAGTTTATTTATGCTTTTTCTGCCCCCAAACCCCTGCTCATCTGCACCAAATATTATTTTAATTGTGCTTGAACTTCAAACTTGTGAAATATTTGATAAAATTTAATTTTTAATGGGCGCCAAATATGGGCATAAATTTGGGTCCGCTATACTGCACTAGACCCGGAATTTGTTATAGAGCATTCACTCAAACTTATTTACGGAAGTGTTGATGTGATGTCATGCTGTTTCAGGAAGCTCTGGCCAAGCCCTAAGTTTGTTGTTAGCCCAATTACTTGTTGAATCCAGGGAGCCAGAAAGTTTGAACCTTATTTGCTGGAGTCACGTTTTTTATTGATTTTTAATTTAGTGGCCCCTCCCACCCACTAGTTCACTGCAAACTTAGAGCCCACACTTACATACGTCACATGATCAGTTGTTGTGGGTTGCTTGGACTCGGGTGTAATCAGTTTGATTGAACAAGCAGTAATGTAATTTCTTCAAATTGATGACATGGTACCTAGCTTTGAAATAGATATTAAAGCCTAATCTGAACATAAGGGAAGAAAGGATACAGTGACCTGAAATCATCATATGTGGTGGTCAAATGAGGTGAGATGTGGAACATTACAACTATCACATAAATGATCATGCCATCTAACACAAGATATAGCCATGTTCGTGACTGATGAATGCGACATCTTGAGACAAAAACAAAAAAAAAAGATTTTCATTATGCCAATAAACACTGATCAATTTATGTGTCAGGTCCAATGACATCTTAATTGGTTAATGGGAATGCATACAGCAAGTCAAAAAATATTTAATAAAGAAGAGCAAAGGAAAAAAAATTCTGAAAACTTTCATACATGAGGCTGAACTAAGATTAATAACAACAAAATTACCACACTGGGCCTAACAGACAAACTTTTTAGAAATGTCAGGTGATGCGAAGAGGTTAGGTTCCAAGGTCTTCACCATGTAAATGAGAGTTTACAATGTTTACATGTTATAGATTATGTGCTAGATGTTAATATAAATGGAAATGCATTTTTTCTGTGTCTGCCTCGGATGCACTTTTACACCATAGTACACAAACTCATTAAATTAACAAAATGTAGCATGCTTATTTACAACAATAAAACTCAAGACTATATATATATATATATAACCCTACAACAACAAAATGCAAGATAAATACATCACAAATAGGGCTATCTAGTCTATTTCGTTAATCTATGTCCATGTCAAATTCCAGATAATTTATAAGTGATTAAAGACAGTCACAGTCTTCATTTCTTCATGATAGTTCTCATTTGAGTGTTCTGATTACGTAGAGTAATGTCTGCTTTATCAACTTGGTAATTTATGCTGTCAAGCTGCTCATTCTGGCGTTCAATTTCAGAACCAAGTCCTTGGGCTAAATTTTTCAGTCTAGCCATACCACCAGACATTTCGTCTGAAACCAAAAATTACATGATCAATGACGATAAAGATCATGCGGCTCCATAAAACAGGCGCATATATAATAGTGCAAATCACAAAAATCCAAAAGATACATACAACAACCACAGTTTATTATCAAATATTGCAAAGTCTACTGATAATATGGAAATTATCATATAACTACTAACCTAAATCCTCTGCTAGCTGCATTTCATATTGAGCACGAGCTGCGAAGGCTTGTTGTTTTTGGGCAGGACCTGCCGCAGACTTGGTGTTCGATGCCCCCCATGAGGAGTCATCATCGTAAAAACCAGAGGGGTCACCACTCTTCAGTCTGACAGACGGGTTAGGCTGAGCATCTTGTTGTGTGTCGATGGTTTTTTTTAGCTGTGAAGGTTCTTGATCTGGTTGTAGATGGTGGGAACGTGTTGGCTTATCGGCCTCTTTTTTACCACTCCACCAGTTTTTCACGCCACCCCAGACACTCTTGATGCTGTCAATATGACGCTGAGTTACTCGCATGTCAGCATTGATGTCTGCAACTTTCCTTTGTACATTGTCCAATTGTTCTCCCTGTCCCACCAATTCCTTAAAAATAAAAACAGGTAAAAATTGATCAGCAATTGACCAATACATATAGGTCACTACAGATATATATATATTTGTTTGATGCATATTTGACATATTACCTGTATATTTAAATAAGATAAGATATACTTTATTAATCATAGTTTCATTTCTCTGATTAATAAAGTATAACTTATTTTATTTACATATATACAGCATACAGGTAATGCAGCCACCCTATTGCTGAATATGCCAGGCAGCCTTACTAAAAAAAGCAATTGCAAGATCAATATCAAATTGACATTTACACTCAACTGCTCTAACACTTTAGTCATTATTAACCAGCACATAATAAAAAACCAAATATAAAATGACTCGAGTCTATAATAGTACAATGAGTCATGGGGTATGACATTCAATAAACAAACCAATAGATGGAGTCAACCAATAAACAAATGTCAAAAAGTGGGCGGGGTCGTTTGTGATTGAATGGTCCATTGATTTCATACCTCTGCAGTAGCTATTCCTGTTCGTTCCGAATCATAAATACTGGCAATGGCTCTTTTAGTTGAGTCCAACTGTGAATTCATTGAATTTTCCTTCATCATTTGAAGGTTCTGTTGTTGATTGCGTGGTTTCCCAAACTCATCATCAAATACTCCGCCAAAGCTATCACTTCCCCGTCCATATCCAGCTGTCTTACTTGGTGGCGCACCTACAGGTCGCCTTGGAGCCCCAAAATCGTCATCATCTGGAGAGTAAAATGGATTTGGATCGTCGTATTTACTCGCCATGGAGAAGTATGTCTATGAACAGAGCTTCTCTGACCAGTATGAATAGGTCCCAGATTCAAGCTGCCTAGCCCACAATGCCGCCCGCTGGTGGCGCCACAGGTGGATAATACTTGAAATGATTTCTTTATATAATTATGGATAATATGTCCTTAATTCTGGGTTAAATCATGTAATGAATAAATTAACGCCACCTAATCATTTTCAAGACATGAGGAATTTTATTGCAAGACATGAAGTAATTTTATTAAATGAAATGTTAATTAAATCTTTGAACCTGGAGATTTACGCATATGATTCAGATGAAAATGTTTAAAATAATGAATTATCAACATGAAACAAATTTCTTGTTATAATTTGATTCATGCAATAATTAATATTTGTTACTTATTAATAAAATTTCTATTATCGATTTGTAGATTTGATAAATATATTTGGGAAAAGTAATAAAATATTTTTAGATCCATATGAAGTCAGTTCCCAGATTCTAGTTCACAGCTTCTAGTCAGCTACCAGTAAAGTGAAGTCAACTCCCAGTTCTAGTTCAGTCAGCTACTAGCCAGCTACCAGTAAAGTTAACTCAGCTCCCAGTTCTAGTTCCCAGCTACCAGCCAGCTACCAGTTCTAGTTCCCAGCTACCAGCCAGCTACCAGTAAAGTGAAGTCAGTTAAGTGAACTCGCCTCCCAGTTCTAGTTCCCAGTCAGCTACAAAATATCTGGGCAAATGTTCGGTCATTGGAAAGTTATAAAGTAATTAGGGAGATGATAATATAGTCGACATGTGGAAGTCTCACTTCCATGAAATATTCAATTGTATCAGATCGGAAAGTACATATCTCTCAAATTATGACTGTATTGGTGAATCTGTCAATGACGGTTTGTAAGTCCTATTGATATAGAACATATGCTATGAACTCTTTGCCGAGTAGGAAAAGTTGTGGACTGGATGGTCTTCATGCTGAGCATATACATTACTCCTCGAAGATAATACTGAATTTGCTTAGTCAATGTGTTTCTAGTTTTTTAATTCCTGGCTTTTTGCCTGACAGTTGTGCTTGTCCCAGTTATTAAAGACAAGGCTGGTGGGATAATGATTTTCTCTATGATCTTACTGGTAATGCTAGCAAGGGCAATCGGTCTATAATTGTTCTTACAACTTATCCCACCAGCCTTGTCTTTAATAACAGGCCCCATTTAAGTTCTAGTGGTTCCCATAATTCCCAATAAGTCCTCGTGGTTCCCATAATTCCCAATAAGTCCTCTTAAGACGCCATCACGAGCCATCACGAGCCTTGTCATCATCATGACTGTGATGCATCCAGCCTTGCAGGTAGTGGAGGTGGATATGCTACACAAGCTGTCACTCAAGTAAGTATACTGCTTCAGTTGTCGTGATAATCAGGAGAATGTAATTGTAATCTTGTAGTGTAAATTTGTAATTGTAATCTTGCAGTTTAAAGTTGTAGCTTTTCCATAGTAGCAAGTGGTAGCTTTGTTTCTTGGCACTTCCAGTGTTCACTGTATGGTGATGTGTCTTTTTCATTACATTGTCAATAATGCACATGCTGTTGCAGTTGCCATGTGACTTACTCTAATGTTCTGTTCTTTCCTATTTCCCGCTGATCGAAAAGGCCACCGATCTCCAGCGGGATATCCAGACCAAGATGAGTCAGCCGACTGACTCAGCCAGCTTGTCGAACAGGGTTTTCACGGACATGATATACCACGAGGTCATGCAAATGGACACGGACACTTGGTCGGATAATCAGGCCCAAGCGTTGCAGCACCTCATGCAATTCAAGCAGGAGAATCTTCAAAAGTGCCAGTTGCAGCAGCAACAGCAGCAGCAACAGCAGTATCATCCCTATGTGCCTCATGTCCCTCAGCAGCAGCAGTTCATCCCTACTACAGGCACTTTGACCGCCCCTATTGGGCAGATGTTCCCTCGTCATTCTTTCAGTCCTGCTGCCCAGAGGTTCGTGCATTCTTCCAGCCCTGCTGCCCAGATGTTCGCGCATTCTTCCAGCCCTGCTGCCCAGATGTTCACTACTGCATCCGGCCCTTCGCCCCAAGCACACATTTCGTCTGCCCTTTCGTCTGTGCCTGCATCGACCCCCACTCCTGAGATATCTTTGACAATCATCAGTCAGGCATGGTTGACTGCAGGTCCTTCGCACCGTCATCCTTCCATGTCACCACTTGATTGCAGCACGCCTCAGGATGCTTCTCTCACCATGCAGCTACTTGCTGAACACTAGTGTGGGGGGGATGGTTGGTGGTGATAACCATAACTCCTCCTTTTTGGTGCCCATGCCTCCAACTACCACAACAGAGTAATCTTCACCTGAAAACGAACAATGAACTTTATTGCCGTATTTGTTCAATGTTTACTTTGATGACTTGAGTGAGGCATTAAATAAGATTTATTGTGGATGTGCTTTTAATAATACTATTGTAAATCATATGATGTATGCTGATGATCTGGTGGTTTTTGCCCCCTCTATTCGTGGATTGCAGACTCTAGTTAATATGTGTGAAAACTTTGCTGTGACTCATGATGTTATTTTCAATTCTCATAAGAGTGTTTCTATGATATTCCGTCCAAAAGGTGAAACTTCTTACTTGTATGACTCTGTTTACCTGAATAATGAGTGTATAGAAGTTGTGTCAAGTACAAAATATTTGGGCCATTATCTTGCCAACGATTTATCAGATGATCTTGACATTAAGCGACAATGTAGACAGTTATATGCTCAGGGAAATTCCCTCATAAGGAAGTTGCATATGTGTTCTGTTGAAGTCAAATTATTTCTATTTCAGAGCTATTGCTCACCAATGTATACTGCGCACCTATGGTGGAGTTATAGCAAAGTCAGTATTAGGAAACTGCAGATTGCTTATCATACCGTGTTCAAGATTCTGCTAGGTTTTTCCAAATATGATAGTAACAGTTTACTCTGTACAGTATTTCAAACTAGAAGCTGCTCTGCAGCCATTAGAAATTATGTCTATAAATTCATGTGTAGACTTGCCACATCACCAAATGACATTATCAAAAATATTGCTCTGACTATTCTTGCTTTTACATCCAGGATTAGAAATCACTGGATTGAACTATATGTTGGTGCTAGCCCGCAGAATATAATGATGATTGTATTGTATATGGACCGCTTTTGTGTCTGGAATAAAGTTTATAAATATAAGCATTAGGGTGGTCCAAAAAAATTTAGTTCTTATTTTTGTTGCTCCACAAGGCTGCCCCTGTTCCTACTCACAAGATGAGCTTGTGGTCCAAATTTCATCAAATTTAAACAATATTTAGAGGTCGCACAAAATGGTGACTTTTTTAAGACCATCAATGAAAATTCCGAAAAAAGCACATAAGTGGCTTTACTTTCAATCAGAACTTGACAAAGTTACACAGTCAATCTGCACATAAACAAAAACACTTTCTGAGCATAAGTAGCACATTTAATAAGACTTCTAGTCAATATGCAATTTGAAATTATATTACATTTGCATGTCAGTTACAGTAGGTAATCTTAATATGTAGCCGCTATATTATGGCTTGTATCAATGTCTTTGGGTCCGATCGATGACTTGTTTAAGGATGGATACATTGCCTATGAACTCTTACAGTAAACTTTGTAATAAGAATTGTTTTTGTTCCTCATTTATTGTAAGAGTACTGTTATAGCTTTCAAAAAGGCTAATGGCCCTCTCAGCACAATCATCGACTACTTTCAAATTTTTAATTTTCTCTGTGATCTTTCTGTAGTTGTCATCTGTGGGCCATGTTGATGGGTCTTGTTTCAAAAAGTCCAAGGACTTTTCACTCTCTAAACATACAAGATCAAATATTTTCAGTGACCTGCTAGTGACATAGTGTTGTAGAGGGTAACTGAAATTGAATTCCTTGGCTGGGCCTGCAAGCAACAAAAGTTGCAGGCCCAAAGCTGAAGTTGTAGGCCCGGAAAAAATTTCTCACCAGGTGGCAACTTCGTCCCCACTACGCGGCCCCCTGGCGGATTTTGCTGAAAATAGTCAGTCGGACCCATGGGCCTGTCAGTCAAATTAGTTGCAGGCCCGATGTCAAAGTTATCGGCGCCGGGCTGACAGACCGGCGGTTATTTCGAACACTGCCCTGTGTACTAACTAGTAATTGGGTGTTCATGCCAGGCTTGCTAAATCTGAGCCAACAATTGATTGGTTGTATTAAACGTGTGAGCTATATTATTGGCAAATTCACGTTATTGTGTTGAAGATGTATCTGGAATAGAATTAGCTAATTCCCATAAAACCCATGAGTCTGACTATTCCAAGCTTTAGCTCCTTCTAGGTCCCATAGTGGTTTATATTTCCCTTACATCCTTACAAGTTCCGAAAAATCCTACATAATCACCTTAAATCCCATAAGTCCCTGTGGTGTACCACAATTCCCAATAAGCCACTGTAAGTCCCATAATTCCCATAAGTCCGGAATAATTCTGCAATTCCCTAGAAGCCCTTCTGGGTCCCCATAATTCCCGTAAGTCCTGAATAATTCTGCAATTCCCTAGAAGCCCTTCTGAGTCCCCATAATTCCCGTATGTCCTCAATAATTCCACCAAGTCCTAAATAATCTCTGTTAGATCAATAAGTCCCTATGATGCCCAATAAATCCTGCAATTCCTTTACATCCTTAATAACTCCCCTATCTCCATATAGGTCCCATGAGGTCCTTCAATTCCTATCTAATTCCAGCATTTCCTGTAAGTCCTCCAAGTCCTGCAATTCCCAAATAGGAGTCCCGCATGGGAATTATGGGGTTAAATGGGGCCTCTGGATGCTAGCAAGGCTTTCGACAGAATTAACCATGATAAACTTTTTGATAAACTAAGGAGTAGAGGTGTACCAATGTATGTTACCAGATTGCTCATTTACTGGTATAGAAGTCAGAGATTTTGTGTTAGATGGGGGAGTACCTATTCAGAGTTGTTTTCTGTTACAAATGGAGTTCGACAAGGTGGTATTTTATTGCCGTATTTGTTCAATGTTTACTTTGATGACTTGAGTGAGGCATTAAATAAGATTTATTGTGGATGTGCTTTTAATAATACTATTGTAAATCATATGATGTATGCTGATGATCTGGTGGTTTTTGCCCCCTCTATTCGTGGATTGCAGACTCTAGTTAATATGTGTGAAAACTTTGCTGTGACTCATGATGTTATTTTCAATTCTCATAAGAGTGTTTCTATAATATTCCGTCCAAAAGGTGAAACTTCTTACTTGTATGACTCTGTTTACCTGAATAATGAGTGTATAGAAGTTGTGTCAAGTACAAAATATTTGGGCCATTATCTTGCCAACGATTTATCAGATGATCTTGACATTAAGCGACAATGTAGACAGTTATATGCTCAGGGAAATTCCCTCATAAGGAAGTTGCATATGTGTTCTGTTGAAGTCAAATTATTTCTATTTCAGAGCTATTGCTCACCAATGTATACTGCGCACCTATGGTGGAGTTATAGCAAAGTCAGTATTAGGAAACTGCAGATTGCTTATCATACCGTGTTCAAGATTCTGCTAGGTTTTTCCAAATATGATAGTAACAGTTTACTCTGTACAGTATTTCATACTAGAAGCTGCTCTGCAGCCATTAGAAATTATGTCTATAAATTCATGTGTAGACTTGCCACATCACCAAATGACATTATCAAAAATATTGCTCTGACTAGTCTTGCTTTTACATCCAGGATTAGAAATCACTGGATTGAACTATATGTTGGTGCTAGCCCGCAGAATATAATGATGATTGTATTGTATATGGACCACTTTTGTGTCTGGAATAAAGTTTAAATATAAGCATTAGGGTGGTCCAAAAAAATGTAGTTCTTATTTTTGTTGCTCCACAAGGCTGCCCCTGTTCCTACTCACAAGATGAGCTTGTGGTCCAAATTTCATCAAATTTAAACAATATTTAGAGGTCGCACAAAATGGTGACTTTTTTAAGACCATCAATGAAAATTCCGAAAAAAGCACATAAGTGGCTTTACTTTCAATCAGAACTTGACAAAGTTACACAGTCAATCTGCACATAAACAAAAACACTTTCTGAGCATAAGTAGCACATTTAATAAGACTTCTAGTCAATATGCAATTTGAAATTATATTACATTTGCATGTCAGTTACAGTAAGTAATCTTAATATGTAGCCGCTATATTATGGCTTGTATCAATGTCTTTGGGTCCGATCGATGACTTGTTTAAGGATGGATACATTGCCTATGAACTCTTACAGTAAACTTTGTAATAAGAATTGTTTTTGTTCCTCATTTATTGTAAGAGTACTGTTATAGCTTTCAAAAAGGCTAATGGCCCTCTCAGCACAATCATCGACTACTTTCAAATTTTTAATTTTCTCTGTGATCTTTCTGTAGTTGACATCTGTGGGCCATGTTGATGGGTCTTGTTTCAAAAAGTCCAAGGACTTTTCACTCTCTAAACATACAAGATCAAATATTTTCAGTGACCTGCTAGTGACATAGTGTTGTAGAGGGTAACTGAAATTGAATTCCTTGGCTGGGATTCGACGTGGACAACTTCTATTAGGTTCTTTCATTAAGTTAGCCACCATTGCTGCTTTTGTTACATCACTCACAGAGTTATCAAAGATGGCCAGTACCACTAAGTGCTCTGATAGGTACCAGAGATGCCTTTTAATCCCTTTTATGATTGTAGCAGATTGATAAGCTTTAAGTCATTAGCGCGAGCTTTTTCTGGGATAGTTGCTTCATGCCAATACCTAGCATGAGAGAGACAAAAAGACCAACTTGCAGTAAGCCTTTCCGTTCTCAAGCAGTGAGCTTGATCTGATCCCTGAACAGCAGCATTTTCAGCGAATAAATCCCTTTCGTCATCAATCGTTCATTGTGAATTTCATTGTGAAGTTTAAATAATTTCATTTCTGGTCCACTTGTAGGCCGAAGTGCCTCCTTTACAACATCAGACAGGACTACTTCATAGACATGGTTACGACAGGCTAACCATACAAGCTCAGTGCCCAAAGAACTCTCAATATGTGAACATGCACCAGATTGAAGACCAGTATTTGATGCTGTGGTGTCAAATACCAAACCTTTAACTTGGGACTTCAGATGCCATTCATCCAACAGTTCAATGCAGGCAGTTGCTCACCTGTGCTTCTGTTAATCTTCGGTACCCCAAGCAATTTTTCCATGTCTCCTCCTGTTACCAAGATTGCCACCCTGTCTACTTGTTCATTTTTGTTCCCTGTAACATCTGGCAGGAGCTTTCCATCCCAGTGGAGAAGAAGGGGTCTGCTTGATCCAATAGAAGATTTCTCTTTTGTCGCTGTTACTTCACGATCGGCTATTGGTGCACATCGTATGCCACTTCTCGACAAAGACAGCTCATGAACAATAAATGTCCAAGGGCACTGGCTATCGAACTGCTGACGGACATGGCTCTATGATCAGAGAGATTAACTCTGTCCAAAAAGAAGCAGCTACCTCATGTGTTACTGGGTAGTTAGCAATCCAGCAAACCCTAATATTTAGAATACCAAATTTCTGCTACCACTCTAAATACCCAGCTTCCACATTTTAATGTGTCGTTTTCTCAAAAAACCATTTACCTTGCTCAACACATTTCTGGTAGCTGGGTAGTTTGCTATCCAGTAACCCCAATATTTGGTACCAAATATTGATAGCTAACTATCCAGCTACCAGAAATTTGTCAAGCAAAGTTAATTTTGTTTGTGGAAAATGACACATACAAATCTGGGAGCTGGGTATTTAGAACAGTAGCAGAACTTTGGTAGTGTATTTATTAGATAGCCTAATCTATTAGCTAAATATTTATTTATTTTATTTTTGCTGTAATTTCCAGAGGTAAAGCAGGTTACATTTCGTTAAAAAAAAAATTTGTCGCTCACCGGTTTCGTAGACGACATTGTAGGGTATGCTTAGAGGACTGTCACTAGAGAAGGGTGTCCCTGTCATGATTATGACGTCAAATCGAGGGAGCTCTCTTGCAGCACTCTGTCTACTGTCGGCCACAATCCCCTCGCTGTAACGACATACGCACTGCTGACACGTAAATACGTAATCCGTGGCTCCTATAAGGACTAATGGCGTTATGCAGGAAAATAAGATCACTGCTGCAAGGTTCATACATGTTTAATCCCCTCAGTTGTAACTCTAATGCCCTGCATCACCTGCGAGAGTTCATTTATACCGGAATATATATATTTACATTCCTGTTAAAAAGCGTGAGGATGGTGAGGAGCCCCACACTGTATATACAAACATGTCTGCTAATATGACTCCAAACGTCTTAATGAATATATATATATATATACAAATATACATTTATACGTATAAAATTGCTTACAATAACAGGAAGTTTTATTGTTCATATACAAAAATCGACCCTATAGTTAGATTATCTCGTACACCATGTATGCAACAATCTAGGTTCTGTAGCCAAAATGAAGCCAAAATGAAGCCTGATGCCTTTTATAGTTTGACAACGCATGAGTCATTGCTCAATCTGTAAGCGTATGATTTTGGTCTGAGGAGGCTAACGTTTTGATATATACATTTTCTGGTAGCTCGTCTGTGAGCTCCCCCAAAAGGTCACCTGTTGATAGACATGTAGTGTTCCTGTCCTCCAAAAAAATGACGGAGTCTGTGTCATGGTATAGGTTCTTTTTACCCCAAAACTCCATTGTTTTGTACATGTAGAGATGTGCATATGAAGTTGTGAGGGCTCCTAAATTTTCGCAAGTTAACATGTTGTCTTCTTCAAATGTCGTTTGGTTTCTCACAAAATTTCCCCCAGCATGAATTGAGATACAATTTAGCAACAAAGCCTGCATTTTTCTCAATTTTTTCCTCCTCAAGCTTAATGCCTTGGTTTTTGTGGTAAAAGCCGATATATTCTTATTTTTCTTTGGCAGTTTTGACATGCCCGGGGTAGCCTGAGGCCTCTTGTTTTATTTTCAGAAACATCATTACATATTCTTTGGCCGGCCTGTACCTGTATCCTTATCATAACATATGGTTTTAGGGTAATGGTACACTTTATAAACCTGCAGCATTTTGTAACCTCTTGCAAGAGCTGCTTTGATTTCTTCTGTTGGCCATGTGCCTACTAATGCTCTGTCATTGTTGCTACACCTGCATGGGGCTACTTCCTCAGTATCACAACACTTTCTGCACAATGGAAATTTCAATTTTCCACTGCATCTGTAAGGGAGAATTGGCAGATAGAGGTCTGTAGGGGGAAGAAGTTTTGCCTTGGCTAATCCAAAGTATGCCTAGAGACTTTGGTCGATAACTCCAGGGTCTGACAGTATCACAGGGTGGGAGGTAGGGTAGATCTTGAAGTAGTTACAAAAGGGATATAAACTATAATCAAGAAATCTGATCTTATCATCTTTACAATCATGATAAAGGACAATTGGTGATGTTCTACCACCAAACAGAGCCTCCCATGGTTGCAATGGCAGGGGCACATCAAAATCTTCAGCTCAGAGTCCAGTATTACTTGTCTGTCCCAGTCACATTCCCAAATAGTCACTACCATATAACCTAATTCCTTCAATTTACACTCTTTGAGATGTGTCAAGGCCAGGAGTTGTTCCATAGTAAACTTGGTCTGTGGGTCACGCAAATATCTGGAGCCTATGCACTCATGACCGTGGCAACGACATCCCAGGGACTCATACAGAATGTTTGTTTGATTTTCATAACCATCTAGTTTCCTCCCTAGCTTTTTACCTATCCACTCCAGCCACATTATTGACTTGAGACTGTGGTTCAATCTGTGAATGTAACCATGGGCTGGTGGCTGAGGTATCTGTGATTTAATAAATTGTGTTAACGCTATAGACTCTTGCGGTATCACATCAAGTGTTTCAGAGTTATACCACACTCTGCTTTGAGAATACCGTTTATAATATATGGTTGTGTGCCATCAAGCAAAACTAAATTGTGCTCTTTGTGCATGGTTAACTGTCTTATTATCTGCATGGAGCTGCTGGCTAATATGGCATGAGCTAACACATCAATGGGTGGCGAATTTGCTCCTAGAAAGGTTGTACATTTTGCGATCAACTTCCTAAATTGTGTACAGGCCTCTCTCAGAATGGTCACATCTGATTGAGTATATGCTAAGATTTCCTTCTGAAAGTCAAAAACTCTGATTTTCTTTCATACTCTTCACGGTCTTATAACCCTGAGGCTTTTGGTAATTTTTTCAACGCCATTGGTAAAAAATTCAAGCTGTCTAGGAAGTTGATGTAAAGTCCTGCCGAGATATGCATTTTCATTATTTTTGATCCTGAATATATCACACCTGGCTTTATGCTATGAGCATTGAAGGCTTTGGCATTATGAGCTATGCATGTGAAATTCTTGTGAACTGGAGTGAGCAACCATTGACAAAAATGCTGTAGCGTGTCAGGACCTTTAAACACAGACTCTCTGTTTCCACAATCTCCGTTTAGACATAAGGGCTTAATGAAATTCCCATTTTTATCTTTCTGCAAACAGCGATCCCCGCAATGGGCACATTTGGCTTCAGAACCACATTCATTATCTTGGCACATTGTGTGTGCTGTTTGACAGACCAGAAAGTTGGGCCAGTGTTATGGTAACCCTGATTGCATCGCTGTATCTTGAAGTCTCGAAATGGTAATATAGAAATTTGCCTGCTGTGGTCTTGGGCTGTTTTATTGACCAGTCACATAAAGTTTGCATTGTGAACATTTATATTCCCCGCAGATGTGCTTGCTGATGTCTCTCGCTTCCCTAATAACAACAGGATATAATTTCCTTCAAAATGGCATGCACATGCGCATGTGCCATTTTTCTCTGCACATGCATCTTCATCTGCATATGCATCTTTATCTGCATGTGCATCTAAAGATGCACATGCACAAAAAGGTGCATGCATGCATGTAAAAGTGCATGCATGCATGTAAAGGTGCATGTGCATGCATGTACATTCAAAGTGCATCCAAGAGGTGCATGTGCATACAAAGATGCACTTGGGCATATCATTTACCATACAACATGAGTCAGAGGCATGCAGTTAGAATCAGATTATGTTTATTCACTTCAACACATCACTCATACACATTGCTGAAAACGAGTTCTAGAGTAATTTGATTAAGACACATTATACATAAAGCAAAATTCATACATTGGCATAGTACTAAATGAGAACTGTGACAAAGGAAACCAGTCGTACTTGACTGTGTACCTTATAGAAAACCCATTGGAAACAGCAACATAAATATAATTGTGATCCACTATCCTTAATTTAAATATTAAATTATATAATAAATAGTGGACAGACTACTTCAGACTACTTCAGGCATGATTTCTGACTAAATTAAGCATTTTTTCACATTAAATGAGGAAACATATCTTTCTACATGAATAAAACTGATGTTTTTATAATCAAATTTATGCAATCTATCAAACTCCTAAAAGCCTTGAAAGTTGTGAATGGGAGGATGTTGTGACGTCTGTCCATTTGCTTGGTTCTCTTCTGTGATTTGCTGCTGAGGTCTTCATGAATGTTAATAAGATTTTTGATCCTCACTGTTTGTGTAGGAATATCAATGATACAATTCTTAATTTCTTAGTTTTCTTTGCTAAAATTTGTGAAAATATAACTGTAAAAGTGTAGGATCTAAATATGAAAAGCTGTCTGGTTTCAGTACCCACTCGTGGCTTCGCCACTCGGGAGTTCTCCGTCAGTCCACTCATGGGTTTCATTTAGCTGACCCACCACTGTGGTTGGGTTTTATTATAGTCTCCTAATATATAAATATTACAAGTAGATTGGTTCTTCAAACTTTTTAAATCCTGTTATTATAATATGCTTGATTCTATGATCTTCAGTAGAACAGAGATTTTTCTATTGAACAATCCTGAAGGAAGCATTCCTAAGTTTGCCTGAAGCATTCATGTATTGGCTGGTCATCTGACTTGAAGCTTTTCGTGTCTGACAAGACCTAAAACATAAATCATACAAGATAAGAAAATCTGACATGTTCATCATGTGATAAATACTGCTAAAAACATTTTAATTAAATAGGATTGCAACAGATTACCAGGTGTCATCCTAAAACCTGTTTTGGCTGTATAGACGAGGGTCACACAATTTTTTTAACAGAAATTAACAGAACATTGAAATGTTACTTTATCACTAATTCTTAACATATAAATCTTTGGATAAGCAATATGATAAGGCCAGACTTTTTTTTCTGTTCGCTTAAACTGAAAATAAATCACTGACACTGCCGAACTTGCCTATACTGTGCTCGGTATATTGATAATTTAGAGGCAGCTGTAATGTTGTAGCATTAAAATTCATTGTGTGCTTGATTGGCCCATCATGTTTTATGTTACTTGAGTAATCTTTTGATTTTAGGACTTGTCATTACCATTACATGATTTCTGTTTATTTTATTCCGAATCCCTGGGGAATAAAAATGTTTGTGAAATAAAAGGTCTGCCCTAAGCAGCCCTTGGCTAACTAAAAATTCTATTAGGTGGTTCATTTGAATCAATCGAGTGACTTCAAACAATAAAAGTATTCAATCAAAACATTTCAAAATTTTTTCATGATGTTTAGAAGTTACCTCCACATCTTCTTCCAAAAATACAGCAACTGAGACTGTGACATGGCTTACATAAAATCTGCAAAATGCAAAGGATAATTGCAAAAACACAGGGTTTAGGGCAGTATAGCTTACCCAAACCTATGCCCATATTTGGCATCCATTAAAAATTTTATTTTTATCAAATATTTCATAAGTTTGAACTTCTAGCACAATCAGAATAACATTTGATGTAGAATAGCAGGGGTTTGGGGGTGGTAGCAAAAAAAAAAAGCAAAAATAAACTCGGTCTTTACTGTGAAATTGAAAACCGCTGTCACAACTACATTACTTTGTGATGTCATAAATTGATTTCAAGCACTTTTACGTCATAGGCCTGGCAGAGGGGCTCGTTAAATATGGTCATAAACCTGGGTCGGCCATGCTGCACTTTTTCCAAAACACGAGAGGAAAACATTATTTTAGTATAAGTATAGACCATGATAGACAGCAGAGCTAAAAAAGCCCATTACCCACATAAGTTGCAATGTGAGTTCTGAAAACAATTTGGGTACTAAGTTTTGGCTAACTGTTTGCTGACAATGGCTAAAGATTTAAGTCCACTGAGATCCGTGAATACTTACAGTGTATCTCAGATTTAACCTGTTTAGTTGTAGACCAGGAAAACCTTCCTCAGAAATTTTTTATGTGGGCGATATGTGAGCAATACTCAGGGAAAGCAAAAAAGTTGCTCAATTTGCAAATCTTCCAACTACGTTTACGGCTCAATAAAGCCCAAAAGAATGACAAATGTCTTATACTTACAGCTTACAATAGTGAACTCTGTTGCTTTCTGGCTTTGTGCTGAAAGCTGTAGCGGATCGAATATTTGGGATCCCATATATCTGGAAATTGGATCTACCAGGAGCATCACAAATTTCACCTATGAAAGAACAATGCAGTTTTAGTTCCTGGTCAATTGAAAAAATCATAAGAAATATTTTTTTCTGATTGTAACTACCTTGTACTGAAACTCCAATTTTCCACACTCTGCGCTCATGCAATTGGCTACATTCAGCTTGTTGCGATTTTTCTTTGATTTGCATGACCTGCTCTTCAGTGACCTGTAAAAGTTGGTCAAAATTAGACCAAATACATGTGATGTCAACTCAACACCAAATTTTCAAATTTAATCAAGGTAATATAATATATTCATGTTCAGATTGGTTAAAATGAAATGGCTGGGATAATTTAGACAAATAAAGAAATTAAAACCAACATTACAGCTGAAAATTTGAATGTCAATGAGCCACTAAACTGAACAAATGAACATGAATTTAAACAATACAAAATAATTTAGCACTGGTAGAATTTGGTCCACCCAATATCTATTAAAATTTATGCGTAGATGCATGTGATTATGCACAGAAGTTTAAATGTTTGCCATGGGACAAATGTAGTGCATGCATAAAGTCATTGTAGCTAGGAGAGCATATAAATTAGGCAGGTCTATAGGGTCAATCAGGTTGACCTTACTTTTTCGTTTTCTTGGAATTTCTTGTACATTCACTGCATGGTTATCCTTCCATCAAAACATGTTTAAAATCCTATCATGGGCCATGCACAATTGCACATTATATACATTTCTCAACAATGACAGCCAAACAAAGGGAATGACCTTCATTCATTACCTTGCTACTTCCTCTGGGGTTGGTTCTGGAATGTTTGTAACATATCAGTACAGCATGCAGCTGCATTGCATCATGATGTCCCCTGTCTCCATGAAGTTGAGAAGCACGGAGAGCACAGATTCCAGTACCATCTGACCTGCGCCTGCTTGAAACATTCGGAGTTCCAGATGTTCCAATCTGCCATGATGATTCTAACACCTGTAATTAAGCAAATTTTTAAGAAAAAAAAATAGATTAAAGAATGAAGATACCTTCTGATGTTACTGTCCTGCAACTACTCTAGGGCCCCGATGATATCACGATGACGTAATTTGCCCTGAGGGCTTGATATCATATCGAGCTGTACCTGTGGATCCTGGACCTCTCCTAAGATTGCCCGGGGCGATGTTAATTTTATGCTAATTATTACGTTATTATCCTTTCATGTTTCTGCCTCAGGCATTAATCATGATGATCAGTGACATTGAAATGTAAATAGTTTAGGGGCATAGAACACATGTAAACTACTATGTGCTCATGCCAAATATTGCGTAGTGGTGTTGATTATGATATGCTATTCATTTGAGCTTTACGTAATGGAAGGAGAGGACGTTACAGGGAAATTCATTGGAGATTTATCTCCTGAACATAAAGAGGAGAATTATGGAAAAGCTACTGTGCAAGACATACAGGGAACAATAGACATTCACTCTATAGGTAGTGCTAGTACTTGGAGACTTTTTGGTAGAATTCTCCCTAAAAATGAAGTTATTTTCATTTGTCAAGTGGTGATTCTATACATAGTCATTATCACGTGCATAGCTAATCTCTCAATGCGTAATGGTGACAGTAATCTTTGGACAGCACTTCTATCTTCATCACTTGGAATAATGCTGCCCCAACCCACCCTGTCATCACATAAACATTGAAGGCTGAATGATGAATTCCTACACCTCAAACAGCAGTTGCTCGAGGCAGAGCTTGATATGATAACACTTGCTACTTGCCAATTCAAACAGACGCTAGCCTCCGGTCATCTGAAATCGAATATTACTAGCCATTTGATTGGTAGAATTGAACCTAATCGCAATCAATTTGCATAAGTCACGTAGTATATAAGCCGGTGCTCCCATCACAGTGTCATTCGCTTCTTCTGTGTGAAAATAGAAAAAACTCTGCAGCAACAATGACTACTACCCAGTTGAATGCCCAGACTCCTCATGGATCTAGTGGAATGACTATTTGTCTCTCGGAGAAGACCCGCGTCATCGCCCATGCAGCCCTCCAATACAAGGCCGGATATATAACTGTTTCCAGACTCAACGATGATACAGGCAAGTGGCGTAATGTTCACATTGCAAAGAAGTCTTTCGAGAAAATTCAAGAATCCTCAGCAGAGTTACTCGATGCGATAGTGAACCATAAGCCTGTGCAGATGAGACTGACCAAAAAGCAGTTTCTCATGGTCACTAAATTCCAAAAGTATAACAAGGAGGAGCTGTACTTTTTATCCATACTACACCCCAAGACTGAGCAGGAGAAAATCGGTGATTTGACCGAATTTTTACACAGTAAAACCATCAATCTACGTCGAGAGGAATTCGAAAAGCTTCACTCTTCACTTGCCAAACTTTACGAGGTTATAAGTACACCTCAACCAGGTGGAGACGATGGAAGTAAATACTCTCATCTCGAAGAGTGTCCGACAGTCAGGTGCTACAGGTGGTCTATCGAGAAAAGAGGTCTCAAGTCACTCACAGTGTACATGGAACGTGAACAGTGCGAGGCAAGTGTGCAGAACTACATGGAATCGACACCTGGAAATGACAATGATCAATGTGCATACACAATAGAGCAAGTGCAGTTGCTCAGGCCTTCAAAGCTCGAAATCACACAGCGAGTTTTCTACAATCTTCTACTGACTGAGGCAGGCTATGACAAGAGCGATTTAGCTATGGCCCCGCCTTCACCCGGCGACATTAAGGCTGCAATCGATGAGAAGCTGACCAAGACAAGTGTGCTACGAGTGGTCGAGGCCATTGCCTCTATGCTCAACCACAAGAGACTGTATTTTTTAAGCGAAATTTATGATATATTCGCCTATCTAGGCGGAATAGCCAAAATCGAGGCTCAAATTGTAAATTGTGAATCACCCTCTGAGCATGTGACAGAGCGATTGATAGATTTTTGCTATGAACAGACTCTCAAAAAAGCTGTACCTGAAATTCTAGCAGCCCCCAATACTGGTGCTATTCGGCAGTCAAATACTGAGGAGATTCACCAGGACATGTCAATGTAAATTTTCATGATGCTTTTTTAATAAATATTTTTTCAAATGCAAACAACTGGTTTTACTTATTATTGTTATGGTGTTATGAAAGTTGCCTGTGAATTTCACATGAAAAAAAAAAGGCCTGAAAAAATAGTCTCAGATTTATCCAATGTAAGACAGCTGGTAAGGGGTCAGGTGTATTTTACAAGTACTGCATTAAATTGACTGATTACGATTATTTAACTTTACTCAATAACATTCAAGCAGAAGCTCCAAATGCTTCAAAAAATTAAAAAAAACCGTCATGATACTCAAAGGTGAAAAAATATAATAAAAAATGAAAGGCAGTATCTTCGATTTAAGAAAAAAAGCACAATGGCTCCATTTTTATTTAGTAACAGCATAGTAATAAACTATGTGTTACAGTAAACACAGGGGTTCCATGGGCCCCCCATACGTGTCATGCTAATTTTTATCATTCAAGCAATTACAGAATGATACCAAAAATAAATAAACATACATATACATATATACACAACAGTTACACTAACATGAACAATAATAATAATAAACATAAAACACAAAGTCAAAGACTCAAATTAATACATTGCAAAAATTCTAACAGCGCTAAACGCAATTGACAAAATGACAGTAACAGGGTATTAAATGATGACACGGTGACTAGCAAATTGATACGGTCTAAAAACCATAGGGCTCGGTGTCGTAAGTACCAGCGATCAGGCGACGTTTCGAGTATGTGACTCTGAATTTCTTTAATTCTTCTCTATTAAAGAGTTTAAATTGGTATTTGTTGCGACGAATTTTATTATACTGCACTTCAACATGGGGTTGTTCATCAGGGGGCAGTGGATTGTTATCGGGGTCGGCCCAAAAAAGTACCAACCTACAAATACTGTCAAAGTTTAACAGCTCCCCCGCTTCATGGTTTAAGGTGAAGCCTTTTAGTTTTGTGGTTCGCTCTTCTTCACTGGTAACAAAAGCATACGATTTCGGACCACTACTAACAAAACGTGAAATGAACTGTCCAGTCTTAAGTTCGTTCGTCCACTGCCCCAAATGATCCCCCATGTCTGGAGTGTACTCGTCTAATTTCCTATCATCATATTCGTAAATAACAGAATCGGTGTCGAAATATAGCACTCGTCTGTCTAGATTGTGGAGTGTCTTGAACAGTCTACTTCTGGCATTGGCAGTCGTGAATGCCGCTATGAATACATTCACATGGGGCATTTCAGGGAGGAAACCCTCAGCCTGACTGTACTCAAGCATACATCGCTTCTCATCGAGCACATGCATGCCTTTGAGAGCGATAGAGGGGTTGGTCAACACCTTAAAAATGTCTAGCCCCTGTTCAGCCAGCTGGTGTGTCCTGTGGTTGTTGTTTTCCCCGAACTTGCCCCAGAAACTGTTCAGCAGTAATTTGTTGGTTGCTCTTTTCCCTGGATTGAGTGAAATGTTACAGGGTTCAAGTCGAATGCCTTCCACCTCCTCATACTGATCTATATATTCAGCCTTCTCGGCATCACTCATATCGGGGGAAGGCCACCCCGAAGCCTCCTGCTTCCCTTTCAGGAAGAGATTGACATAGTCAGAAAACAAGCCTGGAGTCGCCTGAGCCTTGTCGAACTTTGCACTCTCCCTGAAGTGATACACCTCATAGACCTTGACCACTACGTAACCTACACTGATGGCATCGCCTAGGTCCACAGTAGTCCATGTGCCTGTGAGGTCTCGCTCACTGTCTGAACACTTACACGGGTCAGTGCTCATCTTACTTGCACAAGTGACACAGAGGGGGAAAAATAGTTTACCGTTAAGTCGCACTGGGAGACACGGGTGATACAGCCCTCGTGGTGGTCGAACTCGAGCTTGGACAAGACCAAAGTAGCCGCTGATGTCAGTGGTTTGTGGCTCCACTATGACTTCAGGAATACCCACGGGGAAGATGTCATTCTTCAGTACCATTGGATATAGAGAGCAGATGTCTACATAGCCTATTTTCTTGCCCCCCTCTGCCTCGTGATAGAGCTTTACGGCGTTAACACGCCCACCATAAAATGCCGAACGCGGATCCAAGCGAGGCATGATGTCACAGGCGCTCTCAATGTCGCGCAACATAGGGTTGCTTTTCAGCATCATGCGGTACTCGCACTCCCACACAGTGTGAACCTCGAACTTGAGATCTTTCCTCAGATAGTTTAGCCTATCAACAGTACGAGTGTGTAGAGTCTTCATGCTTTCACCTGTGTGTGGGTGTCTGACAACCGATGAACCTTCACCGCCGCTGAAGCACCACTGACAGCCATGGAAGACGCATCCATAGAACTCCCATGCAAACTCCCTACCCGACGCTGAGTCAAGATAGTAACCGTCGAGCTTCACCCAACCATCTCCCCGCCTATTCCTAATACGGTGTTCACCACCATTGCGAGCATGCTGAATAGGCACACCCAGTCTCTGAGCCTCATATTCCAGCCATACGATTGAGGACCGACTGTGGGCGTCTATACCGGCAAAACCACATGAGGGCATTCTGGCAAACGGTGTTGATTCGAATTTCATCCCACTCACACTGACAGCTTCACTATCGACAACTTCACCCTGCTCATCTAGCAGTTTCAATTTGTCATTTTGTAAGAACCCTGAAACCGTGCGCCCGTCCTCTAGAGCCACTGAATATTTCTCAGTAAGAAATAAATGTCTGTATGTTGCCATGCAAACACTCGCCAGTGTGTTGTATTGGAGTGGATCAACACCTATTGTCTTTGTCATCCTCTCACCGCCCTCACCCACATCAACCACTTCCTCTCTTGATGTGATCCCCAAAAGCCAGTCTCTGAATGCATTGCAGCTTTCCTGCAGGATATTCACATCATCCTCACAATATGCGAGTAATTCTTTTTTGAAATTGAAGACTTTACCCCTCTGATTCACATACCACTTCATGAACTCTTCACGAGCCTTTGGCTTCATGCTGTTCACTCGATAGCAGTAAGGATGCGGCATGGGCCCAACATAGTCCCAGTTTTCTTTTTGATTAAAAAAAACTGGGAATGTACCCTTCTTGACACCTTGCAACCCAAAAACTTTGGGCATTTGACTCAACGGGAATGTCAAAAAGTTCAGCGAGTCGATCACTCTGAACTTCCCCGTGTCAATAGCCACAATCTTGCTACCACGATAGATCACTTTAGGTAGCTTGCGCATTGTGCAGAATATGTACTTGGCGATGAAATAGGCGTCATACGCCTGGCCATTGTGAAAGATGAGTGTATAACCCTCGAATTCTCTGCTGAATAGAAATTTACAAAACTCAGTTGCGGTGTCATCTCCGAAAAAACTGACAGACCGCATTCCGCACGTTTCACCTGACATACATGTCGTTCTCTCGGGGTGGCCCCGTGATGAATTACTCGAGATGAGAGCTGAACATTGAGTACATGGCGTACCGCAGTGTTTACATCGCTGGTTCTCTCTGTACGTGTAGCCAATGCAATGTTCGCACTCCCAGTGAGCTATCAACAGATTGGGTGTATGATACTTTGTGGTGGGGTCCGTTTCAAAATCCGCAAACATGTACTTGCAAGACACTCCTCGAGGGAGTTGCTGTCTGATATAGCAGAAATGAACACCGGAGACCCACTCATTGCAAATTTTACACTCACGCGTGTCACATCGGTGTTCAAAGCTAGGTCTGTAGTAAGCACCACATTCTTTACACCGATGAGTCGCGGAACAGACACCATTTTCTTTATGACGGCGAGCGCACTCGGCCGACCTCATGAAGCGATTACACTCTGCACAGCAATGTCTTTCACTGTTAACAACTTCGCACCTGTCACAACGGCATGATACGCAGCGCTCACAGCCTCTATGGCCGTAACGCTTGTCATACGGCTGCAGACACTTACTGCAAAAAGCGCTCTTTCCAAAGATACACTGTATTCTGGTTATGGTGTGAAAGTGCCCGACTGCTTTTGGGTTCAGCGGATCGTCAACATAGAGCAAGTAAACGGTTCGCTGTCTGTCTTGGTCACCTACATAGAGGGGTCTAACACCAGACCCTCGGCCAAAAACAACAATGCGTGCGTTGGCCTCCCTCTCGAAAGCGGGAATGTCAGTGAAAGATGGAACATGGTCGATATCAAAACCTGCACGAGTGTGCAGCTGTGTAGCCTTGGTCTTTTGACTATTTCTCCTTGAGTTAAGGATATGGTAGTATGTTGACTTTGCTTTCAGGTGAAGGGCCCTGTTGGACGGCGGAACTTCGTCTAGATTAGCCTTGGCTGTACCCACGACAATTGAGCGGGCTAAACATAAATTATCATCATTAGATATTTTACAGATGCATCTCAGTCGGTGCAGGTCATCGACATAATTGAGGCCAGCACTCCTACCTGCCCCGAGGGGGTTGCGTATCACGCCCACATGGATTTCAATGGGCTCATCTAAATGTAGCTCTTCGTCAGATTGCAGTAGTGACTCTAGCAGCTCCAATACTTTAAAAATACTGAGCTGGTGTAGAGGTAGAAGACCAAGGGTGTGAGGGCTGTAAAAAGCAGCATTTTGCATAAAAAATCTCACTAGATCATGGGGGTTGTAGCTCTCATTCAGCTTTGCAATGATGCTGTCAATCACTGCCTCGAGATCACCCATTATATCACGTAAATTGACCCCGGCCCAGTTGGCATTAAGGTGTACACGGTAAACCGTTTCACGTGCGGCTCCACCGTCAAACTCGAGGTCTCTTATATTTTGCACATTGATGCTGCGATGAAAATTCACGGAGTAGTCAGGACCCTCAAATATCATGTTACCTTCCATGTCTTCGTCATTGTCATTATCGTCATTATTTTCATTTACAATAGGTACATTTTCACCCTCATTACCCCGATCATCTACCTCTACCTCTCCATCCCCCTCTCCCTCACCCTCTCCGACTAAATTGTTGTCATATAGCATGTCGAGTAGCAGTTTCATTTCGCTTCCATCCTGTAGCTCCTCCAGTTCAATCACATCCGAGTCAATTCCAATCTCAACCTGCAGCATTTCTTTCAAACTGAAATGAAATGAAATGGAAGAACAATAGTTAGTTAACTAGTTAGGTATCTTTCTCGGCTGTATGTAATAGCCTTTAGCTTTGAGGTATCGATATCACTGACTGAAATACACGACTACTAACGCACTAGTTGCACTGGGTGTTGAGCCCTCTGTCTCCTTGCCGTTCTCTTTTCGTGTATGTTTCTTCTTTTTCTTCTGCTCATGTTCATGTTCACGTTCACTGCCATTACTCGCCTTATTCGCTGTCACCGCGGTTGTGTTGATCTCTCTGTAGTAAAATGAGTCAGACATCCTTATATCACACTGTTTTATGTTGGGGTGGAGGGGCACAGAAAAAAAGCTGTAATACACCACCGGACTCACCTCGAAGTGGAAGCAGTGGCCGCTGCAGCGCCTCCGCACAGACCCCTATTTACTGCTGCCTGGCTCTCCTGACAGCTGGAAAAGAAATAAATGCATAAGTCAGGGACCAATTATAGCCGTACACCAATACAACACTCACGTATGAAAAAAACATTTTACAGCCGGTAAACTCACCTGGTGTCAACTTTTCGTTTCTTTGGTGAGGGCTCACCGGTTTTCACTGAAGTGAAATGGACCAGGAATTCTTCGATTTCTCTGGACCTTTTACGGTGAAATTGCAGCTGCTTCTGGAACCTCTGAAAAAAAATTAATAATAATAATAATAATAATTAAAAATAATGTTGAGACCGAAGAGCATGTCGGAGGCTCCAATATAATCTTTTATAATATTTATTATTTATTTTTTTTCCTATTTTTTACCTTGAGCATTTGGCTCTCGGTGTTGCGCAGAGTGGTGTCATCATCATCATCAGACTGCCACCCCTCAACGACACCCTCCATTGGCTCATCTCCAGCTCCACCTCTGTCTGCAGCACCAGCACAGCCATCAGCAGTCGGCGCTGCGGTGCCTGTATATGCGCTACTATCAACGTCCATCTCTTCGGCTAGATCAACTTCAGAGACATTCGAGACACTTTTGTCTCTCGCAGGGGTGCTCGTCACTGTACTCCTTGTAGCGCTCGCCGGTGAACTCGTTGTTGTGGTCGTAGTAGTAGTAGTAGTATTACTCTGTGTAGTAATCTCGATCTTATTTTCAGCAGGCGTAGTACTAAGCCTCGATGCGCCTACAACGGAGACAGCACTTGGTGTTCTAGAATTAGCTCGGGTTGGTGAACAGGAGGTAGAACTAGAGCTAGTGCGGGAACTAGAAGTCTGTTGCCGAGTACTCCCATCCGTGCTAGCCATGTTATTCTTAGAGGCAGCAGTTTTTGCTAGTCTCTTAGACGTTCTCAGAGGGATTAACTCGGCAGGTCTCTGGGTCGATGCATCCTGAGCGCTTCTGAGGCTTTTAGACTGTTCACCTTTCCCTTTCCCTTTCCCTTTCCCTTTGCCTTTGCCTTTGCCTTTGCCTTTGCCTTTGCCTTTTTTCGGATCATTCTCCCCCTCCTTCTCATTAAGTTGTCCCTCATCTTCCGATACATCATACGAATCGGACCAGTCAGACTCATCACTAGGCCACACGCAGTACAATGGCGTAGGTGGAACAGTGGCTGTACGGGTCACACCTCCAGTTGACGTACCCGCTTTCGATGCAGGGACAGTCTGAGGCCCTAGTGGTGAGCTGCCCTGCCTGGAGGCACAGCTAGTTGAACCATTCGCCGGGGCAGCTTCAGTAGCTACCACAGGCTTTTGATATTGCGAGTTCGAATCAGTGTCCATTTCCTCTTCGGCGTTAGAGGGTCTCGCATTCGCTCTTCGTGCCAAATCGTTCAAGTCTTTCATGACTCTATCCGCTAGTCTGCAAAGAAAGAAAGAAAGAAAATAATTAAAAAATCATGGAGAAGCATCGTGCCATATTCAAGTTCGAATCGCCGTCCTCTACAGTCATTGCGGGGCCTTCGATGTCCGGTAAGACCGTTCTAACGCTGGCGGTGTTGAGGAACTCAGGGGAGATGTACACTACACCACCCGAGCGAATACTTTACGCATACGGCGTGAAGCAGAAAAAAATTGAAGAACTCGAGATCGAGTTGCCTAACCTATCCACTCATCAAGGCCTACCTACACTCGAGATGATTGAGGAATTGAAAAGCCCAGACGAGGAAGGGCACAGTCTACTCGTTTTGGATGATCTTATGGACGAAATATGTAAATCTAGTGAAATGTGCTCTCTCTTCACTAGGGATGTTCACCATAGTAGAATTTCAGTCATTATGCTAACTCAAAATGTCTACCACCAGTCGCGCTACTCGCGCACCATCAGTCTCAATACAGGCTACTTAATATTGATGAAGACGTGTCGAGACTTACAGCAGATACACTTCCTCTCACGGCAGATGTTCCCCGGCACTCCCAAGAGGTTAGTCGAGGCGTACGAGGACGCAACGCGTAACCCACGCGGATACCTAGTAGTTAACAACTTGACTGGCTCGGGTGACGAGGACATAAGACTGAGCTCTTCTATTCTGCCCGGTGACACTCTCGTACTATACACTCGTAAATAATGTCAGAGGCGATGGGGGCCCGGATGTGCATGGATTTTTTAGAACTTTTAATACGCACTTACAGAGTGACGTCGAGACTGAGTCGTATCTTATTGGATGGTGCTACCCGAGAACAGGTGCTTTGCATAACGGAGGTCATAGTGAACACCATGGAAGGCAACTTGAGCCTACCCAGTGACACTCTGCACGAGTTAGGCCGAGGTAAGAGAGTGCTTAGGAAGGTGTCACGCCTAGTTCTAGGGAAGGCTAGTAAATTTCGCCCAACAACAAGGATCAGCGCGACAGTCAGGAGTCAGTTGAAGCGTGTTTACGTAACGCACTACAAGACACTAGTGGAGTTTTTGGAGCTCTGCGTACCTCACGTGAAGAAATTACAGTCACTCGAAGACAAACGCGAAGATGGCTCTGACGTTGAAATTTAACAGGAAGGTCTATCTGATACCTCATGACAAATACGAAAGTTTGATTGAGAGTAATAGAAAGAAGTCTCACGATGAGCCAGGACGTCTGGCCGCCACCGCTGCCATAGGCAGCGGTGCAGGCCAGTCGTCCTCCCTGCCACAGTCAGACGCTGCTACGCCTTTTGTGCCTCCTGCAATTTGGGCAGGTACGCCCCCTGGCAGCGGTGGGGGGGCCTCTAGCAATGAAAATAAATCTCTCAGCCTTGAGCGTGCTGAGACTTTGACAACTGGATCGGATGAGCTCTCTACGCACTCTCGGGGTGACAGTGGAGACAATGCGTCCAGTGTTGATGACAATAGGTACAGTGGCGAGTCGGTATTGAGGAAGGTTGAGAACACGCTGACTTCTAAAGAACATAAGTCAAGGGCACACGCCATTCTACGAGTGCTAACTGCTAGTGGTTCTAGTACCGACTCGTGCGGAGGTGACACGTCAGTGATCGATTACCCAGCATCGCTACTCCACACTCAATCGAGTGAGTTCCCTGTACCTCGTGGGCATCGCAAGTTTTACTGCCTCCTCCTAGAGTTCGATGTACCTCTAAACCTCATCTCGAATGCCAAATTGAGGCGAATTTTGCATTACATGAAGAATAAGTACTCTCAAGGAGAAGAGAGGGAAGCGGAAGAAGAAGAAGAAGAAGAAGAAGAAGAAGAAGAAGAAGGAGAAAGTTTGAAGAAGAGAAAAAAGAAAATAGTCTCGAAGAGTAGTAGTAGTAGTAGTAGTAGTAGTAGTAGTAGTAGTAGTAGGGCTAGTAGCGGTGAAAGTAGTGCCGAAGTTGAAGTACGAAAGACGAAGAATAAAACAGCCTGGATTTGCGTCAAACCGGCGTAATGGTCATTCCTAAAGATATAGATGCATATTTGACGAGGCGCTTTTACAATCCAAGCTTGCCTGGTAGTTTCACAAGCACCACTAAGCTACATGCAGTCATTAAGCGTGAAGGGAGATACAATATAAGTCTCAATAGGATCGACGACTGGGCCAAATCGCAGGACATTATCACACTACATAGGCAGGCTCGGGAAAAACCTGTCAAGTATCGCCGCGTCATTGCACCTGGTATAAATCACATGTGGGACTGCGACCTACTCGTCCTGAATGGCGTCAGATTCACTGGAGCCAATGACGGTTTCGCATACATTCTTGTTGCGATAGATGTCTTTTCGAGATACTGCCGTGCTGTACCCGTCAAGAGCAAAGGAGGGAAACACATCTGCGGGGGATTCGTGAAAATATTTACAGACAGCTATGCGGAGGGCTCAGACCCCTCGGGCTCAAATGACGCAGGCGCCCACGGAACTAACACGGCCATAGAAGCTAATACTGCTGAAGATCGGGACTCTACGGCGGCTCAGGAGCCTAGAGGTAGAACTGATGAGGGTGTCGATTCAGACCTACCCCGCTTCTTGAGGAGTGACAGGGGTACCGAATTTACCAATGCAAGGGTAGCGGCTCTTATGACTGAGTACGGTGTCAAGACTGTTTACACTAACACCGAAACCAAGGCAAACTACGCTGAGGCTGTGATAAAGGGATTGAAGAAAAGACTGTTCCAGTTTTTCCAATACAGCAACAGCTACAGGTACATCGACGAGTTTCAGAATATAGTATCTTCGTATAATCGCACCGTTCATTCGAGCATAGGTGTCACTCCGACTCAGGTCAATGAGGACAATGAGCAGGACATTTGGGACTACCAGTATGTGACTCAAAGCACCACAGACTTAGCTACAGCTTTCAAGAGAGCCATTTCTTCCGCCAGGAACAAGAAGAGAATCATTTACAAATTCGCCGTAGGAGACCGAGTAAGAGCTGCGTATCATCGCCGAAAGAACTTTTCTCGCTCATATGACGAACAGTTTACAGGCGAAGTGTTCACTGTACGTGGGAGAAAATTTTCTGATGGTATAGCCGTATACTACCTCAGGGATTACGGCGGTGAGACAGTCGATGGGCCTTTCTATTCGAATGAACTGACGCCCGTTAGGTTTGACCCTGATGCATTCTTCAACATCGAAAAGGTGATTAAGACAAGAGTGAACAGCGACGGCGTGAGTCAGAGTCTGGTTAAATATCAATCATGGCCTAGCAAATATAACCAGTGGCTACAGAGTAGTGACCTCAAGACGCTGAAGCAAAAAAAGAGAAGGAAGAAGAAGAATTAAGCAGGTGGAGATGATTATTTACGTATCCAGCTGGCAGTCAAGGGGGATCAATCCAGCCAACAATGCAGGGAGTTTTACTGTGCAGATGCCCGAGTCATTCGTCGCTCCAAAAAATACTCAGCTGAATGGACAGTGGTACCTAGGCCTGATTGACATAACTGTTGCTTCGGTTAACAATAGGTGGTCCAAGGGTGAGGTGATGTATGTCACATGTCCTCAGCTTGAAGGTTCAATAGTTGGTGATAGCTACAGCCCAGTGCTGCGAGCTATCCCCCTTGGAGAGATAAAAAGACACAACTTCGCTTGCGTGCAGCCAGTGCTGTATGTTCCATTGAGAGTGTCGGACGTGAGACATCTTTCTATAGAGCTTAGGGACTCGAGAGGAACTTTATTCCCAGAACTTACCAGAGAGACAGTACAATCGACTCACTGCACACTGGAATTGACATGGAAGAGAGATACAAATCGCTAACCGCCATGAAGGCTGAACCATGGATAGCCCATTTTCAGAAAACTGTAGGCCGCACGAGACCCTGGTCAAATAAACCAAGGGCCATAGTTATCGAATCGAGTGAGAACAGGAGCAGGAAGGGTACAGGGAGCGACGACGAAGATGGATCGAAAAAGAACCATGAAAATTTACCTCTGACAGTGGTGTCACCTATAGAACAGTCAAACGAAATGGCTCAAGCGGAACTGGTGGCTAAAAGCGATAAAAGAGTGGCCACAGAACGAGGGCAATCAGTACACTCTCAGCGCAAGGCAGTGACGCAGCGACTTAAACGCAAGCGACAGGTTCAGGGCGGGACTCCTAGCAAGAAGCCACTGAGACTCAAAGACATATTCACTCAACATGTCAAGCGGTGAAAAAGTACTAGAATCGGCTGACCTAGCCTATGAGGACACACTAAATTTGTTCAGTGTGCCTGTGAGCAATCTGGGAGTTACAGACGTGAAATACCTGACGCATAAACCCGTAAACCAGTTTTCAACCGAGGGCGATGCTAAGTTCCACGTACCGGGTGTGGGCACCTCATACATAGACCTGGCAAATGTCTACTTGTCTACACGGGTGAGAATAGTCAGAGGAGATGGCTCGCTAGTACCAGAACGGCCCACCTCGGGCTCGCCCGCATCAAAGCCTTCGGCCGATGCACCTCCTACAAGTAGCAAATCGGACATAAGCGAAGACGAGGGTTTATGGAGTGTGGGGCCAGTTAATAACCTGGCCCAAGCATTATGGGACCAAGTGGAAGTACGACTTAATGACAGAGTGGTGACTGGTGGCCAAACAGGGTACAGCTACAAGGCCCTAATGAACACCCTCCTATGCGAGGATGGGCTGAATGATGCTGACTTGGAATGCTCAATGTTTCACAAAGACACAACTCAGTTCATGGAGGACCTTAGTATTGCTCTAGGTAGCAATGCGGGCTTTAAAAAGAGAGCCGAGGCTATGAGTGGAAGCACCACTGTTGAACTCTTAGGTAAAGTCGATGTTGATGTTTTCAAAGTGAACAAATATCTCCTAAACGGTGTCACCATAGACCTGACACTCACACCCACATCGAACAGATTCAGACTACTAAGCGCCAATAAAGAGTCAACTGACTACCGATTAGAGATTGTGGACATTACTTTAATTCTGAAACACGTGACTCCCACCGGGCTTATTCTACTCGGCCATCAGGATGTGATGTTGAAGGAGATTTCGCGTGCGAAATATTTCTACACAAAAGAAGAGCTACGAAAATTCAACTTGGCAAGAGACACATCTTCATATTACATTGAGGATGCATTCAATGGAAGAGTACCCAGTAAAATTGTCATGGGGTTTGTGTCAGGTGAATCAATGAGCGGTAGCCTGCTCAAGAATCCCTACAATTTTCAGCACTATGACATCACTTTCGTCAATGTCACGCTATCGGGGACGCCCACTCCCGGTGGACCTCTGAGCATTGACTTCTCAGCGGATAAGTATCTTCATTGCTACTCAGACCTCTACAGGGGAAAGTCAGCTATTGGAGACAAGGCAAGAATAAGCAGGGAGGAATACAGGGACGGTTACACATTATTCGTCATTGACCTGGCTCCTCAAAATTACGATGAATTCTACCCCGTGACAAGAGAGGGCTGTGTCAGAATAGAGCTACGATTCAAGTCGCCCTTACAGGAGTCTGTTGTTATGCTCACCAAGGTGACATATCCAGGCCTATTCGAAATTGATTACGCACGTAATCTCTATTTAACATGAACACCGATCAACTATATGAGATACTCTGGAATGACACCATTGCCACTGCATATGTCATGGCCATTATGCCCTCGAATGCACTGAAATATGTGAGACCAGACCAGCGGGAACGCTGCTACATCGTGAATTGTAACGAAAACTCGTACTTACGCGGAGAGGTGGGACACTGGATGATCCTGGTCGTTCATAGCCGAGATGTAATTAAGAAGACTCGAAATGAAGAATCTTGTGATCTAGAGGTTTTCGATTCCTTGGGAGAGCGGACCTACAATGGAGAAATGACTGCTTTTATGTCCAAATTTAAATATTGTACCACGTATTCTGAGCATTTAGCTAATAGACAGTGCGGCTACTACTCGCTTGTATACGTTTACTATAGAAGCAGGAAATATGAGCCTGCAAGTGTGATACATCTGCTGAGTAAAATAACTGACGTAAAAAGTCATTGTTTAGCCCTATACAGTATGCACGGATCGATCTACTAGTCTCAGATAAATTGAATTGAATTGACTTGAGCTATTGCATGTAATATGTAAATTAACCCTACACTGTATACATTGTTCAATCTACTAGTCTGGGGTAAATTGAATTGAATTGAATTGAATTGAATTGAATTACTCTATTGCGGGTAATATGTACATTAGACTTATACTACATGCGCTGATCGATCTACCGGTCTCAGGTAAATTGAATTGAATTGAAGCGAATTGCACTATTTCACGAAGTATGTAAATTAGTTCTATACGGTATGGCATGGCCAATCTACCAGTCTCGACTAAATTGAATTGAATTGAATTGAATTGAATTGAATTGAATTGAATTGAATTGAATTGAACTATTACATGTAATATGTAAATGCGACTGTATAAGCATGTTTTTTTTTGTCGTGTATATGACTAAGCTTCTTCTATAAACATATATATATATATATATTTGCGAGTATGGTGATGATTAAAAAGGTATTAAGGTTCTATACATATGTGTTTGCAATGATGTGTAACGAAAAAAAAATGTCTGAATAAAATGTCTACCTCAAATCATATACGAGTCTTGGCTTTTTCAGTACCATATTAATACATTTACGGTAACACGATACTCACTAGAGTACGCCCAAATAAACAGAGTATATGGTCGCAATAAATTTACAATGTGACTTACCTTTTTTTCCTAGAGTAGAGTAGAGTAGAGTAGAGTGAAGTGTAGAGCGAAGTGTAGAGCGAAGTGTTGAAAGTCCAAGTGCTGATCCCGGTGACTGAAAGCTCAGTTGTCGTTCTACAGTGTGATACTGCCGTTCAATGATGCCCTCTGACCCTGTGACAAGTACTTTTTATACTCGATATTTCCCCCGAGGGCCGAGAGAGCGGTTCCCCAAGCTACGCGGCCGGCCTGGCCAGCGTCGTCGGTGTCAGATTGGGCAGGTGTATGTCACTTCGGTGGCTTTAGGGCACAAGCTTTTCACTTTCGGAGAGCGTAGCTGCGATACAGCTGACTGCATGAGCAGTGTATAATCAATTATATTAATTTTTTAATAAAACTTCGTCTGTATATATATATATATATATATATATATATATATATATATAATAATTATGAAAGTAGCGTGTAATATATACGTTTAATTTATAGTGAAATGTGATGTAAATGATGTTTTAAAATATTTGAGGTAGCACTATGCAAATTATGAGATGAATAACTCTAAATACGTGTTTAGTAAATCGACTTTAATTTCTTTAAAGGTCACCTTAATATATTTGGTGCAGAATAACGCATTATATCCATTTGACCAATTTGGCTAAATTTCAATGGAAAAAACACGCTATTCTTTACGTTGCTGAAGAGAGTGGGAGAAATATTAATCGGATTTTATTTGGTCAATTGGTTTGCATGAATATAACTTGTGGCCATGAGTATAATATACCCCAGTCCTTTGTTTCTACATTGTACACCCTGGTACTGCCTTTTGTTTCATTACATAACACCACTGCAGCCCAGTGGTCACGTGAGGGGTTTTCTTTAGGGGTCACAAGATCATTGAGCATTTTTCAAGAGGACAGAGAGCACGTCAAGAATCAAGAAAAGGAATTATGATTGGGGCCGGAATTATTCTGCTTCTGAGTTTACCTCAGATTACTGCATGGGCATGCGGTAACGATGGCCAGTGCAGCTGCACTTCCACGGATTATGTGCTGTGCAGAGATGCTCACTCAGCGCCTTTTTTCAGTGCTGATCGCAGGAACAACAAGATGCTGATCATTAAAACGAGCGGGAAATTCGATATGACGAGTCTCCGTAACACAGTTGGTTTTGCAAGCGTACTAGTTGTGGGGCCTTCCTCTGATCAGTGCAGTGAAATGACCCTGGGCTTCCCCTGGGTGAGATGTATGACGACTGAGAATACTACACCGATGACGAAAATTGATGCCACCTCAGGGCTTGAAAGTGATACAGTGCAGGTCGACACCACTGCAGCGCATGGAGAACATGCTCAGCCCCTAACTGACTCGGGTAAAACGCATGGCTATGACGTGGGGATGATGGTGTGGACAAGCCTGAGCACCATTTTTGGCGGGATCACCACGTGCTGTATACTGGTGAGTCTTGTCAACCTTCATGCCCGCATCAACAGCCATGCGCGTGCCAATGACCCCGCACTGTTTGCTGTAGCAGGTTGCCTTAAGTGTATGGCTTTATTGCTCTACCCCGTACACCTCATCGCGAAGTGCTGTAACTGTACTTGGGGCGATATGCACACCATGGACAGGGGCCCTCCTCAGGCAACAACACCTTTCCAGGTTTAGGTAGGATCTCTTTGAATTGAAATGATATTTTTTCAGTGGTTATTCTCAACTGTCTCGATGAAGACTGTGACTATTGTCACTTAAACATGCTGAGTAAACATTTACATTAAACATTCTCGCGATAATCGCTATAGTTGTTTAAACAATCGCCTTGAAGTGTACTTATCATATATACATGTTTTCCAGAAGCGAGAAAGGATAACAAGACACCTGCGGCCACTGGTGGGCCTGATACGGTTTTTCGTTTTGGCTTGGATCTTGTATGAGGAGGAGGAGGCAGGTATTCCACACAGAGAGAACATCAACAACAACAACAACAACAACAACGACGATAGACACCCTACGAATGTTAATTACGATCTTCGCATACGCCCCCATACTGCTAGGGGTGACGATGATCGAGAGCCATTCCAGCACCCTACCGCCGACCCTGACCAACATGTAGCTGCAGCTGATGTTTTGCCGAGGCCTCGCCGTGCCCGAAGAGCGAGGAATCAGGCATGGCTTGACATCAATAATGTCATCAATAGCAGGCTACGTAATGCGGCTGCTGCTGCTGCGCAATGATTGGGTGCATTGCAGCTAATTTCCACTGACATTTTCAACTTTTTTCTTTTAGTCATTTTTACTCATGTATATACTGTTTACTGTGTGCGCGGGTGTGCCTGTGTGCGTGTGTGTTTGTGCGTGTGTGTTTGTGTGTGCGTGTGTTTGTGTGCGTGTGCTTGTGTGCGTGTGCGTGCGTGCGTGCGTGCGTGCGTGCGTGCGTGCGTGTGTTAATGTTTGACTTATATTAATTCTGTATTGAACGTGCTTTAGTATAGATATACTGCATTGTAGATTTAGCCTAGACCTAATGTATCGCTGTAATTGATGCGTCTTGCTCTTTGACAGTCGGTGTATCGTTGTGTTTCCGATAGATTAGATAGTAGTTTACTGCCTGCATTGTGCTATTGACTCTGAGCTATTGTATGTGTTGCTCTTTTTACTACTAGTCTAGACTTCAGTAAAGTATATATATATATATAGAAAAAATGCTTAACTTGTGCCATGACCAATTTGTTTTAAACTTACGTTTTTTATGTATGACTTTTGTGTTTTAAGTAGATCGTTTTTTTTTACGCTTATTGCAATTTGAATGGACTTGACAGTGCGTGTTTTTTTTTGTTAACCGAAGTACTGGCTTTACTTAAATAAAAGATTTCGAATAGAGTTACTATGTATTTTTTTTGTTTTAAAACTATTAACATTACACTGATCTACATATCAGGTAATAATAGAGCTCATTTGGTGTGACACCAGGTGCACGATGCCACTGTGTTACAAGCTGAAAAAAACCTGCTCCTATTTGCTTTGGGTATAATGCAGTGATAAAACCTGCTCCAATTTGCTTTGGGTATAATGCTGTGATACGATCGCGCGTGTAAATCTTATCATATTCAGCTAATACAACACATCCTTATCGCAATGTGTGCTCTGCACACCTTTTCAGAGCAGAGATAAGATCGTTTACAAACAACTAGCAGTCAGATAACAGTGACTCGCCGTACTGATGAGCGCGTGACTGCCCTCAGGGTTTGAGAAAGTCCTTCGGTCTCCATGACTGATTAACTTAACGGTTATGTCTTCAGGCAGAGCTATATCACTTAAAAATTTACCTGCTAATTCGCTCAACTTAAATAAAAAATAAATATGTTTTATATACTAGTGTAGAAATTACACTTATATACTAGTGTAGAAATTACACTTAGCAAGTTAAATATATATATATATATATATATATATATATATATATATATATATATATATATTTGATATTGCGTAAAGGAGAGATTGGAGCTGAGCAATTTGTAAAGACGAGGTGTACTGTACTCGAGCTGTGATTGGGGTTAAAGAATTGTCTGAGCACTCTCGCTTGTATGAATTGTAAGGAATTGAGTGAAGGTGTTATACCAGTAGCGAGTCTAATTCTCAATTACGGCGCACGTGTTTATAATTACGTAGTGCTACCTCAGAGACTTCAATGGCTTATTATTTATTTGCGAGACATATACACAGATTTTGGGGTTTGCTAGCTCCGCACATAGCTCACAAATATATTGTATACATTTCTAAAAAACACTAAGTATACGCTAATTTTGATGGAAATAAAGTGATGATTGTAATACATAAATCAAAAAAGAACCTTGGTGTCTCAGCTAGTAAATAAATCTAATTAAAACAGACTACTGTCATGTTACACGGTTTTTGAGACCCCCAAAGGCTACAGTGCTCAAATTGATGTGTCTACAGACAGCGTGTATACAATAATTTTTATAAAAACAACCTCAGGGATTTAATACATAAATTAAGCGCGGAGTAGCGATTTAATACGTAAACTAAACACTGAGTAACAATCTTTCAGAATAAATTAGCTTAATTAAATCTAACTACAAAGGGAGAATACCCTCAGGCGCTACAATTGATCCCTGCAGCTCAACGCCCTGAGGGCAAAATGGAGGAGAGACTCAGGATCGTCGGGGTCTGCAGGTACAGCTCGATATGATATCAAGCCCTCGGGGCAAATTACGTCATCGTGATATCATCGGGGCCCTAGAGTAGTCCTGCAGTTGTGAAATGAATTTCAGTGATTATTTACCTTAAAGCAATATTTTGCCCTAATTAAGTAGCAATTAACTTTGAACTAATCAAAGGAAAGAGGCAAGCGATTCAGCATTACAGACATAAGATTATATTAATAGTGAGAAATATCCATAAATTTAATTAATTACAATCAAACTCGTGATAATCATGTCTGCCTTACTTAATTAACTTGGGTAACAGGTCGATTCGTCACTGCGCAATTTGTCCCGGTGATAACGGGACGGTTCGTCACTGGAATTTGGTCAATTCATCACCCAAAATTTGTCGTTTCGTCACTGGTAGTGACGAACCCTAAAAATGGCTCTATCATCATTATATATACTATGAACTGAATTCCAATGCTGAATATAATCGGATGGTCTTCAACCTCCTGTACGCATATTATACCCCATTGAAGCAAAACATACTTTTTTGACTGTAATTAAACAATAGAGAAAGAAAAAAGTTACAACTCTAAAATTTGGTAAAAGGCCGTTTAGTGACAGATAGAAATTCTACTTAAAAGGTCATAAAAAAAGTTTTCATTTCGGTTGGTTAGGCTAATAAATCTGTTTGGTGTGTTAATCATTGTGTTTTCAGACGTCATTCGAAACTAATGCACTAAAATTTTGGCACAATTTTGAATGATTATCTTTCTATACAATACGGTCAGCGCAAAATACAACGAACAAGTTTTTTGTTGAAGATAAAGATGCAATAGTGACCCTAGTTTTCCTCATGATAATAGCAGGCTAAAAATGAATTATTCAAATTTTTTGTTTGATCGATCGTGTCTCATGCCATTTGCTTAAATGAATCCTCTTTGAAAATTTATTCCTGGCTAATCAGCCTGCGTGATCAATTAAAATTATGGTCATCACCTCTTGATCATATTTCTTTTGTCTCATGATAATGCGTCATGCCCTATATCATACCCTATTGATCAGTTTTCTTTCATCTCATGATAGTCATTTTATCCAATCAAAAAGCTCATTCGATTTTTATTACAAGTCATATCATTTGCATATATGAGCAGTCCGATCAAAAAGCTTCTTACTTCTTTTATTACACGCCAACCAATGAGAAAGCTTGTAACATCTTTATCCTTGTGACGTCCTCTCATTTACTTATTAAACCATGCCCCTCTTATTAGCGTATACTCGCCGCCCAATAGGAAAACGGTCCCCTAATTTGCATATACAGTGCAACCTGTCTTAGTGGTCACCTCTTTAGAGCAGCCACCTGGCCTAAGTGGTCAGTCTAATCCCCCCCGAACGAAATACCATGTAAATGTACCTTGATTAGGCAGCCACCTCCATTCTGTGGCCAGCGGTCAGCAGATTCCACCCCAAACCCCCATCCTGACCTGTGCTTAGTGGTCAGTTGCCCCTATTTTAACAGACCAGTGGAGCCATGAAGTCTGGTATTATGTAATATTGCATCACCATATGCGGGTACAACAGAAGACACAAACTCTATCACCTGTCATATATTTTACCCCTTATTACATCGGCCCTTTCTTTTAAAGTTTAAATATCATTATATCTGTATTATATCTTTTGACCACTTTGTGCTAATCTTAGAATCTTAGAAGATATCTATTATGAGTGCTGCTCCTTCTCTTTTTCGTTTTATAGTTTTTGCAAGGAAGGCTATTCGTCATGTCTACCTCATTGGCAGTAATCTTTTGCTCTAAAGCTTACATAATGTTAATTGGTCTGTTCCAATGTCCAATGAATTTGTATTTATGATAGTGTTATACTGAATACTACACAGGAAAAAATTAGGTATCAAGTAGTAGGCTATTATTTCACTTTGTCTTAACTGGGAACTGCTTATGATTCCAGATGTTGAGATGGCTAAATGGAAGGTTGTTTACTTTTCATCGCTTGCATACTCCAAGCAAAATCTTAGAAATACGTTTTAATGTGTCTCACAGATACAAAGACAAGACTGAAGTAAATGTTGCTGAATATTTGTACCTATTAAACAGAACAAGACAGTATCAAAACACAGATGTTGAAGGTTACTGCTTGGCGGTTCTGCCATCTACCCAGACTTGGGTGTTTGTAGATTGTTTGAAAGAATTTCAAAATGTTTCATTCATTTGTCAATATAAAAGAAATTATACCAGGCACGACATTGTAAACAAACATGATATGCAGGCTAGGAGCACTTACTGCCACAAGGGTTGGCTTTTGTTTCATGACAGGTGCATCACAATATACCAGCAATTTGAAGTATGGCTATATACGTTGGATGATATGAATCAATTTTGCAAATATAAGAAGAGGGACTTCTTGTCACTTTCGAAGGAGGAGTGCACACTCCTACATGAAAAAGAGCTTATTTCGCAATTCATAATTAAACTTGATGCGTCGGTTGTGATCGCTTGCTTCATACAAGAAACTGGAGAACTGATAACATTAAAATCGAACTTTTCAAGCCCTAATGATCTGCATGTAAATTACTTTAAGTACACTGCAAAACTGCCATTGAATCTACCAAAGGATGCAAGCGTAGGGATTCTCTGCTACCATAATTATATACCAATATTAAGTGATTGCATGCAAGGTTTCAGGAAGTGCTTTAATGGAGAGTGTATTGCTGAAGTGTACTTTTGTGATAAGAAGCTACACTGTACAGATTCAAGTGATGAATGGAACTGTACTGATCCATGCACAGGGTCAGAAAATCCTCTTGAGCTCTACCATAAGTGTGCGGATGGAACATGCATCAAGTCTATGTGACCTTGTTATGGATTGTGGTCAAGGTGAAGATGAGATGGAATGCCCAGATGCCAACCAGTTTATCACACAGTGGAGTCCTTTGCTTGTTAAAAAGCAGCAAAATGAATGCATTAACACCAATTTAAATGATATATAGACATGTTATTGACAACATTTTGTGACACGAAAAAATGCAAGTTGCCAAGTGGAACATTTCATGTGAAAAAAATTTATTTTGACAAGTACATATGCCCTTCAGGCTCATCAACTTGTTTTCCTCGGGAATATCTCTGTACCAAAGACAAGGATTTGTATGGAAACGATTTACCATGTACATACAGCAGGCAATTTGAATGTTGTGGTAGTAGATTTCCACACATTTATTTCTGCAGCGATAAATATATTTGCGAATATACGTATGTCCATGTTTGCATTCCATACAGACTGGTATGCAATGGTGAAGCAGAATGTCCTTTAGGTGATGATGAAATGAACTGTAGAGATTGGACTTGCCCAAAAATGTTGAGGTGTACAAGCTTTCTTTTATGCCATATGTTGGGGTATCGTGGTGTCTGCATTCATGAGTGCACTTTATATTCATAATGAGCAAACTGTTAATTCAAACATATTGCACCTTCAAGAACCGCGCTCAATCACTTGCATATTTCTAGCTTTCGTAACATTCTTTTCATCACTATTCCTCCCATGTGTGGTCACATTGTATTATGCTGAAATTTGTCTTGCCTTAAAATTTGCCATGAACAAAGACAAGCATTTGCAAAACAAACACCGTTTATTGTTTTTTGTATTGGTCGTGGCGGTCATCATGGGCACTGGAGTAAAGTTTCTTGCTGATTACGGTCATGATGCACTCTGCATGATAAATTTGACACCTACAGCAAAGACTGGACTGATTCTTTGTTACAGCACCATATATTTATGCATGGTCTTACCTGTGGTGGCTAATACTGGCTATACTATACCAAATGAGTACTGTAAGAAAGGCATCTGGCAGAATGGCAGGAAAACTTGAAAGAATTGTCACAGTTCGATTGTGTTTATTCACAGTGATTATCACTGTGGCATTCACTGCAAAAATATTGCATCAGGTTACTTCAGCAATGTGTCCTTTATTGTCACCTCACAGTGGTACCATTCTGTTAACCTATATTCTTTGGAATATCAACGAAACAATTTTATTGTTCGGTAAAGAAATTTATTGCCAAATGCAGGTCTTAATTACCTCATCTGGACAGCTGTGTTGATTAGCTGCATAACAATGACAACACAAATGCATAAACTACAGTAATGAATGTATTCAAATGATAAAATGATACACATGATATACATGTTAACATGAATAAAATATATTTGCAAACAAATAACAAGTCTGTAATTTAAGAGTTTCAATGATTTGAAATGATATTGTACAGTTTCTTATATGTAATTTAAGTTTGCAGACGATGCCACCTTAACTTTTAAGGTTCTGACCTCCACTTGGAAAGGTTGGAAACATCAGGTGAATGTAACGGTAGGGCACACAGTTAACGGTAGTTGAAGTTAACGACGTTTTGACCGGTAAGGCCATAAACGTCTGGCTATGGTATGGAGTTACTAGTATGGATAACTAGCGAATATATATATGAAAATTTGCAATGGTAAATATAGAGAACAAACTTTAAGTTGATCGTTTCACAGAATTTTATAGTAAAGTTTGTATTTGATTATATTTTAACATTTTTATCCATTCTGTGCGGCTCCTGGATTGTTGTGTGGACATGCCATTTATTGGGAAAGTTTTTCCCTAAACAGTTACAACTAACTCCAATGGAGGCTAAATTGTATCTATTGGTACTACAGTGACCTGTGCCGTACTTCTTATTATTTTTGTGCTGCCACCAACCTACCTGCCCTCTCTGCACTGAAAGATATGGCTGTTAAATCAAGTCTAATTTAAATGTGTTACTACATACAGGCCCGGATGATAACACAATATGGCGGATTTTGGCCCCCCAGGGCACGTTATCATACTGAGCTGTGTCCACAGAGCCCAGTCCTCTGTAAATTGCCCTCAGGCGACGTTATGCTTTATGATAATTTTGACAAAATGATCCTTTGATGTTTCGACAAGTGTCATCACATGTAATGGCCTGAGGGTTTTACATGTGTGCTTTATGAATTAATGAGACTAATTTATTGAGCAATGTCTAGGGGGTATTTTTTAGAGTTGATGTTTGAATAACGTTTACCTATTTTTGACATTTTGTTAATTATGAGTGAACATGTGGCAGTAAAAAAATGCATGAATTACTCTAATTTATGCATTAGTTACCAGAGGGTTTTTCTTTACCAACTTGGCTTTTTTTCATGAGAAGTATAAAAATAAAAATAAACTCACAAGTTATTTAGGCAGAGGTGAATTGAAGTATGACTACTTTACGCTTTACACCGACGTATAAAAAATATTTTTTACATGTTAAATGGTAGGAGAGTTTACCTCTAATTTTGAAACTTCACTCTATTCTATTCGCAAAGGGTGGAATATTAATGAAATATTTTAAACATCGATCTGTTCCACTGCTTAAAGAATATAGATCAAAATATTTTAACATTAAACCCTTCTGGTGACTAAAGAATATTGATTGAAATATATAATAAAATACTTTATCCTTAAGCAGTTCAATAGTTTAAAGAATATAGACCAAAATATATTTTTTCAATCGTCAAACAGTGATAAAGTTTAGCTGACTATTTGCGTCAATTTACTATTTCATAATCCCTCGGCTCAAATTAAAATGAAAGAACATTGACATTTTTTAGCCCCCCACTGACAAAAAGTGTAAAGAATGATTTCAAAAAAATAATCACAGCATGATTACTCCTCATTTATTATAAATGAAAGAATACTTGTAAAATATTTCTTCTCCTCAGCCCATCATTAAACTATACAACCCTTTAAAGAACCATTTTACTTCCATTCAATGTACAATAACGCATCGATTATGTTGATTATAGGCCAGCTGAGGGAAAGCGTTTAGGTGACACTGCCACCTGGGGAGTGTGCCGTATCATGCACCCTCAGGCTTGAATCATTAGGCTCCTATTGACGCTGTCTGTGAACACCATATTATCGCGATTAGGGAAAGGTGCATTGAACAAGTCAATAGATAAGGTAATGTTTTCTGAGCGAAAAAAAAAAAATATTCAAGATCAAATACATGCCACCTGGGGTACTCACTGTATATGTCTTGAAGCAAAGACCATAAGCCATTGAGGAATGATATGTAGATTTTTTTTCTTCATACATTAGTTAGTTGCTATCAGCTATCTGATAATACACCACCTCATCAAACATACTCTATTATCGATGCACTCTACACTGATATTGAAGTCGTTTATCACTTCATCTAGTACAAATAATTTTTTAAAGAAAAAAGAAAGGAGCGAATCTATAGGAAAATTGACATTTTGTTTAATTAACAGTAACCATGTTCAGTGATACATGTAATACGAAAAAAAACATTTTTTTTTCACATTCGATGCAGAAAAAAAGATAAACAGTAAATAAAAAAGAATCGACATTAAAAAAGTGTAAGTTAAAAGCGGTCATGTTAACCTAACTAGCACTAATGCAAAAAAACACCTTTTTCGCATTCCATACAGGTAGTAAATAAAAAAGAAATCGAATTTAAGAAGTGTAAGTTAAAAAAATCACAGCACCTGAGTGTTTATAGACAAAAACTATCACTACTACTGCTACTACTATTACTACTACTACTACTACTACTACTACTATCACTACAAATACTACTACTACTGCTACTACTACTACTGCTACTACTACTACCGCTAGTACTAGTACTACCACTAGTGACACTAATCAATTGACAGCAGCGTACTAATGACAAGCAAGTCGTATCATCAAGTAAAAAAAGGAAACACTCTGTCATTTGTATATCAAAAAAGAACATGCACATGCACGACAAGCAAGACGCATTGGCGTGTACGTAAAAAAAAAAAAAAAATATCAATACATAAAACATGAGACATGTAAAAAACATACAGTCATGGACATATCGGAAACAAAAAGGTGAACAAGTGTAAAAAAGAAGCAGTGTAAACATAAATTGAGTGTAAAAGAATGAAATACTACTATGATATGAGCACATTTCGGACATAGCATTCATCAGGTAAAAAATAAAAGTTCAAATGTCAGAGCCAATCAATGAGGGGGGACACGGTGATTTCTTAGCCTACGGCCGATTATGTTCCCCAGATCTATCCAGTTGTGAGGGTGTTCAACTCAGTAGCACTTTAAATTTACACTCATACCACTCGAGATTCTTTATAAATAAACCCACCTAAACAGTGAAGGGCGTCGTTGTAGGGGGAGTACCACTCTCCATTGTGTGCATATTGCCCCAGGTGCAGTTACAACACTTGGCAATGAGGTGTAGAGGTAGCAGTATCAGAGCCATACATTTCAAACAACAGTCAATTGCACACAAAGCTGGATCGTTAGCCCTCGCATGACTATTGATACGCGCATGCAAGTTCACTAGGCTTACCAGGATGCAACATGTGAGTATTCCTCCTATAATGGTACTCAGGACAGTCCAAACTATCATTCCAGTACCATAGCCGTGTCTCGATCCAGTAGTGGGTCCATGTTTGCTCTCCGCATTTCCTTTGGTCTTAACAACAGCAGAAATGGTCAATGTCGTGACAGTCACACCTGACACAATTGCCGCGTCTTCAGCAGTCGTACAGCGTGACCAGGGGAAGAGAGAAGTCATCATACCGCAGTGGTCGCTGGAAAGCCCCAACACCAGTACACTCGTGAACCCTGACGTGTCCTTAATGCTTTCGATGTCGAATTCTCCATCACTCGTCACGATTGTCATCGACTTGTCCTTTCGGTGTTCCTTTGTGAAAAATGGAGCTGAGGCAGAGTCTTCGCAAAGTACTGCACCTGAAGATGTGCAGGTGCACTGCCCCCTGTTACCGCATGTCCATGCGGCCACATGACAGAGAGCCATGCTCAGTATCAAAAAAACTTCAATTCTCTCCATGTTTCTCTCGATAAAATGTGACAATTCTTATTCTACGTGTGCTCTCTCTCAGTCAAAAATGCTCTATGGCGTCTTAAACCCCCTCAAGAAAGCACCCCCACCCCTACACGTGACCACTAGTATTTGGGGCATTATGTAACTAAAACAAAAGACTTGCACATTGCTACCCCCCTAGACAATGAAAGGGGTTCATTAGACTCGAAACTGTGAACTATATTCATTCTATTTACTGCCCAATATTCATGTCTCAGATTTCCCCCAAATTAAATTTTTTTTTTGCCTTATAACTAATTCCCTCGGTATTATATATAGTTGCTTTAGTACCTTTTTTTCATACATCTTCTATACCAATAAATTGAGTGAGGTGGTAGTATATTAAAAAAAGTTTTTTTTGAGTATACATTTTTTTTAAAGCAACGTTTTACAAACGTTTAACAAACGTTTGAACAAGTACCCGGGGCATATTGAGATACTATTGATTGGAAGACTTCTAACCCCGAGGCGTGACTCGAGATAGTCACCTGCGAGATCTGACGTCGCGTGGGCTGCGTTGAGGCCGACTTGACCATCGGCCGACTGGACCACCGGCCATGTGCTGTACCCCGAGGGTAATTATTTAGTATAAAAAGTATGGGTCATGACGGTAGGAGACATCATTATTCCACAACACCGAACAACGCAGTTCAGCCCTAGGAAATCAGCAGTGAAAGCGGCAAGAAGCATCACTTTGACTTTCAACACTTCACTCTACAGGAAAAAAGGTAAGTCACTTTTTTTACTACTCGTGCAGTAATTATATATCGATGAAATTTAAAGTCATACCTCTACATACGAAATCAGTAACTCTAACGATGTTAACTTTAATTTTTTAGCACTTTATTTCATGTTTTTTCGTACAACTACGGTATATACATTTTGAAAAAAACACAGTCAATGTACATCTATAACACATATATCCTCACCAGCGATTGTCGGGTAATAAGGCCTATACATGTGAAATCTAACGATGTTAACTTTAACTTTTTTAGCACTTTTTTTGTACAACTACGATATATACATTTGGAAAAAAACACTAACATTGTACCTCTATAACACTTTTATCCCAATCTACCGTTACATAATAATAATAATAATAATAAGACTTATAGCGCTCACAATGTACATGAGATAGCACGTAAGATTACGTATAAACTGAATTTGTTAGATGTAACATGCCGGTGAGTTGTACATACATTTACTACATCGGTAAATAAATCAAAATAGACGCGTAACATTCAACGCAGCAGTCTCCCCCTCAATGGGTGACTTTAATACAGTTTTAATGCCTAATTTGTAGCAACACTATTTTTTGTATAATTGTGAATCACATGTCATGTAGAGTATAGGCGTAAACAGTGACTTTTTACGTCAGATATTTCGCTCAGTATATTTATCGTGCATGATGAACTATATTTCCTGCTTCTGTAGTAAGCGTATAACAGTACATAGTAGCCGCAATGAGTGCTCGATAAATGTTTAGAATACACACGACAACATTTAAATTTTGACATAAAAGCATTCATTTCTGTATTGTAGGTCCGCTCTCCCAGTGAATCGAAAACTTCAACAAGACTCGGCTCTTCATTCTTCTTCTTCTTCAACTTCACGTCCTCATCTCTGTCACCATGAATGGTCAGGACCATCCAGTGGCCGATGTCTCCGCGTAAGTACGAGTTTTCATTGCAATTCACTATGTAGCAGCGTTCACACCTGTCCGCTCGTACATACCTCAGAGCATTTGATGGTATAATTGCCATAACGTATGAAGATGCAGTAGAGTCGTTCCAGAGTAGTTGATACAGTTGATTAGTGTTCATGTCAAATAGAGATTGCGTGCGTAATCAATAGTGAATAGTCCGGGATATGTCACTTTAGTCAGCATAACAACTGATTCTTCCAGTGGTGATTTGAAGCGTAATTCTATTCTAACACAGCCCTCCCTCGTCACGGGGTAGAATTCGGTGTAATTTTGAGGTGCCAAGTCAATGACAAATAAGGTGTATCCGTCTTTGTATTCCTCGCGGGTTATTCTGGCTTTGTTGGTGCAATTCTGCTTCCCCCTGTAGAGTTCAGAGTAGCAATGGATGTACTTGTCAGATGTGAAGTCGACACTCAGAGGCCCCGCAGGTGTAGGCGTGCCCGATAGACTCACATTAATAGAGGTTATGTCGTAGTGTTGAAAATTGTAGGGGTTCTTTTTTAAGCTACCGCTCATGGATTCGCCAGATACGAAGCCTATGACAATTTTACTCGGTACTCTACCGTTGTAGGCATCCTCAATGTAATATGATGATGTGTCTCTTGCCAAGTTGAATTTTCTTAGCTCTTCTTTGGTGTAGAAATATTTTGCATGTGAAATCTCCTTCAGCATAACATCCTGGTGTCCCAGTAGAATCAGTGGCGTGGGGGTCACGTGTTTGAGAATTAATGTAATATCGACAATCTCAACCTTGTAATCGGTGGTTAATTGATTTGCGCTCTTTAATCTGAATCTGTTCGAAGTGGGTGTGAGGGTGAGGTCAATGGTGACACCGTTTAAGAGGTATTTGTTCACTTTGAAGACATCAACATCAACTTTGCATAGTAATTCAACGGCTTGACTTCCGCTAGTCGCTAGTGCTCTCTTTTTGAATCCTTCATTGCTGCCAGTCAGAAGACTGAAATCATCCATGAACGTTGTAGAGTCCTTGTGGAACATTGAACATTCCAGTTCTGCATCATTCATCTCAGTCTCACCCAAGAGAGTATTCATTAACGCTTTGTAGCTGTAGCCTGTCTGTCCACCTGTCACCACACGATCATTAAGTCTCACTTCCACTTGATCCCATAAGGCCTGAGCTAAGTTGTTGACAGGGCCAACACTCCATGCCCCCTCATCCACGGGTGATGTATCTGCAGGCGAGGTCGCCTCATCTAGTGAGGGCACGAGTGAACCATCGCTTCGCACTATTCTCACTCTGGTTGAGAGATAGACATTAGAAAGGTCAACATACGAAGTACCAACGCCTGGTACATGGAATTTTGCATCACCCTCAGTTGAAAACTGATTTACAGGCTTATGCGACAGGTATTTCACATCGGTGACACCCAAGTTGCTAGCTGGTACGCTGAACAAATTAAGCGTATCCTCGTAGGCGAGGTCTGTTGATTCTAGTACTTTTTCACCGCTTGACATGTTGAGTGAATATGTCTTTGATCCTAGCAATTTTCTTGTTAGGCGCACTCTTCGGCCCGGTCTTCTTGCGTTTAACACGTTGCGTCGTCGACTTGCGCTGAGAGTTGACTGAGTTCGAGTGCTCACTGAATGAGCTTTTATCATTTTTCCCTGCTAGCTCTGCCTGTGCCATTTCGTTTGACTGCTCAATAGGTGACACTACTGTTAGAGGTAAATTTTCTTGATTTTTTTTATCATCACCGCTGGCTGCACTCGTGTTCTTGTTCTTGCCCTGTTTGATGACAATTGGTTGCGGTTTTTTTGACCATAAACTAGTGTGTCCTGCAGTTTTCTGGAAATGATCTATCCACGGTTCAGCCTTCATAGCTACTAGCGATTTGTATCTTTCCTCCATATCAGCTCCAGAGTACACTTGGTGTGGCGTATAGTCTCTCCTGCTAGTTCACGTAATAAGTCTCCTCTCGAGTCCCTAAGTTCAATAGTCAGGTGTCTCACGTCCGTCACTCTCACTGGTACATAAAGTACTGGATGGAGGCATACAAAGTTGTGTCTTTTTATTTCACTCAGCGGTATGGATCGTAACACAGGGCTGTAAGCATCACCCACTACTGAGCCCTCCAATTGGGTGCAAGTCACGTACATGACATCCCATTTAGTCCACTTGTTGGGGACAGCAGGTATGACAATATCGATAAGTCCCAGGTACCACTGTCCCTTCAGGATTGAATTTTTCGGTGCCGTAAATGCTTCAGGCATCTGAATAGTGAAACTCCCTGCACTATTGTTAGGGTTTATTCCAAGAGTCTGATCGCTGGCGCCGTAAATGAACATTGTAACTCACTCCTTCTTTTCCTTCTTCTTTTTCTTCTCCAGAGTCTTGAGACTATCGCTAGGCAGCCACTGGTTATATTTACTCGGCCATGATTGATATTTGACGAGGCTCTCTCTCTTTCCGTCTGGGGCAACCCTAGTCCTGATAACCTTTTCTATCTTGAAGAAAGCATCTGGGTCGAATCGGACCGCCGTCAGTTCATTGGAATAGAAAGGGCCATCAACAGTCTCACCGCCGTAATCCTTGAGGTAGTAAACGGCTACACTGTCCGAATATTTTCGTGCTCTCACAGTGTACACTTCACCGGTAAACTGCTCGTCATAGGAGCGTGAAAAATTCTTTCGTCTGTGATATGAGACTCTGACTCTGTCGCCAATGGCGAATTTGTAAACGCCTTGTTTCTTGTTCCTAGCGGAGGAAATTGCCCTCTTGAATGATGTAGCTAGGCTGGAGGTATTTTGAGTGACGTACTGGTAGTCCCAAATGTCCTGCTCATTACCCTTATTGACGTGCGAGGGCTGACTCCTATGCTCGAATGAACAGTGCGATTATATGACGATATTATATTCTGAAACTCGTCGATGTACCTGTACGCATTACTGTATTGGAAAAATTGGAATAGTCTTTTTTTTAGCCCCTTGATCATGGCCTCGGCGTAGTTTGCTTTGGTTTCGGTGTTGGTGTAAACGAGTTTCACATTCCTCTCAAGCATTAACGATGTGACAGTTACATTAGTGAATTCTGTTCCTCTGTCGCTCCTTATGAATCGAGGTAGATGATCCGACTCTTCATTACCAGAACTCTCGTCTGTGCGCGAGACTGAGTCGAATATTTTCTTGAATCCTTCACACACGTGTTTCCCGCCTTTACTAGTGATCGGCTCAGCACGACAGTATCTCGAAAAGACATCAATTGTAACCAAAATGTACGCAATACCCTCATTCGCTCTCGTGAATCTCTCTCCATTCAGCACGAGTAGATCGCTGTCCCAGAGGTGATTTATACCCGGTGCAATGACACGTCTATATCGGGTAGGTTTTAGTCTTGCCTGTTTATGTAGTGTGATGATGTCCTGCGATTTGGCCCAATCGTCAATCCGACTGAAACTTATATCATAGCGTCCTTCCCTCTTAATGACTGAGTGTAACTTAGCTGTGCTCGTGAAACTGCCAGGAGATCTCGGATTGTAAAAGCGTCTCGATAAATATGCATCTATATCTTTAGGGAGTACCATTACGCCGTTTTGATACGTATCCAGCTAATTTTATTCTTCCTTTTCTTCTTTCTACCTTCAGTCTTCTCCTCCTCCTCCTCCTCCTCTTTTTTCCTTTTATTCAGTCCAGACGCAGTACCGCCTCTAACGACGCTCCTTTTAATTATTTTCAGAGCAGCTGTATCTCCATCTCCCTCTCCTTCCTGTCCCTCTCCCTCTCCTTCCTCTCCCTCTCCTTCCTCTCCCTCCTCTTCTTCTTCCTCTCCTTCCTCTTCTTCTTCCTCTTCTCCCTCCTCTTCTACTTCTACTTCTTCTTCCTCTTCTTCCCCTCCCGAGTACTCTGAGCCGTGAGTGTACTTGTTCTTCATGTAGTGTAATATCCGTCTCAATTTGACATTCGAAATCAGGTTAAGAGGTACATCTCGTTCCAGTAGGAGGCAGTAAAACTTGTGATGGCCCACTGGTACAGGGAACTTGCTCGCCTGAGTGTGAAGTAGTGACCCCGCATAATCTGCCACATCTACTCGTCCATTCCCACCTGCACTAGCGAGAGTGATCAATCTCGATATAGCATGAGCTTTATCCCTGTGAGCTTTAGAGTTCAGCTGAACATTGAGCTTTCTTACTATCTCATCGTCACTGTCTCTGACGCGATCAGCACGACGTGCTCCGTCGATGTGCGACTGCGACTGCGGCTGGGTGCTGACGAGTGGTGAGCCTCGAGTCAATTTGTTCAAACCTTCGTCTTGACGACTCCGAGATGCAATCGACTGCACCCCATTCGAAGTCATATTTCCATTGCTAGCGGGCACCCCACCGTTTTCAATAAGCCTTCCCTCCGAAGTCTGTGGCCCCCTAAAAGTCGGCTCACCGTTCAATTCCCGCAGGGAGGACGACTGGCCCGCTCCGCTGCCTATGGCAGCGGAAGCGGCCAGTCGTCCTGTCTCTTCTGAAGTCTTCTTTCTATTGGCCTCCACAATACTTTCGTATTTTTCGCAAGGTATTACGTAGACCTTCCTGTTAAATTTCATCGTCGGAGTCATTTCTATCGGATAATAATTTCTTTAGGTGAGGGACGCAGCGCTCTATGAACTCCACGAGTGTCTTGTAGTGCGTCACGTATATCTGCTTCAACTGACGTCTGGTGTCGGCGCTGATCCTAATGGTTGAGCGAAAGCTGGTAGCGTTCCCCGTGACTACTCTAGACACTTTCCTGAGCACTCTCTTGCCCCTGCTTAACTCGTGTAACACACTGTCAGGTAGCTCAACATTACCTTCTAGAGTGTTCAAAACCACTTCGGCTATGCAGAGTACCTGCTCTCGAGTGGCGTCAGTCAGTAGTGTACGACTCAGACGAGGCGTCATTCTATATGTCCCTATTAAAAGCTCCAAAAAGCTCATACAGGTAACGGCTCTAGCTCTCTCAGTCATTATTTACGCGTGTATAGTACGAGAGTGTCCCCGGGAAGAATAGAAGTACTCAGTCGCACGTCCTCGTCACCGGAACTCGTCAAGTTGTTCACTACGAGGTATCCTCTCGGTTGATACGTTGCATCCTCGTACGCCTCGACTAGTCTCTTCGGAGTGCCGGGGAACATCTGACGCGAGAGGAAGTGTATCTGCTGTAAGTCTCTACACGTCTTTAACAATATCAGGTAGCTAGTGTTGAGACTGATGGTACGCGAATATCTAGACTGATGATAGATATTTTGGGACAGCATAATGACAGAGATGCGGCTGTGGTGTACGTCTCGAGTGAAGAGGGAACACATTTCGCTAGATTTGCATATTTCATCCATGAGATCATCCAACACTAGCAGACTATGACCGCTGTCGTCGGCGCTCTTTAATTCGTCTATCAGTTCACGAGTGGGCAGGCCATGGTGAGTGGTCATGTTGGCTACTTCTGCTTCCAGTTCATCAAATTTTTTCTGATGAACACCGTACGCGTAAAGTATTCTTTCGGGCGGTATTGTGTACATGGACTCTGCTCGTCTCAGTATGGCTAGAGTCAGAACCGTTTTACCTGACATCGATGGCCCCGCAATAACCGTTGAGGAAGGCGACTCGAACTTGAATAGTGACTCGTACTCCTGGTTTTCCATGATTTTTTTAAAATTTTATTCTTTTTTTCCTTTTCAGTCTAGCTTCGCAAGTGATGAAGGATCTGAGAGATTTGACGAGAAGAGCCAATACGCACCAGACGACTGACGAGGAGGAAATGGAGACTGAGGAAGTAGCGGATACTCAAGCAACTGCGTTAAGCTTTCAGGGAAGGCGAACGCGTGCTCAGGCCCATGCATACGCGAGGACACAGGCACTGCGTCAGACTGAGTCCGAGGCTAAGACGAGGGAGCTGAGTGTAGTGAAGTCGACTGAGCACACGCAGACTCCGGCGTCTACTCTGCTTTCTCCTCAACCTCAGCCTTCACCTTCACCTTCGTCTTCGATTTTGCCTTCGCCTCAACCTCAGTCCTCAACACCTCCGCCAGCAACAGCCACGCCGAGTAGCAAGGGTGCCAATACGTGTGACGCAGTGGATACAGCTCAGGCTATACCCACGAGGGAGGGGGTGAGTGCGGGTACGAGTGCAACTTCGACTGCCTCACGAGTTGTATCAAATGCTGTGCCCAACAACGCTGCAGGTCATCACAGTGATTACAGTTCATGCGACGAAACTGACACCGAAAGTTGTACTGACACTGACACTGACACTGACACTGACGGCTCAGTCAATTCGGAAGAAGAGGAAGAAGAAGAAGAGAAAGATGCTAGCATTACGTCTTACAGACGCTCACTCGTCCCTCCTAAACGACGCCAGGTCAATGGTACACCGTCTGCGTCACCCGGAGTACCAGTCGCTTCCACCTCGACTGATACTTCATCTATACGTACTGCACACGCAGTACTTGGCGTTTCAAGCGCTCCAAAACACGTGGCGAGTGGAGAAGTCATGATGAGCAAGAGTGCTGGTAAGAAGGGTGGCAAGAGCACCCTCAAGAATACCATCAAGAGTATAGGCTCCAAGAGTGGAGGTACGAGTGGAGGTACGAGTACGAGTAGAGGTACGAGTGGAGGTACGAGTACGAGTGGAAGTACGAGTGGAAGTACGAGCGGAAGTACGAGTACGAGTACGAGTGCGAGTGGAGGTACGAGTACGAGTACGAGTACGAGTACGAGTGAGAATGGAGGTACGAGTCCGCTGAAGAGAAGAGGAGGAGGGAAGGCAGTGACTGTGGCTGTGACTGGAACTGATGAAGAGATGGAAGTTGATGATGTAACTCTTGAAGTTAAATGTAGAGAAATGGAAGAGGCAATGGAGGGAGTCGATGAGGGGTGGTCCATCACCGATGACGATCAGTCACTGCGTTTAACAGAGAAGCTTATGCTCGAGGTACGGTCTCAAAAAAATTTATGAGTATTAACCAAAATAAAATAACGTTGTATGCTGACCAAAATGCTGTATATTTGGACTTGATTTTTTTTCAGCGTTTCGGGAAACAACTAGAATTCCACCGGAAAAGATCCAGGGAGCTGGAAGAATTTCTAGGCTGTTTCACCTCTGCAAAGACAGGTGCCCCTTCGCCTAAAAAAAGAAAAGTCACCAAGGAGTGAGTTTTTTTAGTTTTTTTTTTAAAAAAATAAAATAAAATTGCGTAAAAATGTTTAATTAATAACTGAATCTCAACACACTCTCAACTTATCTCACTCAACACTGACTAAATAACTCTATTGCTTCTTTCTTTTTAACAGCTCAAATTCGCCGCAGTCAAATGCGTCTTACGACCCGTGTGAAGGAACGTCTACCTCAAGACCGTCTATTCCGAGGTGAGTGTCAGTTCATTTAGCATATGTTAAATTGTTTGACATTAGTGGATCAGTAAAAATATGTAATTTCATGACGTTTGGTTTCATTTCACAATAGGCAGCATAGGGGTCCGCAGCAGAGTGAAAGAGAGACCTCCTCTGTGACAGAGAAGAAGAAGAAGGGGAAGAATGACAATGGAGAGAAAGAGGCCGAGAAAGAAGACACCGAGGAGGCCTCTGCTCCAAGACGTCGCTCGCTTAGTGCGTTAGTAGTTACATGTTTATTTCTATTTCGTGAGCAACAGCTTCGTGCAGTGAAAAGATAAATGAAACCTTTTTTCAATTCATTTCCTTGCAGGCTGAAAGAAATGCTAAGGACTGACTGCGGAGTCGACGTCGATGGTGCTGAGTTTGAGGAGTTGGGGGATGGAAATGAAATGAAGCTGCTGCTGGACATTTTATACGAGAACAACATCATGGGTGGTGGAGAGGTTGATGAAAATGTGCCAATTGCGAATGATGATAACTTTGATGATAATAATGATGGTGCTGGCGATGATTTTGAAAATAACATGATTTTCGAGGGCCCCGACTACTCGGTGAATTTCCACCGTCACATTGATGTCAAAAACATCAGAGACCTCGAGTTCGATGGGGGAGCAGTCAGGGAGACTGTATACAGGGTACACCTTAATGCCAGCTGGGGTGGTGTCAATCTGAGTGATATTATGGGAGGGCTGGAAGGTGTGCTTGAAGACATCATTGGTAGACTCAATGAGAGTTACAATCCTCATGACCTTGTGCGATTTTTTATTCAAAACGAGGCTTTTTATAGCCCCCACAGTCTTGGCCTTATGCCTTTACATCAACTCAGTATTTTTAAAATTTTTGAACTGCTTGAAACACTGCTGCAGTCAGATGATGAACTTTATTTAGACGAACCCCTTGAAATACATGTAGGCGTTATACGCAATCCCTTAGGTGCTGGCAGGAGTCTAGGTCTCAATTACATCGATGACTTGCACAGACTGAGATGTATATGTAAAATAAACAATGATGATAATTTGTGTCTGGCACGTGCCATTACTGTAGGTGTTGCCAGAGCAGACATGGAGGCAGCCCCCCTATCGAACAGGTCACTACGTAGGCAGACTAAATCAGCATACTATCATGTGATCAACCCCAAACGAAAGCTACAAAAGGTGAGGGCCGTGCAGCTGCATACGCGTGCTGGGTTTGATGTCAATCACGTGCCAGCCTTCACCGACATTCCAGCTTTTGAGAGGGAGGCCAACACTCGTATTGTCGTTTTTGGGAGGGGGTCAGGTGTTAAGCCACTGTACGCTGGAGCCATGACGAGACAGCGCACTGTTTATTTACTCTATGTTGATCATCCACTGAGGCTGGGGGCTGTAGGCCACTTTCACACTATAACAAGAGTAAGGTGTATCTTCGGAAAGAGTGCTTTTTGTGACAAGTGTCTACAGCCCTACGACAAACGCTATGGTCATAGAGGCTGTGAGCAGTGTGTGTCATGCCGTGGTAACCAGTGTACAGTTGTGTTTGATGAAAAGCACGACTGTCCATCGTGCAATCGCTTCATGCGTTCAGCCGAATGCGCTCGCAGACACAATGAAAACGGTGTATGTTCCAGTGTACATAGGTGTAAAGATTGTGGTTCATACTACACCCCCTCGAAGGAACACCGTTGTACTGAGAGGGAGTGTAAAATTTGCAAAAGGTGGGTGTCAGGGGTTCATTTCTGCTATATCAGACAGCAGGCTCCGAAGGGAGTGAGCTGCAAATATATGTTTGCTGATTTCGAAACAGACCCCACGACCGAGTATCATACACCCAATCTCCTCGTAGCTCACTGGCAGTGTGAACACTGTATTGACAACTCCTATCGCGAAAATCAACGCTGCAGCCACTGCGGTACAGCATGCAAGGAATGTTCACAACATGTCTCTCGCGGTACGCCCAGGGGTCACGCCGAGAGAGACCTCTGCATGACAGGTGAAACATGTGGAATGAGGTCTGCACGCTTTTTCGGTGATGACACCGCCACTGAGTTTTGTGAATTCCTTTTCGCCAAAGAATTTGAGGGTTACACCCTCATCTTTCATAATGGACAGGCGTATGATGCATATTTCATTGCAAAGTACATCTTCTGCACAATGCGTAAGATGCCCAAGGTTATCTACAGAGGGAGTAAGATCGTTGCAATTGACACTGGCAAGTTTAGAGTGATTGACTCTCTGAATTTTCTAACGTTCCCTCTGAGTCAGATGCCTAAAGTTTTCGGGCTGAAGGGTGTGAAGAAGGGTACGTTCCCAGTCTTTTTTAATCAGAAAGAGAACTGGGACTACATAGGCCCTATGCCACACCCCTACTGTTACAGGGTGAACAGCATGAAGTCGCAAGCCCGTGAAGATTTCATGAAGTGGTATGCGCAGCAGAGGGGGAAGGTGTTTGACTTTAAGAGGGAATTACTGGCGTATTGCGAGGACAATGTCAACATTCTGCAGGAAAGTTGTAACGCTTTCAGGAGTTGGCTGTTGGGTATCACATCGAGGGATGAGGTGGTGGATGTTGCCGAGAGTGGAGAGAGACTGACCAAGACAATCGGTGTTGACCCCCTACAGTACAATACACTAGCTAGTGTCTGTATGGCTACATACAGACACCTATTTTTAACTGAGAAGTATTCAGTGACTCTTGACGACAGTAGAGTTGTTTCGGGCTTTTTACAGAACGATAACCTGAAACTAGTAGATGAAAGGGGGGAAATTATTGATAGTAGTGGAGTACAGGTGCGTGCGATGAAGTTCGAGTCAACACCATTTGTGCGGATGCCATCATGTGGCTTCGCTGGTATCGATGCACACAGTCGCTCGTCCATCGTGTGGCTTGAATACGAGTCACACCGGCTGGGAGTACCCATTCAGCATGCGCGTAATGAGGGGGAACACCGAGTGAGAAACAAACGTGGTGATGGTTGGTTGAAGCTTGATGGCTACCATCTTGACCCCATCACGGCTAAACAGACTGCCTGGGAATTCTATGGCTGTGTTTTCCACGGCTGTACATGGTGTTTCGGTGGAGAGAATGCTCCCCCCAATATCAGACACCCCCATACAGGAGAAAGCCTCAGAACACTGTACATTCGCACTATGGATAGGTTGACTTATCTGAGACAGGATCTAGGCATTGAAGTTCACACTGTATGGGAGTGTGAGTATCACATGATGCTGAAAACCAATCAATTACTGCGCGACATCGAAAGCGTCTGTGCTATACTGCCCCGCCTGGACCCTCGTGCTGCTTTCTATGGGGGGAGAGTGAATGCTGTGAAATTGTACCACGAGGCTCGTGATGGTAAGAAAATAGGATACGTGGACATCTGCTCTCTGTATCCTATGGTTCTGAAAAATGACGTCTACCCTGTTGGTATCCCTGAAGTCATAGTGGAGCCGTCAGGTACAGACATCAGTGGGTACTTTGGCATCATCCAGGCACGAGTTCGACCACCTAGAGGGCTGTATCACCCCTGTCTCCCTATGCGTCTCAATGGCAAGCTATATTTTCCACTCTGCGTCACATGTGCCCGTAACATGTCGAGAGAGCCATGTAATTGTTCCGATGACCAGCGTGACCTCACTGGCACCTGGACAACAGTGGATTTGAATGATGCCGTGAGTGTAGGGTACAGTATAGTGAAGGTGTATGAAGTATACCACTTTAAAGAAAGTGCAAAGTTCGACAAGTCACAGGCCACTCCTGGTCTGTTTTCGGACTACGTGAACCTGTTTTTGAAAGGGAAGCAGGAGGCTTCAGGGTGGCCTTCCCCCGACATGAATGATACCGAAAAAAGTGAATACCTTGATCAATACCACCGTGTAGAAGGTATTCACCTGGACCCCTCCAACATTTCGTTCAATCCAGGCAAAAGGGCAACCAACAAGTTACTCCTGAATAGCTTCTGGGGGAAGTTTGGCGAAAATAACAACCATCGTACGCACCAGCTAGTAGAACAGGGTCTAGATATTTTTAAGTTGATAGCGAATCCATCCATTTCTCTCAAAGGCATGCACATCCTCGATGAGAAGCGTTGCATGCTCGAGTACAGTTACACCGAGGGCTTTCTCCCTGAAATGACACACGTGAATGTGTTTGTTGCAGCTTTCACTACAGCAAATGCGCGTAGTCGTCTGTTTAATGTACTTCATAACCTGGGGCGTCGAGTGTTATATTTTGACACGGACTCTGTTATTTATGAGTATGATGAAAGTAAATTAGAAGAGTACACCCCTGACATGGGTGACCATTTGGGGCAGTGGACCAATGAACTGAAGGGGGATCAGTTCATCTCCCGCTTTGTCAGTAGCGGGCCGAAATCCTATGCGTACTTGACGAATGCTGAAGAGAGGACTACAAAACTCAAGGGCTTCACATTAAACCATGAAGTCTCAAAACTCTTAAACTTTGACAGCATTTGTCGCCTAGTGCTTTTCTGGGCCGACCCTGACAACAATCCACTTGCCCCAGATGAACAGCCCCATGTCGAGGTGGGTTATAGTAAAATTAGACGTGACAAGTATCAGTTTAAACTTTTCAGCCGCGACGAACTTAAGAAGTTCAGAGTAACATATTCAAAACGTCGTCTGCTACCTGGAACATATGATACTGAACCGTATGGTTTTTAGTGTAGACCATTTTGGGCCCTTTTAACCCCGCCTGGAAAATCTTGTTACGTAATTGTCTCAACACTACGAAATATACCATCTTTTTTTTTTTTTAATAATGTGAATTAATTGTTCTGTAGTTTTAGTGTTTTCTGTATTAGTGTTAATAGCATCATTCATTTAAGGTAACGGTTGTTTTTTCGATAAATTATAGTCATTGCGCTTTTTTACTCTTTTTTATTATTTGAGTTTTTTTTTACTCGAATATCTTGTTACATAATTGTCTCAACACTACGAAATATACCATCTTTTTTTTAATAATGTGAATTAATTGTTCTGTAGTTTTAGTGTTAATAGCCTCGTTCATTTAACAGTGTATACGAGTATGAGTGTATTTGTCCTGTAAATTACCTAGAAATGTATCTATGATATATATGTATATAACCTCATGTGACTGTAATGAAATAGTATTCTCGACAACTCGATTGGCCGTTGGACAGTGGTTTGGTACGAAGTAACGGTTGTTTTTTCAATAAATTATAGCCATTGCGCTTTTTTAAACCGAAAATATTGACTTTTTACTCTTTTTTATTATTTGAGTTTTTTTAACATGCAAAACAATATGAGGAAGAACAAAAGCACATGCAAGTGTGAGAGTATGAGAAGGAAGCATAAGTAATTTACTGTTTTTTTTTTTACAGTTTGGGGCCTTTTCAATAACATGAAAGTCACAGGCAACCTTTTTTGTGAAAAAAGGAAAATAAACAAAAAATCAATTGTACTCATTTTGAAATATTTATTAAAAAGGACAAAAAATAAATTACACAGCTGCCTGAGGTTCAGACTGTTTCTGAGCAGCCTTTGCTTTTAAAACAATGTCATAGCAGAAATCAATCAATCGTTCAGAGAGATGTTCAGTGGTTATGATAGACTGTACAATCTGCTCCTCGGTTTTAACTACACCGCCCAAGTATACAAAAATATCGAAAATTTCACTTATGAAATACAGTCTTTTATGCTCGACCATAGAAGCAACAGCCTCGACAATCCTCAGTACACTGTCTCTGGTTGTTGTATCATCGATAATGCCCCTGACGACTGCGACTGAGGGGGGTGTCATAAGTACATCCGTCATGCTGCTACCTGACTGATCGATCAGGTGCCTGTAGAACACACGCTGTGTGATTTCAAGCTTTGAAGGCCTCAGCATCGTGACGGGTTCCAGGGTGTATGCACTGGGTTCCATGTCCTCTCCAGGTGATGACTCAATATAGCTCTGGACACTGGCTTCACATTGCTCGCGAGTGAGGTATAAGTTGAGAGACCTGAGACCTCTTTTTTCGATAAACCATCTGTAGCACCTGACCGTGGGGCATTCATCATGATGGCTGAACTTGGTGTCATCAGCTGCACCTGGCTGTGGTGTACTTATAACGACGTGTAGTTTGTCATATGAAGATAGAAGTTTTTCGAACTCCTCCACTCGTAGATTGATAGTTTTACTATGCATATATTCAGTGCAATCTGTAATGTCCTCCTGTTCAGTCTTGGGGTGTAGCACAGACAGAAAGTACAGCTCCTCCTTGTTGTACTTTTGGAACTTCGTAATCATCAGAAACTGCTTCTTAGTCAGACGTACCTGCTTTGACTTTCGATGCACGAGAGCATCGAGCAGCTCAGTGGACGCTTCTTTCATTTTCTCGAAGGACTTCTTCGCAATGTGAACATTACGCCACTTGCCTGTATCTTCATTGTGCCTCGATAAGGTTATGTACCCCGTCTTGTATTGTCGAGCGGCATGAGCGATGACTCTTGTCTTCTCAGACAGGCATATAGTCATTCCACTGGAACCTTGAGGAGTCTGTGCATCAAGCTGTGTGTTGGCCATATTGACTGCCGAGTGTATCTTTTTCCACGAACGAAGTGAATGACTGCGATGCTTCCAACGCTTCCTTATATACCCGATAGTGTATACGTATGGCCAACGTTTATGTAAATGTCATTGTAATGAGGTATTACTCGGCCAATCAAACGACACACTAGGTGCTTTTTCAGCCTCGAGGGTATAAAATCTGAGCAGTAACAAATGATGCTCTTTAGCATGTCACTCGCAGCGATTGGCAGCATGAACATATCCATCAGCTGTCAAAATGCTAGCGTTTACGAGTAGCCAATGTTGGCTGGGGGAGCATTATTCCCAGTGAAGAAGACAAGAGTGCAGTCCAAAGATTACTGTCACCATTACGCATTGTGAGGTTAACTATACACGTGATAATGACAATATATAGAATCACAACTTGACAAATAAAAATAACCTCGTTCTTAGGCAGAAGCCTACCGAAAAGTTTCCAGTCGCTCATACTCCTTATTGGATGAATATCTAAAAGACTGGGCGAGATATGAGTGTCAGAATCAAGGTCGACATTTTCATATTTCTCTTCCGAATGTTCAGGAGCTGCACCTTCCATGAATTTCTCTGTAACGTCCTCACCTTCCATTGTACAGAGTTCAAATGAATAAAAGAATGCGTGCAGTAACGTTATAAGATGTATACACATGTATTACGCAATAAACTGAGGTAGAAGACTCACTATGTCACTAAGACATAGTTAGGATTAAGTGTCGAAATGCGTGTCGCATGACCTGAAGCTATTTACATTTTCAAATCAGTGATACACCCTAGGGGTTTGAAACATCAAAAGAACATTTCGCATTAATTAGCATAAATATGACATTGCCTGGGGCATAATTTGAGAGGCCCAGGCTCAGTGACCACAGCTCAGTATGATAACGTGCCCTGGGGGCCCAAAATCCGCCATATTGTGTTATCATCCGGGCCTGTATGTAGTTGTGTTTCTGACAGATATAACATTGCTTTTCACAGATCACTGAAGCGGAAAATATTATCTGCCCGCTTGAGCTGATAACTGATTTTATCACCAGCGAATACTGCCTTCTGATTGGCTGAGGAGGATCTCGAATGGTATTATTAGTATAATACCATTCGAGACCCTCCTCAGCCAATCAGAAGGCCGTATTTGCTGGTGATAAAATCAGTTATCAGCTGATAATGTTTTCCGCTTCAGTGATCACCAGGGAGTGATAACTATTCAAACACTGAAGGATTTGTGACAACTAAGGCAAACAATAAACAATCTTATTAGTAACAGCTATGTAATTGAAAACAAACAGCAACATTTAACACTATTAAAACTGCTTTATTATTACAACATATAAGAACACCTCAATGTATGACCACCTCACAATTAAGCCCACCTCACAATTTAGACACCTCACTATTAAGACCACTTCGTTATCAAAACCGCATAACTACCATAAGAATACCTCGATATAAGGACATTTCACAATTAAGATCACCTCAATATAAGATCATTTCACTATTAAGACCACTTCACTACTATACAAACACCTCAATAAAAAAACCACCTCACAATTAAGACCACCTCACTTTTTAGGCCACTCACTATTATGACTACTTCATTATTAACACCACATCACTATCAAGAATACCTTAATACAAGACCACCTCAGAATCAAGACCACCTCACTATTTAGACCACTCTACTAGTGAGACCATTAAGACCAGCTCATGATTAAGCTCACCTCATGATTAAGACCACCTCATTTTTTAAACCATTTCATTATGAAGACCACCTGTTAAAACTAAAGCTTGTTGTTTTATGACCATGACAGTCCTGTTGCCAAGTTTGATGATTTATATAAAAAAACATTTTATTTTAACTATTGTAGAAAATATCAAAATATGCTATCTCATCTTATGGTGAAGTTGTCTCAAATCTATTTTATAATAATAATATAATATAACAAATTACATATAATTTCATAATTTTCAGTCTTCCATGAAGTACAACAATGATATGAATATCAGGATGGTCATCAAGTGGCTATTGCCAGTATTGGTGTTTTATTAGTCTATTACCCCTCTGGGCAATTCTGCCACAACACAAGCTCATTCTGCGGTAAATGTTAGTAATTATTTTGATCCTTCCTTCTGGAAATAACAATTTTAATGTTGAAGTGTTTTGATCTATCAATTTCCATTCTTTGCTTAATGAGTGTCCCTTGTACTAGGTGTCTATGCCTTTCACATAATTATTTTTAGAAAATGGGAGTCCATGCCTTTCACATAATTATTTTCATATTTTCAGAATATGGGTTGAAAAACACCTCCCCAGGTGTTAGGAATAATCATGCGCGCAAATGAAAAAGCCCCATGCATGGGGCAAATGTCTAACATGATGTGTACTTTTCATACCTGCATATGTTGTTACAAAGTTTTTATTTGTTATGTTTTATGAAACTTGAAATAGAACCTATAACTGCAAATTGTTCTATTTTACTATGGAATATATATCGGCCTAATATTAGGGGAGCAGCAGTCTTTTAAATACAACCCCCCTCCCTGCCTACGCTGATGCTGACGCTGGTAGCAGTCGGCGAGTTACTCCTACAACTCGGCGGGTTACTCCTGGAAGCCGTCGAGTTACTCCTACTAGCCCTGAACAAGCCGTCGTGTTCACTATGCCTAAAATTAGCGGCGAAAAACCCGTCCAAGTCGTCGAGTGACTCGACGGCCTCCAGGGGTGACTCGACGGCCTCCAGGGGTGACTCGACGATTTAGAGGGGGTAATCCGATGGCTACCGGGCCCGAGAATCCCGGTTTGGGCCCGTGTCCCAGGTGTGACTCGACGAGTATCGCCGAGTATCGCCGAGAATTCCCGGTTTGCTGTCGGCTTGTAGCCGAGAATTGCGTTGCGTAACCGTTACGTCATACTACGGCTTTACTACGGCAAAACCGGCTATGTGAGAGGGGGGCTTAAGCTCTTGTAGTCAAACAACTACACCATCAAGTGAGTTCAAATAACCTTGGTAATGACTTGTAAAACCTATGTTTACAAAGTGGTTGCAACTAATCATTAAACATGTTTCCAATTATTTCCAGGTACCTCATACTTGGCCGTTTGACATTTGTTTGATATTTGCTGATATTTGTTTGATATATTCGAGCAGCAGTTTGATATTCGGCCGAATAATGTAAAGTGATGTAAAAACCGTGTAAAGTGGTTGCAAATGACTATTAAACATGTTTTTCAGTCATTACCAAGTCTATTTGAACCACCTCATATTTGGCCATTTGTTATTTGTTTGATATTCGAGCAGTCGTTTGATATTTGGCTGATTGATGTACAAAAACTAGTGAAAAAACAATAAAAACTGGTTGTAAAAAATTACTGAAGATGCGTATATATGTGTTTTAAAGATCGTTCTTTCCACTGTTATGATTTTTTGGACTTATATTATACTCATATCCAATATCCAAGAAACTTCACCTTTTGAATAACAACAAATATCCAATATCCAACAAACTTCACCTTGCGAATATCAAACAAATATCCAATATCCAACAAACTTCATACTCATAGATTACCTATAGGCTTAGGAGCCTTTTACAACTTAAAAGATTGGTTTACATTGTGTTTCGCTTTTAACTCAAGATTGTACACACATTAAAACCTGTAGAAATATGGCATTACAACTAAGACAGTATGAAGTCACCGTATGAACAGGGATTTGGGCACCAGACCGGCCCGCCCCCCTCGCCAATGGTTTGTTTTTATGAAGTTAATTAGCTAAAACCGCCAGTGAGGGAGGCAGGTTGGTAGTATCGTGGTATTAAAGGTGGTACTTTCCTGGAACGTTGGTACTTTTGTTGTCTTTCCTGGAGGGAAAGTTGATACTTTCGTGTGGCGAAAATTGGGTACTTTCGTAGGGCAGTTTTGTGATGAAGTTGGTACTTTTCTGGGGCGACAATGGGTAACTTTTGTGGTGCGAAATTGGGACTGTCGTGGTGTGAAAGTTTAACCATCTCCCTACGAAACCACGAAATGTTTAGCCACCATACATTAGAGTTGATGAAAAACTAGTCTGACTATTTTTGCCATTTGTATTTATGCGGCCTTACATCTGGCTAGTATTGTATACCTTTTTATTGGATACAATAAAATACTTGAATAGAACTTTTTTTTTTGCCAACTAATTTAGGACTTTCCAAATGTCTTCCAATTAAATTTTGTCCAAGCCAAAATTAACAAAGTTGCTGAGTCGGACGAAAAAACCCAATTTTTGTCACTTCTGCTATTTGGCCAATTACTATCTTCCTAGGACGTTTAATTTTGACTGATTTCGTAAGCCTTTTTCACCAAAGTTCCATGCATTCTGATGCTAGCGCAGACTTGTATACCAAACGTATGGCAACACACGGCTTTGTGAACACCTGACGCTCTAAAAATATAAGCCTCTAATGAATATTATAATGAATGAACTGTGCACAATATTTATATTATCACTTTATTTTAGCTATGGTGCTGAAAGAGAGGTAAATAAAACAGTGTTTGGTATTTATTTCCAGTGTGTGAAAAAATGCTCTATCAAAATATTAGAATGTCTTCATCAATGTACACAAGCTTAAAATAATAACTTCAGATCTGGCGTCTCTTTGCTGTAATTTAAACCTTCACAGGAGTGCACTGAATGTTCAAAAGTTTGAGATACATGGACTTCCTGATCACTTTGCCTTTGTCCTGGCAGCTGTTGCTTTCTTGTCAGCTGTTTTTGCTGCTGTCTTTCCTTTTTTGGGAGTTCCAGCAGTTCCAGCACTGCCATTTGCTGTCACTGCCTTCCCATTGACAGCCTTCGCTTTGGTCCCAGATGAAGGTTTTTTCACGGTCGACTTCTCTTTCTTGTCTTCCGTTTGGTTTTCATCTTGACCAGGTGTTTTTTGTAGATTCATCTTCTTGGGTGCATCAAACATTGCCCTCTCTTTCTTAATTTCTTCTAGCTTCAGCTGCTCCATGCGGGGAAATGGTGTGTCCTTGCCAGCCATCTTGGACTGTTTGTCAGCATCATAAAGGTGGAGTTGAACAATCGATTTCTTGTTTCGACACGACACCATTAAGAATTCGTTGTCCTCAGTGAAGGAGCAATGGGCCACTTCTGTCTCTGCGCAAAACCTCCTTACACTGAAAAGCAGAATTGTGGACTTGATAAAAATAGCATCATTATCATAGTGATGCCAGAATCTGCATTTGCAGCTACAGTCTTGAAGCATTGATATATGACACTTACACTTTCCCTGTCTTGATATTTAGCACTTGCATCACAGTTTTCTTGTTCATGTCAATGTAAGCAGTTAAAGTGCCATCCTGGGAAGGCCAAAGGAAATATACACCTGCAGCAGGTATTGTCTTGATTTTCTCTAGTTTTGCCAGGTCCCAAAACACAATTTGACCTGAAACGGAACAGTATGGGATCAATGTTAAAACACAAGCTTCTTTCACCAGTGAAATTCTTTCTGATGCTACTGAGATAGACTAATGCAACACCCTCCATATCTCCAGAGAGAACTCTTTTTACCTGGGAACTGGTAGCTGCAGACGAGGCATTTGCCAGCTTTAGAATAGATCACATTTCCTGGGACTGTTCCTGGAGAGTCTTGGGGAAGCTTTCTTCTTTTCCCAGTTGCTGTTTCCCAAACCATGGCATTTGTTTCATCACCATCCACGATGCTGGAGCAGATGTAGTATTTTCCATCAGGTGTCAGCAGAGCATTACATTGCAATGTCATCGTGGTGCTCAGGTGTGTTGTATTCTTGCACTTTAGATCTGGCAGTCTCTTTCGTTGCTGTAATTTAAACAAGACTTGTGAATATTTTATCACTCTCATTATACTCTTGAGTGCAAACATTGGTTTTCTTGCATAATAAGAGCAGTTAAATAAATCAAATTAGGAAATTTAAATATGTGCAAATATATAATTATGTAGTATCGTTAGTTAGTTGAGAGTTAACTAAAGTTTTTTGTTGCTTGTAACCAACAAAAATGTCAGATAATTCCCTCCTACTCGGTATATAACTATTACTAATTGATCGATTGTTGACTAACTAGCAACTCACAAAACTCATGAGTGGACTGTAGTCATTGGTCAGTAAAGAATATTTCATGTCAAATACATTGTAAAGTTGATTTCTATTATTACGGCTGACAAAAATATAATGTTTAAATGGGTTAGCTCCATTTTCTTGCAAAGCAGCAAGACTATCTCAATAATAGGCCTATTTATTTTTTTGTGATAAGAATAGTCCAAGAAATGCATTTATATATACTACGCTACGCATGAATATCTATTTCCTTGACTTCACAGCAATGGACATGGGATTGAAGTGCTGTATCTATGAAGTACTTTCACTTTATTGTTTGGCCAAGAAAAAGTAGCTCTACTAAATGAAGTTTGATAATATGATAAATGTTCATAATTATTAGCGCACCGTATCCAGCACTAAATACTTCTCAATAGCCCTTTACAAAAGTATGAAGACCCATTTGTGATTTTTATATCTGGTGTCTAGACCTATAACATGATATAACTATGACTGATATGGACTTTAACAATGCCAAATATATTTAACGAACAGGTTCTCAGTTCTGTGACAAAATTAGGTCAATGACTGATAAGAGATTGGGATCTGTAACGTACATAAATGTTATAACAGTTTTCTTGAGGAAAATTGAAAGAAACTGATGAATCTCTTCGAAAGATATGAAACACAAATCTTAAGACTGTATGTATATATTATGTAATTTTTTTGTAAATAATGTCAGATAAAGAAATGACATTTTATCCAAATTTCTACTATCCTGACGATTACAAAATCATGACAAGTGAGTTCTACAGTGACCTTAGTTTTAGCTAATTTTGAATAAGTCCTTGGTGACCACTTTCAAAGTTCATAAATTAAAGTTTTAGTCATAATTGAACTGGTAACCATGGAATTTTACTACAGTAGAACAGGTAAAGAACATAATTTTTTCAGGCAATTGACCACATGGCTATATATAGAGTTTACAGGCCATTACTATCAGAAAAGTTCAACTTCTTGCAGCCAGCAGCAGTGGCTGAATTGGTCTATTGCTAATGTAATTTAGTAGTGCAGCAGTGCACGTCCAGTCCAGGGGAATTTTTTGTTTAAATTAATAATATGTTTACATATCATTAATATCTATCGACTATAATCACACAAGTCTGGTACAGGTGTCTTTTTAAAGACAGCTTTTACTTGTAATCAATTTCTATATATTAGAGCTTTCTTATAAATTTTCATGTATGTATTTGCATTCATTCCATTTCACACTGGACAATTAAACACTCCCATTTTTAACTCTCAGCGAACGAAGTTCGAAAAGGGTTTTTGTCAACATCAATGTCCGTCCGACAGGTGGGCGGTCGGTCAGGCGGGCGGGCATAAAACTTTCGTTTCCGGAGCAGAACTCTAACACTAATGCACTTACCCTAACAAAATTGTATGTTATTACTCTATATAGCTTAGCTGTGTATTTTGATAGTCACATTGAAATATCTGAGCTGTGTTTAAAATATTCAGAAAAAAATGAAACAAACAAACAAAAAACATAAAAATGTCTGTTTCCAGAGCAGGACTCACACACTACTGCACCTACATGCGTACAAAACTTAGTAAGAATATGTCTAAAATAGTGCAGAGATACCTTTTTGGGGTTTCATGACCATTTATGACAGATAGTTTTATTTGATAAGGAAAATATGAAAATTTGGACAGGTACTCTTTCAACCCCTCATATCAATGACTCTATGATCCTTACATCAGTAACATTTTGCCAATGATATATCTAGATTATAGTTATTTCACTTTTAAGCTTCTTTTTTACATGTTTTTTATCATTCTTTTTTTGTTCATATCATTTGAAAATCTGGAAAAAATGCTAAAAATTGTGTTGCTTCCTTCATATTCCTTAGCATCCCATACTTAGTATCATCTATTCAAAATGTATTAATGTTCAAAATATCAATATATTATGTATTACTGAACTATGACTTAAGAGTTCAGTAATAAGAACTGAAGCAAGCCTGCTTTAAGTCATTTAAAGTCTAAACTTAAGCAAAGCTAAGTGAACCAGAAAAAGGGGTAGTGACCACTGTCCACCCAAGGCACAAGCCAATAGAAACAGGCCATGTGTATGTGCACTGAAGTAAAGAGAGCCAATAGTAAAGAGACCTCTGAAAAAGTGGCCTTTGATATACTTGTGTAGAAGAGCAATTATTTAGTTTACCAGCTGTAGCTGAACATGATACTTGTACCTTGATTAACATTAAACGTCTGGATTAAAAGCCACTCTTTCTATGCTAAGCTACACTCTGTGTTAAGAGTTATTCATCAAGCAGAAGACACTACATTAGCAATGACAGCCGTAAATGTTGTACGATTTATGTGCAATTATTAAATATTTGATCATTGTATTGCCATGCTCAACTCATTCAATAGCGTTTGTTTATAATTAGCAATTTTATAATAATCAGTTGCATGATGATCTATATTACTATATTATTAGTGTGTGCTCGAGTTCTGCTCTGGAAATAAAAGTGTAACACCCGCCTCCTGCCTGTCGGACGAACGCATAAACATTTTTATGATGCTTGTGTGCTATGTGGGATTTGCTGAGGGTCTAGCTGCAGTGCAGCCTATTTTTATTTTTTTTCACACAATGCCAGATATCTACTCTTTAAAAAATAAATTTTCTTGTTAGGGAAGGTATTTTTAACCCTCAGCGAACGAAGTTTGAAAAGGGTTTTTGTTATCTTCAATGTCCGTTACGACAGGCAGAGGGTCGGGCGGTCGGGCGGGCATAACACTTTGTTTCCGGAGCAGAACTCTAACACTAATGCACTGACCCTTACGAAATTTTGCACAGTAATACTCTATATGGCCTAGTAGTGCCTTTTGATAGTCACAGTGTAACGCCCGCCCTCCTGCCTGTCGGATGAACACTTAACAATTTTAATGATGTGTGTGTGCTATGTGGGAGTCGTAGAAGGTTTAGCTGCAGCGCAGCCTACTTTATTTATATTCCAAACAATAACCTAGAAACTTCATACAGTCAAAACTGGTTAATCAAATTCCATGATTGATGCAGGGTCAAGAAATGAGATATTATCATTAGTGGCCATATAACACAACATTCAAACTGACCCCTTTTATGACAAAATGAGCAAAACTAATTGAACTATTTGCTTATTTTGAAAGTATCGAGGCTAACCCATCTAAACAAGATACTTTAGTCATCTGTAATGATGGTATAAATCAACTTTACAATGTAATTTGACATAAAATGTGCTTACTACATGGGTGTGATAAACCAAAATATTAATTTATCATATCTAATAATTGTCCGTTAGATTTTTTAATTATGGTTTTTTATGATTTTATGATCATATACTTCCATTTTATGGAGTAAACATGCAGTTTCAGTTTCCTAAACCCAGTTACCATAAGGTATTCTTGGGTGTGATAACCCAAAAACTTTAAAATTGAAATACCCTTAAATTTTCACAAGATAAATTTTTAATTTTTGCATTTAAATGATGGTTAGACCATATAATAAACAGGCCTGTAGCCAGCCGCTTGCATTGGGAGGGTCTTTATCGTAAAATTGTGGACTTTCAATACATTAAAAAAAATAGCATTCCCTGAAGTGGACCTATTTGTGGATAGGACCAAGTTGGGTGGGTCGAATGACCCCCTCGACTCCCCCTTGGCTACGGGCCTGCTAAAATCGTGCATTGACAGAATTTGTGTTCAATTTTTTTAACCCTAAAGTTTACTCAGGAGCACTATGATAATAATTTTCAAGAACTGGTGTTAAGAGCACCTTGATATCGAAGCAGTACAGTTTCGCATCCAATGTTTTTTGTTCAGTCCTTTCGGAGGTCATTTCATCAACTGTTTGGGGAATGTCCGCAATTGCCACTCTACCATCTTCGCTGAGAATCAGTCCAGACAATTTCCCATCTTTTTCTACACTCAAGCTCCAAACTTCTTTGCCTGAGCAACAAAAAAGTTTCATTTTAATGATTCAGCTTTTGATTTATAAAGAAAATTGCCAATATTTCTTAGATGCCAGAAATCAAGTGTAATGTCGATGTCAGTTACTTTGAATTTTGTTGTTTTATTTTTGTTATAGAAAAGAACAAAAAATATAATTACTTATGGAAACTTATGAGTGCATAACAATGTCCCTCTAAATTGAGGGGCATGAGGCCATGCATGCAGACAAATTGATATGCAATATTATTGAAAATATATTGAACCAAAAAATATGTGTATATGTATGTTAAATTTATGAGTGAGAAGTTTGTTGGATATTGGATATTCGTAAAATGTAATTCCAAAAAATCATAACAGTGGAATAATGACTTTTAAAACACATTAGCATATGCAGTTACATCTTCAGTAGTTATTTACAACCAGTTTTTATTTTTGTTTCACTTGGTTTTGAAATATCAAACGGCTGCTTGAATATCCAACAAATATCAAATAGCCAAGTATGAGGTTCAAATAGACTTGGAATTGACTGAAAACATGTTTAATGGTCATTTGCAACCACCTTACTTTTTTTTTTCATCAATTTAAATCGTTCGGCAGAATATCAAACTACCGTTTGAACTATGTAAAGTGGTTACAAATGATCATTAAACATATTTCCAGCCATTTCCAAGTCTATTTAAACCTCATACTTGGTTGTTTGAAAGTCGTTTGATATTTTGCGGAATGATTTAAAGTTATATAAAAACTATGTAAAGTGGTTGCAAATTACCATTAAACATGTTTCCAGTAATATCCAAGTCTTTTTGAACCTCATACTTGGCCGTTTGATATTCGTTTGATATTCATTTGATTTTCCTTTTGATATTCAAGGAGCCGTTTGATAGTGAAACAACAATAAAAACTTGTAAATAACTATTGAAGATGTTACTTCAGATGCTAACTTGTGTCTTTCTTTCCACTGTTATGGTTTTTTGGACAAACTTCACATTAATTTTAAATTTTGGGCCTAAAACTGGCTTTACAAGCGTTTTTTTTTTCTTTTCCTTTTCTTTTTTTCCACTTAATTTTAAATGAAGTATAGTACCTGTTGGGAGCTTGCTAACTGTTATTTGGTTAGGCTTGGGACCTGTGTAGAGGACAGAGTTGTTTCCCACATATGAGACCCTGTAAATATACATTGTTTCATTAGCAGCTCATCCCAATCACAACATATATATATATATACTTGTACTTGTCATTTGTAACTGTTAAGCATATAAAACTAGTATAGTTAAAGAAAGTTTACCAATGTTAAAATTACAAGTGTCCTTTAGGTACAAGTTTAAGCTGGAACCAAAATTGCGAAGATATGTTAATAATTACAAAATTGGTCGAAAAAAAGATTGTATAGATTGTTACTATTGTTTACAGTCAATTGAATTGACTTGGAAACCGGAATGGAAGCTTAACTCCAGAAGACATCATGTGCATCCAGGAATCAGAATCACAGTCTTTTTATTGTCACAAAAACGTCATATACCACAAAGGATGGTATTATCGACAGGGCGGGTATTATCGACACTTAAATTAGTTGGTTAACAAAATTGTTAACATTCTAATGTGAGTGTCCTTCTTTACGGTATACATTACAGTAATATTTTTCAGCAACATTAGTTTATTAACAAAATTATACTATTAAAAAATTGATGTGAAGGGGAGTCTCCCCTAAGACAGCTAAGACAAATGTTTGTCGCTATCAGGGAGCCACCAGTACTCCCATTAGTTAAGGCAGTCCCTCAGCCAATGAGAGTCTTGCATGGGTCCACATAACGTCCTGTGGAGTTTGGCTTCCAAGTCTATGAGAATGGTTTCCAAGTTTATAACATTGGCTGCAACAAATAAGCAGCACAGTTGACGAAATACCAGTTTCGCCAGCACAGCCAAATCATAACATTTAAAAGTGACCTCAGGCTTCGCAAATTGAACTGAGACAACATAACAAAGGGCAGCAGTGATGAGATTTATTATTAGACCTCACATAATAATTATTGGAAAAAGGTGGCAAGACAAAAACAAGTGACTGATCGATGTTAAGAAGAAGTGGACCCCCTTTGGAGCATAAACAAAGACATGCAAAGGTGATGAACAGCCAGACTAGAAGAAATGGCAACAACTATGATATAGATGACTCCAAAAACGATTACATGTACAACCATGATGATGATGATTACCTGCAATGTCCACCTGGTATATCAGACCCTTTTGCCCCTGTTTCTTTGATTGTGCCATCTATGGTGTCCATGGTGCAAATCATCTTCGTCTCGTGGTTGGCATAAGCAAGTGTGGTTGGAGTAACGCAGCACCCGAACGGGTAGTAAACAGCTGAAGCAGATAAAAAGTTGACAATGAAGACACAAATCCCATCCGCATCATGATATGGTAAAGTGCGGTTACATTAATATATTGTATTGGTCTGAAGCTTATCTAATAGGGGAGAGTTGCCGGGATTGGACCACTTAACTTTGAGGGGCTCTAGAGGGGAACTGGTTTGTGATTAACACAGTATTTCAAGAAGAGCCTGAAGTGATTTGGAATGTCGTTAACTGTCCATTATACATTGCTTGAACTTGCACCAAAAATTTAGAAAATATTAAGTTTTAAGGTTACCAATTTATGTCCGTTTACTACACAACGATAAACAATACAAAGATCGCATCACTTCACGGATAATCCTGATTTACACAGTGTATTTAAATTGGTGATTAGCAATTTCAATATTCAAAAAATTTTTGTTCCCCAATTAGTCAAGTATCCTATTCTTACATGAATCCAGTTTTGCTGTATAGCCAATTTTTAAGATCTTAGTCATACTGATTGACCAGAGATGTAAATGCTAAGATAGCATATTCTGGCTGCGATGCCTAGAATGTGGAACATCTCATTGAGTTTATTCATACACGTTTCAGCCATTCCCCTGCTGTATGCTTTGTGAGTGTGTAAACTGAAATATATTTGAGAAAGAAGAACATAACCTACGTGGAATGATCCATCTGATTGTCTTCCTCTCTGCGGCATCCCATATTCCCAATTGATATTCGGCTGTGTTGAAGTAGTAGTATCGTTTACTCCCACCCAATGGTTGGAAAACCTGGACGCTGCCAGGATTCAGTTCCTCCTCATCTCCGCCTGAGCCTTCGGCGGACTTCGCCATGTTGTTGAAATCCATTATCTCCATGAGAGACGGGTCTGTCATAGTCACTGTCACCGCCAGCCCAGTTCTTGTTTCTTTCTGTTATGACAGCAATTCATGATCAATTCAATTCAATTGACCAACTGAATGAAAAATAACATTATTTACAACTTAAAACTATAAATACACTACATCTCAATTCTCATTGGTGGACAACAGGACCGTGTATATATCACCATCACCCAAAATACAAACACAAAATGAATGTTACAGTGACAGCTGAACACAATAAAAAGTTATAAATGGTAAGTTGGGTGGTCCAAAAAATAAAAGTTGTTATTTTTGCTGCTCCACAAGGCTGCCCCTGTTTCTAATGATCAACTGAGCATCTCTCAAATTTTGTTAAAATTGAACAATATCTAGGTGTTGCTAACAAAATGCACTTTTATACTAAGATCGGAAATGCAATGGGAATAATATAAGCTACGTTCATTCTTTAGTAACATTTCCCCACCTAGCTCAGTGATAGCGCGCTGGGCTTCCAACCACTGGGTCCCGGGTTCAATTCCCGGTCGAGCCTCACATTGCCATGGTCCCTTCTTGTCCTGATTAGCCCATCAGGTGCAGAAATACAGGACGTAAAGCCCTAATCCACCACCACCACCACAAGTTATTTCTGTAGCCTGTAGAATTCTAGTTCGTTGCAATACATTCTTCCTTAGGTGGCCATGTACAGTTAGCTATCCAATGGCATGCCCTTTCTGTGGCATCATTCACCGAGTTATGATAAAATGCAAGCACAGACAAGTACTTTGTATTCAAAATGGTAATATTCGAGTCTTTCAAGGCTTCAGTTGCTACAAATTAATAGAATCATCTGGATATCTGGATGTGATTTTAACAGGAACTGCAGATCAATTAATTGGTGTAGCTTTCTCTAGAAAACAAATCTAGAAAACGAATGAGGGTGAACTAGAAAAAACTAATCTACTGGAATAACCAGCAGTACTGCATTAAAATTATTTGCATCATATTACCAACAAACATTATATCAATGACTTGCCAATTAAATCCCATTCATTATAGTTTACTTAATAACATTTGGTACAGTAAATTACAATGCACATTGCTCACCAATATACAGGTTTCGTAAGGACAGCATACAGCCCAGCCCCAGTGGGTGGGTGGGTGGGTGATTAGGGCTTTACGTCCTGTGTTTCTGCGCCAGTTGGGCTAATTAGGACAGGCAGGGACCATGGCAATGAGACGAAGGATGAAACAGCCATCCAACTTAGGCTCGACCGGGAATCGAACCCGGGACCCAGCGGTTGGAAGCCCAGAGCGCTACCTCTGAGCTAGGCCCCCACCTTACCCAGCCCCAGTGGAATCAAACATAGTTCCTCGGAAGCTTTAAGAGTCCATTTAACTTTTAAGAAATATATATGGTGACCAATGGTAATTAATGGCACTCCCTCAATCAGCTTTGATAGAATTTATGCACTGCACTGAAATTGTCTTTGTCCGAATGCAATACAAATGCATATTGTAACAAAATCCAATTTTGGTAGCAACCTCCAAATGGTTTCGAAAATGTTTGTATATGTACACTCATAATTTGATAAAACGAAAAGGGGCAGCCTTGTGGAGCTATATTTAAAGATATTTTTCCCCCGTACCCTTGGACCACCCTAATTGGAAGAGAGAAAACTCGTAAAAGAATTAAGAAGAGCAAAAAGAAAAAAAATATATAAACACAAAAGGTGAGAAGAATGAGAGAATTTTTGTATCCATCTATTAACACAGAAAAAATTATAGCAATGATATCATCTTGAATAATACAATTTCAATGTAATAAATAAATATCTTTGAATTAGCGGGTATTGTAAATTGTTTGCTACTCACATAATGTGTTATATATGTTGTGTTCAGTGTCTCGAGTTCTTGGAAATCATCAGAACCATCTTTCCATAGATTGATGACCATTTTGCCAGCTGGGTGTGTTGTCACTATGAAATCTTTCTCACGATATGGACAAAACATGAAGTAACCTAAAAAAATTAGTTGCAATTGTCTGTGAAAATGTAATCCTTAAACTTATGCTTGATGTATTGAAGATTAAAAGGACATTCAACTCTAAATCACCCTTACCTATGAAGTGACCATACTCAATATTCTCCTTCAGGAAGATGGTCTTGAAGTCAGACAAATCAAGAACTCCGAAGGTTGCCGTCATGGGTTTTCCTACATCAGCCGGTTCTTCCCAAAACATGTATGCTAGATTTCCAGCAGGACAAGTGGCGATTACAATTGAAGTTAGGTTCTTCCTCTTCTCATTGATGATCATGTGTTCCTTCTTGGGTGCAGCTGACTTGCTCATGTCAAATATGTCAATTCCATAGGTGCTCTTCCTATGAAAAATGACGGTTTCGCCACAACCTGAGTATAAATTGAACGAGTGATAAGATATATATATATTTAAACAAATGTAAGGTCATTCATGCCTGTGCTAGACTTGTATAAAGACAGAACATGAAGTAAACTAAAATAATATGGTGATGTCACAGATGAGATCTGGAAAAGGAAAAAACGTTTCTTAGTTTTTTCCTGATTTTGTAAAATGTGGCAGAGATATTTCAATGAAAATATATCAAGATAACGTGCAGGGCACTTTCTACGCTTTGGCCGAGGCAGTACCCCTTATAACTAAATTAGTGTTTGCAGAACGACCAACCGTCAAATTTCTGCTGACTGTTCAATGTATTTTTAATAATAATTCATTTGGTTTAACAAAAGGTACCAAATGTAAAAATACTAGGATTTTTTAATAAATATGAAATCAAATTACACGGAGTTAAAAAAAAATTGTGATGTCAGACCAATTCAAAATTAGGCCATAATGCCGCCATATTATTATTAGATACTATGCATAATTGCCTTATTATATTACAGAAGTATCCAATTGCAATTGAGTAAAATGCATAATATCTATTCATCCTCCCTTTGTCTGGCACCATATTTCTTATTGTGTATGCACATTTGTGTAATTGCATTAATTTACTAAATCAATTCATAAAATAAGTTTGCAATAGCCATATTTATAATTTCTATGAAATTAAACAGTAATTTCATTATTTATTTATTCTTTTGTTTTAACTCCCATGGATAGGAAAATGGAATTGCCTGAGAATAGGACATTCAGGTTAGTGCCATATGATACACAATGATTTGGCGAGTTTGGTGGCAAATGAGGTTTGTTGACTAATTTGCTCTACAAGCAACAGCGGGAAAATTTTTTCAAATAACTGAAAATGACAACAAGACGGCATAACTAGGTCATATGTAATGAAGTGCCAAATTATATCAATGTACATGCAATAGTGTTGGAGTTCTGCTCCAGACAACAAGTATGCCACCCGCCCATCTAATTCCTGTCCGCCTGGCTTACTGACAACTTTCACTGGCATAACTAAGATACTTTTGGAAATTTTTGTGCCAAGATTAAAATGTATATGCATTCATTTCGAGCTAAGGATTAATTTCAATCAGGCATTGAGGAATAGAGTCATAGTTTACCTTTCAGTTGGTCTACAGCTGAGGTAGCAACACCAGTTGGGAGGTCAGATCGAGGCGGTGTCACTTCCCTTGATTCCTCCTGTTAACATGCATGGGCATAAAAAGAGGCTTTATATATCAATTATATAAATATTTTATATTTCTGAAATCAGGCATATGCTGAAACCATTCACATTTTAACTTAGGCTATTTATTCGGCCATGTTTCCATATCTATCAAAATCATCTGTGTTGGTCTAAGAAGTCACGCTGACGAAATATAATTAGCTTTATTTACCTTTTTACCAGATTTCAAATTCCAAACTTCAAGGTTTTCCTCACCAACTATTACCAGAGTGACTGTGTCAGGCAGGAGGTAAGGTTTTGCTGCGTGAAATTATAAGAAGACCTGATAATAATGTGGCAGTGAAGCTGAAATCAGTTTCTTACAAGTTCAAGTCAGAAATACGGCTGCTTATTCGCTAGTTGGTACTATGTATTTGTAACTTTCACGTTGAATGAATCCGTGGGCAAAAGCTTCACACTTAGAAATGATTGTATGTTTCAGACTAATGTTTCACTGGTCCATCCAAAATTTTGTTTAAAATCAGCCAAGATATTGTTAGTCCTTAGACAATGATTGTAAAAATCAAACAATGATGTTGGTTAGGTTACACGTTCAATGTCTAATAAGGCCAAACAATATGTTTGATTTTTAGAAATTAATTCAAATATTTTTAATGTTAGGTAAACTCTCCCTTGGGTCATGTATTATCAATACTCGTATGTTCCTACTTAACCATTTTAACGACCACTGTATATATTAAATCAGAGATTTTACAAGCTTCTATTATCATGCTGCAAATTTATACTAACTGCCGTGAAGGACCCCGGTCGCCATCTCCAAACGCTGCAGATTTTGCTCAATTTCCAGATCCCAAACAAAAATGTTGCGTGACGAAATGATGTAGGCCCACTTATCATCATTGCAGAACCCTATATCCTGGCAGTAGCTTGCGACAAAATACGTTTCAACTGTTGACATATCAATGTTCTTGATGATATCCCCAGTAGACATGGACCATAGTCGTAATATGGCATCCTCTGCACCTGAAACAATATAAGAGAGAACATATAGCATTAGAGTCCACCAATGAACCAGATAAACGTAGTCTTCATAGGTAAATATATGTCAAATCAACTGTTCATTGTGCAATCTAACATACTAACAGCTTGGCTGTTTCTGAGAACAGCCGGAAAGCTGAGATGGAGTCAGACAATTGCACTCTCCACCAAAGCATGGGAATACACCTATACCCAATAGGTAATAATTAAGGCATCTGCCAAATCCATATTGGTCAGTTCTGCTTGACATACCGGATTCAATCCTAAGCCTGGGAACTCTTCATAAGCTACATCTCAGCTGGATGTCGAATGAGACGTTAAATTTGAGGTGTTACATGGTGTGAACTCCAAGCCTTATCATCTCGTCATTAGGTCTGCCTCTGGCAGCCGATCATATAAACTGACTAAGCTTCAGACCCAGTATTTTAGAATTATTCTGGGAATGTTTCATGGACGTTGGCTAACTGGTGTTCAAACACTGCTCCAGAAATGGAAAAAAAAAACCTTTCAGTTTTTCCTTAATTTCATTGTATTAAAATGTTGCCATTTCTATTGTTGTGAAGCATGGAATTTGGCGGATAAAGGTCTGATTCCAATGTACACTGCCTGACGTAAAGGCTGCAAAAGATTGTGGAATTTGCCTAACTTCGCAAGGTCCAAATTACTGCCCTCTTTGAAGAACGTTGATGAACATGGTGTCTGTAGAAGACCGGGTGATATTCCGACTGGCAACAATGTACAATAAGGTCAGACAATAAGGTCAGACAAGGTCACAACATGAACATGTCTAATATGGTGTCTCTGGGCATCAGCAATCAAAAGACAAGGATTTCTTGGACGAAACTTAGCCCACATTAGCCAAGAAGGCAATGTGGTCATATAAGTACTGCGCCTGACAGTGCTACAATGGCAAAGGTTGTATCTCTCAAGGAACAGCCTGAGCTGCTGAGACTTGATATATTTTATTTCAACTATTTGAATTTCTAATTAAAATTCCTGTACGTAATTTCCATTTCATCCATTGTATACTACATGTAACTTTTGAATGTTTATTTCAATGTACCTCAGAGTACGATAAACATACATTTGTATATGTATATCATGTATATCGTTATTAAGCAATATTAAATTACAACAACTTTTGCCTGCAACAGTGTGCCAGACAATATTCAACTATGAAAACTGGGTAATTATATATAACGTACATGATATACAAATGCTGTAGTCCTTGTTGAAATTTAAGCATTGAATTCTTCCTTCAGACCCGACGAGTTTGCCAGTGAATGAGCCTCCCCCACCTCGTAAATGCGCTGCAACAAAAAATAAGAACTCATAAGGTCATTCCATTTAGCAGCCATTTAAACAAAGTACCATTAATCAGTAGTGACATAAAACATGTTAAAAGATTCATGTATGATAGGCTGAGATTACTACTTTGATAACATTTCAACAATTTAACAGGCACAGCGTTAATACATGTACTTTTACAATGGTGTTGGGGACAGACAGTTCGGCATACATTTTAGGCACTCTGCAAGAATCCTATCTTATTATTAGTCTTATTAGTTGAGTGAAAACTTGATTATGTCACCACAAAACTGTATTCATGCTAATGTAAGACACTTAAATGATTGGTGATGTATGGATTGATTGATTGATTTTTTTTATTTCCAACATACAAAGTACATTTTTTACAATAATGATATATGTTTCTGAAATTACAAATAAATACACATGTCATGTGACATCAATATTAAGACTATTTCAGATTTGGCTTCATCATCAAAAATTAAAAATAAATGCATATTTCATACACCAGTGACATTATGTAAAAACTCTTGCTATGGAAATTGCATTTGCATGTAATTTGGCAAGTTATGAGAACATGAATGCAGATATTTAGGCAAATCTGAAATAGTCGAAATATTTATTTATATATATTTATATTTATTTATTCATTTCTAACTTGCAAACTATGAAACTTTCACACACTCTTCCCTCCCCCTCAAGCCGGTCAACATTGTGAATGTCATTGCAGTGGACAAAGGGAGATACAGTTCACTGAATCTAGGACTTGCTTTACAATGTAATCATGTCTGAAAGCAGCCAAATCCTCATGGCCAAGCAGCTGGAGGTTGATTTATGACACACAACTGTAACTTACTGTGATCATGACTCATCAAATACAAGTGTGCAACAGTTACCACCAGGGTGAGTATACAGGAACATGAGTCATAATAACCAATTTTCATATCCATGATTAATAAGCAAAAGTGAGCATTTTAGGTGAACCAACTGTAAGTTTTAAAATCTTACGTTGTGTTGATATCAGACAGTTGAAGAAAGGCTTGGAAGCATCGTCAATCAACTTGATGAGACCTGGGGACCCTGTATTCATGGCAGTCAGGCGACCTGTGATCTGAGTTGGCAACTGCTCTGCTTCAATGACAAGGACATCTTTTGAGAGACGAAGAAACTCGATCATGGTCGATATATCTGGATGAGTTATGCCAGACTCAATAGAAAACTCGTAGTCATCGAGCAAACTGCAAGAGAAACAGTAGGTTAAATTCCGAAAACTCGCCCATGTTCTTTTACAGGCAAATATATCGTATTTTAAATGTACAGTCCAACCCAAAAGCTTACATACATTTGAACAAGATGTAAAAAGGAAATCGCAAAAAAAAAAAAGAAAAATAGAAAGCACATCAATAGTTATAAAGAAAAATATTAGAATTTTTACTGGAATATGCAGTATGATGATTATCTATCTAAGAGAGTATGTGGAAATGGACGTGAATTGCAGTCTGCTCAAGAGTAGGTTAAGTTCGGGCCCCCCACTGCAGGCCTTTTCTGTTGACATTTATAATGACAACTATGTATACTGGTCAAAACTGTATACCTGTCAAAACTTGCGGCCTTCAATTTGTAGTACATGAATTCAAAATTGACCAAAACATTTTCAAGAAGTTGTGTAGGGTCTCCAATCATGGTCAAGTGGTACGGTAGTTCATTTAGTGCCCTCAAGTTGAATTTTGTAGCTGATGTTTCCTGTGGAAGATTTATGTCATTATTTTTTCAATACATTTCATGAGTATATTTCAACATATTTAAACCCCATCCCTTTTGAATATGTTCAAAATGTACACAAATTATATAATTAATATTTCTTACAGACTTCTCATTGAAGACATATGGCTGAGCAGCCACAAAGCGACAGGCCGCTCCAGGATTGCCTTTCTTATCAACAAAATCTTTTTTGACATCTCCAGACCATTTTCCGAGGAAATATTCCACCAATAAGCAGTGAATTTCCTTCCTGCAATAGTTCAATGCAATTAATTTTATTGTTTAACTCTTCAAGTTACTTTTGTTTTGAATTTCACAGAAACTTTTACACATGATTTATGATAATGATTATTGCATTATAATACAATACTAGTAATATCATGTCTCTTTCACTGTTGTATTTAGGACACAAGGAGGCATAACTGGTGAGAGGGTGGTCTGAACACATGCTAAGTGCATACCTTCCCTAGGCCTTTTGCTGAAAGAACTACAATGCTCTTTCAAAATAATGCGTCAAATGGAAAATCGACATGCAAATATTATTAATTTCATATATTAAGTTCATATCCCAGGGAAGTGCCCCAATAGTGTGATAAACAAAATTTGACAAACATTTTGATCCAGCTGATGCTGCATGCAGCAAGCTGGATCTTTGGAATCGGTTTGGGGGGATGAGATGGAATTGATGAAATGTCCAGTTGACAAAATGGTTCCTAAAATGAAGTGGCTGATTAGAAGTGAATGAGCCGCCTAAACTTTGAATTTCAAACTTTCTCTAGTTATTTTGAAGATAGGCGCCAATTGTGACCATTCTCCCGCTGCAGGAATCAAACTCTGGTCCCAGGGACAAAAGCCAGAATGCTAACCATTGTACCAATTAAAGAGTCACTCTCGAGTGCAATGGCTCTGCTAACACCTGGACCGACTGCACTACATTGGCACTGACACTTGTATATAAATCTCAGTTAACATCTCCAAAGATTACTTTTGTTTAATAAGTTAAAGTTGACTTTGAAGAGGAAATTAATAACTGCTACTTGCCAATAATGATTTTGATAAGTACTGTAAATGTCTCACAGAAAATTATTAAGTTTTTCCAAGTGATAAAGCCTGAAAGTAGTTGACAACTGATGTGAAGGGATCCACTTTACATTTCATGCTGAATGGGCCAGCTGGATCTCAAAACCCTTGGGTTTTAGTTTACAAAATACCTATTGTGCTGTTCTTTGAAATTCTGCTTGCAATTGTAATATATAAAATAGTTGGACACAGATTTTCCATCTGATTATATGCAAATCTGGAATCTTATTCTTATGCACCAGGGCAACAACTGTGCTAAACTCACTTTATTTCTTGATCTCCCAAGTATCTTTCAGTTGCAACCGTCTGGAACTGTCTGTGGTACCAGCGAATGACAGTGATGCCATCTGCACCACTGCTGATAAGGTAATCTCTCAAGTCTGACTGGATTCGAACCCATAGCAACGGTGGCAAGCGCCGTAAAGGTGGTTGATGATACTGGTAGACATCGTTCAATGCAAAGTCATCCAATGACAAAACATCCTCTATCTCGTTCAAACTATTTTAAATAGAGATAATTTTAAATTAAAATTGCCATAAAGATTACATATTTAGCTTGTCAATTATGATATACTCACGTACCCACATCTTCAAATATTAATTTTTAAAAATATTGGGCCGATAACTTACTTCTTACATTTAGGGAAGATTGGGGCACCATGAGCCTTTTTTTAAAATATATATTCCACCTTGGGAGCATGAAATGACAATTGTAGTTTTACTATAAACATCTTACTATAGTTTAACATCTTGAGTATCTTATATAAAATGTTGAATTGTACATATCATTTGCAGGGTGCACCTTGAGCCAGACCAACTTAACAAACACCTGGAATTTGCTAAGAGGCTTAAGTTTGCTTTAATAGTGGCACAAGCATGAATTGCCAAAGACTTTATAGAGCAATCAGCAATTAACTATGAACCATTAAAAGCCCATTCAGGAATAATATGTTAAAAATAATATCATTTATCTCAACATCTGCATGTTTTCTTAACAGTTATCTTAAGAAATACTGATCAAGACCATAAACAAATCTACATACATGTAGCGCTCAACCTCAATGATTGTCTGACTGTCGGCAAGTAATGTGTGCCTTTGGTAAAATTACATATAAAATACACTATTTTTGTGCTTGAAAAATACCAAGCCGAAATGAAATAATGTCAAGCCCTGAAATGTATAAACATGCTAACATTTGATATGTTAAGTGTATTTTTGTTAAGCAGTGTTAAGGCTTATCACGTAATTAAATGTTGATCATTTGAATGTCCACGGCCAGTAAAGTGGGTCTTGGGTAAATGATAGTTGGAGGAAAATGACATCACTACATAGCATGTTAAATTAAGGCTTATAATATAATTAAAGGTTTATAACATGTAATAGTATGCTTTTTACTAGTCATTGTTGTTTCATGGCCAGGCTCAAGGTGCCCCGAGTAAGCTGGCTCAATGTTCCCCACATGCAAATTCCATGTAAAAACACATCTGGTGTGATGCAGGTAAATCTCAACTTGTCTGCAATGAGGTCACACTGACAAATTGGTTGCTGGATTCTATACGTTATAAAGATATGAAAAATAACAATCTTGACTTGTTTTATCACTCTGCGGTAGTGAAAAGTGTAAATTCTTAATTAACACATTTTTTCAAATAGGAAACTTGAAACATCATCAGTAGTAGTGACTGAATTCTTTATCACTAAAGGTAACAAAATCATTGCCATTTACAAGGTTAATACTGGTCTGCAGAGCCAATGGATCAAGGTACCCCATGGCCCAAGGTGCCCCACTCTGCCCTACCTTAAACCAGATTTCGCAGCTGTGACAAATCCCAATGCTCTTCCGACCAATTTAAGTCCATGATACTTCTCAACTCTTTCAAATAGGAAATTAATGCTTTCGATGACAGTCTTTCCCAGGACTATGTCATCCACCGGTGTGTATGATTTCCACCTGCAAGACAAGGTCAATGAAATATATATGCAATTATTCGATTTGTTTCTTACAAACTACTCCTTCTTTTAATTTTTGCTCCCTCCAGTACACACCTAAGAGCTTCATCAACTGTTAGTTTTGCAAATAAAGGCAGAGGGCAACCCTGGCAAGTCTCTTCCACCAATTTTCTTTGATCTCCAGTCAAGGTGCGCCCAGCTGTTTGCAGCCAACATTTCAGAACTGAGCTGATGTCATTAGAACTGAATGTGGGCACATCCATGAAGTAGGACTCTGGTAGGAATTTCTGAAATTCGAGATAACGACTAATTATAGAAATATGCCATGGTACAGATGTTACATTGTATGAAATGAATTGTCAATTTCAACTTTGTCATGATGTGCTTATTAATTTAACTTTATATCATTCGGTAAATAGAAGAACTGCGGCTTTCCAATGTACATAATGGGATTGAGACTAAAATATACCTTCATTTCTGGTACCACGAAGAATTCTTCAGAAGGAATAGCAGATAAGACGAACGTGATTCGTTTGGGAACTTCTGTGGGAAGCCATTCTCTCAATTTTCCACCCTTGTCTCGGAGTTGGTCAAGAGAATCCAGAATAACGACCAAAGGTTCGGGATATTCTGCTAAGTATCTCTTAAATTGCTCGGCTAAGGACTTGAAATCCTACACAAATACGAAATGCAATTAGGTAAGGCTTTTACTATGTTACAATTATGTAGCCTTATATAATCACTATGGTAGGATTCAACATAAATTTCCACTTGTTTTTCTGTCAAATTTGTTGCACAAAATGGACAGATAGGTTCGCAAAATTCAAATCTCAACTTCCTGGCTGAGCACTTCTGGGAAAGAAATAACTTGACGTTTGCTATATTCTCCATTGTAATTTCTACTGCTTCTCTGTGACCATAAGATATGACCATAATGTCCAAAAAATCGCTATAAATTATCATAGCAATGATAGGAAACTTGGAAGTTAATTTGTACAGAGAGGCGTTTTTATGGCATAGAAAGTTGGGATTTGACTTTTTGATAACATTTATATCATAATTAGTATCCAAAGTCCAGACATGAATAATTTGTAATACTTTTTTTGCTGAATTTGTGTCTATATTTTGATGAATCATGAAAATTAAACCTGCTTTTCCTGTCTCTATGCCAAAATGGTAAGGCATTGTTGGTCAATTTGGTTTGCAATTTTTTGGTGAGAAAGGCACTGTAAAGAACATTGAGGAATTTGAATCATCTTACTGTTGGCAGATCTTCTTCAGCCTGGGTTAGTTCATTTAGTTGTGAGCAAAGTGACCCCAGCATGTCCCTTGTTGAGGCAGAGGCCGATGTTGTCCCAAGGAATCGAAGCAAGACTGGTGCGTCTGTAGTTTCCATCCATATTGGCATTTGCTGAGAAAGTTTTGCCATCAGAGAAGTTTTACCTGCCCCAGGCTCTCCGCAAAGCACCAAATAAAGACTGCATGAAATGAATCAGAAAAGAATTTAACTTATATTTATATCCTTAAATTGTAAGAAGCTTAATTACTTTTATATCATATTATGTCATATATGGCCTCTGTATTTATTGGGTAGTATTTACAGTGGGTTGCAAAAGTATTCATTCCTCATTGAGTTTGCAGGCTAATATATCAGCTATAATTCAATACAGAACAAAAAAGGTACATGCGATGATCAAAAATGTTTGGAGGTGATAGTTGACCATTTTTTGTAAATTATTTTAACCATTTTGCAACTTTTATGCAATGTTACACAACGGTAAACCTGTCCACATATGAAATCATATACATGACATTTAAGAGGAGAGGCACGAAATAGTGAATATTTTTATAGTAGCTCTAGATTTTCATCAGATTTTCTCTGAATTTGCAGAAATTCATTCACCCAGGAAAACATTTTATATAATTTATAATGGAATATTATTGGCTGGTTGGCTGAAAATATGAGAAACCTAGCAAAAGATTGGTAAAAAGGCAACAAAATTAAATTTTATTCTTCAAAAGCCAATATTTAGTTCTTGTAGTGTCTAATGATTAGTCCATGGATTAACAACCGAAAGTGCGAGTTTCCGAATAGAAGCCCAAGTTTTACTATGTAATCAAATGTAGTGGAAAATATAGTATTTTTCATGAAATTACATCACATGGTAAAGCCACTTTAATTTAAAAAGTGCCGATGATATTGCAGTTATTCTCAATAACTAACCAGTTGATGACTAGAAAAGAAACTTTAGATAAAAATATAGGTAGATTAACAGTAGTTATGAAAATATTTTTGAGTTTACATGTGCAAAGGTTATGTAACACTATAAAACAGTTGCATAGTGGCTTTAAAATTTGCAAAATATGATAAGTTATCGCCTCCATGAAAAGTATGATGCTGCCCTGTGTAGAATTATAGTTGACATATTAACATGCAAACTCCAGGGAGGATGGATACTTCTGCAACCCATTGTATCAAAAGACACCTACCCTTTCTCTTCTCCATTTGCAGATGTCAGCCGTTTTTTGATGGTATCTAAAAAGTCTTCTCTCCCAGAGAAAACATCCAGCTTGGATTTTGCAAAGCCAATGTGGTTCATGCATTCAATGACCAATGAATCTTTGATTTCATTCTCCACTCGTTGATCTATCCCTTTGGAGATCATTGCTCGCAATGTATTGTCAAAGTCCTTACAAAACTTTTCAATATATGTTTTGTGTTCTGCAATTTACAAAATTAATTTTTTTTTAAATTCTCAAATCATTAGATTTATCTAGACAAAATAATTATGTTCTTATTAGGCCATTATTTACCTTCAGAAATATTAGGGTCTATTCCATTCTCAGTCCACTTTACAGTGTACTGGGTGACACAATCTTTTGGCAAAACCTTTGCCACATGTTCATTCCTGAAGTGAGATTTCATACATAGAATATATACGTTCATGTGTTGCTAGACTGTATTGTATGGCTACTGATTAAGAAAAACCTCACAAAGCAACTTACTTTAACCTGTCTAAAAGACCAAGTGCATCCTTGTCAGGAGCTCCCTTAATTGCGTCCATAAACCTGGCTGTCATCTTTTCTTTGATGAACTTGCCTATGTCACTGATCGTTCGTTTGAACCAATAACAGGATTCGTTCGGGTTGCTGGCTCTAAGGATCCCATAGTGAATTTCTTCCTCAGTGACTTAATAAAGCATATACATGAATTAATTTATATTTTCTATTGGCAGCCTGTACGAAATTACAATTTTTCAGTATCGCGCATCATACAAGCCTGCATAATGATAAAACTAAACTAAGCACCGATGGCAATGTTCCAGTTGTAATAGGTAAAATGATATGTATTATCTTTCAATAAGTATATATTAAAAGATCTCTATTATATTCGGATCCATAATAAATGTCCACGTGTTTTTCGGGCATAAATTTACCGCAAATGGCATGGAACAATTCAAAACTTTCTATCTGGTAAAAACACTTCTGGGAAGAAATAACCCGAAGTTCTGCCATCATGACAGCATTTATCAAGTTAGCATACATAAGACCAAGGCTACTGACTTTGTCAAAAACTGCTGTTACCCCACCCCCCCCCCCCCCCCCACCCCCTCCGCAACTGCCTTCAAGGATGGGGCCAGTTTCAGTCAAAAACATCATGTAGAACCTCAAAATGGCAATATTATACACCAAAATTATTTTCCTTCTTATTCTAACCGATAACTTCAATTATTTTTTGGAATTTACCATTTATTTTCGGGGAATTCCTTGCCTGTTCAATTCTTATCTCAAGTGGCAGCTGATTCTCAAATTTATCTACAAACATTATGGTGCTTTCTGATTGACCATTATCTCTAACCACTGTGTGCTGTCTGCTTCAAGCCAACTGCCATCAAGCTCAGGGCATTTCCTAATGTATTCAGCTACATTCTGCATGATTGGCTGTTGCTAATGACATAGCTGCCTCTTGAGATGAGAAGCCAATTAAGGCAGTCAGGAGCCTTGGTATTAGTTAAAGTGATGTCATCACTGAGCAATGTTATATATGTTGGCAAACTCCTGTGCCATAACAAATGGCTATAATGATGACAAAAGGAAAAAAATTATCATCGCAAAGATAGGGAACTGAAAGTGTGTGTGTGTGTGATTAGGGCTTTACGTCCTGTATTTCTGCACCAGTTGGGCTAATTAGGACAGGCAGAGACCATGGCAGTGAGACGAAGGATGAAACAGCCATCCAACTTAGGCTTCACTGGGAATCGAACCCGGGACCCAGCGGCTGGAAGCCCAGAGCGCTACCTCTGAGCTAGGCCCCGCCCCAGGGAACTGAAAGTACAGGGAGACCTGGAGGGCGTTTTATGGGTTAGAAAGTAGGGGTTTGATAAGATCAAAAAACAAGTGGACCTTTATTTTGGATTATACCATACATATTTAGACCATTACCTGCCCACTTGTACTTGAGAGTGACCTCCTCCTGTTCAGGAAAGGCTTTTTCTGAAGCCTCTCGAAGAACAACCTGCATTCTCTCAAAGGCAGCCCACCAAGCATTCCTGTCCTGAAAGTGAGCAAGCACTGCATTGTTATACTGGAAAACAGTTTTTGCATACATATCTCCTGAATGGGCATTAAAAATGTATTTATATTAAAATAACCCAATCAATATATTAAATATGTTTACATTAAAATTATTTAACCATATAATCAATATAAACATATAAATTGAGTCAAAAGATTTTTTTTTTTTAAATGTCAATAGTCGTGCAGAAGTTTCGTAATTTGTATGATTGAATACGACTCAAACTAAAATTTTACGTACATAGTTGACAAAAATTGGTATCACTACTTTGAGACAATCACAGGAGCAGTTAGTTAAGCCTAACTCCTGCCATTTTGTTGGTTAATCGTTACACAGTGAGTTGGGAAAGCACTGAAAATAACCATTGCTTTGGTTTGTTTGAAAACAGTGAAACAACGGTCCAAAAACTCCTCAATCTAACACAGGGATTATCCTAAAATATTGATTATTATGTTTTATAAACAGTCAAGGTTGGCTGGTGATATTCAATGGTCTTTCATTGCTTAAACCTACTGAAGCACTTTGAAAGACTGACAAATTTGGTATTGTTTGCCAGTGTAACCACTATTCTGGTAGGCACTATAAACAACTCTTTTGCTATCTTTGGACTCTATTAATATTGATTAAATGGTTATGTTATGGTATTCAATCCAAATTACGTAACATTAAATTTAAACATTGTTGTTGCTTTGAATCTGGTATGTTGCATGTCACAGTCAATGACCTCATTCAAGCTTGAGCACCTGTGAAATCTAAAACATATCTGGATCTGGTATACTACATTTATCGAATTGAATAGAATTCGAATGTCAATAGAATGGCGTACTTGTTTTTTCTTGTCAGGGTCTGTGTCATCTGCATAGTGAGGCAATTTTGTGCGGATTGATTGCAGCAGGTATTTCGGTGGCATGGTATTATCGTCCTTTATGAACCAAGATGTCAGTAACTCTTTGTCTTGATCGTCAGTAACTTGGGACAAAATTGCTTCAAACTCCTCGGCTGCTATTTTTGGTGGAAATGGCCTGTAGCCATACTTCTGAGCAAGAAATGTCTGCAAATAAGTTAGGAATTTTATTAGCTAGTTTCAAACCCTCCCACATGTCTAATATATGATGCAACTCGTATGCATAATGCACTTATATTGGATGAAGTTTACATGTGTATCTTATATGTGTAATAATCCTATATGTGTGGCCAACCAATAAAGTTGATATGCACCATACTGCTGATTGATAATATTATCCTGAGATATTTGACGATTTTTCAAAAATCTGGTGTTTTATTTTATTCTTATTATTCTTTCCTTTTATATATTATGCACGGTTCTTTAAGTATTTGACCTTATCCTTATTCCAGCTTAATTTGTAACCTGTAATATTTGCTTGCCAAGAGCTGCCAGAATATAAAGGCTCAAGTACACAAGTGTGCTTCAGACCACCGTGATAATGTAGTCTTTCTTGCTATTTGATTGTATTACTTTATTATTGCATAGTAATAAATTCAAATTGTCATTGAACTGAATCATATGCCAACCACAAAATTAGGACCAGTAGAAAGCCTTTGACACTCCTGAATTTCTTTCATGCAAAGTTCAGAGGTCATGTGATCATCAGTTGCTTCATCCCGCACTCCCCATCTCATATCCACAACCTGGAAAATTAAATAAATAATAATAAATAAATAACTAAATACAGGCACACAAAGCTGTATAGAAAAGGCTTATACAACTCTTTCTGCTTCCTAATATTTTTCAAAATATTTAATTACCCACACAGATGGGTTAAACAATGAACTGATATATGTCCCTACTTGGTTAAAACTAAATAAATTGTCATTAAATATTGAAAAAATAACTAAAGCAATGTTATTTCATTAAAAGTCCATATTAGTGACTCCTCCAAAAAAAAGAAAGAAGATAGCATTGCAATTTAACCTACTTTTTGCCAATATGTATCATCTTCAATTAATTACAATATGAATTCTTTCGGTCATCATTTAAGATTTTTAACTAGTATAGTTTTGTAAAATGTCCTCCGGAGGGAGCCCTCGACTACAACTTCTAATTAATCTTAGAGGGACCCTCATGAAGACTTGTGTCTTCAACTAAAAAATGTATCCTTATCTATCTATCTATCTATTTATGTTTAGAACTTCAGACATATACAGTGTATAGTCATTATTATCAGAGACAATGACACCATTTATATGGTTTCCTTTATTAAGGCAATTTCTGACTACAGTGTCATGGCTACATGAATTTTTCATTAAGGTATGTTCATGATTATGCACATGATCGCTGATAAATTCGTATCTTATTCGTGCAATGCGTATGCTAGATGAAAGCTATACCTGGAATTCATAGCCACGTTCTTGACAGAAAGTTTTCAGTCCAGGATACACCTTTGCCATCAATGCATTTCTCTCCACTTTGGTGTCTGAAATTTTAATGTCATGGGAGTGAAATTGATGAATGCATCACAACCACCTAGGAATTTACAACAAACATTTAATCCAGATGTACATTGTATAACGTATTGAAATAAAATAAATACATTAGTGCTAGCACCATGGCACATAATCTCCTATCAGGCCCTGTGCTTATTATAACAAAATAGTTTGGGTTGTCAAGACAGTTTTGCTGGTTATATCCCGACGTCGAAGGAGTTTATGCCACAAAAAAGATAGATGGGTCATTCCATGTCAAATCAACCAATGGTCCCCAGATGACCCTCTCAGATTTATTTTATATTTTTCACACTCAAAACACTATCATATGAGCTGATCCTATGCAAAATTTGAAATGGCTATCACTAAAATTTCAAACGTTTTAATCCTTTGAAATTTGAGAAAATCGATCAAAAACCATATTTTGAGTCATTTTTGGATTAGCAAATTTCCTAATTGGCAAGGGACCCAGAGCTAGAATTGCTGTTGTCAATTCTTAAAAGGTCTATCAAGATTTAAAAGCCAAATATTCCCTTCACATGGTATGTGGTACTACAGAAATTGTCAAAGTTTGGTAACTGAATTAATATGGATATTTTGAACCTATGCCATACAGCTATAAATCTTAGAATTGCTGGCTTTTTATCCTGGACATAGCTGATATATCTACCTGACTTTAATTACATTGCATCCAGTACATTTTTCATTTATTTATTCGTTCGGTATACATAAGAGCATGCATACATTTAAATTAACAATCAGACATATATATACAAATTCCACACAATAATCAAGTAACCACATTTAGGACCCATATTATTTGAATAGAATAAGCAATTTATTTATCGAACAGGAATTAGCAGTACGATTTATATAAACAGGAATATAAATTATATAATAGGTAATCCATACATTGACACAATGATGTCTTCCAAGGATTGATTGCATGGAATGTTTTAAAAATATTGCTTAATTTTCAATTCCCACTTTGTAATTCATCAGGTATTTTAAACCTGCTTCTGTGACATGGTATACATACATGACAAGTAGATGTATATGTATATATAGTAAAAAAAACACACACACACACACAAAAAAACAAGAATATTAGTCCTCACCTGTGAAAGTTGAGCTTGTGAAAATACGAACTAACTTAGAAGTTAGAGGATATTCTTGCTCCAACTTTCCCGCAAGAGCAGCCTGCTTGATTTCTTCTGGACTTGCCATTTTTTCCAACCTTTTGCAACCTTATGTCAGGCTGCAATGAGCTGTCACAACACAAATTGTGTGCAAAGGAAGTCCAGCACCAGTCTGTTGTGACACGTGGAGACGGAGACTATTGATTATGTAAACAATCAATTATTTTCTGTGGCATTATGCTATGTGAATGTGCTTTATTTTTTATGTGTGTACCTTAAATGTAAACTCTCATAATGCTGTGGTTGCAGGCCATGTGTGACTAAAATTATATTTTAGATTGCAAGGATTTATAGCAGAAATAGATTGACACAGTTTGTAGCACTGGAAAATAATGTGCAGGCTAGAGAAGAGCAATTTTCACTTGATCACACAAACAGCAGCCGGTCTCTAGGATACGTAGATAATGGCATGAATATTAACAGACCTGTTATTGATTAGTGTCAGCTGATCGAGGCAAATTGGGTTGGCATCAGATTACTAGCCAAATGTTTAGTTTAATACTTTTCAAGGCATAGTGGTGGGAGGCATTTTAGATCACTTGAGCATTTACACAGTGGTCTTACATTTTTGGAGGGCAGTACGTTGTTGAAATGTTGCTGTCGACTGAAAAACCTAAAGCTCAGTAAGTCCTCTTAACTAGATATAAGATGGTGAGATAAGTTTGGGAGTCCACACTACAAAACAAATTTACCCCACGGATTAGATTTTCTGCTGAACTCTGTTCAGTTTGATGAAGGCCTAAGCAACGTTAATTTACCAAATAGAGCCTCAGTATTAGAAATCTTCCGTTAAATAAACATAGGTTGTGTAGCAGCACACCCTCAGCAAACAACATGTCTTGATCATTGTTGATCAGTAAGTAAATAGTTGTTCAGTGGTATTGTGGAGGTCATCTTGAATACTAATGATATTTAGCTATTGCCAGAAAATTACATATAAACCAGGAGGGCACTCGATAGTGATGCTATTAATGTGTTCCTCCTGGCCTCTCATACACTGTAAATAGAGTATATTGATTGTTTCCACTTATTATTATATTATTGTATGAAGGCAAATAAATTCGTATTGAGACTTGAGTCTTATCTTATGTATATTGCCATGATCATGAAAGTGGACAACATGTTCAATACTTTTTATTTTTGTGTCACGTATCAATTGATAGCTCTTCCCTCTAAAACTGGCTCATTGAGTTGGCTTAAATGATTAACGTTGAATCAGCAATTTGGCCAGCTGAGCCAGATTGTTCAGCTTAAGTCAACTCAATCAAGGGCATTTATCAAATTGAAACAATTTAAGTTATTCTATCTAGTATCAAATAGTTTTATCCTAGTACTGGTTAGCTCAGTTTTTTGGATTCTATTTCTGAATTTTATTGTCCTTTTTTTTTTTTTTTGGGTGAAACATTGCAACAGAAATACTAGCAAGGTTTGGCAAACAATCTTTGTACCCACAAACCTTTGAACCCACAAACCTTTGATAAAGAGATGAAAACCTTTACCACTGGACCACACGTGCATGTTGCAATTAAAGTGGTATAAAACCTTAGTACGAATTTCAAGGTGTAAAGCGTTTTGTCATTTACTCAATGAAATACCCATACATTTGTGATGTGATAATTCCAACACTACGTCGCATGATAACAAATGACACTTATGAGATTCAAGAATTTATTACAATCCCAGAGGATACCATTGGAATCATAATAGGTAACAAAGGGGGCAAAATTCGAACACTTCAGAACACAACTGGTACACAAATCACCATAATAAGCTTCAATAGAAAGAACACTAAATATCACGCGGCCTTCATCAAGGGCAATAGAGCAAGTCGCAGGAATGCAAAACATGAGATAATGTTCATCATCAACAAAAATGAAAAGAAACCTGAATCGTCAGCAACACGTACTGCAGGAAATGACAACAGCCTGCCAAATTTAACAAATGACAATTAAGTTACGATTGTGCTGGCCTAGAAAACTTTAATCTGACCCAGAAAACAGTAATAAAATACATAATCAAAGTTACAAATTGGCATTGCTTTCTTAATATAAGTCAATATAATAGATATCACACCGCTGATGATACAACGTCCTCAGAAAAAAAAGGCAACTCTTTCTCGCAGCTATCAAAGCCACTTTTTAGTGACAAAAACAACTTTAGAAGTGCTGCACCACATTATCCTTCATTGTCAAATACCTTAGTTACCACGGCAACAGAATTTTGTTGCTTATAATGGCTACTGTTAACCCTGCAATATTGTCATAAGAACAGGCTTTTAACTATGTTCCGTAAAGTATACCCTAATACTGGATTTACACCATGAACATATTTATTTATACGCAAACATCAATGTGTGTTCACAACCGAATTTCATAATACCTGATTTGCATATGGCCAAATAAGGAATGCAAGTTGGATATATTTTGGAAGTTACAGAACTTACTCACACACTGAGACAAAATGAGTTGCACTTTTAAAAAATACCTCATTTGAATTATTAGTTGCCATGGCAACCAAATTGTGTGGTTTATAATGGCTACTGTTATCCCAGGAACATTGTCATAAAAAACAGGCTTTTAACTATTTTCCACAATGGATTTTTGTTTATACCTAATTTTTATTATTATTATTTTTTTTTTTTTCAAATATATTTTAAAAGGGTAGCCAGATCAGCCGAAGCTGTTAGCATATATGGCCAAATTTTTGTAGGCAAGCCTCAGCCTATAGAAAATGTTCATCATAGGATAGGCGTTCCTTCGAAACGCCTACACGAAATTGAAGAGTCTGTTCCAAAAATTTTAAAAATGCACCCAGTGAGGCCCTTTGCTGTTAGGGGTATTAGCTGAAAAGATAGTTAACATAGAAGTGAAAACCCATTTGGAAACTCTGAGAGAGGCATCTCTTTGTAGGAAGTTTTTCCAAAATACCTGTTGGAGCCTTTGATGCCACTATTTTTACCAGTGGTCCATTGCAGGCCCCTGGCTCTGATTTGCAATAAGGGACACAACCACAGCAGGCAATTCTCCAAAAAAAGGAATGATGGGCTTAACTTAAATTCTGGGAAATGAAAACTGGCCACTCTCATGGTTTCTCAGGTGAAACAGCACACGTTGGCTCTGTCAACTGCTCTATTTTTGATAGCTGATTGCATTGAGAGCCATTTACACCACTTTATTACATATAAATAGGCCAATGATGCAATGTATAAAAATACATCATGAATCTCCATCATTATAAAATCTGTTAAAACTCATCAATTGCCTAAAAATATTTTTCTTGAAAACATCGTTATGTTAACTATATTGAATGTTGATTTTGAATCATGGAATACACATGCAAATCACGTTATAATTGTCCTTTGTAGGAACAAGGACAAGTTATAGCGCTATATCAGTTTTTAAAAGGAGTCTATCAATTTATTCCATTGGTTTGATAATTTCATTCAGTATATATTAAACAGAAAAATGTGAGAGAAAAATAAAAAAAAACACCAAAGAAAGAAAGAAAAGAAACAGGCTATATATGACATGATAGTCATCCAAAACAGAAAAAAAAGAATTTTATATGGACATACAACATACATTTTACATTTTGTGTGATATGGAAGACAATGACAGTATATTTCGATTTTGCAAAAAATGCTCAAACGGAGCAAAACTCTAAGTTAGCCAATGCAGCAGACTGCAAGTCATTACTGGTGCCAGTAAAACAAGAGGTGACACCTCACATTGGACCTGCAGATAAAGTTAGAAAATAACCCCACTTATCAAATGAGATGCCACAAGCATATGTATGGAAGTAGAACTATATTGTCCTCAGAAGAAATGAAAATGAATAACATCAGACCCATCTCCTTTACCTAAGGAAAAGGACTGATGAGGTACTAAAGTGCCTTGAGACACTAATAGTCCGAACAGCTGATCTCGTGCAGCGGACGCACCATACTGCAAAGTACTATTGAAGTTTATAATATCATCACAGGTCCTGAACCTGTACCAGTAGAATTGACTGGTCCTCTTTATTTGCACGTTGCGGACATAGACATTGAAGTCATGTTGTTAACTTCAACTACTCTGTATGCTGATCTACGGACATGATCTGAAGACTGCTCAAGTAGAGGCAGACACTATGATTGTGTAGCAGATAAATTATATTCAAAATGATGTTGCTACTTCAATTTAACATACTGTGCATCTTACATTTACAGGGTGCTTATCATGTATCTGATAAGACCACTGTCATTATAGATGATACTGACATATTCATATTAGATGATTCTGAATGACACATGGTGAGACTTATGATATCTTCCAATAAGGACTGAGGGCAGTGGTCAATGTTGGAGAGACAATTTGCTGAGCAAACACTCAGTGGTTTTAGATTCTTGCTCTCATGCAATGGTTTTCTGTGTGTGATATGTATACAAGACACTTGTAATCCATCTCTGAGCATTCTCTCCTGATCATACTGATGTAGCAAGATACCACATCCAGCAATGCTTCGAGACTGTCATCGTTTGTCCATCACCTTTCATTATCTTCAGGGTAGGCAAATTATTAGCAAAGAAGATGACAGTATTCTGGAGCTGAGAGCACACCAAAGTAAGCAGGGCAGATCTCTTTATTGCCTTTCCTCCGAGTGCAATGTACCAATCCAGCAACTGGAAAGACCAATTTTGATCATTGCTGCTCCATCTCAATCACAAGGGATCTAGCTCATCTTCTGTTGCTGATGTTTCTTCCTTTTGTTTCCTTGTCTACATCTGCCACTGAAGAGCCTACAATGGCATTGGTTGTGGTACTGTGCATCTGTTGAATGTAGATCAAGGGTTAGTGCTCGAGACTCGTACAGATGCCCATCCTTCACCTCTTTGTACTCTTTGTTATTGGTTTGATGTCTGATTGTACATACATTTCTAGATCCAGCAATTTCCTTCCATTAATCTTAATCAAATAAGCTGAGGTCCACCTGCTTACATTTTTCTGGGATCAGGTTTCACATTGCATGTCCCAAAGCAGTAAAAACATTGACCTAGCTGGTCGGAACATTCCACATTGAAGTAAATCCTTCTCTCAGGTCAAGGGAATGGGTCTAATGTTGGTCATTTTGGTTTATTTCTGTGGACTATTTAACTTTACTTTGATACTGTTTCTCAAGGAAATGAAGACATTATAGGATAAACATCATTACAAAACTATCTAGCATCTTTAACTGAAATAAGATATGTTGCCACAATGATCTTCATTATGAGAAATAATACTGATTTTGTTCACAAAATGATATCTAACATGGTTTTTGGCCTTCTAAGTGATCTCCAAATTGTAAAAAAAAAAAAAACCTAGAAATGAATTTCTCATGTTAAAATTAGCTGGAAAAGTGATATTACTTATGACTCTAAGACTAATTGTGAAAAAGTTATATTGACTATCAGCGATTCCAGCCACCATCTTGGTTTTTGCCATTTTTCTCAAATTGCTCAAGGGTACCTGCTTGTTACCCACCATTATGGAGGTACCATGGATGTAGAATTTAAATGAGAAAAAAACTAAATTAGTCCGTGCAGGGTCAGGCCCAAAAATCAGCTTTGGCTGAGAGACTAATAAGCGAAAAAGATCTCAAAGTACCACAAAAAATGTTGATAACTTCTTGATTTTATAATATTAGGAACAGATTGACTATGAGAAGACGATGGAAAGAAGCACAATGGCAACAAATGAGGTAAATGTAAAAAATGCAACGGAATTACCTGGGTAATCAAGGAATTTGCAAATTTGCTATTACCCAGCTATTACCCATATGCTGGACCTATACTGTTTTTAACAAGGCACACATATATACCATATAGATCAAATGTGTTATTTTAGATAGAGTCAGCCAATGAAATGTTCTCGCATGGTTTCATTCCTAACTAAATCTAATAAGGATTCTGTAAACTATCATGCCACATGTGATTTCCTTGATGTCTTTTCCCTGCATTTTTTTCATTAAAGCCCCAGTCACACAAGCCCTTACAACAACTTAGGACAAGAAAAGAAAACCTACAACTGAAAAACGTCACCTGTCTTTTAGAAGTCTTTTGGAAGTCTTGCAACAAGTGATTGATAATCTCAGATGGCCTTAGATGATATTTTATGGTTTTGTAACTGGTTGCAGGTTTTTTAACCTGGCGACCTCTAAACTGGTCACCAACAATCTTAAGTTATCTCAAGTTGTCTTAAATTGATCATAGGTAGTTGAACAGTGGTCGTAGACAAGTCTTGAATGATCTTGAATGAAATTGGTCTATGATATTCTTGGGTGATCTTTAAAGAGACTTTAAAGACTGGCATAAAACTAACTTTGACTAGTTGCACCACAACTAAAGATCATATAAAAGATCTTGTACAAAGACTGCTGAAGACCAAAACAAAATAATTTACACCCCGTCACATGTTCAATGAAAAACGACTGGGGGACTAGTTGAGATCATTGGCGACTGGTTGTAGGACATTTGACCACATAGTATAAATATGGGGTTAGATAGATAGATAGAACCTTTATTAGCCAATGTATAATAATACAATATAATGCATTTTGCTGCTGAGCTCATTAAAACAAAGTTAAAAGAAAAAAAAGTTATATATAAGAACATGAATGTAAATAAATAAATAGTTGATGCAAAAAGATATAATTATGAATTATAAAAAACATGAACAGCAGAGGCGTAAAAGCTATTAATAAAACGCTTGTAACCAAAAAAAATTCTTAAACGTTTTCCAGATCTTAAAAAGGCAAAAATAAAAATTTGCAGGATGGCATTCATCTTTGATTATGGCTACAGTTCTTTTTCTGCTTCTTTCATTATATATGCTGTGGAGTGATGGCAGGCAATCAGTCTTCTAGTAGTTCAAAAGCTGATTGTATGATGGTCGTACAATGGTCACACATAATCTTTGGTGATCTTTATCAATCTTTGACAGTCTATTCTTGTCTTATTCTTAAGAGGGTCTTACAATGGTTGATATTAGTATTGTGGCTGTTGTACAATCATAAGGGATCTGTCATAAAATCATTTGCAGTCCTGTTGTAATGTGTGACTGCAACAAGAGATTAGGACTGAAATCGTGAAGACTGTCAAGGATCAAAAGCACCATCTAGGTCTCAGGCAGTCTTCAGGGCTAGTGTGACTGGGGCTTAAGTTAGCAATTGCTTTCCTTTTTAGCTCGTCTGTTTCTCTAACAGACGAGTTACTGTTGTCCCTTAGTCGGCATTGTCGTTGTTGGTGGCGTAAGCACCTCCTGGTTAAGGTCTTTCATTGAGCTCTTCAATGGAAGAAATACTACTTCTAGAAGTATGATATTTGATGGAAGCATGGTTAGCAAAGCATAGGTTTTCAGAGTTCTGAAAACTATTTATGGTGTTTTTGGGAGTAATTACCCTATGAAGGTAAAATGCTATAACTTATGTAAGGGTGATCGGATTTGCTTCGAATCTGGTTTTTGTACTGTACAGGGTGTTTAGCATCATGTTGTATCATGTTTATTGTTACCATGCAGTAATTACCCATTGTGGGGTAAAATGTGATAATTTCCGTTTGGAAATTGGAACTTTACTGTATCAGTTTTTACACAGGGTGTTACAATCATGTTGTGTTTGGGTACCCATGAAAGGGTAGCATGTTAGGAATTTACTTTGTATGTTCACTTGGCAGTAATAATTCCACAGACCCTGAAGAGCGTTATCACCACTTGCGGTGATTTTGTTGTAAGTATATAATAGAACTCTCCATTAGCCCAGCAAATTTGGAAATATTACCAATTCCAACCTACCCTTTGTTTTTTTTGTTGTCGTTGCCTTTTGACCAAAGGAACATGCATATACATTTTCAGTGAAACTGATGCATGTTTACCTTGAGCACAATTCATGTGACGCATAGATTTTCTGCTATCGTCAGATTTTACACTGGTTAAATTGAATTTCTTGCTGATTTCTCATCTAGTCACAAGATACTATAATAAAAATCAACCGCAATGGTGAATCAGCTCAATGAAACCCATGAGTGAGCTGTCTGAATCAGGAACTCACGAGTGGCAAAGCCACAAGTGAGATTCGTAATATGTTTCTATAAGGAACACAGCAAACGGTGGGATTTAGGTGCTTATGTAGTGCCTTGAACACTCTAACATGTCTCAGCAGCAAATTAATATTTTCAGTATGAACAAAAGTACTACATTGGATCAAGAACAATAGGAGAGCTTCAAAATCAAATTAGAAATGTGGCAATTTCTTCATGCTTACTATTGGTGAATACAACTGCCTATGGGCAATAAGAAAATGTGCAAATTTATATATATATTTCAAATTAAAGATTAATCTATATTGAAAAAACATAAAAGTTTCAAAATCTCAATAACTTCAAGCTATCAGTGGAGCAGTACTACAAAACAGTTATGTTTAACATTTAGATAAAAAGAAAAGAAACATATACAGAGCCGTATCTCATTTGTATTTACTAGGCTCATGACCACGTAAGGAATAAAAAAAAATTCCAATTTTCCCAATTTAAAAGCTGATGATAGAGGAAAATTAATGGAAAATCCTATATAAACTATTTTAAAACTTCACATGAGTTGTGCTCAAGGTAAACATGCACCAAATTCAATGAAACTGTACATGCATGTTCCTTTGGTCAAAAGGCAATACCAAAAACAGGTAGCCAAATTGGCTCTTGTAACTTTGGGGAACCAGCCACACCCTACTCTCCATAAAAAATATATGAATGTTTATAATGTAATGGATGATATAAACACAAAAAAAGTAATGGAAAAAAATTGGTAACTACAAAAGGTTTTATCTTTTATATTTTAATTTTATAAATTACACAAATTATTTTTTAGTGTGAAGTCTATGATAGAAGGTGAAGTTCAATATCGCATACAAGTAAGGATAGTCATGATTGTTTTAATTTCAGAAATCCATGCAAGATTTTTAGATTTTGTTGAATTAAACAAAACTACACAAATTTGACAGATTTTTTGCTGCAATGTTGAACAGACAGAGAGAGGGTTGCTCGTAAGTTGGTCCCCTCCTCCGCACGAGTGCAAAGGAGTTGGTCTTGGCCGCCATTATCACGTGACTTAGTGTCAGGATCCTGATTTTTTGCTGATTGGCTGATTCTTTTCTGGTGTTTGATTGGCTAATTCTTTTGGGGCGTGTCCAAACCAACCTACCAGAGAGCACTACGCATTAACCAATCATAGCATGGCTTAGACTCAGCCATTCATAACCCATGTGAGAATTGCTAGCGACCAGTCTCACTACAGTGTAGGAGATGCGGTACCAGTGCTAGGTTGCTCATAGCCAAGTTCTAGACCATATCGAGTTCTTACAACTGCCACCAGGAACACTGTGGTAAGATTTTGGGGCTGCATTCAAGGGCAAGTGCCATTAAAATCTGTGAAATACAACAAACATGGCCCTATTTTTGCCAATTTCCTCAAGCCAGGGACATTTTCTCCGACATTGCTTAGTGGCTCAGTACAAGCCCCTTTCTGCCCCCCCCCCCCCCCGTCACTTCTCCCTGAACAGTGGAAGTACTAAAACAGTACCAATGCAATCCACCATCTCACCTCAGATGACATTCAAGTGGATGCAAAGACAGAGAGAGCGCTGGGGCGTTTCCTTTGTCAAAAATAGTATGATATTCACATGCTCCATTTACTAAAAAGCATTTTCTTTTCAAACTATACTGTAATATAATAGTATATCATATAAGTGAAATTCACATGAATGGAGCATTTTTTTTTGGTCTATATTCTCATAGATGAAAGTCACATGCTGCAGACGGAGGAGCATTTTCTTTCTGCAAGAGAGGTCTAACAGCCACCAGATTTAACAAAGCAACTTTTCTTAATATTGGCTGTAGAGTTTTGATCAATATGTGGAAATCAAAATGTAGGTAACAGGAAGGGATTTTAAGATATATCATAGTATTTTACCCTGGGGGTAAAAAAAGGCAAAGTAAAATATGAAAAATGTATTACTTTCATGCAGATTTTTCAATGAATAGTTTTGTAGATGATGTTATTACATCCAGTTGGCATATTTATTAGAGATAATTAACCACTTGGGTTTGGGTAAAATTGTATAACTTAAGTCTGAATTATCAGATCTTCACCAATTTTGGTTTACACTCTTTAGAGCACTGCCATCATGTTGCAACATTTTTCACAATATTTTTGTTATACGTATTGTATGCAGCTCTTGATCAGAGGATTTTATAGCACTGAGATGGATTTAGGTGGTTAAGCCACAGTTCTAGTTGACTCGTCGAGTAATTAATATTGGTAATGAGTAGTTCAATGAATTCAGATATCTTTAACTGTCTTTTTTTAGCAGATACTTTGGTGATAATTATTTGGTAGACTTTTTTTCTTTTTCTTTTTTACACAATGACAAATGATACCGTAGTAATCAGATTATAATTCCAATTTGATAGAGAATCTAGTGGTTACATAAAATCTGAAGTATTCACATTTTCTACTGGGACATGTTTATCACAATTCTTGGCAGCGCAATCTTTCTCTGGGATGAATGAAATATCATAGAAGTTTCTGTTACAATATTTAATGAGAGTTTATAAAGCCATTGATATATTTTTTAATAATTCATGGTATCAACGTTCAGATGAAAATCTAAACTGGCAAATTAACTGGGTTGGGTCACTGCTTAAATAGAATGTACTGTTTCCAGTAAGCCAGGTTCCTGCGAAGATTTCAAGGATATAACCACTACTATAAAACGTATTCACTAAAATTTTATTCTTTCGTACCCATTCTCAATCACTCATCCATACTGCTACCTACATTAAATACTTCAGTGATGAAGCTGAACACATATTCCATGGAATATACACTATTACACCAATCTATGTACATATACATTGTACCTCCATGGTACATTGATACCGCGTTTAAAATAAACAATACATGTACCACACATTAATACTTACAAATGAATGAGTTTGTTACAATGACTGTACAATAAAAGACAAAAATGAGAATTATGTTCAGAATCCGGGAACTACCAAGCAGGAGTAGTGTTCGCAAGACGACGCATTCGTCTGAAAAATATCAAAATGGAAATGATTAGGATTACAGACAGACAATAAATTTATTTGACTTAATTAGATACATAATTTGTCATAAAAATATAAAGTCAGGAGATCTTGTTATGGCAATTAGTGCCGCTGCACAGAGAAATGTCACTTGTGCCATATGTAGAAGTTGAGCTAGTGCATCACACAGTAACATATTTTATAAGTATAAAGTTATGAATACATAACGAAAGATCTTTGATGGCTTTGGTTGTGAGAACTGAGTACCACGAAAGAATGCATTCTATTCCTGATTGACAGCATGGCAGCCCCCCAGCCAACACGGGTCAGCGTGGTAGCAAATGGCAAGACATCGACCAAAGTCGGCACGTATAACTGACATCGAGTCATCACTGGCATCCATGCAATGATATCATTTACAATTGCACAAGCACAGACGTGCAGCAAATCCCCTCCACCTTCCAGACCATACCTTCAACATTTTCCAATGTTCCTCAAAATACTTATTAAAGGGATAGTCTTGATATTTACGCAATCAAACGATATGTAAATACAGCAATAATTCGGCAATAAAGACTTGTAATCCCAAACACCCACCTCGTGTTTCTGTCCTGATCTCGAATCTTCTTCTCCATCTCGGCATCTGTCAACGTTTCTAAGAAAGGACACCACTGATCTGCATCGTTTTGATTGCGGATGGCAACCTCCAGGGTTGGCAAAGGAGTTTCACTGAAACAAACAGTTAAAATAAATTGGATGTTCAAGAAAAATTTATTATCTGTTTGACTAGCAAAATAACAAACCCATTCAACGAATTTTATAAAAAAACATATTCATTAAATTATCTTTTAATTACATTAGACCACTCTTACCTGAAAGCGTAGGTCTTGGAATGCCAACTTAGTTGGCCCCTGATGCTGTATGTGATAGCCGTGACAAATTCACCTCCAAGCCCTAAAACAAATCAATATAACTTAAATATTTGAGATCCAATTATCATAAAAATAACTAGTCTTTATTTATTTCATACCAACCTAACTCGGCGCATAACTTATTGGAAAATTCTTCAGGGCTGTTGTCTTTCTCGGACATATCCCATTCAAACTGGTCCACCAAGGAAACATTGCCCACATGAATATTCAGCTGAAAAGCAAAAACAGTGTGTGTAATCACAAATGAAAATATTTGTTTCACACTTTGCGGCCCTGGACACTTGTTTATGTACATAGCTCCTACGATGATGACAGATAATCGGACAATGTGCTTTGGGTGTGACACTCAGTATCTTTCACCCCAGTGTACTCCTTATCAAGTGGAATATCAATGACTAAAATTTTAAAATGAATGATCTGACAATCATGTTACACAAAGTCAAGTAAATATATGCTAACAGTAGACTCCAGTGGCTAGTGACAAGTTACTGAGAAAAAAGTCCAGGTCCAGAAATTACAAATATTCATAAATGCCTAAACTTGACAAGTAATAAAAATTAATCATATCCAATATTAATAACCACTGAATGAATTTATTTAATGACTCACACATAAATTACATTATCAGCAAATGATGTCCACAGAATGTCATAGTTGTTTTGATCCACCATTCAATGACAAAACATTGGACCTATATATGTGCTGAGTAAGGGCCAAGAGATATATTGCCTTAGAAGAGACTATAATTAATTATTACTTGGCCAATTCTATTTTGACATTTTTTTAACAAATTTCTGAGATTTCTTTAATTGCAATCAACAGTTGACAGAGGACCATGTTCTGGTAAACTGGTCACAGATGCTTAATTGCAATTAATCCTGCTACCTGTTTGTAGTTGGAAGAACAGTGCTGCTAATAACAAATCACCATTAAGTTCGCTATATGCCTAATTGCTGCTAAGACCTTGAAAACAGTCGGCAGTAGAACAATAAATAAATTGGAAATTTGCCATGTAATTTTTGCCAGCATTTATGGCGTACGGCTGGCGCATCCATGAAACATGATTGATGGATCAATGCCTCAGTCGGCTATTACCTTGAGAATTACTCTCTGGTCCGCTTGATCATCTAAAATATTCTCCGTTTCCCCAAGGTAAGCGTCACACTGTTGTCTTATCGTTTGCGCAATTGCAGGAACGAAGGAAACTGGGCTGAGATCAAGGTCATCACAGAGAATCTCTGCAAACTGCTCTGGAGAAATCAATTTTTCTGAAATAATTATAACATATTATTTACTCCTTATCAGTTAAACAAATAAAAACAAACAATAACCCACACTGTACAATTCAAAAATCCGTTCGGCATTCACAGCAGGTCACAAGGACAATTTGCTTTATAGTGCCTAGCCGAAAAGTAGTTGCTTTAACCAACAATGCTGAATTTCTCAGTCTTTCCAAGTTACTCTGCCACGTCATATAAGTTATTGTTTGTAGATTTAAACTGTAAACTCCAAAAAGAAGTTTGGTCGTTACTCACCATTTTTATTCCAGGTAAAACAATCCCGTAATTTCTGCCCATCAAACTCCATATCGAGTCTAATAGGAATGAGAACTTCTTCATTCCCTGCATTTTCATGAACGTTAGCTGGATCATGGTCGTCAAAACTATGTAAAAACAACAAGGCTTAATTAACCAATGTGCCCTTTTCTTTTGCCAGTTATTATGAAAATTAAAAACTTGGACTTCTTCTTCAAATCAAATTACAAGGCATAGCAATCTGTCGCATTATAGATATCAGGAATACATTACAGTCAAACCAGTATTAAGTGGTCACCAAAACTGAATTTGCATTGTATATTTTACCCCTCTATTAAACTTCCACCTGTCTTAAATGAAAATTGAATGGGTAACTGTATACTGAAAGCAAAGATGATGGTGATAATCGCTATTTTGGAACTGCAGCCACTTAATTTCCATTGAATATTTTTATAACAGGCGACTGTTCAATATAGGTGGTTGCTGGGGCAGGTTTGACTGTATGATCCGAACAAAAAGGAAACACCAACTCACCAAAGGGGAAATGTTTTCAACTTATTTCTGCCTGTTCTGTTCCTGTTGATTGGTGTTGAACAAGGAACTGCATCGAGATGATGTGAACTGCTTGGAATAGTGGGAACCCACGGAGTGCTTTTTCTCGCAGACTTATCCCTACAATCAAATCCCCGAGAACTCTGTTCAAAATGCTCTGTATTGATTGATAAGTAATTTACAGACACAACAAGCGACAAAACATTTACACCAATTTTTTTATTTTAAACTTCCAGTTATCAAACATTACAGATTTTATTTTATTTTTATTCTTTGCAAAATATGATGCATTTTACTATTGGGACTTATTGACACACAAGTGGACATGAGATATGAAAGACTTAGTTACAAGTGAGTGTGAGTGTGCACATTTGATTAAAGAAAGCTGCTTGGCTACCCATAGAATGACAATTAGAATGAGGTTAAAACCAGGCTTTTTTTTAGAGGCCTGCAGACCTATTTCAATTACTTAATTAAATTCTTTTCGAAGTTGGGGTGATCCCCAAATCCGAACACAGATTTCAGAAAATTGTGAAAAGCACATTCCAGTAATTATCCCATCCATATTTTACTATCTTTTTATACAATAAAACAAAAATTACAATTATGCTGCCACTATAACTATCAAACTATGCACTGGGTTTGCACAATTTTATACCTAGGGTGTGAGTAATAGGACTGCAGGCATCTCTTGATATATACATTAGTGTTCTCTAGAAAAGAAATACTAAAAGACACAAAGTCCCTTTCCATGCTCTTGACCATGCCATACATTATATGTGCTTGTTATACTGGACCAGACAGCATATACAAAACAGTGAAGTCAACAGCCAAAAGCAAAGCAAAATTAACAACTCATATGCAATTACAATGAACATGATGAAAGTTTATCACTGGTCCACGTTGAAAAAGTTAATTGGACAAAAAACAGGTGATTATGACTAATTTTGGGCATGCTGATTACAGATCTGAAGTCAGAATTTCTCTATCTATACTGTATAGTTCTTACTATGCCAATAACTAAATTGTGCTAAATGTAACATGCTATGATGAGTTTGTAACACTCTCCATCACTCTTTCAACTTCTGTATTTGAGTGATGTGCTGTCTTTATCAAACTTGACATGTTTTTGTCCAATTAGAAAATAATTAATGGACAGAAAGCTGAAATTGGTTGTCCAGCGAATTATTAGCTAATGTATACAGTTAGTGTCCTTTATTGGTAGGACCAATTATTTTATACTTGCGCCATCTGAGTGAAAATTGGAACTACTATTCTATAGAGCTCTGACAAACGAATTCCTAATTAAAGATAGTAATATTATTTTACGAACTGATTGAAATGGCAGTGATAGCTGATTTAGTCATCAATGATACAACCAGAGGGCGCAATGATACGAAGGTTGGTTTGACCCTTAGTAATTTCATTATTGTTCATAAAAATATCAGTGAGTAAAACAGAGAAAGCAGGGTTGGTTACCTTGGAACAGTAGGGGCAGAGTCAGCACTTAGTGCTTTATACTTGTCATCATTCCCATCAATAATTTCATCAACCTCTGTGGCACGCAACAAAGTTATGCTAGAAGCAAGAGTCTGAGGCCCAAAGTTCACTGTAAAGTAAAGGAGCAAAGGGTTATGGGTGCAGTAAAGTCTTAGTCCATGCATTGAATCTCACCTATTGACCACAGGCGTCTGGTCAGCAGCCATTGCTTTGTATTTCTCATCTTGACCGCTTAGTATCTCGTCCACCTCTGATGCCTTCACTAATGTAATATTTGAGGCCAAAGCTGTCGGTGCAAAGCCTACCATAATAAATGCATAATGCATAACTTATCTGTGAGTACTTATTTTTATGATTGATACATTTTGTGTGTTCATCATTCAAAGATTCACATATGATGGAAGTAAGAAATATACCATACATTTTCACACTATGCTGACCAAAAAATACTGCATTACACCAAAATCTTTGAGCATATTATTTCTTCCATATTCAAAGGAAACGGATCTTACATGCTTCTCCAATCTTTCTTCTCTCCTCAACTGTGACCAGTCTTCTCCACATGGAAGGGTATCTTTTATACAAGGAACCTCTGAACATGCGCATATAATGACCCACCTGAGAGACAAATAAACAGAATACATGAACTGAGACTATCTCTCAGCAATAAAATTAAAATTAAAAGCAAACTTGGGTGTTTTTTTTTTAATGACTTCCATGAACAGAATTAAAACTGAAGATACTAATAGTAATGGATACGTCCCCTTCTGTCAGAATGTTTTGCTTAACCAGAGACCACAATCCTGTGGCTGACCTGACTCTGCTTTATTGAACTTCAAAGCTTTCCTTTTACTATTTTAGACACGATTTATTGCCATTTATGGTTGTGGTCAACTAGGTTTGTGGTCTATCGGTTGCTTTGAAACAATCCCTGGAGATCCTGGGTACTTCTTCGTTATCTGAACTTTGTTAGGACGCAAATATGGCATATATCTCATCATTCCAACTCGCTTGCGATTATTACAGAAGCTTAAAATATAATAGTCATGGGCTTACAAATCACGTCAGCTATCGGAAGTTGAGTCTTCTAACAGGTAAGGTAATAACTCACCAGTGAAAGTGTTTGCAGCACGGAAATAAATCATCAGCTCTACCTTGTTTGTGAATGCAGTCCACAACCCTAGTTGACCACAAGTGGCACAACATTTATGGCACAATATATTCAAACATTCTCATGCAAAAAAAAAACAATACATTCAAAAATTCTCATTTAAAAAACAACAACATTATTTTCAGAGTGAAGTCTTTGGACAATGCAGCATCAGGTAGGGGCTTATTGAATAACAATGTATATATTAATCTATATATCTAAAATACTTGACCTCAGTTCTAACCAAATATTGTCATTGTTGTGATCAACGAAACCATGAGTGCAACATGCAACACAACCGGCTTTTAGGTTTTTCATCATTGATGATTGCATTTTAACATTTAATATACCTCAGAACCAATATAGAAGAACTCTCCTCCCTCCTCCAACTGAAATTTACGCGGTCTGTCGCCATAGGTGCGAGAGCCGGGTTCTTTATTCGACGATGCCATTCCTGTCTTTGTAAAATGTCTTCTGGGTCGCGTGCACTTGTATTTGTCTGAAAATGCGTCAGATGGCGCCACTAATCAATAATACATCTGCCAGATGAATATAGAACCATTCTATGGCCCCCCCCCCCCCATTCCCAATATTTGCATGATAACAAATAATATGCAGCAACTATCAATTCATATATATTCAGGGTGTTTAGTGTTGTCCAAATGTCCAAAACTTTTCACAAGAACGAATAACATAAATCGCTAGAAGTCGCTAAAATCAGTGTTGGAGTTGCGCATGCTCGACGCCATATTGCATTAGGAAGAAATTTCGGTAGGTGAAGTTTTCTGTGAGATTCAAAATAAGAGGTGTATTTGGAGGCATTGGTTGTATCTTAATCAAACAATAAGATCTCCTGGTTCTAAATGATAACCTGACCGATTGGCGGAATGCCGATGACCACAGTCTGGTGAGTTATTTCACGTCGGAGACCTAGCTGTTCGACGCACCCTTCCCCTTTTCATTTCTCTTGTCACTCGACAGACTTGATAATTTGACTCAAAATCATTTGACTATCTCTAGATTAGCGTGTCTTGTACTGTGTGTATGTCGTATTTTGGCGATTTACCGATATATCTAGATGATGGCTTATTTGAGAGGTACATTTGGGCGGTGACGTACTGTTTTATCTGCTGACTGTGTAACAGGTGAAGCTCAAAGAACTGAACCTTGCCTTGGTCACCAAGTTGGTGAAGCCATGTCTGCTCTTTGACTGAAATATCAAATGAAAATGTGTCGTGGACGTACATCTTTGTGTTTACTCTTTGACACTGACTTGCTAATGAATGAATCCTCCAAGTCTGACCATCCACTGAATGTAGGGTTGCCCTGGAACAATCACCTCTTCACAAGTGATCAAGAACTGATTAGCATTTTTGATCTCTAAAACAATTATCCTTGTGCAATCTGAGAGTGCATAAATATATCCTACGTCATTTCCATAAGTAAACTAACTTGATTGACAATCTAGGCATAATAATACGTTAAGGAATCAAGTGGTCATTCAGTTCACTTCACTTTCCCTTGGTAGACCTACTATACAGCGGTTTCATTTATGACACATTGCTATAACCTACATGTATTTTGCCTAATAACAAACAAGCACTAATGCAGTTGTAATCTTACTGTTGACCTGTGTTGTTTTGTTTTAACTCCCAAGCAATTAGAATAAAGAAACATCAGAAATTTTGAATGCGTCATTTTTTGTATCATACTTGTCAACCCTACTGATTTTGCCAGTAGGTTACAGATTTCACTCATAACTACCACCTACTAAACGTTATAGTGAACTTACCGATTTTACAGGGTGACAATAAAATTGATTATACATGCCAAATGCATTGAAAAGCAACTGCACTTGTAAGCAACAAGGTATATTACAGTGAAAGGTGTTAATTACACTTGAATTTTGTTCTGAGAATGTCACCAATTGCCAATGGTAAACAGCAGTTTATTCCTTTAATCATTTTCCCCACCCTAGAATTACCATGGTTTCTGCCTGTCCTAATTAGCCAATCATGCAGAAATACAGGACGTGAAGTCCTAATCCACTCATCCAATCCCCAGGAAAAGAACCTACCATATTTCATCACATATTGTTGGCAAGCATGAGTTTGAAAAGTCTGCTTCAGCTTGATGTCTTCAAGCAACACTCAGAAGATCTTGTCCATAGTCATACAACTGTAATTTGGTGTTTTAAGATGGTTGAACACATGTAAATTGTCCTTAACTAATTGAGATTTCCTTTTATTATAGCCAGTATTATCAATTGCTGTTTCCATTCTGGGTTTGGTAAATTTTTTAAAGGAACAAAAGAAGCGCTGACTATATTGGTATACTTTCTGGCAAATTATGCTTGTATTATGATGATGATTTACTATTGGACATTTTAATGCAGTGCATTCATGAGATATAACATGATCGACATCCTTTTGATTTCAATGCCTATGGAAAGTAAATCAGTCATAGTCAATCATACATCTGCATGATCTGATAAGGCTTGGGAGTCCAACCCGATGAACCCATGTTACACATTTACCCCATAGATGGGGTCCTTTACCTGCAGCAATGCCCCAGCATAAACACCCAAGACTGACTTGATGTAGTTGTGAGATCTGTTACAAGATTAGGGATGTTTACCAGAAAACGGTTTAAGCCTTACGACACTGACTTGAAGCAACAGCATATATATGCCGACTTTATGCTGTATTGAAATTTTCCTGATTGATAATTGATCTAAACATTTTTCTTTTCAGATGTGTAGGGAGTGATATTATTTAAACTACTCTTTATTGAAATGGAGACTTGGGGTAGTTAGTGAGAACTGGCCCAGTGTGAGGCGGCTGGGCCTCCAAATTTCCATTCCCTTGGCGTTGCAAGTTACAACATGCCCACAATGGCCAAGGCAGGAAGTCTGAAGGACCCTCATGTGGCCCAACTTTTTGCCATAGATGACCCAGAAAAGGTCTTTTCAGAGCTTAGAGAAATCGGCCATGGCAGCTTTGGTGCTGTCTATTATGTAAGTTTGATTGGTTAAAAGTCCTAAATATGATGAGCTGATATATACGTAATGTAATTTTGTAGCTGCTATCCTCGATAACCAGCTACGACATCACAATTTACAGCCCTTGGCAAACTTATTCAAATTAAAGCTAGGTAAATATTTCACTTTTGCAGCATGAACGCTAGTGTTACGGATTCATGTGATTCTAAAATTGTTACATTCCTCAGATTTTTTGTCTTCCTGTTTCAGGCAAAAAATGAAATCACCAAAGAAGTTGTGGCTATCAAGAAAATGTCATATTCTGGAAAACAAAGCTCTGAAGTAAGTTGTTTATCTATCCGCCATGGCTCTAACGCCTGTCTGACTGTCTGGGACAGGTAAAACAGTCTGTAGGACAGCCAGAACCACGAACTAACTTGTCCCATGGGACAGATAGCAACTCAGGAGGAACATTTCTTAATTACATTTAGGTAGCAAGTTAGGCATAGGGAAGCTAATTAAAATCAGTCACTCTTATCCTATTTTGCTGTAATATTCGTTATTGCAGTCTGTAGGCCTCTACTAAGGTGTCCAAGTGTGATGCAATTGGTAATATTGGACACAAACAAGAACAAAAGACACTGAATTTGCATGATAAAAGTTCTCTTTAGATATCCTACCTAAATTATCTGTTGATCATCTGTTGGAAATATATATAATTATGTCTTTTGCAACATGTGTCACAAAATTTCGTTCATTAAATCAGATGTTGATAAGGAAAGGAAATTATAGAGATTTGAGCAAATTTCATTTCTAGAAAAGCGAAAAAGTGGATTCCAGGAATTTACACTGGATAATGTTGGCTGATGACTCTTTTTTCTTCCTTTTTTTGCTTTTCAACTGTCTCTGTGGCCAAATATTAGCTTATGTAGGTGCCTTGACTTTTTAGTGTGCCATGCCCAATTTAAATCTAGCTGGAAGTGGCTTCTGAAGCAAAATACCTTGAAAGGGATAGTCTGTAGACAAAGCAGTGTGAAGGGCATAAGTCTATTTTAGGAGCAATAGTCTATTTGTACGTCTTTCTCCTTTAAAAAAAAAAGGTTATTCCCGAAAATATTCATTTTAAAGCTGGACAGGTATCATAGCTGGTGGGACAGGTAAAATTCAACAACTACCTGTCCCATGGAAAGGCAGGTCAAAATCCTCAGTGTAGAGCCCTGATCCGTGCTGTAATGCAGTTATATATACAAAACCTCGTACCTGCCACTCTTAATAGCTTGTAATAGTGATCAATGTAATATACCCATATAAACAGCGACACAATAGATTGTTGGGGACAATTGTTTTAATCAGCGTGTACTTTGTATGTCCCTGATAAGTCATTGTAACATTGTAGAAAGCACAAGGCAAGCTTCCTTATTTTGATTTTGATGAGTGTAGCCTCATGATAATATCTCTGCAGGATACAGTTAATGAGATTTATATTCGACTGCGGAAGTCTCCCATTATAAATTGATAGTCAGACTAATTCATTATAAAGCTATGTGAAAAGTTATTCTCTTTAGGCAGATTTTTGAAGTGCTCAGCAAATTCTTTTCAAGGCTAAATGCCAGTGAGGTAGCATTAGTCTAATTTTGACTGCAGCTCACACCAGGCATTGGTCTGCCCAAGAAATTAAAAATATATTGATAATTGGAGTTCCTTTAAATAGATGAGATGTTCCAGGAAATAGACTTTGGCATGCACTGTGGCTTCCTAGACATTCATTATTCATTTGTACAGTCCGACTTAGGTATTTTATAATGAGAATGCTTATTAATGAAAGTCCTATTATTTTGTACAACAATGTTATTGTCAAGAAACAAGATTTTTGGCCTATTTATGACACCAGACGGTTAAATTAAAATAACGAATGCTTTTTGACAGTGCCAAAAATAATTACTTGTAAGTTGGACCGAATACACTGTGTTTGATGTAAGAGATATCTAAAGTCAATTATTTTATTTATTTGTAGAAATGGCAAGATATTATTAAAGAAGTGAAATTCCTTCGTGAACTGAAGCATAAGAATATAATCGAATACAAAGGCTGTTACCTGCGAGACCACACAGCTTGGGTGAGTTGGATTGTGCAGCTTCTGTTTGAAGTGTCTGATTGCTGCCAACTGAAATTATTTGAATATTTGTTTTAATTGTATAAATGAAAGTTTTAACTGTTTTTCTTCATGTTTTACGTGGTTCAGCTTGTGATGGAGTACTGTGTGGGGTCTGCCTCGGACGTCATAGAGGTCCACAAGCAGCCGTTGAGAGAGGATGAGATAGGGGCAGTCTGCAGAGATAGTTTAGAGGGGCTCGATTATCTGCATAAAATGGATCGAATCCACAGAGACGTGAAAGCAGGAAACGTCTTGCTTACTGAGAGAGGCATCGTCAAGCTGGGTAGGTATCTTGGAACTGAATGTTGTGCTTCATATCCATTGTAGTTTAATATGGCGGTTTTCAGGGCCAGTCCTATGGTAATGCAAGGAAAGCAACTGCGTTGAGCCTCACACCTGAATAGGCTATGGCAATATTAGGCCCCGCTCAAAATTGATGCTTAGGAAAGGAAAAGGTCTTCAGTTTCAAAACTGGGGATCAATTAAACTTGGAATAAATTAAGTGTCAAAGAGGCCCCCGCACACAGTAGGATCGGACCAGCTGTTATTGTTATTATTACAATCTCTGTTTGATTTTGTGTTAAAATTTAGTAGATGGACCGACTGTGATGTTTTTTTGCTGTGATGAATATATTTGCTTCCATTTTCAGCTGACTTTGGGTCTGCCTCGTTGGCCTCTCCCGCCAATTCCTTTGTTGGTACACCTTACTGGATGGCCCCGGAGGTCATCCTTGCTATGGATGAAGGGTTATATGATGGGAAAGTGGACATATGGTCTCTAGGCATCACTTGTATTGAATTAGGTAAGATCATTGGCTTTATTATTATGTTGGTGATAAATTTTACTTGGGGGTAGGATTATTTTGCCAGAAATCCTATTTATGTTTTGCTGGAAATATTTAATACTTTCTAATTAACTTAGTTTCCGGTATTTGGTGCCTAAGAAGTATTTTTGGCAAATGCAACATTGTCAACAATAACAAAGCTTGAGAGTGAGTTAAAGAATAGAAACTTGACGATCAGTAGTATGTTTTAATCTTGAATCCTGATATTTTCAGCGGAACGTAAACCTCCACTCTTTAACATGAACGCGATGAGTGCCTTGTACCATATTGCCCAAAACCCTTCTCCCTCGCTGTCCGGTGGCAACTGGTCTGATGACTTTAGGGATTTTGTTAGTCTTTGCTTAGAAAAGGCAACAAGTGATCGGCCGACCGCTAGAGAACTCCTAGGGGTAAGTCAAGCAAAATTATTTTTGTTCTTTGTTCTACACATGATTAGTATTGAAAGCATAGTTGTTATAAAATTTTTTTTTCTTTCACAGCACACATTTGTAACTCGGTCTCGGCCCACGTCAACTATTACAGAACTTATAAATAGGACCAAAGAGGCCGTTAGGAATTTAGACAAACAGTCGTACTCTAGGGTGAAGAAGATATTCATGGGCGGAGGTCCGGAGCAGCAACAGCAGCAAGTAGAAAATAATGAGAATGCTCTCAATGGACCTCAGGATACAGATTCAGTTGGTGAAGACTCCATTGTAAGTGTATGTGTAGCTCTTTTGTTTTATCTGTGCTAGAAAAATAAATATTTGCTTCAGTATATCCTACATTGTATGTCAACGAATAACTGATAAATGTTCTCAGTTTGAACTTGGAAGTAAGTCAAGAAAAGGATTCTAGAATGGTACTTTGTACTTAAAATTTCTTTTTTGAAGGGATACATTAACTTCAACAAGAAAGCCTAACTAGTGTGGCTATACTTACTTAATGAAGCCGAGCAATAGTTTTAAAGTGTTCCATAGATCTCCCAGCATGTTGAGAACCAGGGTCTCAGTAAGGTACTGCCATTTTGTGTATCCACTGACAAATTATTTGGTGTTGCAAATTTCAGGAGGACAATGCCAGTTCCAAGTCGAACAGTGTGGCCAGTCAGCACAGCATTCAGAGTAGCAGTGAGATTAGTAACAGTAGTATGAACAGTCTTCCAGGAAACCAGCTTGAGGAGGAGATAACGACGTTTGCAAGTCGAAGGGGGGTGAGTATCCCTAAACGAGCCATTATTGTTTGTGGTGTAGACTGTGCAATACATACTTATACATATTCTATCTATCTATCTATCTAAATATAAATATATATATATATATACCAACAAGCTTTGTTATTTATTTGCACATAGAGACCTGTACTAGGATCGAAATTCTTGTTTATATGTTACATCTATGTGATTAGATAGTACTCCATTTCCATGTTCTGTAAATGTTGTTGATTGCTATGTATACACATTTTATATAGTGTGAGAATTATGCTACATTGGCATCATGCTTTACTGTTACTGAATTCAAGCATGTAGCCAATTGTAAAGTCACCCTGTAGAAGTGAACGTCAAGAGGTCATCCAGTGTTTCAAAAATGAGGAGATAACAAATGTCAGTCCTTACATAGGCGTGTACGTTGATGTGTCATTTACTGTTGTCTATTTACCTTCCAGCCTCCTCGTAATAATAGAGCATTAGTAAGTATACAAAGCATCTGCCAGCCTTGTCTAATGCACCGTCTTGCCTCATTCCCCAGTTTAATTTAGGTGCTCAGCTGCCAAAATAGACACTAATAACCGAAAGAGGAATCTCCCAAAGTTGGTAATGTAGTTAACAGGGTTATAACAAGAACCTGAAGAAGTATGTAATTTGAGATGACTTTAGTGCTTCCAGCTTGAACTGATAGATTAACTCGTCGTTGCAGAGATGCTTATCATCTGATAAACTAAACCATAATGGCAGTGAACTAATTTCCCGCATTGACATGTCACTTGGATGCATACCCACTATTCTGTCTTCTGTAAGAAGTCCTCTCTGGAAATACATAAGGTTGTCATCATTGGGTGGAGTAGGTGCTAGTGCATGTTCAAAAACCTCTCATCTTTTTCTGATGCAAAATAACCTGTTTTGGCAGCATGCAAGTACCTGATTTCATTGGCGCCTAATTTCCTTTATCTTTCAGCTGAAATTGCTTATTTCCTGTGGCGTATGTCTGTTATTACAACTTAAAAAGAAACTTGATTTCCAATTAACGGTTATAATGTCCTAAGTTAGTATTCTTCCTTTAGATTTGATTAAAATTATATATTTATATTGTGCGGAATTTAGATATTGGTTCCATTGCAATTCACATCCTTATTTTCTCATCTGGGTTGTGTTTGTCAGTGTTAGTTTTTCCTAGCATTTGTACGAAGCCAGTGTGATGTAGCTTTTCTTTATAATGGAAATACGTTGTTTAACCTGAACTGAATTGCTCTTATGCATCGTATCTTGACACTTCATTATCTTTCAGCCAGGGTTTTATAGAAAACTCATAATTTAGCTTTGCTGAATCCTGTTCCTTCTTGCGATTAATATCTGCATTCAGCTAATAATTCTAATGGTGCGGTGTAATTTTATGAAGTTATTCCAATCTTGGTCATTTGAAAGTCATTCGAGGCCAACTTCACAATATCTATGATGTCATCAAACAATGCTTATCTGCTATGGTGTCAGTGACCTCTTGTACTTTTTCTCTCCATGGGGCAGTGCCCACAATTCATAATCACAAGAGTCAGCTCCACTATGCCATTTCAAGGTTGGTAAATCAAGTACATTATGTATATCAGACTGAAACCTGTCATTTTACATGGAGGATAGCCTCGGAATTGTGATGTCATAGATGGAGCTATTAGGTATAGTGGTACACCTTGTCCTTCCCAGTGTATTTTGCAAGTTAGGCAGTGGTAAATAAGCGTGCACCCATCTAAGGGGACAAATAGGGTGTCCTTTTCAGTCATACAATGTTATTTATTGTTTTTGCTTTTTCCTGCAGGGTTCTGGGGGCAGTGGTAACGAGGCTAGCCATAATAACTTTGCCACAATTCGTACGACGTCCATAGTTACTCAACAGAAGCGTGAGTATGAGCACGAGAATCACATGCGTGATCAAATGACGGGCTATAAACGGATGCGAAGGTCTCATCAGAAACAGTTACAACAGGTAAAACTAGAAGCAGCAGTATTATATTAGGCTATCATGTGCTGGAATGCTTTTCTCTTAATTATAATTGAATGGGAAATATCATGGATTAATTGCTTTAATGATATAATTACATGGGGGCTGCTGTAATGATGCTTGCTCAATGTTTAAATTTCTGATACAGCTGGAAAATAAGCTTCGTCAAGAGATGGAAGATCACAAACAGAAATTAGACAAGGAGTATGACCAGTTGATGCAGAATTTCTCCAAGGAGTTGGATAAATTGCGTATGAAACAGCAGAATGACCTGGAAAGACACGTAGGTTGACTTTTGTCCTGTGCAGTCTATAAGTGAATGGGTTTATTTTTCTGGTAATAGAACTGGAATTCATCAGATTTAAATGCTATAAAGTGCAGCCAAATTCACTTCAGAATTATTGTGATTGTATAACAGATCAATGTATTAGTAAATATATATATGGGCAAGAAAGCAAACTACTTCGTTAGCCAACTGTCTCTGCAGGCACAAAATTGCCTCAACTGGCTTTAAACAAAAGAGTATACATACATAGGCGACCTGGCATAATCATTATTCAAACAATGGTGATGTTGGAAGGTCACTTGCAAAGTGAACTGATCTGGATTTCATTGTATTCTGCTGTAATATCATTTTTTATTGACACATTGCTTTATGCAGATGCTACTGAAACGTAGGGTGCCATTTTAAGACTATTTTTGGCCAACAAAATTTGTCGATAAAACTCAAAATATTTTGTAGTTAGTAAATATTTCTTTTATGGTAATACTACTTATCGTATTCTGAAACTTTTTCTGTCATAAAGCTATTTAATCAGTTGCATGTAGTAGATGTGTTACCATTGCATCTGTATGGTGTTTCTATTAATTCTGCAGACTAGGACATCTGAATCCGGCGAAAAGAGATTGTCACGGAACATCCTGACTGAACAGGACAGAGAAATGAAACAGTTTACTGCAGAACAAAAAAAAGAATACGTGAGAAGCAAAGACCAGGTTAAGAAGGTGTGTGCCTATTATGATCATATATTCTACCACAATACTGTTCAAATGATTGGAATCAGGAATGTTTTTGATTTTGTAACAGGAGTTCAAGTTTGATGAACTGATGCTTTTCAGAGAAATGGAAAGTATATGCGTGTGACACTAATTAATTTTATACCCTTTTATTGCAACAATTAGGGCCAATGATTTTGTTAAAAAATTTCTATGCTTCCCCACTTTCATCATATTTTGCTGCCAGGAGATGGCGCTGCATCAAAAACAGTTTTTCATGCCACCTAGTGTAATTAATACAAACTTGCATAGCATCATTGAAAGTCATGGCACTTCTGAGTCCTGACCATGATCAAAATAGTCCAGGCTTCTAAAAAGTCATATTTTGCATTTATCTTTTTGATATGATTTGTCAAAGTTTATATATATATATTAACATAAGATCTTGAACAAAAAAATAAAATAAAATAAATCTCAAGAGTACTTACAAAGAATTTATAATCCAAATACTATTAGGGGACGCACATCCTCAATGTTATAGGGTAATTTTGATATTTATGTTGCCCATTTTGATTCGACAAAACATTTATAATTTTCCGAAATTTGTCCAAAATATGCAAGTACCTTTGCCAACATTGACCCAAGTCACATTTATTTTGATCTGATATTCAGCATGAGAAGAAATCATCTAACAATAAAAAATATGGTGTTGTACACAGGGTTGGCAAATTTAACCCAACCACCGGGTTTAACCCGGGTTAAACCCGTATTAAACCCGGGTTGGGCTAAATAGACATTTTGCCCAAAGTGGGTCAAACCTGGGTTAAAATCTATAATTTTACGTATAATCAGTATAAAAGGTACAGGAAAAACAAAACAATATTTGAACTATTGTATCTGAAACATTAAACATTGCACAGATGATGCTACATGATGTTAGGACATAACCAAGATCAGTGGATGTTACTCCCAATTTGCAATTGTGAAAACACTAAATTACTTGATGGTTTAGCAATTTTTTCGCCATTGTTGTTAACTTTAAAATTATAATCTTTGGAATTCAGCAGACAATGAAATGTAAATGTAAATGTTTTTCAAACTAAAATAGCATGGTCCCATGTGCTATAGTTTTTATAAGAATTGATCTTCTATAATTAGAAGTCACTTTTTGTCAGTCTGTATGATTGTCTGTAGATCATTGTAAGTCTCTGTACTATAATTCAGGAATTGCATTCTTCAATTGATACTCATGCCCATAAAATGTGCAAAGCTTAGTGATAGCATGGAGTCACTAGTGGCTAGTGACTCCATGGTGATAGCCAATAAAGTAAAGTTTTAGAAAGCAAATCTTCTATTTCTCCATATCACTGTTATATGTATTTGTAGGGGGTGGGCACCAGCTGGGCTTCCAACCACTGGGTCCTGGTTCATTTCCCAGTCGGGCCTTATTAAGTTGGGATGGCTATTTCATCCATCATGTCATTGCCATGGTTCCTGCCTGCCCTAATCAGCCCATCAGGTGCCGAAATACAGGACGTAAAGCCCTAATCCACCCACCACCTTTATATGTATTTCTACTAACCAAAGACCATTTATAATAATTTGGAATCCCATTTGTGAGCTTGTAGGTTTTTGTCGGGTTTAACCCATTTTGTTCATTTTATACTCAGTTTATAAAGCTCAGTGAAAGCCATTAAAGTACAATTTAAGAAAGCAAATCTATTTCTCCTTATAGTCCCCGTTTTATGTATTTATACTAATTTGGAATCCCATGCGTAGAGCTTGTAGGAGGGTTTTGGCCAGGTTTAACCCACTTTTGCCCGGGTTAAACCCATTTTGCCTGGGTTATACCCAGGTTTTACCCGCTGGGCTGGGCAAAATTGATTTAACCCGGGTTAAAGTCCAACCCTGGTTGTACATGGTACAATTTCATTTTTAAAGCTGCACTTTCTGAAATGACTTAACATTTTTCCTCATTATCATTCGATGTTCATGTAGTTTTATTTCAAGAAAATTATAATGCCATTATAAAGGGAATTAATTATTCTTCTATCTGAGTTCTGCAGTTGCCTAACAGGTGGTCTACAATTTTCAGATGTGGGAATTACAATCACTGTATTTTACTCAACCTATGAACGGTTCATGATATTTTTTCCTGTCTTGCAGAGTTTTGATGCTACAACACCCAAAAAAGTGCGTGATGACACAATTCGATCTTGTAAGGAGAATCTGCAACATCAACACGCGTCTGCTGAAAACAGACTGCAAAAGCAGCATAAGGGAGTTCTGGAATTGGAAGTCAGAAAATTACGACGACGACGGCTTTTGAAGCTGCAGAAGTTGCAGCTAGATATCTTGCGTGATGTAAGATATATTTTGCTTTTGCGTTTGTTTTGACTTGAAGCTCCAGCTTCAAATTTGTAGGGTGCAGCAAAATTAATACTTTATCAGTGCATTTCACACAGATTTGAAATAGAAAATGGTGTAAATTTAGGCTTGAGGTAGGGCAACTTGAAACAGAAGTGCCCTGTAATTGTAATCACAAATACACATTTTGTTTTGAAATTGGGTGTAAATATTCTTCCAAAGAAATTGACCACCTCAGCCTGTTACAAATACAGTGAACCTGACTGAAAACAGTGATTAAATTGGCAACTTGTTAGTTTCTTGCATTGTATTTTGGCGTGCTTTTTATTTGCAGGAATTGGACAGGAGACATGCCCAAATGGACTTTTCACACAAGATGCTTCTACGACATCATGAATCCACTCAAGACTTAGAATATAAACATTTGTCGGCTATTCAGCGACTGAGGGAGGACCAACTCCGGAAACAGCATCAGCATGAAAAGGAGAACCAACAAGAGTATAATGCTGAACAGTTAAAAGACCTCAAACGGCGGCATGGTACCCAGGTGAAACAGCAGCCGAAAAGTCTAAAGGTATATCAACATTATCTTCATCTTTTATGAGTTTGAGAAACAGGTTGGGGGCAGGGGGTCAAAATCATGTGAACACCAGTGTTGAAGGATTAGCAGTATTAAGTTTAGGGAATTGCTTTGCCTTGGTAATGTCATAATGAATTTAATGTTCAATATTAGTTGGACCGTGAAAGATTTGGCAGAAAATCATAATCTAATGGGGTTTTTCATGTACTTTGAAGAAATTCTAAATTTCTGTGAAAGACAGTCCCACTGAATGACTATTGCAAAAACTGCAAATTGGTGTAGTTGCCAAGAAATTTAATTTAACTACTGTCCTCATGGTGGTACAGACATGGATTAGTTATTTCGTTTCAAATTATTATAGGTTGTTAATGACAGTACTTTCACAAGTTGGGGGGTATTGACGTTGTTTACATCAAGTAGTTCCTTTTGCTAATAACCTAGACAATGTAGTAGTATGTCAGTGACAGGTATGCATCAGAACTTGTTCTCTAATTCATACAATTATTTATTTTTTTTTACAGTTAAAAGAACAGCAGATTAGGAGGCAGTTTCAAGACACAGTAAAAATACAGCAGAGGCAATACAAGGCCCTCAAAGAGCAGATTCTACAGACAACTCCTAAACTTGAACAGAAGGCTGTAATCAAAAGGCTGAAGGAGGAGAAGATGCGCAAACTGTCCATGTTGGGCGAACAGTACGAGAGCTCTATCACTGAAATGATGCAGCAACAACATGTTAGTGCATAGTCTTTTGTCTTCTATTAAATTTGTCATTATTGCCAGAAATATCATAATATTACCATATGATTACTTTGACAAAACCCATGGCGTTTACATTTTTTGTCTGCCGTTAACTATTTCGTTGAAGTCTTCTTTGCATCTGTTCAAGTTTATGTCATACATCTATTGCTTACCTCTTATGCTTGTTTGTTACAGATTAAGCTGGATGAAACTCAGTTGACTGAAACTAACGAGCTGTCTCGTCGTCTACATGAGGAGTTGGAACTCCTGACGGCGTACCAAAGCCAAACGACAAGACAGATGGAGGTGCAGCACCAGAGGGAACGCAAGCAGTTGGAGGATCGTGTGTCCTTGCGCCGCGCACTGCTCGAACAAAAAATGGAGGAAGAACTCCGAAAGCTGCATACGGAATGTGAGCAGCGCCAAGATCACCTGTTAAGTCAGCAGCACAAAGAGTTGCAGGAATTCGACCTGCAAACCACCACAATGGGCCTCGACACTCGGGTAATAATGGAGGCCACCCAGGACACATGTGATGATGATGATGACTTGGACAGTGTACGAGGTTCTCGTCTATCATTAACGCCCAGTACCTCGTCTAATTCATTTTATCACTCAAACACTAATTTGTAACTCATGTGTAGCTCTAATTATGCAACAGGCGGGCGATGTAACTGGTGCAATGGCCACCTTCGTGGTGCGTGTACTTTTAGTCTTATTTTAAGCCTCTTCAAAGTGACATGAACAAACCTCTGCTGGAATGCACTTCAATGAGATTTTGTCTTAAATTTAATGTAATTTTATAACATGAAGGTGGCTCTCGAATTTTATGGTGAAATACAAGTGTTGATCAGCTCAATATTATTGACCTCTTTTGAAATGATTGTGCTTAAACAAAGTCTTATTACCATGGAATTTTTTGTGCTGCTTTGAAAAATTGCTAACTCTACCATTATCTGGTTAACATGAAAGCCCTGGGTTCAGTGGGATTAACATTAGGTGGGACTAATGGTAACGGTGACTAATCTTTGTCATGACCATTTACATTATTTGTATTCTATCTTGCTTTAACTTCCTCTGCTCCCCTTCTTTCACATTCCACTGCCAAGTTTTGCGTCAAACGTTCAAGTCGTATACAAAAATACTATAAACTAATACACCATGAAATGGATTTCAGTAATAGACTAGCTTACGAGGCCTTGCTAGCCATGACAATACTGTGTTCCTAAGTTAACTGCTTCCATGAAATCCCACTTTGTATCAAGTGTTTGATGTGAATTGCATTCTGCTGTGCTGTCGAATGATAAAGCCAAATATGATTAGGGATAAATCCACCCTGATGTCACTATATTGCCAACCTTGTATTAATTATATTTTCTGGTATAGAGTAACATTGGTGTGAATATTTATAAAAAAGACATTTGTTTTGAGAATTTCTTTTCTGCCTATCAATAGGTAACTTTTGGTTGTAATTGTACAATTGAATTATTAAAAGAGAGTGCTGAAAAGCATTCAATGGATCAGTCATGGTGTTCATAATAAAGAGAGGTCAAGGCAAGTTGGCAGAATGTGAAAAATATAAGGACAATTACAAGATTTGTGGCCAAACAGTTATACACTTGATATATATATTCATGTACAGCTTGCTGTTAAGGCATAATTTAAACAAAGCGTTTTAAGTGAATTTCTGGTAAAAGTTAGGAAATGTGATGCATTATTTGCTGTTGGCAAGTGTTGCTTTTTTTTAAATTCTGGACAAAATGCTAGAGTTATAGATCATGGAATATATTTAGCTGCCATATATATGAATATATACATACAACTTGTATTTAAATGTACTGTTCCATGTGCAAACATATTCCTAAAATATATATCGCCAACTTTTTTTTTTTTTCAGTGAAAATGTCATTCAATTTGCTGTATATAAGTATATATATATATAGTTTTCTAATGTAAAGAAAAATCTGCTAAATATGAATATTTGTGAATGAACTGAAAGCCAGATATTAATTTGATTTGACTTATGAATATAATCTTGCAGAATTAGACAGGTGACTTCTCTCAAGTCACTGTTATATGGCGTCTGTCACATATGAATCACTAAAATATTTTCCTGTGGAATGAGGCTATGCTTCCCAGTCATTCATTTAATCTTTGTATGTTAAAATATTGTCATAAACCACAAAACTTTTAATAGATAAATTTGTTTGCACACAGTATTACAATGTAATTATGTAAATACTTAATTTTGTAAATGACAGACAAGAAGACTTTGTACTGAAGGTGTGAACTGAATGTGATTTTATTTGAACTCTGGGGGGCGACAATGGTGAGTGACCACTCGCTACATTGCTGAACTAGTTTATTATGTATGGATGTTGTTTATCGATGATTCTATTTCTGAACAATGGGAAACCCCACTTCAGAAATGTGTGTAAATGTTGGTTCATTGGGAACTATTAGAAGCTGATGAAAAAACCTTCACAGGAATGAATATGTATGGATTGCAAAATATTTCCTTTTCTTTTGTTGATATGTTTTCAAGCTTTATTTCAATGCTCCAGTTGTTCATCCAATAAGTTAGTTTTCCTTCATTTAAAAACTTTAAACTCAATTCATGATATCTCTAACATTTGCAGTTATCACTCTAGGTAATTCCTTTTCATTTGAGTAACTTTTCTTTAACCATAAAACAAAGAAGGCGAAATAATATTAATGTAATTTTGTATAAGTTTTGTAAAGAAAAATAAAATGGAACAGCTCATTATAATGAATAAATACACTTATGTGTAGAATGGTTGCCATTTGTTGAACTTGTTATTTATTACAATATGTACCAACCCAAGACAAAGTCTGCGGCAGTGAGAGTAGTTCTATATTATTCATGCTTACCATGATCTTTTGTAGTTTGCTGAACTGGCGTAGGATACTATTGTTGATTCTGTATGAAAATTTTTTAAATGCTCTTTTTTCTGACCTTACGATGATAGGGATTGGTTTTGTTGGCCATTGATTTATCGTATCATCTGAAATGAGTGTTTATTTCGAGCTGCATTAGACAGCGTTGCGAAATGCCATTGATTCTGACTCGAAGATCATAACATCCCTCAGTGATCCTTGTGTCATTAGGATGCATGAGATTATGTAATGTGCATCATAGGCGGGATTAAATCCCAGGGCAGATTGTAAAGCCGGGAGTTTTACCAGTTGAGTCGCTTTCTTTATATGAAAAAAAGACTAGAATCCAAGGGGTTTTCGAGTCATATGGCCCAAGCTCCCAGGTGATAAGGGATGCTTTACAATTCAATAGTCAGCCGACTGCATTGTGACATATTGTCGAGGCATCATGCTCTCTTAGTGACCAGAAAAACCTTCATGGTTTTTCTGTCTATCAGCACATTCGACTCTCATGGGGACTTTAAATGAATTTGGAAGTTCAGCCACTGCTAGGGGAGGGAGTGTGGGGTCTTCAGAATAGTCTAGAACAGCCATTGAGCATGAAGATTAATACCCGGCAGATTTTGGAAATAACCGCCCTTTCTTGAGAAAATGAGCAAAAACCAGGCAATTTACGCTGAAATCGATGTGGTTCTTGACGGTTCTTGACCCAGAATGCAACCCCAAGTGTAGTCCTCTGCTGGCAAGTACAAGAAATGCAGTGCACTGTACATTGCTCAATTATCATATACAATACAATTCTACGTAGCATCAACATACAACAGTTTTATACCCAGCGTTTTCTTAAAGGCCCTGGATGTGAAAACAAGATGCATGAGTGATGTGACAAGTAACGCATACATTTATAAACAAGTCATACAATCAATGGCCGATGCAAGCAATTGAAGAAAGGCATGCCAGCCGATGCCCAAGGGTTATAACCCCTGTCATATAATTGCAGTCATGCCAAAGTAGAAGTATTTTTTTATGGACTTCATAAGACTTCTCTTATTCGGTGGCATACAAATGTGGCTGATATAAGCTATGTCCCTAGTCGTTAAGGTGTCGGCCAGTTAACATTGGCCAACTCTGCTGAAGGTTCCCAGGTCAATTCCCAGGCAGCTAGGGTGCCATTCATCTACATCTTAGCTACATGAGAAGCTATGAGACTTTAAATTGGCCCCATAGGCAACTCTCTATTTGACTTAGTCACATACATATGTATATATTGGCCCTGCCACATTTTTGCCACATTCTGCTTACATGTACATAGTACCACCTATAGCATAATGATGTTGGAAAAATTTTAAGTGACCAAAATAGTGAAAAGCCTGTTTTTATGAAAATATTCCTGGAATAACAGTGGCCACTATAAACCACACAGTTCTGTTGCCATGGTAACTAATAAATAAAATGAATATTTTTAAATATCAGGTTGCATAAGATAGACCCGTGAAATTAATATTAGTGTAAACTAATTAAATGTATGTTATGTACTAAGTGCAGTAAATTTTAATATATCCCAGATAGCATTCCAAATCAGCCCAGCGTCGTTTCCATGTTGGCCACTGTTGTTACTATGTGGGATCAAACTATAACTTCCTTATTTGGCAATGCAAATTGGATATTATAACTCTTACTTTAAAACAAAAAGTACGTGGTTGTTGCTGTGTCACAGTCACCACATACAGCTATTCTCGATTGAAAATTATAAGATATCAAAAATGTAATTTTACAAATTTTTCGGTTAACATGGAAACCAGTAAAATAAGGTGTTATAAAAACTTAAATTCTAGGTGGCTCCACATCTAAAATTAATCTGTCATTGAAGTTTATTAACTACCAAAATTCATAGCTGTATCACAAAAAGCCCAATTTGGCCATATTTTTTTAGCTAAGCATCTGGACTATAATACAAGTTAATTAGAATTCCCTTGCTGAAGACTAGCCACAAGATTTCATTTAAAAATACTCTTGGCTTTTTAACATGCTCTCTGGCAAAGTCAAATATTGTGTTCTATGGCTATAGTCTTCAGCATGGGCTTGTATCTTGGGCACCTTGAATGGACAGTTCTTTCTGTCACATCCTCAAGCATGCCTCTCGGCTCCCTCTCAACCTGCCCGGGGTTCTTCTGTACCTCTCTGACTATCCTGTGATGGGCTGCCTCTGAGATATTCTTCGATGCTCCTGATCTTGGCGCATTTCTTGTTGAGCCTTTATCCCCATATTTCTTAATGACACCCTGAACAGTGGATTTGGGCCCACCAAACAGTTTTGCCAGGGCACCACTCTCCATTTTTTGCTATTTATTATTACTTTAATGTGTAATCTAATCTCATAAATTAGAATTTTCCAACATTATGCCATAGGTAGAGCTATGTGTTTGAATTATAATGCAGAATATGATCAACATGTGGGGGTCCCAATACTTATGTATGTGACTACGTATATACAATAGACCTGCAACTTTTCAAAAATATAGCGGGCTACATAAAGCCAGATCTAAATGAGCATGCAGCACCATTTGGTGTATAAGTTGAGTTATGCATAAATTTTGTAATTTTTATTGAAAAGATGCATGTCTATTGTACAATATATCATGATATATTAGATAAATTCCTTACATTTACCAGGGTTCAAATTTTTTCAGTGTATATAAATATATATATATATATATATATAGTTTTCTAATGTAAAGAAAAATCTGCTAAATATGAATATTTGTGAATGAACTGAAAGCCAGATGTTAATTTGATTTGACGTATGAATATAATCTTGCAGAATTAGACCGGTGACTTCTCTCAAGTCCCTGTTATATGGCGTCTTGTCACATATGAATCACTAAAATATTTTCCTGTGGAATGAGGCTATCATTCATTTAATCTTTGTATGTTAAAATATTGTCACAAATCAAAAAACTTTTAATAGATAAATTTGTTTGCACACAATATTACAATGTAATTACTTCTTCGGAGACATCTGAGTCATATTAAGGAAGGACAACTTCATCAGCTGGCTCATGTTGAGCAGAGACGAACTGGAAGGGAACTTTGTCAATGGCAGACACTGGCAGACAGCAAGGATCCCACTGAAGGAGGGTTCAAGGAAGAAGAACCAGATGGGCACCACTGGAGAAGGTACAGCAGTGAAGACACCCAATGAAGATGAAGGTCCAGGTCCAGAAGACTGGTAGGTACCTGCAGGCTGGAACATGGCAACTGAAAAAGCTCCTGCCGGCTGTAAAGAAGCTGAAGAAGACCGCTTTGCAGGCATCTTCTGCAAGGTAGTCCATTGTTTCTCAGGAGTAGCGTGCTGGAAATGGCTGAACGTCTGCTGAAACATCTGGGCCTGCTGCTGCTGCTGATGAAGCTGCTGCTGAATAATCAGCTGCTGTGGTTGCTGCTGCTGCTGTTGCTGCTGCTGCTTGTTCCTCCCTTATTTGCGCCTTCAGCTGCAGGAAGAACGACATCAGCTGAGCTTCGACGTTGTCATACGTGTCCGAGTCCGACTTGGTTGTCGCTGGGAAGACTGGACTTGGCTCGCCTTCAACTTCTTCCAGTTCTTCAGGCCCAGAATCTTGCTGCCCTGCACTGGAGCTGTCAAGTAAATTTACGTACTTGTAAAATAGGTTAACAACAGGACGCCGCCATCTTAGCCCTTCTCTTAGAATGTTAAATAATACTACCTCTGGCCACTAGGCCACTGTCACCGGGCTTGGCCAATAGCAAGCCGCTTCTGGCCAGTTCCCGCCAAAAAATGTGTATGAAGCAACTAGCCTTGCTCACACAATTATTTGCCTTCTCATCTTTGTTTCCCTCCCACCCATTCCTATATTGTATCATTTTAACCCATATTGATCATATCACAAATAACAATTCACCATCTAAGCTTTACCTTATATCAATCTAAGTCTATAAAAGATTGAATACAAAATTGTAAACAGTATGATCCCATGATCGGATATATGCAGTATGTATGCAGGAGAAAACAAAAAGTCACAAAAATATTTTAAAATGTTACAAAATGTCATAAAAAATGTTACAAAATGTTACCATAAATTACAATCTATCATGTATGCTTAATTGCCTTGGGGGTTGTCCTCAAGAGCATACTGTATGATTGTTCATTTCTATCTGTATGTCCCCTCTATTTCTTAATTTATGTTCAGGGCCAAATAAATTGGCAGTGTGTCCAAACGTATTTCTGCTTTGACTTCTTGTTGTTAATCAAAGTTGGGCAGTTGCTTTTTGCTCTTCGCAATCTTCTTCTTAAGGTAGACAGCTTGACGAGACAGCACCCTGGAGATGTGTTGCTGAAGGAACCCAAAGTTGGCGATAATCCACTTCTCCTTCTTTGTCGGATTTCTCTTGGCTGTACTGGAAGGACCCTGCTTGATGAGCTTTCCAGCACTGGTTCTGATAGACTCAAGCCAGGTCTTCAACCATAGCCCAGTACAGGGGACACTGAGGGTCTGTGCCTTGACCTCGATGAGCCTCATCTTTCTCTTATGATCCTTGTAGTCAAGTCTGGTCCTGACATAGAATATGTCATTCTCCCGGTACCAGTCAGCGATGTCTTGCTCATCATTGGGAGGTAGAAAAAGCTTCTCAAGTCTTTCTTCTTGGCTTCTGCTGAGATGCAGCAGGAGCAATGGCGGAGGAGGCCTGGGTGGCAGGAAATTCACTGGCATCACTATCATCATCTTCTTCTTGGGTGTCTTTCTTCTCCTTCTCTATCAAAGTCTGGATCTCTGTCACTGTCATCCATGTCAACATCAGAAGAATTGGCTGAAGACTTGGCAGTGGACTTGGCAGAAGACTTGGTAGAAGACCTGACAGTAGACCTTGCAGGAGACTTGGCAGAAGACCTGGCAGGAGACTTGGTAGGAGACTTGATAGAGGTATAAGTACAACTGGCAGGACTAGAAGGAGCTGCAGGAACACTGGATTCTTCAGACTCAAATAATTCTTCCCCAGAGGCAAGTGAAGAAGGCTCTTCTTCTGTGACTTTTTTCTTTCCAAGATTGCATGTCTTCTTTGGTCCCATGGTGAAAAGGTAAAGTTGAAACAGCAAACAGGAACAGCAACAGCAGCAGCAGAGAAGAGTACGGCGATGTCGATCAGTTTCTATCAGAGGCAGAGGTGTGAATGAAGTTTGCCTCACTGTGAATGATTATATACTACTGGCTGAGGTCATGTGACAAGCCAACCGGCCCTGCAACTGTCCTGCACCCGTCATTAACGTAGCAGCCGGGGACTTACTCTTGGCACACAAGAGTCACATGTAGCATACCTAGGTATTGATTTTTCTATACATAGAAACCGGTGACTTATCCGTGGTACACGTGAATGCACACATAGAAATCGATGGTTTAATCATCGCACAGTTACCTCTCCCGCTGGGTTCTTGACACCCATGTGTGCGACGGTTAACTCGCTGGCTTCTACGAGTGTCTCACATGTGACTTGGCGTATGCCACGAGTGCCTCTACAGCAACTACGGCTTCACTACGGTTGCTAACTATAAACAATCAACCGCGAGTTTTCTACAGAAGTTTTGAACATGACTAAAACATCTGTTGATTTTGGCGGTTCTCGGTTCGGAAACAGCTGCGTGAAATCGAGTAAGTGTGTTCACAGTCTTCTACGACAACCTGCCGATAACCACGGTTGCAGTACGGATTCCAAATTTTGTGTAATATTACATAATTCTACAAGAGCAATACGGCTTCACTGGGAAAACCCTATGTGAGAACCCCCTTTAACCACCTTCTTTGTCATTTTATGCAAACAGGCCTCTTGGAATGTCTAGAAGCATGTTATGAATCTAAAAATACATCAGCAGATCTTAAACAATTTGGGATTGGTACTTTAAATGGTACATCTTTACATATGCAGATGATATATTGTGGACATGGAACTTCAAGTTTTTTTTATTGTATCCAATAAAAAGGTGTACAATACTAGCCGGATGCCATCATGACATATTAGGCTACATAAATACAAATGACAATAAGATGGTATAAAAGAAAGTTCTAATCATCGGAAACAAATATATATAGCTATTTTACAAGATTATCTTACAGTCTCATACTCTCATATAGTGACTAAGTTACATAGCAAAACATATTTATATATCTATATCATCAGATAGCAAAAGTGTATGAATGTTATTTTTACGCGTAGTAGTAACAATAACTAAGGAAATACTTATGGCTTTGGCAGTAACTGTCCATTTACCAGTAACAGAGATATGGATTGGTTATGGCAACAGGGAACACCAGACACCTCCTGATCCATTGCTATAACAAGACTTTGGGTAACTCAGTCAGTCTGATTATCTAAATAATATCCAACATCTCAGGGTTGCCCTGTTGAGGTTGGTCCACATGGTTCCTCAGAGAAAGTGACTGAATAAAATAGAATTAACTACCTTCCAGTGAATGTCCTGGTGGGGTTAGAGTGGTGTTAGGTATCCAAATTTCCTATATATTTTAAAGTATGGCCCATTAGGCTGCACCTATTTATGCAAAGAGACTTGTGGTTGATGTTGGTCAAATCATTGAAATGAACATGCCCACTCCATGGAGAACCCATGCAAGTTCCAGTCAAGTTGCATAAGATGAGCTATATGGGCAATTGAAATATCAAAAAATCCATCAGCTAAAGATATTTCTTACCCACATGCCTGCACACTGTAGGTGCCTTCTATACTGACTGGCCCAGGACATCCCTGCGGTGTCGCCCAGGTCCCAGATGAAGAAACAAGAGTAACGTTCTTGTACTCCTGTGCTAAGCAGCCTTTCTTCATCTTAATCTGGGCATGTTGAAATGGCAGAAATCACAAACACTGATGATGAAATAAACACCTGGAAGCTTGAATGCAGACAGGCCAGTCCATCTAAAACTGTACATTTTGAAATGGCACCAGATGACTTTTCTGCCAGGAATTTTGAACCTTAGAAGCAAACTGATGCTGAACTGAGTGGGGTTCAGTTTTAACCAGGTTTCTGAGGGACCCTTTATATGAGTTAGCCTCATCTTGCGAGGAAATGGTAAACACCACCTGAATAACACCCTCGCATTGCTCAGTGACTATAAACTGACGTGCGTGACAAATCTCTTCAGAAAGATAGAAATTACCTCATGCTAAATGGCCCTAGAAAGTTTCACTTCTGCAGCAAACTTGAGAAGGGCCATTGAATCTAAGACTGTGCAGTGTAATTTACTCCTGACCCTTGTCCTCCAAGACATGCATTAAAGCTAACCAAATTGTGGCGGTGCTCATTTTGTATGAATGACCTTAGCTTGGCCTTTGCAGTAATGAGGAGTTCACATGGTGTGACACCTTGACTGTATTTGGAAATTGTGGCAAGGAATCTGCATGAAAACTTCACAGGAGATCTAACATCAATATTTATCACTTTCTCAGATAACTCATTGTTGCTTGTAGTACGAAAAGACCAGTAGCCCATCAGAAATGTACGAAAATCCACACAATTATTTTTGAAGGGTAGCTGTTCATTTATTAGTTATTTAAAACCACACAAGGTAGTTGTTCCATCAAGAATTGAACACAGTTCATTTAGTTCACAAGCTCTTAATTGATATCCTCTGTCGGGTTCTACCTGATGATTGGAGAGCAATAATGCTTGTCTATTGGTGTTCCACCTTCTACAAATTAAAATCGATGTTTGTGTAAATTATTCCATTTGTGCATATTTGGGCAATGAATTTCACTGTTTTATTTTTATTGTAGAGTACTGCTCTGTAGAGTTTCAGAAAACCCCTGAAAATTTGATCCAGAAATGGTTCTTTTGCAATCAAATCGGGCAGGAGATTAGACCTTGTTGTCAACGGTAGACCCCATAGTCTTCTAATGCTTTTACTCCATTGGGTGTTTAGATTGAGTAAAATTGCGATTTTCATATTGCATTAGATATGTTGGTTGCCCATCTTTCAAAATTACTTATCTTCAAAGCTTGTCAGTGATATGTCATTACTGCATGTATGCAGGATGGCCTCAAATGAGGACTGGTTGGTTCGTGAAGGTACAGGATCAGGTAGTTCAGTATTAGATCGGACATTATTATATGATAATGATGGCAAAGATATCTTGCTTAGGTCCAAAGATATTAAGCAAACGCGAACATACTTCGGTAATGGCCAAACAAAAATGGCTGATAGTCATCTTCAAAAATTGTCAGTGATCAATGTGTCATTACTGTATTATGCCTGATGTGGCCACTTAAGCACTTTAAGAATTTCCTGATTGGTTTCTGATGATATAGTATGAATGAAGTATTTTAACAGCTCTCGAAGCATTATTTCTTGGTTAAAGTTTGATTTATGTTGCCATTCATTAATTGTACACTACCTGAATTGCGTTTTTTTAGAAAGCCATACCAGAAAATATGGGTTTTGACATTATGGTGGCATTGATATATTGGCCGCCAAAGTCATATGAGTTATTTAAATATAGCTCTATATTTAAATTTGAACTTTATATAAATACCTTCATCTTTCTACCAATTTCATGCTTTAACGTCAAAAGGTGCAATTCTCCTGATATGCTACACATATCTACTGCACTATTTATTGACATTTGCATAGTGCAAATCAAATATACAACAGACCTGATGTACAGACCCAACTAAATTAAATATGAAGGCCAACTTTAATTAGGTCTTTCTAAAGTTATAATTAAACATATTCAAGATGTCAAACATTGATTCATTTTACTGCAAAATGTGAGGAAAAACTTGACTGTGTCAATTATCGAAGGGCCAATCAATGGCAAAAATTAGATTTTACACATACGTGTATGAAGAAAAGTTGATACTTTAATTTCTGATCTTTAGAATAATGTCACAGAGTGCACGAACAATCGGACACAACAATGAGGTATTATTTATTATCATTTATTACTTCTGGATATACCACTGAAGGAAATGTTAAGTGAAATTTGTAAATTATTTCAAGAAAATACTTGAGACCATTCTTTTCTCTTGAACGCAGAAAATGTTCAACCCCCCTGGAAAACGAGATGTCGACAGACGTGGCCAAGTAAGAAAAAGAAAAAGAAGTGAGATGGGCTGGCTATACCATTTTGCAAGCTTCGGATCTTTGATATCATGCACTTTGAAAACTCCGAAATATTTCATTCAAGTACATCACACAAATATTATGTTCATTGATTGGCCTTGTAGCATAAAATTAGTTTAACTTATGACAAATGTAGTTATATCAGTCAAAATAGTACCTGCTATAATAAAGGGCGGAAGCCTAGCTCAGAGGTAGCGCTCTGGGCTTCCAACCGCTGGGTCCCGGGTTCGATTCCCGGTCGAGCCTAAGTTGGATGGCTGTTTCATCCTTCGTCTCACTGCCATGGTCTCTGCCTGTCCTAATTAGCTCAACTGGTGCAGAAATACAGGACGTAAAGCCCTAATCACACACACACACACCTGCTATAGTACGAGATAAGTTACTAAATATATGGTCAATTAATGTGGCTGATGTGGCAGACCCTTGTGGAAAGGGTTGGGAGACGGGGGCCCTTTGAGACAATTGGATACATTGGGACACCAACCATATTTGGATATTAAATGAATTGAGAAATCTAAGGCCAGCCTCAAATTGAAGAAGGGGAACATCCTCATTCTCTCGTGGAAGCCATCAAAACCAAGCGAAGGTTCTGCTGTGGAGGACAATTTCATGTTTGATGAAGTCTTAAGTAAAATGTTCATCCTTAATTTCGAACCCTAGTGTTTCTAAGGATAGTGCACAGTAGTTAAACCATATCCATGTTTCATTTAATGCCTTTGGTGAAGATTTTATTGAGGATAGTAGTAATCTCTAATAGCCTGAATGGAAGAGTGGATGGGTTTTTTTTTTTTTCTTCAAAACCTCTGCATGGGGATCATTGGGACAGTCAGGGTGGGGTACATTGGGACAGTGTCCTGATGGACAACTTGATTGTATAATTAACCAAATCTATTTAGAACGGCTAATATTATGAAAGTATGAGTGAGGAACACAATTTTAAAACGTGAGAGTCACTCAGAGTGACCAACTAACCATAACCTCAAGGCGAGAGGGTTTGATGTGGCATTGCAGGGAAAAGTTGTGTGTCAGACTGCCAAGGCGCCTGGTACTAAATTATGTCTCCACAGGTATTTGAAATTGGTACAAAATAAACCAGGCAATGAGTTCAAGATCTGACAGTTTTTATTGGCTAATTATATACATTAAAATTTTTTTTATCTGATGCTTATCACATCAAGTTTCAAATAATGACTGGACTCGTTTGATCATTGTTATACCTTCCAGACTCATCAATGTCTGCGTAATTAAGAAATTTTGTCAGAGGTATTTGGTATTCCATTGTTTTGACACAGTTTATTATTAAATATTTGATTTGTATTATTCTAAAAGATGCAACTTTATTGGTTAAATTCGATAGTGTAAAAGAGTTCAAATGTTGGCTGATATGAGAACACTGGTCTTTTATTGTCTTTGTGTGAGTAACAGTTTACTAACCATCCCAATGTACCTCATGCCTGGGGACCATTAGGACAATTTTTAAGATTAAAAAAATGCTGCCTCACCAGTAAATGAATTTCAATATCTATTAGAATAAAGCCAAAAAGCAAGTTTGATACTCAGGGATATAGCTTCAATTGCGTACAAGTTCCTTAGCAGCAAAATATTGAATCATAGGAAGTAGATTACTGGAAATCATATATAATATCCAAGTATTCGGTAGTTAATGTACGGTTTTCTATGGTCAAAATAAATTGATGTTCAAAGCTCAAAGAGGAACTACCTGCCTCTTTTCAATATCAAAAATATCAAGGGTTTGTTGTAGAAATAAGTTAACATCAGCTATGGAGTTGAGACTTGGCCCCGGGCAATAACTTTAACTCAAAGAACTTAAAATAATTCTTGCAATTTGAAGGCTCATTTAGAGGCGAGGCAACTTTTTTTTAAAAGAAATTCTTGTAATAAGTTTCAGCAATATTTAACTTACATGCTTCATTTCATTTGCTCATTTGTAAATATTTCACCCCGTTTTTTCTCTATCGGTGAAAAAGCTTGTTATTTATTTCACTGCCGATTTTAATTAAAATGTTATCTAATCTTACTGGGCGAGCAGCGCGAGCGTGTACAGATTCTCATTTATAAGAGAAACTCTCCAAATGTACTAACCCAGGCACTTTTAACCTATAGTTCAAGAAATGCAATGCTAAGCAGCTAAAATTATAATATTACACACTGTACGTTGTACGTGCGTAGCGATACCTAGGTCACTAGGGCCCTGAGCAGAGACAGATTTTGTTGTAAACATAGAGTACCAGGCTTTAGGGCATGTTTAGCAAACAATGCAATTTTCAGCAATTTTTTCCATAAGTATGAAAAATGTGTGAAATTAATGTCAAAACTGGGTTTTGAAAGTAATATGATTTAGACATTTTCACAGCTAAATAACATGTTTGTAGATTTAATTGTAGCGAGGTTTGGGTCATACGTTACTTGTAACATTTTCCCTCATTACTATAATTCTATATTATTTATGTCCATAAAGCCTCAAAAAGACACAACTACAATATTTTAGACAATATTTTTAGACTCTGAAAACTTACAAAGTTTTAAGCATGTAGAGGTGCAGTGGTGACATACATGTCAATGAGACTTTACAATCTTTCCTCTCATTCACTTAAAAAGAAAAGAAAAAAGAAAAAAAATATATATATATTTAAAAACAAATAAATAAGGCTTCGTAGTTTCTATGTAATGTATATATAACCTCTCTTTTTGTCGCATTACTTGTCAAAATACACACCATATTGGAAAACCTGTGCACAAATTAATTAATTATATGCGAATGGCAGTACCATTTTATCATGTATTTAATTTAATTTTAATTTTAATATAACTGCTTCTATTTGTAATAGTGTTACTTTTATTTGTACTTTTTTGTATTTTATATATTTCATTCGCCTAGAACATGAATAAATATATTAATGATAATATTAATTAGAACTCAATGTAAAAGGCTACTGACTTTCGAACCCACTTCCTACCTAATTTACGAGGCTATTGACTATGCATTCCTACTCCTTGTCAATTTTTTTTCTTCTATTTTTGTTTCCCTTCTTAATCGTAAGATTAAAATTACAAAAGAAACTGATTGGCAAAGATGAGTAAGTCTGATACAAATTCTTAAGCTTATTTATTAAAAACGTTATGTATACAAAATAAACAGATCATACAAATAATTAATACAACAATTGCATAAATTACACCAACAGTTGTCACTTTTAATGTAAGATATTGACATTTAAAATTACACAATAATTATTTTTTTTAGTATTACTGAACTCGAGTTTATGGCAGGACGACATGTGGTGACACCTGGTTGTTCGAAAAATATTGCATCTCATTGTTGTCTTATACCAATGAAATCATTGTTTTAACTTCCCTTTAATAATACACATGTACTTCCCAACATAAGTTTCTCAGTGTTCCAGTGTAATTCTTTACAATCCTTACATGCATGTATGTTATACTTTCGTCATGTTGTTGTGACTTTACATGTGGTTTGACTTATCTTGTGAAAATATATCAGTAGTATCTAACATACAATGTGTAGCTTAGACCATAGATAATTGCATAAATTAATCATAAACCTGAAGAGGTTTATTCAAACACTTTCTTTCACATTGAAATGAGATTTTATTCCTTATTCGTTTCATTAACTAATACTTATTAACTTCCTCTGGACATCTCAGAGTGCTACTCACAAGCAAATCACCCTTTACCCCCCACGTAACCATGGTAACGGTTTCCTGTCTGCAGGTATATTTCTGCTAGCTGCTGAAGCTGCTGAGGAATCTGAGTGGGATGCAGGTAAATATAGCCAGCCTAGAAGCAGGAGAGGCTGAGGCTGCCAGGAGTCTCTCTACAATCTAGCAGTCTGGCTAGAACCTTTCTAGTTTACAATAAACAACCTAGTTGTTTGTAACCCTTCTCTCTTCACCCAATACTCGCAACAGTTCTGTTGTTTTTTTATATTACATTCAGACCATATTATTTTGAACAGTACTGATGTCCTATATCCACTTCTTTTGGACGAAATTCTCCTCAATGATTAAAATTTATAGTTGAAGCACTATTTCAATAAGTATTACAATGTAAGCCAGGTTGCCTAGGTGATAGAAAGTCTAATTAAAGACATTTCCTCAATTTCGCATTCATGTTGGGAATATGGGCATAGGTGACTGGAATCACATGTAGAACAAAATTCACTGAGACGATATACTGTTAAGCATATAAATGGATGGGGAGAACATAAAGTTATAATTTACACAGAAACACATCATCCTACAATATGAAATTTGCTGAACTGACATATAGAAGAAGAATGTCCAGCTGTGTTCATAATATAGTCCCATTTTGGTCTGTTGTAATAATTTGGCTGCCAACATGTGAGCTCTTTGATCATAGCTCAGTGAGTAAAGACTGCTTCAGAAGGTTCCCAGTCAAAAAGGTAAATCCAAATCGGTCCATTTAGAATGCTGGCTCATCATTCACAGTATGGCTTGTTTATTGCCTTCCTGTAATTCCAGATTATATCTTGCTAAATTGAATAGTACAGCCAAAGCAGTCTTCAGGCAGTCTTACTGGACGAAAATTGAGAAGGCGAAATGACACATGCGAGACACACACTCTAATAAGCAGTTGTGCGTTTGCGACTGGTGTCGTAATAGTCATCATCCATGCTGTGATTGTAGAGGAAACGAGACTGGCGTGTCTTGCGACGGTCCACGTCATCGTATGAATCAGTGGAGTCAGGAACATCTGCGGGCTGATAGGAACCAATGTGTGTTGTTGAAGCCCTTTCTCTGCGTCTTCTTCTGCGGGCAGCCAGACTGGAGTCAGAGTCTTCCTTGTTGTCTTTGGTTGGCGACCGTCGGTTGTTTGGGGAATTGAGACTCTGAAGACTCCTTGATCGTGTGTTGACACCTTTCTCTTCTGTTGAGACCCCATCGGTCTCCGTGGACCTGTCGACCATCTCAGGTTTGTCTTCCTCTGCATCTGACTCTTCATCGCTACTTTCGGCTTTTTTTTCAGTTTGGACTCCACTGTCCTTCATTTCTGGCTTCTCGTCTTCGGATTCCGATTCACTTTCATCTGAATCGTCTGTGTCCACATCCTCTTCTGACTCATCGTCATCACCCCGCACCTTGATTTCTGTGTGTTTGAGATCAGTTTGTACTGAAGCATTGCTGTACTCAATCTCCTCTTCTTCATCATCTTCTTCTGGGCCTTGTTCACCTGCACCCCGGATCTTTTTATTTCTCATTTTAGAGAGAATTGGGCGGTCTTCATCATAGAGCACACCTAGGTTAATCTCGCCTGGCAAAAAGATAACAGTCTTACTGACTGTTCCCGGTAATGGTTTTATATCTATATCGCCTAGTAAAGACAGCTTTTTCTGCACATCTTTCTTCAGGAGAAGCAGCTCTATATCTTTGCCCTTCAGAATTACCTCTGTGAGATTGCAGGTACTCCTTAAACCTTCAACGGAGGTGGCCATATCCTTTTTGTTATCGACTTGCTCCATGAGATCTTTACCATACAAGTTACGCAACTCTTCAATGAGGCCTTTCTCTTTGTTGCGAATATCTGCAATGAACTGTATGGCAGTTTCATGAATTTTCTGTTCAGCTGCCTTTATTATTTCTTCAACATTGTTGAGTGACTCGATTTGAGTATCAAAGTCATTGATCTTGCCTTTACAGGAGCTCAGCATAGTCTGGATATTGTCCTTATATTTTTCAACAGCCTCGCCAAACTGTGTAATTTCATGGTCCTTGTGCTCATTGAAGGTGCACAGGACACAGATGCAAGTTTCGCAAGGCTCACAATAGAAGCGAACCACTTCATCCTGGTGCTCTTTGCACTCGATATCCTTCTCAATTTCAATATCGAAGATGGAGTGGTTGGTTGTCACCTTGGTGGAGCGATGGAGGTCCACACAGGTCTTGCAAAGCAGCTTGGCGCAATCCAGACATTTAGAGGCAGCTTCTCTGTGTTTACGGTTGACCATCTTACAGATGTCACAAAAGGGAAACTTGGAGGGCTTTGAGCGGGTGATGACTTCACTCAAATTGGCCACCAAGAAGTTATCCGGCAGCTTCTTGACACCACCGATGGGCAGCTGTGTCCTCTTGCGACAAAGAGGACAGGTGAATTCACGGTAGTCGCTGTACTTCTTGTAGGTCGACTCTGATGCCACATGGTTCTCAATGCACACTTCACAGAATGTGTGCAAGCAGTTGAGAGACTTTGGTGTCTTGTAGACCTCCAGGCAGATCTTGCAAACGAGAAACTCATCCTGGATCTCCTGGACAAGCTTACCCCCCGCCCCAGACATCGCGAATGATGAATGACTGGGACTCGATCCTTTGTATGATCCCTGCAAGACAAACAGCATGGTGTCAGCAAAACAACTAAAACGATTAAATAAAGTGCACAAGTTTAGTATTGCTATTTCTTGGTAAATTGCTGTTATGTTTGATTCTGGAAGAGAAGTTCTCTGTGCAACTAAGCAATACAAATCCCTGAAAATTATCTTAAGCATTACACGAGGTTAAACCATAATTATTGAAATAATAAATGTGTGAATATATGAGGCATAAGAAACTGCATGCTATATACATCCATTAGTTCCAACTTGATGTGGAGCACGTTGCTGGAACCTTGAGCAACGCAAATGATAAGATTAGTTGAACAGTTCCATGCTGGATAGAATCAGGCAAGGGCACTAAGGCTAATAGATAAGGGACTATAAATGGCCCCTGTAAGCAGCACCCACACCCCACCCACTGACATCACTAACATTTCAGTTCCACCTGATATCTAAACAAGACATCTGATTGGAGATGATCCTATAAACAACTTGAACTTTGGCAGATGATATATGTGGGAAAAATACTAATGACCCTGCACGATCTTGATTCTTGGAAATAAATAAAATATCAGTATAACTATGTAAGAAATTAAATGTGCCTCCAGGTTGGTTCAGTACAATTATGATTCCCGAGTGTACTTATATACTTGCTGTAGCTTAGCAAGGAATGGCTGGTATTTGTAAAGTTCTCTTTACTTCAAGTAGCTGACTTTGTAATTATCAACAGTACAACAATAACATTGGTGTTTTGATGGAACCATCAAGTAGTCCATGGTGGAACTTGATCCATTTGTATTGGCATCTGCCTAAATTTTACAACCTACGTGAATTTCTGGCTCATCTGTGTTGGTTTGACCTTGGAGAAATTAGGCACATCAAAGTTAATGACCTAAGGATCTGCCCCTAATTGGGGGGCAATTGTGCAACAATAAGCATGGAATATACATGTATATATTTATCAGTTTTCACACACATTTATTTATATTACATGATATATAATTTGATTATCATGAGCACTTAAGCACATACTGAGTATGGTATTTGGTGGACAACAACCTTTTGGATAATACACTGAAATTTGAATTCACTTGAATTCAGATGCTTGGTTGTTAAGAAATAGCTGGGTTAATGTCAATTTTAATTATTATTTTATTTAGCAGACATGCCACAGAAAGCCATGAATATAGATTACATCATTTTGTTGTCCAGAATTTTTACTTTCATCTAAGCACAATTTCATTGTGTGTTTTATGTAATGACAGTTTGAAAAACACATTCCTAAATCAGTCTCCTTTATATTCTTTTAACCATATCTTCACTAAAAAAAACTTTTATTGCCCTCTCACTAAACTGCTTAATATGAGGATTTCAAAGTCAAACTCCGGGAAAACCTGTGTAATCTGAATAAATACAGACTTTCATTAGAGCTGCTTCTGGTCTAATTTCTCCAAGGTTTGACCTGAAGTTTGGTGAACTCTGACACCACACCAAATCTTATGATACTGACAACAAAGCAGGGGAACATACCACCCTCCCATCCCATAGCCTCTACCTATTCAACTATCAACAGGGTAAGGTCAATAACCTAGGATGTTTGCAGTTAAGATAGCAACAGAATAGGTATAAAGGTTTTTGGCACTTTTCTATGTAGCCTCAACAAACATAACTTAGAGTTCATTGACTGATCTTTTGCATTTTCATCCTGGTTGCACAGCTGAGCCAGAAAATGTTTTCTCTTACGTTAGCTTGAACTCTTACAAAACAGTTTAAATTCGTTAATGTGCAGGATTTTAATGAAAAGTGCAACACCTTATAGGTCATAATTAAAACAGTTTTAGCATTTGTAGCCTGCAGGACAGACATAGAAAGGCATACAACCGATAACAAGAAGGCAGTATCGGCTCAAAATTCAAGAAATGGCAAGAGGCAGATGGCAAAAGAACTGAAACTTAGAAATTCAAAAAGTCAGTCAACAGTTTAGAAAATAAACTCAGGGTTAATTTTGATCGGGGAAGTCATAGATTCCTCGAAATCTCAAAGCATTCAGACACGAATAGATTTATAGGAAAATTATATAACATATTCACCACATCATGGCCAAGTATTTGTTCATAAAAATATATTCAGCACTGTCATCTCTACTTAAGCTCTTCGAGCTAATGCTGTTCTATACCTTTACATGTTGTGACATAAAAAAAAAATTGTTGAAAATGGTCTTAAGTATTGTTACAGCAAATCTTAGATACTGATCCGAAGTGAGGGATCATTTGGAAAGGTAAAACCCACCAACAAAAATAAAACAACATGATAATAGTGTCACTTATTATTGCTAAACGCCTGTCAACAGATCCCAGGAATCACTCTGTTTCAAAAATCGTGACATTGCTAGCAGTAATTACAAGTATCAAAACAGTACTGATCTCCTTAGTAATGCAATAGAATACTTTATAGGGTTATACCTTCGATAATCTTTGATGAAAAAAAATTTAATTGAAAAGTGGACTTATTAATGAGGTACTCGTTTGTAATATAAACCAATATCCTGACCTTACAATAGATAGTAGATACTATATAATATTATAAATACTCATATTTCCAAATAGTTGACCATGATACCAGTGTGTGGATGTAAAAAGAAGAGGATTTGTGACCATCATCGTCACGGGTAAACACCGCAAGATACCTCGGTAAAGTGAGATCTTAAGTCGTGTTTTTCATTCTTTTCCTTGGAATTTTCAGAGTCCTAGAAATTGGAAGTGTTTTCACAAAGAAAAGGTAAGCAAAAGATAACAAAATTGAGTTGTCTAAAAGCAAGCGCTGCAGTCTGACTTTTTTTTTCCCCCAAAATCTTAAATGGGGAAAAACTGAATATCAAGGAAGGGAAGGAAGTACTGCATGGATGTAATGAAAGTTCTGATGGGAAATAAATGAATAGAAATGGAAACTGATTGTTAAACTGCATAAGTAATGCAACACAATGGCTGTTATATAAGAAGGTATGATGGGTATTATGCATGATAGAAATGAAATATGTGACAAATATTAGGCTTATTACTATCCAAATGGAATTAATGTTGAAAATTACTACCCATTTAGTGGCAAACATTCTCTTTGGATGCCAATCCAGTGTGTGATAAACCAACCATATTGTTTGTCACACCAAAGTTTTTTTGAATTCAATAACAGCTTCTCTTCGTCTACGTTAACAGCCTATTCTAAATGAACCAGTCCTGTCCTATCAAATCTAGATACCTCTTTCCTAACATGATTTGGCCTACAATACAAGTATGAAGACTAAAAACTGTAGTAACATACAGCACAGTGCATAAATCCTTGGCAACCCTCTAGTATATGCTTCTCTTGTATTTTGCGTAGCTCGTTTCTGCTAAGACTTCTTTATACTGATAGAACTGCGTGATCTTAAAGGTTGTCTTCAGCTTAGGTTCATCTGAACGGGCACTCCAAGATCAAAAGCACATTTTCAAACGTACGGCAAGCATTTGGCATTTTATGGGACTGTACTTTGCGAAAGTTCCTTTTAATTCTGGTATTCTGTGGTAATAAATAGCTGTAGAATGTACACCGCAAGTTAAAAGAATACTTATATTCTCTGTGACTACAATCTATAGTATATTATTGACTGAAGCAAATGCTTGAGAGAGGCCGAAGACTTTAGCAGAGTACTGTGCATATCTAGCTGTTGCTAAAACTACATGGAAGGCACCACCCCTTGGAGATTGATTGTGCACACTGAGTCATGTCAGTATGTACAATGTATGTACAGGTGTTAGTAGAAAATGGCAGAACTGGAGTATATTTAGCTCGAGTATGTACATGTCCAGTTAGTTATATACTACTATTGTGCACTTGCCCTGGCTGATTGTTAATATAACATGCCACCATCACGAGAGGTTGTTTTCTGCATTTTTGTAGCTAAAAATAACCAGGTTTGTAACTGTATCCACTTCAACCACGACTTTGGTCTAACCAAGAATATAATTTCGCGTTGTTTCCTACCTGGATTTTCCGTATACTCACCTGGCAAGTCAGACGTATGTTACAAGTAAATTCAAACGAGTTAATTTTGAGTCTTTCAAAATATTTTATGGTTAATTTGGTATTGATCCGACAAGTTAAAGCACTCGAAAATTGTTGTAGATTTTTAGATCACGAGTTTCAATGCCAGAAGGGAAGCAAAACAAACATTTTTACATTAATATTGATATGCATGTCTTTGACGATCGATATAAACGTAATATTTATCTGCTTCGATGAACCAGAAAACACCTCTGTTTGAACGTGGTTAAAAGTTATTGTTATAAAATACTGTATAAGAATATTGTGTTTAGAGTTAGTAATCAAGCTTTTCTTTAAGGCCTGTGGGTATTAATGATTTTTTAGCACAGGCCGTAGTACCTTGCCGGCGGCAAGTCGTTGGGCGAGGTAGGAGTTGTCCTCCGAGTTGTCTCGGTTCGATGGCCTTCTCGTCATACTGTATGGAGAAGGTGACAGTCTCCTGTCCGAACTGTCCCCACCAAGCTGCAGTGACAAACAACATGCTTTCAGGCTTATCATGCTACCACACAGAGCATTTTCTAAGAGTTATTGACTGGGAGGCATGGTTTGTGCCATTGCTCACAATCTCTTCCTTGTTCATTATGAATGAAATTTCAGGACCACATTGGTTCACAGGATCAATAATATATTACTGAACATCAGATTGTCACCCAGTCATCAAGATAAAAAATGCTCTGCCATGACAACTCAAATGAAATGACTTGTTTCCCCATTTCAGTTCAACTTATTTATGAGGATCCTCACTATCTTTTGCACTCTATCTACTCTACGCTCTACCGCCATAAAATGTGGCTGGCTGATGTTACACAGAAATTGGAAGACAGGAGCCCAGCATAAAACGAGTAAATTACTGCTTTTCAGAGTGCCAAAAATGTACTCTGCACCACTTGTACTGTGGTAAATAGCTGACTGTTAAACATTATCAGTTTTGTTTATGCCTTTTCACTTGGTGTAGAAAGAAACAACTTTCAACCTTGGTGTAAGATTAGGCAGACTTTTAATTAATACCTCAATTTCTGCACAACATCAGCTGGTAGAAAATGTACAATTCATTTCATTTGAAAATAAAGATTTATAAATAAATAAATTATCCATCAAGCTTTAATTTTTTTTAACAGCCTTCTTTAAAAAAAAAAAAAAAAAAAAAAAGGATAAAGCCATTCACGACGATAATAAATGTCATTCACTTTTATTGCATTAAGATCCGATATAATCAGCAGTCACACAAGGTTCTGGATATGGTGGGGAAACTCTGACCAAGGTTTTGTTTTCAAAACAACACCATGTTCTTTCAGGGGTTAGTTAGTGCAGAGGGAAGCACATTTGCAACAAGTTTTAAATAATACCAAAAGAAGTGCTCCAAACAGATTCAAATGATGCTGTAAACTTTTCAAGTCTGCAAGTCGTTTTTATGGAACATTCAAAGAGCAGGGCAAGTGGCTGATATTACGTGAGTTTTTGAAGTCTTATTATTTCATCTGCCTTTGGTAGAATATGAGTTGAATAAGCATCGAAACATAGAATTTCAATAAAACCCTTTATAATATTTTCTCCAGATTTTAAAGGTTCCATCAATCATTGGATAAGGGGCAAAAGTGGATAGGATTATTAGACCAGGCTGAATCCATGAACCTGAATCTACCTTTCCAAAGAGTATTCGCCTACATCCCCTATTCTGACAGCAACCCCATAGACGTCAAGAGATCAGGAATTTACTTTAACCCCACCCCCATGTTGATCCTGAAACAGCCTACTCCTCTCAACCCGTAATCACCCACATACAGCAGGTATAGTGAATAATAGACAGTTTTTCCAAAAGGTTTGCAAGCAGCACTTCTGTCAGCATTATAATATAAACATGGATAACTCCTTCAACCATCACCCCAACTAACCCTTCAATTTCAAATGAAATTTGTATGCTTTTTTTGTTTGTCTTTTTGCCATCGTTGTGGCAGTTTTGTGGTGTCAATAACAGATATTACAATGGAAAATGTAGCAAACAGTAAAGCCAATTATTACCGAGGGTATTATTATCAGGCAGAAAGTTGGGGTGAGTACTTTCATTTTGCATATTAATAACGGATCATGGAATATTTCCCTTGGACTGAGGAGTAAAGCATGGCGTTTCAATTTCTCCTCATATCCCTGATATTTCACAAAGCAGCACTACAACTGTCAATTGAGCACTTCAAATAAACTGTACACTCTGTGTCACTTTCAATACATATACATTTATGTGCACTGATAAATCTCATATTCCCATCATGTATTCCAACACTATCATTTTCACAACTAGACTGCATCTCACCAATATCATCATAAAAGTGAATGCAATATGACAAGATTCAAATGTAATGTTTTGAAATGTAACATGATTTGTCAATATATGTGTAAGGTTAGCATATAAATGGCAGAATAATAGCGCGCGCATACAAAAACAGCATAAAGGGAACAACATTAGCTCTAATTGTTCAATTAAACAATAAGCTTTACCTTATAGCTGAGTAATATATGTAATATCAATTATAGTTGTAAAGTGTGTGAAATAGTGAATCGAAATGGTGAAAATGACAATGAAATGGAGTCACCATTGCTCTTGCAATTACTAAATTTCATTCTTACTTACTCATAAACTTTCAAAAGCTGTTACGTCTTTTGTTGCAGGATCATTTTTGACTCTGATATTTAATTCACGATGAACATACATACATTTTAGTGTATCGAATTAAAGGTATTAGATTCTGCATGCATGAACGGCTTTTTAATATATATTTTCTTAATCTTTTCAAAAGAATATTGGTATTACTCATGCTTTGAATTACCAAAATACATTGTATCAAATTAAAACCCATCTCTGCTATATAAAGTAATGCAAGAGCCGTGGATGAACAAGATGAAGCTGATGGTCTGCTGATGGAGATGAAAAGGAAGTTTGGATTTATGAAAATGGCAAGGACACTGTGTGGCTGATTTTGCTTTGAAACTTTCTAATAAATTCATTAATGACGTACTTTGTGGAGGTCTTGGATTCCCACTGGTGTTGCTTGACCTTGTCAGTCAAACGCAAATACCACAAATATTGAGGAGCCTGGAATTTCTGCAGCTGTGTGCTGAAATATATCCCACCTGGCCAGGGTCAGGTAACATCACACCAAAGAGAAGTGAGGCTGCAGTTTATGTTTAGCTCATCAGATGGAAGTCTCATTACAGGCAAAAAAAGTCTTGTGGTAAAAACGTTGGAAATCCTGACAATGCTAGAATTTTGTTATCAGCGTATTAATGTTTTGTACAACAGTAAAATCATTTGGTCTTCACTCCAGGTCTTGATTTTGAAATGAACAGCTTCTCCACTTAGCAAATATTTTGTTGCATCTAAATTATTGTGCGCATTAATATTCTTCTTTCACAACCATTTCAAATTTCCCGCTTTTTATGAGTATAATGGTGTCATTATGGGCCTTTTTCAGCCATTGTTTTTTGCCACACAGTGTCCCACGTGAAGAAGATGTAGGACCGGGCAGGAGGAGGAGGAGAAGCAGGAGGAGGAGGAGGAGGAGGAGGAGGAGGAGGAGACATACCTTGTCATCGGCCATGTAGTCCTTATTGTCTTCGGCGCTCAGGCGCCTTCTGGAAGCGAAACCAGTGTCGTAGTGGCTGTACATGGCAGAAGATGGCACCAACAGTAGCAGCAGTAGCAGGTTAATGATGAGGAGAAGAGGGTAAGATGATGCACACACAGCCGACTCTACACAGACAAACCAACAGAGTCTACTTGGTGGATGTCTTCCTTTTCAATTAACTACTCTACTTGTATTAATCCGGTGCATTCCTATGAAGCTACCTTGTGCATGTCAGCCAAACTATCTCTTATCACCCCTTTGCATTTAACTGAGTTGTTTAGACGTTTAGTGTGTAATAAGATGCCTATACATTTGGCCTTCATGGACATAATTCTTGAATTCTACATCTGTTTATTTTCTGACACTATTCATTTGAATTGATACTAGTTTTCTTGCCTTAACTACAAGTACATCTATTTTAGGCAAGGCATTCAACAAATTTTTAATATAATTTTCGACTAACCTCATTTTCAAAGTATAGGCCTATTCCAAGACCACTAAACTTCTAAACAAATCAATTATCACCTATCAATCATTGTCTCTCATATAAACCTCATTGATTTAACCCACCACCACCACACTGTACATTTCATTTGCACTAATCTAAGGGATCAAAAGACAGTGGGCCAGTGAAACTGAATTAGTTGAGGAATCCATGATTATTCTTGGTTAGGATGCTGGACAACCCGACAATGGATGATACGATGAAAATAATGACACACATTGGAATCAATGAATAAATAATTCTTGCCAAAGTGGACATCTACGAAATGCATCGTTTTGGTGCTTATTTATAAACATTTTGAACTTAAACTCTCTAGAAATGATGATGTCCTTCTGACATGTCATAGACTTTGGGACTATCGGTATATATTGACCCATGTTTTGCTTGTTATGCCTGAGGGCATTGTCGACTAAACTAAACTGACCCATAGTTTAAGTCTTATATAAGACACAGAAAGCCTTAAGCCATCAACACCAAAAGTGTTCCACAAAAACAGTCAAAATGACAACAATGAATAATTTCACAAATTTTGCAACATTGACATGGAACTATACTGCATTAAAGCGTTACTTACTCTTGGTAATCCACCAAATAAAGCTCTGAGTCTAGACTCTTTCTATTATTATGTTCTAATAGAGTGAAAGTGAAATTAGTTACAAGAGACAGACTGTCAGAGACCTAACCCTACTCTAAACTAAGTCAACTAATGCAATTCAGCGAAGACTGCAATCCACAATAATCAATACTGAACTGATTCAATGAAATAATAAAATATTTTCAAAGCAAGCAGCAAAATAATTGAAAATGACAAATGAATGAACTGAAGATAAATTGTAGTACTACTTTGTTTCACAAAATAAAAATAAAATTTTATTAAAATTAAATAAAGCTATAAGCGCTATATTAGAACTATAGACTGTTAATGTTAATTCAGCAGGATCTCTATACATTCAAGCATACCATGTACAGTGTAGTGTTTTTAATAATAATATCCAACATAAAGTTTTCCCATCAATGTGTAAGATAAATAAAATAAAATAAATAGAGTGCAACAAGCAATATAATAAGAATCATGTCATGTAATATAGAATTGTAAGAGAGTACACAATGTGAATTAATAGCATGCTGCGCTGCTGCTTATAGAATACTATGCCATAATAAAAAGCATTTAAATGTGTATTTGAAATGATTACATGTCTGTGAAATGCTGTGATTACTTGTCATTGTATGTAGAAATTTCACTCAAATAATATATATATTATAGTTTTATTTATACATAGCCAAATGTGCCACGTGCGTTTTCCATCCAAACGCATGGAAAACGCACGTTGCACATTTGGCCATGTAGTGCTCAGACATATATTACATGCAGTGTTACATACTTTTACAAAACTGAGGAAATATTTACCTGATTGATCTAGAGTAACCCTCTGGCGCTCAAAACCCTCCAACCCCCTGGAAATAAATATAGAGATATTTATATTTATTTCGCAACTGCCAAAATGAACATTTAATTAACAGTGTATATCATAAACATAACAAACCATCTTCTGTGTATAGCATCAATGCTGCTTGAAGCATATCAACATACCTTCAGGGGAGACATAAGATTAGATTCGATTTAGATCAATTTATTTTCATAATTTATAAATAGTACATTTTAGAATATATAAATGAAATGAGAAGATGCAATTATGATGGAGACCCCTCAAGCCAGCAGAGCTAGCGCTTATGAGGGGCCACCAATGAAATGGGAGATGAGATGAGTGATATGAAATAGAGGAAATGGGATGAGGGTGATTATGTACATAAGGATGAGATGACAATGAGTTACATCTCTCTCATTTATCCAATGGATGGATGACCTTTGCTTTATGCAACATTGTCAAGCACAAGAGTAAACGTCTAATGTAAACTGTGAACAGAACCTGGTTCAGGAATTGAATTCAGAACCACTGAACCAAGTATATTATATATATTAATTACGATCTTGCCAGTTACTAAACCACTAGGCTACCCAAGCTAACCATTTTAATCGTATTTAAAGTATTACAAGTTATTAAAAATTAAAATAAAGTCAAATAAACACCTTGTAACAAAAAATATAATATGGTGGGTACCTAAAACGCTGTAAAAATCATCATGGGAAACATATTTTGAGACTGCGTATAAGCCAAAATATAAGAAAGTATTTTTGAAACTCAGTAAAAAGTTCGACTGAGTAACTCACATAAATATGAAAGTAAAATGCTGACTGTGCTTCTACCTAGATCTGTACGGGAAGGAACTTATGTATGCTGACAAGCCAACTATTAATGGAAACAGGGGTCAAGCCAGTTGATAGGAACCATCCTATGACTCTATGCTCTATCTAGTTTCTAACCGTCTCACCATAGCTTAAATGTCATATAGACAAGCAGTCTGGTTAGATCTAGTGTATGTTTCATGTCAATAGATATTCTCTATATTGCATGATAGGGTCGCCCATTGCTAGTCATGTTTTGCAAATCTATGACGCATAAAATGTCTTGGTTGCTTGCCAAAGTTTCTTGAAGCCAGTTCTTGGCTCAGGCATTCTAACTATGTGAAGTAGTCAGGAGTTATCTCGCTTCCATCCATGTAGCTCCTTGTGCTATTTTGAGCTCATTGCGCAGAAAATGGGGTCTTTTGATGCTGGCAAACTCATTAATGTTAAATATTAAGGAAGAAATAAAGAATGATCAAGTTACAGTTCAAAATTGACCATACATTTTCACAGATGTTCAAATTTATTACAACATTCACTTTAAACAAAAGGTTACAAATAATTATTATCCATAGGCGCTATTTATCAACAAATGGTATGACTGATTAGTTTGTTATAAATGACTATTCTTCACTTTGACGACTCAAATTTTCAGTGTTGCCAAATTATGGTCATTACTTGAGTCGGCATGTTGGGGAAATGTTAATTTAAACATATACTTACAAATTAAATTTGTCCAAGGGTTATCTTCTACTTTGATACATAGATCTTCTTCCTCCAAGGATGTCTGTGCGGGGAGTAATCCTAGAAGAGGTAGAAGTCAAGTTAGAGCAATTTTGGAACAACTCTAGAAGCTACTTTCAACTAACACGTAAAGTAGCTTTTGATGGTGTGGAATAATATCCAAGGCAGCAGCAATCACAGGTGTGTAATTATATCACAGGTATGACATGTGATGTTTAATGTACAGGTATTTGTTTAAGAATGTAATCCCTCTATGTATCAAAGTATAGATCAATCGAAATACTGGTGTTACCCTGCACCTCCTGCAAACCTGCACCCTCTGACTGGGGTATAAAGATGATGCTAGTTTTGATGACCCAGCAGCCTCCTCCTCCTCACAACCCCCTGGTCGTCAAGGGGTGAATCATAGAATTGTGACGTCAGAGAGTGTAGGAGGTGGGATCCTCCAAGCACCCCTTCAAGGATCAAATGAGCCAAGGTAAGGGGGCGAGGAGGTAAACACCCTTGCGGTAACGAGAGCAAACAACGCCAATAAACAGGGTAGGCACCCCCGTAGATCTTCACTTTTGCCCCATCCAAAACTAACATGACCCCCTGGAAGATGGTGACGTCACTGTTGTATGTTCCTCTGTGTCTGTTTATCACACCTTCGCCATTCCCAAGGACGCAATGTTTTTATTGGTGTGATGATAAAGTGATTAACTTAATTTCTGTTTTGCTTCCTCATACTACCACCCACATTTTGGGAAGTTTCCATCATCTGGTCAGAAGGGTTAACCTTTGTGTGGGCGTGTGTGGGCACCTTCCATTGCCCAGAGGAAAAGAGGGCTAAAGCATTCCTTGTGGTACACCAAAGAAAATTAGTTTTGGGGGTATATTCAATTCCAGGGTATATAGTAGTGTTCCATATGAAATACACAATTAAGAGAAGTTTGTCAATGTGCCAATTGTTAGATTTTGTACATAAGCTGCAAAGAGGACCTGTCTTGGCTCAGCCTGAACAGGAAAACAACCCTTCTCTGCCAGTTTGTAACTTTCTATTGTTCTCCCAAATTTTTACATCAAAAGGACTCCTATGAGCTCACCATTTGAGTTTTAATAACAAATATCACATCAACTGAAGCCATCAGTGTAGCTTCATTGTTACGAACACCTTGCCATTAAAACAGCCAAATTCTGGACCAATTTATTTTCAATGTAATGGGTCTTCCCTGCATATTTTACAGCTATAATATCATATATATATATAGATTCTGCAGAAGATTGAGATTGCAGTATATATACATGAGCTGCAAAACATCTGTATCATTTACACGTGCAGATTGCAGCACATAAACCCCAAGTTCCTGACTGACTTATTTTCGGAACAGAGCACTAGTGCTGGCTGATTCCTCCAGGTCAACACAGTTGTTTGCAAATCGACGTTTTCTGCATAGCTGTAGGTGCAGAAGTTTCAGATGCGGTGATAGGATGCAGCAGCAGCAGCAGCAGCTGGGGCAAACACCTGTAGACTAAACCACACCTACCTAGCTCGTGTCTTTGTGTTCACAGTTCACCCTGACTCAATGTCTGTCAGAAGTCAAGGCAGACGACCTATTTCTGTCATCATGTATTCTCAAATAGACGCCAAGGGGAGCCTCGGGTGCAGTCAATGGCTCAGCAAGATCTGCGTCTTCCCTGCACTTAGGGTACTTTACTGCACTATCTGCTGAGGCACTAAGATTTTGAAGTGTTTACAACAAGGTTTTGGTAACATAAACTACCTTTTTTGTCCTACTACACTGACACCACAGGTGGCACAAATATTAATAACAATACGTTAGCGTACTCCCTTGGTGCTTACTGACGAATTTGTAAATGTCATTGGCAAGAATGCAATTCTCGTGTCATTTGTGCTTACTTAATGGATGATAAACAAACAACAAAGACTACACATGCAAGTAATATGTGTCTCTGAGCTTTACATTATTTTGCAGCGTCAGAATCTCAAATACAGAGATGACTCACAAGGCACAGAAAATTTGTCAAACAATCAGAAATATCATTCAAAATCTGCTGATTCACAGCTTTGTACAATAATGAATGTAGGATTATTAAGATTAAGAAGTTCTGGATTACTCCTATCAATTGCCACTACCTACTATAGGATCTATCTAAAGGAAATTAACCAAACCAAAATTGGGCAAACTGCAGAAAGGTTGAGGGATCATCATTTTACACATTCAAGTTATTAGCTTGTTCAACTACCTATTAATATTATTCGGACATTTTCTTTGTCCATTCACATAATTTCATAACAACTATGAAAGAGGTACAGAAATGTCAGCAACAGGGCATACCCTAACTCAATTGTTAATTGTAATATCATGTGATTGGATATCTGGAAAATGTATTGGCAGCCAGTGTGTGGTATTATTTGTACTTTAGTGTTAGGTGCAGCCACCACCAAAATATTGCATTGTGAAGCCTGCTTGATTTCTAATCAAATCAGTTGTCAGTTCTTTAATGATTATACTGTTTCTGAGAACATCATGAATTCCGGATGAATAATAAGATTAATAATGCTCTCATGCAACACCATACAGGATGCCAAACCACAATTCATAGGCTCCAACCATTTAAACAGCAAGTCAAGAGTTTAAAATAACTTTTGGACCCAATTCAAGTCTAGGCGGTGAATCACTGAATGATGACCTGGTGATGAGTTCACTTACCCAGCTAAAATGTGGTCAGGGCTCAAGTAGAACAAGGGGCATACATCAAATAACCCCCTACTTCATCAACCCTACCAGTTAACTTGGATGATATAGCTAAACCTATATCCTAGATATATATACAAAGGTTGATAGATTTTGCCATTTTATTTTACAGGAGAATCATGACGATGAGTGAAGTTATCAGTAGACTAACAAATACAAAAACACTATCAGGAGACTAATAATAAGTACAAAAACACTATCAGGAGACTAATAATAAGTACAAAAACACTTGGAAAGGAAAACTAGTCCTTATTAGTAGGTTGAATATTGTGAAAAGTTGGTATGATGACTGAAGAGGTAAAGCACTGTAGTTTGGCTCTCACATGGGGCCCACATAGAAAAATATGGTCAAAAAGACTGTAAACATTAATTTTGACTGCAGTTAAATAGTTATTCAATGTAAAATATGTACTAGTCAACAAAAAACTATATGACATCATTTCAACCACTCTTGATTTTTCTTTGCATGTTTCTTGTTATTTGGAAGTCCTGACTGTTCAAACACAAAGAAAACTACAACGCAGTCAGTTCTGTTTTACTTATTTTTCTTGGCAGCTCTCATCCGAGTTGAAGAAAAAGTATAAGTAGGCTATATAGCTACCCGAAGCCTGATTTAGCAGATATGAACTTTATGACAAACGGCAAAAGCATTGGTACATGTATTTGCATTAACACGTTTTGAAGTAATAACTACAAAATATTAACAAATATTTTCACTGTACTGACTTGTTTATCACACTACACGTAAATACCCACCGAGATAGCTTTTTGATAAGACTCACTACCAACGCAATTATCGCCTACAGCGCTGTTTACTGTTTACGCAAGTTGAAGAATAACTGGGTTAGCATAGTAATATATATACTTACTTTAAAAGGAAAATGTTAGGTTACATTTCTTTCCTTGTGATGAGGTTAACAACATTTCTCTAAAATTAATGAGTACATATATTGTCGTCATTCTAAAGATATTCAAAACAATGAGACTATGGATTTCTTGGGATAATTCAATCCAGCATTTTTAAAATAAAATGTTGAGAAATAAAAAAAACTGTTGAAGTAGCACCTCTAGCCTCCTTGCCCAGCAGGCACCTAGGCCTATCTGGCACTTTCTTCTTGGTTGTTTAGCAAACCCTAGAAATTGGTAAACAATATCAACGCCCTCCTTCCTTGCACTGGATCAAATACTAATTTATGAGGATGTTGCCATGGCAACCTACATCTGCTAAGATCCAAATCCTACACGATAAGGAACATGTGCGATCAATCAACAGAGCTCTGATCCGGTGATACATTTCAGATATATAGATTCCAGGAATAGGCTGATTGGTATCCATACAGGTCTATGGAATGGTTAATGGTTAAATACAATAGATGTAACATATAAAAACCATGAAGTCTCACTGTCACATTATATAAATTATATATATATTTTTTTTTTTATCACATAATTTCTGTTTTACTACCTGTAAGTTTTGCTTTTTATATTTTATATATTTTATGATATCTGATTGCGCTATAGCAAATAAATAATTAATTATTTACTACGTATCTAAAAATAAATAAATAAAGGCTAAATCCATAAGCACCATGAAAAAGGTAAGATTATGATTCATGTGGGGTAATTCAGTGGGGGTAATAAAGTTAAAAATTAAGTTAAAAATAAGTGAAGACAAATGAAAATCCCAAGCTTCATGCTCGCTATCATGCAGACGTTATGATGAGTTGAGAAGGTTGGTTATCACCAGTAATTCATTTGCCCATGGATGGGGTGGAGTCGTTCTCATTATCTATTGTTATCTTAAACTCTTAATTATTGGGTCACCGATGAAACTTCTTACATTGCAAATACCAAAGAACTTCAAAGATTGTACCTTAGGTGGTTTGATATTTTAGGCATCAGTAATGTTCGTCAATTTCATTTAATACGCTATTGGGTTAGATTCAGAGTCAGAAATTATTTAATTAGCTCCATATTGACATTGAATAAAGAAATAATAATGATTCACAACTGTGAATGGTTTAGAGATGGGAACCCTTCTAAGGTCATAGTGAATGGTTGCCCAAAAAGAAATATTCAATAAAATTATATATTATAAATTCTATAGGCGCCTTGTCTTTCATGGAAGTCCACACACACGGTGATAATTAAAGACATAAGGTTGAAATCAATTTAAGTAATATCCAAAATATATAAGTATAAACCAATATATTCGAAACTCATCAACTGGGATGAAATAAACTGGGTATATAAGATTTAACTCGCATGCCATATATCTAGCATTTTCTGTCAGCCAAAACGTAAATGTCCCTAAATTACTCAGGCATTGTTAGCTTGATTCAAGAAATAGTCAAATCTCTAACGTCAGGCCCACCCAATGCAATAAAAGCAGTTTTGGTTTGTGCCATACAGAACTAAAATCCCATCAATCTTGCAACGTTTAATTGGTATTCTGGTAATGGAAGAAAAAACATCTGAAGAAATCTAAGATAATGTCAAGTAGACAGGAAAGTTTTATTGTCTATCAGAAACCTTCACATCATGCACCCCTTCAGATTGAGCCTCAGATTTCTTTATTTCTTTGCTCAAAAAAACAAAACAAAAACAATACCATGAAAAAAATATCATAAAAAAATGTGTATGAGGACCAAAGGGGACTTCTCAAAGACAATGAATCCTGTTGATGAGGAGCCCATACAAACATAACTGTTGTGATAAATCAAATATCTTGACTTGTAGGTACAGTGGCTGGCATTGATCATTCCATAAATATCAAACTGAAAATGAATCTGAGATATTTACATGGTTTTGAGATGGTCTAAATAAAAATTAGTTTTAACGGTTACAAATATGGCAGGTAAGAGTATTGGTAAGAGTGCTTTAACATTCAATCTTTTTTCTCTTTATGTAATATTTAAATCCGAAAATACTATTGGTGAAGATTTTAGATTTGAAATTATGTGGCATGTTATTATAAATGAAGAGAAATATATAATCAACACCATTTCTTGCAAATCCATATCTCACAGCAGGCAGCTTTAAGTCAGTTGCTTGTCTGGTGTCATGGTCATGGATGGCAATCGCACCAGGATTAATATCAACAAAATATTTTGGAATTAAACCAATTACCAGTTAAAGCCAGATTTGTAGTTCATGTAGTGCACGTATGTCAGCTATTTTCAAATTTATGGAAGAACAGTCATCCCTGAACTACTTTGTCTTGAAGTATGAATAATAAAGGAAATAAATTTGCTATGAGCATTGTCTGCGAGTATTGTCCAGACCACATTCCCACATAAATACAGCCAGTACTGGACGACCCAGTGCAATCCAGTCAACATAAAGAACAGAAACACAAGAAACAATATTGATCGCCATCTACTGTCAATTAAGCACATTGGAAATCGTTTTAACTACGACCTTATCCAATTTCATTTAGTCCAGAATGACTGCTCCCCTTCGCGCAATATTCCACAAACAACTTAGTCAGTCTTTGTCAATAAACCGACCGTCAGATTCTTCACTGGCAGCTAAAAGATTTCCAGTTTGCAGGGAAAAGTCCACTGCAAGTGAAAAGTCAAAATGACCAACGTAGTCATAGAATATTAATCAATCTGACTTCTATTTGGTGCATATATATAGCTCAAGAGCTTCTCTAGTGGGCAACATATTAAAAAAAAGTATTGATTTACCCTCTCACAAGTCTGTTTAGCTTCAAGTCATGATACTAAAATTATCTCACCAAACCGCTTAGGTAAACAAATCATTTCTTTTTGAAGCACTAACTCAGCAAAACTCTAGACCCAAACAGGAGTTCTTGAAATTAGTTGTGAAACCTACCTTGGAGAAGTCTAGAATCTGCAGCTACTACTTAACCCCAGGAAGCAGTGCGATGTTTGAATATAACTGAATGTTTCATTTCAAATGGCATATTTTTATTTTACTTTTTTGCAGCAGGTAAGGGGAATTCCTCCAAAATAGTAATTGGGAGGTTGCTATCCTTGGATTTCATGTCAATGTGAATTGAGTTGTTATAATAAAATTATGTATAGAAATGTTAAGGTCACATTTTGTGCATTACATTGACTCATGCATCTATATAATGACACGTATAAAAAACAAATAACTTACTGATTGGTATTTTTCTATTATATTTGCATCTTTTTAATTTATTTTTTAAGCCACAATGATGACAGAGAACATTGCCCAACCCCGAAAGGGGGGGGGGGGCGATTAAATTATATTATATTCTTTTAGACTATTGATGCTCATAAAAAGTGAGTATTTGGCTAAAATAAAGGAGATAACCTCACCACACATCTAATTAAAGGTCTGTTAAAATGTACCCAAAATTTCCATATTAGATTATTTTATCCAATACGATTTATGAATCCTTCTCCAATTCAATTTAGAAATTAAAACAATATCTGAATAAGTCAATCAGTCGTAAAATCCACACGATGTACACAGATATGCAACGAAAATATAACTTCAAATATAAGATAGATGACTCCCCTGCAAGTCACACATGGCAATGCCTGCTTACATCTTTTGGAGACTTTATTACACCAATACAAGACATGCGACAGTTCAGTGGGGTCTGGCCCCCAGCCAGCGTTTTTCATGTCACGAGTCAACTCTCACCTCTCTCAAATAATTACCCTATCTGTGTCAACGTCTGCACATGTTAACACGCAAGCAATCTGTTTTGAAGATAGAAAATATCAAGAGTATGGCTTTGTATATTATATGACTTTATTGTAATAAAGTTGGATATGGTGTCCACAAGGAATGCCATCAAAAGACTACAAATACAACCCACCACATTTTGGCAGAATTCCAGCACCAATTAATAAATATTGGTTATGACTAACAACATCTATGGTGTACAGTCTTGGGTCCAACAATTGATGAGTAAAACAGACAGTAAAAACAGGCAGACTGGTTGACTGACTGAATAATTAACTGAATGGCTCACTAAATGACTGGATGACCACTGGTCAAGTGCATCCCACCAAACCAAGTTATTACAAGACAAATCAGTTTTGAAACTTGAAACCAAGAGCAACCACTTTATACCACAACATGTAGTAACATTTTTATATCATATAAACTGTATGGGAAAGTCACAGAACTTAGTGAAGTATAATTGCTACATTCTTAGTACTTGGCGCCATTTTACGAAGATAGGCTCCAGTTTTTTTCGTTTCGGAATTTCAGTAGCATTTATCAATGAACAGAAGGAAAACTTCTGACTTAGGCGTTATGTATGATAAATTGATATTGATGAGAATAACATAGCCTAGAACTACGTTGGTGAGACTTGCTGCTGAGAAAGACATTCTTCTGGGTATATTTGAGAAACTGCAGCAGGAGGGGGGGGGGGGGGGTAGATACTGTGACTCTGTAACTCAGCCTTATCTTTTGTACAGTGCAAGAACATTGCAGTCTGCTCTTAGTAGACTAGGGGTGCAAACAACAAGGACAAAACCATATTGCAGTTCGTTTGCATTAATTTGCACTCCTGACTCATTGTTCATCAGATTCATTGTTCATCAGATTCATTGTTCATCAGCAGCTCAGTTCTTTGTTTCAGCAACAGGAAGTGCACACATGATGAATTAAGACTTATTACTAAACACCCATCTTTATGAACTGCACAATGTTATATCTTGGCCAGAAAGTTATTAAATGTCCCTAACTTAGTTAGATATAAATGTATGATGAATAAAAAAAACCACATATATAGAACGTTTTGTCCAACAAGGTAACTTTAGTCAATTTCAATATGCCCTATATTAGTCAAAAACGGCCAATATGGTCAGTAATCACATAGGCTGAATATTTTGTTATAGATGAATAAACTAGGCTGGAATGTGTTTATGCTTCACCATAAAAAAATATTTGACTAAGATCGCAATTTCAATTTGTCTAGAATGACTGTTCCCCGATGCCGATTTGACTAATCAATTAGTCATCTACATTAAGGTAACACACTTTTGACTAAAATTAATATGATTAGTAAAACTGCTATGTACTCTGTCTTGAATCGTATATATGGTAGATATACGGTTGTTAAACCTGCCCTTTTACAGCCAATTTCATATACTTGGAAATCTAAGTTCAGAGGCTGTCATGTGAATCAAGACACCAATGCAGTGGTTAAGGCAATTTCTTAGCCAATTGGAGTCTTGGATTCACACGACGTCATCTACTGGTTGACGTCATCTACTGTTTGATATTTTCAAGTTTATGATATAAAATATGTGTCACATGCAAGTGAGTTCAAGTTTCTACATAGTGTTTGCCACAGTCACGAAACTGGTCTGCTCTTTTGAAGGTCCTGGGTTTGATTCCTGAGAACCCTTTGTAAGCCGAATCTCTATTATACACCCCCCCCCCATTGGATCCGCCAGTAGATAGCATTCTTATCCTTGTCTGCCGTTATAGATTTCCTTTATTCTTTGAAATAAACTTGTGGTAGTACCCTCATTGCTTTTCATATACACTGTACATTGTATATGTATTTGAACAAAATAAAAATTAGTGTTATTCTTGGCGGAGTGTTGACAATCTGTCTATTTAGTGCAACACCTCCTGTTAAAACGTGTTCATTTTATGTCTAGGCCCCGTTTATGCATGTATTTTTGGGGTGCTTTTCCATGGCACTGTTTATCACTGTCCTGTTGCAGGTTTACACGTGGAAGCAGCCCCAGCATCCTTAGGCCCCAAATAGCATCCCATAGGCCTAGAGCATACCATCTCCGAGAGCTCTAGACTGGAGCACTCGGTGAGCTATCTAGTTGCACCACTGCTATGATGACCTTGCAGCGATACTGTTACTGAATCAAGGTCACCTCCAGGTGCTTTTTCAGTAAAACATCTACATTCTTGCATGTTTTATAGGGAGTTCTATTTGAACCACATTAACGTTGATAACACTGGTCAACGATGAAAACGTTAATTGGACAAAAATATGTGATAATGAATTTAACACAATTAATTAGCACTTTTTAAGCAGTTATCTCTATAATCGGAACTATTCAACTCTTGGGTTGGTGAAACATATTTGTTTTGTATTATTTTGAATTATTATACCATATATCACTGACAATTATATAAAGAGTGTTGCAAACTCACAAAATTTGAAATTTTCGACATGAGCACGCCTGAATTAGTCAATATCACTAGTTTTTGTCAAATTAACCGAAAGCTGAAATTTTGTCAGTCACACTATCAAATACGTTAACTTTGGAAAACTTCAATTCGAATTCTCCATCTACAATTCCCCCAACAAAAAGATACAGAAATATTCATTATAGTCTGTAGACCACCCTTCAGGTATTTTGTACTGCGTGCAGTGAATTATGGTAAAGAACTAAAAATACAACACTCAGCACAAATATAAGTGGGAGCAATACTGGTGCAAAAACTAGTTTGTTGATTTGCTGAGTACACATTCAACTCCATACAGTGATTTATATTTGGCAAGGATAAGTTCATAATAAATTTAGAACCATTTGGTTGACTATTTATTATATTTCTCTGTTCCATGTATATACCCGTTCTTGTTCAGGTCTGTGTGGAGTAAAAAAAAAAAATTGGCATCTACATGATGATGATGACGACTGTGTATAACATATTTTTTTTGTATACTGTGTATAACATTCTTTCTTTTTATTTTTACATATTTTTCCTGGGTAACTCATTCAGAAAATTTGTCTTTCAATGAGGCCCTGGTTAAAATACAAAGGTAGTAAAATCAATAAAATATAATACCAATATATACAATTTTAAAACATACATAGAACTAAAATAATCATTTAACATTTAAATAAACTGACTAGATTGTTATAAAATACTCCTTGGCGTTGATCTTAAAGACATTAATATCTGTGCACCCCTTCATATGATAAGGCATTATGTCAGAGGTTCATGGGAAAGATCGCATAATTATGATCCAGAGGAATCAATACATCTCCATTCAAAAGTTTGGAAACACTCAGAAATCTTCATAATCCATGCAAGGATTTTTTTGTTTAATGAATTGGATAACATATATTATATATGACACTATCATTGTATTGTTGTTGTTTTTTTATGTTAATGAACTGAACTACTTGAAAGTAGTATTTAAAAAAAATGAAAGAAAGAAGGTAGAAGTTTCTCTAGGCCTATACCAATTGATTTACATTGACGGATCTGACACTCCCTACTAGTTCCCTACTAGTTTGACGATGTCAGTGTTAGTAAGATGCCCTAGAGGTGCCATTATTAGAGGGTGAACTGTGCTTCCTGCTACATGTGAACAGTCTGCACCTGCATCTGCAGTTAGACCTGAGTTAGACCTGCAGGCAGATAGGTTTCTCGGCACAACTAGCAAGGCTAAAATTAACCTGGCTGAACCCATGTTCTAGACATCATTGTGCTAACCAGTCTACCCTCATGTTTGCACAGCAAATGTCAGAACAACTTAATTGTTATTCTTTGATTATTTAATAACTAACCTGCTAATTGTCTAAAATTCCACGGAAAGGTAAAAAAAAAAAAATATATATATATAAAACCAATCATACAGACGCACTTCGCATTTAGATGAATGCATTGCAGGCCATACACCAATTCATATAGATCTGTATGTTCAGCTCAAATTTTTTTTTATAAATAACTGATATTTCTACCCTTTCTTCCCTTCAAATAAAACATAAAACCTCCATAAACATCTTTGAATTGAAATAAATCTTAATTCACAAACATCTCATTATACTATTTTAGAAAGCCATTTAGAAATACATATAAGATCAATCAAAAGATTATCAATGGCTGATATATTAGATATATTACGTAAAAAAAAATATATATAGAATCTATCTCAAATATTGCTTTAGCTAAAACAAAGATTTTCTAGAGAGACTTGCTTACCTGGTGCTGCCGGAGTGTGGATGGTGGCTGCCCCTGTCGACTTGTGATTTTTACCCCCTCCACTGCGCATGTCCGGAACCTATTCACCCCCTCATACATGACAGAATGCAATAGATAGATAGATAGATAGATAGATAGATAGATGTTGTGCTGTAGGCCTGTAAGAGAAATCTTTTTTTTTTTGTTTCAGCAATTGTTGGTCTCTTATCATATGTATTTTGTTTATTGTTTAAAGACAATATATGTAGATATGCCGCTATCCGGAATATTTACAAATGTATAAAATAAGTGCATGAGAAAATGAAAATATGTTAATTACAATTTTGAATATAGTTGGTTATTTTACGTAACAATCATGTATGTCACACTCACCACTGTAAGCTTCAATTGTTTTATTTTTTTAATGTATGTCTTAATGTATGACTTAAATCCACTAAAAAACTGTAAAAAAATTTCTTTGAAGTTGTTTGGCATGGTGTTATACATATTTGGAAGCTTATATGATATGCAGTGTTTTACGAATTCATGCCTCAAAACAGGTAATCTGAAATTGTTTCCTTTTCTAAAAATAACCAAGGGAATTATTTGTCAATAATATGGTCTTGATATCTTTGGTGAAGTAGTCAGCAACTGGGAAGGGTGGATTTGTAGTCATGCAGTGTGCATTAGATCTTTGAGTACATTCAGGTTTTTTCATTTTTGTTTTCATTTTCAGTAATTTGTTTGCTTTCCATTCCCATAGCATAGCTATTGTATTGTAGATGTTCAAAACATACAACATACAATTTATGTTTTCAATAATTATCAGACGTAAAAAGTTGAACTTTTGGAAAAATAATATTTTAATTTCTATGAATAGGTTTGGCTACTTGATTTTTTTTTTTTAATATAAATGGTTTTGTTTTCTGCAAATTTAGCGATTTATAAAGTAGCAAGTAGGCTATATGTAGGCCTAAATTATAATAAATGTCTGCAGCAGGTCCATTAAAATTTTGATTCATGTGACACAAAATTTTAAAACTTTGGTCTCGAATTTAATAATATTTTTTTAACCTGCCTAATTAATGCCTATCCGATACAACTAGACGGATTAGGCCTACTCTTCAGAGTACAGGAGTATGCAGTGGGGAGATTAAAATTTTAAAATAGGCCTACATTATTTCCTATTCATTACAACAGGTATTTTCCCCTAGTGCTAAAGTTTGTAGTATTTTCGGCTGCAGCAGGTAGATGGAGTTGTGAGCAAATTCAACTTGGGCGCCCTCTGGGGAGCGCATTTGTAGACAGATCATGTGACTGTGAAAATGGCGGACACTGCCAAAGTTGTTGTGCGGTCGGGATTTCGGAAAGCAGTGTCTGCTTTCTTCGAGTATGACACTCCCAAAATCGTGCACATAAAGAGCAAGAAAGTCGGAGTGATCAACAGGTTCATTCAGCTGGCGATCTTGGGTTACATTATCGGGTAAGACAATCTGTCTTTTTTCCCATGCGTTGTCATGATCATGTCTAATGTTCACATGATTTTGAAGCACATGTCACGTCACTGCGGATGAGTGTGGATTTCATTAGATATCTACTGTCACAATCAGGTGAAGTAGGTCAGAACCGCAAACCGAACGAATTTTTAACATGAGTGACATACCTTAATTGTAGTATATTTTGAAATTTCCTTCTATCCTTTATGCGCCATAAATTGCATAATAATGGAAAATCTGGATAAAAATGCTAAAAAGTGTTGTTTCCAACATTCCATATCATCCCATACTTTGCAATGACACCATAAAATGTTTTTCTCCAAGACTGATCTCTCTCACCCAGTCTCTTAATTTCACTCTCAGCAACACCGTTGAAAGTTTTTGTAAATTACCAATTTCATAATAATTAATTGCATAATAGTCCATTGAATACCATCGATTTTATGCAAATCAGCAACAAAACAATCCACTAACTACTCAACAGTTGCAGGGAATGGCAATTTGTGATGTAGAGTTCCTTCAGCTTTTTGGTCAGTTGCCAGCTAAAGGTAATCGGTGTGCAAAAAATATTTTGACTTTTGAAGGTATGAATATTGGTGTGTACAATCCCATGCAAAATAACGTTTAAGATTTGTGTTTATTTGTATTTAAACTTTAAATATCTATTCAAGTAACAAAATACAAATCTTACAGGTTTACATGTATGTGTTATTGTATAATTGCTGAATTTCATATATTCCTTTGGAAGCATTGTAGTCTAGGTAATGTGTATATATATCCAGGACAAATTGCAACACTTTCTACATCTAACTTTTCCTAATCTAGAAAGGTGTAGAAAGAACATACAAAAAGTTTACCATGATACATTGAGTGGAACATACTGAAATTTACATTTGTATAATGATGTTTTTTTCCTTTTGAAATATGTAGTAAACTAGTGGTTAACAAAATAGTCTATGTTTAATAGATGAGCAGCCAGAGGGCTAAAAGTGGATTATTAAGGAGTTTTGTGACCCCGAGAGCCAGATGGCTAAATGAACCATCATTTTAATCGCCTGAATCTGCACTGTCTGGTTTTTTAAGTCATAACTATCAGAACTGGTGCAGTTTTTTGCTATGGCTGTTGCCATGGCAACACTTTACAAAACCTGGCATACTAATCCTAATTGATATTTTTGTTGATATATATATCACTGATAATCTCATTAAACAGAAAACCAACTTTGGGTTGGTAACAACTTTAATGAACTTTAACAGATCGTTATGCAGAACACATGATCAGGCCTACATAGTTTCTATGGAAACCATTTGCACATGCAAAAATCCGATAAAATAACCAATGACCTCATTTCAAGCGCTTTTTAACTGAATAATTATTGGTGATAGTAATGTAAAATATAAAATATGAAAGCAAAACACATGGGGACATATTACAGTAAGTTTCAGGTAAGTGTTTAAAAGACCGTTGCCATGGTAACATAATTTATAAATTTCAACTAAATATGCCAGTTCATTAATAATATTAATATTGAAGAGTAGGATTGATATGAAGCCAGTTTTATTTAAACATGTGTTGAGAATTAACCCAATAACATGTTCTGGTGATACAGCAACCTGAAATATTTCAATATGGTATCCATGGCAACCCCTGTGTTGCCATGGGATGCTTGTTGTCTGGACAATAAAGAGCAAATAGAAATTGGTTAAATGTGTGATTTGGACTAAAACAGGCAAATCTTATACCTTGGGCATGGCAATTTTCTCTGTACTTTCTGAAGTTTAACTGAACACTGCCAGTAGTTATGGTTTTCATGGCAACAATTTATAATAAACATAAAAGCCTGTCCACAATATAGGAAACATGTATCATTGAAACATATTTACATAGTCTGGGATCCAAGGAGCTAAATTTAGTTTAGCTCAAACTGAAAGTTGGATGGACATTCTATAACCCATTAGAATTGGTACATTCTGCAGATTTTGAACCAGAGGATGCAGTCAAAAAATAGGTTTGTAAATTGGTTACCATGACAACCAAATCTGATGGCGACGTCACAAACTGGCTCCCGTTGTGTACATGCTAGTCTGCGCATCTTGTAGTAGATCATCTTTGGTACATAACGATGTTCACAAAATCATGAGATGACTTCCTTTTTTGGTGATATGCTAAATGCCGTGATTTACATGACTCTCCAATCCCTAAATTACCTATTTGCTGCGTGACACCCATGTGTTCTGTGTTTAACTTACTCTATGATGGCAGTTTTGAGTTTATAAAATAATTTAGTCAAGCACAGAAATGTTGGTATATGACCTTTTTAACAACAGTAAAGAAGACCCGTTGCTATGCATGTAAACAAATTATATTTATCTTGGTGACCAGATTCGAAGATTCACCAGAACTTACATTATACAATATATGAAAATATTCAACATTGCACCAATAATCTGTGCTAGTTTTGATACTGGCATCATTTCAAAAATGACAATTTTTGCTTATTATTCAACAAATAGCGGTTTCCATGGAAACCTACCAATTTTAAAAATGAAAATTTGGTAACTACTAGGAAATTTACCCTATCCTAGCCAGAGTTTGATGATTTGAATTAATCTATAAACAATATGTTTAACAATATTATGTGACAGTCTTCTAAAATGGCATAATAGACAATTTTCATGGTTAGTTCCAGAAAGTTTACATTCATGCAAATATACTGATATGTGCAACTTGCTGATGTGGTAACTTCTTCAATAACACCCTTCGTGGCATTCTGCGGCTCCACTTGTTACAGATCCACAAGGGTTACTATAAATAGACTGAAATAATGTGTTACCTAGGCAACTATGCCAACCTTGTGTATAATTCCATTGTCATGTATTCAAATATTACCAAATATTACCAAATACTTTTTATGTTACAAGCCCAGTAACTGTTTTAAGATGATAGCTGCAGACAAAAATAGTGACATAACTGAATATCCTGTCCATATTTGTTTTCAATTTGGTTACCATGGATACCAGTTTTCAAATTAACTTATCATAGGAGCAAACATCCTCATATCAATATATGTTTGGGGTAACAATCATGCCATATGAATAGAATCAAGGCACCTATATAATGAGGCTTTATGATGAAATCGTATATACTGGCATGGATCTATATCAGGACTAATGGCGGTTTTGTTACCATGGTAACCAGTCCATGCAAGTTTATTTTATTTACTTATTATTCAAGTTCAGTAATTAGTTGGAAACATTTTGAAACATTGTTGAGAATAAAAGAAAGATATAAATGCTTCAGCACCTTGACTGCCCATTGCAGTAGCCATATAAGGAAATATTATGCCAATTGACCTATCTAGATTTGCAATACAATTTTTTCAACAAAAAGCAATTGTACTTTGAACAACTGAGATATTCGAAATGGAATCTATAAGACATCTTGTTTCATTTTCAAGAAACAATTGCATCACTTGTCTTTCATTTAACTACAATGATGCACAAAGTACCAATGACAGTGCACATAGAAATAGACTGGTGATAAACTTGGGACAGCAGTACATTTCACTCCAAGCATGACCCTTCAAACCAAATAGTGGGGAGTTTCTGTGCAACCAAAAGGACAGGTTGAGGTCCATTGCTATGCTGTCCCAAACATGCATAGCACCTGCAGCTAACCAAGATACTGTAATTGTAGGAGATGACATGGATATTCCATATCTAGTTACTTGCCGAATGCCCATCATACAAAGAATGTTACTTTTTTAATCTTCTTCAAGGCTGAGGCAAAGAAGCATTTCCAGAAATCTGCCAGATGCCGAATTATTCCATCTAGGCTTGCACAGGAAAGCCATTCTGACAATATACTGGGTTGTGAGAAGTCAGTGGAATAAAACTTAGCCTATATCAGAAGGTAAAGGTGTTCATGAGGAGCAGAGCACGTGTACCCAGATGATATTGCCAAGGCTAAAGAAACAGCTATGGTATGTTTGTATAATAGGGAACCTGGACAAAGTATTAGTGATTTGTGATTTCAACAATTTGCACCTGGACTTCATGGAGCACTGTTCCAATTCAGCCATGTTCATCACCACCAACATTAGTTGCATGTTATAAAAGAGTGCCACAGTTTTTTACCTGCTTCTTCAGCAACATTTCGCTGGTTTTGAGGCATTCTGGACTGTAACTGATTTGATCAGGAGGTACCCCAGCAGAGGGGATCAGTCTCCACCAGCTGACAAGAGAAGCAGAACCAAACATCCAGCTGTTGCCCATCATGAAAGTAACACTGATCCTTGATGCATACTGTATCATATCAATAAAAGCCATGTGTTTTCTCAAAGGTGGAGGCAGAAAATCAGTGAAGGAAAGTTGGTACGCACAAGACAGATCTCCACCCCATTTTTCTCAAAAGGCGGTGCCACGATCCAGTGCGAAGCACCGGCCTTTCTCGTAACTGATTTGCCGCTCCCCCAGAATCGTGGAGGGAAATGTTTATGTGCGTCTGCATAAAAAGTAGTGCGATTCCTATGCACAGTTTCATTTATTCAAGGTGTCACTGACTGCAAAACTGGTGGAAATTCATTCTTTTGTCCAAAACTATATCAACAAGACGAATTAGCACGATTTGAGGTGAGAATTCAGCCAATTCCATGAGGTACTATTTTTATTCAAGTTACTGGACAATCGTTGCAAAATCATTGCACCGATTTTCTTGTCTGTCGCATCGACCTTTTACCCACGGTGTACTGCCATGCCTCGCATCAGTTCGTAGAAAGATCACTGCCATGCACAGGACAAGCACTGTCTTTCGATTAGAAATTGACATCCACCCTGTCACCCCAGAATTTCTGGTAGTTATTCAGTGTACCTGAAAACCTGGTTGCTATACCATGCAGTGTTCTTTATTTATTACATGCTTTAACTAAGTAATTAATACAAATTCTTAGAATTAAAGGTATTTTACAAATTTGTCATCTGTTTGACCGATGAGTTATTGTTGATTTATTGTAAGCTAGACATTAGTCAGTAATATGTTTTACTATGCTGATCGATATCTTCAACTAAAATATGAATATCGTAAATCTTACTTATTGACTTTTTCTGTAAAACCGATATAATGTATTACAAAGAGGACCTGAGACCAAGGTTATAAAATTTAAAAATTTCAGCTTAAAGGTGTATTAAAAGATTATATGTGTTTCAAATGGTGTATTTATTGGATGTATTTTGTCATGATGTCAATTACTTTGATCAGTGTGATGCACAGAAGATCTGAGGAACATGAATCCTTGTTTTGTGCTAATTGTATTCCTTCTTGCATTAACTGTTATCTTTTTTCCTCATATGGATTACTTTTTTTGAAATATTAGCTGGAGGCATTCCGGCCAATAGCTGTGGTGACATCTAAAATTCGCCAAAACCGGTAATGATATTCAAACACTGATTTGAAACTGTTCCACTCAATATATTTTGGTAAGCTTTTGAAATTTCATTCAGTACATCTTGACCTATCGAATGCATGATATACACATCTTCCCAAAGCAAGCCTGCTGTCTTCGCATATATAGCTACACTATGCGGCCTTGCTAGAATTAGGCCAGTCTTAAAAATATTTCTGTTGTGGGTTACATGACACTTGAAAAACCCATCAGGTAGGTATGATTTTTTTTTTTTACCTCATATGAATATTTCACTAGTATTCAATTAACCGGCAGGGCCCCGCGCTACTGCAAGAATAGACCCGGACACAATTTGAGGAAAAAAACCTAACAGGAATATTTTAAGTATAGCCTTACCTGGTTTATAAAGATCAGCCTGATTGGTTGCGACGATCTGTGCAGCGCCAAATCAGTGCCAGTGTTTACGAAATGTATGTATTTTTAGCACAACCACGTGGCCTGCAGTGACTGTTGAGTCTTTTGAAACGCTGGTGCATCGCTTACATTGGCTGACCTACTTAGTCATGGATCTATTTTGACCTATGACCCTTACTTAATTTCATACTTGGATGTGGTTTGGGGAATTAACTTATCCCTGTCCTTTCGTCATGTATGCAAAATTAGGTCACAGTGCGCAAAAATTGCATTTGGTTGTTCTAGCTCTGGTCCTAATTAACTTACTGGTGTGACAAGGATATGCTGAAAGCTTATTCTCTGCCCTTTGATCTATAATATAGTAGGCCTATTGTAGACTGTTTGGTTTAAAAAAATCACATAACAATGAAAATTTGGAAATTTGACCTTGACCTTAATGTAAAACCTCTAATCCAAGAACTGACTGACCATTACTTGCATTCACGAATGTTTATCTAATTATGTCAGACACATGTACCATCTGAATAATAGGTCATGGGTTGAAGGTCAATGAGTGCACAAGATATATATGATTTTCAGGTTATTATCTTTTCTTTATAACCACGAGGAAGCAATTTGAAGAATGCCCTTTGTTGAATTCAACATTTAAATTTAATTTAAGTAGGTGAAGGGGAATGCTTTGAATTTTTGGTCACAAGTCTTGTTTTTGTTTGATCATTGAAACATTTACAGCAAACTTGAAAATAAACTTAAATGAGGATTTGTCATGGACAACAATGTAAATGAAATTGCAATCACCTACCTGTCTCAGTCTCAGGGTGGGGGCCTAGCTCAGTGGTAGCGCGCTGGGCTTCCAACCACTGGGTCCTGTGTTCAATTCCTGGTCGAGCCTGTGTTAGATGGCTGTTTCATCCTTCGTCTCATTGCCATGGTCCCTACCTGTCCTAATTAGCCCATCAGGTGCAGAAATACAGGACGTAAAGCCCTAATCCACCACAACCTACCTGTCTCAGACTATAAGCTACTTAAGCAAATCACCAATTTGATAAAGGAGCAGAATGAAGGAATGAAAGGTCATTCGTTTCTGTACTATTGGCACAAATACTTGGGGGGTTGTGGGGGGAGGAGGTACATCCCCCCTTACAAATTTTTATTTTCTTCATATTTCAATGTAAATTTTACAGTTTTGTGGCACTGGGTGATTTCATCCCATCTCCTCCAACCCCAAAAGAAAAATTTTAAATCTTTGCCACTTTTATGTACCCTCTAGTTGCTGGGAATGGTAAAATAGGTATTTTTTATGCCATTCTTATCGCATGTTACCTTGCTGTAAAGACTTACAGACTGGAGGCGAGGTTCATTGTGGGAGAATTCCATGGTACTGATCTATGATATAATCATTATCCAAAATAAATTTACATAAATTATTACTTTTTTCAACAGCTATGCGATAGTTTATCAAAAAGGCTACCAAGACTTTGATCCAGTGGAGAGCGCTGCGCTAACCAAAGTGAAAGGAGTGACATACACATCGTATAACAAATACATGCCTGGCATCACCAATAGAACGTGGGATGTAGCCGATTACACCATCCCTCCTGAGGTGGGTATGGGATTTTTTTACCTTTTTCTTTCGGTTGGATATCACAGACAGGCTTAGAAAAAGATCAATGAAATTTAAAATACACATACAAACTTGATAAAATCAAGTATCTCTGATGGACTGAAACCACTTATTTGGACTTGGATCATACATGTAGAAGTAAGGTCTAAGGTTTTGTGCTTATTTTTGAAGAGTCATTCTTTCCACACAAAAAAACTTTTATTCATTGCATTATTCATATTTGTTAAAAGGAAGTGTTTTTTATTTTATTTTTAATTTGAATGGTGTTTACCTTTATAATAAATTATTACTCATTAGTCACTTAGCCTTTTTATCAATTTTCACAGGAGGTGGATGCGTGTTTTATTATGACCAATGTGGTGGTTACTCCTAACCAAACTCAGGGTGTTTGTGCTGAGGTATTGTTTTTAGTTACTTCTGTATTAACAAAATCATCTCATTTATCGAGCAGTATTCTTGGGCTTTTTTGTTTGTTTTTCATATGCATGTAAATTGCAATTTTATAAATTCAATCTTCAGGATCCCAGTATGCCAGATGTTAAGTGTGAAAAGCCATCTGACTGCCCAGCAGGGGCACCTGTAATTAACGGGAATGGTAAACAGCATTAAATCATATGAATTATATTTATCATTATTGGTAGGGTAATGCATGAGGTGTCAGTCTGACAAAGCTGTGCAAAATAATAAATTAAAAATCTTCATGTTAATTGTGCACTAATGAGACATCCATGGACTAATCAATAGCTTAAATGTTTGTCAGGTTTTCGTGCTTGATTATATACTTTGCTGTATTTCTAATTATCGTTATGTGTATCTGTTTAGGTGTAAGGACTGGCGATTGCATTCCTTCAAGAGAAGCGGGCGTAAAGACTTGTGCTATTTACGCGTGGTGTGACGTTGAACTGGATGAGGTGCCCGAGTAAGTCCAACAATACTTCTAGTGAATCTGAAATTGTTTTTTTTTGTAGCTGTTCCCTAGTCTAGCTGCAGTATGAAAACTACATTGTATGGATCCATGCAATTAGATCATTTACCAGATGTAAAACATCAGATGTATAATTCACTTGAATTATGTATGAATTATGTGGAACACTATGTCTAGAATTTACAAATTTTGGTGAATTACAAGAGATTCCAAAATTTTTGGTTTAAATATCTTATTAGTAGTTTCAACATTTATTTGCATGTGCAGTTTTCTTTAGCCTAAACTAATCTCCTTTTCATTATGCATATTTCAGTCCAAAGAATCCTGTATTGGCTGCTTCTGAAAATTTCACCGTGCTGATTAAAAATTGGATAGAATTTCCTAAATTTCAGCAGAAGAGGTAGGACATAATCTGAACTATTATTTCTCAAATAAATTTTAGCCTTAATTTCACACCAAATTCATAAATAATATTTTGATATATAACACATTGTTTGCAGGCGCAACATAATTGACACAATCAACAATGAGACATACCTCCAGAATTGCAAATATGATGCCAATGATGAAACAAACCGATTTTGTCCGATATTTGCGCTGGGCACTATAGTTAAAGAAGCTGGAGTCCAAAATTATTCCGATATAGCTAACAAGGTAGTGTAATCGAACAACTTCTCACATTTCATAAAAGTCAATTTTGTCATAGAAGCTTTCATTAATGAAATATTCCTTCCAATTGAGGTCTTAGTACTTACTGTAATTGATTTCAGGGAGGTGTCATTGCCATAAACATACATTGGGATTGCAATCTCGATTTTGATATTAGCAATTGCAAACCTAAGTATTCCTTCAGTCGTCTTGATGACCCTGAGGCAAAAATTGCAAAAGGCTGGAATTTTAGGTGAGTCTTATGTGAAATTTAAAGTAGATATTGTGAAATAGTTATTATGATAATGTGTAAATAGAAACCTCTGTGATTCTTTCTTTGCAGATATGCCAACTATTATTACGAGAATGGAGTGTACACAAGAGACCTTGTAAAAGCTATTGGTATCAGATTTGTCCTAAAAGTCACTGGTCAGGCTGGAAAATTCAGTATTGTTCCTCTGCTACTTAATCTTGGTTCAGGCATTGGTCTACTTGCAATTGTAAGTACATGTAGAATTTGTTGAAAATTGGTGTGAACAAAACTTTCTTAACCTGAATGTATCAAAGACTAAAGAAATTGTTTGGGACTACAGAAAGTCAAGTCCCCCTGCAGTTCCTGTGACTATTAATAATAAGCATGTCGATATAGTACATCACTACAAATATCTGGGTCTGATGATTGATGACAAACTTTCTTTTTCATTGCATGTCCATAACCAAATTAAGAAAGCCAACAAAAGAATGTGTTGTGTTAGATGTTTGAGAAGGATTGGCATTTGCTCTGATTTAATAGCTATCTTTTATAATGCAACCTTGCCTAGTGTTTTGTTGTACAACAGTGCTGCTTCCTATGGTTTACTAACCCAAGCATTGAAGAAAGATCTGAACCGGTTGTACTAGTTGTGTGGAAAAATTGCTGATTCCTCTTTAATTCAATGTAATGCGCTTATCTATAACAAAAGAGTTCAAAGCTTGGCAAAGAAAATTTTGAAAGACAGTAATCACCCCCTAAATGGGGAATACATTATGCTGCCAAGTGGACGAAGGTTAAGGGTGCCAAGGATGAGGACTTAGCGATTTAAAAACACCTTCGTGCTGAGATCCATTATGTTGATGAATGTTTAACACTGTTTAACATTGTATGTGTCAGAGATCAAAATTTCACTCTGTGACTAATAAATATTATGTTATGCTATGGTCAATTGGTCATTTTGACATACCAAGATGTGTTAGCATGTAATTTTGATACATTAACAAATGATTTGTCGTTCATACCGGCATTAATAATTATGTTTTTTTTTTTCTCTCAGGCCACAGTGCTGTGTGACATCATCGTTCTTTACATATTAAAAGGAGGTGACTTCTACTTGCAAAAGAAGTACCTATTTGTGACCGGCAAAGATGCTTTCAAGGTTGGTAAGATGGTGCAATTTTGAAGACATTCTAGATCAAGAAAGTCGATCACTGGGCCACTATCATCATTGATCATGTCATAATTATATTGTTATGATTTTCTAGATGGGGGAGGGAGAAAATAAGGATGAAGAAGACCATGCTGGTAATCCGAGCACAGGTGGAGAGGTACATACTTTTCTTATAGTTGCTCGGTTGAACATGAACACTTTTTTGCCATGCGCCTAAGGAAAAATGAGTCCAGTCGGACCAGTGTCCAGTTCAGAAAATTCCAGAATAGGACTCTTAAACGTGATACGTCACCTTCCCCCTTTTCTAAATCCCAATACTTTGTGCATGGTTAAAATTTGTTATAAAAATGTTTATTAAAAAAAGTGCTGATCTCCATTATTATCTGTTAGTGATATTGTATTTCTAAAGACAGAACCTTTTCTTTGTTTACCGTTTACATAGACTCAGTATGGCAGCATGGGTAGAACGGTGAGGCATCTCAGAATAACCCATATATGATATATATATAAAAAAAATTCTTCCTTTCCTTAAATTACTGGAATTTTTTCAATCAACTCAATCATATATCAATAATGATATTTTATGTAACTTATGTTTGGGAAGTACACAGAACTTCCTCTATTCAATCATTGCGAACACTAGGTGATGGGGCTGTAGAAATTGAACTTAGCTAACAAAGTTCTCCATCTTTGCATTCTTTCCCTTTTGCCTCTCTGAGCATGGTAGTTGTTGTACCATAGTGACATCCATAAATAATTCATTAGTTTTTTCGTCTTTTTGTCATACAATGCTTGGAGCTGTCTAAACTGGGCAGGCATCTTTAAAAACTCTCTTGAACAAATAACTCACTATTTACTATTTTCCATTATAATTTCTGCTGGTGGCCGATGAAGAGAATAATTTCATTATGTAGCTGGTTTTAAATATGCTGCATGAAAAACATATGTCAAGAAGTATCTGTATATATATCTATTTATCACTATATTAATTAGGACAGTACCAAAAGCTCTGGTGATTCTGTTGCTCACATGATTTGTTTAATGAATGTTGACAGGCTGACCTACGTCTCGTAAGCAAAGTTAGTTTGATCTAATTGCTTTATAGAGTAGCCATAGCTTAACTACAATGGTGGTAGTGGTAAACTCTTGGGGTATGTTGTAGAAAGAGTCTGAAAGACCTATAATTGACTATAAAATATGACACTTGTTTTTAGTTCTTTCAAAATAGTGAGCATTTATAAAGTTTGCACTGTCATTATTTATCATTCGTAAGTAATTAAGATCATTAATTAAATATGAACTTACGGTTATGAAGATGTGGCAATTTATGCTTGCAATTATAAGTGGCCCCACAATGATAATTAAGGCTGATTGAGACGCCAAACAGCTGTAGGGATTAGGTTTATTTGTAATTCTGGAGAACCATATTTTATTGGCTTGACTGTCAGTTCTGCGTTACTATTGCAAATATGGGATTCTATAAGGAAAGCCTGTATAATAGGAGCATGCACTGATAAGTTAATTATAATTTTGTAATAAATTATGTGTTATCCAGAATCTTTGGACTCTGCTGATATATCTGTAGTGTAACAATGATGCATTTGTATATATACTGATTTGACTGATTGTGGCATCGTTAACCTGCAATCTCACTTGTGAGATGATGAAAACATAGCATTTTATTTTACTTATGGATGAGAGCGCTTAAATATCCGAACAACTCACACAGAGCTTCATTAACTTTCAAAGACAATTAAAGTATTGAATATATATATTTGGTAACTGACCCCTTACATTTTTAATCTTATCCTCTTTACAGAACAATGATCAGCCAACTGAATCACTGCCTGAAGAACCAAGTAGTGTCGTTCAGCGAAACAGGGTTGGACAATATGACAGATTTGAGTGAAGAAAATGAGTTCTGCTAAATTTCTGCTCCTTATTGTCATTCGGACTCATTCCATGATTATATGTCTAATTGATGCTGCTTATCTGTGATCATTGATTGGGTGAAACGATATTATCTGGGTGCTTTAAAAGTTGGTTTACAGTATACCGGACAATTCCATAAATTGCATTTATTGAAGGACTACCAAAATTGGTATACGTTGTACTTTGTAGACATTCTATTTTGTATTATTGTATTATTATACACAGACCAAATAATTTTCATCATGTATCATATAAACAGAGTTTGATTGAATATGCTGTGTGGCTGTTTATGTAGTTAGAAAGTTTATTATTGTTGTTCAAGTCTCGTTTTCTCATCTCAGAAAAAGGTACAGTATACTTCTCTCATTGATTTTTTCAATTTGCTCTTTATGGGTAATTAGCATCTTAAAATCGTAATTGTCATTGCAAGCATTGTGCTATGTAATACATTTAAGATGCATGCAATGGCTGCTGGGAAAGGAGGTTCATTATTGACTTATTTAAGAACGTCACAACCAGAGCACTTGTGCCTACTTTCCTCGTGATTCCCTGAGATGACTGAACATATTTTAGGTTAACTGATTACATCTGTGATTTAATTAATTTTGATAGCATTAGTGAAGCACCGCTTATGTGACTAATGTCTTGTGAACCGAAAAAAAGGCTAAATGAAAAATTTACCAACAAAGTCAGAAGGTTGTGTAGGCATTGTTGAGTAGTTGCACAGCCCATCATGATTTTTCAGAATATTACCAAGGAAACCTGGAGAAGTACTATAGTCACATGTAACTTCGTAATACAATGTATAGTGAAAATTATCACAATGTTATCTGAATATTGTGTGGGCACTGAAGAGATGGGTAACATATAGTTAACAGCCTATATTACATTATGCTACTTGTTTTGCTAGAATGTCTTCATTTAATTATTACATGTATCTCCCAATTACTGGCAATTGGACAAATCACTATGAAATATAGTGTTCACCATTTACCTTTTAAGTTCTTATATATTGGTCTGTAGACCTTATCAGCTTATTAATGTTGCAATTTTTTCTTCTGTTTTGTGCTACAAATCTTTGGCACTTTTGTTCATGATTTCTTGTGTTCAAATCCCCTCTTTTATTTTGTAAAACGACCTGCATTGAAGAAGCAGAAGGCAAGCAACCGAAGTGCCTTGAATACAATTGACTACTAAGTAGTTTCAAAAGCTCACAATGTACCATTCTAGATCATTTTCATTGTCAGTGGAAAGTGTCAATGTTATTCCATTTCTCTTTATATACCTCGATCAGCCAAAATAGAACTCCATCTTGAGTCTATCGTATCCTTTACAATTTAATTTGTGGCGTCTGTTTTGGCTCAGTGTATTATTTAATTGATGCGGATTTGTACAATATTAAAGGTTTTTTGGTGAGTTTTGTCATGTTTTACAGACAATTGTTAACTGTAGAGTTTGATGTTGAGCAATACATGAAACAGTATACATTGTATTTGTTAATGCCAGCATGAATGTTATAAAACATGTACGCATTGTATGGCATGAATAAATAATAAATTATTTTTACAATGATGTGCAGATTTCTTGCAATAACCACATATCAATGCATAGCTAACGCTACTACTGCTGGGAAGTACACATTTAAAGCTCCCGTATTACAGGAATATTTTCTTTCTACCAAATTTATTGGCAACCCTGTCCAAACTTACAAGGTTATGAGATATTTTACTTGATTAACAGATAGCTCGGAGCACATATATTTTGCCAACTTTTGCAATAAGGCCGGCTGGTGTAAGGACTGCATTCAGTTTACCTGAAAAGTCGTACTGGGTGGTTATCTAGCTTGCAAAAGCATATATATAATTGACCGAATAATTCGTGCAAATATTTTTAAAATTCTGATATTCTGTTTGGCATCACCTGGCAGATGGATTATGCCTGGCAGAAGAGCTGATTGTGATCCAGATCATATCCTGGATCCAGAATACTGTTAGTTAATGTCAATTAATTGCTAAATATAAATCTTTTCCTATTTGATTTACGCATGGGTTACACGTGGCTTTCTTATAGCTGTACCACTGTGTTTGCTATTGATTCACTTATGTCCTCCCAAATATCTGCTGTAATTCTCATTACTACTAAGCATTATTTGTCACGTGTTATCCACGTGAATTACACGTGACTTCAATTAGTCACTCACGTGCCTCATCTTAGGCCTTGCCTTGCTAATATTGTCTGAGAGCAAATCAAATATTACTGGCTTACTTATCAGGCCTGCATATGGGTGATAAACTGTTTGCTTGAGATGATGTGATACTTAATGCCAATTTGCAAAATGATATGATATCTAGATTCCATACTGTGTTATACCTGATGGTCCCGTGATTGGCCAATAACAGAATCTGAAAGAACAGGATTTGGTTAAATTGTATTATATTATGTATTATTATATTATATTATATTATATTATATTATATTATATTATATTATATATATATACGGTCATGTGTATGTCTTAATTAAAGTGGTATATATTTTTTGCAAATTAGCAAATGACTGAAAGTATATGTGTACAAATATGGAGTCATAATAAATCTTTATTTGGTAACTGTCTTCTCTTACGGTGGGAATTTGCATCAATTCTGAAAGTGAATAACATTTGGTGTGACTGTAGCTGCCAACCAGGCAACAAGAAAATTGTGTATATGTTTAGGCTACTGAACCAGCTACGTAGATGGCCAATAATCGTGCTAATGCCCCCCGCTGTAGCATCCGATTAGCTGTCAGTCTGCGTTATGCATCAATTAGCATCATAAGATCTTCCAGAAAATGTAGCAAATGGTATCAAGACAGCTAATGAAACTTGTACATCTATCGTGAGGCATCTGTCACGAGGCACCACCATAAAAGTCCGACTAGATGATTTATATGTGGCAGCACTGGATGACCTCAGAACACATTCAGCTAGGATGACAATACTAGATCTTGACGTACACTGTCAACTTCTGTGTGATTAACATAATTCATAAATTCAATATTATAATCATAATACTTGCATCGTGAACATTTTTTCACTAGTATTCTTATTATTATAATTAAGCTTTTCTACATAATCAAATCGCTTGCTCCCCAACTGGGATTTTTGCTCCACCGAATTCCCCAAGACCCTCTCCTGCGGAAGGGCCTGATCGAGGGTCTCGCGTCAAGACTGCCTTAACATGCAAGAAAATTACCTATCAGTTTTACCACTGCAATAATTTTAAAATATTGGCCTATTATCTCTAGATAATATCACTTGAAATGTGGATGTAGATAGTCTCCCATTCTTAAAAAGCAAACATATATCTAGAGTATGCATGTAAGTGTGCATTGGTGTAGTACATGTATATTTAGAGTTGGGTGGCCTAGCTATTATGTTACATTGGTGATGCCAGGTCTATGTCTATACCAGGGTAAATACAAGACCTCACCCATAGAGAAATGTCACAAACCTATCATCTCATCATTACACTTGTATGCCTGTGACAGCTGTGGTCACTGGTCATATAGACTGACTAAGCTTAATTAGCATTGAGCCAAAAAAATAGGCCTGCTATAAACAATGCAATGCAACATTTGTACATGGTGGGGCAGTGTAGGTAATATCCAGGAATACTGCCTTTGGATCTCCTCACCTGGGAGACAAGTGTGTGAGCCATCATAAATTAGAATACATTAGCCCTGCTCATAATGACTTGGTCGCCAGCAAACTGTAGATGTGAATGTGGTGCAGAGTTTCAGTGCAGACTTAGACAGCATTGGGGACAGATACAAAAGAGGGAAAAGTCAAAGGAGGATAGCATATATTTGGCATGCAGAACAATTTGTTTGCTGAGACTTTACAAATAAGAGATAGTGATTTCCCACGATTCCAGGTAAATATGAAGGTTTGAAAAAGTAGTATGTTGTGCGTCGCACCAGGACAAACATAACGGCACATTCCGTGACCAAACATTATAACATTGGATTTACCTTGTCAAGGTGCAGTAACTGGTTGGTGATTTATTATATTATCTGGACCAATTAACATGGATTTGTCTTCCATATCTCCCAAGAGATCTTCTAGTGGAAGTGTGACCACAACTTGGTTTGTCTGTGATGATGCTCTCTCTTATCAAACAAACCAGGAATGGTTTGAAGCTTTGAGAGAAAATAATAAGGAAATAGTAATCAAGACTTTGAATGATGCAAGTGAATCACAGAGGAAGTTATTAGTGAATGGGAGATTCGAATATGACACAAAAGAAGACCTCACATTTGTTTCGATGGAAGGTAAATTGGTGGTTACAAGACCTCTGAACATTGCAGCACTTTACGCTTCCTTCGATGTCGTTAAAATCCTCTTCGAGCATGGCGCTAATGTGACATTGGTTGATGAGGAGCATTTCAACATCATCCATTGTCTTATTGCAAATGCCTTTTTCTTGCCCGACCAGGAAGAGACAATGGTCAAAGTTTATGAAATGCTTCTGAAGCTACTTCCTAACCATGTCATACGCCGTCTTTTATTACAAGAGAACAAGATGACCTTACGACCACTAGAGATGGCCGCCCAGCAAGGTACTTTTTACCTCATGAGGGCCATCATGGATACCAAAGGCGTTTACCTTGCTCGGTGCTACATCAGTGGCATGTATGAACACCGCTGTTACGACATCACCGAATACGAAACTCACGAAGAAGGTCATCGAAGAGAGAAGTCGCCCATACTTCTAATTGCACTCTTGGATAAGAAAAGACTTTCTTTACCCACAACTCAGGATATGTTCCAGTGGCAATTCATCAAAGATTGGATCTATGCTAAAATTATTTGCAACATGGTGTTCATTGGTGTTTGGTGCTTGCTTAGACTGCTTTACGTTTTTGTCCTGTTTCTCCAAGACAGCGACAACGGTGTGGCACCCATTGAGTATTTCAGACCAAAAGGTCCTCAAGATCAAATTATTGTTCTAAACAGCACTGAAGCCTCCTATTTCAATACAACTCTATTCAGTAAACCCACTGGATGTAATCGGTACATGTATTTCAGAAGTAACATATACATCATATTCGCAATGACGATCTATCTTTCCCTTCATTCCTTGTGCATTCTCATTTTTGATGGATATGAGGTCATCAAAGGCAACTACAGAAAGATGATCTGGTTGACTGATGACCTATCAGGAAGGAAGACCTTTGTATTACACCTGGTATTTTACCGAATGATGCAGTTTCTAATGGCTGTTCTTGTAGTTGCTGGAGGAGGCACCGTGTGGGCTAAAATAGGACAAGGAAACTTGGCAGCTGATCTTGCACACATCTTGGTGTGTGTGAGCACGGTGTGGTCCATCTTGTTCTTTGTGCAACTTGTTCCATCCATTGGTTATTTTGTAATCGTTGTGCAGAGGATGTTGCTGGACATGGTCAATTTCACCCTGATATTTATTTTCTTCTTCATTCCATTTACGCACATGTTCTATCGCTTTATGACTTCGATGGAGGACTGCGATGAACTTTCAACTTTGAAAGTATATTATGAAACATTTGCAGTCATGCTCAACATGGTGGACACCGTTTCTTATATGGAAAGAGTAAAAGACCCAATTGCATACATGCTTCTTCATATGCTTTATGTCTTCATTGTGGCCATTCTACTTGTGAACTTTCTTGTGGCATTGATGTCCAACTCAGTCGCTGAAGTGGCAAATAACAAAGAGAACATTACTACAATCCAACGCATCTCAGTCGTAATGCAATTGGAAGACAAACTTGGTACCATCTCTTGCTTTAAACGTTTTTACCAATACAACCAACGCAAGAACTTTCTTTTTGATAAAGACCGAATATTTCTTGTTCAAAGTGTTAGACGTTAAGAACAAGAATGTCATTGATAATAAGCTGGGTGGTTATGGTAATTCCTCTGAAGGTTCCAGTTTGATCCATGCGTTTGATAATATCATCTGGATATCGGTTGCAAGAAACATTGGTCCTTGCACTCTGCGTATGGGGGAAAGTAAAAGACCCCACCCATGGGGGTATATGTGTATCATATGGTGTGGACCCCAATCCTTATCATCTCCTCATTATGCCTGCCTTTGACAGATGGTCGTTTGTGGAAGCTGACTAAGCTTCAGACCCAGGAGCATTGAGACGTTTAGACATTGATTATAAATGGAGACAATTTAGTGCCATAGTGCCAGACAAGTCACAACTGTTTCAGACTGTTTTACTGTCGAAGTAATTGACCCCACTAAAAACACTAATTGTCGACGTTGCTCTCCAGGGACCACCAATTACATGTTTTCTAATTGTATAATTGTATTGCGATGTACAATTACTATACTAAGAACAGGGTAAACATACAGTTAGAAAATACACTGTTTTACAATATGGCCCTGTTATTAAGCAACAATAAAATACAACAAATTTGAGATTGGCCCAGGAAGATAGCTCCAGGTTGAGCAAGGCTGGTACCTGTACCTAGACATAGTCTTAATTTAAATAGTCAAAATGTCTCAATTTTAGCGAAGTTGCCACTTTAAACAGTCCAGTTAGACACTCCAATTTAAACACCCAAGCTATATCAATTATATTCCTTTTGAATTGCAAAATCAATGTCTGATATAATTTGTGACTATAACTCATTTCAGCTAGAAACAGCTAGCAATGTGTACTGTATGCTTTTAAATAGAAATTTTATATTATATATATATACAAAAAACTTTAATTCCCATTTCGCAACGCAATTACATCATGTGTTTGCAGTAAGGTTTTGCAACAGGTTGTTTGCATACTTTATCAGGATATCAGGCATTATCAACTGATGCCAGACCAATACTGAAGAGCACTTAGGCCAGCTTCTATGTTTTAGACTGCAAATTTACTGCGGAACCACCACACACTTGTATCGTGTTCCATTTAATAATTAATCTGATGTAGGCCTAATGGAGAATTGTTTGATGCCTGTATCTTATATAATTTTGGCTTTTATTTCATTGCACCGTACAGGAGCATTTAAAAATATGGTAGAAACTGCATGGCAACTTCTATTAATTACATGTGGGGATTTGTAATCCTACTTAAGTTGCAGTCAACAATATGCATTGTACACGAAAATCTAATAATAATTTAATTTATTAATGGTCCCGATTGACATCTCGCTGTACTTATTCGTGCTGTCACTGCTGTGTATTGTGTAACTTTAAATATTTGCTGCCTAGACCTAGCTCATTGATCACTGTTGATGTAATACACTAATACACATATTGCCGCAGTCTCCCATCTTCTGCAGAAGCTAGTTTCATAAAATATGGTAGACTCTAGACAGGTGTAGCAACCTGTTCCTGGCTGTAGTTAAAGCCAGCTGCTTGCATCTACTCTTAGCTAATAGTCAGCTTACACCTACCACTACTGAAAATATAAACCTTGGTAAAATGTAAGAAATATACCTAATATATCACAAATATGTATGTACAAATGCATCTTTTCAACAAAAAATGGCAAGCATGCGTAACTCTCAACTTGTGCACCAAATGGTGGTGCATGCACTCTAATTAGATCCAGCTTTGAGCATTTTGTTGAGTAGCCGGCTATAGCTAGACAGTTCTGTTTACTGCCAGGTTGCAGAAGTTGTCAAGCTTTGTCTAGGTTCAATTTGACAGGCTGTTTTTAATGAAACTGGATAATATATAAAGCCTCTGGCAGCTAATTGAGCTTCTGGCCAGGGCAATGACACAACATAGAAATGGATGCCATAGCCAAGCACTGCCTTTTACAGTTCTTTCTCCATCATTATCGGAGCAAGATTTCCACCAACTGCAGTTTACTTTGGCTTCCCATAAGCTTCTCAAGGGGAGACAATCCTCTTTCGCAGCCACTAATTGGCCTCCCCAAGCACTTCGTTAGATATTCTTCAAGCTTAAAAACACAGCATCATGGCATCTATGCTGATTAATTAGGACCTTAAATGTGTAACATAATTTAAAATCTCAGCATTACATCTGCCTTTAGCTGGCAGATGATCATATTATATATATTGAATTCAGCTAAGTTTCATCTTCTGGACCAGTAGCATTAAGAAAATAAAATACAAATTATTTGTATACTTCTGCATCATTTTTACATTTTACTGTCGACCAATCTGTCTGCGGTAAACAGCAGGAATCAAATGTTACAACAAAAACAAATTTCAAAAGGAAATCTAGGAATTTTTATTCATTCTACAAAGCCTTTAAAGAAAAATAACTGCTCAATGAATTTGATTGTGAAGAATTTCATGTTACATTATATAAGGATTACCAGGGCCATATAGTCAGTTATGAGGTCACTGACAAAAAGATTTACTTTACAAAATATGAAATTGAGTGAGACCAAAAAAACTTCATATTTCATAACTAAACTAGGACTTGATTAATTCATAATTCTCACTTGTATTTAAAAAATTCATGCATACATAAAAAAAAGAAAAGAATCAGCAATGGAGAGTGAAACTACCGGACAATTCTCAATCCATATAATTATTAGTATTCTCACTGTGAGCACTGTTTGATTTTCAAACAACTTCTAAAGGATCACGGTCTGCCTCAGACACAAGTATTTGCACTTGTTCCTCAAAAAGTTTGTTAAGGTCTGTCTTGAGAATTTGTTCTAGAAACCCGCGCTCTGTGTTACTATGGTCGCAAAGAATGACTGATCTTTTCTTGTGAACAGCATCCAGTACTTCGTGATGAGACATTTCTCCAGTAAGGTAAACGTCGGCAGAAACATTTTTGAGGACACTAGATCCTGCTCCGGCACACACTGCGATAGTTTTCATGGTTTTATCTGAAAAAAAAAGAAGTAATAAGTACTTGGTACAGAAGTTTGACAAAGTACTTTTACTCACACATTTGCAATAACTTAATGCTATATGATTTTATACATGTCATGCAGTAATTTTTAACTAGTTTTATCTTAGAAAAGCCTATGCTTCATTACGCGAACCATTTTCATTCAAAATTGCTATGTATGTGCATCAAAACAATAGGAGAAATTCTAAAAAAGTATTAACTGCAAAACACATTAAGATAGTCATACTATACGGTGGCCCATATGCTAGTGGCGTCAATGCCTTAATGTGGGTCTCCATTGGCTCTCATAATGTATTTTTTGTATAATTCATACTGTACTGTATTTCTGTCCAAATAAAAGTCTTCTGCATCTGTATCTGTAAACTTTGTCATAAATTTACACCATTTTAAATTTTCCAATGATTTAGCCAAAGATACCCCATTAAACATAACTGCCAGATTCAATGCTTGTCTTACGTACCTTGAAAATGTCAATTTAACCACATTTTATGTGCATCTGTATATTGAATTAACTAACACACTTGATTACTCACCCAATGATGCATTGGCCCCAATTGCCAACCGAACATGGGCCAGCTTCAAGTGAGCCTTGACTTTGTCGACCACTTCTTGTAAAGACATTGGTGTGTCAAGTGTAAGCAGACGTCCTGCACCAGTGTTGGGTATGGGTTCCTGGAAATCAGCAATATATAGTGTTGCACTAAAGCTTCTAGTGTTTAATGAAGTGGTTATTTGCTTAGCAGTGAGGGTCCAGGATCTGAAGCCTTAGTACAATCCAGTTAAAGTTAAAGGAAGATGTCCAAAGTAAAGTTGAATGTTTTATTGTTTAATCATATTAAAATGTGTTCCCCAGAAAGTCCATACAACATTTCAATATGTAATTCTTTGTGAGATCAGCTTCAATATAGAATACATGACTAAATAGCCAGAACTCTCTGCTGCTGTCCTGCAGATGTCTCTCTGTGCCTCCCTCTCTGCAGAGAAGGGCCCAGTGCAGATTAAATACTTGGCCTAAAGTGGCCAGGCTGGCCTGTGGCAGGAGCAGCTGCAGATGGGCATGCTCAAAGATGCTTCTGGAAATTTCCTAGGATTGTTATACTTTTGTGTAATAATTTTTATAAATGATTCAGGGAGCATTAATGAATGAGTGAGCATCTTGTAGGGGAGCATGTATTATAGCCTTATGACAATAGTATACAACTTCAATAATTATGTATGAATTGTAATCTAATTAGAGCACCGGCCTTGGAAAGCTTGGATGCACTAACCTTGACAGTACTAGTTATCACCAAATCATCAACATCATGATCTGCCCGTTGCTTGATAAATGTGGTGAGAAGGCAAAGCCCTGGATCATCACATGTCACAGTCATCCTGCAAACTTTTAAGGAGTTTGTCTTCTCTAGGCTGTAAAAAACAATCAACTTGATTAAATATATGAATACTGTGCAAGGTAGCCTAAAGTCAGTAAATATATGATCACATGAAATAATTTACTCCTGAACAGTCAATGTTTGAAACAGAACATGTCTGAAAATGTAGGTCTACTAGCTCTTAAAACAAATTACCTGGTGTGCCCGATGATGCTGAAGCTGTTCTGTTCAGTGAGCCACTTTAATATCTCCTGCAAGCAATTTTCTTGCACTCCAAACTCAGCTCTATATTTTCTCCCTTGACGTGATTGTGATTTTTCCAGAGGGATGCTTTTGCCAGCTACAATTTAAAAGAAGATGTATTGACAGCATTTTACCAGCAGACCAAATGTGGCCTAAATGCCTCGCAAATATATAATTATCGGTTCTAGGAAATCTTTGCACAATGTACTCACGGAAAGGTGTAAGTAGCCAGTCGTTCACTCCACCTGGAATGGCATCATATGTCGTGTGTGGCGAGAACACAGCAATACGGTTTTCCAAACATTTGACAACAATCCTTTCCTTCCAAGATGACTGGGTTATTCTTTTAAGCGGTACGAAAACAGGTGGATGGTAGGACATGATCATATTTACTTGTTTTTGCAGGGCCTCTTTTAAAACTTCCTCAGTTAGATCATTTGTTAATAACACCTTTGATACTACATGGGGTGCAGAGGGTTCAACTAGCAAACCAACATTGTCCCAGCTGCCAGCCAGACTGGGGTGTGCATAAGAATTAAGACGACTCACTACGTCACCCAACTTTAAGCCATTCATGTCTGCTGATGTACACACTTTCTTCACAAATGCCAGTGGTCTTAGATGGGCCAGTAGTAGCCTGGCAGATTTGATAATCATCCAACTCAATTAAGCTTAAACAAAATTTTGGACCTTCGCTGCGTGCTGACAGCTTGTCTTAATGCGAAGACGTTAGACGATTGGTTGTAACTAGGTCACATTGAACAACTGGAATTTAGTAAAGATACAACAGCATTGCAGGGCACAGGCAATCAACCAGACCAGGGTCCGCAGGGAACTGTCAAAATCCACGTTGCTCTGTTTACATTGCCTCGTGTCCAAATCATAATGCTTATTCCACATTTGCGTTATACAAAAATAAAGTATTGTGGTTTTTTAAATTATGATTTTATTATTTTACGTTGTCATTTAATGAATTTTATTGAATTTCGTTAAAAAGAGAAGCAAGCGCATTTGCTACGATGGTTGCACAGTATTATACCAGGTGGCAGGCAACGATAGAGTGCCACCTCGCGGAATTCTTGTAAAATACTAAGAGAATAGTTATTGTAAAATAATTCTAAGTAATTTCATTAGACTCATTAATACAATTGGGAGGAACAGTTCACTTTTACTTTAGTACCACCCAAAACATTGTAACCATTAGAAGAAAAATCAATTCCCAATTGTTTATCTGTAGAAGTTGTCATGTAGCCATCATTGGACACCAAAACAGCTAGCTTTTGGTGGACACCCTGCATCTTTCCCATCAATTATTGCAAATGACAGTTAATCAAAGCCATAAATAGATCTTTCATAATCGTTGTAATAATTGTATCATGTGACGCAAAATAACTAATAAACTTGAACTTGAGTTGCTTGGATATCACTAGCTTTCCCCCTTATCAGCCTTTGGGGCAAATTGAACAAATCAGGCCTATTAATTTAGGCTAAGATCAGCAGTGGCTGCATTATTTCTGAAGAAGAATTATTTATCACCTTCCACAATAGCTCACCATATATATGTCATGGCTTGCCTATTGCTGATATGGCCAATAACACCAAAGGCTTGCGTGATGCCAAAGACCCTAAGACGTTCATCTGCTATTGGGGTCAATAGTGGCCAGTGCAGTGGTCAGCGCACCAAGCGGCCATCAGTATTAACTAAGTCCAGCTGGGCCTGTCAGTGTAGCTGTCAGTGCAAACAGCTTGGTAATCATCAAACAAAACACGCTCATAAAATAATGGGCATCTTTATTTGGGGTTACTTAGGCCTTGGATGAATCCAAGCTTAGGCCCAACCAAATGAATCACATGATTAAAAACATATAATGATCAAATTAGGATAAAAACCCTGACAATAACAATAAAACAATGATTACCCAGTGCTACGGGCATATCAGTCACAAATCATTTTAATACTATTAAAAATACCGTAACAAATGCCAAATATATGTTAAATTAAATTACATTACTGTGTACATGATCACATGAGAAAGATTACAAATTTTGCAGTTTAAGGAGTTTCCTATTTTTTTTTCCAGAGCTAGATTTTCGAATTGTCTTGTTCAGTTTTTTAATGGCAGCATGTAAACGCACTTTCATGTACAATTTTAACATAGCTTGAAGTTTATATTTACATGTTTCTTCGCTGCATGAGAAATTTAAGCATGTGTCCTTGGCATACCTAAAAAGTCTTCCCAAAATGCCGTTCATGTGAATGACATTATCAACAGAATTCTTAAATATTGTTTCCCATTTCTCAACCAGGTACACAAATGGTTCTGTTGGAAATACAAGTGTATCATGCTCCCTGTAAGCTTTCTCATGTAGAAATGTATACAGGCCAGAGTTTGATGGCTCATTTTCCTGAAATATTGATTGACAATCAGAACACTCTGCAATTTTAGACTTTCTGACCAAATAGCCTGCCATGTAAGCCTCAACATTTTGTACAGGTAGGCTGACTGGGGCTTTCATTGTCATTAAGCTGTCTACATCAGTGAAGTTATTGTTTTCAACTGGATTGAAAGAACTGGAAGAAATTGCACTTCCAACATCAGTGGACATATTTATGTTAGTCAAACTCAACAGGATGCCATCTCTGTCCATTTCACAATTACTGCCTTGAGAGGGCAAGAGTATCTGATCGAACACAACCTGTCTATATGCTGCCCTGAACTCCCTTGCATCAGGATTGTCACGTTTGCCCCCTTTGCCACGAATTATTGAAAAAAGGTTTTCAAGGCAGTCTTGGTTTAAGCGATTTGTCAACAGAAATTCAAAATTGTGACAATCATGTAACTCTGACCACAGAGACATCAGACTCCTTATAGAGATCTGCCACCCATTGATGCAAGGCAGGGTCTTATTGTTGGGCAGTTTGAGTTCGGTCAGATAATCATATGCTTCACTTAAAAATTTAAGATGTTCTGTTTGATTACTCAGAGCCTGGCCAAATGGTTTGCTGCTTTTTCTGGAAGAACTATTGAAAGAGTTGAATAATTTATCCATAAATTCTACAAAATCAGCTGTAGTTTTGGCTTCAGGTGGGAGTTTTTCAAGGCGAGTTAATGTAGCGATTCCAGCAGCAACTGAGTGACTTAGCACTTCAGTTGCTAATCTGACTCGCATCTTCGTAAACATTAGTAATCGTATATGGTCGTCGGTCAGTTTAGGTGCTAGTCGTATGTCATTGTCCTTGTCAAAATCATAAAAATTTACAATGTGCCACCAGTCTATTTTATCATCACCATGCTTAAAGTTGTGCTTCTTGAGATTGTTGCGGATATTTTTCAACAAATGTGGAGGGTCATAAACAACATGAATTTTCTGCCCTGCATGAATGATGTATGGTTTCTCGACAGATGCACCACACTGAGTTTCTAGGAAACTTCTGTTGTTGGATCCCTGATCACAGATGAGAACTTTAACATTAAGCCCAGCCTCTGTCAATTTGCCTACAGCTTGCAAAGTAAGGTCTTTCAAAGTCTTTGATGAAACAGGACCAGCACTCAAGAAGTAGCCAATGCATTGCTTCCACTTGTCAGCTAAACCTCTGATCATGAAAACTAAGGCTGTATTAGCCAACAGTTTTGTTTTCCCTGCAGTGCCAAAGTCTTCGGCTCCTTCGACTGAATCCTGGTACTTGTTGTAAGACAGACTACACTTTATTGCCATTTCATCAAATACTAAGACACATTGTTTGTCTCTGTTGGAAAGAGTTTGCACTTTCTTTTTGATTGCCTGAAAAAGGTTATCATTAAAACCAGGGTAAATTTTGCTGTTTCCAAGAAGTTTTGTTAACGTTGTTTTGCATGGCAAAGTAAAGAGCTTACCAAGCAACCTGTAGGCTTTGCGGCTGTGATAATAAACTGACAATGCAAACATCTTATCACTCAGTGTCCATCTCATACCTTTTTTGTTTTTTAATTGGTGGACCCTAATTTGTGACTTTACAAATCGAGCAGCATCTGATGGCAGAAGTTTATCTAATTTGGTACACACTGACTTAATATCACGGTTTGTGGCACTTGGATGAATGTCACCACTATTCTTCTTTTTCTTCAGTCTGGTAACTGTGTTCCTCAGATGTTTTATTTGTTTCCTGAGTTTCACTTTGGTTGGGGATGAAGTGACAGGGCCTGTTCGGTGGGGTAGAATGCTACTCTCTTGATCCTCTGCCTGGGATGGCCCTGGATCCAGAATCTCCTGCTCATTTTCACCTGCAATATAAAATTACCTTTAAGTATGGTCCCTTGATCACATCAGTGAAATCATAAATACAGTGTATTAGGGCAGTTGCAAGTTTCTTGTATATATACTTCAATTTACTGAGGCCAAACATTTCCAGGTCTTACCTCTGTGCCTCTTTGAAGTCAATAAAACTTCCTGGCATTGTCTTTTCCTTGCAATGGATCTAGATGGGGTGATTTTAGCCGGGGGATTAGGGACATCAAAAAGGGTGGGGACAGCATTCCAGACCAGCTTGTTTTTGTTAGGATTCATGAACTGCGAATCCTCAAAATGTTTGGCACATATTCTGTAATTCTTGTAGAGTTGTTCTGCAGACAGGTGATCCAGATCCCCTCTTCTGGTATTAATCACCCATTTCTTACATCTATTCAACAGATCATGACAAATATGTGTTAAAATATATTGTTTACAAGTGATCATTATCAAGTAGACACATCATAATCAAGTATTTTGTTTTTTACAAATAGTAAAATTAAATTTTTTTTTTTTATAAAATAGCATACTCTCAATGTTTGCCTAAATCTATGCAATTTAGTTTATATGTCATATAATATTCATGCAGATTGTAGATACTTGTCATTTAATCTAAATTAGACAGAGCATGTGTTCTATGTTACAAACAAACCATGCACATGTTTGTCACATTTACAGTATCTAAAAAGCTGAATATTTCAGTGTAGTGGTACATTTGGTTTTAATCACATGAATGAATAGATTTTACATACCTTTGAGCATCCTTTGGGAAGCGGAAAATCGAAATTGTGCAGTTATTTCTTCTATTATGACAGGAAAAAGCCGAACAATTTTCCCCACCCTGCTTAATAGACGCCATGACCTGATGGGGGTGAGATAGCGTGGGGTGATGATTAATACAAGTGGCCGCCTGGTGCGCCCTAATCCCCCTGACCTCATGATTAGGGGTAAGATGACCGTCTTATTCTATATACTGTCTTTGGTGATGCTCATCCCAGTGGCATTTCTTAACCTTGGCCTACAGATTATAGGTTAAACTAACCCCATCTACCATTTATTTTTTTATTCCAAAAGAGTTATAAGGCTGTGCCAAGTGATGCTAAATAGATGTTGATAGGTTTTGTTCTGTATTTATCATATAGTATCTATGGCGAATATGGTAGCTTTGTTGGCTTGATAACTTTTATGTTAAATGTTTCCACCGCCTGGTGAAAAATTAAAGGTGGTTCAACTGACCAACCGGTTCAACAGTCCCCACTCTCAATTCAAATTCAAATTTATTTGGCTTCAGTAATAATAATTAATAAATTGAATAGGATTACATTTTGATTCTCCCCTACCTATATAGACCTATCATAATAATTCCTTGAGAAATTTACGTAACCCGTGGCCAGTCATCACATATCCCCACTCTTCCCTACCTCCTTCCTTGTTAAGAGCTACGACTCTGCTTTAATGCAGGACGTTTCTTTTAGCTTTCTTTCAAATTTCTTACTTTTAAATTTCTTATTAACCATAAATGCTTCTATTTATATATATTGTACTCTTCATAGATAGCCTGTTTATTTATGCACATTAATTTAGTTTGGTGTATTACGTGGGAAAAAAAAGAGATAAAAGCTTATGTATGTTGTTGGAAAGCAATTAGAGTGGTGAAAAGGTCAGTCAATATTTCTGAGCTCCTGCATTGTGGATGTGGCTCATGATGTGGTCACTGCACGAATCTCCCATAATTGTGGAAGCTAATCTCATAATCGCCTCAGAAACACCAGGTATTTTTTTCTTTTTTTCGTTCTCGCTATGCAACATTGTCTTAAATACAATTTTAGAAACATCAAGTTGCTCTATGCCTCATTAGGATTGTCTGTGGGTAGTGCGTGTGACTTTAAGTATATATAAAATTTGCCATATAATCCAGTTCTGCCAATCATTTTTTCATGTCTTCTTGTTCTGACAAGTCTTGACTGATGCATTTATCATGTGGAATATATATATTCTGGGTAATATGGCCAATAACTCATTATAACTGAATTGAGCCAGAAAAAAAGAAAAAAAGATGAAAGCTGTGCAGGGCTAGACAGTTATAACAGGCAATGATGTCTCTCGGGTATCTAGGCCTACTCATCAAGTTGACAATTCACTGCAAATCTTTCTGAACTGGTTTATAAAGCCAGCTGCTTTTGTCTACTCCTAGCTTATAGTCAGCTTACACCTTACACCACTGAAAAAAACGTAAACCTTGGTAAATGAAAGAAATTTATCTATATATATCATAAATATGTATGTGCAATAGACACGCATCTTTTCCATAAGAAATGACAAATATTCATATATAAGTTTCAACTTCTGCCCCACCCAGATTGCATTTCAAATCGTTTCGACATCGGCACGATGTTGGCGATGTTGAAACGATGATGTAACGACAGTGGCCAATATAGAAACGATGCTGGGCCGATTTGTAATGCTATCAGAGCAGATGATGCTGCAGGTATTTTAAGATCTGGCTTTGAGTAGCCAGCTATAGCCAGAAAGTTCCATTTAGTGGCAGGTAGCATCATATAGCAGAATTTATCTATAGCTTTGTCTAGAGATTGTAAACAGCACTACGGCACTTAGATGAATTCAATGATTTGCTAGATTATACAGTAACGAAATTGTCTTGTCACTGATCACTGTTATATCTGTGATTTACAGAATTGTGGATTTTAACGGAAGGTTCTCTATATTTTCACCAGGTGGCTATGTCAGAATACTGATATTCTATTGGCTGAAAAAGTTCCGGCCCTTGGCTGTGATTGGCTGAAGGGAAGTGCATCCTCGCAGCAGTATTTTTCGTGCATTTTAATGTATATTTGACATCTTATTGTTCAGTTGATTTTTGTTATTTTTCTCAGAATGTATTAATGGAATCAGTAAGTTAAGACATTCTATGTCTAAAAAGCAAAATGAGTAATAAGAGAAGAAAGACTTATGTCTTGTTAAATTCAAGGCTGCTCGATAAAAATACTCTATTATCAACATCCGGGCAGCGTAGATACAGCAAATGCTTGCAAGATGCAGAAGTTGCTTCTCTGCAGGCCAAGATAAAAAAAATAAAAAATATATATATATTGAGAGAAAAAATATAAAAATGCCGGGTCTGCAGCTGGTTAAAGCCTTGTGGATCCCAGGTTACATTCATGGGAGTGGTGTGCAAATTATTCGCTTGCTGCGTTTTTGTAAAGCAAGTTGAAGGGTATAGCTTGTCGGAATGTGGGTTTTCTGATTAGTCGCAACAGGAGCGTGGGAATTTCAGGTGAAAGGCTCTCATCGCAGCTCATCCCAATTTGCAGCATCGCCTTTCACCCCTGGCATTTCTTTGCAGTTGATAAGAATACTGTCCAGTCCGACCTTGGACTGACCTTGACCCTTCAAGGAAGCTGCTGAGGAGGCCTTCAATGATCGCATTCCAATTGACCAGAAGTTCGGACAGCTGATCAATGCAAACTAACAGCAACACATTTGCATGAATGTCAACTGCCAAGCTATCAGCTCAGACTTAAAGGTTAATTACTCGCAGGTTAGATCTGTTACCTTGGATTAAGGAGCACATTTGGCATTAAGCAAGGATCTATACTGTCACTCCCCTTATTTTATTGCAACGTGTGCCTTGAATGTGGATATTGAGTGGCATCATTATTGTGGCTAATCTATTTCATTATTGAATGAAAATTTTGTGTTTCAATTAGCACACTGGTAATACTACCGAGATGGTTTCAATACATGTATACATGTATTACAGATGGAAACTGAAATTAACCCGTTGACCTGAACTTGAGGTGTTTGTAGGAGATTCCAGTACATAGGCCTACATACGGTTGGGCCAACAGCCAGCATATGTAAAAAAGTAAACTAATTGTATTTAAAAAGAAATGGGAAAAACGTGTACTGATGTACATGCTGAATGACATACAGCTGTATATCGCTTTTGTTCTAGGGCCTATAGAATTGGGTTGGCAAGTTATGCACTGATTTGAGTTCCCTAAAATCTTGACCATTTAGTGCTGCCACCTAGGTAGCGCAGAAGAACAAAAGAAAATTGTTTTACCATTTTAGGCAGATATATTCACTGACTTTTAGTATTTAGGAAGGTAAATTTGGATGATTACTCATATTTTATGACTTTACAAGACTTGATTTTGACGATAGGGGTCCTATTATTTTTGGGCTTCAGGCCTAATTATCTTTCCCTGTGAAGTCATGAACTTTGAAAAACGTACACCTCTTGTTTTGAGAGTAATAAAAAGACGGATTTCTACTCTACTTTTGCCTTCTACTTGGTGGCCTATTTAGGTATTGATGTCATATACATTGGAGCTTGTAGGGGCATCTACTGGATAAAAAAAAGGTATAGATATACATTATAGAACAGTCTGATTCAACATCTTTGACCGTTCGCCATTTCTCTATCTCAGGGCTAACACTCTCTGTCTGTCGGAACCAAGTTCACATACATTTGTGAAAAGCAACAACCCAGGAGAAACAAGTGCTTGTTGTGTCAGTCGTGCTAGATTTGTTTGTATAGATTTATTGGAATTCTTGAAAAAGTCAAGCATAACAGATTGCCATGACAACCGGGATGACAAGAATGTGTGATCATTAGGAGGGGGTAGTTAGGACCAGGCGTCCATAGCAACAGTGCGGAGCGACCAATGAGTTCACGCAGGGGGGCAACACCAATCAATCAGAAAGATCGATGGATTATATGCTAGACCAATCTCCAATGATTGGCTTTGCAGTGATGTCGACAACAGGCTTAGCCTATTGATCAAGGCCAGTCAAAACAGAGGCAAAATAAATCTCCACACAACCGTGACTCCTGATTGATTCGAACTGGATGGTGTCAAGGAAATGCCTAAGAAAAACACGGTCACAGGAATAGTATTGAAGGGCTTTGTTTCCATTTGCTTGGAGTCATGTCCAATCCATACATTGCTCGATTGAAATATCGGAGAACGAAATCGAGAAACTACTGGAAAAGGCATGCAATGTACAGCAAGACACTGTAAAGTGTTTTTTTAAGTAGAATGATGGTCAAAGCTGTTGGCTCCATGGACAAAGAAGCTTACTTTTTGACTCTTTAAAAGTTAAAGTTAACTTTTTTAACATTTTGACTGCTTAGAATAACTGACTTCCATTATAGGCTCCATAATTATAATTTTTTTACTAACAGTTACAGTCAGCTTTCTCTGAAGGAATTGCTTATACCTCTATAGCTCATGAATGGCCAATAACTAACTTCTTCGTAATGGCCAATAACTAACTTCTTCGTCTATAGAACACATATGCCACTTTAACTGACTCTGACTAATTAACTTAAAGAACAGCTTAGGACAGTCAGCCGTTCTAGACACGGTGAGACACTATTACTAGTCAATCAGGGTAATGTAGATAGATAAAATCTTGAGCTGATATGTGAGTGATGTCCGAAAGACATCACATCCTAGTTTGAAACTCATGGGTATAACCTTGGAGGAATTAGAGATTCCTCCAAGGTATAACCATGGAGTATAGTGACTCCATGGTATAACACATATCTCAAATGCGTATAGCGTTGTTTTGCAGGGCAATTCTGAGTCTTTCTCAGCTCTACAACTTGAAAAGTAGTCACTGCCAGGTCATTGTTTGATGCTTTACCTTCGGTTGTATATTGCTTTATACATACATCTATTTTCCTTAGTTGGATGGCATTGTCTGAAGATCTGCCAACCCATAGACCATATGGAGAAGATTCAAACTAATAATTCTAATTCTGCAGGATACACAGTCCATGCACAATCCATCAACATTCTATAATATTATCTTTCCATTGGTTTTATTTTAATAGCGCGTGTATGAGGCTGCCATTGACCTACAGTTTTGGCTGGGGTGTGTTTATAAGCCACTGAACTGGCCATGATCCTTGGCCAAATGTTGGAGATCGCAAGTCGTTAGCAGTTGCTCTGACCTCATGACTTGTGTTCTGTTCTGACTGACAATAATCGTTGTGGGGAAATTGACTGACACAGCCTTGCTTAGACATTGATTTTGTCACTCAGCTGTCCGCTACACCTTTTCCACATCGCCCAATCCCTCAGTCAGAGGCTCGTGAGCCCGGGGGCTGATAACAGTGCTTGTCCTTCACCCATTATCTTAATGTCCTATCTACAATATACAGCAGCTCTGATCTTTTGAGAAACTTCTACACAATCCATTGTTTCTTTTGCAGTCTGTGGATTGGATATGCATATGTAGGGGGTTATTTTTTTGCGATTCTGTTAATTGCAGTTATTGATAACACTTGTATCGTAACAGCAGTCAATCACAGATATATACTGGATTGTTATATACTGCTTCAGTATATAGTGGAATCCGCCCATTAACACCACTCAGTAGGAGGTGAATCCAGATGTACTGTAAAGTATAACATCCATTTGGAAAGCAGCCTCATTGAGAATATAGACTTAGTTGGTCGATACTCTGCCTTCCAATCCATATATCAGAACATGATTTAGAAATCAAAAATGATAGTTTTACAGAAAGAAACAACAACTATGTTGACAATGCCTCTAGCAAACCAGACAGTTAGCTAGATCTTTTATAATACGGACTACAAAACAAAGATATAATATACACCTCCTGAAGTCAGACTCTTTCAAAATGTTGTATTGTAGAGACATTTAAAGCTAATAGTTAAAGTTATCTTCATGAAACATTATTATTCAATATTAGCCAATATCTACTCCTTGATAAGAAGTTGTTTTCATTGAATAAATGTCTGAAAAGAAGACCTTATTTTACTAACATTCTTGTCAGTCAGATTTTCCGTGTTTGGGGCAGACAAAGACTTGAAGTGGCAGTTACAGCAGTCAGTGATGGTCAGCTGATGAGATGCAACCCGGGATGAGGAGGATGGGGTTGCAGAAGGTGATCAGAGTCATCCTTACAACATTCTGGGCCTGATGGACAACTCTCCAAGTGGTCTGACTGGACTAACAGCAAGGAAGAGACATGACCGGAGTAGCAATAAGCCAGCTGCCCAGTGATAGCAACTGCCATAGACGGGCATTGGAGATACTGCTGCCCAGATTCTCCCATACAGAATCTGACATCTATGATACGTTACACTACTTAGGTAGCAAATTGTAGTAGTGGTTGGACAATATGCATTTCCATGCGATTTTAAAGGACAGCATGTTTGGTTTAAAAATAAAAATAAAGATAGAAGAAAGGTCAAATGTGAACAAGACAGAAGAACATTATCATAGATATTGAAGAGCAGAATAGTAAAAGAGAGAAGATTAGAGGGAATATCAGAGAGAAACTGGAACAGAGTCAGAGAAGTTGCAGAAGGAGAAGAAGAGGCAGAAGAAGAACCAGAAGAAGAAGAAGAATATAAGAACAAAATAATATCCGAGACACAGAAGAATAAGAATGTGGCAGAGAGAAGAACACAAAACAGTCAGAGAGAATGAAGAAGGGCTTCAGTGACTGAAGAGCAGCACTTTTATAGGAAGCAATTGAACATAAGAATATCAGAGAGACATAGCAACCGTTGGGGGGGGGGGGGGGCAGCTGACAGACAGAAGAACAGAGGAATATCACCTTCAATCAAGTCTATCGAATAGCAGCACACAATCTTCAAAACAAACTCCCAAGGTTGCTGCAAGCAAGGGGTGTATAGGGAAGAGGAGGAGGACGAGGAGGCAGATTTCAATTTGTCCTCAATCAATACCCGCTTCAGCTGCATGCCGAGGGAGGGGATTTTCTCATCAAAAGAGATTTCTCAAAATGACCGATTCATTTGCTCAGCCTTGTCAAACTACTGTTAGCGCAGCCTGATTGATGTGGGCAGAGGGGTGTAACGCAGGGTTCCCCATTTCTGCTTCTCATTTTTCCACTTCTATTGGCAAGCATGTTCCTACCCCTCAGCACTTCCAACTAATACCATCATAACGACTGTCACTGTCTCTTCCCTACATTTGCACATCAGAACTTCATGTAATGAGTGAGATTTTAGCCATTTTGCAGTGTCCAGAATAATGACCCCCCAAAGCCATTTTGACTAACGGGTTAGTCGGCTTTATCTTAAAAGTTAGTGATATATGTATTGACCAGGATGTTATTCATAATAACTAATGACCAGTCTGTTCACTAAAAATTTCTAGAGGGGTCGGACAGTGTAGAAGCAGCCAAATTGCCAGTGTATTGTTCTTTTATTGTCTTACTTATAAACTTTATTTTAGCTCAATGATGGTGGTCTGAAGTGGTCAAACTAGTAAACTGATGATCATCTGCTTGAGGCAAAAGTAATGATGTCATGGTTGACAGGGGGAGCTGCCAGAAATGATGTAAGAGTGTAAGATGGGGAATGGTCTGACTGTGACAAATATATAAATGAAAAGAAGTTTACATAAGTTTGGGTAACAGAGTAGATGTCATTATTTATTTGATCTCAGCCAATATGGAGGTGGTGAAAGGGGTGAAAGGTCTGACCCCCAAATCCTCTCTGTTGACGTCGCACAATGCTGAGGCAAGCTGATATAAATAAACAATTTGAAAACGTGGAAATCTTTGCAAACGAGAAGTGGACAGATTCAGATCACTTTATCTAATGTTTATATAACTACTTTAGACTGCTACTGCAAGGATATTGGACTGGGAAATGTGTACATCTTTCTTTTTTAATTCATGGAAACAACATTTAATGTGACTGCATCAGACTCATTAAGCACAATTTTAGCAGTCTCACCTGTCACAATGATAAATTATTCCAAATATTTCCACTAATTGCGGTTCCGCTAAAATTTTGAGAGAGTCATCCATCATTGATTATTCATTTCCCTCTCTATTCTTCGTGTTCATATTTTTCGTTTTATCATTGGGGGTGTTGTTACAGCATGAAATCCACACCATTGCACTTCTGAAGTGTTATAGCATAATGCAATTTCCTTATACCTTCTCATACTTCACCATGTGTTCCCACAGTTCTGGAGTCCTGCAGTGAATCCCAAACAGGCTGGGATGGTCAGACTGAGTTTGAAGAAATGTTGTTCCACACCATCGATAGGCCTCCTTGTCAATTCATGCATATCTCTGAAACATCACATATATACAGTCCTCTGAAACGTATGTGACTATATATAGCAAAGCGTCTTATTATAGACGTGATTTTCCTGAAATACGTTTGATTCTTTCAGTGGTTTGAGGTTATTAGAGATGTTTAACTTAATTGAGATAAAGTATGTAATATATGTATATATTGTGTAAATGTGTATGTAAAATAATATTATATAGTACATAGAATTGCTGATATGATGTTAACTATAATCATCTATGTAAAGAACTTTCACTTGGTGGCTGGAACCATTACTAAATTTATTTTTATTTGTTCTCTTCTTTTAATGAATTTATATATATTTTATTTTATTTTAAAATGTAAAGTGTTCTCATGTTTTGCAAAGTTTTCTATTGAATTTTAATGTATTGATGTTTGCGACAAATATGTCATATTTGACATAATACTGTCAATAAAAATTATATATATGTATATAAGTATTGTGTATGTTTATAGCCAATTTCCTGCGCTTTGAAACCAATCTCATAGACTTTGGCAACTAAATGCCAGACGGCGTCATGAGGATCAAGCTGCCGGCAGGGCAAGGACTGCCTTAACTAATGGAAGTCCTTAATTCACATGACGTCCTCTGGAGTTTAGCTCCCCAGTCTATGAGATAAGCATCCATGTCTTTGAAATTGGCTGTAAACAGAAGAACAGCAGAAACTGGACCCAATTGTCCAATAGCTGACCACATCCTAATGACAAGGTCTCAATGCAGCGGATGGTCTATCATGAACTAACTGTCCACATGCCAATGATATTTGAAGTAATTTTAAAAAAATTCGCAATTTAAAGAAATTAACATTTCCTATTGGCCGCTCCAATAGTATTAGGTGTTTTGGAGCATGCCACTGCTGTGGCCTCATGGACTATATGGCTTGTACGATTTCACAGTAAGCAATCACGACAACTTAACAGATGCATATGCCATAATTTTACGGCAAACATCATGCTATCTCCCATCTGTTTTCTACAGTGCCTTTTTGACATACTGGTATTGACTGTACTGTAAAACATCCGTTTGTTCTCTTTACGGTAGACCAACTTGTAATTGTGATTGTTTGCATCAAGATACTGTGCAAAAATTTGCCAACAAGTGTCTTGAAAACTACACTGTAATTGCATGACGTCACCAGCAGATTCAATGGTAATGGCAATGTGTACAAGAAGATGCATACCATAAGCTAGTAGAATCTTCAGGGTCCCTGGAAACTGAAGTGACCTACTTTTACGATATTGCTACGCACGCACAACGTATTGCCGACCGAACAAATTAGTTCTATGTTCGGTGGTCTAGATTGCTGGAAAGGGCGGATAATATCATCATTTCGGCGGTTTGTATTTAAATAATAATAAACAACTTGGAATGGAGGACCATAGGTCAAAACTGCTTGGGTTGTGCAATACATTTGGTGAGTTGCTCTAAATGAGAATCTGTCGACACTCCTGGTGCTCGCCCAATAATTAAAGTGAATATAGATGGCGCGGGCAGTTGACTTGTAGACAGAGAATGAAATATTAACCCCTTTTCGATCTTGTCACAATTTCTTATGAAGTGTCCTAGCATATTTGCAGTGATTTCAGCATGGTCGGACTGCCTCAGAAATTGTTATGCGTTCCCGATGCAGGTCTCTGAGAGCCTGCAGGATGTTCTGGGCTGAAGCTGCAGTTCTCCTTTTATTAGATTCCAGGTGCAGCGACATTGGCACTAAACGAGATTGGGGCGCAACCCTTTCATATGGGCAAAAGTAAATTACAGATATCGGGTAATCGTGTTTCTAGATTGTCACATGACTGCAAAAAATGGTATGAGCGCACAAAAAGGCACTCTGGAAAACAGATGGGAGATAGCAGGTCAAGTAAAGGAGTGAACCCCTTCGAATGAAATGCTAGACACAGTCCAAATGTGTTAACTGACTGAGTCTGGACATGCCATGTCTGACGGACATCAGCTCGAAATTGATCACTGATAAATAATTATTATCTGGTATTACATGGCCAAATGTGCCACGTGCGTTTTCCATGCGAAAACGTATGGTTTTTAGCTAATTATAATGAGGCAAAAACCATGCGTTTTCCATGCTTTTATCCAAATGCATGGAAAATGCATGTGGCACAATTGGCCATGTAGTACCTTACTGTAAAAACGCAGCTATGGGCAAACATTCTAACCATGTCAAACAGCTAAGATCTTTTGTTTAAAATAAAAGGTTTACAAGTATTTCAGTCCATAATAAATAGTGAATTTCTATTTCATTATTTTCTGTCTTCACAGCCACACTCTTTGTTTGTGACGTTCTTATTGTAATAAGCTTGTGTAACTTTCCTGTGTTTAAGTTAGTTGTTAGTTTGTTAGTCTGGGGTAAACTTTGACCACGTTGTTACCACTTTGTTGGCATTTTGTTGGTGCTTGTCAAATGCTTGCTGCTCATTTTCATTTTCATCAAAAACAGCATGGTCTAATTGTGGATTGGCTGCTGGCCTAAGGGGGGGGGGGGGCAGGCAATTGCAACCTTTTGGGGTTTTTAGGCCATCAGCAAACGCCAAATGATTGAGAGGCTAGCTGTTAATCTTATGTCGTCACTGCGTTGTAATTTTCTGGCATGTTTGTCAATCTGGCCAGTATGCATGAGGGTGCGGGGGGCCAGGGAAGACCCTTGCCTAACTCCCAATTTGTCCCCAGGTCTTACAAGAAGCCTCGTGTGTCGCCAGTGATGAATGCCCACTGCCCCAAGTCCACTGTTTGCCCGGACAAAGTCAATATTCTTCTGGAAGGACAAGGCCGAACGATTTTCTTTTTACCAACGGAAAACTATCAAAGACTTTGGTGCTGCTAAAAGGAACACTACACTAGTACATGTCTTGTATGAGGTTAGCCTTTATAATGGATACATACTATTCAATGTGGTCGTTCTCAAACTTAATGTTATATAAACTACTAAACTACATGAAATGTAACTATATTTAATTAATCATATAACCTCACTTACAAGCCATCTCACTACTAAAACCACCTGGATATTAAGACTACATTATTCAGACTCAACCAATAACTGTCATAGCACATAAAGTCATCAGTAAATGACCTCACAAGAGACTATTTTGGCCAAGGACAAAACAAAAAGCCACATTCTTCACCAAATTAGTGCAAACCTCAAGCTATATCAATGCACTTGTCCCTTGGAAAAAACTAACATTCCTGAGATATTTATCAATGATGTTCTCTACATCAATGTTCAATCAAATGCACTATGCAGTAACTTCGCTTATAGGGACACACCATTCACACTATCTGACACATGTCCCTTATTACGAGGTGTTCCTATTGGTCCATGATAACATGACCTTGAGGTTGACCTAGCATATGATGTCTATTTTAAAGTTCAGGTTTTTGAAAAACAATAAGCTGCAATTGTTCAGCTTAAACCAGGACAAAACAATTCTTGAATAGCCATTTTTGTGAACGTCAGATAAGAACTAGCCCAGAGAGTGCTCAGTTTGTATTTTGTGGTCGTAGAATGACTGGATAATTCCCTGCCATGGGGACCTGCATCCCAGTGGATATTGCTTGTTTCTCTGTAATAACACATCAGCTGTCACAGCTGTGCCACTCCGCTGTGCATAGATTTGACGCTTGTCTTTTATTTCATAAACACAAGAGATCTGCAGCGTCCTCAGCCTTGCTATGGGCACCGCGTTGTAATTTAAAACTTGAGACACCGAGTCAATATTCTAATCTGGGCAGAAGCAAGTGGCACTGCGAGACCCCATGTCTGAGCCATTGACAAGACGCATGCCTAGCAATGATAAACTTCTCCCCTAGAGCCAAGCTCAATTCCGTCATAAACTAGGCCTAGAGATGATATCTCGTTGACGCCAGAGGTGCTTTCGCTTGCTGCCCACATTAAGTCAACCAATGCCCTTATTTGGTCAACCGTTAAATGCGTCATTAACTGCCTGCTACCTTGCTTTGTTTGTTGTTGCATAGCTATGCCTTTTTTGGGCCTTTTTGGGAGCAATTTTGGGCCCTTAGGGATTTTTTGAAGCTTTGAGAGACTTTGAAGCCCTTGTTTGCCTTCACCCCCTCTTACGTCATGACCCTGGCCCAACTCTCGCGCTTTCTCGCCAGCGGTGAGCGTTGCATCGCCTCCTTGTGAAGTTTATTTCTGGGCCGTGTGCGCAAACTAATGCTCAGCCAGGCGTGACGAGGGCCAGTGGACCGGAAGTGATGACATCAGAGAAAACAAGGGCCGGATGCTTCGGGGGGACACGCTAGCAGTGCACGCCACGGGATTCTAGCAAATAGGGCTTCTGAACTCTTCTGAGGCCTAAGAATGAGCAGAAGTGGAGGAAAAGGGTGGCGTTTGAAATGGTCCTGTACTCATTAGGCCGCCCATCTGATCATGGCGTCTCCCAGCATGCTACATTTGACGGCGTCCCAGAGATGAGACGCCCGCCAATTACGTCGGCGGCGTCACTTTAGTCGGGTCTGATGAAATGCTGTAGTCGCTCACCCGACTAACTGTCTCAAAGATAGAAATAAATTGGCCAAAATCGAATTTATCGCTGACCAAAGGAGCGTGATTTGCAGAAAGTGTGGTCAGCTCCGCAGGATGAGGGAGCAAATGGACCCCTGCCAGTAAGGTCAGCCCCTGTGCCACTTTAAACGCTGCAGGGCGGAGTTGTGTCCCCTGTATGTGAAGACTGTAGAAGATGGTGGCGAAAATGGACTGAAGACTGACCATTAGTGGACACCAATGACAGTTGACCCTATATTGGCAGGACATGTTGCTATGGGTTGGTATGGTCATTACTGACAAAATAGTCAGTGACCTGTCTCTAAAGTGTTCTCTTTCGTTCTTTGTTTCTGTCTTTCTTTCTTTCTGTCTTTCTGTTTTTCTTTATTTCTTTCTTTTCTTTCTGTCTTTCTTTCTTTCTGCGTTTTTTTTCTTCTTTCTTTTTTTCTGTCTTTCTATCTTTCTGTCGTTCTGTTTTTCTTTCTTTCTTTCTTTCTTTCTTTCTTTCTGTCTGTCTGTCGTACTTACTTTTCAATATAAAGTGTAAGCTACTATATCAGCACAATTCTGCTTTGACAGAATGATCGACAGCACAAAAACTTACGTAAGGAGTCCATTTAACGATACAACGGGATATAATAGCCCGTTACGCAACCCGTTAGTTGATTATCAACAAAATGCTAACAGCGTTATGTAATCCTAATTATGTTTTGACTACGACTCCATCGCATACTAAAAATAGTCCGGGTGATTGACCTTCAAGTGATTCAGAAAAAATGACATGTTTGCAAAAATAGATAGATGAGTCAGATAGATAGATAGACAGATAGACAGATGAGATAGATAGATAGACAGATAGATAGATAGACAGACAGATAGATATATATATATAGATAGATAGATAGTATATGCATACAGAGTTGAGGGGCGGCATATACAAGGTGTTATGCTGGTCAGTTGGCCGTGTGTACTGATCCTGCTGACCACTCGGACATCCAGTGGACAGATGCAGGGAAAGGCTGGTTGTGTGCTTGGAGTATTTCCTGTGGAATTAGGCAATCTGTCTAGCGTGTGACTGCCAATAGAGAACTGGCATTTCGCAATACAGTTGCATGCTAAGTGAGGTTCAAGTCGCTGGTGCGGTTAGCTTACTCTGCTAGAGCATCTACAATGCGATTCGCTATGTTTGCTATGGGCTGAGAAAGGTCATTCTCATGCACTTGTCAGCGGTTTTATGTTGAGACGCGGTGTTATAGGGCAAAAAAGAAAAAACTGGGGATGAACTTTGGTCAAGGCCCCGGGTGCGAATCCGGGCACAAGCACTCCTGATTATAAGCTAACGTTTGAAAATTGGTGATGCCTTGTACTCTGTGTCTATGCTGGGGAAAGTAACAAAACCCAAGCTACTCATCAATACCTGACTTTAGCAGTCTTCTGTTGGGTGACAACTTAACACAGGCTGCACTGCATATGGTGTGGACTCCAAGCCATTCATTCTAAACAGCTCAGGGAACATAGTCAATGGCAATATGAACTTAGTGATCTGGTGGTTGAAAGACCATCCCTGTTGTAAGGAATATGGATGAATCGGTTTAGTGGTTAAGGAGACTGCATACCACATTTGGGTGTTTTGGGTTCGATACCAAGGCTGGGCACTTTGTACGAGCTCAATATCAGCTGGCAATCCACAACACGAGATGGAAAATTTACGAAACATGCGCTTTGGTTTCCATGCTGGAGCGAGTAAAAACACTACCCACGATTTTATTTTATTTTATGAGGTATAAATATGAATCCTTATGGGTATCCCAAAACTTCATCTCATCATTACGCTCGTATCTGGCCACTTACCATAGGAATTAAGTGATATACAATCAATACCCGATGATTAGACCACTTACACCATTGACTTCATCCTCAGACTGTGCACGTGCTCCAGTGGTGATATTTTGTTGAGCGCGAAGTGCAAACGGATTAGTGATCATATGCTGTTGTTGTCCTTGTACTAGTTGTAGTGATGGAAACCTTTGCAGCAGCAGCAGAGGCAGCAGCAGAGGCAGCAGCAGCAGATGCAGCAGCAGCAGCAGATGCAGCAGCAGCAGCAGCAGCAGTGCCTCTGATGACATGCAGCCCCCAGCCTTACTCTGCCCCCCCCCTCCTCTTCTTATTAAACCCTTGGAGGTGAGACTGAGGGCATGGGCCTTGATTGAGCCACCTCACTGTGCTTCGTTAGCTATGATCATGTCCTTCACCCAGTCAGCCATCTGCAATACACTATTCGTGTTTTAATAAGATTTGCACTCTGTTCCACCCCCGTCTCTGTTATTGATTCCACAAATTGTGTAGATTACATCTGTTTGAGTGGACTGTTAGTCAAAGCTGGTAACTTTCTGGCTCTTAGCCATCTGGACTGTATGTCTAGAATGACCTGTCCCCCATAGCCTAGGTTAATCAGCTATATCTAATGAATTAGGCAGCCTTAGCTATTGACTTGTATGTTATTAGTCATAACCTCTTAGTCATAATAATGACTTATTTTCTAATAACAAAAAAAAAGTCACCTGCATGATATGGACAAATTGTCAGAGACAAGCTGACTATATTGCTCGTCAGAAGGGCTATATATATGGCTAAGTTCTTGATCAAAAAATATTTGAGTGTGACAGTCCCCTGGAGACTTAGGTCATGTCCGTATATTGGGATGGGAGGCAGCATCAATCATGGCTCCCATGTCACTTTGGATCCTTGCAATCTTGTCATGTCACACGCCATGACAAGTTTCCTCTGGCCTTTCTCTCTCCTTTCCCTGGCCTCTCTTCTTCATTCATTTTTTCTCCTTGTGCATGCTTCTTCATTCCGTTTTTTGGCTCTTCTTTCTTTTGTTCTTGAGACGTTCCACGCACAGACAGTTCGAGCAGTTTCAAACATCTTCCAAATCAACTTCATCGATGTTATTACAGCAGTTAAATGAACATGACCATTTTTTTTCATGTGTTCTTCTGTCAGGTTCAAACATATTTACTTTAAACAGAGACATCATGAGCATATACTCTCTTCCAAGTTTTGATGATATTATTTTTCTTTCGTGTTATCATTATGGCATGCAGTTTGAGAACAGCTCTGAAGGTATTGTACTTTAGCAGCATACAGTTTCAACTCTACAAATATAATCTAAATCGTTAATTGAACTCAACTATTGAACTCCTCCACGACATCTTAAGTAGACAATGCGATACAGATTAATCATTATTATCATCTTTCATAATCACTTGTGTTATCCATCACCATCGTCCTTGTGTTTCTAATCAATCGCTACACCTGGAACCCCAAGGTCACATCGACTAGAACACAAAGTGAAATAGCTAGAACACTTAAAGTTTGTGTTTTCAATTTGCACTCGAAGCTGACAAAGTAATTGATTCGGGTGATGGAGTATCACTCTGAGTGGAATGATCCTGTGAGAGTTAGCAGTAACAAATTGACACAATGCCATTCTTTATTAGTGACTAAATCCAGTGACAATGGCCATACACTGAAAATGTTTTCGAGTGGGATGTTAGCTAGCGCCCCATGCAGAAGATACAGATAGTTTCATTAAAAACGGCCTGTCATATTGAATCTAGACAAAGCTAGACAACTTCTACTATACGCTACCTGCCACTAAACGGAACACTCTGGCTATAGCTGGCTACTCAAAGCCGGATCTAAAAGTACATCTGGTGCTGCGCATACATATTTATGATATATTCGATAAATTTCTTACATTTACCAAGGTTTAAATTCTTTCAGTGGTGGTAGGTGTAAGCCGACTATGCGCTAGGAGTAGACAGAAGCAGCTGGATTTAGCCAGTTAAAGCCACAGCCAGAAATAGGTCACTACAGCTGTCTAGAGTCAACCATACTTTATGGAACTAAAACTGTACTATGCGTTCATGATATTATATTTGTAGTTGCATTTTGAAAAACAGTCAGATTGATAGCATTGATGATTTTATTGCATTGATTTATGAGTTAAGTAAATCAGAACCCGCCCTCATCAGCTTTCTCGTTTATTGTTTTAAAGCATTAATCACTTGCCTGAGGGAATAATCAGAGTTGCTACTCCAATCTACTCTCTAGACATTTGCTAACGCATAATTTGCATCTACATGTTATCACATGTAAATTTCCTAATTCTCACAGACAAACTGTATGGAAAGTGAGATGCATTTGCAGCAGCAGCAGCAGCAGCAGCAGGCAGCAGCAGCAGAATTTGTTTTCAGTTGAAATGGATGAAACGGAGCAGCTAGACCCTCCATCATGGGCAGATTGCAATCACTGCACTACGGATGTATTGATTGTTTCTTATCATGGAATTTTGATATTTCAATGCAAGAAATAATGAGAGACTGCACGGTGCTCAGGCCAGGGAGCCGACTTGAAAGGGTTCATAACAAAGTTTGATAAATAGATGGCCTTGACAAACAAAAGCTGCTGTTTGAGATAGGATTATTAGGGCATTTGAGGGAAGCTGGGCTCCATGGTGCGTCGCAAGGGAAGCGCTTCCGCTCTCGTCTCGCGAGACCCCCACTTCTCGTTTTCAACGTTGTTTGGAATGAGAATTTGATGACAAAAAAAGTCCTTTCCCTTAATGTTAAAGGTTTAGGTAATCGTTGTGGTTCGTCTGAGGGGCTTTGTGTTCATGTCAGAGTGCAGATATGTACTGGTTCTTTTGCAAGCAACACAATAGCTTTATTGGGGTGTATTAATGCAGGGGTCTTGGCCACCCCTTGAATGGGGCTGTTAGTAGCCAGGGGCGGGGGGAGGGCTCGGGGTTATCGGCTTTAGCAAATCCTACAGAGTTTGCTTCAGAAGGGCTAACTGAAGCACCCTGGCTTTATCTCGGCTATTATTGAGATGTTCGACCAGGGTTGGGGTGCACCCAGCTCTGATGGTCTCCCCTTAATGAGACTAGTTTCGGGGGGACAGAGATAGATGTTCTGCGGGCTACGAGTTGCAGCGACGCTGGTGGCGGATAGAGCAATCGATCAGAGCTTATCAAGCGAGGTGGCCAGCTGCAGTCCTGCACCCTGCAGTAATCATATTGCCATTGCATAAGCATGACTCCGCAGGAGATGGGGGTAGGATCAAGCCCCCACTGCTGATGAATTCCCTGCAGTATCCTCATTAAGATGAAGTTGCCCAACTCGCTGATGAGGAGAGACTGCTAGAGAGGAGGAGAATAACTCTGGAGTTCCTCTTTGGTCACCTCCCTGACACCTGTCCCCTCCCTAGTTGCAGGTGATCCATTGAGATTGTTATCACCTCACCAGTTTAAATGGAATAGATGGATCTTCAATTTCCCCTTTAATTTCATTCATTTTCGACGTAGGCCTACAGTCAAATATATTGAAGCAAAGTTGCATTCAATACTTTTTAACCCAATAAGTCAAAGCCGCTAACCTTTTTGAAACTGAACTCACAAGGATATCCTTAGCGACTACCTTAGCCAATGGTAGTCCTGGATTCACATGACGTCCTCACAGTAAATGTGTTCACTAAAAAGAAAAAAATTCAAGAAAAATGCAATAATGTACAAAACACACTAAAATCAAAGTATTTTAAAGTTCCAGAAAACTGTTGGCCACGGCTGTATATATTTGAGTAAGAGTCGATCATTAAGATGACTAAGGATAGTCTTAATTCTATACTTTTAGTCATTTTGACCAAGGACGTTACAGCCAAATTCATCGAGTTGGAAACAAGGCTTATAGACTTGGAAGCTCAACTCCAGGACTATTATCGGCTAAGGGATTGCTTTAACCAATGAGTCTCCTGGATTCCTGGAGACGTCCCCTGGAGTTTAGCTTCCAAGTCAAAGAGATTGATTTCCAACTCTATGAATTTGGCTGAAGCGTCCTTGTTTTGACAATCTGTTTGAAAGTGCGTGTTTATCACCATGGATTCTTATTGCAAACTTGTCAGTACACAGTAAAGACCCACTGGGTCCATGACAGGCCTGTCATACGTGGTGTACCTAAGTCGTCAGATGAGTAAATGTAAGGGGGGTGAAGTTGGGATGCTGACCAATTAATTAAAAGCTGGACTTGAGCTTCATTCTGCTTCCTTCATAATGGCGTGAGAGGGCTGGCATGACGGCCAAGCCGCTCAGCTCCCGACACCGAATTGGCCTTTGTGCGATTCCCAGATTCAATTAGTTAAACACATTACGTTGCCGGGAATAAATCCATCCATCGCCAAGGCAATCAGGCGAATAATCGCAGACATTACAGAGGTTTTAATCCACTGTCAAGGCTGGTCACTGCTAAGCCGCAGTTCCGCCGTTCCGCAGCAGCCGCACTCGCTCCGCGTTTTACTAACCACAAGCAGACGACAGCCAGCAAACGCGCCAATTACTTCGTCATTAACATCATCTTGCTATTGATTAAAAAGGTCGTAATTATATTATAAAACCTATAATCTATAATTGCAACGTCTCCCAGAGCTAGCCGTGCCAATTTAAGGCCTTAGCCGCAGTCTGCAGATTCCGGCACGTCATAGCTAGGCTTGTTAATAAAGCCTTAATGTTATTAATACCTTGAATAACTGCTTAATAAAACGTTGCCATATTCCCTGGCTGAACAAGTGCCAAGTTCTAGCGGGTTGAAGAGGCGAGAAATTCATTTGACTGGGCAATTCAATTTGCGCCCATGCCACTGCAGCAATTTTCTCATCTTGCAATCTAATGCCAGATCATTTTATGATATAAGGAGACACAGTCTGCTTTGCATCTTTCTTTCCATCTTTTCTTTTTTTTTTGTCGCCAGTTATCTATAAGCATATCTGCAGTGATCTCCTCTGCAAATTTGCCTGCAGTTGTTTGTTAAATAATTCATATTGAAATAATAACTGCTACTGTTTTTTATGATGGGCCATTCTGCTGCATCCTAGACCTAAGATGCAATTTTTGCTACGAGATTAGGCCTTTCGGAGTATATATAGTAATGCTTTTTGAAAATGGCTGATTTAAGCTATGTTAATATGTTTTGGCTGGTATTGGATTTATTTGTATCCCAAGGCAAAACATAGACTGTGACCAAGGTAAATAGAATATATTTTACTATAGAGGTGTGGTAAACTTTCATTTAAAAGGTAATGACAAAGTCACACTTTTTCACTTTTTGAATATATATATATTTATATATATATGGCTTAGTTCTGGATTCCATGGTCAGATTTGGATAGTTAAATTAGTTCAGCAGTAGGCAGCGTGGCCTTTCAACAGTGGTCTAGCTCAAGCTAGCTAAGTTTACCTGCACTGTATACACTGTACATTTGGCCATTGTGAGGGACACTTATCATATAATTATATTATCACATGCATGTATAGTCATCACAGCATGCACCATGTAAGCTTTCACATTACAAATTATTACAAGTCCACATATATATACAGGTATTATATTTCACTTTCGTATTTAACATACTAGAATGTACAAAAATTGATATGATCTGATTAATTTCGCCATCTTATATACAATCCTCCTTTGATGAATAAGATCGATCGATGCAGCGCAGGAATAATTCCTTTATACGAAATTGCAAAGAACGATGATCAAAAACAAGAGATCACGACAATTCCTGTGTTCATGAAATTACTGGGATGTGTTATTTCAAATTCACAAAGAAGGGCCACTTCACTGGTTGCCATTACTTGGATTTAAAGAGAGTTTATAACAAATTATCACAAATTAACAAGCGCGATTGCATCGGAGACACCATTAGTTAAAATCCCATGCAATGGCCGCTGTGCCCTTGCCATGCGGCGAAGTGGCGAATGCACGAATTGCCCATGGCAATCACAAGATTCCCTTATCATCGCTCAGACGCCAAGGTCCTCAATTGTAAATATCTCCCCCAAATTGCGCGTTCCCCAAATCAGAATGGCATCTGAGGACATTTGAGTAGACTCGTTTCGTCAGAAAAAAAAAGAAAAAACCTGTCAGACCAACAGCTTCTGACATGGCATCACAAACTAAGGTTTCTACATTGCTAACTAATTAATACATCTTTGCATTTTAAGTTAATAATTGAAGAAAGTGTCGAGGTAAAGTGACTTTTCACCAGCGCTTTGTGAGTCTGAAACTAAAGCAATTTTATGCTTCAAATATATGACGTTTGTTGTCTCAGGGTTCTGGCAGAATTATTCATAGGAAGATATAATGAGGAGATGACAAAGCTGCGCAACCATCGCCATGGTTGTCCTGCCTTAGCACAGGCACTCTGCACAAGGAACCACAAACCACAGCTCTATCTATCTATCTATATGTCTATCTGTCTATCTGTCTGTCTATCTGTCTATCTGTCTATCTAACTGTTTATCTATCTATCTGTCTATCTGTTTATCTATCTATCTCGCTCTTGTCACACTTTCTGGAGAGATGAATGGGCCTCTAATCTCAATAAGAATATATTTGATAGAGTGGTGGGGGATGCTGAACTCTGCGAGCAGCAAATTGCATTGAGTGAAAACTTGGCCAAGTTTAGGGATGGAGAAATTGTTTCGGGGGAGAAAAATGGTTATGAGAAGAAGTCTCATAGAATGATCAATAATACATGGAGAGTATCTGGGAGGAGGGAAGAAGCATCTCAGAAGCTAACTCATCTTATCATCAATTATAGAACTCCTCATACTAAACAACTTTTGCTGTGTATGTGACCAGGGTGCAGAAGGCTGCCGCATCCACTGCCCATCATCTAGCGAGGAAGATGGGGAGGCTGGGAGGCAAGTGTAGCTGATTGGCGTTCAATGGTCAGGCTAAATGCACTCTTTGCTTGGCGCTTATTAAGTTAGTGGGTGACAAGACAAATTAGGTCAAAGACACAACACGAATGAGAAATGGCCGGCTTTCTTTTCTATCTTAACTTTGCTTGTGTAGGATTCCAGAGAGCTGCTTGATCCAGTCCATCCCACCTCAGATCAATAAGCAGCATAATTGCATCTGGCTACATTTTTAAGCTTTTCAAAGCGCCTGAATTATAGGCATTACGCAAGTTCGATTTCAAATTTAAATTGCCAAATTGCCATGCTCCCCCAAAATGACGCCAATGACAAATAAGCGCCACTGAATCCATTTCGATCGGACATGAGCATTGCGCATCGGTCGGTGGCGATTGGAATTGCGGAATTGCTTGAAAAGATGAATTGAGCCAGTACATCATAAGGAATCTTCGGGGCTCAACGATGCACTGGGACTTGAGTGGGGAGGTTGGCCATGCACAGTGGCACGGACATGTCCCTGCATCATCAGGAGCCAGTGATGCGGGCATAAACGGAGAGATGCGCTCGCAAATCAAGCTTCTCATTGATGTAAGGTCATGGAAGCAGATGTAATCCATAACCAAGTCAGAGGACTCGGAACTATCGGTCGATCCTGTAATACAACAATCATTTAGGTCCTTTAAATAACATCATTTTGGACGTCCATTATTACAGCTCGGCTCTGTCATCTCTGTGCCCTAAACCCCACCATTAACTGTCATGGTGCCCCCATTATTGTGTGCTGTGACGTCACCGCTGACGTAATTAATGATGTCACAATGACGCACATCCGTGTGAAAAACCATCAGATATTGAATTTTTTCTTGGGTGTTCTTTATTTTCTCTCCATTGAGACGAAGTCCATCATCTGAGTCTGTTTACATTTTGATGGGTTTGTGGACAGCGGCTGAGCTGCTTGCATGTCTGTGGGTATCTCTTAAAACCCGGACATTTGTGATGCAAATGATGCAGATGGATGTATTTTGCAGGCCCTAATCGTTGTTTTGGAAGGGGAGGCTGCTGTTGGCAGCAACTATTGCTACATGGGTGGCCAATCAGTGATGTTTCACACTTGCATGCTTCACTGGTCTCCCCTGTGAAGAATCTTTCCTTCCAATAATGAAATGCAAGTAGCCAGCTCTTTGCACCCCTCCAAGCGTTCTATGCCAAAAAGAGGGGGTTTTAATGAAACTCCCTGATACATATACCAAGAAAACCTCCCGGCTATTAAAACACCTACTGGAAGTTTGAATTATGAACTAAAAATTGTTTTGACTAAGGTCTTAACTATATATTTCACTGTGTCATGTACGGCTGATCTCCATAGCCGTTTTTTTACTAGCAAGTCAGTGAGCTTTATCTACCAAGGTCTGTCTTTAGTCAGTCTTTAGTCAGTCTTTAGTCAGTCTTTAGTCAGTCTTTAGTCAGTCTTTGGTCAGTCTTTGGTCTGTCTTTAGTCAGTCTTTAGTCAGTCTGTAGTCAGTCTTTGGTCTGTCTTTAGTCAGTCTTTAGTCAGTCTTTAGTCAATATCATGTAAAATGATGTTTACGAGTTAGTCAATACGGTAGATATCATTGACTTGGAAGCTTCACTCCAGCGGACGTCATCAGGATCTAGGACTCCCATTGGCTGAGGGACTATATAAGACTCTGGGAGTCCATGATTCACATGACATCCTCTTAAGTTTAGTTTCCATGTCTGTAAGGTCTGCTGTCATTATAAGTAAAGGTACATCTGGTATTGACTATAAATTTAATAAACATATTTTGACAGGTTAGTCAGCTTGAACTGGAAAGATACTTAACTTCCCAGTTAAAGCTGACTGTCTGTAAGACTGAGTAACTTCCCAGTTAAAGCTGACTGTCTATAAGACTGTGTGACTTCCCAGTTAAAGCTGACTGTCTATAAGACTGTGTAACTTCCCAGTTAAAGCTGACTGTCTGTAAGACTTAGTAACTTCCCAGTTAAAGCTGACTGTCTGCAAGACTAAGTAACTTCCCAGTTAAAGCTGACTGTCTGTAAGACTGAGTAACTTCCCAGTTAAAGCTGACTGTCTGTAAGACTGAGTAACTTCCCAGTTAAAGCTGACTGTCTGTAAGACTTAGTAACTTCCCAGTTAAAGCTGACTGTCTATAAGACTTAGTAACTTCCCAGTTAAAGCTGACTGTCTGTAAGACTGAGTAACTTCCCAGTTAAAGCTGACTGTCTGTAAGACTTAGTAACTTCCCAGTTAAAGCTGACTGTCTATAAGACTTAGTAACTTCCCAGTTAAAGCTGACGACTGAGTAACTTCCCAGTTAAAGCTGACTAACCTGTAAAAATATGTTTATTGAATTTAATCAATATTGTCATGACATTGCCAGTAGGTAATTTCAAAGGTTTTCCTGAAAACTTAACACAGACATGCACTATATCATGTTACCACAAACAAAACTCCAAAGGACGTCACGGGATCTCAGCACTCCCATTGGCTGAGAGACTGCCTTATTAATTGCCTACAGGATGTCTGGATTCACATGACGTCATTTGGAGTATTATTTCCAAAAGATGTATCTTTCTTAGACTTTAAACTGCCTCTTCAGGCAGTCGCTCTATACATTACTTGAGAGACCTTCACACTATTACAGTAATGCTACTCAACCATATGTCTTCTGTTGCAGAAATTGATGACCTGCCTTTGGCTTCCATCACTCTAAATCCTACAGCTCTCTGATTTGTATAATAATTATATATTATTGCTGGACCTGTATTACATATTACTTCTTACACAACAATATCACTTAGAACGCTATGTATTCTCACATAAAATATTATACATATTGTGGAAATCTGTAATGTATTGATTTTTACACTTTTCAGATTAAGTTTATACCATTATGTATTTAACCATTAAACGTAAAATAGTTTTTAAAGAGTAATCAGTGGTTTGCCTTTACCTAAAAGTAAAGTATATTTAGTTATTTACTGAACCTCTTGAATTACAACTTCCCTCAGGGGAATGATAAATGTGTAACGCATGCAATGTGTTTAACTTGATACGTTTTATAAGTTAACTAAGCCCACTGTTATTTATTTATTTTTTTTTTTTTGTCGTTTTTCTAACCATGGCTGTTGGTGCAATGGCATTTTTGTAACCGCTAAGTAAAGTAGCAAGTCAGAAGCAAGTCTAAGTTTTGCATCAGCAACAGCAGCAGCAGCAGCAGCAGCAGCATCACCAGCAGTTTGCCGTATATCCTTCAGACGAGAGGTGAATAAGCGAAGACATATTTCAGAATTGCGTTGCATTTTTCTTGTCATATTTTGGCGCTGGGCTGCTTGCTAAGTTGATTTGAAGCGATGGCCAGGGGAAGATGCTTAAGAGGGATGGAGGGCTGCTGCAGCAGGGCTGATGAGAGCATCCACAGCGCCGTATTTGTCACACTTATCACCACTGGCCAGCGTCCACCTTGTGTCCACCCAGTGTCCAGGAGCTGACATGCTGCTAGCTGCTAAATGAATGTCACCTTCTAGCTGCGCTGACTGCTGACCGTTGGTGACCCTCTACTATAGCCACTGTCCAGATGAATGTCTTTCCTTGGCTTCTAACCTTCTAAATGGCACTTAGCTGGACGGTGGTCAGTGCGCTGGACAGCTACACCCTCTAACGTATGTCAACCATTACGTGGTGTCGCCTTAAGTGCTTTCAAATACATTGTAAATGTGATCGATTTGAGCCTATTATTTAGGAAATATGCAAATCACTGGAACAGAAAACAGATTTTAAAAATCTAGTTACAACATTGAACTTATATTATATAAGTGTAGGCCCTATAAAAGAGATTACAGCAATGTCACTACATCGTAGAACATTTATTTTTATCAAAGGTGATAGTGTGGACCCAAAAAAATATATTGTTCAATAAAACCACACACAAGATAACGTAAACATGAAACGTAGTGCACACATTGCAATAAAGAAATTAACCACATTGAGCATTGCCCAGAAAAACACATTTTTACTGTATTATTTTAACCTTTATTGACTACATGCGCAAAATATCTATTCATTTGGTGTGGTTTGTGCTTTGTTTTTCTTCTTTAAGTCTGCCTGTGTGTCTTATTCTCTGACAATGTGATTATGAAACAGCTATAGATCTGTTTTTTTTTAATTTAAAGCAAATTGTGGAGAGTTACATTAAAATACTTTGGGCTGAGTTTGCCCAGCCAGCTGAGTTGCTCCCACACTATTTCAGAGTGGCGCAACGCAATGTTATCAGTTGCCAGTGGTGCAAGTCAGACGCATTCAGACGGAGTGGTGTGTGCACAGACCTCCTGGAAAGATAAGCCTCCAAGGTTGAGGTGGGGAGACAGGATGGATGCTGCTGTATTGGGTGATGCCGCAGAAGCAGCAGCAGCAGCAGCAGCAGCAGCAGCAGCAGCAGCAGCATTGAGCGGTGCAGAAAGCTGGATGGGTGCTCTGAAAAGGGGGATGACACTGCTTTATCCTTGCGGAGCATGCCAGCCGACATGTCATCCCCCTATGGATGCTGAAGTGCCTGTCAGAACGCATACCACAACTGAAGAGCTGCAATCAACTTCAAAACGCCCCTAGTCCCCCATGACAGCAGGCCAATCCACCCAAACTGCTCTGTATATTGCACTGGCTTTCCACAAAGACCAAGGAAATATATGCAAGGGGTATCTTATGCTTCGCTTCACTCTTGCCAACACTTGCGAGTATCTGTAAAAGTTCTGCCTGTGTTCTGTTGGGCGTAAACTCCATGGACAGCCGTCTTAATTTGAAAATCAATGAGACAAACAAATTGAGGAAGGTGGTAAGCTCCTTATGAAGCAAGCCCTTGATTGACGACTTTCCCTTTATTACCAATATTGGGCAGCGGTTAATTAAGATGTGAAGTTAATCATTGATAATGCATCAGAGTATTGATGAATGGGAAATGCGCCATTGGGTATAGCGGTTCCCATGGGCTTCTCCAGTTATGCTCTGTCAAATCCCACAAAAAACTTACTCCAAAACTTTATGATGGAGAGCCTGTGAAATTAATCTGCAATCGTAAAAGACAATTATACAGCCAGGCTGTTACAGCCAGAAAATGACATGAAACGCAGAACAGACTACAGATTGGAAGCACGTGGCAAGTTATGTCTCTTTTTTGAAGGTCGTAGAATCCACTTGAATCCGACCAATTATGTCTTAAAATATGCTTTGCCTTTTCTCAACATTCGCCTGCTGCAACAAATAAATGATTGCTAATGGTGTATCATGTTAAGTGTCGAGTATTTAGCAATTTCTCAGCTCCTGTATATATTGTAGCTGTCCTGGATGCACATGGTCTGGACACATTTCATGATGTTGTCATTTGGCTCAGAAAATGTTTTCCAGGGTGTTACTAACCCTCCAAGACTGACACAAAATGTGTAATATGGCTTTCAAGAGGACTTCACCACATAGACTTTAACTGGCACTTTAAGGTCATCTTTTTTGAAAGGCAACCGATCGATGTATGTAACAAAACATTACCCCAACCCACATCAGACAATACAAAATGCTAACTTCTGCAATATCAAACTCACAAGATACAGCATAGGACTGGAATTGGACCTAATATATGGCCTGGTGTATTTTGCTTCATCTATGTGACAATTATATGTATCAGTAAAAGTGTTTACAATTTATTCCAGTTTCACGAGCAAGTATACACGATGGTTGCTGTAGTTGAAAGAGTCCTTTATGCCACATAGAATGTCAGATTCCAAATGCTGCAATAGAGATGCGACAGCTTTTGTAAAAGCAACTGCAGCAGCATCAGCAGCATAGAGATGCGGGCATAGAAGCTGGGCTGACATGAATATGATGGGAAGAGGCCACAGGACGCATTTGATGGTATTAGTGGGATATGCAGGGCGCAGCGGGCTATGTGGCACTGGGTATCCATCATAGGGACTTAGGCCTGGTCACAACACTACATACATCAAAGACAGGCGACCAGGTCCACCTTGTGGTACCCCTTGCTAATCTCAGGGTGTGCTAGTGCCATGAATCACCCTGATCAGTGCCAATCTGTTAGACCCTGGCCAACCCTCATATCACTTTCATTTGTTCTGCCAGCCCTAGTGCAACCCCCAACCCTATTAAGCTTAATATCTCCCTTGTAGGCTTTACAATATGTTCCCAAAGGCACGACATCATCCCACTCTTGCTTCTGTGCTGTTCTGTTCTCTTCTTTTCTTCCCCTCGTTCCCCGCTGAGCCAATCTCAGTCCCAGACAAGCGTGACATCCCAGCAAGCAGATTTATTCTCTAATCTTCCTTATCAATATTTTCATATCGATTCTCTCTGCTTGCTTGGCTAGATGTGCATTTCATGTCCTCCTCAGAAAATAGAAGTAGCTTTCCTCTAAGCCTGCTCTTTGATATTCTCATTTCAGCGGCTCCTGTGAACACAGCCCTCAGCTCAGAGCATGTGACACGGGATTTTACAATGCAAACACAATATCAACTTACTGACAGACATATAATGTACGTTGAGTTTGCAGTCTCCAAAGGAATTAGTCCTTTCCAGTTTTTCCAGACTACTTCAGAAGACTACAGTTCAGCGACGTTATTAAGACTAAGTTTTGTCTGAAATTAAAGGTCGCGAAGTACTTATTTGTATTGGCAATAGGCTACTGTTGGGAAGTTATGTATAATATTTGAAATAAAGTTGGACCTGAGTTGGTAGTCTTAATTGTGAGGTGGTCTTCATTGTGAGATGGTCATGTGATGGAGTTGCACTGTATACTCATATCTGCCAGGAGAGCTTGCTTGCCAATGTTTTGTCATTTCCCTTAAGTCGACATCATTGAGAATGCTTGATGCACAGCAGGGATGTCTCACAAAGTATGTTGAACTTGAGCCATTTAATGAAATTCTGTCCATTCTTTTAATCCTACTTCCTCAGTCTATGCTTTCTCAAGAAGGTCTTTCAGCACTCTTTCTTCTTTTCCAAATCTTTCATCTGTCGCCCTATTAGCCTTAAGGACCCTGTACCCATGCAAGGTCAACCTGTCTGTGTCCGTTTTTCACTTCTCCTGGGGTCTTTTGTTCGAAGAAATTCTCTCGCTGAGATTCGCTTCTTGCATCCAAATCAGTCATTGGGGCTTTCACTGCTGTGTGCCGTTTGTCAGGGGTAATAGTGTAGTATAATGACAAGATGGCCACGGCGCTGGACTGGCTGCTTATTCTTTTTCTGCATCAGTGATCTATCTTAAGTTGAGGCCCTGGAATGGTTCCCCATGTCCTGCACTGATAAAACGGATTGCACACTGGGCCAGAACTTAATTATGGACAGATCTGGGGATACTAATATCCAAAGCAGGAGGCATACCAGGCCAGCTTGAAGTGGGGGGAGGGGGGGGGCTAAAAGGGGAGGGGGATCGGTGGAAGTGGACACACCAACACACTGCATTGATCCACCAAACATAACCCTTCCTTACTTCTCTCGCCAGGCCCCTGCTCTCTCCCTCTGCTCTCTCCCAATTTGATTTCTGTCGTCTCTGGCTTGTTTTAAACTGACAGACGCCTGGCCCGTTAGATGGCGCCCCCTGATCACGCGCTGTGCTATTTCCTGTCACATGACATGTCTCGCTGGCGTCATCCCAACATCGCATCCTCTCACCCCTGTCTCCCAGCCCTTTGTATGACGCCTAGTCTTCGATTAACGACCCTCTTTTGACAATTATTGCACTTTTCATCCTCAGCTCAAAGGGTTTGATAACAGTCTGGCCAATGTAGTCTGTCAAAAGCAAAAGCGTCTCAGCAGATGACTGAACGTCTTCTCCCAAATCTCCCAAATAAGGATCTTTACAGCCAGCTCTGAGCACTTTCCTTACTCCTGCGGGCCTGTCTAAATCAAGTGATTTTTTTAAAGCAGCTTTGACCTAAATATATCTAAACCTATCTAAATATATCACGATAAGGAATTCACTGTCACTGCATTTATGGATATTCCTTTATATCAATTGTACATGGATATGTGGTTATGTGATAAACCTTCGATTTGTACTGTTATATTTTTAATATCTTACATTTGGCTGTGAATCGTTTTGGAAACTGCAGAAATGTGGTTTGATGATTACAATTAATTTTGAATTCCTTGTTTATCACCTTGTCACAATGATAGAAAATGACTTGGTAAGCATGTTTATCACTACAGCACTTTAATAACGTGTATCACTGATACAAAAACATGTATATTATTTCAAAAGATGAAGAAGAGCATTGTTTATCACATTTCGTGCACATGGTATACTTGTGTATGAAATTGTATGCCATTCTCTGCGTGATGATAGCTGCACATGATACAGGGATGCTGCTGGAGCTGACCTTGTATGGCTATGCATGCGAGTGGTGCATCAGGACATACAAAAGATGCGAATTGGTTGCTGAGGCAGGCCAGGGTTTGGTTGCCCCCTTCTACATGACCCTGTCTTGTATTTCTGTGATAGATCGATGCGAAAGTGTCCCCACTACATGCTCAAGACATCCACATCCATATTACTTCTTTGTATTTGTACCAAGCCTTTGCAGCACCGAGTTTTGCAAAGAAAATACATGGAAAAAAATCTAAGTATACACAGTTGGTTTCTTGTCCATGTTACTTGTTCGGTCTCATGCATGTTTGAACTTTTCATGCTGTGAAATTCTAGATTGCAGCTTTTTTTGTTTTCTCTTGGTGACCACAGAATGTCGTTAAAGTTTACTTTATTCATGCTCAGATATAAGAAATATTCCTGGATATATCTTTTCCAGCAATTCTTATCAGACAACGTTTTCGTGAAATTTTCTAAGAATATCTGACAGGTTGAATGAATATTTTACATAGTTATATCTTGGATAAACTAGTTCATCCAATGTTATATGTTCAGAAATGTGGCCGAACAGATAAGGGACTTTAGACTGTTGTTGTCCACATGGTTGTGTATGTTAAGATAAGATAAGAAAAGATAAGATAAGACAAGATAACATTTTATTTAAATTCGGTGGTGAAATAAAATAACAATACAACACAAGCTAAAAGCTTTTCGCCGATAGAAAATATACCAAAACAAGGTGAACTATTTACACATATTTACAACTTGTTTATAAATATTTACATGCTACTTCTTCATTTATGTTATAATTATCGCTACTATTGTTTTTTGTTTTCCTGGTTGTTTTCGCTGCACCTATGCCATGGCATGTCTTGTGCATATTGCTTATCAAAATGTTGTCATATATTGTTGATTTATGGACGTTGTTGGTGATGTTGTTCAATGTTTTGTTTAATGTTTGGCTGGCTTCATGGTGCTTGTCTATACTGATGTTGCCAGCGTGTTAATATTGTGGAGAGCATGCAGTAAAAATGTAAACCTAAGATCTTTAATATCGAACCTGTAAACACTGCAGCATCTTATGCCGTAATAGATAGATAGATAGATAGATAGATAGATAGATAGATAGATAGATAGATATGGGAAGTGCAGCTTTCTAAGGCAAGTTATTGCCACTATCGAGGGTTGATCTTTCACTTGCCACAGCATAGACACTGAGTACAAGGGACCACCAATTTAACGTCTCATCCGAACGACATCCAGCTGGGATGATGCTCATGAAAGTTGCCCGGGACTGGGATTGAACCCGGGTCCTTCAGAGGAGCAGGCGAACGTAATAGTACTAGTCCATCCAAGGTATTACGTATATCACAATATTATCAGCAATATTCCATCACGACGTAATAACAAAACGAAGTTGCTGTTAGCTGGTGTGATGTAGGGGGATGTTGGGCAATTAGCGGCTTCATTGCTCCATGGCATAATAAGGTAGATTTTGAAAAGTTTGTCCATCAGGCTGATTTTCTGCTGGGGCTCTCTTCAATCAAACTGATTAAACGGGCAGTGGAGAGTCTGATTAAAGCGATACAGAGAAAGTAAACAGCAGATGAAGATGATTGGGAGCATCACAGTTGGATGCAGGGGCCAGGCAAGCAGCAAATGTTCTTCTCAATTGCCTAATTTGGGCTAAAGGCCTGCAATAGCCTACAACAGAGATTAAATGCCAGGCATGTTATTAGTTTTTCAAAAACCTAATTAGATTACCCCCACTATGCTGGCTACTAAAACAATGCCATTAAGCCATAATTGGGAAGTTAGGATTCTTTAATAAACTTGGGGTGATATATTCTGATAACCGAGTAACAACCAAATTGCAACCACAGCCAGAAAATGATTGGAAGTTACATCAAGGAGAAATTAAAGCAGAGATGATTTGTACATAGAGCCATTGTTTATAATGATTTATCAATTGATGCAGGCTAAAGATATGTTTTTTTTATCATACTTCGTCGTATGGAGTGGTGCAATCTGGACAAAATCTTATCAAATAACACAACAACTTTCTGAGTTCTACATCAACATAGGAAAGATGGAAAACAGGGAGGTAATCATGGTTTCTAGTTCAGGGAATAATCTTACAAAAGCTGATTGAAGTTGTAGATGATGAAATATGTTCAAAAGGTCTATTACATAACAAATCATAATCGTAGTTTTGTCTGTCTCAAAAAGGCACGTGACTGCTACAAATGTTTTTTAAATTTTTTTATTTCACTTCAATATTCCTATATTCCACATCATTTGGACATGATACCAACTGGCATATTTTGCCCAATTAGATTCATAGTATGATAAATTACTATTAAACACAGATGACAAAATATAAATCAATATCCAGCATTATTTCATGCTTGAGGCAAAATTCCCTTACTGATGAACGGCTTGGCTTGTCTCTTCACTTCTGACCAAATTTTGTTGTTTTTCAAGAATTTTTTGACTGGTATACTTGAATATAAAACCCTATTCAACAACTGTTTTTTTTTTTGGTACTTAGGTATAATCAATCATTGCACTGAACATCTTTTTGACTGATCTTCCGGAGTCAAAAATTTCTAAAGAAATTAGTCAACAGATTTTCAAGGTTGGCTGTTTTCCTAACGATCTGCAACCGAATGACCCCAGTACCAAATCCGGGACCCTACAGGTAGTAGATCTGTGCGACTCCCTTGATGCTGCTGTCACCTATAAGCCCAGCGACCTGATTATGGGCAGTTTTGGCTAGTTTGCTATTCTCTTAAACAGGCAGTTTTTCTGAACATCTAATTATTCTGTAATTTTTATTGTTATACACTATAAGAGAAATTGATTAATTTAGTATATTTGAGTAAATAAGGAAAAAAATATCCATAATTAGATCGCTGAGCATAGATGTGACAGCACACAGTGTGAAGAAAAGTCATGGGAGAACTGGTTGTGCTTGAAGCTGGAATAGTGACCACAGCAAGTGACCAAAGTGACCACGGCCTGAAGGAGCTGCCACATAGACCCCTGAAAGTCACCTTTCTTGGAATGAACGTCCATCATATTTCGCGCGATGGCCACACGAACCACGGTGTTTGGCCATGGATCATGTGACGTGTGCAGTGCCGAGAGGGGCGACCTCTTGTGGAAGGTCAGAGCAACTGTCACGCCCTCTGACGTGATGTGTCAGACCCATGGGATGCCAGGAGTCCTCAGAACGCACGACAAGAGTAATTACATCACCAAGCCATCACCACTTGCCACCCATGCTATTTACAGCACCCTCGCCCAATTACATCTCCCCTTTCTATACCAAAACACCTCCCTTTTCCACGAATTCCAATACACAACTACTACGGCAGTTCTGAAAAGAAACCTGGGAAGGAAACATTTGCTCTTTGCTGTTCTCAGAATATTTACACCAATCCTTTCCTCATATGGAGAGTGTATCTTCTTAACATATGTCTTTACTCTTTATCATCAGTAACACATTATTGATCAGACTGCTTCAATGGCACATATGTGATAGTTTTGAATTGTACAATATTGTGTTTTACCATGAAAGCAATTCTGGTCTTGATCAACTAATGCGATAAATTCATAAACAGTAAGATCCCATCTACAAAATGTTCCATCAACCAACGTTTAATTTGAAGAATCGTTTTGATATGAATTATGCTCAGACTGGGCTTCGAACCTAGGTGCCATGTTACCGTCGCTGTAAAATGAATAGGCAGCTGGGTAAATCCAAATGTCTAAGTTTACACATTGACTTCTGTCTTTGACTGCATTACTGTTGTATTATGCATACAAATGTATAACCATATCATGTAATTATACCACAATTTTACATGAGTTTTGCATGGTTAATAACTAACAGCGATGTGTAGCGTGTTATCCTTTAATAATATATAATTCCTCTGAATGATATAAACCAAATGTTCCACAAAGAATATGGCAAATTTTAGTCCGACGATAAGGGACTGCAGTTTTCCCCTGTGGCAATATTTCCCTTATCTTGGAGTTGCAAGGAACTGTCTGTCTATGATGGCACAATGTGGCATGTCTGCATACATCAGTGGATGACTAGAGTCCTTTGTTCCGTCGGTTATCTGCAATCACCTACACTTTTGGAGGCAACCCTGCCATCTGAAGATGTAAAGCTGCAGCAATTGACATCATTGTCAGCTCTTTATTCCAACAATGGCATCATTTGCCTGGTTGTTTCCTACACGATTTACTTAAGGCACAGAATCACACGAACCACAATGTCCCTATAGATGATGTGATGGACTCCTTTTATATTTCATTCCATCAATTTCCATGCTCTTGTTCATAAACCCTTCTAGATAACTGCAGGGGAGAACTTTTGTGTTAGTACCGACACAGAGATCTGTCTTTTTGTACTTTTTCTTGCACAAGTTTCCATGGAGATAGAACTGCAGCAGCAATGTTTGAGAGGGGACGTTGTGTTAAGAGGAGGGAGCTTTGGCTGCAGATTAAGTTCAAAGGAAGAGTGTCAAAGGCACCCCTGCAGCTGCCTCATTCGCTCTCTGATGAGAAGCTGTGATGTGAGAGTTTGTCACACGCCAGTGCTCCTGGGGACTTGTGTTCCCCACCAAAAGAGACCAAAGAGAACTGCTGGCATGTCCTGAGAGTGGGGCCTACAGGACCAGTAGCTCTATCACTGTAAGGCTGGGCAATGAATGGCCAATCAGACAAGTCTGAGAGGATTAACTAGTATCTGTCAAGAAATATTGCTGAGATCAATGGCAGACAGAATAAACGAGAGATCTGCCCAGGTCCACCTCGATGCTATCATTGCGAATGCTGAAGCCCAATGGCATCAGTCAAGCAGTGAAGTATGGCAAGACAAGTGCACAGAACCAAGACCCCACCCATTGCTCAGAAGCACTCTCCGCTGCCACACAACCCTCAAAGACACAATTAACAAGGCTTGCAAGATTTGTCTCTCTGCCAATGATCACCTGTCACGTACACACTGCTTTCTGGCCATCCGTCTTTGCGGCCATTGATCGCTGGACATTTGACCACTGAGTGCCCTGCCATTGTAGAAGCCCGAGGTCCTCCTTCGCACCGCCTTTCCATTAGCTGGCTGTGTCCATATTTCGAAGTTATCAGATTGGTCACATGGCGGTCAGCTTTAGCCACAGCGTCTCTTGCCCACCAATCAATAAGGTTGCAGAGGCTGCAGATTAGAAGAGCACAAGATGAGAAGAGACTCGGGGATGGAGCCTTGAAGGCCCTAATAAGCCAGGCGCTTCACTTGATTCATCTGCAGCCCGATTCCCATCGCCCATCTTGGCTGACCTCTGCTAACCGCCCGCAATTTGCTCAAACAGCAGCCCGCCAGAGGGTAGCACGGGCCCCCACGAGGGCCTCGCGTGACCTTCGCAGTGCCCTTTGACATGATCCGACGTCATATCGACTGTTGGAGGTCATCACGGCCGTCCAGCCGGACCCGATGGGCCAACCTTTGACCTCTATTGTCCCTGCCATCTATCGCAGGAGCCTGTCACCCTTCTTCTCCCCTCATCGACTGCCCCCCTCTCATCTTCACTTCATTCCCTCCAACTTTGAAAGTTTCCCCACTTGACCCTCCCCCTTGTCCCCCGCCGAAGATTTATCGGCGCCTGCGTCGAGTAAACCACCCCTGGCCAATGGTCATTCGCTTCTTCCTCATCTTCCCAACTTCAATTGCGTCTTGTGTTTGCCACCAGATGTCTTTTAATAACCATTCCAGCCAAGGGTCAAGAGAAGTTAATTGGTTGTCCCTTCTATTGGCCAAGCACAGCCATCTGAATAATTATTCTGAGCCACCTTGGCAAACTTTATGGTCGTCTGCAGAATACTTCTTTGTAAGTGGATTAAGGAGTCCTTAAGACTATTGTTTGCTGGTGCTGCCACACTCGGTGCTTTTAAATCAGTCCAAAAGAAGCACCTTGGAAATTAATGGATTCCCGAAACTTTCTTTGTTTGAATCGATGTAGGATGAATTGAAGATAAAGACAACTGACGTAGACCGCATGGTGGTATCTTTTAATGTTCGTTATTCACTGATTCTATCTGTTAGGGCCATCCTTGGTACTGAGTCTACTGACCTTGCTTACTTTTGCTAGGTAAGCTGTTATTTTGTTTGGCTTTAATCTTAAAACCAGAGACCAGGTTAATGATATTTCTTAACATATTGTACATTCTGTAAGCCACACATCATAGCCTTAACCAATTAAAACCCATGCCAGATTGGGTATACGTTGGATTTTCGTTGGCCGACGTTGGACAACATATCGAGCCGACGTCTAGCCGACGTCTAGCCGACTATCACACCTGGCTGAAACTCAAACTGAAACATATTGCGATAATTCATCACAGGGGTGTACTTTCATGAGCACACGTGAAGTGGTCTTACAAGCGAAGTTTGGGAAATGACTCAGTTACATTCAGCGAAAGTTGTTTTCCTGAAGATTGGACTAAAAATAACAGCAGTGTAAGTGATATAAAAGAGGAGCATGACACTCTATTTGCAGAGACTGATAGATGTTGGGGATGGGGAGGAGTGGTTTTGATGCAGGGAGGATGTGATTTTTGCTGCTGGAAGGCAAGGGGTACCCAAGGGATGTGGCCTGATGCCGTGTATTTGAAGCAGTTAGGGACCAAGGGCCTGGCTGACCAATGGTCAGATAGATGGGCAGAGGCAGAGATTGTCAGATAAATGCCTCATGACACTGCTGCTGACAGTGACAAACGACCTATATTTCTCTGAATGATCTGAGGCTTGGGCCTGGCAAGAAAGTGCTGAGATAACATGACATAAACCTTGACCAGGGGCAGGGCCAAGCCTTCTTTTGCAACCTTCATCTTTTCTTTCCTTTTTTCCCCATCCTTTCATTTGGCAGCCGCAGCAGCAGCAGCAGCAGCTTCCACAGCTTCTTAATGGCGAGATGTAATCATCTTTCATGCCTAATATCATTCCTCGGTATAACCGACTGACTCAAATGTGCCCAGTTAAAAGCAAGAAGATTAGTAAAGATCTATTCCTGCAGCCTCTGATATTTCATTACTGAATACATCTGCTTACTGGAAAATGTAAATTACTTCCCCATCTAACAGTTTCCAGTCTGTCCCGATTCTCTCAAGTTAAGCATGGAGATCTGGAGTTATTTTTGTTGCTTACACTTGTAAAGGCTTCTAATAAAAGAATATAAGGCAGTTGCTGGGCAAAGTGAAATAATATTGAAATAGTTATTTTGAATTTGGTATCTTTGATACCTTATTCTATATGCAAGTCCCATGTAAATTTTTTAAACTGTTTTATTAAGTTGACAGATGATTGATTAGCAGACTAAAATATATAATAAAACTTATCAACTGAATCATTCAGTGGTTAATGTATGACATTGTCATGGCTTTCTTAAAAAAATATAAAACCTACATGGCCAATTTTGCCACGTGCGTTTTTCATGCATTTGGATAAACGCATGGAAAACGCATGGTTTTTGCTTCATTATAATTAGCTAAAAACCATGCGTTTTCCATGCGTTTATCCTTCTCATGGAAAACGCACCTGGCACATTTGGCCATGTTAGAGACACAAACTATCTACAATCAACAAATATTCAGAACTGTTTTTTTAACACATTACACATCTATTCAGAACACATTTCAGACAATAATCAATCAAAATCTGCTCTTCAGTGGTCTGATAATCTCATTCAGCACTATTTTGAAGGCTTAATATGTCCATTTTATTTGCAGTCTTGGCAAGATATCAAGCAGCATTGGTGGCCTATGATGTTTGAGGTAATGGTCTGTGTCCACTTACAATTATACTATTTTGACACAAGACTATGTATAATTTACCCAGCTCTTCAGAGACCTGTTTGTTAAGAAAGAGAAGGGACCGTAAGCTTGAAGAGCTGAAAGCGAAGAGGTGGGCTGCGTAGAGGAATGCCACTCACCTGACAAGGGCTATTCACAGGGCATTAACTGGGATAATTGCAGTTAATCCCCAGTCAAGATATGCCTGATGCAGACCTTGCCAGGATAGGTGGCCATCCGCCAACCAGCCTCTGCTAAACCCTTGGGATCAAGATTCCATAGACATGCCAGATTGTGTAATCCTTGGCTGCCCTCTAGTCAAAATATTTGCGTTGTGGGCTGTGCGACACAAGCCAGCGTCTTAATATGTAAACACAAGCTGTCCCCATGACCTTATAAGGGTGTACCTTAATGGAAATTACTTTTGTTTTCCTTGTACTGATGCTGTAAAAATAAGTAACAATTGTTGTTTTCAAGGTCACATGCAAGGTTTAGGGATGGATGTAAAATTTAAGTCACCTCAAACTGATCAAAATCAAAGTATTCGTCAGTGTCTGGTGCCTAACTAATCTGTTTTTCCCCTTACCTATGATGAATTATTCTCGTATCTTCTCGAGTCCTGAGTCAAACATTGGCAATGCTACTGCAGCAATGCAATTAGAGTGCCATACATTTAAATAAACATGATGGCTCCAGAAATGTTGCAACTCATTATCCAAGAGCAAGTTCTATATTTTTAAAACCTGTTTAAAAACATATTACTAGTTTCCTGACTTTTCCAATCATACAAGTTCGTTTAATAAGCAAAGATCAGTATTTAATTTGCCTTGCACAGCCAAGCTTCCATTAGGCATCTGGGAGGCAGAACAGCAATGAAGAGACCGCATTCTGAAGTTGCAAGTCACATCAGTGCCACTAGATGAAGCTTTTTCTTCTTCCTTGTTCACTTTCTCTCTCTCTCTCAATGTCAATAAAGGCTGTGCAGTGAAATCTTATCAATCAGGAGGGTTGGTTAAAGTGACTGTCACTTGCGAACTGACTACAATTTGTCAATACAATGAAAAATATTGTCTGGTGCATTACATAGTATAGGGAAAGCAAAAGGTGGTAAAACAAGTGACTGTAAATACAGGCAGACCAAATATAATTACTAGAGAGGTATGAGACTTTTGACTCACAAGTTATGTTAAACGGTGTTGTATAGTATGCAAACCTTTCATCTCCTCTCAGCTCGGAGACTAGAGGTGGATGGAAACAAAGTGGGGACTGTTTACCAAAAGTATTAGTTAGATCTCTCTTCTAATATCTTCACTTTTCAAATAATGTTTTATGTTTGTGGTAAGCACTTTTTTCTAGCCAGTTTACAGCTTTAATTCCATGTATAGTGTATACTCTAAGACAAAATTACTAACTTAATATTTACTGAACAGCCATGGGGGATAATCATTTTAGACACTGTCAAATTGCCCATAAATCTGGTTTTTATTTGTAGATATAGACATTTTTTTCGCAAATGGCACATAGATATACATATAAGTTCTAACAAATAATATGGATTATACATCATAAGCTTGTGTAGTTAATTAAGAATTAAGTAAGATCTAAAATATACTAATGTCACATAAGTAACACCAATGATGTCTGTTAAATTGAGAAAAAAAAAGAAAGAATTGCAACATATTGTTGATATATTGTTTGATTATGGTCACAATAAAGAACTTGAACTGCGAGCCCGTAAGGCAACACATAGTGTTTGCCAAATCCTTCCAAACGAGAGTCCTTTTGGTCACTGCATCTACTTTTAAAGAGCCGCAGAACAGACCAAAGTGTGATGTATTGAGCAACATTGATCTTGATATGAAATGTGTCAAACATTCATTTGTTACATTAGCTAAACTGCTTTAGTCCAGCAGGGGATGTAATTGATGCTTATGGCATAGGAGAGTGCTGGCGACAGGGCCCAGGCTTGGCTGCTTTCATTTTCATCGCTTCGTTTCATCCTTAACTCCTGTCCGGGCCAACGACAAGTCATTATGGGGCCTGGTCCTCCCCCATTTCTCAACATATTTGCTGCAAAGTTCCTTCAGCAGTTGCGCTATAGCTTCTGTAACAAAGCTAGAAGAGCGGTGAAAAACCAGGAAAACGACCCAGCCCAATCAGACCAAACAGAGTGTGACACAAATGCAGCCTAATTCAATAGGGGCCACAGACAACAGACCCAGTGAAATGCAGTGCTCTTCATTTAAGGCGTTTGTTAGGAGTGTGTGGGGTCACCCTGGGTAACCCTTAGGTGGCCTAGTGTCCCCCAGTCCCCTATAGGCTTCCCAGAGGTCTTTCACAGAATGAGCCCTGTGTACCGCACAGTCCCCCGCCTGCTTTTTGGCCCATACATGTCATTGGCACAGGCTGCTCTTTAATGAACGTCATCTATGCCCCTGAGATGCATGTCAGCCTCAATTTGTCCGTCAGCTTCGTGGTCAAATAAAGACGCAGCAGTTGGCCTTACACAGCCCAGCTTCCATTAGGCATCTGGGAGGCAGAACAGCAATGAAGAGACCGCATCTTTCATGGACCGGCCACTGACCGCCAATTCAAAGCAACTCCAAGGCAGTCAGATTCTGAAATTGCAAGTCACATCAGTGCCACTAGATGAAGCTTTTTCTTCTCTCACTCACTCTCTCTCTCAATGCCATACGCGATAGAACTGCCGAACCGCCCTATTATCGCTCACCAATTAGCCGTATTCTCTGCTGATGGCGGGCATTAACGTTGCTCTTCAGCCAGGCATCCATGATGTATGACAAACTTTGCCGGAATTATGACAAACTTTTCTATTAAATTCTTGAAGCGTGTTTGAACAGCTTGCCTCGTAGTGAGCATTCAGGGATTGTGTCTTTTGTGACGTCACATAAGCATCAAGATGTCTTCCCATTTTGGCGGTGATATGAACCGGAAGTAAGAGCTAGGGACTCCAAAACAAGAGAGTTATAATTGTTATCTTGCTTGGAGAGGAGGTTGAAACGTCAATGACAACATAAAAATTTAATGAGCTCCTTCACATAAACATATTAATTGGATACTACGCTAGGAGCATCACTGAACATTAAACAATTATCTCGTTTCATAAAATTTGTTGGAGCCAGAGAGTCCTCTCGAGTGAGGATTAATGTCTGAAGACGCTAGGCAAATAGTCCCATTATAAAGGATCTGTCAGTCTAATGTCTGAGTTTGTAATTCACATAGTGAAGTGACAACTTGACAATGATGATGGAAATTTATTGAGGGTCAGTGATGCTGGTTAAAGACCTGCCAGGAGGACATGACAGGTAATTATTACAGATCTGTGGGAGATATGCAGTCCTCTTCATAAATGTTATTCACGTCGGCAAGGAACATGTTAAGCTGCGCAAATGATACAGCAGTTGCAGAGGCAGGTCCTAAAAGACAGATCCAGGCCTCTCTGACAAGGTCGCGCATCTTGCGTCTCGGTTTACAAAACACAGGCTTACATACAATGCAGAAACCCAATTCATCAATCGTAATGAAAATGAATGCAGGAGACAAACGGGCTAATTTTCCTGGAACCTGCTTGCCAGAAAAACCATCAAAACAGAAAGAAAAAAAGAAAATGCTTCGTGGGGATGAGATAAGGAGGGGGCTAGGAACAGCACTGCGGAGTGTCATTGCTGTCCAAAGTACTGCTGAATTGCTGAAGCCTCAGCAGCAGCAGCAGCAGCAGCAGTAGCAGCAGTAGCAGTAAAGCAACCTTGGCCTGTCTGCTAGAAGTTTGGAGGCGCCTAAAGAAGGCCGGTTGAGATTTGCGTCTCATTAGGACAGGGGAACAGTGACAAGCAGTGAAGGAGTGAGCCAGGGAGACCCAGTGTCATCATTCATTCATATCTGTAGCAGTGAGGCTCGCAAGCTCCCAGACCCCTGCTAATGCCACTAATTAAAGAGCATTGGCAGAAAGAGTGGCCATCAGCCTCTCTCCCCTCCTGCCCCCCTTTCTCTGCGCTGCCTTTTCAGAGCTAGCGGAGGAGTCGTGAAAGACACGTGAAAGACACGTGAGAGACTGGTGAATGAATCGTGCTCCCGAAAAGACTGGCCTTGCGCCTATCAATCGCTGCCCTAATTGCAGTGTTCATAGTCATTGCCGAGGCCAGTGGACAACTTTATGGCAGCCTCAAGTCTAGGCAGTGTGACAAATCAGACGTGGCAAATAATGAGTTTGTGAAGTGAACTTAGTGTTGTGTAGTTCTCCTCTGGATTGATGTGGCCGATTGCATTTCTGCCAGCCACACCTCAGGACCTCCTAGGGTGGCCTTTTAGTTTCGTTACTTCAATGAGACTTCTGAGGAATCTTTTCCCCATTGATTTGGCCTCTCTGTCCTTCTCCTGCTTCTTGACAGCAGCAAAACCTGAAATGTACAGTAAAACTCCACACAATCAAGTCCACCACATTTTGTGACCATTTGTGCACTTTGTATATGGCCATTTCCACAATTAAGATGACCTCATCATTGAGACCACTAAAGTATCAATGGTGAGTTCACTGCTTCTATATTAAACCCAAATTATGATCACAATGGTGAGTTCACTGCTTCTATATTAAACCCAAATTCTGGTCACAATGGTGAGTTCACTGCTTCTATATTAAACCCAAATTCTGGTCACAATGGTGAGTTCACTGCTTCTATATTAAACCCAAATTCTGATCACAATGGTGAGTTCACTGCTTTTATATTAAACCCAAATTCTGATCACAATGGTGAGTTCACTGCTTCTATATTAAACCCAAATTCTGATTACAATGGTGAGTTCACTGCTTCTATATTAAACCCAAATTCTGATCACAATGGTGAGTTCACTGCTTCTATATTAAATCCAAATTATGATCACAATGGTGAGTTCACTGCTTCTATAATAAACCCAAATTATGATCACAATGGTGAGTTCACTGCTTCTATATTAAACCCAAATTATGATCACAATGGTGAGTTCACTGCTTCTATAATAAACCCAAATTCTGATCACAATGGTGAGTTCACTCCTTCTATATTAAACCCAAATTATGATCACAATGGTGAGTTCACTGCTTCTATAATAAACCCAAAATTTGCTCACAATGTTCCAATTTAACCCGCTTTAAGTCAGTGTCGTGTGAAGCACCTTTTTTGAAACGTTAGAAATTATGACTAATAATGACACCACATTGACTGTGACTAACTTATCAGATAAATCTGACGAACCTGTTAGTCAAAAATGGCTATGAAGGCCAAAATGCCTACAATGTTAGCTGCTTTGGATAAAAGACTTCTGCTCAATATGAAACGCTTGACAAACCAAATAATTCCAACCCAGACTATACATGTCATTATATAATATTGTAAAAGATGATGAATGACCCCACTACAATGCGAATTCGCTGTTGAAGCCCCTTTTTCAATAGACCTGTACTCTTGTACCTGATGGAACTCTAACAGAGAGCTTCAGGGTTTTTTCCGGAGGCATGCAGTGTATATTACAATCTTGAACTCCAAAATTAATTAAGCAGCAGCTCTGTACTAATGAAGTATTCTAAATGACAGTCTTCTTACATTGCATATTGTGCTTGGTAATTATCCTGTTAAACGGCGCACATGATACGAAAATCAAGGGAGCAAACTAAGAAAAACTTCAGCAGCTGCATTGAACAATGTCTAATGATTACAGTATCATGTAGGATGCATGACATATTGATAATTATCTTCTTAACTTAAATTCCGAACATGTAGTTTCTTGATTTTAACACTGCAAGACAACATAAAAGATTCCGCTAATATTGATGATTGTAAGTGTAAAGCTTATTTTATTAAGTTTTTATTTGACTTTTGTTGTTTAATTGTAATTTTACTATTGTTTTATCTTGTTATATATAATATTTTTTTTTTTTGCTTAATAACAGGGCCATATTGTAAAACAGTGTATTTTCTAACTGTATATGTTTACCCTGTTTTTAAATATATTTCATAAATAAATAAATGAATATAAAGAATAAATGCAATGAACGTATTGGACATTTTCACCCATTACCTGCATGTAAGTTTTTCAATCTTAGTTATGTAATGGACGTCATTAAATTGTTATCTACATCCGTCTGAATGAACTTTTTTAATTGTGTACATAATATCTAACATGCAGTCCGTGAACACAACGATCAGATAGATAAGATAAGATAAGATAAGATAAGATAAAATAAGGTAAGATAAGACTTTATTTATCGTCGGTGATGACAGGATAAAACCAACAACACAACTATGAAGCTTTTGACCGACAGGTAAGAGTAACACAAGATGAAAGTGAATTTTTTTTAAATGATGTATGAGAAGAAAAATCATATTAAATTAAGATATTATTAACATATAAAGATAAAGGAAGACAAATTTATTAAAATTCATATCAATTCAGATTAACTTTGTACATTACATTCAAACTCCGTGAAATTTAAATTTTATTAGCATGGCTGTAATTGCCCATTGCATGTTGTTTTTGATAACATTTGATTATGTCGTTTGTACACTTAAATATATTAAAGGAATGATAATAGTGTCTATCCAGTCATTTGATTCCTAGACGATTGTGTTTTCAAGGTCAATTATAAACAGAGTGTGTTCAGGAGTAGGTGAGATATCAGTATCGTGCACTGAAATTTGTTTAAAATTATTTCAAGACATCCTATACTGATTTGTTAAAAAATAGTTATATAACATGTCTGTATCAGTGTACCTTAAATGTCTGTATCAGTGTACCTTAAATGTCTGTATCAGTGTACCTTAAATGTCTGTATCAGTGTACCTTAAATGTCTGTATCAGTGTACCTTAAATGTCTGTATCAGTGTACCTTAAATGTCTGTATCAGTGTACCTTAAATACGTTCTTTGTACTGAAGTTCATAAATGTGTGAATAGAATGGCACCTGATTATCTATGTTCAATTTTACAAAGCAAAGTTCAACCATATAATATGAGAGACAATTGTGAAGTCTTGCAGGATAGATTTAATAGTATTATGTATGGTTTTAATTCATTCTCCTACTATGGTGCTAAGTTATGGAATGAGCTACCACTTTCGGTAAAATGCAGTCAATCCCTTAATGCTTTCAAGAATAGTTTGAAAGTTTATCTTTTACAAAAATGGGCAAGTTCATATCATTAAATGCATTTCGTTAGTCTCTGTACATTATCATCATTGTTAGCCATGTCAATCATCCTTGTTTTAAACCTGTTACAATCAGCCTGTTTTTTATTTTGTCATTTTTTAAAAATCATGTAATAGCTCTTGGGCTAATTTTTTGTATTTTTGTATCTGTAATCATGACGTTTAAAAAATCTTATTTTTATTCATAGATACCTATGTCTGCTTCATTTCATATTGATGCCTTTCATTAATGCAAAATAAACTTGAATAGGCTGTAGTGATTATAACTTCCTCGTTTGCTTTAAAATTTTCATATATATTTTTACAAAAAAATTAGTTTTTTTTGTTTTTTTTATACTTTCATAGCAGAATCTGGAAGGAGAATATTACCTGCAAAATAGCAATATATGGTAGCGGTTGGTTTAGAGGAATTTGCAGTGCAATTAAGAGCAATGTGAATTTCAGGAAAACTAATCTGCCGGTTGCATGTTGGGCCTGCAGTTTTAAGAAGTTGTATTTAATTTGCAAGCCCATATATTTCAGTAACCATGCGTTGCTTGAAAAGTAATATCAATATCCAATGGTTTTTATTAATCACAAGGTCTTGTTCGTATTTTATGTTCTGTCAATTCAGCGTCTAATCTATTTGGATCTGTCACGGTGGTAGACAGGCAGCAGCAGCAGCAGCAGCAGCACTAAAATCTGGTAGAAAACTTGCTCCCAAAACCACATGCAGTAGGTCCCTTTGAAAGCAACTGACATCATCTAATTATTGCAATCTCTCACTTTTGAAATTGCTAATCTTCTATGACAAAGTCTTCAAAGATTGTGGGAATTGATTGTGGTGATCGTGTTACACATTAAGCAGCCCAGGTCCAAGTGAATGGTGTCGCCTTGTGAGACCCCCTTCCTTTGTTCCATCAATTCTTTTCCCCAGTTCTCCTCGATTCCTTTCGCCTATCACAGAGGCTGATTGAATGAAATAAAGGTACTTGCATTTTGCTCGACCAAGCAAAGGCCCAATTCCGCTGTATTTAATAATTTTGATGAAAAGGCTTTGATTACTTTTTCCTAGCGCATTTGCAAAGCAGAGAAATGATGCTGTGTCATATTCAGAAATTTGTAGAGCTCTTCTTAGTTCTTTTCATTTTCCAACATTACATTGCTTTGTTGCTGCATGGCATTTCATATTGCAGTTTTAGAAACATGTAAAACCTTTGACATTACCATCAGTAACCTTGCCAAGATGAATGTATGGAGGTTTTTGGGTCATAATATTTCACATATTAGCAAGAAAGCACAAAAATGGACAGAAATCACTAACTCACAGTCCAACTCTCTAGACACAGGCATCTTCCATGCATCTGGCATCATTGCATTGTCAAGACGTAATAAGCGCCTGTGCTCTAACTATAATTATGACATCTCTCTGCAGTACAACAAATAAATACATTGACCCCTATTGTAATTTCTGCTGTTGATGGTAACAAACTAAATGGTATAACTGTAAGAAAAAAGGAGCCAAAAGCATCATTGGAAAGATAGGAAACATTGAGTTGGCTATAATTTTTTCAGTTTTCAGTCAATCATCAAATAAAATTAATTAAATCATTTTATACAAATAAGTCTGAAGCTCATGGAAGGTTTCCATGGTGCCTAGAAGGAAGCATATATTATTTCTTAGATAGATGTTATAGAACGACAATGGTGTAATTGATTTTATAGAACGACAATGGTGTATCTATATTTAGGTAATCTTAACCGTGAGGTAGTCTTTCTGTTAGTCCAGGAGCCAAGGCCACATACCATGCATATTTTGGGAGTTTCATTGCCGTTGAATGATGCAGGCTGAAATTAGTCTCATTTGAAAGATAACATCTGGAACCTTCAAAATCCAGGTGGTGTAGATGTAAAAAGTTGGGTCAGTGTTTTTGCTTTTTGCATTATAGCAACCATTCTGCTTTTGTAGATAGTACCAAATACACAATTATTTATTTAATACCTTTATTGATATTGGTTATCTTTCATTTTTACAGGATGAAACAATCATCCACACAACTTCCACATGCAATCCAAACTTTTTAACTTTCCTATTTTCTTTTGTTGCTATGGTAACCAATATGTTGGAAATTGCCAGCAAATATACTTTGAAAAGTATTAGTACTGCAAAATTGACGGGAGGAAAGTGGAGCTATTTTTCCCACATAACAGGTAAAACCCATGCCAATTTTAATTGAACCAATTTATGAGGTTACGTGTGATCCATTGGTTGATATTATTACTTGTATTGTTATTGTTCAAATTTTGTCAGTAACAGTTAAAACCTGAATTTTGCCAATATTTTCAAATCTCTGCCATCCTATGTTGATCAGCTTTAGTTATCATGTGCTATGTATCACAAATACATAATTTCTATAAATTAAGGTGATTTAAATAATTAACATTGCCAAGGTTGCAAAAATATTCAACAATTTTTATTTCGTTCTCTGCAAAAGTAATATACAATTATGCAAATTAGTTAATTGTCTTGTCCCACATCAGGGTATATCTGTTAGCTGCCAAGATATTTCAAACTCTTCATAATTAGGTCTATAGGTGGTTTACATTAAAGAAAGCCACCTCCCATGATTAAAAATGGCACTGCAATGCATGTGCCTTATGGGACCTAGGTTAAAAGCCTCTAGTTTAAAGATTGAACCTTCTGGTTGCCATGGTAATTTCTTCCAGCTGTCATCATTATGAATATGCTTATATTTAGAATGTCCGTTTTTATTTGGTATTGATGATTGACACTACCTGATCTAAAGGGTTTTATTTTTGGCATGTCTGGTTTTTCTTGGCTCGGCCTTTTTTTGTTTATTCTTTCTAAATGCTGGTTGCTAGGGCACCATGGACAGTCCACAGTATATGTATACATCTAGAATACCAGATATCTAAGATCTAAGTTACCAAAAAAAAATTCAAAAAGGCCATGCTTATTGTGAGATGGAACTTAGTTGTTGTAACATTTCTCCTTTGAAAGTCAATGATTCAGGCACCTGATTTTTCAACAACATTGCATGGTTACCTTGGCAACCATCAGGCTGACTCTAGTGCCATCTAACTAAGATTAATTATAATCATGAATGAATAACTGAAACAACCACATGGCTTTGACAAAATATTGAGTCACCATAGGCAGACATATACTGTCCTTGTGAATTTGTCAGTGGAATGGTCACGTATCTTCAACAGTTACCATGGTAACCATGTTTAATATTCAAAGTTATAGTTATAGGTATTACATTTAAGCTATACAGCCCATTCTGCAACAATTTAGTTCAGATTTTCCTGGCAAAAGCAATCACTAGTACATGTGCAATAATGAATCCACATACATGCTAGTTAATTCTGCTTCCATGGCAACGGGAATAATTGAAATCTCCTAAATATCAAGAAATTATCTACTTGTGATAGATAGTATGTGATACTTCAAACTGATCAACAACGGATAGCAGAGATTTGTAAATGAGGCCATTATGTCTATAGAAAATAATTGCAGGGCAAATGCATTAACATGGCATGTGTTTAATAAGAGGTATCAGTACTCCTGTTTCCATGGCAACAACTTGCATTTACCATTTTAAATCGCCACATGTGTACTTCATTTCCTTCAACATTTACAGTTATTTTCAAAATATGAAAATTTGATATTTCCTGCAGTAAAAGTAGAGCACTTTGATATTGTCTTCTAATATACACAGGTAACAATTATTATTATTTAAATCTCCCTAATTTATAGAAATTATGTATTTGTGATACATAGCACATGATACTTAAAGTTGATCAATATAGAATGGCAGAGATTTGAAAATATTGGCAAAATTCAGGTTTTAACTGTTACTGACAAAATTTGAACAATATAACAATACATGTTACCAAATCAACAAATGAATCACATGTAACCTCATAAATTGGTTCAATTAAAATTTGCATAAGTTTTAATTTTACATGTGGGAAAATAGCTCCACTTTTCTCCCTTAGATTTTGCATTGCAATTTAAACTTTTTAATGTTTATTTGCCAACAAGTTGGTTGCCATAGTAACAAAGGAAAACAGTGAAGTGAAAAATATTAGGCTTTCACTTGGAAGGTGTATGGACGATTGTTTCATCCTGTAAAAATGAAGATTAACAACTTTGTATTGATAAAGTTATTAAAGAAATAGTTTAGTATTATAAATCTGGGGTGGGGGCCTAGCTCAGTGGTAGCGCGCTGGGCTTCCAACCACTGGGTCCCAAGTTCAATTCCCGGTCGAGCCTATGTTGGATGGCTGTTTCATCCTACCTGTCCTAATCCAGAAATACAGGATGTAAGGCCCTAATCCACCACCACCACCACCAGTATTATAAATCTACAAAAGCAGAATGGTTGCTATAGAAATGCAAATTGCGAAAAAATTGACCCACATTTTTAACTCTACACCACTCGGATTTTGAAGGTTCCAGGTCTTATCTTTCAAATGAGACCGATTTCAGCATGTATCATCAACGGCAATGAAATTTCAGTGTTGAAGCCCTGGTTACTGGACTATGTGGGGTTGTGGGGTTTCGTCTATACACAATAACTACACAACATAACGTGTTTCAGCCCAATGGAAGTAAAATATCTTGTAAAAAAAATTGGAGTAAAACTAAAGAAACATGGAGAATAGAATGGACAACGTATATACATGTGTGCAGGTTTAGAATTGCAGATCTGGAAATTATTATAGCCATCAGCCTAAGAACAGTTGGTTGCTGCAGTGTGGAATGCAGTGATTTCCAGAAGTTGGGTGCCTGCAGTACCCTCAGCCAGTGCCCTAGGGGACCAGCTATTTGCCGGGTCAAGCTGAACACAATTGGCGCCTGATTGGAGAGCCATTGATGCAAAGAGTTGTGTGCAGCTGATTGGCTCTGTGTAGCTCAGCATAGCTCTCTCAGCATAGCTCATTCAGCACAGCTCACTCGGCATAGCTCACCCTGCCGGTCTGCCTAGCTCGTTCATCACACCACGAGTCAGCTTGGGCCAATAGATCACCGTTGTGCCATTTGCCCGTATATACATCCATGGCGCAAAGATGCTGCTACTATTATGTAAACTACCAGCAGCAGCAGCAGCTGGAGCATCAGCAGCAGCAGCCACTCAGAGGGGCATTTGCTCTTTCCTCCTCTGCCCTGGTTCCCAAAGTGTCTCTTTCTCATGCTGCTGATTCTGCTGCTGCTGCTTCTGCAAAAAGGGACAGAGGTAGAGCATCTGTGAATTGTGCAATTTGATGTTCTTGTGCCTCTGGCCAACTCTACAACTCTCAGCACTTGAAATGGCCACGTTCGCATCACTGCCCACCTTGGTAATAGAAAGCAAGTTGCAAAAAAAAATCAAACTTCCCAACTTCTTCTAAGGCTCGTGTAAAGATTGAGATAGGCCTGATCCCGATACGTCAATATCAACTTGAGACAACTCCATCCGGAGGGACATCTGTGCAGCAACCTGGGTAGACAGGGAACACTCCAAGTTCTTTTGTGCAAAGTGAAGTCAAGGCTCCTGTTTGTTATTCTTAGATATACAATAAATAAACTGACAGAAAACAAACTCTGTCAATGTTTTTTTATTTCAATTTGTTTCAGATGCACATTGGATTTATTTTAATTTTATTTTTTTCATACTTTTTTAAACGTATTTTTATAACACAATTATTCTAAAAGAGTGTAAGGTCAAATTACCAAACCTTTCAAACTGAATACCGTGAACAATAGTATTTACACACAATTGTTTATATATTCTATTTGAACATAGACTAAATAAAAAAAACTGGAACACGGCATGAAAGTTAAGTCAGCTTTATTATTTCAAGAAGGATCCAAATTTATTTATGAAGGTTCATCTAACCTGTAACGGAATGTAATGTCTTCATTTCTGTCACAAATTAGGAGCACGCGTTATGTAATCGCGTCTGGCATTTCATTTACATCTGACTAACATTCAAGTCCAACATTCAAGACTGCCTTAATGTAGCTTGCCCTAGATTGACCTTTTCCATTAGCTGGCTAATTGCCCATCTGTCTGATTAATTAAGATTTGTCTTATAGAGTACAACACTTGCTCAATTAAAATGATGGGAGTATGCAAAGTTTCCGTATATATAATTATGAATATTCCTAGCCACTTTGACAGTGCTTGTAATATGCATGGGGCATGAATGAAGTGTGTAGATCACAGCAATACATGTACTCACCTCCATGTTTTCTTGATAACAAACAAGGAATGCCCAGTTTGTGTGAATCTATGGGTGCAACTTGTGTTTTGGACGTCTTTTATTCAGGTTAGTTGTCAAGCATAAAAAAGAAAGAAGTCTTGATCAAGCGATATGGTTGAGAATAACGCTGTGTCATGACATTGCAGCGATGTGTCATGTCCGTGTCAGTGTGATTTGCAGCTTGATTTATCGCAGAAGAATGGAAGTGTCATGTGGGATGGAGGCCTGGTAAATCTGACAACTGAATGAAGGATGCCATATTAAGCAGTAGAGAGGGGACTTCATTGATTATAGCAGGCTGTTATACGTCTCTCAAAAACACCAATCTATAAGGCAGGCTTTTTTTTGTGCATTTGGACAACACCTCCAATATTGACAAGCCATTTCAAAATGCAAGATTGAAAGCGCACGCGAACTGGAAGCAGCAACTGGATGGAGGAGAGGGCCTGTGCCTTTCTTTTTTATTTCGTGTGTTCTTACTTCAGACAAAGGGCTGCATCTGTCATTAGGCCTGACAACCACAATTGCTCTGTTCTTGGCTTTTGTAACAATCCCAACAAGGGCAGTTGGGGATTCCCTAAGCAAGTCTCGTACGATTACAGACAAGTGCTTTTCATGTGTGTCCCATTCTCTGCAGTGATAAGAAATCAATGGGATGGAGATCAAACAAAGCAGAGGCAGTGGAGTTGCAGTGAATGGCAGGCTGCAGGCCAGGTGCAGGGCCCAAAACAGCTCCTTGGGGAACACCAGTTAGGAAAGGCTCCAACCTCTGCAATTCAAACTGACATCTCCACAAATATATATTGTGCGTTTCACTACAAAGAGATTATCATTACTTCAAGTCATAGTAACAGAGCGGAAGAACACATACATGTATTGAAAAAACAAAACAATAAAAAAACGACACAAATCATAATGCCGTTTATTATTGTCGTGAAACCTTTTTTTGCGACACTTTCCACTCTTTTGGCCTATTTAATTATAAATAAAATGTATACAAACGAATATTTGTTACATTTTTGCTTAATGAAGACCTAAGATCAACTCCAAACTAAGGACTTGTTCAGAAGAGCATTGTCATTATAATAGATAAGGGTACTGAGATTAGGCTATATGAAATTAAATGAACAATAAATATAGTATGCCTAGTACCAATATTTGTTTTATTCTACGTGATTATATACCTTATAATCAAACACCTGAAACTGGCAAGCTGAAAGGGAAAGAGTACTGTATGGAAAATCTTTTAAGTTGTATAAACTAACTTTTCGAGCGGTTTAGTGCAGTTTTTTTTAAATGTCTGTTGTATATGTATAATAACTAATTTCAGAGCATTGCGCCTTTTAAAGCTGGTCAATTAATATGATAAAAATGTATATGGGTCAATATTTTCCAAATGTCATAATCTCAGTTAAAAAGATTTTCAGAGTAAGTAAAAGAGACTGGCACGGCATATTTGGCTTCAGCTGCAATCCTGGGTCAACAACTTCCGTGCAAGAACCTTGACCAGTTGCATGATTGAGTGACCACCGAGCCCTGAATTGCAGCGATAATCTACAAGGGCTTGAGACACGTATATCAGGGCCCCACAAGGGACTCACAGTGGACAGGGAGTGGACAGAGAGTGGACAAAGCATGGCTGGGGACGTCAAAACAGAGGTACATCCCTATCCCCAGGTGGTCATTCAAAGCATTATCACATGAGTTAGAAAGGGCACTTCCCAACATCTTGCATCACGACACTGAGTTACACACAAAGCCTTGAACAAGAAATTGGACAGAGAAGGACACTAGTGGTATCATTATTTCCAATTGCTGTTAATACCTGCACATTTTTGCAAATATCAAACATTTTGTAGTTGTTTTGCCAAAGTTAGAGAATAAAATTAATTTTAATATTGGGTTTAAAAATTAAGGGGCTTGTTGCCATGGAAACAAATTTTAAGACCCTTATTCACCACTTTTGATATTGCAAACATAAAAATTCGAAACGTTGAGAATCTTGGGAATAAAATTATATATAATTTGACCATCAACCCTTTATGTTTCACCGCTTCATAAAATTGTCAGTTTGCCCTCCTCTATAGCATTCTCCTCCAGTGACTGTTGGTCAAAGCAGCTAACTTGTCAGACATCTTAATGCTCAAAGAGACCTATAGTTAGTCTCCTATTCCTGGCTGTAGCTGCAACTGGCTGAAGCCAGCTTACAGTCGGCTTAATTACACCAAAAATATATAAACCTTAGTAAACGTATGCAATTTATCTGATACTGTTCTGCATGTTCTTTTAGATATGGCTTTGAGTAGCCAGCTATAGCCAGACAGTCCTGGTTAGCAGCGGGTAGCATCATATAGCAGAAGATTCTAGCTTTGTCTAGATTTAATTTGGCAGGCCGGTTTTAATGAAACTGTTTTTTTAGGGAAGTTCATAAAGTTAGATTTTCAGCGAAGTTCATGAGTTGGGTTAAAGAAAAAAATACGTGAAATGTATAGCCCTTACAGTGTATAGTGTAAATGCTCACCAAAAATAATCAGAATTTGATGCTTGGAAGGATATCATTCAATACATAGTATAAAAGTCAGTGGCAGCCTACGGATTTGATTCAAATATATTAATCTTTATAGTTTAAAAATCATGGCCTGGCACACTGTAAGAAAAAAAGTTCCCAAATAAATTTCGCGTTGACAATATAGCTGGTATGGATATTGGAACATAATGAAAATCGTTCACCACAAGAAACAACCATAGTCCATCTGCACAAGTTGGGGCAAGGTGATCACTTTCTTCTTTGCCATTTCTTCTCCTTGGGCTAAATATAGCAATGTAATTAATCCAGGTTGTATAAATGTTTTCTCTCTCTCAGTCATAGCTTTTAGTCAGAGTGAGGAGTGAGGCAGTCTGTGGCACAGGCAAACAATCCAGATTGAATACCGAAGTTATACAAGAGAACATTGACTGGCAGTAAGCGCCATAACAGAGTTATCACAATGAATAAGACCTGTCTCTCTATCATCCCCCTGCATCCTTGGCTGTGTGCGTGTAAGTCCATGGCATCATGATGCTCCAGCCCTCAGCCTCTGTACCAACCCATCACTCAACTACTAGCCATCAGATTGCCCCCTGATAAACTATAACTAAAGACCATTATATTTTGCCATGATTGATATTAGGGTAATGGCCTAAGTCCATATTGAGGGACAGTAATGATTTTGCTGCTGCAGCAGCAGCCCTAGGGATGCTGTCTCACCCATCATATTTGGATGGACCTTTTGGACACCCATGGGACGCCCTCTTTCAGTATTGGAGCCACAGACACTCATTTTATGGTATATGATAATTGACTGATCCACACAGCCAATGTGACTAACAACTCTGCTTTACCTGACTAATTGGTCAGTCTTAATCAGTGTTACGTCGTGTGACATAATACAAGACATTTACTACGATTGACTCACTTGTTAGATAAAGACGATTAACTTGTAGTCTTAACGGCTGTGGGGGTCAGTTTTTTTCAACATTGTCAAAATATCAACAGTTAGTCAAAGTAATCTAAAAGTTAGCCACAATGTCAAATAATTGGCTCTTTTGACTTAACAAAGACTACCATAGCTCACATTTTACTGGTCGAGGTGGCCTTGGTAGAGGTGAAGTGCAATAGTAAGAACACACTTGGGTCAAAATAGTTGGTCGTAATGGTGAGGTGTTCATGTTAATGGGGTGATCTTAAAGGGGATTTTCCTGCATAAACATGCTTGCAATACTCCGTTCACGATGTCTGATAAAGTCGACCATTTCAAAGTGCCGTTCATAAAATTTCTAGACTCCAAAACGGAACGCATTGTATCCTTGAAACATCCAAAATACTAAGACTTATCAAACATAGTATTGCATTGCTCAGAAATTATTGCATATGAAAAGACATAGGCTCCTATTATATAGGCAGGCTAATACAGAACAGAACATGTCCTAATAAGAAACCCACAGAAATACCACTCAGTACAACGGCCAATAGGTGTTTGTGGGGCTAGTAGGTAAACAAACCAATCTAATCAGGTTGTATTGACATTCTGCCCTTCGCAGACCTGATGGAGAGGCCAAAGCTGGGACGGATGGACAGAAGAAAAACTGTCCTTAAGTTGAATGACCTGACAGAATGTTTCCTCTCATCTTGTACTTTGCTTAAAGTATCTTGGATGACTCTGGCAGCATATATTGCTGTAGAAGTAATATGTTTATAGTCTCTGAGAGAGGAGAGTCCACCACCAGGGAATCGAATCCATTACCTCTCCCACGGGCAGCTAAGATGAAGGGGAAGAACGTTAACCATTGCACCAAAGTATTACTCTATATGACTGACTTACTTGTTAGATGAACCTGTCTAATTTGCCAGTCAAATCAGGGTGATTCAGACTCACTTTTGTTGTTTGTGCATATTAAAATGTAGATCAACTTGGTGCATTGTTTTATGCAAGGCACAAGTAATGTGGAAACTTTTGAAATTGCTCCTTCAATTTCTTTAATAGACCCATATAGGCGAGAGATATGGAGAGATAAAATCATACTGAGTGTAAAATGCTTAAGAGCAGTCCAATCACGTTTCATATACGACTTAGATATTGGAGTGAGCTGGTTGCATGGACATGAGTAAACTTAAGAGAATGCGCTTGAATCCGGCCAATTAAAGTGTTTTATTAAATTTCAGATATGTAAATAGGCGGCTTGATTAGGCAGGCATATGCAGGCGCTTCAAATGCCAGTGCGTGACTGAGGCAGTACTCATGTGGCTGGTTGCATAAACTGAACATAGCAAGTGAATGGAGTTCCATTCAAAGTGAATGAATGGTGGATGAGGTTGCAAGTGACTTGCAAGGTATATGAGGTTTCGTAAATAACAGGACTGCATGAAGAGCATGGGCTTGTCTCTTGTATGGTGATTCAGAGTACGATTATGACAGGCCCAAGGCCCCACATGGATGCCACAAGGATGCCCTGTCCTGCCCAGCCTTGCCCAGCCCTGCCAGGAAGTTGGGCTTCTGCCAAATCAGACAGCAGCAGCGAGGGCAGTTGACAACACAACGTCGGATGGGGTTAGATGGGGGGTGGGGTAGGGCAGGAGAGCAACGTCATCGCCGGAGCAGCAGCAGGGCAGGGCAGGGCACGGGGCTATCAGGCAAGTGCAGCTGTCAACTTTTCATCCAGCTTGACTCGTCCTCACCGGCCATAACGACAGGGCCACCCCTCTCCCGTTATCCAATCACTGCAGATTCTTTGTGACACGCTGGAATTGACCTGCCCAGCCCTACGCTGACCACTCGATGACCACAGTAGGACAGTTGCGGTCACCGCTGACCAACGGCTTCCCTCGCAGCAGCACAAATGGGTTAGAGGTGACCAAGGCGAGTGGTCAGTGAGTGGTCAGCTCACAAAATGGACTGGGTCCTCCCCTGATCCATTGCCCACAAATTTACTAAGCGCATATTGGCTAAAATCAATTTGGGGCCAGAATGGTAGCTGGCTGAGCCAGAGCTGTAGGTCTTCTGTCCAGACATAGCTTCACAGGGACAGATTCCTATCTAAGAATTGAGGTGGACCCCATCCCTATTCCTGGGATCTGTTCATAGTCATTCCTTGGCCTTCATAATAAGATTGCTGGCCAATATGCATGTGGCATTCCAGCACAGCCCAGCATCTCTACTGACTAAGCATTGGCCATCACAAAGTTCTTTATGACTTCGTAATTACCTCGTCTATCATCGAGTAAAATCTCCCAGGAACTCTTCAGTCGATGCGGGAGTACATACTGTGGCACAAATCATCCCTTGCAAGATGGCCACGTCTATATCTGCACTGTATTGCAGTACAACTTCTTACAAGTGGTCCATCAGTTAGGGACTTTACTTCGCTAGACCATTCTAAATCTAACCCCCGGAATCAGAACTATAAAGTTCTATTAAAAACAAATAGGGGTCTCATTCATATCTATGTACTATGAGCACTGCTCATATTAAACATTTATCTTGCCCAAATTAAACTTTGGTATTAAAGTGGAAATCATTTAAAGCTTAATCTGGGCATTGTATAGTGTCATATTTTCATAATGAGGTGACCATAAAACCCCAATGTGGTTTAATATGGGCATTTAAAAATTTATTTTAAGCCATTATTTTTCAAAAACTATTATAGATATGAATACTATATGCTCTGGATGTATAGCTCATTACCTAAAGAAACTCAAGCAATTGGAATTATGCATTTTCCATGATGACTTTCATCACAGCATTAGCGAGACAAAAGTATGCCCAAATTACCCAACTTTACCCTACTGCGAAATATACTGCACTACTCAGAGTGGTGTCTCAACACCCATTAAAGTTCACACAGAAGTTATATTCAGCTGGGAATCAACTTTTCTAAACTTTCTTCTGGAATCTTCACACCAACCACGTCATGTGCTTTCTTTGCCAGACTTAATTTATTTGCAGAGGGCCCAGAAGTAAATAAACCAAACTGTCCAAAACTCAACATCGATTTTAATTAAACATTTGCGAACACCACATATCGACATAGTAGGCATACCTTGGGCTAGCGTAAATAAAAATAAGGTGCAAAAACGTCACATTCCCCTTTGAGAGATTCTTGTGAAAGGTAAACAATTGCGAAAGGGTTTTCCAATTTGAAAAGAAAACAAATTGAGTAAGACATAAAAAATGCCCCCCCAAAAAAAAACGCACACAAAAATTGATGTTCCATTTCTGTGAGTGATAGCCATACCATTGATTTTACAATCCGTTAAACGAGTAAAAAAATGAACATGTTGACTCGGCAGGCAGGTTTAGAAATATTGAATCATGGCAGTTGATTGGTGTGCTTCTGTTATCTGGCAACTCTTTATTTCATCAGGAGTATTGAATCAGTTTGAGGGGGGGGGGGGGTGGAAGGGGGGGGGGTTAAAGTCTGTGTGGAGCATGATACCCGAGTTCAGTCATGAATAAAGATGGAGACCAGACCCATAGAAGCTCCACACATTAACCTAGGCAGGCAGAATTATGCCTTGTCAATTACATTCTATTCCCATGCGCCAATTATCCCATTAAATTTAACGAAGATGTGGTTTAATGAAAACACTGCAGCTGGCATTGATGCTGCCATTGATGCTGGCATTGATGCTGCAATTGATGCTGCAGGGGTGTGCCTGCACTTGATGATAATGCTGCAGCTTCTGATCCCATCTCAAACCAAACTGCATCAGACAGCAGTCTCCGTAGTTACAATCAGTCAACTGAAACTAGGTCCTCCACTTTTCAATGTTTGCCAATTTCAAAGGTTGTTTCAAACGGTGTTACATTTGTGAATTTCATTTACATCACACAGTGTATGTTGAGGTTGGGTGTATGCATGGTGCAGCGATGACGGATGCCTTATTGTTTTATTTGCAATTTTTGTTTCTGCCTTTAAGCCAATTCTGTCACCCTATTTTCTTTTGTTTATCGCTCCATTCAATTCTCTGCACGTTACCCGTGATCCTGTGCATCGGAAATGACGTCATAAAAGGAATCACTTTTAAACAAATCACTCGTGGCCACTCCCATGGCCCGGGAGACTGAGGGAAAGGCCAATACATTTCTTGCCTGCCCTCCCGGTGTCATGTTTTGAGTAGATGCTTCGAGTGGCAGTTGGACTGCTGGCCTTGGGAGGCACCTTCCCAGAAGGCATTTGCAGACGAGGCAATTACTGGCTTAGGTCACCTGAGGTGAAGCCATAATCATTCCCAGCATGGATTAAACTTTTATCCAACTCTTTTGTTTCATTCTATCGAGCACTTTTTCCAGCTTTAGAAGGACGAGTACAATTCTGACAGCGCCTCATTTGAGGTACAAAGTTCACCCCCTACAAAACCTCCTCCAAAGGCAAATGACAATGAAAAGAGACTTTGTCGCGAGGCAACGGAACCGGAAATGAGTGTTTTGACAAGCAATCGATAGATGGCGCGCTGTGTCTGCACCCTGGCGGTGCTGCCCAATGTCGTTCGCCTGGTAATGAAGTAAACTGCAAAACTATGGAGATGAAGGGGGGGGGGCGGGTAACATCCTTGGCATCGGGTAACTGCAATGAAGTCTCGATCTTCGCAGACTCTGGTTCAAGCTTGCTCCATGGGGTAATAATATTGCACGGATCAGAAAGGTCAATGCTAAATATAGCCGCTACCCTATTATCAGTTGTGAAATGTCGATAGTGAATTGTTTGTGGTGTGAGGAATTCACGATTTGGACATTGCAAGCAGCTGTGGAGAAATTCAAGGAAACTGCTCAACATCAAGTTAAATCGAGCCATTAAAAGGATTGATATGCAGATGAGAATTCCAAGAATGTAGTCAGTTTCGCCTATAAGAAGATTTGTCATTCTCAGTGCGCTATAAAGGCTTAAGTTTACCAGATCTGTCTACGTTTTCTTAAGGAAAAAACCATCGAGTATTGCGTATCTTAGACATTGTGAGGCATCAGATGGGTTTTGGCTGACAAATTACAGAAATTTAGGTCAGAGGAGAAGAGGAGGAGGTTGATAGATGAAATGCCATCACATCAGAGATGCGGGGAGATGCTCAAAGGCAGTTTCATTTGGGAACAGACAGCAAGACTGGATACGGGCTAAGAGACAAGCAGTGTGGGGCTTATTGCGAATTTACCGAGTTATCTGACTATGAAGCGATAAGAAGTAGCAGCAGAGAAAAAAGGGGGGTTGGGGGATCCAAATGGGGGGGGGGGGGGAGCTTGGAGGAGGGTTCTTGCGGGACAGGAGATTGGCCAGTCTGAAGCGGTCGGCAGTGATTCTCCTTGTGAATGGAAGGGTGCTATAAGAGCTCGCCTGATCTGAGGCATGTGGACGCGTCAATCATGTGAAGTTCTTTCGATCTGGCACGCGCAGATAACGCTGGCCCTACCCTCCGTCTGACGCTGCGCCCTTCACACCTTGACGTCGCACGCTCCCAATCCAGCGTCTTTCTGATCCCCCTGATTACTTTCATTTCCTCCGAACGCTTTGAACTAAACTGGACCCGAGAAATTGAAGTCCATGGCCTGGTCACTTCCTCCTGGCTCACTGCTCTCATAGAACTGAGTGACCTGCTCTCGGACTGGCTGACCCTCTGGCTCTCTTTTCACAACTGCCCTCTCCCCTCACCTCACCATCTCTCCCCTCTCTATGGAAGGTCACCTCTGTCCATGTCCGTGGGAGGTCATCCGGCCTCCCACTGAATGACTCCAATGTCCCTATGCCCGATGCTCTCTTCAATCTCTTCACCTTTCTCTATATTTTTTGTCTCGGTACTACAGTGACTCCTACGAGTTCCTTTAATGCGCAGACCCCGACAAAAAGACTGCAAGTTCTGATCAAAGAGGAAAGAATACGTCAGATTACTAGAAATATTAATTATTATAAACTAGACAGCGGTCTGGTTCCAGATGCTATTATGTAGCAGCCTTGAAGATTAGATTACTTGCTTAAATTCGAATAGTCGCCGGTTTCATGTTAAAGCCGGGACAAACACTTCGTATACCCTATTACTAGGGTACATGTGTAATAGGTAAATTAGAATAATATATATAATGCCATATAGATCTTTGAGTTGTCAGCTGTTGGCCAAAGAAGCTAATCTTCTAGACATTTTGACCATGGGAGCGATGTTTTGACTAGGTTTTCGACATTTTGTGTCTTACTGAACCCCTCTATAGACTATCCCACTTCCTAGAAAAACTAATTATATACTCCATGAATCCATAATGCATTGTTTTTATTTATTTTATCTTTTGAACAGTAGTACAAAAATACAAACATATCTATATATAAGGAAGACATAAAAGTATACTGTACATAAAAAAGGAACCAGATGCCATCTACTTTTTTTAATTAATATAAATGACTTTGACAGATCCTCGAGTATGTTTAGGTTTATCATTTATGCGGATGATGCAACAATATCATCCTTGGAGCTCACTAATACTGTGAATCTTGAGCAAAATATTATTCATGAACTAGAAAATATCAGTAATTGGTTGAAATTAAACAAACTCTCCTTAAATGCTAGCAAAACAAAAAGTATGTTATTTCATACCATTAATAAAAGACTACCCTCTTTACACCTACACATAAACAACCAGGATATAGAGCATGTTAAAACTTTTGAGTATTTAGGAATTAAAATAGATGAAGGACTCTTATGGAAGGCACACATTGAACAAATACGCAAGAAAATAACAAAAGTAATTGGAATTTTGACACATCTCAGACGCTTTATACCACCGCAAACCCTTTTAACTCTGTACAACTCTCTCATTCTACCACATTTGTTGTATGGTGTACTTCTTTGGGGCCACAAGTCGAAAATAGCATTTAAACTGCAAAAGCCAGCAGTACGGATAATTTCTAAAGAGAAATATAATGCCCATACAGAACCTCTATTTAAGAAATTCAGCATTTTGAAGTTTCATGATACTGTAAAACTGCAAGAATATAAGTTCATACATAAATTAATTAACAAAAGATAACCAAATTTCTTTCAAACATTTACATTCACCAGGCACGTTGACATCCATAACTATGCTACTCGCAGAAACGATTTGCTAATTATCCCCAGAGTCAAATATCAAATCTCCATTTGCTCTATTAGATATCGAATAGCACATATTATAAATGATGCACCACCATCCATATAAAATAGAATGAATACTCATAGTATCAAAGGTTTATGCTTTTATTTCAAAAAGATTTGCATAGAATCCTACAAAATGAGCTGCAGCATCCAAGGATGCTTTGTATGTAGCTAAAGTGACCCACCTGCCTTTGTAAATGAGCCTGGAAACTTTGCCAACTTCCACTTACAGTCTCTCACAAACCCTCCACTGTATACTTATATAACTAAAACGATATTTTTCATTAATTATGAAATTTCCCTCTAACCACTTTTCATGTTAATTCAATTTTATATATCTTTTATCTAATCCCTTCATGGCAATGTATTTACTAATTAAAATGTACTTTCAAATAAAATCCCCTGGTGGCAGACATGCTAGCGTCTGTATGCCAAAAAGTCTGTCTCCAACACCATATTTAAACTTATTGTATACAAATACTCTTATTTTAAAAATGATTATGATTATGGTTGAAATAAATGCATCTCTCTCTCTCTCTCTCTTCTCTCTCTCTCTCTCTCTCTCTCTCTCTCTCTCTCTCTCTCTCTCTCTCTCTCTCTCTCTCTCTCTCTCTCTCTCTCTCTCTCTCTCTCTCTCTCTCATTACACTAATACATTTGGTAAAATCAAAAGGTAACACTAACACAAATATAAAAAAAAAAAAAAAGAAACTTTGCTATATACAGAACAAAAAAAAAAGGGGGTAGATATGCAATTAAAATTATTGTTGTAAACTAAAGTGATTTAATGGTAGAGATTGTTTCATTGTACTTTTTCAATTGTTCTGATAGGAATATAATCAACGAAAATGTTAATTAATTAACTCCCTCCTGAGCGCAAATTTTACTTGCAAATAGGTCAGTTGAAGAACTCAAACATTCACGCAAATAAGTAAATATGGCCAATAATTAAATTAGTTAAATATCCCTCATAGTCGGTAGTCAACTGCCTCCTATTCGGAATATAACTTACTTATATCTTGGCTTATATTCATCATCAGTGAGGCAATAGTTCACAATCTCAAGGCTAATTTTGTGAGGAAACCTTGGTGCTGAAATATACAATATCTCAACTAAAGTGTCCACTATTACATTAATTAAGTCCAGCGAAAATCATTGATTGCTTGGCGTAGTACTACCACAACTTATAAACTAATATCCGTGTGCGCATCAGCGTAATAATATTGCATTAGGTAGCCATTTGTATTGCATAAACCATAAATGTGATGTCAGGGTTTGTTTGTATCAATTACTGTTGATGAGGTGAGTCACTGTAAGTTATCCCTTCAGCCTGTCTGTCGTCATTGTGGCTGACAGTGACTAACGACTGCAATAGTGGGGCAGTGTCCATGGCACGTCGTGTTAGCATCATGCATATTAGCTGCAGCTCCAGGCTCCTGTATATTTCTTTTCTGCTGTGGCTCCTACATATCATAGCTGACCATTACATAAAGACTGTATGGGACATTAAGAAGCTTTAAGGCTGCTGCATTTGCGGTGGGTGCGTCTTTTAGAGCCAGCTCATTTTGGCCTCCTTAACAACCTTTGTGGTGCTGCCAGCAAAGGCCTGTCCTGCAGAAGAGAAGCGTGATTCAAGTCACTTGGTGGAAAGTCTTTGAAGTTTCATAGCACACCCATTTAGCCCCCAGCACACCTACACGAGGCCATCTATGCCTTCTTTTTGTTTGACTACATTGAGCCGAGGAGAAGACCAAAAGGAAGTCAATATCTCCCACAGTCACGAGATTCCTTATGAACTAACCCCCGCCATTCAATCTGTGCTAGTCCAATGTGCTGGAATTTGTCACAAAAGGCCCTTTCAAACTTTCATATCATCTCTACAAGGTCATATTAGAATGTCACCCTCTGTCGGTATTTTCATTTTGGGGAATTGAAGAGGATTTACTGCAGCTTTCTGCCACCATGAAAGCCAAGGGGTAAGAACTTTTGAAGCCCAACTGACCAGCATTTGTCACGAGGCCACGTACAAGATCTTTCGAGAAATCCCAAAGAGATTAACCTCTTAAACAGCTGAGCTGCAATGCAGGACAATTTTCCACAACTTTATGGACAAAAATAAAGCTGTTATCAAAAAGAAATGTGTTTGTCAATCCAATAACCTTGGTCAAATGCATTAGTTTTAAACAGAATCACAAGTTTGCAGGGGGGACGACCCATTACTGGCCCTTTCTAGGGGGGTTACACCCCCCCCCCCGGGATTTACGCCCGTGAAATGTACTAAAATAACTTTCTAGACATTTTGACAATGTCTGGAATGACAGATTAAATGTATTCATAACAGGTTGCCGTATTCCTTATTGACGTAATCTCACAAACTAGTCAGATAATGACCAACTTGTTAGTCAAAATGGCAACAGGGGTAGTCATTCTTGACACAGCCAATCTGTCTAAGATCTCAGGCGAAAAGATTTCCATCGAATTGACTACTTAAAAGTTTTTTCATTCTAAATTCCGATTAGTTACTCAAGGAATTTCGACCATTTTAATGAAAGTACATAACTCTGTCAGACTGATCACCATAGACGGTGGTGGCGGATAATTTTCACTGAAATCTGAGCTGACCCCTTCAACATTGAAGTCTATTCATTTGACACCAATTACTCCATAATCTACCATTGTCACGTTAGATCTAACATGACAGATTAATTTGTTATCGTAACTTGCTATTAGGTAGTTATTACCAATAACAATTCAACTGTCATCGTTACTTTACTGTTCTAACTTTAATATGATAAGAATCGAAGTTTATCACACCCAGCGAGTTGTTTGCAGCACCATTATACAAACATAAAGAAATATTAAAGTTGACTGCCGAAATATATTAGTATATTAATTTACTAAAAAAGGATCAAAGCATTTCACAAGACTATTTAACTCACATTATTAGTAGGTCTATTATCAATACGAAAGTTTTAATTGCATTTGCATTATGTGCTGTTTTCCAATATTCAGTCACACCATGGACGTCCATGGTCACACCAAAATATATCGGGACCCTTGCAGAATTAGGCGGGGGCCTAGCTCAGTGGTAGCGCTCTGGGCTTCCAACCGCTGGGTCCCGGGTTTCGATTCCCGGTCGAGCCTAAGTTGGATGGCTGTTTCATCCTTCGTCTCATTGCCATGGTCCCTGCCTGTCCTAATTAGCCCATCAGGTGCAGAAATACAGGACGTAAAGCCCTAATCAACCACCCACCCACCCTTGCAGAATTTGTGATTTGAAATATGAAATATAGATCTACTATATATATGTATATATATTATTATTTTTTTCAAAACTAGACAAACATCAAATTTAGGTCTTACATCGGGTCTCACGAACAATCAATGAATATATAGACAGCATTTATCAGTGGCTGACAATGGGTATGATTTTAGTATAATCTTCATTGCAGTTTGCAAGTTATGGAAAGTTATTTATTTTTTGAAAGTTAACAGTGTGACGAAATTTCAAGGAAATTGTCCAATTTCCCTTTTTTTTTCTTTTTTATGTATGTTCATTTCCCAGATGACTCATGATCTGCACACAAACATTTTTCGGTCTTTGTGTGTTTTTGTGTACCATTGTGTTTATATAAGAAGTGTAATTGTTTTGACTTTTTATACTGTTTTATAATGAAGGGGCCATCTGTAAAACGAATATGCTGACATTGCAACCAAAGCAAAACATAATAAATAAACACTTCTTTTTTTTTTTTTCATATTTTAATACATATCTTTAATATTCCTATTCTGTACAGCGCCTTAGAGCATTTTTAATTTATAGATTTAGCGCTTTATGAATTTTGTAAAATAAAATAAAGAGTAAATAAATTTGAATTTTGCTCGTTTTGATGTGGAATTTCGACAGGTTTTGTTTGCAACTGATGTTGATGTTTGTAATTACAGGGTGAGCCTTATTACTGTGGGATTTCATTGGAGTTGACGAAGGGAACTAAGGGCTTTGCAAAAACCTCGTATCAGGGTTTGTGTTAAGTAACAGGGTGAAGGTTCTTAAAAGTTACCCAAGTGTTGAGTGGACCAGGAAAGTGGACCTGTACAAACCCAGGAGTTCTGGAGTGCAGTTATTGACTCGCTGAACAAGAACATGCAGGGTTCCAGTAGACAGTTCAGCACTCTATTGATTTGTGTATTGTTCTGCACAGTTTGTGACCCTCGTGTTGATGGATGGGCTTCTATACACCCTCCTAGGGTAGGATAGGACCACGAGGGTGTCTTCTGTGCTGCAATGCATTGTGTGCATGCGATGTCCATGCGAACCATAAATGTTTGTTAGTTATGATCGATGAACATAATATTGCCATAAAAGTGAGCTGGGAGAGACGCCACTTTGATGTATGATAGGCCTGTATCCTTGCACCCTCCCAATAAAACCATATCAGGCCTTAAATCGGCTCCTGCATTATGCAGGGCACTGCATTAAGAGACTGGATCACTGAGGAGAGTTCTGAGACAGCACTGAGACGGGAGCAATGTCAATGGCGAAAACAATGCCTACGTCTCCTTGCATGACTTCGCTCCAAGGCTGCAGCTCTGCATTCCCTTTGAAGCTGTGCATCCAAGCAGTTCTCATCCCTGCAACCACTGCCAACCAGGCATCAACCACTCCCCCAAAATTACAGTCACCAAAAACTGATTTGATCCATATTCGACTTGTAATAGAAGTTATTAAGCTAAAGGCATAATATTCAATGATACATACGTTGATAGTCGTCTTAAAGAGTTCGCTATTTTTTTGCAAAATTATATATCAAAAGTCAGGCTAGACCGGCGTTCATTTGAAACATATACATTTGTTTATTTATCCTTCAACGTAAGACCAAAATTTTTTTTCTTTTTCTTTTTTTAGCTGCTGATAGTGACCTTAATAGGGATGTGGTTTTAACTGTGATGCTACTTATATAAGCTGCTGATATATGAACGCGATGTCATTAGAAAGTAGCCAGCCTTAATTAAGTGCCAATTAGGTCACACGATTGCCTATTGTATTTAAGTCACTTAACTCAGGTATATCATTGTTTTATTTTTATTTTGTTTTATTAAGCAAACTCAACAGAGTATAAACATATATAGATTTAGAAACAAAAAAAAGATAGTAAAACAAAACCAAAGAATGTAGTTGAATGGTAAATAAATAAAGCAAATAAATAAGAGTAGAATATAATTATGCCAGTCATGTACAATGCAAGCCAAGGAAATATAATTGAAAAGCATTCGGACATCACTAAATCATAACGAGCGAAAGTATATTTTAAATATATATATAAAGTGCATGAATTTAAACTGTTTGTTGATGAATAACGATATTTAATGAAAAAAACTAAAGCATTACCATTCTCAGTGTAATGTCACCTTTCGACCCCAGATTAGCAACACTGCAGACATTTAACTGCAGATCTTAAAAACATACAAGTCAAGCTACATAGGTCTTGTTAGTCAACATGCTTGACTTTAGACATTTTAACAGTTTCTGGAATGACTAACTAACCAGTTAAAAGTCAAAATCTGATAAGTTAGTCGGCTTTATTAATCCATATGTTTGTCATTTGTCATATTTTATCGTTTTTGCATGTTATTGACTGAGGTTAACTATCGTAGTAGACAAAGGAGATTTAACCTGTTTGTCGAAACAGGAATATGGTTAATCATTCTGCACACCGTCAAAAATGTAAGTTCTTAGTAAAAAAAAATTTCAATGGGATTGCCTGTCCGGTTTGTATGGTGGAGAAGCTTGTTGCCAACTTAGCCCTTGTCACACCGGTAAGTAGTAAGTTCGGAGTTGGCTGTTGTATCTGCTTTAAAACTGGAATAGCAGAGCTAGTAGAGTTGTAAATTTGAATTCGGAACACGTACAAAAACTGGCATCTTCCCTCGATGATCTATGTTACAGCCCATCTGGCCCACCGCTTCTCTGGAAGTGTCAAACAGGGAGGCAGACTGTGACCCATAGATGTCACTACGTCAAGTCGCATGGCAGCTGAGCACGTGACAGTCACGTGAGTGTCATGTGAAGTACTGACCCGCCACCAATCGGAAGTGGCAATAGCTTCAACTAGAAGGTAACAAGCTTATGTGTTGTACGTCAACGAAACATGATACCGTTGTACCTTTAAACAGTAGAGTTCATTTGATGGCCACCTCCTTTCTAATTTCCCTATTAGTTCGCTAATTTTCCTCTTACAATCGCTCAAAAGGAGTTGTGTTTCATTTCTGCTCATTTCTGCTCATTTTAGTCCGGATATGGAATGAGAAAAAGCTTTGGAGTGGTAATGCATCCCAAGGACTTTTTTTCTCTGTGGTGTTATGTGAATGGAATGCATCTGACTCCAAATGCAGTTAACGTGAAGTCAATCTCAGCCAGCTCAGCCAGCTCAGCCAGCTAGGCCAAAAGAGGAAAAAACACGTCCTGGCGACAAAGGTATTCACGTATTTTTTGCCCAGGGATCGATGACAGCAGAAAACTGCACTAACATCTGTGAGAGAGAAGAATATGAGACTGGGATCAATAAAACTGCAAAATATTGTTACGTCTCCATTCTCTGCGCATTATAACTGCCAGCTTTTAGCTAGGCATTCCAGCACCTATTTCCCATTTTAGATGCGAGATATCAAAAGTTTATTTAGGTACAAGGCGAGAAAGCTGGGTAGACCCGGCAGAGCACAGCGCATAGCATCACAGATACTTGGCCACTCGGGTTACAAGACAAATAGTATGTTTGGCCTGCAACTGGCACTATTTTTCTTGCACTGGCTTCTTCCTCGCGTGCCGTATTGTGGTTCGTTTGCGACACTGCCATTTCTCTTGCCTCCTATTGATGCTGGGGATGCGACTTGGCTTCTGTGCCCTGGCTTCTGTGCCCTCGCAGCCCTGCCCTTATTTGCCGCAGCAAGAACAGCCACGGCTTTGCCTTTGCCCTTCGGCTCAGACGCAAGTGGAAGGTGCACTGGCATTCTTCATTTCCCCCTTGGTCCAGAAGAAAAACAATGAAACCTCGTTCCAGCACGCCGTTTCACGGCAACCTCGTTTCCTCAGGTCACGTGGCCATTGTTTACAGTCTGCGCACCAAGGTGAAGGGCGATAATTGGGCAGTTGTAAGATGTTTGTTTTGATAACGCGCTCCAGTTATCTCTAGTTATTTGTTCGTCATTTGGACTCGGTTCTAGTTTCTTGCCACCCTTTACTCTGGTTCGCAGGCTCCTCAAAGGAATGTAGATCAAAACCCTAGCTCAAGAACCTTCATGAACCCTCTGAAGTTCACTGAACCCCGAGACGCGTTTATTGTGTACTTACGAAGATCACACAACTTGGGAAGTTCGCAACTTCGCGCATGCCTTCCGCTCGGTGTCAATTGTGACGTCATAGACGGTCAACTAGTCTCGTGCACCGGAAGTGAGGTAAATCGTGAAGAGAAAATCGCCGGAAGTGTTTACACGGCAACGGCAGGAAGCCAGAACCTAACTTAGTGCTCTGTCTTTATGCATAGGTCGTTGTTCCTCTATCTAAGCCACGTTGTTTCAGCCTGCTCTGTGGCTTTTTGTTTTGTGTTTTCGTTTGGCCAGACTCATTCGGCTGCTAGACTTAGCTGCCTCGGGAGAACAGGCTCCTTCGGAATCAAACTTTTGCCTCTCTAGCCTGTCCCCAGTATCCCAAGTACTACGTTTAACACTGAAAAATGTCTCTCATTACTGAGGTATTTTGACTGCGTCCAGATGACAGACCCCCATGACATAACATGTTAGTAAACTAGACACAGTCAAAAATGTCTGAAGTTAGTAAAAAATGACGAAAAGGTTAGTCAAAATATCTGATACACTGAGCTGTTTTGACAAAACTTTTTCAAATATAGATATATCTAGAGTGTGAGAAATAACACATTCTAATTTTTTTTTTTTTGACAGCTTCCTTGAGATTGCAATTGCGATTAGATATCTAAATTGTAAGATTTCAATTTACTATAAGTGCATGTAATTTTACCAGCAATATAAACCAATTTGTTTTCAATTATGCAAGGCTTTGTAGTCATAAGTTCCTGGCATTTACGTAAAGTAATGGCTAAAAAAGGGCAGCAATGTTTTTAGCACCATCCGAAGGCATCTCCTTGCAAGTCTATCATTCCATCCTTAGTATCGCTGCCAAACTCTATGCCCTGTTTGGGTGATTAGCGACACCTATCGGAGAAGAAGCGAGATTAGCTGGGAGGCAAAATGGCCTTCAAGACAGGGTCAAAAGAGTGTAATCTGGGATTAGGCAAGACAGGGCGAGGGTGTTTCGGAAGGAAGCAAGATTACCTCAGCATGAACGATGTTGCTGTTGTGCTTGGTTTATTGACATGAATTCCACTTATGTAGTAATTGACCAAAGCAACTGCCTTACCAGCTTGCACCAGCGTTGCGCCTCATATTTCAAGTGGGTTTCTTCACAGTGTGACTTCGAAGTCTACATGTTCAACCTAGAATATGGGCTCCATTCATTACTTAAAATTTAGTCTATTATTTGATTGTTTTTCACACTGTATGTAAGAAGACAAGGTGCTGTGGTAACTCCATGGTTTGGGCTGCATGTTTTGCCAGTCTTAGTTATCTAGTTTAATATGTGGTATTAGTGCTTCTTTAAAAATTTCAGGCTTACAATTAGTTAGCATATATGACCAAATGACCAGCGATCTGAGGCAGATGGGGACTGAAGGCCTAGCTCAGTGGTACCGCGCTGGGCTTCCAACCACTGAGTCCCAAGTTCAATTCCCGGTCGAGCCTAAGTTGGATGGCTGTTTCATCCTTCATCTCATTGCCATGGTCCCTGCCTGTCCTAATTAGCCCATCAGGTGCAGAAATACAGGATGTAAAGCCCTAGTGCACCCACCCATCACCTGAGGCAGATGGAATAACGAGATGATAGGGCTTGGAGTCGATATCGACCATGGTATGATCCGATATCCATGTTGTATCATCTTTAATCATACGCATACTCTGTGTATTGGGGGTGATGCTATAGGTAGCTGATATAAGATGTTATGTACAGGGAGCTCATCAATAGCTAGGGTTAGATAATATTGCATATGTGTAGCTAGGGTTAGATAATATTGCATATGTGTAAGTGACTGTCAAATTGCATGGGTTAGGAATGTGTTTATTGTGTTATTTCCTTCCGAAACGTAGTTTGCACGGCAGGATGATCCATCAATGGGCCGTCATTATTACCAATGCTTAGCTAATAGCAGTTATCACCTATATCACTTGCAGTGATGAACTAATCCCTTGTCTGTCACTCTGATTTAGGATGCAGCCTCTTTTACTGCATAAACAAATCACTAAGTGGCTGGATGTCCTCCAGGGGTCGCTGGGGTTATTGCTGATTCGAGGGGTGTTGGTAAGCACTGCATGAAACATCTCTGGAGCAAATAAACGAAAACACTTGGTGGGACTACTTATCACTCTCCGCGCCGCATGACGCACGTAAATCAGCAATTACTACGCACACGTGAGAATTGCTGCACTGCGCAGGCGCGGCTCTCTCATTACATCCCATAATGCTGCTGATGGACTGGTCAACGCATGGAATAGCTAGCATTAGTTGCTCTACAACAAATCGTTCCATGTGCATTCGCATTAGTTTGCATTCTAACTTCAAAACTTTACCATTTGAAAACTCGTTTGGTCGAGACTATAGAGGTGTGTTAAACATGTAATAAATTAATCATGTGTCAGTTTACCATCCTCACATGTTGGATAATGACTCAAATGAAAGATACCCCAGATAACATGCCATGATTGGGTCGACATCGGCACAACGTCGGCCCACAGTGGCCAATGGAAACAATGTTGTACGATTTCGGAATGCTTTCAGGGCTGGTGACTCAAATACATGCGATTCTCATACCTAGATAGCATTGCAAATCAGTCCAGCATTGTTTCCATGTTGGCTGCTGATGTAACAACATCATATGAACATCGTCGACATCGCGCCGATGTTGTTCCAATTTTGAATGCTATCTGGGTAGGCTCCACGTCGATCCAACATCCGATAAACATTGTGCCGACCTGGCATGCTGTCTGGGGCAATGACCAACCAACCAACCCAATCAACCAACCAACCAACCAACCAACCAACCAACTATACCTTACTTTATAGTTTCAATTCCAAGATTCAACTCCAATCCTGTTAAACCTATCGATGGCCCAATGGTCTGTTGGTTTTGAAGGCCACTAGTAATCTTCCAAGTTTGACTAAGGGAAGTGAAGCATCCCAGATTACACATGTTCGAGAGAGTGGTGCTATCTTTTCTTGCTGGAATAACTCCCTCCTTTCACAAGCTGTAATTCTGGATTTCAGCAATTCCAAAATCAAGAAGTTGCGAGCGAAGGTCTCCTTATCAGAGGGGAAGAATGCCTGCAATCGATGGAGGAGGTTCTTCAAGCCATTCCTCTCCAGATTCAAAAGCCTCGGCTCAAGAGTATAAGGCCTTGTGGAGCTGGTGTGGACTGCGAACAATGGTCATTCATTCATTCATTCATACATTGAAAATAAATTCTTCTTTTCATACACAACACTTTGCAAATAAAGCTGGCATAGTCAAGATGTATCTGTCTGAAGACTTTGCTGTGTTAAGAAGATATTTGTATACGTTAAAGCAGAAATTTGATTGTTTAACATGTTTTTAAAGCTTTTGTACATGACCAAATGTGCCACGTGCGTTTTCCATGCGAAGATAAATGCATGGAAGATGCACGGTTTTAGCTAATTATAATGAGGCAAAAACCATGCGTTTTCCATGCATTTATCCAAACGCATGGAAAAGCATGTGGCACATTTGGCTATTGTATTATCGTTTGCCAGATGCAGGCAGCTGAAACCTTTGCCCCTTTCCAGCGCCCCCCCCCCCCCCCCCCCGAGTCCTCAGGTTTGGTAAAGGACTCACTTACTGTATACTACGAGTCCACCATTCTGACCAAATTTGGAGTAATGCCTCAAGCTCAAGTATATCTGTCACACAACAATATTTGTCTACATTTGCTGCATTGGATAACATTTGGATAACATTGTGTTGGGACAAGCCAGGAGCCTTGTACTGGGTCCACCCTTCGGCAAAGTGGATTGGGACAGACTTAGTCTAGCGTACTGCACCCCTTGTTCTGATTGGAAACACTGATTTGCGGGTGATGTGAGTAACTTTTGAAGTTGCCCAAGTACTTTTTCTCTGTGGCAAATGTGATATGGGAGATTTGAAGCATGAGCGATGCCAGTGGTGTGGGGCAACTGCTGCAGCAGACTCTGGGAGAGGGTGAAGGGGGGGGGGGGGGTGGCTTGTCAGTTCTCACTACCCTCTCCCACTCTCTCCCTCTCTCTCTCTGGGTTATAATGACGATCTGCCATTTGCTCCTAAGTTGATTGCTAACATTCACTAAAAAAGGGGCCAGGCAGTCACTGTCAGACACTGGCTACTCTCACAATTACAGACTGGGCCTTCAAATGTAGCGTGCTCTGGGCTACCTCTCTATTTTCTCAAAGCCATGATCACACACCACTTCCTCCCCTGCATCACATTCGCATGTAATCATACGAAATGGTGTGCCAGAAGTTTGTTATTAAAGACAATTGTGCAAAATAAATTGATATAACTTCAGAGATGTGGCCCTGCCCTTCCTATGAATTTGCAACTTAGGAACAACACTTCCTGGGCCTTTTGAAAGGAGTAATAATTACAGCATGTAAATCATTCAGACATGCTTCATAAGTCGTTTCTTTTTTGCCATATATTTTGAGCACGTTCTCTCCCCTAGCCTGCTGAATATTGCGCCTTGTGTTCCTGATTGCTAAACACACGCCGGGCTCCTGTGTACCAATACCAGCTCATTAACTTCAAACAACATGAAACGCATTAAAGTTTATGTCAAGAAAATTGGCTTGATTTTGAACGGATGTGAAAATATTGATTCAGTCACATCAGAGAAATGCGTTGGTCCTCATTACACATGGAAGTCCTGTCCTCAGTATTTTTGAAGCGGACCAGCTGCGCATAAATTAAGTAGAGCCTGCAGAATGGGTGGGGGATGGGGAACACAGGAAAGTGCAGGACCTAGGCTTTGCTGGGTAGAAGCATCCTTTAAATAAAAATGTTTTACAATCAAACTTCTGACAGAGATGGACACTTTCTTATCGATTGTGCTGTACTAAAAAACATATGCTTTCATTACCAAGGACATTTATTTGAAGTGACATGACATTATCAATACCGTATATAGGGGTATTTTTGGCATCCTCGGGGTAACTTTGGCAGCCTATGAAAACGAAAGTGATTGTGTCGACTCTCGCTCTAATTTGTCTTAATTTAACGGTGAATATGTGCATATTATTTACAAGCCTGTTGCTGTGCTGAGACTGCATCAATGCAAAAGCCATGGGCGTGTAATGTTACCCGGATGTGCAGTAACTTTGGCCGTATGTTTTTTGTTTAAAAAATCTGTTATGATTGTGAATTTCAGAAAGCTGTATGACGTATGTATATCTTCCAATGTAAGGTTCATTTAGGTGGCATGGAATGTATTGGTTTTACTATGTATCGCTTGGTAAAGCCAATAATTTTGTCAAAGCAGCCAAAATTACCTCGGCTTATGGTAACAGTAAATTCATCAGTTCTGGGATGGTTCTAAATTCCCTATAAGCCTTAGATCCAGTATTTTGGGTCTATTCTGTGGTTATTTATTTAGTGGTGTACCCAGAAAACAACCCCAAGACAAGTCTGCTTGCAATATTCGATTATGAAGAGGCAGGAACTGATTCCACACATGCGGAATTGTGTAATTCAGAAGCACATGGATGTTTATGGTTACAAGAAGATTTAAAGGCTCCTATAATGCCTGTGCCTACAGTGGCATTGATAGTGCTGAGTTGGAAGAAGAACAAGTCTATAACAGATCAGGTCGTCCATCAAAAATCAATCAACGTACTGCAAGAAACCTTGTGTGGCGAGCATCAGCAAGTTAAACTGTGAGATTAAATGTGAGATTAAATGTCCTAAAGACGGAAGCTGCGGCACGAGGCACTGACGTGCATAGTTGGTGGAATAGGGCTTTACGTCCTGTATTTCTGCACCTGATGGGCTAATTAGGACAGCAGGGACCACGGCAATGAGATGAAGGATGAAACAGCCATCCAACTTAGGCTCGACCGGGAATCGAACCTGGGACGGTTGGAAGCTCAGTGCGCTATCACTGAGCTAAGGCCCCACCACTGACGTGCATAGGAGCACAAGTTCTAGAATGCTGCATCGAAATGGCCTACAGGGCAGAGTATCCAAAAGGAAGCATCTGGTGAAGCAATCACACCAAGAGGCATGTCTGGAATTTGCCAATAAACATTTGAAATTGACTGCTGCATTTTGGAATAAAATCCTCCGGCCAAACGCGGCCATTTGGTCAAAATTCCAAGAAGTATGATTGGCAGGAAACACAACACTGAATATGCCCAAAAGAACACCTTACCCACCGTGAAACATGGAGTTGGCTCAATCATGCTATGGGGCTGTTTTCCAGCAGCAGGATCTGGTGCTCTTGTCCGAGTTAAGGGTACCATGAATAGAGTAAAGTATATGGACATTTTGGGTAAAACCTCAATAAATTTTCCACTAAGTTGAGAATAGGACGAAATTTTGTATTTCAACAAGACAATGGCTCAAAACATAAGTCAAAATCAACAATGAAATGGTTGAAAAAGTACAAAGTTGCCACTTTGCATTATGGTCCAGCCAAAGCCCTGATCTTAACCCACAAAATCTTCGCAGCAATTGGAAACAAGCAATGCACGAACGTTCAAATCAAATTTGTTGCAATTAGAGGAGTATTGTCTAGATGAATGGTTCAAATTAAGTCTAGAAATTTGTACAAAGCTGGTCAAAGACTATCCTGAGCATTTCCAGGTGGTAATGGATGCAAAAGGCGTAACAATGAAATATTAACACCAACATGTGACAGCTCATAAGACGGGGTATGCTGATTTTTGCAATGCATTATTTGAATTATTTTGGCTCTTTTTACTGGATATTTCTACATTATCAAATTGGAAACAATGATATCCTAATGTAAACTTACAAAATAGATCAATGAGGCATCCTTTGTGATGTTTGTTTCTCTTTACTTCTAGAAAATGTCAGTTCTGCCTGGGGGTATGATCATATTTGCAACCCACTGTATCTTTCTGTCTTTCTATCTATCAAATAGAACTGCTCATAGTTACAAGGTAGCAGGCCATGTGACTGTTTAAAAACCCCTTAAAGGCTACCATTTTACAGTTTTCTGATTGCAATGTATTGGAAGACAGTGTTTCCTTTTCAAACTTAATTCCTGCTTTAAATAAATGCTTCATTTTAAAAGAATTTCGCCTAGTAGCTCCTAGTCCGACAAACTGCCTATCGGCTTGCAAATGATAGCAATATTTTGGTCTAATTGTTGCCTAAAAACTGTAAAAGATGGTCATGTAACAGAAACCTCTTGAAAGGAGTTCCATTCGGAAGTTGGTAATGCTGAGGCTGCTGCACTATATCAATCTCAGAACAATCAACAAACCCTGCATCATTAAAGCAATTGGGGCTGATACAGTGTTTGCCCAACATCACACAGGCTGCTAGGGGCGGACACAGGTGAAGAGGGGGTAAACAGTACCATCCCCTACAGGCAACTACAGTTCTGCAGGCCCCATCATCACACCATATACACAGGGTGAGATCCTAGCGCCTTGTTTGAATCCTTTGCCATGTCTTGCTATATTTGCCCTAGCTCGCTCAATACTGTCCTCATAAGCAAAGCTATGATAGGCTGTGACGTCACCAAGGAATACCCCACCAGACCTGCTGTATCACCATGAGGATGAGGGATAAGATAAGATAAGATAAGATAAGATAGATAAAATAAGATAAAATCTATCTATCTATCTATCTATCTGTCTATTAAAACCCTAAGTGCTCAGTAAGAAGATTGTCATTTCCAAGAAATACTCAATGTGTTCCCATAATTTCTTCCAGAAATAAGTACCTGAGACCGCCAATGTAAACCCAATATGAAATAAGTATGAATTGTGGCTTTTGAGAGTTTGCCTCTTAGGTAACAATTTAGTCAATTTTATCAAACAAGTTAGTAAGTTAGTCAGCCTTATCCAATGATATAAAATGCCATGCTTTTGACTAATAAGAAGTTAGTCTTTATGACTAAACAACATGTATCCATGACATCGACTCACCTGCTTAAAAGTGACTATATGGGGGTTAGGCAGTCCCGTCTCGTCACAATGACTGAATTTAAGTTAGTTAAAATGTTAAAGAAAATAATGTTTCAAATTTGTTTAAAGAGAAAAAATAGCCACTTTCCAATAACTAACCCCCTAATGTTATTTTTCAATACTAACCCTGGTGGCATCATGACCCTAGCATGCCTCCACTTAGTAAATATTCATATTGTATCAATATTTATCATTACTACTGTGTTGAATGCTGTTTATAATTCTGTTGATTTAACGCTGTATACTGATTGCTTTACTCAGAAATAAATAGATCTATCTATCTAGAGATTTTCAGTGTGCTAGCTTTAAAGACCAAGTTAAGTACATATGTCTTTGCACTGGACACAATTAACCAGGCTTTAAAATTATCTTCTTTAAGAGGTACGTTTCTGTGCAGTGGAAATCTGGAAATCTCGAAGCTACGTGATCCAAGGACGTCAGGTAAAATGTCCAAATCTCGCGCATGTCTGCTCACCTGCGTGGTGATACGAGAACTTGGAAGAGGTCAGGCGGAAGTCACGGCTACAATCAGGCGATGACGTGATGACCTGGCTAATGACGTCATTAAGCAGTTTCTTGCTTGATGCGTGCGCAGCCTGCTTTGTTGAGGCCTTGGGCTCCATGCTTCGTTAGAGATCCTGTCCTTCTCCTTCCGCTGAGCTGCTGGAAAGTGTCCAGTCGATATCGTGGTTCAGGGTAAAGAAGGAAAATAAAAGAGAGCGAATCTATAAAAAAAAGAGTTGAGTGCTTCTGTATGCAAAAGAAATGTAAATGATATATCATATTTTGTATTTTGTTTATATATTGTCAAACATGTATCAGTGTCCACTTATTGATTGATTGATTGATTGATTGATTGATTAATTGATTGGATGTATTTTCCTGTAGTAGCAATAGGCATATTGCAGCTTATCAGCTTTGGTAATAACAATGAAAATCATCGCATAGAACTTAATATAAATTTATATCCATACTAAAAGGCGGTTAAAACAGTATGACAGTATGCAGTTTGACAGAAACACTGACTTGAGCAAAGACAAATATGTATGACAAAAGTTAGGAATGTATTGTTCTGGAATGCAAGATAGGTTTCTGCATTGATATGGTATATTGCGAAGGACTCAAATTCTGCTATTTTAAATCTTTGATATCTTGTTGATTTCATGGTTTATATATTTGGATTAAATCTCATACACATTTTTTTTTTCTGTTTTAGCAGAATCAAATTACGACGAGAAATGACAAAAGATTATGAGAATAATTCAGATGCTCTTTGTATCCTTACAAATAAAGAAAAGTAAAACCATGCTGTTGTAACGAGGATGACTAAGGCTTCCCTCAACACAGCTGCCTGATTCCTGGTTAATCTGAAAGGCTGAAAGGTGGAGCATAGGTCGATGGGAGAGCTTTCAGTTTGTGAAATGAAAAGTGTTTCCGCATGGAAGAGACCCATTCAGTAGACAGCTTACTTCATATTGTATTGCTGGAGCGAGTCAACTTGCCATTGCTTAATTGCAAAGCTATGTTAAACCAGTATTAACCCTCTCTTAGAGTTAACAGAAGTCATTAAACCTTAGATCTCAGAGTAAGGTTGGGGCAGGTTTGTGTGGACTTTTTAAAAAGGCAAAAAAGTGGTTTTGAAGAGAGTTGTTCCAGTCTACCATATTGATCGAACTTTGATTTTTCTGGCCTGTCTTGACCCAGAGTGTGCATCGTAGCGCATGAGTCCCATCGACTGTTCTTGGTTCAAGGGACATCAGGCAGCATCCGCATCTTGCAGCAGCACCTCTCATCTCTGATGCAACCTTATGTAATCATCCTCCTCTCTCATAAATTTATTCTTAGTAGACGAGCTATCGGTTCTTTGTATGCAAAGCTATGCAATGGATGAATAATAATAAGAGTAAAAACATTGCACATGCAAAAGGAAAACGAAGAAGAAGAAGAAGTAGTAGTAGTAGTAGTAGTAGTAGTAGTAGCAATAGTAGTAGCCGCAATAGTAGTAGTAGTAGTAATAGTAGTAAGAGTAGTAGAAGTAGTAGTAATAGTAGTAGCAATAGTAGTAGCAGCAATAGTAGTAGTAGTAGTAATAGTAGTAATAGTAGTAGAAGTAGAAATGTAGTAGTAGTAGTAGTAGTAATAGTAGTAGTAGTAGTAGTAGTAGTAGTTGTAGTAGTAGTAGTAGTAGTAGTAGTAGTTGTAGTAGTAGTAGTAGTAGTAGTTGTAGTAGTAGTAGTAGTAGCAGTAATAGAAGTAGTAGTAGTAGTGGTGGTAGTACTGAGTGAAACAGAGAATGAAAGGTCAATGACCTTACTATGTGTGTCGGAAATACAGAAAAATTTCTGGCACTTTGACTCTGTACAAGATGTTTTTAATCTTCGCATATTTCTTTTTTGCTGGCTGAGGTAATAAATGGTGCATTTCATGCTAGCCGTACATTATACTGATTGTACTGATTGATGAACTGAGTGTGCAAATTATGACTGTGAATGCAGCCCTCGCATGATGTACGTCATTTGTGCAGAATCCACACAGGGTGCACCATATTTCAATCAAAGTCTCTTATTTTCCTCCACGAGCCTATTATACCTGACTGGCAAACATATACCAATTTCTGGCAGCATGATCGATTTGAAGTATGCAGTACCTGCAAATGCCACTAGGGGGACAAGCGTGGCATCGATCGTTGGCCGATGGACCGGAAGTTGGGCGAATTGACACGAAAGTGGCAGGGTCTGACTTCCGTTTTGCTCGGAGGACGTTCGATATCTCTGGGTAGCACCCTGTCCGATAGCTGTGGCCCCCTGAAGCTCTCTGACCCCCGTGTTGTGGCCAACGACTGTCACCGAAGCTCTCCCCCCCCCTAGATTAGACAACGACGTTATGACGTTACGTCTGACGGACGTCTTATGACCCATTGGATCCACACGTGCCCCCAGGACGTTCCGCCTTCTCTGTGACGTATGCTATTGTAGCGATGACGTGTGTCCGGTCAAGCGTGCTTCCAGCAGGCCTCCTCGGTGCCCGAGGTTATGATTTACATGAGGCAAGGGCTCTCTAGATATCGGCAGATAGTCCAATAGCTATTTTGCTGTGACTAGTAGATTTTTTTAGTTGCTACTTTCATAATATAACAGTCATGTAAATATTGTATGAATGAAATGTATTGTTATGCAAGTAATCCCGAGTGTGCTGGTCCAATTAATACATGAATTTACCTTTATAACGAGGTTGGTATTATAATCACGGTGGCCTTAAGGTGAGGTTTGTCTGTCTCAACTTGTTTGATGGCTATCTAAGGTTTGGAAAAGTGACCTCTAACTTCTAAGAAGCCTAGAATGCAAGTGTGATAAACATAAAATGTGCGTGGCGCAAACAATTAGATGACATCTCAAAAGCTGGCGAAGTTGAGACCGCTGGCCCTCAGACAATTCTATACAAAACAAAACAATTTCAAAAGCAATAGACTCTACCAATCCATCAAAATGTACTGTGTAATACAGCTGATACTGAGTGCTATTTACCGTCTCCAAATCACAAAATACAGAGTTTCTGTCCCAAGCCTAAGTTGATCATTTGAAGTTGGCATCCAGCAGATCTCCCATTTGTTTCTTGTCTGAGCCTCATTTCTTCTTTTTCTCCTATATTATTTGTGTCAATTTTTTTCTTCTGGACCAGACTTGTATTGAACTGTTCTGAGCAGCACACCATCTATTTCTGCAGATAAGAGCAAGGATGCTGAGGGTATCAGGGAGGCTGGCAATCCTAAAATGATGAAGGGAGGAGAAGCAGCTATCTCACAAAATGATTGACTACTCCATCAATCTTTTACTCCACTGTCCGCTCAGCGAGTGTGACCTTGAGGACCCAAAAGGCAATGTCAAGTGTCAAGGTCATTGGTAACCAAGGAGAAATGCGTCATACGTTTTTTGCATCTCCATGACAGCAAGGATATGCAACGAATGCAATTCCCAAAAGAAGACAACAGTAGCTCGTCTCTGAACCTTGTCCTGTCATTCTGTCTGCATAGACCACTGTGTATACTGGAAGTTCCTTGGACTGATATCATAGACAGATGTCCTGTGTTGAATGACTTCCCCTTAGCCATTTTGGCAACACGTTTGTCATAATGGCTAATTATATATACTTGACCATAGCTTACTAACAGTTTCATGGAATAAATAACTGAAAATAAAAATGAAAAACAAAAGCCCGGAGAAACTTTTCATTGATAACTGGTTATCCAAAATGTAAAAATATTTTGTTGCTTTTAGAATTCCATGTATGGCTGTTGCTATCTGACTACAACTGGTTAAATTGTAATACTTGCAGCAAATTGTGACCATAATCATATTGACTAAGATTATTAACCTCTCAAGCCACGACCCCAATTTCTCTGAAAACCGATTGACTCCAAAAGCATGCACCATCAGCTTATTTTTACATATCTCTGTTAATTGTCAGCCTTTCTGTATTTTACCTTACATCGTGGTCGTCTATTAGGTTAAACAGCAGAAATTAGGAACTTGGGCTAAGCTGAAAATCTGGTGGACTTACTTTTATAACATTACCATAGTAACACCAGATGTAATACAGGGTGCGACCTAAAAACATGCACTGGACTTCTCCTCTTTCAGGATAGCTCTAGGTTACTCAATTGCTTATGAGGTCTTTTAAAGTTTTGCCACATTTAGTAAGGGGTATAAGCAATTGGTCATTGTGATATTTTTGATCTTGTAATGTCAGACAATATCAGTGTCTGAATTATTGAGAGGGTGCATGCTGCAAGGCTTGTTCTGAGAGACACATGTCACTGAAGTCAGAATTCTGTCTGCTTCCATAGTGTCTCTAGTTCCAGAAAAGTTTACAAATTAGAGATTTCCTAGGTAATACACCTCTGAAGCCACAGTAAATAAAATATTTGCAGAGAATCCTCCTTCAGTGTTTTCTATACATGCATATGTATATTATGGTATTAGTTGATAAGAAGGTTGGTTTCAGTTTGATCCAGCAAGGTCATAAAATTAAAACAGAGATATATAATGTTATTCCAGAGGGACTTTATGAATCTACAACTAATCTGGAAAAAATCACATGATTTTCAGGAAGATGGGCCAGTTAATAAGACAGAAAAGACAGAAAATTGATCAGAATCCAAAATTGCTTTTTTCACCTCAAAGGTGTCAATGGTCTACCTTCTTATTAAAAATGAATCTATTTGTCCTATTTTTGGTGGCAAAGGTCAACAAAGGTGTCTGTAACACATCTGTATGATCAGTGACATAATTTAATGGTTGTATTGCAAAGGCCGAGGTGAAAATGACCTGAAGGTGTGATAAATGTGCATGTGCTATATTTAGATCCATATTATCAATAATTCGTGAGAAAACAATAAAATATATTAATAAAGATAATGTAGGACTACAATTACTTTCGTGTGTATGACTGCAGCTGCATGTGGTGATTACCACTGGAGATAATAACAGAAGAGGTAGCAGTAGCTGCTGGTGCAAGTTTTTATGCCGCACCCTGTATAATTATAATATGATTAATATTGATAAGAGAAATAATCAGATTTGGCCTTATTTGTGAAATGGCCTTAATTTTGAGATTGAAGTGCACTGAAATCTGGCTATAACCTGGCCATTGAACTCGTTGTTATTCCTCAGTGTGGATAAGATTAATCGTCCTGGGTGTGTAGGGCAATTCTCCTTATTGTGTTTCCTTGGTCTTCCTGTATCTGAGCATTATGATAGTTTGTCCTTGTACAGTAATGCTGCCAGATGTTAGTGGATTTTCACTGAAGGTTCTCTATATTTCCACGAGGTGGCTATGACAGAATACTGCAATTCTATTGGCTGAAAAGGTTCCCACCCTTGGTTGTGATTGGCTGAAGCAAAGTGCATCCTAGCAGCAGTATTTTAGTTGATTTTTGTTATTTTTCTGAGAAAGTTATATTTATTGAATAAGTCAGTGATTATCTACTAAGTCTGAAAAGCAAAATGAGTAATTAAAGAAGAGGAAGGACTTGTGTCTTGCCGAACTCAGGTGTGCTCAGTGAAAAGACTCCATTTGAGGAATTGCCTCTAACTTGGATGGAGCCTTTTGAATTTACCAACGTCTCAGCTGATGTTAATGGTCTATATGTTTAGATTCAGCCTCACATTTCACACCCTTGACAGACCAATCCAGAGTCTTTCTCAACACCCTGATAAATATTCGACACGAGGTTAGCTGCAACAGCTTTAGAGCTCACACCAGTGCCATGACTATGGCTACCTACCACCAGAAATGCAACTGAAGATGATTGCACCTGGATTGGAGAGGCAGGATGCAGGAGTATCTGCCCAACTTCTCCAAGCCATAGTGGGTGTAAGGGGTTGTTCAAACCTGCAACCTTATAATATTAACTAACTATAGGCGAATACCTTGACAACTAGGCCACTCACATAATTTTACCTATGATGTACCAATCAATTTATCTTCTCATAAAAGTTAAGCGTTTGGCCTTAAGTTAAGTTTGATGCTATTAGACCACTCTTAAAATCTCCAAATTTCTGATGTAAACTTGAAAACTATAACAACCATTCAAAACTGTCAAATGGGGTTTCACAAGTGGCTTTTCTAACATTAGCTGCCTCTTTGTCTGTTAAAACACGACACAAAGACAGGCAATGATTACAACTGAAAATCCCGTTGGTTATTTGAAAAACCAAAGTGGCCAAAGGATTTCTGTAAAAACAAATTTGTCTGTGTGTAACCCTTTTTGTTTTTTTAAAAGGGGTTGGGTTTTTGAACAAACAAATTCCTTCCCAATATTTTTATATCTGGCGTCTAGACTTTTGACACAATATAACTATGACTGATATGAACTTTAAGGCCCCTTCACACTTAGCCGGATTAGATGATGGAGTGTCCCGGAGTAATATTTCTTTCACTCCGGGGGGTTCCGGGATCAAAGAGTTGAAAATATTAACAAATAATAAATGTTTGGCGGTGTGTACACGAGGGCAATACTGTGGCAACAAGGAGCAACACGGAGTTAACATGACTGTCCCGTGAGAGTTCGGAGTGAATGGGATTTTACACGGTGCCTGCAAGGATATAACTGGTCTTTACACCATGTTCATTCGTGTGGAACCGTGTTGCTCCTTGTACTCTCCGGCGTTAATGGCGGCGAAATATTCATGCCCGGTTGATACCGGAAGTAGCCGAAGATATGCCGGAAGTAGCCGGAGATATGCCGTCCAGGACGCTCCGGTGTCTAATCCGGCTAAGTGTGAAGGCGCCTTTAACAATGCCAGATATATATAGTGAACAGATACTCAGTTCTTGACAAAAATTAGGTCAATGACTGATAGGAGTATTGGATCTGTAACATACATAAAGTTAGCTTGGTCAAAATTGAAAAAAAATTATGAATCTCTTTGAAAGATATGAAACACAAATCCTAAGACTGCATATATATGAAATTATTTTGTAAAAAATGTAAGGTGAAAACAATATTTTGTCCAAATTTCTACTATCCTGACGATTACAAAATCATAATAGTTCACACGAGAGAGCTCTACAGCGACCACAGTTTTAGCTAATTTGGATAAAGTCCTTGGTTATTACTTCCAAAGTTCATAAATTAAAGTTTTAGTCATAATTGAACTAGCAACCATATAATTTTACTGCAGTGGAACAAGCTAAACAACAGGCGTTGGTCTGCTTGAAATGGACTGGGAGTGCAGTAGTTCAAGCCCAGTCCAGGGAAAAAAATTTCTTTTAAATTAATAATATGTTTACATGTCATTAATATCTACTATCGACTATTATCACATTAGTCTGATAAAGGTCTTTTTTTAAAGAGAGCTTTACTTGTCTAATAAATTATCATGTAATAACATTTATTCCATTTCACACTGGAAAATTAAACGCTCGCCAGTTATCATGTCAATGCATCACTCTACCGAAAATTCTGTTTTTTTTTACCAAAATATATTCTTGGAAGAGTGATGCATCTACATGATAAATGGCGAGCGTTTGATGATCTAGTATCCTGGAAAAAGAAGTAAAAGGTGTCAGTACAACTTGGCCAGGATCAATCAACAAATAAACAGGGAGTTGGGGTGAGCAGCTATTGGCATGTCTAGGCCCCATCGCCGTTCTTGCTTACTTCAGCTGTAGCCTGAAACCGAGGCCTATCTCAAGTTTGTGTCCTTCAGCTTTTGAAGTGGGGGGGGGGGGGGGCAGCGGGGACAAAGGGGGGGAGGAGAGCAGGTTTTTGATTTTGCTGCAGCAGGGAGCTGGCCACTCTGGGTGGCCTTTGCCATTGTCTGTGCGGATATTAACTGCTCTGTAGAGCATAAAAGAGGAGCATAAAAATGTCCCAGCAAGTGCTGTGGCAAATATTCCAACACCCATAAAACCAGCACAGTTTCCTGTGATAAACATACATTTGCTCAACTCTATCAATGGTTGTGCATGCGGGCAGCTCTCTGCTTTGACCCAGATGTTTTTCTGGAGATCGGATCATTTCATTTTTGAGCTACTTCTTTCAACAAGTCAAACTGAAAAGCGCACCAAACCCTACACAATGGAGCTCATAGATGTCAAACAGCTCCTTGAGGGTAAAATTTACCTAATGTGGCCATTGTGGACAGTAATGCTACCCTCTCTGCCCTATTGGAAATAACCTTTATTCTTTACAGAGGGTACACTTGACTCAATAGGGACAAGATAACTCCTTTGTGAAAATAAGCAGAATCATTTTTACACATTTCTGGTACCGCCACTGGGTCAGAAATACATTGCTTTTCATACAATGCCTGATTGAGCCTCAAATAAAAAAATCTTATAGTTGTCATGGTTACAGAGGAACAACAGAAATCACAGTGGAAAATATAGCAGACAGTGAATCAAATTATTAAAGTAAAATGACAATATTTACAAAAATAACTCAATGGAGAATAAAAACAGAGACCTTTGCAATAATCTGACAGCATTGTGCTTTGGTCACATAGGTCAGACTTTGCTTTTCATGATTAAGGAGTTGCCTTTGAAATAGACAGATCCTGACAAGTGGCAAACCACACTTTTCAATGCAATTTCCCCATCTCTGTGAAGATCCGATGCAATGACTATATATGGGATTTGGCAAATGAACTCTTTGCCTTTGATGATACGAAATAAGAAATATCGACTTCTGTCAACAAATCGAGTACAGGGGTTGATTAAAATCGGAGATTGTAACCCCTGATTCTGGGGCACAGCGTTTTGTCAAAGCTGATCAGAGATTGGGGGCATTTAATTTGTACGAGGCAGTAGGCAAATGAGTTTGCTTTGATTTGATGCCCCTGCTTGATATGGGTGGCCTCCCACTGTTTGTTTAGGCTCGATAGTCCCCACACACTCTAGGTATACTTCGTATTATCTGTTTCAAAGTAAATGTTGAATCAAATTGAACCAATAGGCAACAACTGCAAACTATTAATATTATATTGCGTGATAGCAAAACTGTATAATAAACTGTTTGCACACATCCAGTGAAGAGGCGTAACTAAGGTGGGGAAGGGGAGGGGAGGAGATTTGGGGTCAGAAGATCCCCCAGTAGCCCAAACTTTCATCACCAATGATAGATTATACGGTATAATTATGATGGTAAACCATGGGGGCCCCCCACCTCATCGGGTTCTGAGAGGCGATATATTAATTTAATTTGACACCTGCAAATATAGCTGTTGAAAACATGAAAGACTTTTATTCTCTTGTCACTATTTTGCCACAACAAAACCCTCACGCCTACACATTTGCTGAGACTGCCTTGAACCAGCTCATCGATGGCAACCATTGGAAAGCAGGTTTATTCACAAATCCAATGTAGTTATTTCAGCTTATTTTATACTACATCTACATAAATTGATTATATCCAATTCTTATTATAATTTTGTATACAATTCAACCACAACAATCAAATTGACGTCCCTCCCAAATTGAGTGCACATAGACACCAGCAAATGCCATGCATCAGCGAACGTATAGCATGTAGGATGATAGTGGTACATTTCTAACACGAATCGATTCATCACTTCATTGAGCAAAGTTTTGCTTTGACTGTTTGTGTCATCAGCTGGCCACACATGTTCTTAATGTGCACCTGTGGTGTACCTTTTGCTTTAGATGGTAAATCAGATATATGATAGGCCTATAGCAAATATTCAATGTACTTAGCGCACACGGATGATCTTTATAACTCATAATATTTTGTACTTTTGCAAGGTTATTTATCTGAACACTATTTGCACAGTTTTCACGAAGTTTATTTCGGCTCTGATGGATTAATGCTTTGTTTTTAAAAGATAGATATATAGATAGATAGATAGATACATACATATATACATATATACATACGTACGTACGTACGTACATACATACATACATACATACAAACATCCTTAAGTACATACATTCATACATAGATACATACATACATACATACATACATACATAGAATTGGTCTATTTAAATATTTATTAAAAAAACAATGCATATAGACTCTATTAATGGTAGCAACTTCTTTATTTGGGCATCAATCTCACACTTGGTCTTACGCTGATGGTGCTATTTATTTCCCTCGCAGGTGGGGTCTGTCACTTGCCTCGGCATAGACAATGAAGCCAAGTAACAGGGGTACAATCAATGATAGAAGGACGCAATGAGAATGTATTGTAATCCTGCAAACACAAAGGGACAATGGCACTTCAAACGAATTGTTAATGCTGTTACGTCACATAATCTATGACGTCATAATCACAGGAAGCCTCTACAGTTTGATGTTTATTGGTTGTTAATAATTCCAATCAGATAATTGTTTACAGTTTTGAATGTGCGTGACTACATTTGTGATGTAATAATTCAATGAATTATGTTCACATTACGTACATTGTATATGCTATAGACAGTTAGTGTGATAGAATTTTAGGCATTTACGAAGTAGGCCTACCCTGTTGTGAACTTGCGCTTCCAAAGGAGTGAAAGAAAATAGGCCTATGTGTTTCTAGTTATTTTACTATAATGATATAAGGGGCGGAGCTCACAAGTTTAGCTAAAGGGTCTCTTAATGCAGACCAACATTTCCCGATTAATCACAGTCTGGTCTGTTATATTAATTTATCAGATATAGGAATCTAATCTAGAATGTTAGTAAAAATCAAATATTGTTAGTCATTTGTGCAGTCTAGAATACCTCCAAAGTCGTTTTAACTTGACGAATTAGTCTGCCTTGTTAGTCAATGTCACATATACATTCTTTTGACTAAGTAGTTAGTTAGGTCCTATTACAACTGACATGTCACCTTAGCCAGAATTGACATAGGCTGACGAACTTATCAGATACAGATAACTTGTAGTCAAAAGGGATGGGAGAGCAGTCATTCTTGGCACATTGAAATAGACTGAGATTTTCGTCAAAAAGTATTTCAGTCGAAGATATGACCTGCCAAACGTATTTTAATGACACTGATGGGTGTACAATTTTTTTTTTTGTGGATATTGCAGTTGAAGGGGAAATGCCAGGGCTATAGGACAGCTTATTAGCTTGGACAAGGCATTTTGTAGCCATCGAGGCAGTGGTCACCTGTGGTCATCTCTGGTCACCTGTGGTCATCTGCTACAGTTCAACTCTGCATGACCACAGTGACGCTGCTTGACCCCCTGACTGGCCACTGTCACCGACATGATTTTGGTTTTAACCTTCCCACGTCAATTGTTGATATTCGGTTACTATGGAAACGACTTGAGTCTCTTGACGTCCACACCATTTTTGTTCCGATTCGCAGTATAAAAAATACATAAATTTTTATATTATGGGATTTATAGCTCCTGATTCTGGAATAATTCATGTTGAAAAGTTACATATACCACATATACCATGTACTTTATCTCTTCTCAAACAAACCATAGTAGCCCTGATTCAAAATAAATGTCCAAATGGCATGGAACAGCACAAAATGTTTGCAACAATTAAATTCAAATACCAACTTTCTAGCTGATAAAAAAAAAACACTTCTGGGAAAGAAATAACTTAAAGTTTGCTATATTCTCCATTGTAATTTCTGCTTCTTTGTGACCACAACAAATGGCTATAATGATGATAAAGGGGCAAAACATTATCATTGCAAAGATAGGGAACTTGGAGTTAATTTGTACAGAGAGTGGTTGTTATGGGTTAGAAAGTTGGGTTTTGACTTTTTGGTAACATTGATATCTATTTATCTCCATGGTATGCATGTTAAATAAGACTAAAGAACGAGTGGACATTTATTTTGGATTATACTTTAATTCAGATTCTACTCCTTGTAATACTTGTAATCATTTAGCACAAATGACATTTTCATCTATTGGTTACATTGAATGTCCCTGACTTATGCCTTGAGAATCAAGACACATGCAACAAGATGCTCAATCTTGTGATTATGACAAGTGTCCTAATTGAAATTAACGGTTAAGTTTAGACGTCATTTTTCTGCAATAAAATATCTCTTGTTGCCGTGACAACCATCAGCTGGTGGGCACTGCATTCTGGGAGTCCCTTTTCCCAAAATCAACAGAGAGCAATCAAGGCTGATGCGAGAAGTGCTCTAGGCATTTGCAATTTGCTAAAATACTCTAGGTGGCTGATCTTCAAAAAGAATAACCTCCCAATATTCCTTGGGCATTGATCTAATGCAGGAAAATAGAAGCCACAGCACTTGCGCAGAATTTGCTGAATTCTATGAGACATCTTTCACAATGTGTAAATGATTCATTTAACTTGACGTTCATTCAGGGTTGCCTGACAATGGATCTAGGCCTTTCAATTCAATCTGAACGACCGAGAAATTCTGGTAGTTGCCACTATAGCTAGAAGTGTAGTTAGAACCCATACATTTTGTCAATTAGAGAAACCAGGCCATTAATACTACCTCTATAGTACATAGCCAATTGTGCCACATGCGTTTTCCATGCATTTGGATAAACGCATGGAAAATGCATGGTTTTTGCCTCATTATAATTAGCTAAAAACATGCGTTTATCCTTCTCATTGAAAATGCACGTGGCACATTTGGCCATGTAGGATACATACCAAGGATAGGTGAGCGAAAAATGGACAGACATATTATCAATAAATCAAACAGCTATGGTCAAACTTCAACTTTCTTTCTTTTGGTGAAAACTCCTCTCTGAAACAATTAACTTGAAAGTTTATCTTTCCAATAGCTTTTGCTTGCCTTGTCATCATGGCCATTGTCATGGTCACCGCGAAACCGCGAAAACAACATTGAAAAATAGCGGTGTCTTAATCAGTTAGACAGTTGGGGTTGCCAGTCACATTATACGACAGAAAAGACGTGTGGACATTTATTTTAGGATCCTACAAATTGCCCTACCTTAGAGCAAAAGTTGAGGTCTTTGTATGTGGTTTCATTGTCTTTTTATTGTTTTGATTGAGTACAGAGATACTATTCGAGGTAAATGTCTTGTCAAAATGAATATATAAATAAATAAAGGTAGAAAGATAGACAGAAAGGCAGACAGAAAGAAAAGAAGGGAAAAAACGAAAGAAAGAAGGAATGAATGTAGAAAAGTAGGAAAAAAAAGAGAAAGACAGACAGAAAGAGGCAGAAGAACGAAAAGGCAGAAAGAAAAAAGAAAGAAAAAGAAGGAAAGAATGCAGAAAGACAGACAGAAAGACAGAAAAAAAAGAAAGTTAGAATGTATAACCATGTCGATCCATTCTCATACATGAAACTTAAAAATTCCAAAAAAAAAAGTTTGACATGTGATTTCTGCTCTCATGTGACAAAATTGACAGAAATTTGAAACGATTCGAACGTAACTGAGACGTCTTCATATTTGCCATATTTGTTGCTGTTAAACTGTGGCTTCATTTAAAATACAGAAAAACAAATAATTGGTAAATTTCGCCTTTGAGTATCCCTCTTTTATATTCTATCATCATATTGTTACCTTAGTCACTAGAAAGCTCTACAATATAATTTAAAAGGAATATGGCAACAAGATACTAAATATGATAAAAGGCCTATGCAATGGTTAATATACCAAACTGAAGTAATGGGAGCAGTAATTGTTGGTTTTCCCAATAAATTTAAACTTCATTCACATCTTGAATGAGTTGTCATTGGGAGGCATTTTGTTATTGCTTTATAAGTTCCGTGTTTATCCGTCAGTGGCGCTAGTGTGCTGTGTAGGATCTTCGTCTGTTGTTGTTGTTATTGTCCCGATTTCATTCAGAAATAAGCATGTCATAATCTAGGAGAGAGGATTGAACACTTTTGGTCAGATGGTCAAGAATTGGGACAGATGTCCATACGGAAATCATGTGTTGTCTAAAAAGGGGTTACATAACCAAGGGTTAAGGAAACCCTGTCAGAACCCCAGAATAAAGTGCTGGGTTGTTAGCATAAGCAGGCTATGTAAATAACAGTAGGAGCCAGGGCTTTGGGACTAGATAGGTCACATGACTTTGGTGTAGAAGCTTAAATAGTGTATAAAATACCTAAATTTATTGAATACAACCCCAAACTGGGTTGTAAGAATGGAGGCTCTTTGTTGAGTCACATGAAGGGGCGTGGCCAGCGATTGGCGCTCTGCTGATGACGTAAATGGAAAGTAATGGGGGTTGCCAGGCAACAAGAAGCAAGCCAATCAGAGGGCTGAACGGGGTGTCAATCAAAGGAGCTTGGCGCCTTCTACCACCCGCGAAATGGTTGTGCGCCATGTCGCATAGTAGGTAGACTGAGCATAGAGATACCACGTGCGGCTCAGTGCCACAGTAGTTTTAGCAGTAGGATTTATTAGGCATAATGAAAATGGACTCAACGCAGGTACAAACATCTACTAACGGCGGAGAGGAGAACCATCAGGATCCAGGGTGAGTCTTGTTCATTGAAATTCCTCTAAGATTCCACGTTTCCATCTGATGGTCTTCTAGGTCACACAATGTGTGATCATGGCGGCAGTGCAACTCAACCACTCTCTCTGTTTCTTTCAGCAAAATGTTTGTCGGAGGCCTGAGCTGGCAGACTACACCAGGTCAGTTTGCGTTTGCTTTGATTTCATGTGCTGTCATGTAGATTAGTGAGGGTTGTCATGTATTGTGTTGTCATACATTTTAATGAACTGTATGTACACTAGCTTTAAATGCCTGGGTATGTAGAAAAAAAAAAACACAGCAAAAGTGATCATGACTGTCAAACTGAACAAACCATGTGGCATTTTCAGAGGGACTCCGGGAGTACTTCAATAAATATGGCGAAATCAAAGAATGCATGGTGATGAGGGACCCAATAACCAAACGGTCAAGGTAGGTGGACACTCTTACTGACCTACTTAAAAGCAGTTGTGACCATCTCAGCGTAGTGCTTGACCACAGGAACGGAGTTCTGCAGCTGCTGGGGCTTGAGATTTGACCATCTTTTTGACACTGCAGTTTTTGTATGTAGCCCTCTCCTAGTCTCATGTAGTGTGGACCAGCAGCTTATATTGATAACTAGATAACTACTAGTCTCTCTCTCTCTCTAGTACACTGTAGTAGTAGTAGTGTCTTTTAGTGACTTCTAGAGCTTTGTTATTGTATTGAATTTGTACTCGTGTTTTTCTTGCAGAGGCTTCGGATTTGTAACATATTCGGACCCGGCTAGTGTAGACAAGGTTCTTGCTAACGGCCCTCACGAGCTAGATACGAAACTGGTAGGCCTCTTTCAATCATGTCCTGCTTGCTATTAATGTATTAGAGGGCCTTGTGTCATCATTTGTCATTCTAATTCTCTTGTAGATATAGCTAGATTTAAGGTACATTGTCTTAACAATGTCTTTTACATCTCTGTAGATTACGTAAGAAATACACTTATTTCATGTAGAAGGTGATGTAACCTTAGCATGGGTAACTATTTAAGCATGGCAAGATTGGCTCCAATAACTTAAGCAATCATTCAATTAACATGGATAATTGCCTTATTTGCAGTCTCTTTAATTGTTGTATTATCAGTTTGTTTTGATTGCAGTCATAATCCTTTTGTTGATTGTTTCAGATCGACCCTAAGTTGGCTTTTCCAAGAAGGCCTAATGCGACCACCCAACCAAAGGTAAGATATATGTTTACTTTTACCTTTAACTTGAAAGTTTTAAGGCTGGTCTGTTATCTGGTATGTCTTAAGGCATTTAAGGCTGCAGCTTAAGGCATTCTTTTAAGGCTTTAAGGAGTATGGCTGGAATCCCTATGATATAGTATCGACTGTTTCCTGGCAGCATCATCTCCGGCCGTATCCCTCCTTGGCACTGTTTATTTCAAATCAATAATTCAGATCAGGAATCTAGTTGGAAGATCAAGTCATGCGAAAGTTCTATTTTGATGAAGCTGCAGAAATTCATCCACCTCTCTGGTTCATAATAACTGCACGTTGGCCTAAATGAGAGTCTTGTTGGAACTTAAAAAGAATTGTTCAGCGTTATTATTTTCTAAGTGCTAAGTGCAGCAAGCTTGTCCACTTGATATATTGCACAAGTATTGCCCAAATATTTTGCTACAAATAATGTTGCACTCAGGCAACCTGAGAATTAACGTACAACAAACGTACATTTTTATGGTAAACTCTTAAACGCAGTACTCTCACTACAACATATATATTTGTACTACTGTCTTTATTCATAGTCTTTTCCTGCAGCTCCAGTGGTGCATGTAGAGCTCAAGTGAGGGTATTTATCTCTTGACGCAGGCTTTTATTTAGCAGAACTTTCAGCAAAACTATACGTCAGTTCCATGCTGGCCCATGCACGTAAACCATGTGCTCACTGACACCATATTGTGCAACAGGAAAATGTTCTTGAATAAATCTAGCACAGGAAACAGGGCTAATGGCTGCTGCTGCTGCAACTGATGCTAGAGGGTTGTTACATCCATGTTAAGTTATAGCCTCCATAGCCCGTGGCTCTCTCCAGCCCCTTTGCTGAGCTGCACATCTGGCCGTTCGAGTTCTTTGTCTGGTTAACAACACACATCTGCTAGGCGGTGAGCTAAAAAACGAGTTTTGTGAAAAAATGAAAATGTGTTGAGAAACGTAGCAAACATCCGACCCGTGGTCACGCACCCTCAGTAATATTTTACCGCCGAAGGACTTACTTTCAATTTGAACAAGGGGGTTGCTTTAACCATGGAGTGACTCCATGCTTTAACTTTTGGGGTTCTAAGATGCACTTTCCCGCCACCCTGTCACCCCAGATATCTCCCTCATGGCCGACTACCACAGCGTCTAATGTTTATTGAGGACAGGGGGTATATAGGGTTGTCAAAATAACCCCCGCTAGATAGCTGTGTCACCCAGGGGTCAGAGGTCAAATTTTGGCCTTGTTTGTGAATCCGACCAACTGGAACTTAGTCAAATGTTGGCCTGTGTAGCTCTGTTGTTGGTCAAGTGTTGGACCAGCTCATGGCTCATTTGCATTCCCATCTAATGCCAGCTGGACATGTTCAACTTCACACAGAACACATCTCGGCATTTTAAGTTTGTTGACCCAAGAGCCCACGAGTCTTGTGTGCTGTACTCAAGTTTCTGGCCCAACTTTGAAAACCGTTTGTATTTGCTATTGGGTGACGAGGCAGCTCGTATGAGTGGCGTTTCTTATTCAACCCTGTGGTAGGCATACGCTGGAAGGGGCTCCAGAAAGGGTGACTAGATGGAATGTCTCAATAAGGGGTGTTGGGTATAAGAACTTTCTCTAGTTATTCCCACATCCTGCCAGCTGCCAGCATCTTACAATGTAACATTGCACAGTTTCCTTAGTAAAAGACATATACCTGCAATAGGCAGGCATCTATAGAGCTGCCCCTGTTTTCCATTAGGACATTATGTATGGTTCGCATCAGAACCACGGACTTGCATGCTTCATTTACCCCTCGTAGAACTCACACCTGGTGACACCTTTGGTCTCCTGACAACAAACATGAGACAGAAGACTCTTTCATCTTCAATAGGAGATGAGAGGGAAGCAGGGAAAAAGGTATCGAAAGAAACTGTGGTGGGTCTCACATTTTTCCTGTTTTGTCTTGAGAGAACAGAGGGCTATTTTGGAATGCAGAAATTCTCAGCATTTTTTTTCCACATGTAATGATAATTCCGCAAGCATGTTTGTTGTCTGTGATGCGAGGCATTAATTGTCTTTCTAATGAGCTTTCCCTAATTATGCTGGCCTACATTGTGCATGCAGGGCTAATTACATGTATTGGCTGGCTGGCTAGATGCTGGCATTCTTCAGTGCGGAAGTATAGGGGGTCACTGGGCTGGAGGGGTGTTTTGAAAGGGTGGGAATATTACCCTCTGAGTCATGCTGCTGTTGGAACTTATATTGAAAACATGTGCTAGACTGCAGCAGTCGTCAACTCCGCCATTTTTCTAAGTGTTTTGTGTATGCGTTCCACACATGTATAACTTATTTTTTCACCCTGGTTGTTGTATCACTGACACGAGATTATAAGCTGATTGTTGTGTGTGGGAAAGCAATGCATTTGCGTGTCTAGGGTGAAAGCTAGACCCCAAGAGATAGCTGGTAGGGGTAGGGGGAGGGGGAGGGTAAATGAATGGCGCTCACTACAAATTTATTGCACAAACTACTAAAAACGGGCACAGCGATATTAAAATGGAGTAAATGTCCCAGATATGATGAAAAAGATGTGTGTTCGTGTTGAAACAGTTTTGGGCTGTGAGATTTTTAATGGGCCCAGCTGTTAAGAGTTGCCACAGTGACAAGACACAGGTTGTCTGCGCATAACTAAAGAAATACGTTGTTTTGGAATACAATATGAACGCAACGTGGGGCAACTTCACAGAATAGCACAATGTATGGGAGAGGGGTGGGACTGGTGCCAAAGCACTGGGGTTTGGCGACCTACTTTCGTGAGCTGCATAATGTTTAGTGAGGTGTACCCCTATTTTGAAGCTTAAGGTTGAGTATGGGACAGAAAGCTTGACCTCTAACTACCTTTTAAAGAACCCAAATTTAGGTTCATTTACAGAATTAGTACAAACCTCTATAACCCTTCAACTGTAAGTGAAAAATTGCCAGCATGGCTTTTAAGGAACTTCAAGGAATTTGGCATGTACAGTCAACAGAAATGGAACCACGTTTTATAATAGATATCCATAAAAAAGCATCTACTTTAGACTTGTCTTTGATTTCTGCTCTGTGGTATTTAAATAGCTAGGCTGAAGGGTTGGCTAAGCAGAATAAAAACGTGATAAAAGAAATACTTGCGAGTGCATTGTATGCGCAGATATGTAGGAAGGAAAGGAATAGGGTGCCATAAAAAGGGAGAGAGTCTTGTAAAAAGACGTGCTTAAAAAACTCATAAAATGTAGGACTGCCAAAGAGAGTTGTATTCTCCGTGCAAACGCGTTCATCATACCATGGTTGGCTAGCTGGAGGGAAGCCCCAAATAACACTGTAGCAGTGGAGGGCAGATTGTTTAATTTGCTAGTTCTCTTGGTTGCTGGAACGTGGTGACAGAACTCATTGTGGGAGAGGGTGTCATATTACCACTGAAAATGACAGCTGAGTGGTCAAATGACTTGGTAGGTCACAAGTCTACCTTTCCCACAGTCACGAGGATTATGGGATATCGGGTGACTTCAATGCATCTGGGTGCAAGGCTAGGGGGGCATGTTGGGGCATTTTGATTCTGGATACCTGATGCAATGGGGGTCGAATATTGCACCTTAAAATGCGACCCAAAACAGGTGCATGAGAAAAGGGGTATGGCCCTGTTGCAAACAGGTACGGGAGACCCCCCAAGTCTGATGAGTCTGGCATATCTAGCATGTCAACATCTTCACTATTACGTAATTCCACCCCCGGAAGTTTGCCCTATACCCGAAGTCAACAAACGCTCAGCTGAAATCAGGGATATCGGTGCACTGCCCAGGCCTTGCTAATTAACATAACTTAATTGCTTTACACTATCTTAGCACTTCCAATTACGAAAGAATTCTCTCTTAATGAGGGGTAAAGGAAATTTGTTCTGAACCCTTCATGCCTCATTTAACCCCTTCCAGAGACGTTGATGAAAGGCTTGCTAATGACCCCCCAAGCTTGGAAAGTCAAAGATAAAGGCTAATGTATCCGAAGCTGACCAGCTGAAAGTATTTGATATCAAAGAATCCATTGAAACATTGGTATCAGATCTAGATAAGATATTACACATGATGTGTATAGTAATAGTTTGCCATTAAGATTCATCAGGTTATATCTAAATTACCCTCGACCTTACAGGATTACAGCTGTGTTACAATTTGTAGCAGTTATTAAGTAACATACCCTTTGTACAGCGGGTGGTTAGCGTGTAATTATTTTGTGTTACAAAATTGAGAGATTGTTCTAAAGACACACATGTGTTATATGGTACGGTTTATTAAATATGAACTGGTTAAAACCATGCTTTTATAATAACAAAATCCATGACGCTGGGTAAACAAATTACTCCACTACTCAATATAACCTCGTGTGCAACATAGCAGTGTGTTGTTGTGGTGAATCTTGCGACCAACTACAAGCATAATATGAAACCATTATACAGGACAGGGATGATTAGGCTGGTGTGCATAGCGATGAACGTATGAACAGTGGTTAGATGGAAACTGCATTGGATGGCCTTGACCTTGGGTCTGAAAGGTCGCCAGTGCACTGAAGGCATGAGCTGCAGTGGCCAGTGCTGCCATTGCTAATCGATATGGAAGGCCCACAGAACCCCGCTTGCCCCTCCTTCCAACAGAATACATCTTGAATGTTTGCAACCCAAAATTTCACCAAAATGGTCGTTTTTAGCCCGCCATTGTCACAGAAATGCCACACACTGAAGGGTGACAGCGTCACAGTAGGGGGGGGGGGGTTGGCGAAAGGGAAGAGACACTCCCCCCTAAACCCCTTAGATTATATGCCCCCTACACCATGTGGTGGTCCCAAGGGGGTGGTTAGGGATAGAATTGAATGATGCAGGCCAAAACATTGAGGGTATTTTGGCGGGAAAATGCTTCTAGATTTCTACCATGGTCAAAGCATAGACGTTGAAGAGACTCTATAGAATACGTCCATGGTCAAAGAGACTCAAATCTGATACAAGAATGTATTGGAAAGCAAATATTTACCAAAGTAACCTGCAGTAACAGGCTTCGAAATTTCATAACGGGTAAATGCATTTCAAGTACCACTCCACAAACGAGCCTATAGCTCAAATAGAACGGTGACCATGGCATGACCAATGAAAAGGGGGCCAAAGATTATAGCAACCATTATTGGGCAGAACTTTCAGGGTCATTGTGTTTACCCGGCGAACAAAGGGGCTTTCTGAATCAACGTCACTGGAGTGTGTGGTCAGTGGGAAGCTCTAATGTCAACAAGGCAAGTTCAGCCACGTTTGTTGGCCATAAAATATCTTGTAATTCGGTGCCGTTTTGAAGATGCCACCACAGCATCAGTAGTAGCAGCAGCAGCAGCAGCAGCCACGGGGAGGAGAGCTTGCTTGTCATGGCTGCACAGTTCATAAACACCGGTTTCACTTCGCAGATCTGCTGCATGATGACAGTCTGTAAAACCCTCTGCTGTATGACTGCATGAGGGCTGGCTACTAACTTTCCTTTGACAACATTTCCAACAGCTCAGAGCTTCTAAGAAGTCTCCCGGAGTCTCCTCATCAATTATTTGCTGGGGAAGTCTTTGTGATTATTGATTGACGTCCCGCAACTGTCGATATGCCCTAGCAAGGCCCTAATTAGCACTAGCACGAAACCTTCTCTGAGCTGTCTAGCCTGGTTGCAGGTCCAACAATATTAGGAAAGAGAGGGAGAAGTCAGAAAGGGGGGGGGGGTCTGAAATCCCCAGATCCCCAGTCACGCTCAGTGCACTTTAGCTAGGGTTGCTGCAAATATTTGAGGGTCAGATCTATATGGAAGTAGACAGATGCCTCGAATATTTAGCTGACACCCTATATTCTGATAAATTCCTCTGGTATCTGGTTGCTGGTGCTTGCATGTGGCCCCAGGATCTGTGGAGGTCAAGTTAGCATCACTTTTGCAGTCACGCGGATGATGCAGTGACTTTGAAGATCATGATACTAAATGTACACAGTGAGCCCAGATGCAGGACAGCTGCAGTAGATCGATAAATCGATGGTCTTAGCAGTGATTGGTGACGCACATGCGAGTGTCATCGGGGTTTGCTCTGCTAATCCTTCATGTGAGCTTTTTGGTCTTTTGTGCAGCTCTGACTCCCAAGAGGATTATCAGCAGGGGAGGTGGGAGGAGCTTGGCGGACGGCATCACAGGGTGTCGGAAAGTGTCATGGGTTTTCAGGCACGTGGTGTCAACCCTTGCATTAGTACAGACTTTCATACTAAACCCCACACACAGCATAACTATCTTAACTATCATGTTACAAAATTCTGGAAATTACAATCAATCCGCTCAGAACGAATGGTGTTGAAATAATAACCCATTCGTACAGTCCCAAACAACGTAATTTTCAATTAACCTTCTTAGAAGGAATTATCCATATATACAGGAAATTATATTTTGCAACTATATCCCATTTTATCCGTCCTAAACACGACCATTTTGACTGCTGTTAGCATTGCAAGTGTGAAAGCTAATCAAACTTGTCATCTGTCCTTTGTTAATGCCGCCACATGTCACATGCAAGGTGCAAGATGGGGTGAAGGAGTCCTACCCATTTTGTGTGTGTGTTGAATAGGATGCACACACATAATGTGACCAGGTTCATTTTCTTTCTTGATCACCCCCTAACCACGCAACTGCATGAGGTGATTCAACCCTTTGATCTCACCCTTGGATCCGTCTCCCAAAGTCTCTTGATTACCCGGTGAAGCTTGGGGCACTTTCAGTCGCCCTGACCTAGTGAACTCTGAGCGAAGTGTTCTACCACATGATTCTGCTCTCACAGAGACCCACACAACACATTGTGTGCTGCCCGAGGTTGATTAAAAGCACCTGTGTTTTTCTGGAGTCTGAAAGTATTAGAAAGTGGCGTAAAATGTCCACATCGTATGTAATGTTTGGTTCACTGCATAAGCTGATCTAACCATGTCCACATGTTTAATGTTAGAGGTGACAGGATGTTGAACAAGTTCCTACATGTGTATAAGTTACACGGGATATTGAATGTCCTGTTTGTGACTTTGGAAAGCCTATGACAGCCCGAAGCAGCTGATTTGATGTTTAATTTAGACATGGGTAAAAGGGTTTCACCTTGAACTCTGATGTGCTGCTAGAAGTGGAGGCTTCAGTCGCCCTTTCCAACACCCCATTGTCACGCTTGCTTTCATATGCTAATAGGGGGCATTTATGGTCAGTGTTGGAAGGACAGGGTCACTTGGGCCAACCCATTTTGAATAGCTGTACTGAAAGGGTGCATAGATTGGAAGGGTCCTTTCTATTTGACCCCAATCTATTCATACAGCTCTCGGCTGGAGCTAATGCGTATTCAAAGCCCTCAATCAATGGCCCTTAATAACAAACAGTAGGCAAGCATTGCTAGTAGAACCGTCACTAGAACTCACACATGAATCGCCCGAAATATTTAATCAACCCCCATGGCCTGGTAGCCTGTAGTTTAGCAGTGAAGCTGCCTGGTTCTATTATGCTGGCCATCTAGGCCCTATTAGGTTGTCAGGGGCAATTGTACAGACTATGCATTTGGTCTATTGTACAATCTTCCTTTGTTGTCTGTGGAGGGTTAGCTGCTTGCCCCACCCATTCGTAACCCGGGGCGAGACGCTTGTCTCTCACTAATTGTGATCCTTATATAATCATCTTGTCTCCATGATATAATATAACTCTATTCTGCCTTGCATAATTGGGTAACTGGGTAAATTTTTGGTGTGCAGTCATCAGTATACATGTGCAGTTGTTGGGATTAAATTAGTCGATTCAAAAATAATTACACGAATCTTATTAAAGAGGGGATGATTGGAGATCAGTTGCATTTAGTTGGACACTTTCCCACACACCTGTCTAGCCAGATCTAGCTAACCAAGCCTCACTGATGTTATTTGCAGCCGTTCATTTAAAGTTCAAACCGAAAAGGTCCTGTTCGCTAAAACCTAATCCGAACATGGCAGTGTCGTCCTCAAGGTCACGGGAAGACCACAATTGTCCACAAAGTGGCCCTGAAGGTCATTGCGAGTGACCCGTCTGATGCTCTGGCTTTTGTGCTGCTCAGCTGCTTAGCATGCAAATTGTGATGGAGTGATGGCCGCCAGTTTCATAGACAAACTTTGGGATTTAATTAGAGATGGGGACAAGAAAGCCGACCCATAACTCATCATCAATAATCTGATAATGATGCTATCTCAGATTTCAGCAGCAGATTCTGGCGGGCTGATGATCATGATCAAGCTACTTAACAAGCCACGTTCTGGCCCTTTATTCATCATATCTCATCATAGCGCTTGGTGTCACACCGTCAGTGCAGTTTCTGCGAGGTGTCCCCTGTCCGCCCCTGATAAGAGGACTTTGTAAGCTGCGCCATAAAATATGGCCCCCAGTGCCAAATTGGCTCTGTTGTTCTGCCACATAATGACAGGGTTGGTATGAAGATTCCAGTGGAAAAGATTAGTGCGGCGAAAGCTAGCCATCATCAAAAGACATTCAGGAGTATCTAGTGGAAGTAAAGAGGAGTAGAGATGCGCCTCACATGCTATCATACCCAATTGTCTTATGCGGCTGCAGCAGCCTATGTAATGATGTTTGACACCGTGCCTGTCAAGTCCATGTACAGGTAGAAGTAAATTGTCCAATCTATCTCGAAATCTCTATGGTTCATGCCTTGTTTTGCATCCCCTGTTTTTGCATTCTCGTTATGTAGTGGCATGGAGCAGTTGCGCATTTTGCAAACAAGACCATGTGGGTCTTTTGTTTGTAATTATCCATTGCCCGGGGGAGTGCTCATTTGATTTAAAAGGCAGACATTAATTGTTTTGATGAATATATTCATGTGTTCTTTGATGAGGGCTGCCTTTTTTATATGGCTGGTCATGTTTTAGTGGGACTTCCCATGCATTTCTTTTAAATGGCAGTTTCTGCATCATGCAGGCAGTGAAGGCTGGGACTGCAGGCATGCCGCTGCAGAGGTCATGCAGTGCACTAGTAACAGCAGGATGTCAGCCAGTTGTTTGATATGTGGCACTCGTCTTAATGGCATAACGCGGGCTTAGTTGGGGTTGCTGCCTGTCATGCTAAGGGCTCCATTCAAGCATGGAGTCATTAGTGACTCGATGATTTAAGCAAAGCTGAAAGTTTTCACAGCTCACCTCTCTCGCGTTGGGTGTCGGTCCATAAACCCTGAACTGGGGTAAACAACAGCATGTTACGTAACAGCACATTAGGCGAAGACGCTGTTTGTTTCTAACACAATCGAGAGGAAATCCAACTGGTGTGATTGGCATTAGAGCTGATATATTGAAACCACTAAGAGCTCGGATCTTGTCTTTGAACATCACACACCTTGAAGTTTCAGACAAGAATTGCGTTACTACACCATGTATCATTCAAAAGCAAGTATATCTCCTACTTCGAAATGATATTTTATGCCACAATGTATCGGCTATGTTATATGTTTTGCTAGGGTGGGGCATTCGGTGCTAAAGCAGTGCTGCAGCATCTGGGGCTGAATGCTTGGAATTCAAAGCACACGGGGGTCATCCCTCCGGGCAAATTGATAGGACAACCAGAATCCTGGGGGCTTTTAGTTGTTCCTATCATAGTGTAAGCTCCACTGCTTTCTTGAGACAGGTCACTCCAGAGTGATTGCCTAGTGCACCTCAGAATCCTTTGACGTGTAGATTTTCTATCAGATTTATTTCCTACATTCATCCTGTCTCGTGTTCTGCGGCCTGTATCTGTTTTGCCTTTATGTTGTCTTACAGCTAGCAGCCTTGCAGACTGCCAGTGCAAAAAGGTTAATGGGTGTGTTTCAAATTGTTCTATATAATACAGCGTGCAGTGACAGATAATTGATGGGGATTTCTTGTTCTTTCAGATGGTTACCAGGACCAAGAAGATCTTCGTTGGAGGCCTGTCCGCTTCGACCACGCTAGAAGACGTTAAGCAGTATTTCTCTCAATTCGGAAAGGTAAGCAACACCACTCAAGGTCACAGTGACCTCAAAGCTGCTGGTCAGTTCTCACTGACCGCATGGATTTTACCATTTGATGGGTGACTTCTAAAGTCAGAGGGCGGATGGACTGTAAAGTAAGTGGTGTAGATAGATCGCTAGCCTTAGAGTGGAGTAGCTGGCAGCTAGATATATAGGTGTTATCTGCGTTGGCCTGGGGCCGCATTCACTGACCAGCCTGCAGCTTTTTGGTCGTTTCTAGTGTTGGTATAACCTCAGTGTCTGCATTCGAGCGATAAGATCATAGCAGATGGTGGGCACTTCCTATGCTGGACGGGAATCAAAGCAAGTTGCAGTTATAACTGTTCTTTGATAAACCCTGCAGCAGCAGCAGCAGCAACAGTAGCAGCAGCAGCAGCAGCAGCAGCAACTAGAGTAAATGACATCATTGAAGAGCTTTTTGGCCAGCAACTGTGGAGTTGCGATTCATTAATATTTCGAGGGTGGCTCTCAATAAGCAAAGCTCTGCGAGTGACTTAGAGCTTAATTAAAGCCCCAGTGTTTTTCGCAGATAACATATAGCATAGCGAAGAATCGATATTCCGTCGGTGACGCAGCACTAAGCAGTCTGGGCCATTTGTTTTAGGAAGTGAATTGTTGACTTAACATAAAGTAATAGGATTTACCACCGAATGGTGTTGTCTGATTCAGTAATACACTGAGTTGCAGAGATAGAGGCCTTTAAGTATTTCCTGTCGGTACTTGACTATATCTGCTGTTTACAACTGATAACATACGAGATAAACCTGCACAAATATGGGTCATTTCATCTCTAGTACAAATATTTACATCAGTTCCCGCCATTTCTGCCCTAGATATACTACACCAGCTGTATTTATTTTGCAGCTTAATAAAGTCGATTATTTTCCTCACAGTTAATCACTACAAGAAATCCATTCCGGCCTTTGTTCTGATTTAATCGCATGTCACCATCCCAATGTATACATACTGTTGAGACTCATGCCATTCAGTCATCATTAATTAGTCATTTATCGACACCAAACAATTAGAATTTTACACCAAGGTTACGAAGCAATTTATTAAATATTCAACATATTTTGGTTATTAACTGGTTTGTGTTTCAATAAAGTAATTCAATATTCAGTTATGTTCTATTATGCATATTCCATTCTGGTATGCATGGAGATTGGAGCACCAGTCCTAACCCCACTTTAACCTCTGAATTAAAAGTTTCCAAGGTTCTCAATATATGGTTAAAAGTTGGTCCATAATTCTGTGACTTCAAATTTGGTGGTGACCTTTTTGTTGTGGATGTCCTTCTGGTGAAATAAGTTTACACATGAAATTGTTTTGAGTGTTTGATGTTGCTAATGCACATAAGGTGATGTTTACAATAATTAATAGTTTCTAGGCATCAACTGTGGGGTTGCCAACGAAGCTTTTGTGAAATAGTAACATCGATAACCGTGTTACGTTGCTCAGATATTACACCACTTCTAAACACGGTTATCAAAGTGACATGCTATGGCCATGGAATTATAGGGAAATAATTACCAGGTGACAGTTTGTTATCAACCTCTTGGATCTCTGGTAACTTTTTCCAACAAAAAATGAGGGGACTTTTTTCATGCATCAAGTATCTGAGTCAGCATTGAATCAACTGTCCTTACATTGCGACTGACGCCATAAACTATCCAGGCCTATTTATAGACAATGCCATGCATTGATTGGATCTTGTTTGATTGATTTTCGGGGAAATGTTGGTATCTGATTTCCAGATTGCTGCCATTGGCTGCTAGTTTGCCTGTGTGTTATTGTGTGTTGTCAATGCTAGCTATTAAGCAAATCGGAAAGTAAAAATGCTAAAAATTGTACATGAAGTATGCAATTTGCCTGCATTGTTTCATATTGATGTTTTTAGTGCACAGTCTCGCTGCCTATAATAGAAAAGTATCTTGATGAAGCCACGGCCAAATGTGGTTCAGTTTTCTATTGGATTAAACAATTGATGCGGCTGCTGGGCTCTCTATCTGCTGCAGCAGCCATTGCATATTGATGGGGTTGAGGCTGATGGCATATTGAAACTTAGATGGCTGTGTATTGCAGCTCTAGAGGGGGGGGGGGGCTTCTCCAATACCCCCCTGTGTTTGCTGCCTTTCGATCTGGTTTCACAGCTTGTATGCATTGGCGCTGGCTGGAATAAAGCTCAGGAATAAAGCGCAGGAATAAAGCCTATCTCTTGCTTGAATTAAGGCTTGCCTCTTGTGTTTTTGGCCACTCATTCATCCTCTGAAACTTTCAGTGGCAGTGTGTTAAGGTCAACCGAACTATGCAAAATATTCTCCATTATATAAAGTGTAAGTTGATCATGCATGACAAACCTGAGATGATCTGTATATACAATTTGCAGGTCCATTACAGGCACACACAGCAAAATGTGTTTTGTAACTTCGAAACAATACAACGAAGTCTGGATGCAAGCATAATTTGCCTTATTCTGAGTTGTGATCATATTCATTTCCGTGGTGTTTTAGAAAAAACGGGGGGCTTTGTGTGTGCATAGGAATGAAGATTAGATGGCGGCTCCGTGCATGTAATAGACCAGCTAGTCATACTTGTCCTGTGGTGGGACCTGTTCTCCTATGGAAATAGGTCAGTGCTGGAATTTTATATGATGGGATAGGGTAGCTGGTCATAAACACGATTTAAGCAAGGGATGCGGGATTGTGCTATTGTATTGATTGACTGCAGGGCAGCTGCAGGAGAGATACTGGCTGCAGCTTCATCCCTGGCTTGTTGATGGATGCTCTTGCTCCTGCGCCAGACGCCCCATTTGTTTCGGAGATATGACAACCCAAATGACCTGTCCCAACAAACACTGGTCTTCAGTATGCTTGGAGTGTAGATAGGTGCAGTGTGCTTGACATACTTTGATGCACACAGGTCAGGTTGTGGGCACTGTGTCCTGGCATTGTGACCTGTAGGCCATTTTCAACTTTCAATTCTGATAATTCGCCATTTCCACTATTTCAGAACAGCTTATACTTCTGTAGATATTCTCTCTAGCACTATCACAGGTGCTTTTCCATTCGTTACTTTCAAAAAACCTATAACTGTAGATATTTCTTACTTCTGTTGTTTCTATTTAGTAATTTTCGCATTAATAACACAACCTTATACTCTTATAGATATGCTATACGTACACAAACTGGTTCCAATTTTAAGGAAGGGGTTTTTAAAGGGGTCCTACTTATGTTGACATAAGTGCTACGTAACGGATGATGGTAGTGAGCTGGGTAGCTTGCAACACCCTAGCAGGGGGAAAGCGCGTTGGCTATGTCAGGCATGCTTTGGTAATTTACGCAGATCAGACAGGCAGGCTGGCATGGGCTGCTCTCGGGGCGTGGGAAACCCTTGGCCCCAACTGATGCTGCTGCTGCTGCTGGTACTGCCCTTCTACCACTGCTCATCAACTGAACAGATGCTGAAGCAACGAACTGACATGACCGGCCATCCTGTCTTAGCTAGATGCACATGTGCTGCTGAAGTTGCTCTAGCATCATGGCATTTGCTGCTGAGGAGGGCTGTGTACACCTGGCCGAAGCTTGGCTGGAGCTACAGGGCACTGGGGTCAGCGCCAGAATGTTTATCTCACTCTCTATAGAGCTGTGTGCTGCTGCAGCCCTAGCTAGACTCCGTGGCCAGACAATAAAGCACCCCGAACAAGATGCAGGCGCTGCTGCCTTTGTCCTTGCCTCCAATCATTTTGCTGCAGATAGCATCTCCTGCATCATCGGGCTCCCCAGACAATGCTCTGCTGCTGCAGCTGAAAAAAAAGGAAAAAATTACATTGATGAGCCCAGAAACTGTTACTCATTGTGCTGGTGTACTGGCTCTCTTACCATTGCTACAGGATTGTTCACCAGTTCTGCAGAAATCTGTAATTGTCCCCGAGAGATTGCACATTGTTCTCTTTCGCCAAGACCTAGCCATGTTTTTTTTTTGTGCGTCAGTAAATGGCCTTTTCATGTGATACTGCTTGAGGAATGATGTGCCTGGCCGCATGATGAATTGTTGCTGCATAAAATGTTGTCGACTCAGCTCGTTTTGGCATCGTATGTCGGTGAAAGCTATGGATGAGAGATGCTTTGTTGTGACGAATGTGCTACATCACATCGGCACACGTCACACCAACCTGGTGCTGAGGAAACTGAGACAAGAGTATGACTTAAGAGGTTTAGGTGTTTAATGCATTAGTGCAGGAGATAGGTGACAGGTGTTGTTAGAAGAGACTGCACGATGCCTGGTCTGAATACTAGAGCATCTAACAGGCACTGCTGATGCTGCTGCTGCTGCTGTGCTGTGGACACAAATGAAGTGATGGGGATGCGGCGACTTCCTCCTTCCTCAGCCTCCACCATGCGCTCAGCTGATGGAGAGAGCAACAAAGGACCACAGCCTAGAATGCATCACTGTCAGCCTCTGTAACAACTCCTAACTTTCATCTAGCCAAGTCCCTCGCTTGGAATACGCAATAGATGCACACATCATAGTTTAGCGTGAGTCGCTTTGAACTGGTGTTTCTTGCAGCCTAACATGCAGGGGGCCATGGTATCGGATGACCTTTTATGAGAGGTTTGAAGTATGCCACAAAGGGCAGGAACAAAGCCAAGACAAGATGCCTGTCTTACATACTTCTTAGTTTCCAAATAGATTTTTTAATGGTGAACGTTCATATATCTAAAGATTTAGTAACAAACACACGTAATTATGTTGTAAGATATTCTCATATGCTGTCTGAATGGCATTGTTAACCATCTGAGCGAAAAAATTTACAAATATCAGTGGCCTATTCTTAGCAGTGGCTGTAATACTCAAGGCGGTGGCTGTATTTCCTAAGTGCAGGCGAATGCAGCTTTAATTTCTGCATTAAAACGTTAGAGAACTATGTAGGAGATATTGACTGGCGCTCGCTCGCAGGGAAGTGGGCGTTGTTAGTGCCCCCTAGTGAGAAGATCGATACATCCGGGCCCGTGTTCACGTCATCACGGCTTCACTTGGCTCTGTGTTCCCTGGTATTCCTACGCCAACATGAGCAGGGGCCTGTGACCCACATCAGTCCAGTGAACAACCTATAATACTGAGTAGATCCCCTCCCCATGGTCAGTGGGGATGGCTGGTGACCACATGCCCTTTGCTGGTGATTGGACTGTGTTAGAGGTCAAGGGGTGCAAGCAATCGCCACCACTCATACGGTGTGCCCATGCAGAGGTCATTTCCGTCGCCCAATTAAGGAGGTCGTTATGTGTGGTTCTTGGGGGCTGCGCTGATTTCACGAGTTGTTCTTACATGTAGGATTGGAGATGTAATGTTCTACACACTTGGGTGTTTTCATCAATGCCTTTTGGCTTGTAGCAATGTGTCACCGCCATCTTGTCAGTATCGATGCTCTGTTCATACAGCCGAAATATTGACCTTATTCGCATTGAGTGTGCAGCAACATCAGCAGCAGCAGCAGCAGCAGCAGCAGCAGCCGCAGTAGCAGCAGTCATTCCTGTAGACCCAACGCTGTCAATTAGAGGCAGAACATACAGGTCCTTCAGCCCCTGCTTGTTTTGCTCACAATGCCATTCGTTTGATTTGGCCAATCCATCGCCAGGGCTTTTCCCTGCAGAAGCGAAGGCAAGGATTTTTCCAGTGAAATCCCAGGTCTTAGTTGGGTGACAGACATTTATAGGTTTCTGCTGTGATAAGGACTTAAAGGATGCTTGGCTGCTGCAGCAACCGATGCGGTCCCTGCAGGCTGTTCAACATCAAAGCCTGCTTATTCTCTGCTATGGTCTGTGATGCTGCATCTACCTTGCTTCACCAATGTCTTATAATCCCCATTATCTACCATAATATTGGCTTTGTTCTAGACAATTCCACATCACAGCGACAATAGCATTGATTGAAGCTCCCGTATATTATATAAAAGGTAGTTAATTACAGCTTCCGCTTGACCTGAGACTGCTTCCGGAGCCGATTATTCACTGCCGCCCGAAGCTTTAACGCTGACGTCATAGATGTAAGTAGTTGTGACGTCACAGCGTCTTGCGTTTCACGGGGGATGAGGCACAATTTGCCCTGTGCTTCATATAGGCGGGCTGAAGGTTGGGCTGGTGGCCCTGTGTGCGATGTGATAGGTTTTGATGGCGCTGCCAAAACTGCCTGATTGATCGACGCTTGGTTGAGGCCAGAAGTGGGGGGCTATACACTTCTTGTGGAGAATGCGGCTTTCCTTGGCTCCTGCAGGGCCTGGATGGTGCGAGCGTTGGCCATGGCTGGAAGCAGGGCCATCTACCTAGCAGATTGTGCAGCTTATGCCGTAATAACAAGGCTCTGCACATTGTTATCGTAGCAACTGCAAAGACCTGCAGCATGCAAAAAGGCATTGCTAATCACGCCATCCGATCGCTGCATGTCGCTCTAATGAGCCAGTGGCACATTCAAATGCATTGCCAAAAAGAAAAACCACAGGGAAAGACATCAAATATGGCAGCACAGACGCTGATCATTAATTGCATGCTGTGATTTACAGCAATTTGGGTGGAAGAGATAAAACAGCAACTCAGCAATCATTGGAGCTTCGCTTAACATCATCCTTCTTGGTTTCTGTTAAGATGTAGGTCACATGCCCAGGCCTCCGGGGAGCATTTAAGCGAATGCAGGGCATTGGTTTAATCAGCAACATCGAATCCAGCTCTGCCTCACCCACACATGATACCTCTGATCAAATATGCACGGTCATTGCCCATCAACGTGCCAACCATACATGCTTAGTGCTGCAGCAGCTGCTGTACCTCACAAGTGCAGTCAATGCAGCTGAGTGCATCATTCAGTGCAGCTACAGCTACTGACCACTGCCCATCTGTAGTAATCCATGGGGTGCTTGGCCATGACCATGAGAACAACAATTACAATGCTTTTGTCGTGTGATGGTAACTGTACACTGAACCATTAGGGCTTATTTCTCCCAATGTCATGGTTTCAATGCCATTTTAAAACAACATCACTCATCATCCGTTTTTCTAATGCATTCCAAGTGGTCTTCAATATTGCTCACCAATGGATGACTCTTGTTTCAATTGTTGGGTTCCTTGTAATATCCTGGTTTTATGTTATATTATTTACCAGCCTCTCGGAGCTTTAAACAAATGCTGTAATTTAGAATATATATAGATTTTTATTGACAGCTAAATATCAAATTGATACATGTGTCAGCATGACAAGATAATAAATGGCAAAAAATAAAAAGATAATAGAATGTCGTAGCCACTTGGTGAAAATAGAGGACCTTCCGTGAAAATCCACTATTTCATAGATGCCTCACCAAAAGGCTATTCTAATTTAGCTTTGAGTATCGGTTTGGCATAAACTACATAGCAGCGTGTTTGCAGACAATCTTCAAGCCAGAACAATACCCCAGAGTCTGGGGCAGCTTATTCTTTTATTATCAAAACAGCCTCTTGCGCACAAATCACCTACAGATGTAGCATTGCTTGTACTGTTATGCTTCCGCTGCTTGTTATAGTACATGAGAGGCTGACCGGATAGACCCGAGTGCTACAATAAACATAAGATATATAGGGGATATAGGGGGTCATTGTAGAACGCCAGCGTTGCACGATGTACACAGTTTGGAGGCTTATGTCAAATGTGACCAATATATATTTATGCTATTGCATGAAAATGCACACGATTTAGTCCTGGCAGAAATACAAGCAGCTTACAAAGTGCATAGCCCGGGGGCATTGCCATTAGTTCAGATGGAGTCTCAATAGATTTTACTTTGATATGTTCGGCTCAAGCTGGAGGTCACCTTGAAGACGACTAAAACACACACACTGAGCTGACAGTCCTTTTAGAATGCCAGTTTCCCGTGGTGATCTCACTTAAATATGTAGACGAGCCTCACCATCTCTGGTCTGAATTTTATCCTCAAAGTGAACTGGTAGTTATTTTGAGTTTATTTATATGATATAAATACAATCACAGGAATCCTGTTTAAACGAAAACCTGTAGTCTTTATAACTTGGTGGTCCTAAGAGTGCAATAGTTGGGATTATTGAGGTTGTTTTATGTGAGGTTTCGCTGTGGCTGTGGGTTTCTGGATTAGGGTTTGCATCCAGTGTACATTGGAGCACGATGTAAGGGTTTGGGGCAGTGCTCACGTGGCCCAGTATTGGCGTGTTTTTATTATTGACAGAGGGAGGCAAGCGGCGTTCTATTATGCTGACAGGCTAGCAGGCCGTCCTGCTTGACCCCAGGTAGCCCACATCCATTTCCCTTGTGACCTGGCCTAAGCTGCCACAGCATTGCCACAGCACTCTAACACAGAGCTGGGCATTCTGTAGAATTTTAAAGCTATAGCCATGACCGGGGGAGTTGGAAAGTAGTGCTGCTTGCTGCTGCAGAGAATAGAGCCGCTGTGTTCTATTTGGAGCTGCTGGCAGTAAGCAGTTCGAAGGTCATTTTGGCTTGCAGTGTTGGTGCAGGAAGTGTTGTGTATTGATGTGTCAGATGTCTAGAATTCCTAATGCTCTATACTTGCATCAGCTGATGAGGCGGCTTTGTGCCTTCCATAAGACCAGCTTATTCCGGATTTATAGATGGGGATTATGAGGTTCCAAGAATAGATTTCACCGCCCTAGTTGTGCTTCCACAACAGTACATTACCTGATTCTGTCCGAAATCTTTATCAATCCCATTCCTGCTGACGCTGCTGCTGCTGAAATCTCCCTTAACTTATCAAAGTGTCGTGCATCTTGCAGTTCAAAGCATGCCGTAGGCGTCAGCCACTGTGAGACGGATCTTAAATAATGTAAAATGAAGTGAAGGTTTAAGTAGGGGAAGTCTTGTGATGTTGGTTTAAAGAGAGGACCAGCATTTCTGGTAAGGAGCTGAGAGGCTAGAACACTCAAATAGCAGCATTGCGATGCAAGACCCTTACAAGATGGCCAAGACGTTTGTAGTGTCAAGGACAGCAGCAGCAGCAGCAGCAGCAGCAGCAGCAGCAGCAGCAGCAGCAGCAGCAGCAGCAGCAGCAGCAAGGCTGTGGATGCATCTCCTGCAGGAGATGAGGACCAAGATGCAGGTCGGAGGCTCCCCCGTGCATCACTGCTGCAGCACCCCAATAATTGTTGCCTTGGCAACAGAGGAGCGGGCTGCATGCCAATGCTGGCATAAAGGAATGCCACTTACCTGTGCCGAATTATGCACTTAGCTAAAATATGAGTGACAACCGCAGAGAGCATTTTAACGATGAAAAATATAATCACTGCTGTGCGCCATTGATGATGTCTAAGTGTTGAGGAGATGAATGGGCTGCAGATATTACCGCGTTAGAGGCAGCATTACAGAGTATTAGAGAGAGAGAATATGAGGCAGGCTGCATTACTACTGCAGTAGAGGTGGGCAGATCAATGCGTCCGCCGCTATGATATCCTTCAGGCGAGATGAAGGGGACACAGGCTGTCACTCTGCCATGCCATTGCTGGTTCTCAAAGAAGGCATAGTTAATCCACAGGTCTGTCACAGCCTTTCTCCTTTTGACCTAACCTGCTCTGCTGCTGCTTCCGTCCAATGCATTTCCTTTGGCCAGGTGAGGTGAGAAATGTGGCAACAAGGACCAGATGAAAAAGCCCCTTGCCTCTGATCACTTCTTGGGGTGATAAGAGGGGCTTAGATGACAAGGTGCCATGTGGGCTGACCTGTGCTAATCACTTCTCGATCTGATGCCTCATGAAAGCCTCGTGGGGCCCAGAGGAGACCCACTGCTGTCTCCCAGGCTCTCATTGCCCTCGCATAATATTTAATTCATCGGCAGGTCGCACTGCAGTCGCTGTTCTTAACCACGCTAATTAAGGACTGGGGAGAGCGAATTCCCGTGTATTTTGCAAATGCGGCTCCTGGTGCATGAGTGAAGCGAGGCTGGGTATCAGGCACGACATGTATTCCATTAGAAATAGATGGTGAGCTGAGGCTGCTATCTCAAGGGAGAACATGATGTATTGCTGCAGCACATGCCTGGTCACAACAGTCTCCCTGGTTGACTCCCCACAAGTCTGGCCCCGTGGCCTCGCTGCCTAATCACTCTAATCTCCCTGCTTTGCTGATCTATGTTCTCTTTTTGTGACACAGCAGACTGCAAGTTTGTCACACGTGCAAGGTGCAAATACTGCTTCACTTAGAGACGACTGGGTGCAGCACCGTCTGCCTGAGATGGGGGACACCTTCCTTCAGATCCTCACCAACAGACGCTGCCTTAATTTGAGCCATTCGCCCGGAAAGACATTGCACTTAACTGGCGTTCTTGCAATATAGGCTCGTGTCTCTTTTGAGTAAGATAGGACTCCACTGTGTGTCACAACGCTTAGATGTATGACTAAGAACTGCAGCAAAACAGTATGTTAAGTATGCAACGATCTGGTAGCATCATTCATCACGGCATTATGGTGTCTTGCAGTCGAGCTGCTCTAAAAGCCAGGGCAGGAGGGGAGGCAGTTTCCTCATGCATGATTAGCTGTGCTAGACTAGCAGCAGAATAGGCGGCCTAAGCCTTTTAATGGATCACTGGCCTGATCTGCTTAAAGGAGAGGCTGGAAGACAACTCGAGACAGCTCGGGACACTCCGGTGTCCTCCTGACCCTTGTGGCGGGTAGACGCATCTATAGACGTCCCTCTAGTGCTGGGATCGCTTTCCTTATGACGAAAGACCTCATCGTGTGTAGTGTTAGTGAAAGACACTTCCAAAATGAGATCATGTCTCGTCTTAATGTGTGTGAGCCCCTGGCGACAGACGGGCCCGTGTTGCCTAATGTTACTTTTTTTGTCAGACTGAGATTCGTCTGCAAATCAGAGCAGGTGATCCATCACGCGGGGTGTTCATGAAGTTGTTTTCGTGTTGTATAAACGATAACATTAGTTTATTGACCGCACGTATGAGTGCAAATATGGATGCAGGTGATGGATGGCTGGTCTGTATGTCACTGATGTGATGTGATTCTCTGGAGACGGACACTTTATTCCTGTCCCTGGTATTGCTGGGATCTGCACTGCTGCTGCATATTTTACAGGACATAATGCGAATTGCAATGTCTAGCCTGGGGTAGTTGAATTGAGAATGGTTGGCTATTGGGATAACCATGGAGACAAGTCTACTCTTGTCTCCATGGGATAACCATTATTGGAATGGAGACCATACACTTTAGGGCGTAACTATTCCTAGAAACGTAACAACTGTATTGTACCTCGTTATGAATATCACCCTACCTCACCATTTAGACCAAGGCTTTTCTGTTCCAAGTGTAATGTGGTTCTGGTGTTTTGTTGGAAGGCTTTCTGCCCGAGGTTTTTGTGGGTGGGCTCAGGCATTATGCTGAGGACGTTGCACTGAGGCGCAGGCAGCTCTATTGCTGGCTAGCAGGGACGAGCCTTGTCACCATTATGAGAATGCTGTGTCTTGAATAAAGATGCTCCTGCCATCTCTCCTTTCCAAATTAGCAAAAGATGGGTTATTTAATGCCTTTCGGCTTATTTCTAGCAGGCCGCTTCATTTGGCCCTGCATGCAGATTTGGCGATGTTTATGCCTCTGAGGCAAGTCCTAATGTAATCAAACCACCCTACACCAGGCCCTGGGTAAATACGGCAATATTAAAACGTATGGAATTGCTTTTCAAATGCTCTTATGAAAAACAGTCGTAGCAACGAGGGATGCTGGTGAATTAAAACATCCACACGAATTAAAAGATGCGCTCAGAGGCAAACTGTTTGACTTCAGTAATAGCTAGTTGAATAAATGCATGAGACCGTGGAAAGAGCTAAAGTTAAATTGTGCTCGAAGCAGGCCTGTGTTGGAATATTCAGATACTCTGGTTTATTGCAAGATTTCTGTATGCCTGCCAAACTTCTGGGACGGCACATACAATAATGAAGGGCTTTTGGGAGATGAGATATGCCTTGAAAGAGAGTGATTAGGGGATGCAAGTAAAAGGGCACAGATGCATCTTCTCCGTGGCTTCTTGGTCCTCAGGTCAAAACGTGACCCATTTTGCAAGGAGAGAGGCTTCTTGAAATCTGAAAATAGAAGGTGTATCATGTATGGGCATGAGGTTTTTTGGCATTTAGCTCCTCTGCTTGGTCGTGTAGCCTTCATTTCGTTGCCAGTCTTGCCAATCGCCCAAGTGCGCTCGTTGACATGCGATTTAAGTTTCAATCCGGGCCAATGCCCAGTCCAATCAGCGTCCTATCGATAGCTGCGTTTCATTATGCAGTTTCCATGGCAACCACATTGCTGTGCAGTGGTGCTGCTTCACTTGGACGTGGGGAGCTAGCTGGGAGGAGTGTCGCATTGGGACTGGCTCAAAGTCCTTTTCGCAGGGTTGACACCCATGGCTAGCCAAGCGTGTCGCTTTGGATACACCCCCTTCACCCCACTCTCATCCTTCCTGCGTCATGCACCGAGCCGCACAAAAGCCCCAAACTGCCATCCAAAGCTGCCATCATGAGCCATGAATGACGTGCCATACAGGAAAAGCACTATTCTAGGTCGGTCATTCGCAAAACGAACGCAGCTGTCCGCTAGCTCTCGCCGAACAGCTCGTCATGACCACGTGACTGCTGCGAGAGTTTGCCGAGACTTGGCGCCAACTGCTTTAATGGGTCGTCTTGTTCAACTTGCAGTTTGTGTGTAAGCAGGGTCAACTTGCTTCTACTGCTTCTGCTGCTGCTGCTGCTGCTGATGCTGCTGCTGTTGATGTAGAGTTGGTCTATTCTTGAAGGGAAGGCAGGGACAGTGTGCTTGTGGTTTCTTTAGAAAGGTCTATACAGATGGCTTTTATAGCCAGTGAGAAAGAGGAAATGGCCCCGGGTGCTTTAGAAACTGACAAAACAAGTCTGGCTCCCTGGGGGCGTCCAGCCTTTTCAATACTCCGATGTGAACTCTGAAAATAGCCGAGAAAAGAAAAGTAGTGGTCATTGACTGTTAGCCAAGCAAGATGGCACGTCCAGGGAGACAGGGTCGATTCAGGTCGTCTTTTTCTTTGCTTCTAAATCCAAGGAAGGCGTTGAAAGGCCTCATTGATGCTTGTAATGCACTCTGCTCGATGTCATTGCTGCTTCGCACTGGACTCCTTATCTCTCTCTGCCTCCAGAACTCTAGCTCATGGCTTTTTGGTCTTGCACAACTGTTACCTGATCCATCAAGCAATCTTAGTGTTTGTTAGGTTTCTGATAATGGACTTACTTAGGTGCAATGATTTTGATAACACAGTTAGCCTGGGCACCCACCCCGATTTGATAGGACCATTACTGCACCAATATTGGATCCAAAAAGTTCAGCAGCCGAACGAATCTCGTTCATTCCTTTGTGTTGGTGTTTTGCTTTTTCCTGTGTTCCTGTTACCAAGCAATGGGAAAGCAAAACACCCCTGGCGCTCCAAACATGCTGCCGAGATTACGTGTTAGTTGGATGAAGGCAGGACTGCACGATATAAGTGTGTCGGTGCCTCCAGAGAATTGGATTTGGTGCAGGAAAGGATTTGAATGGGCACACAGTATTCAAATGGTGCTGTGCCTGAGAATGTGTGGCTTTGAGAATGGCAATGGAAGGATTTAATGCTTGCATAATGGCAACATAAGCCCTTACACGTTAGCCATTCCCCTGGGATCCAATTACCCTTTCATTAGAGGAAGGTGCAAAGGCAATAAGCCCAAAATTAGGGTTCCTGTTATGGACACTGCCCCTTGCAGATTAAAGCATGTTGACCAGTGTATTAGACGCAGCTGAAAGAACTCAATTCTGTTGTCATTATTCCTTGATCGGGTGACTTCAAAGAGCATGTGATAGCAACTGGTCAGTGATAGTTAGATTGCCTTGCCATGCCACTAATGTCCCGCTATAGATATTAGCATGGTTTGGAAGATGAAGATCACTGGTGTCAATGGAAGATCGTGAGATTTCAGCTGCAATTGTGTGGGCTATCTCTATCTCGATCATCTGGCACCGTGGCATTGCATAGTTGTGTAAATGCAGGCATTCCACTGTAAACTGCGCTGTGAGGAAAGGCTGCAAGGGATGATTTACATCCACCGAAGGTATAATGTAATCTGTTTTTATTCCGCCAAATACTTTGCTGCTGCAGCAGACTTGTGCTTCGCAACATCACCTGCAAGTAGTTTTATTTCCAAGGGCATTGCTTGGCTTTTATGATGGATCTTCGTGGATAATATAACCAGTTTCCTCTGCTGCTGCTGCTGATGATGATGCTGCTGCTGCTACTGATGCTGCTGCTGAGTAGAATCTGAGGTTGTAGCTTCTGAGATGTGACTACATCCTCAGTATTTGTCCTTGGCTAAAAGATATGTGCTTTCCTTATGCCTGTCAGCTTCTTCGATTAGTAGAATATAGAATATAGAAGGTTGTCGATTTTGCAATAACCAAGCTAGATGATAGATGTGATAGATATGACAGATATGATAGATGCTTGTGTTCATCAAGAGCGGCCATCTCATAGATGGCATATTCTTTGATATTCCCAACCAAAATAATGGGAATGGAATCAAGTCTTCTAGAATGTTGATTAATAATGATGAGTCTTATCTATTGGTCCTTTATATACTATACATTCAATTATTCGCTCAATGTGGAAGTGCTGGCTGAGCACCAGTCTTTGTTGGGGTTCATCAATGCAATTAGACTGTTGCCATTGACATGTTTCTGCAGGTATTTAGATATTGTTTGCTTCGGAGCATGCAGAGAAATTTGCGCAGATAGCGCAATTTCTTGTGCAATTCCGAGTGCAATTTCATAGTTATCTGGTAGCGACGGGGCTTATCTAGAGCACGTCCTATGTAGTTATCTGGGAGGACATGTCATTTTCTCTCGTAATGACAGGCAATGTGGCGTGTGCCCTGCCAGATTGTCCATTATGAGAAAGCCCCGAGTTGAGATGACATGTCAGGCGTCTTACACAAGTACCCAATGCCTTCTCGCACAAATGCCTATTGGACAAGACAAATAGCAATCGGCTAAAAGCACCCGACACAATTGGGTTATGGGCAGACAGACCAGCTACTGCCGGAGGAACGTCTTTAATGGGCTTGAATTTGCCGCCTTTTTTCTCCCCCCAGCTGCATGTAATCACCCAATGAATGGGAAGTGAACGTAACTGCGAATGAAGGAATATGGAAAAGAAGGAAAATGGTCTTTCACATGACGCCAGGTGTGTCCGCAATGGAGTGGCTGAGTCACCAGGGACGTGAAGTGTTGTTCATATGGTGAGCTAGTTAGCCATTCAACTGTTGCAGTGATTGCCTACACCTCTCTTTCTCTGCTAATCACGCGAAACCACTAGCTCTGCACTCTGGCAACAGAAATTCTCTCTCTCTCTCTCGTAAAATCTGATCAATGTATCATGATCGGACGAGGACATAAAATTCGCTTTGCTCAAAGGTGTTGAAACTAGAGAGAGTGGGCTGCCAGTGCACTAATGATTGGATTAAACACACGACACTTGTATTAATTCAAAAGGTGTGAATGTGAGATCGATGCTTCTGTTGTGCCCTTGCAAATAGAGAAGTCTCTACGCGCATACATTCTATGCTATAAATAGCACGTTCGATTTTAGTTTCACTCTGAACTGGAGGGCTTTTATGAAAGTGCAGATGAGCGCCTCTGACAAGACCCAGAAAGTTTTAACAGTAAAGCACATAGGTAAACACGGTGGGCCATTCATAACGCACTCTATAGACCAAAGCAAGGCACATTTTGCAGGAAAATAGAGAATCAATCGATAGCTGTGTCGCATAACTCTGTGCTGCAAGAAAGCCTGATATTGATGTCTCACTGGGTTCTCTGCAGCTTGTAGCTATAAGGTTGGGCCCAACTAACATTGGGCTGCCGTCCAAGCTTATAAATAGAATATGAAATATTCACCATTTTGCCTCTTTTGGCGGCTGCGATTTTCGCTTCTCTCGTTATTGATCAACGCTCAGACTTTCCTCATCTATTTGATTTGACGTTCAATGCTGCAGCTGTCAATGCATTCATCAATATGATATTCTAGGTCATTGCATGTCCCCCCTGAAGCTACTTTATAATAAAGTGTCTAATTCATGCCCTTTCATAACCTTCAGAATTAGAATCAAACTGAAATTTATATTTGAATAAAAGCAAAAATGACTCCGTTGAAAGGGACGAATAGATTTAATGACCGCTCGAAGGTTGCAGCCTTACCATCAGCCTTGTGGCAGGCAGCCTATTGAGCCATGCAGCTAGCTAACTAAACTGCTAGGAGATTATGCTCCATGTATTATAAGCTTTCAGACTGATCAGAATAGCACTTTTTAGTCTCGACCCGTCTCCTGTGTCATATTTCTGCCATTTTTACTGGGTGTATTTTAGTGAATGACTTGGTTGGGCACCAGGGGGCGTGCTGGACGCAGTGCTTCCTGAATCTCCAGAGTGTCACGGATGACCCCGTCCATGAACCCCAGCGACAACATCAATAAAGAGGCGTGGTTCGTGAAAGGCATGGGAGAATCATCCATCCCAGGGTCTGCAAGCAAACTCCAGCCAGCAGCCACCAACTCATGGGCTGCTGGTTCAGGCCAAAGAACGGGAGAGGGGGGAAAAAAAATCTCATAATCATGATAATTTCATCCAGAACGAGCAAGGAGGCCTGCAAGAGCGCCATCCCGTCCCCTACAAAACGCCCCTTTGCTATTTATTGGGTTATGAAAACGGTGCATGTATTGAATAGCAATGTGGACAACCTTCAGTGGTGCTAGTCTGCTACGGCTATTGGCCAGCCCCTGCAGCTGTCTAGGTCCATGTAACATGCCCTTGGGCTATGGTCTTCGATATCAGCAAGCTCTTGGAAATGTGATCTTGGTGACAATGCTGTTTTAATGTCAAGAACACAACCAAGTGAAGCCAACGGGTAATCAAGATTGTATTTAGATATACTACACTCCGCCAATACGATACCAGACATGTGTTGCCTTCAGATTCTGCTCTCATCAATTAAGGCAGTGACATCATAAGATGCTTTTGTCTCCACAGCATATATGGCTGGCAGGGCTGTGTTATTTGTGCTGTCTGGCTGGCTCTATTGGCTCCATTGACTGCTTGACCTTGTTCAGCCTAGCTTTGCTATTTGCCCGTTGTTTTTCTTTCTCTCTCTCTCTCTCTCTCTTTTTTTTTGGCTGAAAGATCGCTCAGAATTTGCCAATCTCTAAGTCTGCTGCCTGGCTGTGTTGAGGGCACTGGACATGCTTGCCTCGCGTTCGCCTGCCATTTCACGTGTACACATGATGGTTGTCATGGCAACCAGCGCTACTTTGTCACGATGGTCAAGAAGACGTCTAACCCTGGCAGCCACTCTTGATTTGAGTTCAGCTTTTTTTTGCCACCTCTAAGGTCAGCTGGACTGCTGGGCTGCTAAGTCACACCAGGGTTTGTGCCCGAGGGAAACATTCTAGTCCGCCTTCTCTTTCTTGTAATCCCATTAGGTATCCAGCACCTGGGTTCATATTAACTACCTTGCTGTATTTGATGCTTATTGAAATATAGATGAAATTCAAACCGTCCACAGTAGATTTAAATGTATATATAAATTTCATATGAAACTATTGCCACGTCCAAATTTCCTCAGACCTATTACATGAAAGGTTTCAAGAATCGAGATACAGTGGAGCCTGACAATTAGGACCACCCAAAACATGACAGTGGGTCTGAGGTGCGGTTGTAATGGTGATGTTGCACTGCATCTCATTTTAAACCAACATAGAGAACTTCTCTAAAACAGTAACCACAAAGACTTCGTGTAGAGCAAATATTCGGCTATCGATTAAAAAAGACATTGATGTTAATTGCTAAAATGAAAGTCAAAACACTATAATTGATTTGAGAAGAGTATTGCTGTTCTGTCTGTTAGCGTTGTTTACATGGCGCTGCACTTGTTTCAATGATGTTGAGCAAATGATGTTGAGCAAATGTTGACATGATGTTTGTTTGTTTCAGATTGAAGATGCCATGTTGATGTTCGACAAAGCCACACAAAGACATAGAGGTGAGTCCTATCAATGTTTTGCTTGCTTTCATGTGCAGACTGAGAGGGGGGGGGGGGGGGGGGGGGCAACAAGGGGCCCCTCTTGGCCTCAATATTTTTCCATAAGCTCAGCAATTAAATAGTCTCAAAGGCTGCTACTGTCAAATCATGTTAGGAAGAGAACAGCAAAATGCAGGCTGTTCAAATTCCTTGAGTGTGAGCCAGCTTACTTTGAGATGTAGAGAGAGGGGGGTGATAAAGGAGTTCTTGGAAATGGCTAATGGAAGTGGAGCTGTAATCTGGATCCATTTAAATGTTTGACATCTAATAACACCGAAGCGGGTTAATTATATGTTGTTACAGCAGCAACATCAGTTGATATCTTTGCCTCCTAAGGCAAACAAATCTTTGAGGCAAGGCTTTCAGTAAAAATTAGGTTCGGGAGTTTCGAAAATTACACGTAATCTACCAATTATGAGCTAGTTGAGGAACTAGAATAGTATCGGAATAATCAGTGTACATATTAACAGCTCCTGCTTTGCAGTGATGATGCATATTCTCATGACATATGCATCTAAATGCCACCCATCTAGTATTTTATGAGGTAAAGAGGCTCTTTAAAAGTAAATTTGGTATTAGCAAAGTTGAAGAACATGAAAGCACTGCTATCATGGAAATCAAAAGGTTGACAAGCAACGTAGAAAGGAACTCTAGAGGTATCAGGGCTGCTGGGCAGATTGCCTTAGAATGTGAGAGGGTAGATAAGAGGGGGGTAAGATAACATGTGAGGGGGTTGGAGGGGTTACAAAGGTAGGGTTATGCTGCTGGACAGGAAAGCTGGTCTGTACAACTGCAGGAACAGGTGCAGCGCCTTCCAAGAGCTCTAGCAGTATTTCCAAGCTGCTTGAGGTACAGGGAAGATCTTAGCACCATGCTGCTAGTTTCCTGCTAGCTCTTATAGTACTCTGTGATTGGTTACCTCTGCTAACCATATGGTTGAAGTACCCTATACCACCTCCTGGGGGTCAGCTGTGGAGTTGATGAACCTCTCTTTGACCCCATCTCCCAGTCCTGACAGTGGCTATTGCTGGTCAACCTGGTCACGCAAATCCCACCTCCCATCTCTCTTGATTTGTCAACATCTCACATGCCTCTGTTTGAACCTGTCCACTTTTACTTTGACCATCATCCATCTTGTGGCAATCCTGGCTACTTGGTCAGCATATTTCGCTGACCTCTTGACTCAGGGGCTGGGATTGACATTCATTCGACGCCCACTGCTCTTTTGAGTCTAATATTACTCCAGATTTTGGTGTATTTAGGCTGGAAATATTTTCTGGAAATGTCACGTACTCGTGTACCACAAAACGTCTTCTGAAATCACGTCAAATTTGTGTCCTGCATACCCCAGGTGGTTCGGGACTTCGTATACATAGATACAGGGAATGTGTAAACTGTTACAACTTGTTTATCACAATCTGTCCTGTTAGGTTAGGCTGCTATGTTGGAAGTTGTGCGTAGCCTACCATCTGTCTGTGTCAATTGACCTTCTCATGAATGTATTCATATTAGCCATATTACACTGTCGTAGGTATTTCAGAAATGCCAAGCGTTATTTAGGCGTGTTAAGGGGCTGTGTTAGCTTCACTAGGAGTTTCACTCTTTTCATGACACATAGCATGATTCGAACAACAGCAGCCTCACCAGGATCACCACAATCCTCTTACACAGAATTTGGTTCGATGGTTTGGTCATAATTTGGTGCCCCCCTTTGAACCAAACTGTGTGCACGCCATTTGAGGCGGCTTGGTGCTTGGTCTTCACAACAAGAATCGAAAAGCTGCTGCTTGGAATTCTCATGAAAAACCTTTTTTGTCAGTTTAGAAACGTGTTTTTGCTTTTTGTGAAGAGCAAACAAAACCTGATAGTGAAACATGCCTCCTCCCCAAACGAACCCATGGTTGTCCCGTGCCGTTTGGAGAATTACAAGGGCTCGTTTGCTCCCATCTGATTAAGGAGGTTATTTATGAGAAATGATAAGAGCTAGAGACTTTGTGTCTAATTGCGAGGGACGAAAATGAGGCAACTTCAGAAGTCCCATTCCTGTCAGTTTGGAGACCGGGCTTTGTGCTGATTGTGTTCATGAGATTGTGATGGAGACAATGGCCCTTCTCTCTGATGGCTGCATTGCTCTGATGGGGATGTGGCTGGTTGCTTGGAATCTCCCCTGATGCCAAAGCATCAACGCCCGCATCAGTTGCAGAAGCAATAGCAGCATCTGTAGCAGCAGCAGCAGCAGCAACATCAATGACGTCATTGCTGACACAAGTTCCCCGCAGACAACCGAAACAAACTGCAGGCAGCCTCTAACACATGCATATCTCACATAGCAGGGGCTTATATCTTAGGGGGTGGGCTGCTTGCCCAAGCCAGTGCTTTTACGTGAGGATGTTCATTTAGGTCTTGATGAATTGAGGTGCGAGTTTATGAAGCATTGCTCCCTGCAGATTGGCAGCAAGCCATTAAGACATTAGGAAGGTGTCTGGGGTTGCTGGCAGTAATGAGATGATCTCTCCACGATCATCATGTTAATTAAGGTCACGTTGGCCCACTAAATATACAGCTGCCATATTAATGTAGGTCCTGTGTGATATGGCCGGTATTGCTGCTTCTGCAGCTCATGAAATATTTCCCCCACAGAGTTGTCAACTGGCTGGATCACGGAGGTTGTGTGGCAATTATCTATGATTACTTTTGATGGCAGCTTGATTGAAATCTTGATGATGCTTGATGGCAAATCCTCGTGGCATTTTGATAGGAAAATCAGAGCTTTGATTGCAGATCCTCTGGCAGTCTGTAAGGCTTGTGAAGCTCGTGATAAGCCATGTGGGCAATTTGCTGTTGGCCTCTGAAACTTCATTGAATCGATGTGCACAGATGTTCGGTTGTCTGGAAATGTGCCCTAAGATAGCTATAAGACAACCAGCTTGCAGGTGTAGCGTTCTCATAGACTTCATTGTCTTTTCTGAAGCTGCAATCGCGTTTTTGTAAGAGTTTGTCAGCCAGTGTTGTGAATCAGTGCTCTGTGAGTTTACCATCCGCCATAGTCGCGAGTGTTGTAAAAGTTCCTGGAAATGCCATCGCTTCTCTGGCTTCCATTGATGCTGCATAGTTGCAACCAGACTCAGGTGTTGATGCAACTTTGAGGTGACAGGAAACCTGGTACTGGCAGTGAAGCAATTCTGCTCTCAGATGCTTCACCCAAATTAGATCTGGTGACACTCAATGGTTGTAATGTGCAGGTATATTTGGTCTTACACAATCCATCATCAATAGGTAACGTTGTTCCTAATAATGATTCATAAGACCATGTTCTGCCCAGATTAATCACCAGGGATTGTAGTATCCTCATGCCTTTGTTGTAAGTCATCGAGTTGCTTACTGAGTGACCGTTTGGGCAGCGGACAACCACAACAGTTTACAGGTGACCAGATTGAGTAATTTACATCAGAATTGCATCATAGCACTTGGTGGAACTTTAGCATAGCATGTCTACAGGGCATGATGCCGGAGAAGGCATAATGTCAGATTGGGTGGTCTGAAAGAAGAGGCGTAAAAAGATGGAGTAAAACTTGGCTAGAGTGATGATACAATATCATCACTCGATGAACCACTCTTCCACTCTAGTCTATGACTGTATTGACTGATAGAGACCTTCGAAGGATTGTAGGGGCACTGTAGGTGCTTAAATCGTGTCTGTAGCCAATTGTATTTAGTCTCAGTCCAGTTTTGATGACTCTGCCTGGATGATTGGCCAACAGATTTGATGACCTCATAAAGTGAATCATGAGGCTGCTGTGATGGGAGCAGCATCTGACTGTGAGTCCATTAATTGCAGACTAGAAGACCTCATGCTGGTCTAGGCTTGATTGACCAATATCGAAGATAATTCCTCCCATGACTACATGTGTTCTAGTCCCAGGAGATAAGCAGTAATTGCGGGGAAGTCTGTTGTAATTACTTGTGGCTTGAGCAGGAAATGGTCTTGTTTTCTTCTGGCAAGCAGCTAGAGAAGAGGGGTGTCAAGTATTTCACAAGGCAGTGTACAGGCAGTTGGACGTGGAAACTAGGTATTTGTGTGCAAATGCATGGGCAAGTGCTTGGGCATATTTGCGGCCTTAGTCTTTCTCCACTCCACTAAAAATAACCTCGGTGCCTAGAAACTGCTGCTAACTTCTACCATTACATTGTCCGTGCCCCATCCATCGATCAGGAGGGTAAATCCACACAGCTTGGCATTCATTGTGATTGAGACGAGATTTGGGGTGTCGGGTTAAATGTTAAACCCCTGCAGGCAGGTCAGGCTGTTGGGTACTGCATGATCTACAGTCAAGGGTTTACTACTGCATGATTTGCGAGAGGAGGGTGTTGTTTCTCCCGTCAGTTGTTCTGCTACAGCTCATCATACGTGACTCAATATGAGTTATAATGGTTCCTGGTTCCTCAACGTTGGTTATCAATTTTTTTGTCGTTGTAAATGATGTTGTTGTTCTGCTGTTATTTGCCATTATATTTCGTGAATAGACACGGTGCTTCTCCCCACTTCAAAGGGAATAGTTGAGCACATGGCTTGGCTGTCAAGTTAAACAAGTTGTGGGCTGTGTAATGGCTGATGTGATGAAGATGTTTATTGCAACCATGAGCCATGACGTTGCGTGGATGGAACTGAAGTTAAAAACATTCAGCTTTTTTCCTGCTGGGTTGCTGCATACTACGAGGCTATTATTAGCCGCATTACATAGCCACAATTCTTTGCAACACAACAAAACCAGCAATGATATCAATCAGACCAGTCTCCAGCTGATGAGATCATAAAACAAAGATTCCTCCAAGAGTATCGTTTCAGACGACTGCCGCGCCCTCTTGTGTTAATCTGATGAAATACTGGGAGGCAAAAAAACTGAATCTTCTATCACATTTCTGAGGCTGCTAGAAGTAAATCTTTTGTTGTATCAGGGGTTTACTCAGATTTGAGCCAACAAAACATGATGTAGAATCCTTTGGAAAAAACAAAGCTGGAATTGTGTTTTTGGATGATACATGATCAGCTTGGGGTAGTTTATTTGTATTTATTATTCATTTTTGGGAGCATTTCATGAATATGCAAATATCAAAATGGCTGAAATTGCGCATTTATCTGTGACACTGTTAAAAGTAGAATATAAAAGTGCATTATTTAGGGTTGAGTGATCGGCGGGTGACGCGCCACACCCCGCCAGGGTATATTTGGTTACCATGTCTAGTCTAGATGACCGAGATTGCAGGGACAAGTAGTCACGCGCTATTCTTTGGTTTGTTGTCAAAGCAAAGAGGAGGGGGTTTTTGCTCTGCAGAAATAGAACGTTTAGAAAGATGTAAGAAATGTTGAAATGTGGATTGAAAGGTTGTGTATTGTAATGCAAGCCTCAGCATGTTTGCAAATGTTCCTTGGATGTGCTTCATCAAGTCAGTTTATCTTAATACCTGAATTTTATTATATTAGGCAAGCTGACAGGGTGTTCACATTAAGGCTAATCCTAGCAATTAAATCAAAATCGCAAGCTAATATGAACAGGTTAACAAAAAATGGGAGATAAGAGGTGTGGGAGGATTGGAGAGTTGGAGATATCGCAGCTTTGTGGACAGGTACGTCACAGACCTAACACAACAAACACTAGGCCAGGGGGGGGGGGGGGGGGGCCTTGTTTGCCTAGGCCCTCCAAAGCTGCCTAACTGCACTCCAAGGCCCCAGAATGACCGGCCACTCCAGCTAGTTAGCATGGAGCATGGAGACAAGAGTAGAGCATCTCAGAGCCTCTATTGGCCAACAAACACAGCAGCCAGTGATTTATTCCCTCCATGCCAGAATTGTAATTGCCCAACCTTCATGTCAGCGATAAGACCAGAATGCCCAACTATTTTCTTGCCTAGCTCGACACACGAATGCCCGTGTGCAGCTGCTGTCACCCAATGGCATTATATACCTGCTGTACTGTCTATTGGCTCCTGACAAGAGTTCAGAGAGTTTGGCAGAAGTTCCTTTTGGTTTTTGTGTTGTGCATTTCTGAGGTCAATCCGTGACTCACACATCCACATATATCTGCTTTGTTGCTGTGCATTGCTGCTGCTGCTGCTGCAGGGTTTCACAGGGAGCTACAGTATTCCTGTGAAGTTTTCATGCAGACGGGCTCTTGAAAGTAGACAAGGTCAAACCGTGCACTCTGAAGGTGCCTCTCTGCTTTATGTGCTTCAATGTCTTATGGATGACCTCCCCAAAAGAATTACTTACCCGAAGCAACTAAGATTTATTTGAGGGAAAATATTCCTATGTTGACAGAATTGGGCCGATTCAATTTCCTGTGATTTAGTGCTGGGAAGATGGCCCTAAGAAATACTTTGTTTACCCTGTGAAGGGTCGTGAGTGATAGGGTGGGCTGTGGGGGTCAGGGGTCCTGAATGACCTTGATTGACCCCGTACCGTTACCATTGAACCTGCAGGGGTTGGACAGGCCAGGGGCAGATTGAATGAGGGTAAATTAAAGCCAAAAGTAAAAGGTCATGAGTTGACATGACCTGAAAAAGTAAAGAGGACCCATGTGTATCTAGCCTGACGATGTGGTGGCCCCCAATCACACGTGGGGTCTGAGTGTCTGAGGTCATTGAGAGATCTACATTCCCCTTCATCTGAATGGAAGCCATGTTGGTTTTGGTACATAGTAGCACTGCAGAACTCCACAGAAGTCACAAAGTGACCTGCATGCACTTCTGAGGCTTGCGTAGATTCACTGTGTGCTTTTGAAGTCTCTATAGTGCTATCAGTCCCTCCATTCATCCATACTCTGTGTAGTCAACCGAGTTTCTGCCTCTCTTTCCAACTGCAAATCAATATTCAACTGCAATATCAGCCATATTTACATGCTGTGTGTATGCAAACATGTTCTCACTTAAGTGTGCAACATACAGCCAAAGAGAGCATTGAAACCCCTTGTCATTGCTTTGTAAATTATTGCTGGTTTGGGGATGATGTTTGGTAAACACTTTACATACCTAACAAGTTTCCACTAATACACTTGGCTGTCTTCAGTTTTCAACCAGAGGTCTTTGGTGTGGATTGGTTGTTTGTAGCCTAATCCGATGGGATTTATTCTGATAGACTTAGATGGTTCCAAGAAATGTTTAGGGCCAATGCAAGCCAGCCTGGCACCGATATCTCCATGATTTCAACTAAAACCCCTCTCTCATGTTAGGCACCTCTGGAACCAATTTATTGAAGAGGGAGCATTTGGTAGAGTTTAGCAGCAGTAGCAGCAGCAGCAGCAGTAACGCCAGCAGCACAGGAAGCAGTGCCAGAGCTGTATGCAGATTTATTCACAGTTGATGGGGAATGCTGAGGCAATGCTGAAGCATAGATCTTGGAATTAGCTGATCTGAAAAGAGGCAATAAGAGAGAAAACAGTGATGGATTGAGCTTGTGTCCCTGCTAGATTCGAAGGCTGCAACATTTGTTATCGGCAAAGTAGCAGCACACTGAAGACGCTGTTAATTAGAAGTGCGGGCTATACTTGGAGGTCGCTGGCACCAAGGGGGAAGGGGGGGGGGGGTGCAGATATTGTGTACACGCTGTCTGCCTCTGATAAAGATGAAGAATACAAGCAACGATGCTCACTCAGTCGCCGCTACACTTATCACTTGTAGACAAGGCGCCGTCCGGCCCTGGGGGACACCAGACCGACTCAAGCCACTGCAAACGCCCTCCCCGGCACTGAGTCCACAGAGATGCTTTCTGACAACCCCCCTATTTGTCTGCCCACCGCCTCCCCCTTCTCTGATCAGTATTGGCAGCAAAGAAGCCGCTACAAGGCTCCTGTCATTGTCATCACGGCCAAAAAATGGCCCGGCGCTTGTGTAACCTCGTTGCTTGGCGCTCTTTTATTTTCTTGCTCTGTCTAATCATGGTCACTTGAGGAGAGATTGAATTAGTCGTGCTGCTGTCCTTGTTGATATATTGTGCGGGGTGATGTGGCGGACAGCTGCCTATGCAAATGCAATATGATGTTTGCAGCTATGTTGTGACCCAAGCAATCAGGCAGCTCAGACTCTCGTGTCGGCTGCACACTGGTCCAACTGCATTACCTGTCCTGTGACCTGCAGGCCTGCAGGAGCTTCAGCTGCTGCTCTAGATTGATGGCAAGGGATGCGGGGGCCATTCACCATCCGAAGCCTGTCTTGCATCAGTTATTCTTGGCCTGCAGCAACGCACGGACCCATTATAATGATGGAATGGATCTGAGAATGTTTTAACGCTGAGCTGCGAGGGGGTGATAAACAAATTCACCAATTGATGCTAACGCACAGCAACGCACTGTTATGTAATGGTAGCGCGTTGTTGATGTAGGATGTTGCTGGGGTCAGGCCTTGGGGGGATGCTGGGGGCAACGTGTATCTCTATGCAGCAGCCATTGATGGGGTTGCTGATGCAGGCATGGTGATGTGGGGCATGGTGATGTTAAGTCTGTGGTGCAGGGGCAGTTGGTGCTGCAGGAGATGCATCCTGCAGATGATGTAGCCTGCAGCTGCCTTGATCTGCCCTGCCTCCCAATGCCCTTGTGTGCTATTCTCTGCCGCCCATTGACCCATTAAGCACCCTAAATGCAGCTTTGTGGCAAATTCACCGCTGCACAACTAGGTCCATTTTATGTGCATCACTTGCGATTGTTTTGCTGCTGGTCTATGCTGTGCATGTAAATTACATGTAACTGCTGCAATCCATCAATCTTGTTCCTGTGACATTCTGGTGGCAGTTGTGCATAGTGTGTGAGGGGAAAATTCTGCATGAAGCACCACGAAAACCTAGCTGGAGCGATTGACTGGCTTTGAATGCGATCCTTTTTGAAGTGATTCCATCATAACTCATTCCAGGCCTGAACTTTAGCTATGCATGTCTTTCAAAGCAGGCCCACAAGCTGAATCTTATTTTAGCCCTTTATTTCTGTGGGCCAAAGGCAACATCTGTTGACGTATGTGTGATGTAAAGGGGCAAGATGAGTGGATCCCTGCATCCTGTGGGAATGGCATTTCAGGGGAAATGAGAGAGGGTTGTTGAGGGGCAGCACCCTCTGTTTCTTCAGACCTCGCCACCCCACCATTCCTAACTAAAGGTCATTTCACGTATGGTCAGTAGTGCTTCTGCTTCTCATTTCTGCTCATCCAGTTTTTGACAAACTCATTTTCCCTTCCCCTGGGAAAGCTGTGGGGATTCTTGGCATTTTGTGCACAACCAGCGCAGTAAACCGTAAACAGCAAACAGCGTATCGATGAAAGGTTGAGGAAAAAAAACCTCCAACGCTTAAGTGGCGCACTCTGGTGTAACTTAACATAAACAGTTGTAAATAACTAGATAGCTCTTAATCGCGTTTAAACATAAGTAAATAAGCAAGAAGAGGCTTAATAGAAAGAAATGTCAAGAAATAGAAAGAGATTTGCGTCTGCTGTAATCTCAGATTCTGTGCCAGACAATGATGAAGCGAGTGTCAGGCCGAGTAAATTTCCCATCACTGGCTGTGGGCAAATGCTTCACTGACGCAGTCTTTAAATTCCCAAGCTATTATTAGCTTCAGTTGTAGGCCTCTATAGCGGAAAAATTGTGGCTGCCAATACCTATCAAGTGTTGGATAAAGGGGGTGGAATTAGAGGCTGTACTGAGTGGAATCAGAAGCTCTTGTTAGAAAGTGAAGCTCCAACAATGTGCCCCTGGCGGCTCCATGGCTACCTTGCATGTATGTATGGAGTTGGTGCCAATTTCTGCAGCTCGATCGATCAGCCTGCAGATATTTAGTTTGACTGCTGTGCAGCAAATGAACTGCTGATATTGGGATAGCAAAGGAATCGAATTGTGTCGATTAATCAATGCTTCACATTGTTATCACCATTAAACCCTTTTAATAGTGGGTCTGCTCAGAGTGTGGAGGGCCATAGTAACTTCCCAACATGCAAGCTTTGGCCTCAGCACACATAATCTGCCATCACACCATCAGAGTGGGCAGGCCATCACTCCTGCCATGGTCTAGGGTGCTACAAGTCTGATAGGACTGCATCAATTGGTGTTTGAAGATATTGATTGATGGCAGTTGCTGCTGCAGAGGGGATGAGGGCAGGAGATGGAGATGTGCTAGAATAGGGGGTTGATCAATGTTTGGTGCATGGCTACTGCTGCTGGTTCATGATGCACTGATGTTGCCCTGAGCTTGGGACTAAACAGTTTAGTCCAATCCCTGAGCCAGCCTGGTTGTAGGTAGACCCACGTTTGTGACTGGTCTCAAGTCCTGATCACTGCACCCACTTTCCTGCAGATTTATTAGAGGATTCGTTTGACCAAATGACTGAACTGCCTTCACAGGGAGACCAGGGAAGTCCACCCGAGCTGAAGTAATGTCCAGCCATGCAGAATAATTGGTCAAGTTGACCATAAGGGTCAGTCGGTCACCAGCTCCCCTGTCGCCTTCCCTAACAGCAGGCTTTTGAACATAACTGCAGCAATTAGAGAGGAGATTATGTTAGTCGACATCATTAGATTTGCATAATGAGTGCTTCAAGTTCTTCCTCGTTGCTTGATTCATTCTTACTCATTTGCTGATGAACTAATAGGACGATTATGAATTTCAGGTGCTCTTAGGATGAATCACTCATGGCATTTGAGATGACGCTTGATTTCAGTTTAATGTTGCTGTGGTGTGCTCATTATGATGTCAATGCATGTTGGGAATCTTTAATCCTTCATGTATGATTCTATGCAGTCTGGAAAGATGCTCATCATAGTGCGGTTTGATGTCTTTATTTTTATTGTTTTACTGCAAATGGTGTACTTAATACACTGTATTGCATGTATGAACTATGAAGGGGTGGTACCAGTAGCATACGCTATCCGTATGCATGAGAATGGGAACTCTTTCTACGAGAGGTCAGCGTAAGCTGTATGGCACGCACTGCCATATTCATGTGGTTCCAAGAAGGCAGCAAGATGGGCTCAATTAACTGATCTTAGCATCTGCGCATCATGCAATCTAGCAGTCACTTGAACAGCCCAAAGGACGAACAGGGCGTATCAGACTGCAGGCTTGCTGTTGGGAGGTATAGCTAGCTGTATGGCAACACCAAGGGTTGTATGCTTTTGTATACAACCTTCTTGGAGTCAATCGGGTCTGTGAAGCACATGCTGAACAGTAGCGCATCCCCAGAACCTGGGTGACGACCATCTCTCGTGTCCATTAGAAAGTTCAACTGCTCTGTTCGGGGCAGTGTGTTTGCGTGAAAATTCAATAGTATTTTGAACTTCCCTGGTGTGAAAGCAGTAACAGTGCAGGGGTCCATTGGCTGGCTGGCTTTGTTTTACCCGATGCATTACATAGATGACATCCCAGTGGGCATCTGGACCCCAAGGGTGACGCACTTGAACGGCCACCTTTGCTGCCCTTCCCGCTCTTGGGGTGTTAAAAAACTAAGTGAGTTATAGAGCAGAGAGCTGGCACTGCCAGAAATCCAATGCTTGCCGAAGCATCGCCTTCGAAGGGAAAAATCGATGAGCAATTGGAGAGTTTTATAGGGGGGAAATTGGCGAGCGCAGGGACCTGACTCAATTTGCTTCAGTGGAAGTAGTCGCGTTTGCACTGGGATGCGGGGCTTAGATGCATTGGCTGCATGCGCTCCTGTTTGCTTGTGAGATGCGGACACAGGGCCCAGGAGGATGTGCCTCATCTTGCTGGATGTCTTTCATCCTCCCCCTGCTGCTGCTGCTGCCGTGGCAGTTCTTAGTGCTGTCTCTTGGTACTCCCTGTACTAATTTGCAGTCCGTATATGTCCCGCTGTTTACTTACTCAGTTTCTGCTCCGCATTGACCGCGATTAACTGTTACAGGAGGCATTTATGAAGATTTAGGACACAGTAGCTGGAATGAGAGGCTGGCTTTACTTGACCTTGACCTCTATTGCAATAGCCATATCGATCAGGCCCCCCTCGGGTCTACTAAAGACGGCCATGGGCTGAAGGGGACAGATCTTGGCCAGGCTGGCGCCGTCCGTCTCCTGCCTCTGGCCTCTGTCCTCCTGGCTAATCTATCCCCAAACTAATCTAGCAGCATCGCCTTGTCTCCGCACTGTCCCCTTGAAACTGAGCTATGTGGGTCACCCTATCCATTTGTATTATGCGCTTTTCTGTAAAGCAGCCTGGCCTTGTTTATCACATACTTTTTGGGCCCATAGTTATGAAGGTGGTGTGGCGTCCCCACACTATCTCCATTTGTCACCCTCCTGACGCTTTGATACTTTTGGCTAAAAAGCCCTGAACAAACAATCTAGTGGATATGCCATATATATGGAGATTGGTGCAAAGATCACAAAAGTGGTCGTGACACATGACAAGTCAGTTGGAGTAGGCCTTTCTCATATGTGCTTTGGGAAAGGCAGGTCTTCTTAGTAAAGGTTTCCCCCAGGCATAAAAGGACCAGATGGTGCTGGCCATTGAATATGGGATGGGAGACAACATTAAACATTGCTTGGTCAGTTCTATTGACTGAATGTTTGCGTGGCGCTGATGAGATGTTGGTGGAAGTAAGGCTGCTTGCTTGAAAGGGAGGGGCTGCATTCTCTGCTCCAAGTATAGGATGCTCTGGCCTGGCTTGCATTTGCTGCTGTCCCCCCAAGCGTCTCATGTGCTATTGATAAGGCCCTGGAAGGGCGGGTGATATTGCTGCGCCTTGCTGCTCTGTTCGCCTGCTTAGAATCACCCTGTCCCTGGCCTAATACAATCAAGTCCTGCAGTACCCTCTTTGGTTATTGGGTAAAGCCCCGTTCCCACATAGCCGAGTTACTCGTAGTCAACTCGTAGTATTACGTAACACGCCTCTCGGGCCCAACTCTTACTAAACTCGGCGATTACTCCTCGCACTCGAGAGATGCTCGGCGAGTAACTCCTGAGTCTCGTAGCGAACTCGTGAGATTTGGAGCCGAGTTTGCCGAGTCTCCCGAGTATGCCGTGCTGCACGGCACACTCGGCGAATTATCCAGGAGTCCAAAAACTCGGCCATGACTCGCCGAGTTACTCCTCGAACTCGCCGAGTTACTCCTCGAACTCGCCGTGTTACTCCTCGAACTCGCCGAGTTACTCCTCGAACTCGGCGAGTTACTCGGCGCTATTTTCGCTCGTATTACACTCGGGGGGGATGTTCAGGAGTGCGAGGAGTAACTCGGCGAGTTGTAGGAGTAACTCACCGAGTTGTAGGAGTAACTCGCCGAGTAACTCGTCGAGTTCTACCTTTAGTACATGCATCATCAGCGTAGGGGGCCGCTGCTCCTCTAATATCAGTCCGATTTTCGTCAAATAAAGATTGTTTTGTAGTATAATTCATAGTGATTCCATACGTATTTTCGGATTTAAAAAAACCCGAATATTAAGCGAGATATTTGTCTGAGAAGGCAGTTGTCTTGCGGTGGCTGCTGCTCCATTTATATTAATCCGATTTTCGTCAAATCAGGACTGAATTGTAGTATAAATCATACTGATTCCATACGCGTTTTCGGATTGAAAATAGACCAAATATTAAGCGAGATATTTGTCTGAGAAGGCAGGTAGTCTGGCGGCGGCAAGGTGCTCTGTGTATGGCCCTGACATGAATGGTGTGGTCAATATTTTTGACCATTTTATATACATTGTTTGGATGAGCTTTATTGCAATTCATTTCTACTCATTCTGCCAACTGCCATGACTGTTATGTCAATTGCCATTAGCATTTTGAATGATACAAAGAATGGGTGTAGAGCATACAGCAAATTCAATACATGTGTCAATTGCCTAATTGCCTAAATTGGGGTTCTTTGACCTGTCATTTCATGGTTTGTTCAAAGATGACACAGTAATTGCTATTAGCATTTTGAATGATACAAAGAATTGGTGTAGAGCATACAGCAAATTCAATACATGCGTCAATTGCCTAATTGCCTAAATTGGGGTTCTTTGACCTGTCATTTCATGGTTTGTTCAAAGATGACACAGTAATATGACATTGTCTTGATTGTCATTCACAATTACAAAAATATGTAATTGCTTTCATTAATTAAAAGCAATATATTTAATTGTAATTACCAGGCAATGATTATATTTGTATAACTTTCTTATCTTTTTGTGTTAATTTGAATCTTATTGTGATATTATGATCAGTATAAATTTGTGTATATTTTGTAAAATTTAAATCTAATATTGATATTGTAATTAGTATTTGTGATTTGATCTGTGATTTTATTTGCTATATTTAATTTACTTATACTGGTGCTCCCTGAAGCGTCCGCGCCCAGACTGTATTAATGCAGAAAGCTGAGCGCTTCTTTAAAAAGCTACTGCTCCCTTAATATTAGTCCGATTTTCGTCAAATAAAGATTGTTTTGTAGTATAATTCATAGTGACTCCATAGGTTTTTTCGGATCGAAAATAGACCAAATATTAAGCGAGATATTCATCTGAGAATGCAGGTAGGCTGGCGTCGGCCTATCATTCGATGGGTGACTCGTCGCTGTCGTAGACACCTTGCTTCACCCGGCGAGTTACTCCTGGTACTCGGCGAGTTACTCCTGGTACTCGGCGAGTTACTCCTGGTACTCGGCGAGTCACTCCTGGTACTCGGCGAGTCGCTCGCTGAACCCGCCGAGTAACTCGGCGAGTAATTCGGCGAGTAACTCGGCGAGTCACTCCTGGTCATTTTTTCCGCAAAAATTCGTCGCCAACTCCTCGAATTTTGGGTGTTACGTAATTTTTGTTATTACTACGAGTTGACTACGAGTAACTCGGCTATGTGGGAACGGGGCTTAAGCGAGTTTGAGGAGAAACAGAAAGTGTAAGTAATGCAGTTTCAAGTGATGTAAACGGATATATAGAGGGATTGAAAATCGCTTGAATGTAACACAATTGAGAGAGAACAGGGAGCCATAGGGGACAGGGACCAGCGGGCCGCTAAGGCGAGATAAGACCTTCACAAAAACGACAGCAATTGTGATTTGTGGCCGTTTTAAGAGTGGATCAATGTTAGTCTATTTAATCGGGCCTGGATGTGATAGACTATCAGCTGCAGGAATGCTTTGCCTCCATCCTGCAGGGGGAGAGTTTCTTGCTGCAGCTGCCGGGGTCTCCTGCCTCCCTCCCCCACCCCCTCTGCCTATCCTAATGTTGTTGATTCGATTTATTAGCTTGCCTTAAACTTTGCTAAATCTTTATTAATCAGGCAGAAGGGCAATTAGCCAGCTAATGGAAAAGGTCAATCTAGGGCAAGCTACATTAAGGCAGTCTTGAATGTTGGACTTGAATGTTAGTCAGATGTGTTTATGAAATGCCAGACGCAATTACATCAATCGAGTACAGCAGTGGGTTCTTTAATGCTCAGGGTGCTCCAAACAAAACATTTTACATTCGCTGACAGGTTAAATGTCCTTCTCTCGTAATGAACAGTGAAACCTTCCCGAATACCTATTGGATTCTACTTAAAATGCTTGAGCCGACTCGACTTTCCTCTAATAGGTGGGAATAATTAAGTAGCAGAGGTTTTATGTGAGCATGGAACTGACAGGCTGATATTGAGATGGGGGTCTGCTGCTGCTGCTGCTGCTGCTGCTGCTGCTGAAGCTGTGAGCTTAAAGAGATGCTGGTTGCAGATTGCAGATGCTGCATGAAAGGCATGAAAGGCATGAAGCATGTATTGATGGCAACAGGAGCGGGGGCTGCCAATTACGTCTGTCTGAAGCATTAATGTGCATTGCAAGAAGCTCCCCAAGATCATTTACCATAACTATTGCATGTCACAATGACACGATGACGTACTGGTCACTTGCAGTTCATGTTTCATGCATGACCCAATTTGCCCATGATGTAAGAGTCACTCAACTCATGATTATTGTTTCTGTCTGTGCATAGCAAATACCCCGTGCTCGACATGTTGTCTTTATGTAAGGAGTGTTAACGTTTAATGTCGGATGATATTGTTCACAAGTTGTAGCAATGTTAATGCAGTCCCTTACAACAGTCTTTTCTGGACCACAGATAGATGGAGTAATCAGTTATTCGATAGATGTGTGGAACACAACCCGAGTATTTAAACTCCGATGAGCAAAGTTAACTATTTTTATGGCAGCAGAAGTTAGTGGAAAACTGCCGACAAATTGGTCAACAAATTAGCCCTGGTGGCCTTTCAGCCATTACATCGGTCGGGGGGGGGGGGGGGGGGGTATTCGTGGTGGTTTAATTGCGGCTGGACAGGTCAGTTAGTGGGTGGACATTCATTGCTGCTTCGGCCAGTTGGATTGCTGCTGCTGCTGCTGCTGCTGGAGGGAGAGTTAAGGGGGAAGTTGAGGTGCACTGAAGTCGGGTCATGGCAGTCGCCTGGCCTGACACTAACCACTAGATTGATGGGAGAGCAGCTAGAAACAGCCAAGAAATAGGCAGGATTGGTCAGCATGCAATGGCGTCATTCAGGGACATCTAGGCCTAGGCCTACTCCATCTTGCTCCATCTAACATTGCCAGGCTGGCAGCTAGTTAGTTGCTGGCTTATTGATGTCATTGCTGCGGATGCGGGGATCAGCATCCCTGTTACTCTGTTCCCATTCCATCATCCTGGCCCTGCGCTGTATGCATGTGTAATTCCGATCAGTTATCTTTGGAAATCTGCATGCGCCCAGCTTTGTGTCGTGTTGTTTATAACACCAAGAGAATACATGGCAAAGCTTTGAGCTGTGGGATTAAGGAGACGGCATTGAATTGCATGGCTGCTGTCAGTGGCATGGGGAGGTTCTGCTGCAGTCCCCGGCCTTGCGTGTCTCAATGACAACAGATGAAAGCAGGACCAGCCAGGGGTACTCATTACATCGTAAATTACCAATCTACTGCTAGAAATAAGCCTCATCTTGCCTTTGGCCAACACTGCAACTCTCTTACCCATCGTTCAGCAACTGGCCCCACTTGCTAATTAACTGCTGGGTGTACAAACCGCTGTCATGCGGTGTCACGCTTGTACGGATCAAACTACAGGCTGCATGTTTCCAGTAAGGAGATGCTTTGTACTCCGGCCTCTAGCAAAATAATCATTACCCACCGAGGCTCTTTACATTCTTAGGCGTCCTGGGTTTGTCAATAAACGAAAAACTTCTGTAAAAAGCACCAGCAGGAATTGCATAAATACACCCGAAAGGTTCAGAATGTTCTTCAAAGCTCGGCACAACATGTGCTTCCTGCACAAATCCAAATACTTGCATTGCATTGATTTGAAGAAAACAAACCCCCTCCCCCAGTCTGCACAACGTGATGATGTATATAATCAGCAATTGCCGCTAATGTTTTGTTTATACGTGTAACCTATGTGTTTGTGTTTGTAATCACGTGTGACTGATCATTAGAAATGCATTAGAGCAATCTAGATGATTGTTTACTTTGAAATTCAGCCTCTTCCAAGCAAAACATGAAAGCAGATGTTAATTGTTTGTTTTCTTTCTTTTCCAGGTGAGTCGATCAATGATGTTCTCAGATAAGTTCTTTACTTTTTGTGTGTCTAATTTCTGCCCCGTTGGATCTTAAATGAGGTTGCAGGTGAAACGTTTACCGTGTAATATATTTTCCAACTTCAAAGCTGAAGGAGATGATAATGTAACCGAAGAGATCTGAGCTCTTATCTCCATTCAGGCACATGGTAGTAAATGCCTTTGCCAATACCAACAAGCTCCCTTGATTGGATGCCAATTTTCAAGCAGCACACGCTCAGTTCAACTTCAACATAGCCATGCAATTCTGATTAGATCCTCAAATTGAACAAACTTTTGTTTCTGATATTAGAGCTGAATTATCTTTTGATGTGGTGAAATTGGTCCAAAAATTATCCACTGATCAATAGGCTGACGCAGTGACGTTATTCTGGCTTTACATGTAATGATGTCAGAATTTTTTGGCTTGCCTCAAATGAAAGGTCTAAGTGCACTGATATTCGATCTTGGCACAAGATGACAAACTGCATGGAACTGAGGCAGCTGTTAATTGTAGTGCTTTTGTATCAACAGTTAAAGGTGTAAAATTATTGTTCAAAGGTGTAAGTGCCATTAAGTCGTATATGACATCAAAGATTGAAATATAGTGGTCACAGGCGATTGTTGATTTTGGCATGTTGTGGTGTGGACAAAGTATTCAGATGGGTTGGACAACTGCTGTATAACTGTAAAATATACTGCAAATATATGAATGGCTAAGCCAAGAGATTGATTTGTATGCAGAGGTCAACTTAGAGAATTGTACCATTCAGTTCTTCTTGGCTACAGGAACAATTCGATACAGGTGTGTAGTCTTTAGATGCTCACGCAGCATACATGTGTTCCCAAGCCCCGATCTGAATTACCAAATGTCACCCGCAGCGAGGACAGCGCGAGATTTCCGTTTGCTCTGCCAAGCAAGCTGGGGTGACCTTCCAACTAATGCAAAGGGCTTTGCGCTTTCATGCCCCAGTTTGTTGCGCTTAATTCGGGTTTAACTGGTGAAGCTAGGGATGGCTCTGGCAACTTGTAGGCCCGTCATCTATTATGGGGTGGGATGTTATAGGTTGTACAAGGCAATGTTTTACAGCCTGTGCGTAGGAGTCACATTGTGCTTTGGAATTTGTGCGTTTACTCAACAGTTGAAGCGATGCCACATTCGAATGGATACCATGTGCACTACCAGATACCTTTCTTTCTACTGTAGAGTGGATTGCAGTGTTTACTCATGCACAGGCCATTCTAGTCAAAAATAGGAGTCAGAGAAGCTAAATTATAGCAGATTTGTTTTAGACCACGCAGTGTAATTCTTGATGTGCCTTTTGAAGAGATGTTTAGCCATCTCTAACACAATTAGAAGAGGCTAATGAGATTATTTCTTTGTTAGGGATGGAGACGCATCCAATTTGTAGCTTAAGAGTGCCATCCACCTGCTTAGTGACCTGCCACTCCGCAACTGTGACAAACGGACTGGCAGTGATAGAATCAGGCCGCCGCAGAGAATGCACAATGTGCCAGGTGTTGTTCTGAGTGGGCAAGTGGGCCAGAGTCGGCACAGCTCAGTTCTGTGGCGCATAAAACATTGATGACTGTGACGGGTAAGAGGTGGCCGGTCCATCATGCCAGCAGCCAATCTGGGCGTCTCGTCCACATAGCCCTGCCAGCGGCAGCAGCTCAGCAGCCAAGGCCGATCTCAGGCCGAGCTCCCAAGAAAAATGAAACTGCCTGACTGGCTGTTAAAAAGCTTAAGGACAATGACAGAGTATAGCTGTGCATGTGAATAAAGGGGATCGATGTTTCAAGGCCCACACTAGAGACGTGAAAGGGAGGCCAAGGTCCTGATGTTCACAAAGACCTTCTAGAGGTTTTGCCCGGGCTTTAACTGTTAGAACGTGATGAACGACGCCCAAATGCAAGAGATGCTTAGTGGCAGCGACGCACAGCCTTTAGATGTTAGATGCAGCATCTCTCTCCTTAGTCTTTTGATGGCTCTGCTTTTCCTGCCCTTTGTGGCTGAGATGGCCCAGCAGGCCCTCTGATGGCACACAAGATGGTCGGTGATTGCAGCTCGGATTGGCTGCGTTGCACAATGTCCCCGCTGCTGTTTCACCCTGCCATCGCAGTCACGTAGCCAGCCGCCCTTGCCGTTATGTTTCCCTGTTATGGTCTTACAGACACTTGTGTCATTATCCTCAGTCAATGAAAGCGCTGATGTTGATGGGGGATTTTTGTAGTGGCAGACTCAGCAGCAGCAGACAACTAATGGCCTGCAAGACTGTTACAACATGCAGGCTGATGCGGTTGATGTACCGCAGCGCGTGGCTGTTCATCTCTTGCTATGAATTATGGAAGCCCAGTGTGCCCTTCTCTCCCCCCCCCCCTGCATCACACAGCGTCTATAAAACACCAGACACAAAGAAACGATATGATGCTCTGTGTTCCGTGAAGGGAGCTTGCTGCTGCTGCTGCTGCTGCTGCTGCTGCTGCTGCTGCTGCTGTCCAACAATGGTATCTTCACTGTCACAGACACGAAGAACAAATTTGGAAATGCGCACTCTCGACGTGTGATGCCGTGGAGCCGGGAGATCGCTGTACGCGGCTTTGGGGGGAATGGAGGGAAGGCATATCGGGGCTATCTGTGCTGCTGCTCCATAATTCATAGGCAGTCAATTTGAACTTATCGGCTAAGGTGTTGGAGTGTCCTCCGGGGGCTGCAACATCATCAGCCCTTTGGGAGGTGGGGTGCACTGGGCGGTTGGAAGTTGATGTGCCCAGCGTTGCTCTCTCCATCGAGCAGCCAAGCAGCAAGCAGCCAAGCAGCAGCGGCAGGGAGAGAAATATCGCAGACCATGATTGCTTGTTCGCCTTGTTCCTGGTCGATGTATTCGCTGGCTTAAAGTCTAATTGATTCGCTGCTTAAGTAGATTATAGCATGAGCTATTTAGTGGAGGGGCAGGGGATGTTATGGAGAAGGGGAGGGCGCTTGAATGAGAGGCAGGCCAGAGCAGGCATGGCTGCACCATGATATTGCGAAGCTGCAGCTAGGGAGACAGAGAGCGGGGGGTGCATATCGGCAGGAGATGTCAGCCCTGTCTCCTGAGACATTATCTCAGCGGGCTGCTGCTGCAGAACAGCCGCATCTGGGGGCGTATCACTGGCCCGGCCCATCATACAGCCCACCCTATCAGTATGCCGGAACAGGCTTCGGTCTTTGTCCTCCGCTAACACACTCCTAGTTGCGTCCCTGTGCTCTGCAGCCCCCTCTACTGGGCCAGCTCAAAACCACACTCTTCAATTACTCAATAAATGGCAGGAGGATTTTTCTGCACTCCTATTGTCCAACAACCGCGAGTCGTCTGCCATGTGTTGGTTAATCGCTGCCCATCCTGATGAATAAATCAGTTGAGTTTTAAATTAATGCGAAATGAAAGGACGTGGTGGCCAGGACTTCACATTTGCTTGTTAATCGGCGCCATTGGGGCATTGATCAGGCATGGCAAGTGCATGAGGAGGCCAATCAAAAGTGCTGCTTCGGGTCCCATTTATTGCACCGGGCGATGCGACCCGGTATTTAGGGGACAATTTGGTGATGGTGCCCTGCAGGTGAGGCTAGGGCGATTTATATTGCATTTGGAACGTGGCGCTCCTTCGATTTTCCGCAGCCTGTTAAACCAGGCAGAACGAGGGGAAGTGTTCTGAGCAGGCGTCGATGATGCATTGAGCGCGGGTTGACTGGTCTTTCAGTGTAATTTGGCCATGTGAGCAGTTTGGGAGATTGCACCTAACCTGTCCTGGCTACAGGAGTCTTCCAATCAGCCGCTGCTCTCTGAAAGGCGACCTTGCAGCTCGCAACTCATTTGGGCAAACATCAAACTACTGGCTTAATCTGTGCTCCCCTGAAAACATAGCCAAAGCGAGGCAAAGAGAGCCGAATGTGGCTGCTATGTGTACACAATGCACAGTCGCATTGGCCCATTCTTCAATTCCCACAGAATCGAGATTAAAACGAGACTTGTCTGCGCGGGCGCGTCCTTGGCGACCGTCTAATTTAGAGACAGCACTCGGGAGCTTTTCGCTCTTGTGTCCCACACGACCAAAGCAAATATGGCTGAATGGAGGCGAATAGCGATGTCTCCAGCCCTCCTCTAAATGCGTCTTCAAACAGAATGAATTGAAGAACAAATTTCATTTGGCGTGGAGGACGCCAGCGCAGACATGATAGGCAGGGCGAGGACGTCGTTTCATGCGTCCTAGGCAGCGCTCCCAGCAGCGTCATTGACGTTCTCTGTGTCGTCCCTGCGTCCTTAGACACGTTAAGTGATTCCCTGACACTGGCCTGCATTCTGCTCACAAATGGCGGCTAGTGATCAGCAGGTATTGCAGTCTGCAGCCTTTTCTCTCTGTCTCTGTCTCTGTCTCTGTCTCTCTGTCTCTCTCTCTGTCGCCCCTGGCTATTCTCCTTCCTGCACCGAAACTGCAGAGCTATGTAATGTGACCCTGCATCGCACCCTACGCTTGTTATGGTGGCTGCTGCAGCCTTAACAACCTCTGCCAACCATTATGTAAGGATTGCCTTTGGTGTTGTTGGATGGCAGTATTGACTATTTGACAATGTCACTAATGATCAAACAACCAGCCAAATATGCAGCCAACCAAGTGAATAATGAACAAATCGAGCAAAGAAAGCATGGTAGCAAGACACTAAATCTTCATCAGACATAAAACCAAATGTCACCAAGTCAACCTACACTCAAATAATGAAAAAACAAGCAACTTTAGCCAGAATATGCCAGGTTGTTTTTTGCTTGGAATGTCAGGTGGAAGACCTTTTGGTTGAATTTCCTGCAGGAACCATATGTTGAGGCATTAATATAAATGCGCCAGAAGCTCTTCATGTGCTATTGAAGTTGGAGACTGCAGCTGGGTGAGGTTGAAAGAGAGAGGGGGGGGGGGTTTAGGCTTCTCTTAGCATTCGTCATATAATCCGGCACACAGACAGCCCCTCGGAAGACCTGTGTAAATATTGAAGCAAGTCAAATATTCATGGTGACACGACCACTTGGCGGCCAGTGATCTCACTGGATTGCTTCTACAAACCTTAGCACATCCCCAGATACGACTCAACTTCCATAAAAAGGTCTGTTCTGAGGTATGGGCCAGTTAAGGGCCATTGCCTTGGTGTAGTGAGAGTAGTGATTACAATGCACAGTTCTACAGAAAGGCGACCCTGCATTATACCGGCAGTGCTATTCACTATTGCATTAATACTGACCATCAGCCGCATCATATACTGCTGCTGAAGCTGCTATCAAGTGCCTGGGTGATTGGTGGTGATCTCTAGTGGCCTTGGTTGTCTCATAGCAGCAGCAGCAGCAGCAAAGGGCTGATATGGTGATATGGGGGACCTGTCCTCTTCTTGCCTTTCCTCAAGTGACATGCCAGCCCATCTGCAAGTCGGATGGGGCTGCAGGGCCAGTTACAGGGCCAGTTGCAGTGATTTGCAGGGAAGAGATGTTCGGCCGGGTCTTTGGAGATTTCAGGTTGTGATCTGCAGTGCCATAGCTGTCTCCCGGGGTCCACAAAGGGACCTGGCTGACACTGTTGGATCCATCACTTGCACAGGCTGAGAGGATCACTCCATTGAGACGAATGGGGTTGCTATGCAGATCACTCTGTTCCCTCAATGAGTGTATTAAAGCCCACTAGTCTTGCAGTCCTGCGCTGACCATCTGGCCTTTCCTGTGGATCGTTTCCTGTAGTGGATCCATCCTGCAGGACTAGAGCTCCCATCTGCCCTTGTCGTTTGTCAGGGGCGGTTCGATGCGAACAGAATGGGGCAGGGTTGTATGTGGGGGGTTTTATCCGGGGAATTGCAGGTATTCCCTGAACTGGTTAGAAGGGCGTGGGATGGGACCTGTTTTGCCATTGATCTATCAGAATGTGATTTGAGTCGCGTAGTAGGAGGATCAGGCCCTATTGGCTGCCATCCTCTCGCATCCTCTGGCATCCTTTGGCATCCCCTGTCTCCCTGCTGCTGAGGAGACTGGGAGGGTGGTAGCCGCTGCTAGCCGGCTGCTGAGCCTGCCAGCTGACCGCTCATCCATCCTGGTGATTGAGTGCACTGATTGGATCAGCGTCTACAAGGTTAGGTTGGTTTGATGTGGGAAGGCTGAAGCAAAAAAGAATCCAGTCTCCATCCATCTCCAAGTTGGACAACACTGTTCGATATTGCCTTACGAACTTACAGACAATGTAAGAACTACTTTGTTTTCAATAGAATGCAATTTCGTGCGGGATTGCTTGGACCCAGAGAGACAGCAGCACAGGCTGTTGTTACATTGAGGTGCTCAGTAGTGCTATTCCAATGCCAAGCACATAGCGAGGAGTTACTGATATCGAGTCTATCTGCATTAATTTGTAGTTGGCAGCAGTGCGGTTATGATGTATGAGGGAGATACGTTGAACTGACATGATGAGCATCTTTTGCCAGCGGCTGCTGACGCCGATGAACGCTTGGGTGACCATTGTCACTTGCCTCCCCCCCCCCCCCCCTCACACCAACAGCATATATGAGAATATTGGGGATGGCTCTGGGCTCTTGTAAGACGAAACTGTGTAAGTCTGGTGGCTCTGCTCTGCACATATCCCGGCACAAATACACTGGTCTCATATACATAGCAGCGGAGGATGCACTGGCATGAAGGACACACAAGTGGCAGACCTGATGAGAAGCTGCAGTTCCTACATTGCTTGACTGCAGCAGCTGCAGTTGCACCGTCACCCTCCCTTCGTCCTCTCTTTAATTGAAGAGCGTGACGTCATTGTCTCACTTGTTTGCGTCTTGACGTCAACGTATTGACGTAGGTCTCAGGAGGGTGGGTGCAGCGCAGCTGCTGTGGAGGTTTGAAGGAGGTGCAGCTCGTGTGCAGTTCCTGTTCAGTGTCAGCTTATCGACAGGAGAGCTGCAGGAGCCTGCTGGACCTACAGGACCACGTGCGGGTCACGGATGGCGGTCAGTTGATCGCAGCCCTTCAAACGATCCAATTAAAGGAGTGTCATCTTGGCCAAGCAGATGAGGTTGCGATGGGCTGCAGGATGGCTGCGTGATTGGCTCATGTCTCTATTGACACAGGCCAGCACCTCCAGCCACCCCTGGCCAGCCAATCTCCGCCTGATGGGTCAATCCATCAAAGTTTATTACAATCTGAGAAGAGCATTGCAATGTGTGGGAGAAACAATCGTTCCTTGCAGCAACCCAGCTTCCTCTTGACACTCCATGATGCATAATTTATCCGCTGTTATTTTGATAGAGTTGCTATTGCATGCCATTGTGTACTCGATGCTGTAGCACCATTTGCCTTTACCCGTTGGCCTCCACTCTTGGTCTCCGCTGATTTTGCATCAGTTTGTTTATGGGGAGTGAGATGTGGGTTATCAGTTCACGTGTATTGCTTTTTCGCATGGTGCAGTAAGTCATAGTGGCATAGTGTGTATGTAGCGAACTGGGTTACGGTGGATGTAGTAAACAAACCGAGCTATTGTGGGGGCGACTGGTTTTAGGGGAATGCTAGCTGCTGCTGCTGTTACCTGATAGAACTAGTTGCTGGATCAGGAGACAGCAACCTACATCAGACATGCATCTTACAAGCCCACATACACAGAGAATGAAGTATGAAACAATTTACGGTGTTTATTAGAACCGTAACGAATAGCGGTGAGGTTGTTTGGGTCACCTAGCATCTCCCCCCCCCCCTCCTCCTGAGCACCCCCCCCCCCCCCTTTCCTCTTGCAGCAGCATCATCTACTTCGCGGTTAGTGGAGAATTTGCGGTCTTACGTCAGCTGGGAATGTCGGTGCCCACTTCACAAGCACCGAAGCCAACAGGGCATGGGAAAATCAGCCAGGAGAGATGTTTGTGGCTCCTGCAAAGTTTACTAGTCAGGTGAATGATTGGTGAAGCTGTGCGGGAATATAGGTGGAAGGTGTAGAGGTAGCAGCGAAAGATGGAAGTCGGCAATGAACGGCCTTGGCATCTGTGTTGTAAACTACCCTGTGTGTTGGTCTAGACTCTTAGCGAAATACTACATACCTCCCAATATAGGGTATTTATTAATATAAGTATTTGTTGGTGGTGGGTTACTGTTGTCTGTTTTGACAGTCGTGGGCTGTGTGTAGACCCTAACTACCCCATGAAAACATTGGAAACGGGTGTAGTTGTTAACTGCTTATCCATGGCGATATTTCTATTACAGGTTGTGCTCGTTAAACGGCGCTTAATGTTGCATTCATGGAATGTTTTTGTTTGCATGGATTGTAATCGCTCCAATTGCTGTAATGCTTTGGAGCAATGACCTTGACTTTGCATAGGCTGCTGCAGGAACCTGCATGATATCTGCCCTTGGCCGTCCTTGGCTTGACCCTGGGGGCTCCTGCAGTGCACTCCGGATGCACTAGATGGGCAACTGCTGGGCCCACCGCTGAGTTATTGTGCGATCAGCTGGCTCTTGTAATGATGGACTGGCCCACTGACTCCGGTGCTAGCACAAGATATGGACTGGACAACAACTCCCTATTCATGTCCAACATGTCATGCCTAATAGACGAGCAATAAAGCATTATGGCAGCTGTATAGGATTTGCCTCTGGCCACTGAGTGCAGTTGCACATGTTTTAGCAGTGTAGGACTTATTGTAATGTTGTGGCATATTTAGCAAGAATGGGAATTGTGCATCTCTGATGGGAACCCAGCATTTTGGTGATTCGTGCATACTTGACAAGCCAAGTGACCAGGTGGGCGATTCACTATTGAAGTGCAGCTTGTGTCACAACACCGATGCATGAGGAATCGTCAGTACACAGACAGGCATGATGTTAGAAGGCCTCTTTGATGGTGATGCTGCTGAAGCAAGGGCATCAATATGCGCCCGCATCCTTCAAGAGGATGCATTCAGCAAGCTGGTTCTGCTGCTGCACACATACGCCACTTGTTTGTTCATCTCTTGTCTTTATGAAAAGCAAATGTAGCCAGCATCACTGATGACGATGCATAATCTGACGCAGCATCCTGCCAGGTTTGCTCAGATTTCTATCGCTTGATATATTAGTGTATGATGTGCAAGAGAAGCTGCTCTGTAGTTTTGCATGGGCAAGAGCCCCCTACCAGGACTCCTAGAATGCAGTTGGTTGGAGTTGACTGGGAGGAGTTATGTTGCCCATTCATGCTGAGGCATATTGTACGCATACACGCATTATGCTGGGCAATCTGTGCCATATGCCAGTTATATTTATCATATTCATAAATATTTGTGTCCATGGATCTCTATATAGTCCATGGCTTGTGTGTGAGCTGCAGTTTTATCCACCCCTTTGACCTGTATCTTGCATTAGTTAAACGCATATTATATTCTGTCATAGTTTCATGTCATCATCATCTCTTTATATGTGATTAATTACACGTTGTTAAGCTGTCAGTTGATTAGGGCATTAATTTGCTGAGTGTCATTGCTTACTCAACGTCAACGTGACTTAGAACCCGATCTGGGACGTGAGAGTGACAATACAGGAAATTGAACAACACGTGGTTAGACCGTTGCTAAGGAACAACAAGCCAATGCTTCCATAGTGACGTTCCTTCTGTCTGTGTGATGGAAAGAGATGCCCGTGTTATTTACGTTTATATACCCCATCCATGGCCCCATTCCTTGCACAGGTACTCCTCTGCCAGTCATGCAGTTGGCATTTTCCACTGGTTTATGCTACAAAGGGTATAGGAGGTATTCATTACTGGTACTTTAGTGCTCTCTGTGCAACCTATGCTGCAGTTAAAGGGTAATAATTAAGTTACAGAGAATGAGGTTAAAGTACTTCAACCCCATTGGGTTATCAACGACAGGGGCTTTCTTAACTCCACTGGAAGGTGTTGCTACATGCAACCCCAGTGTCGAGAACAGTTAAGGAAATTTAGGAGGACAGGGTGTGTTAGATGGATTTTGAAGGTAAGGTGAAGTGTGCAGGTTAATTGGTACTTGAGGTCTGCTCTGTAGGGACTCATGATGAGCTTTTAAATTTATCAGAAATGACTTGTGCTGTCACCCGAGGGAAGCATTTAATTACTCAAAATTGTAAGAGAATGGTGGCTTGTAAAAAAGTAATTTTATGAGTCCTTATATGCTGCAGAAGACAGAGAATTATGGATTGCATACCTGCATTCTCTTTGGCTACAGCAGTGCACTGCACACCCACAGAAGCCAGCTAATTGCCAGTCTCTTATGTACTTTGTAGATGCGATCATTATAAATAATGAAGAGCCGTTGTTCTCAGATCAAATGTCTGTTCTCTGCAGGTAGAAGCGATATAATCAGCTGATGGGAGCATCACTGTGTTCTCATCCTCTCCTCTCAGCTGCTGCTGTCTTTTGAAGTCTCCCATCACAAGGACGTCATAGGAGTCACTTAGCCAGCTTCTCTGATTAATACGTGATGGCAAGCGTCATGAGAGAAATGCGTGAAGTCAGTTGGTGACACTAAAGCGTCATATGACGACACACTAACTAGTGTGTCACATCAGGGTCGATGACTGACACCAACCTCTCGATGTCACTAATGACTCCATGATCACGCCATGTGAATAGTTAAAGAGAACGAATAGGTAATGGTGATTGCTGAGGTATGTTGGGCGTCAAACAGGGTGGTCTGCTGCAGCCAGTCTAGTTTACTAGTCCCTACAGGTCTTGTCCGTCCCTTTTGCTTTACAGCTCACCATTTGCACTTGATGACTCTCTCTTATTGGAACTGACTTGGACATGGCAGACCATGCTAAGGCTGGCCAATTACAGAGGGATCTGCAAGGCTTACATTGCTGGTCAGCCCCAAGCAGATGATGTAGAGCTCGCCTCTTCAACTTTGCTAGCAGCAACATTCCTCTATATGCCAGCAATCCACTGGCAGCTGCAGGACTTCTTGACGTAAAGATCTTATCCGAAGTTAGCAATTCGCCCTGTGTGTTTTCTTGTTCTATGTTGGTTCTGCTGCTGTTTAAAAACACAACAAGACTTGGATGCCTGAAAACAGACAGGTGCAAGACTGAGTTAAGATGGTTGTTTGCTGTGGCTGCTGCTGTATGCAAAATGGCAAGCATGTTTAAAACAAATGTCCTTGAAACAGACTAACTGGTCTCAAAAAGAGCTTAGTGATGACTTGGAAGAAAAGTCGTTTAGTCGTTTGTCCCCTTTCCACTAGGAGTCTCCACGTGTCAAACAAACGATATTTGAATGCAGCGGATTAAGGTGAAACTTAAATTGATCACTCCATGAGCTCGTTTGCATTTGATGTGTCGGAATTGAATTCTAATTTGGGATCTGATGTTAGGCGCCTAAGCCAGGTTTAGGGATTTGTAAGTAAGATTGATTGTTGAAGGGTCCTCCATGACAAAATGGCGGTACTATTTGTCATGGATAATCTCGCTTTGCCATTCATGGGTGTGCTTATGAGATGCCTTGAGGAAAATTGGATATTGTCAATGAAATATTTGATTTGAAAGAGGGAGTTTTTTTAAGAGGAGGTTTCCAGTGGAAAGAAACTGAGGTGTTTTCAATTGGCTGAAATTATCAAACGACGCTTGGTGAGAGAGATGAGTTCTCTTGGAGCTTAGTTAGGGAGATTAGAGGACACAAATGCTGCTGCTACTGCTTCTGTTGCAGTAGTAAGTAAAGAATTGCAGGGATGCTGCTAGGCGGTACATTGAATTAGGCACTTTGCAGCATATTGCTGTTAGGCTCTAACGTCATAAATTACCTTGATATGTTTTATCTTTGGTGCTCACTAAAGATAGATATAGAAAGATCTTGTATAGGATGATAAACCAGTTATCGTTTATCAGTTTTAGAGAGTGTATACTGCATCAAAATCATTGTTGCCCATTGTGCCAAGGGTACAAGTTAGACTGTTCTTAGGTCTGCTAACCAAGTCTTGCCTCATCGAGCTTGGTTACCCCAGTACTCTGAATCTCCTGTCCCCTCCCCCCAAACCCCCTCTTTCAAAAAGCTATCCTGTCACATTCCTCTATCATGCCCAGCTTCATTCTTTTTTTGTTTGGCCGAACAAACAAACAAGAAACAAAAAACCTCCACCGTCTCGTGGGATGAAAAGCTTTTGAGGGATCAATGGTCCGCTGGGAGGGAATTGGAAGGAGGGGGAGGGCAAGGGGGGGAGGTGCTTTCGGTCTGGCTTTATTAACGAAGACCAAGTGTAGGCTGCAAAGCAGCTTTGAGCCAAAACAGGAGGCCTGCTGCTTTGCTGGAAGACACGTTTTCTCTCTTAAAATTGAAATTGAAGACTTTGCTGCCTAAAAACACAGGCTCCGTTTGAACCGCTTTAATAAAGTATTCGTGTGGCGTTGAGGCAGTAATTCGGTTGTTATGTGAAGCATCGCTTGCAATTTTCCTCATGCAGAAGCCCACGGCTCTGATCTTGTGGGTAATTTGTAATCCCATTTGAAATATCCAGCATATGAGACATGAAGGGTGTGATTAGGATTCATTATTTCAGTTTTTAGCTCGTTGTCATGGCAACTAAATCTGTGTTACGAGAATCGTCAACCGAGATTTGAGAAATGAAAAGAACTTAAAATGTACGTGTCCATATCGTCGCATAAATGTTAATTCGTAGCTTCTTATTGATGTTAGATGTAAAGCCTACAGGATTATAATCAAACTGAATAATCGAGCAAATGCTATGGTGTATAAGTTCCCCTTACAGAGATCTGTAATTCCACTTTGGCAACGTTCTGTATCTAAAATGATTAGAAATGTCAAAATCACAACCAGGTGTGCAACATATCGCAAGAATGAAAGTGATCAGAACACACGTGGCTTTGGTCACAGATAAAGTGTAGTTTTCGTTAAGGCCACTTGTCTTATGTGCCTGCTGAGTCAATGGGTGCCTCGTACACCTGGTTACTATTGAGGTCTGGGAGTGAACCGGGTTGTGACCCCTCCTGATTCATAGCGCCCCCTTGAGGGCACAGGATCACGTGATCTGGAAGGTTTAGAAGGTCAGGTCGTTACCTCTGTGATCTTAGAACGCCTTCAGACCCCAACAACAAGGCTCTGTGGTTGGTATTCAGCCTCCAGAACGATGAACTAAAAAATAAGTTTCGGCTTTTAGCTGATTGTTTACTTCAGAATGAGGTAACTTTGTCATTGACATGCATCGGTTCGGCCCAATACCGAATCAGTATTCCGCATTGGACGTATCTGTGTATGATATTCAAGAGTTATGCAAGCATATGGATGCAAATTCCATCAAACCTCGGCAGATGCAATCTTGTGCTGTCTGCATATTGTGTTGATGCCATTCAAACGCATCTCGCATCTTGCCATTTCCATAAATCTGTTGTCTGCCTGGTGCTGCCACCTCGCGGATTATCAGCTTTCTTTCAGAATGTTTCTTTGAATTGCGCCAGTTTATTCTGCTTGAGGTGACATGAAGCCTGTGCTTAAGATGAAAAGATTGAAAGGAACAGCCTCAATATACACGATTAGGTTTTAAGCTGGTTGGAATTGCGTCAGTACATGGGCTGGGGAATTATTGTCCGTGATGGCGGGCTAATTGCATTTGGCAAGCATAAAGGAGAACGGAGGAAGCTTAGCAGATCAGAGAGCTCCCTTTTGACATTCTGGGTGCCAGGAACGTCCGTGGGCGTCCTGTTGTATGAACCAGATGCAGAAGATGTCTGGTAATCGATATTTCGCTGCAGTTTAAACAGTTCTTGAAGCTGCAGTTCTGAAGCTGCAGTTCTGAAACTGCAGTTCTGAAGCTTAGCTGCAACGCACAGCAGACGAGATACGGCGGCTCTCCAATCACGGTCGAAAGAACACAACATTAAAAGCTGCAGTCGCTGTTTACCATTGTGACTGGCTACTGCTAAAACCTGATAAGTTTTCCAGAAGGCTTGAGATAATTATGTTGAGGTGGGGGCAGATAACTGACTTTCTAGAGGGAGAAATTAGACTCTTTTCTGCTGAGACCAGGACCGATAGTAGCTGGGCCAGAGCCAAATTCCTCGCTCATTAATCAAAACTTAGATCTACTCTCATACGTCATCATTATGAGTCATTTTGGAGCTCAGCTGCAGGAGAAGTGACAATGCTGTAATCATGTTATAATGCCCCATTCATGGTCCCTATGGCTGGGCTCCCATTAAAACTCTCCAAGCATGTTCTCTTGTACCCAATGTACTTCAGTGTTGCCTTAATTGTCACACAACAATAAATCTGTGACAGAATTTTCAAATTAATGTGTAATCTCGCCAGCCAGATTTGTGCTTTAATTGAAATAATCGAATCAATTGAAAAAAAAAATTGGGAAAAAAAGGGAGCATCGGTTTCATGTCCAATGGCATTACATTTCGCCTGTTCCTTAATAGTGATTCGAATGGTTCCATAGTAAAAAGGGGATATGTGATTTTCCCTTAAAGAATTTTATGTGTGCACTTAGATTTTAACAAGATCGAGATATTGTTCTTTGGGGCTAGCTTACACGTTTGTATGTAGGTCTACACACAGTATTCTCTACAATTAGAAATGCGTGAGAAAATATTCAAAATATTGGCCTACTCCATATGAATGACATAGGCCTATTTTGCTGAATGTTTGGAGTTATTAATGGTCATATTACCATGCACATCAAATGTACTGATCCTCAGCTACACCTGTTTTGACCGTGGATGACATATTTCTGAAATATTTCATCCAAGTTTTGACTCAACAAAAGGGTGTAGGGTGTTTCAGGACCAACTGTTGCAATTGTGTAGGCTGCTTGTTAATTTCTGTCACTGATGTTTTTTCTTTTCCTTTCAGGGTTTGCCTTTGTTACGTTCGAATGCGAGGATGTGGTGGACAAAGTGTGCGAAATTCACTTCCATGAAATCAACAATAAAATGGTGAGTTTGAAGCAAACAGCAAGCAAGTAACTGAGTAACTTGCAATTCTCGTGAACGCAATCAGCTCCAGCGGCTTTCAAAATGAATCGCTCTGCTCCGCTCATAAATTTTGTCCCCAGCAATGGCCACCTGCTCCAGGCTAACAAAATCACCTTAATTAAGCGGCGGGAGGAGGGCAGTTGCTGCGAGGTGTGAAAAATTGCCCCTTTCGACTCGAGGAGATTCCAGATATTGCAAATTGAAGAATTAAAATGCCTCGAAACGAATGATTTAGTTTTAAAAAAGTACTTTCAAATGCTGGCTGCTCCCAGTGCAGAGGGTTTGTCATGGAATGCATGAATAAAATTGTTCCACTGAATTTAACTGTCACTGAATGGGGGACCCTGGGGTCAATAATATCGATATATAATGTGTAGTTATATGCTGTCGGGTCTTTATCTAGGCCCACAATTGCTTTAATTGAGTCAAGCGGGTTTTAATTATGCAAGAGAGCCTCTCTAACATACCTAAAATTTTGTGAACTTTGTTCACCAACATCTACTTGCGTTTGACACGCATCAATATGTGATTGGCTTAATTGCATGGTGCTATATATTGAATGCTATTGATCAGAGAGAAGTAAGGTTTGGTAAACGTGGCAGAGATGCTACAAACAACACATTAACTGATAGGAGTCGATTTTTTGGCCAAATCATTCTCCATAGGAACTGAAAAACCAGCAATCTTATATAGGGGCGTAGTGAATTTTGTTTGGGGGGGGGGGGGGAGGGCAGAATCTTCCTCTCCCCCTCAAATGGACCAAATTTGAATACAAATGATAAAGAATATTGAAATGTAAGGTCCTCTCACAAGGCTTAAAGAGCACTTGACACCTAAATGTAATAATGTTTTCAAAATATTGGCCAAGCCCCCTCCCCCCCCCCCTTATTCGTTTTCTGGCAATGCCCCTGAGTAATCGTACTTTGCGTGACAATGTATTTTTTGCCTGAGATAATGACGACCTGAACACCACACTAGCACACGAAATTGCCTTCAGACACCAGGGGGCTCTGATGTTGATGATCATTGTTCAATTGTCCAATTGTTTCTTTCAGGTTGAGTGCAAAAAAGCCCAACCCAAGGAAGTCATGATGCCAACCGCGGCTAGAGGTGAGAGTCACAAAACTGGTGCCGACTGTACTTTCTTTAAAAGCTTTTTGCATCTTCTGGCCAGTGGCGAGTTGTCTAGTGACACAATTCCTAATACAGACTTGCAAAAAGCTTTGTCACCCCCTTCTCTTTGAAAACAAACAAATATTTCAACCCTAATTATCCAAGTTATGATGTTTGTTACATTCTGTGCACAAAGAAAAAAGGAAAACGTTTAAAATTGAAACACAATGAAAACATGCTGCAAAGATTACAAACTTCAAGACCAATTTTAAAAGGCAGTTGCTGTGATTTAACCTACATAAACTACAAAATCCCTTATTTTATCTGTAAGACACCAAAGAAATACAGTCATGAACTAGTTGAATGCTTGTCATAGTTGAATTTTAGATTTCAAACATAATCTGTAAGTCAGTTGTCTAATAATAGATAGTACTACTTAGTAATGCTTGAGAAACTGGATGAGAGCTAATTGTAATGGAAGTGTCTATTGTGTGAGCAGTCGTTAATGACAACTTTTTCCTGCAGTCGTAATGTGAATAAGTAGAATAACTTGAAATATATGGACGGTGAATGACACCTATACATTGTAATTATCGGTTAAATATCTATCGCATAAAGTCATAAAAGAAAACTGTCAATGCATGTCCGTGTGAGTGCTGTGTGCTTCTGAGTGCTAGTTGTGAATGTGTTACTTATTCAGTTGCTGATGCTTCAGACCTGGCACTGACCGCTGGCTTCTTCCCAGCTGGTTTCCCGGCTGCCGCTGCGGCCTACACCTTAGGTCGTGGCTACCCGGGCTACCCCAGCTACTACTTCCCAGGTAAGTCACTCACGGTGACCTGGCAGCACCAACGACAGAACCTGAACTTGCCAGTGTGGTGTTTGTAAGTGGTGATTGTCATTCTTGTGGATTTGGATGTTATGTTTTTGACATCATCCACTAGGTGGCAGGCTGCATACTACATGTTCTGCCACCTGGAGTGAATCACTGACACGAGGAACTTCAGAGTCTGTTGGATGGTGCTGCAATGTATATTTGCATTTTGTCATGTACTTTGAGGTTTCATTTGTAGTTATAGGACTGATTATTGTTGACATGATAGTAACTAGGCTTCAGCACCTTCCCTGTCTGCAGTGGTTTGTTGGACTCTTGACCTTGGTCGGCAATAGATCAGATGTAGCCCAGGCATGCATTACCTTTCAATTTGTATACAGATGAAACGCATCAAGTTCACTGTTCATGCATCACGACCTAACAGCAGCGGATTATCGTGTGTAGCGGTGTTTTTGCTTGCTTTGTAACAGTGAACTTGACAAGGCCAGCCAGAATATGACCGCTTGGTCAACGAGCATTGCACAAAACTAGCATAGCAGTAAGAGAGTTGGAGATGAATCTTTTGGGCGTTGTTTAGAGGCGTGTAGGCCAGTCGGCTGCAGCTGCTGCATGCTTCCATCTCTAGACTAGTACACAAGTTCCGTTTCCCTTCTTGTTGTACATTTACATATATCTATATATCTATATATATAATTTATTAGATGTTATCAACACTTTTATTTGTAAAAAAACCTATTTATTAAATTATGTAAAGTAGTAACACTATATGGAAGATGTAAAGACATGATGTCAAACTGCTCCTCGCAACATGGCCATGATTTGTCATTGGTGCTTAATTGGCTGCAGGGATCGGGGTGGCAGTGGGCGCACCTTCGGCAGCCAACCGCTGCGGCGCCACCTTACGGCAAAACCCTGGCCGACCGTCGCGCCCTGCCTACGTTGGTTACGGCAGTCCTGGTAAGCTACACCACCACCACCATTGAAGATGCTTGTGTGCAGCAGCCTTATTAGAATGATTGCCGCCTGTTCTCCGTCACTTAAAAAAGCCCTCGTATTTGTAAAAAATATACCTGTATATGAAATAAGTGCTGGGTCGTTCACTTTTTCGGTCCTCATTCACAGGTCTTGTGGCTGTCTGCTCTGCCTTTACATATTGTTAATTCATACATTTTGCCAAATTTCTTGGATGTTGTTACTCCATCTAAAACAGGGTGAGAAATCGTTGCCATTCGTCAAACCAGCAATTTCTCGCCCTGCCTGTAGAGTAGTATAGTTCTTATCTATGTATATATTCACAATCTTATTCAAGAACTAACTCACTTTACAATTAACATACTTCCATAGCATTCACCCAATATATTGTGTTTGTATTTAAAGTTAAAAAATTTAGTCTTTTTGGTTGCTCGCAATAAATTGTTGTACATAGATGAACAACACAGTGTGAATGACCTAGCTTTATATATTAACTTGCGTTTCAATTAGAAGTATTAGCAATCTTCCATACACATATATTGGACTCTCATATCACCAAGTTTCACCAAGTTCTTCAGTGAGCAAGGAGAAATGCTCTTCTGGAAGGGATTCAGTTTGTGTTGTCTGAGAAAGTTATGAATGGTCGTGTGTGGGTCGCCCAAGCAAGTGTATGTTATATAGATCAACCAAAAAAAAAAAAACCACAATCATATTCATCTGGGAACTGGTCTTCAGACTGCTATGCCTAGTTTTGTGTAGTGTGTGAAATCCTTGATAAATGTATAGTGAACTCAGTAGCAGACTTTTACTAACGCACAGCCGAAAGGGGCCTGTCGTCAGATGTGCTGCCACCTTGCGGAAGCTGCAGAGGTTCCTCCACTCCTCCTCCCCTATTCATCGTGATCACAATTTTTTTTTTTGCTATTTCGTGATGTCACTCCACAGGAAGATGCTGTATACCATGGAAGCTACTGCTGCTGCTGCAACTTTCACTCTTTTGATGTCGCTAGATTAGAAAAATGTATTTATCATGTATTTAGATCCCTCTAGGGGCCACACACTTTCTTTTGCATAATTTGGTGGATGAAACGCTTCGTGGCTGCAAGATTTCACTTTATCATACTATGGCTGTTCATACACCTTTTGATCAATAAATGGGCGTGTAAAACTTCCAACAAATCATTCTTAATAAATATATTTGTTTATTCTAATTCTGTCATATTTTGTTCCCAAGTAGTTTTACTTCCCCATATGCTGATCAAACATTCAAAATCTGCATGTTGAAATTGTAAGATGTACAAATATTTATTATAGTTAAGTTGGATTTGTTACTTTGTCATTATGCATGGTTTCTTCCCATAAGGTCGCTTATGTTGTTCACTAACTTTTCTTTGAGCTTTTAAGTTTAACCTTCACTCAAAATTACTCATAGCTTCTAGAACCGAAAGATGGATATCGTTGGCAGTAGATGTGTTTGGTGTTTTGTATACAACCAGGTTGCTATGACAACCAAGGAAGCCATGATGGGAACAGTGAAATCTCAGCGCCACATTCATTTTTTTTTTTTTTTTGAAAATTAGAAAATGACAGAAAAAGAACAATGAATTGCCACACCCATGCCTAATGTAGACTAACATTGTTTCTCCTTCTAGGGCGAATTTGATTTGCTGAATTAATTGTTCATTCAAAGGACATTTCTAACTTGTTTGCACATTTTGATTTGCCAGAATTACATTTGACAATGGCAATTGTTGAAGTTTGTTCCTGCAAATTGCTATCATTTGCTTGGCTGTCAGCAGAGAATATTAGTATTACATTCTGAATGGAAAAACATTGTTTCTGCTGCCCAGATTCAAGTTATTTTTTGGCTTTAAGGAAGGGACAAATGGATTGAGTGTTTGTCTGCTGACAGACTTGTCAAATGTATGGTTATGACCGTTGGAATGCCCTTAATTGCATACAAGTTGAATTTTAACATTTTGGCAACCTGTGAAGGCATTATTTTTAACTTGAGAGATTAATGGTTTGGTGCTGTGTCGTGTAATTGAGCGGGTGTTTGTTTTCCTGTCAGGCTTCCCTGGTTACGGCTACTTGCCGGCCGCCCCGACGCCCAGTGCGGGGACGGATCGCATCTCGGCCCAAGCTGCTTATGATTTTTATGCGGCGGCAGCAGCGGCCGGGGCCCCTGCCCACATGGGCGGCCACGGCCTGGCAGCTGGACTCGTAGCTCGCAGCGAACCTTCGCCCATGGCCATAAGTAGCTCGCCCCTCCACCGAGACCAGTTCTCACAACGAGCTGGAGGCACATCATGTAGGCATTAACCTTTTCCACCTTCTCACCTCTCCTGCCCAACCCTGCCATCTCACTCTGCAATGTAGATATATATCAGTCACACTTTCACATTCTAAGTTAAATGTCTTTTATATATAAGCACTTTTTAACTTTGCCTCCCAATTCTCATTCTTTTTAGTTCCTTCACTTTCTTTCGATTTGGCAGGCTTGGGTACAGCTAGTCGTAGTGTTAAGTGTATTGTTGTGTGGTGCCATCTGGTAGATTCACTGTTCTACCGGTGGCGCCCCCTGCAACAATAATGTAATAAGTATTGTAACATTTTGTGTAATTTTCTATATATATAAATATATTTATAATACACATAATATACACGATTAATATCATAAATCGAGTAGGTAGCATGTAGAGTTAAAGCTTTGGGTCTCAAAATTGTACATTTCACTTGTTAGTGACTACTTAAGTAAGTTTTTTTGTGAATGCTATTAACATAATGAAGTGCTGACAATTTGAAACCCAAGAACTTTAATGTTTGAGGCGCCTGTCTCCAGCTCCGCATGTGTGGTGTGTTCTATGCTATGATCTCACGGCTTGATACCAAAATACTGACACTATTACATAATAGCTTTGCTTCATTGTCAATCAAACAATAGCATCAATATAATTGTCACCTGGTGCAGGTTGTAAGCTTTCGTTTATCTTAAGCATGTAGAGATTTCCACTCACCTACACTGGAATTATTGTTCACCTGTGTCATATCTTTTCAATTGTTAATTGATAGCTTTGTGTTATATAATGCATTGGTATCATTTGAAGTATTCAATTGTTCAAAACTTCAAGCTACACCAGCTGCTTCGTCCTCAATATGGATTGAGTTTAGCTAGTGTGTCTTGACAACGTGAACCAAAATGTTCTATTCTCCCCAATGGGTCGTCTTCATGGTGTCAGTATGTGTAACGTCCAGTCTGTGTGAGTGAGCAAGTGTGCGAGTTAGTGAGCAAATGAACGAGTGGGTGAGTGAACAAGGGAGCAGGAGACAAGGCCAGCCTCCTAGATGAAGCTGACCGATGTGTAAATGCTTGCAACTGATGTGGTGTGTTTCTCTTTTTGCCCTTTTCTTGCTGGCCACCCTGTTGCCGACCCAGTGGTCACCTCCGGGGGTGTTCTTTCAGTGATAAACAGCTACGCCCAGTCCTACGGACCGCCCACCTCGCCCGCCAACAGTCGCGGCTTCGCCCCAGCCAACAGTCCGGGTGCCCTCGACATGTACAGCTCGAGTCAGGACAGCATGGGCTACGTGCAAGCGGCTAGCCCTCAGCCCTCCGGCTTCCCTAGCATTGCAGTAAGTATGAGAACCCTTTGCCCCCCTTTGGAAACAGTCTCCACAGCTTCTCTTCATTTCCCACACTCTTTTTCTCCATTTTATTGCGAAAATTAATCAAATTATTTTTTCACACAAGCAAAACAAGTTGCCTAAATTTGCCCCAATGGACGTTTCTTTTTACTTTTACAGAAGAGACTTTGCCTGGTAGATCTAAGGTCACGATATTTTCTTTAACTCTGCTATTTTAACTTTATATCCTTTTTAATATTCCAAGCTCTATATTATTTATAAAATCTATCCGACAAAGTCCCGGAGTCTTTCTACACTTCTGGTTGAGTAGTACATGTAGTGCGCATAGTAGTCTCTTCACATCTGTTAGTGCTTAGTGTAGTGTGTGTGTGTGTGGTGCAAGCGTAATAGTTCCTCCTAGTCCTCTCCACTAGATGGTTCACCAGCTTTTTGGTTTCTTATCAACTACACAATCTTCACTCCTTTCATTTATTTCTGATTTACACCTTTTTGAGTTAAAAAAAAAAAAAAATCAAATTTCAGGTGGCTTGTTTTTCTTAAGAAAATTTAAGTTTATTGTAAAAAATGTAAGATTCATAAAGTATTCACTTTATCGAAATTGTAACCAATGATGAAAGTAATCACATATTTGTTGTAATAATCGTCAATGATATCGCACAAATACACCTACTAGCACCCATGGTTCAAACGTATCTTTGAAAAATAGCAATTTGCTAGTTTGTAATTCATTGCCATGGTGTGGGTGAAAATTATCTCAAGGGTCCCTTCCATCAATGTTGTATCGTATCAAAGACACGGTGACCTCGGTCCGCAATACTTTCAAAATTATATTCCTTGGTATTTCTTTCAAAAGTTATTGTGTGTATTATGCACAAAAAACTATGATAGAGCTTGGTCTTTTTACGAAATTCATTGAAATTTTACTTAAGCGAATGCCAATTGTATAAATTGTTGACCTGGGTCCACGTTGTCTGCATCATAACCGATGTGATCTTAATTTCCCCCTGGGTTTGGTGGTTGTTTTGGCTATTGGGGTGTTTGAAAGTCACAGTGAGTGTGGATTTGTGTGATATCACTTTGTGCAAAGTGTTATGTTGTTTGCTTAGACACTGACCTGTCCATGTTTCCACAGGGTACCCTGATCCCGACTGCTTTTCAAAATGGCTTCCACTGAGGGAGTTGCAAGCACCGGTCCCAGGTTTGTCTCTTCGCTCCCTGATTAGCGACATTTCTTCATCCCAAATTTCATTATATTTCATTATTTATTTTCCATTTTGTCAACATTCTATGTACATCTTTGTATCACAAAATGTCACTGCTATTGTCACATGGCTTAAAATATATGTGTATGGAATTCAGTGGCAATTTACTACGAATTTAACCAACCAAGTGTTACTTGCATATTGCTTTAAGTGTTTTTGTAAGATGTATGCATGACGGTTGCTACTAAATACACCTGCAAATTTATGCACCTTTAAGTTTAACCATCCCATTGTAAATTTTCATAAGAATGGTGTAAATTCCTGTCATAATTTCCATTTTTGTTTAGTTCGACTGGACCTTTTTAATTTAGTGCATGGTCCATTGTTTTAAACAATTGGCTTTTTCGTTTCAATTTGTAGATAATCGCTTCACTTGGTTGTGGTACAGATGACTTAATGTTCCTTAAATATTGCAGGGTTTCATGAGAACATAAGACCTCTTACTCACAGCCCCGCCACTAGGTGGCCAAACGGTTGCTATGGGAACAGTTACCAGGACATGGATGCCTGGAGGACCTAAACAAAGTTTGGACATGGCTTCATATATGACTGGACAAAATCTCTCCCCCCAGACTGCCTCCTTTTTGGATGTTTTATTGACATTATTACAGGGATGATGAACTATAGAGAATGTTTTATATATGGGATGCTTGTGTCTATACATATATATTATATATACAATGTGTATTTTAATTGTGAAAAATGTGTGTCCCAATGTACAGGCATAAACATGTTACAAATTGTGTTTTTTTATCCGCATAAATTTTAATTTTTGGATTTTATTTAAATGATAATATATTATGTGAAACGAACTATACTAAACGTCCCAAAATGAAATATATGTATATTAAATGAAAGTATATATATGATATATCTAGTATATATATTAGTGGTAGTGTTAGTGTAGTGTTAGTGTGTAGCTTGACATTTGTACAATTGTCTTGACCTGTTCATTTGCATGTAGCCGTCGGCAGAGCAACAACTATGCCATAGTTCTGTATTGTATTAGTGTTCTTGACCTACGTTGTCTGAGTTAACTTGTTTATTTTCATTTTACAACAGTCATCATCGAGGTTGCCAGTTTTCTTGATTCATTACATATATATATATCAGTTAGTTGTCTCTTCCTAGATTTTATCCCATTTATTCGAGTCGCTAGGTTACTTTGTTCGGGAGGGCACCTAATGCCCGTGAGAGTTCTGCAGTGTTCTAGGATCCAAAGTCTCATTCTCGTCATATTTTTATACCATAATACACGTGATTTTCAAGCCATACTGCAAATTTTCCAGAGCAAATAGCAGTGTAACTTGTTACTAATTAGCATTGTTACAATTAACCTGATATTTACATTGTATTAATAGGCCATTTTGAAATTATTTCCACATGGAAGGGTCAGCCAAGTTGTTTTCTTTTTTTAGGCTGATCTTGGCCATGATTTTAGAGCCACCCAAGTCATTGTCAGAAGTTCAATTTGACCTGTGGTGTTGTGATTATATCATATGACAAACTTTGATTGGTTGCTATGACAGCGACCTTCTTGTGAGTTATATAAATATTGAAAAGCAATACATACTGTAAATTGGGGTTATATATTTTATGTATCAAAGTGTTTTACTACTTAATTATTTCGATGGCTGTTGCCATCCGTTTGTATTTTAACCTTGAATGATATTGTTGTTATTATGAACTGTACTCGGGTTGTACTGATATTTATAAATAGAGTGAAACCAAAGTTGTAGATTTTGTACACAAGGCACAACTGGCAGACCACTTAGACACAGTTATGGAGCTGGTAGACCATCAATCGCAATCTCCTAGTCTTAGCACTGGAGCATGGTGCCCATGAAAATGGCAGATTTTAAAAGCAATGTTTTTAAATTTTGACTATCGAAACGTATGGGAATGTTTTAGCATCTTTTAGAGAATGATTTCCAATGACTAGTGTATGACTATTTCGGGTGTGGTATATTTTGATGCAGCCGTGGCAGGTTCTCCTGTCCGTGTTATGATACTCATCTGACCTGTTAAAGCCCTTCCCCCTGTTGTAAGGTAGTCTAGCACAATGTACAGTCACAGTAGAACACCAAGGAACGACTAGGTAGGCAGCCACCTCCGCAAATTACCTTTTATGTCTCATTGGTGATTTTAGCAACATTTAGCAAAAATAATTTAGGTCGTCTTTTTTTCAGGATATTTTATCTCCTCGTTGCGTTTGACTGTATACGGTCAGCAGTATTCTGTATTTTAGCATAACCATTGTTTTGGTGAGTTGCTGACGTTTTTTACTGAGTATTTGTGAATCCTGACAAATGTTTATAGCTTTTATTTGATGGACAGGGATTGTGTTTATATTTTATCTTGTACTGTCCTCACATTTCTCTGTAATTGCGAACAAGTATCTTTGGTTTCTGGGTATCAGACTGTCAAGAGCCACAGTGTAAAGTTGTAGCACATAGGTTTTATACTGTAGTATGTGCAAGTCTAGCTGTAACCTATGATGTAGTGACGCCTATTATAGTTTAGTCATAGTTGTAGTGTAAAATGTCTTGAGAAATGATGTGAAGAACTTAATGTCTACATACAACATATCCATTGCATTGCTCGAAAACAACCCATGAGAAAAATGAGTTCATGCTGCAACATAGAATTGATGTGGCAGTCAGTAGTATCTGTGGTTGATTATTGACCAAGCCCATATCATACAATTCACCTCTCTCGGTTTTGTGCTTATTAATTGGAGTAATGCCATTTGAGTATTTTCATGATCAGTTTCATGGGGTTGAACCAGGGACCTATGTTATTGCCCTTTATACCACCAGGGTGAACCTTGAATTGTTGTTTCTCTATTGAGACCATCGCAGGTGCTGATTGGTCAGTTTCGAAGTTCGGCTTAGCCAGCTGTAACAGCTGTAGTGATTGGTTGTTAGCTCCAGGCTGTTTGTAACGGCCTTGTTAATTGGTTGAAGAGTAGACCGTAGTACACATAGAACTTACTGAGCTGTCGATCTGTTTTAGATATACGACGTTGCAAGTATTAAATTTATCACTATTAAATCCAAACTGTTTTCGTTAACAAATTGTAGAATTGTTACTGGATGGGCAAAGGCCTTGGTTCACAGCCTGTACAAAGATCTTTGTATATGTTTGATATATGAGAGTAGAATGGAAGTTGAATGTAGATTAGAACCACAGGGTGAGGACTGCCGCACCTCATCAAAAGGAGACATTCCTTGTACAGTGAAACAAGCGACATTTGTAGTAGCCATGTGAGCTAGACTTTGTATGTGTGTGTATGTGAGTTGTCTGTATCTTCCAAAATTACATGTCCAACCTCCTCTGTTGTATTTTAACCCTCCTCAACGATAAAACAATGTGCCAAAGGGACTGTACATAACATAACATAAAGCATTGGTGTGAGAGATGTAAGGAGAGGTTCATAGGTAGATGGCGGCAACACTTTTCAGAGACAGTGTGGAAGTATTTCATGTTGCCACAGGGTCTTGGCAAACGCCTCAGCTGCTTCTCTCTCACTTGTCTCTCTGTTATTACCAATCTTTAAACTCAACCAGAAAATCCAAAGCGTTTTAGGACCAAGCGGTGTGAGGGAACCAGCTGCGGCGCTCTGTCTTTGCCTTTAGTTTGCGTGGCCATGGTTGGGGCACAAAATTGACCGCATGTACAAAGTTGGCTTTTTCTTGTACAGTTCAGTTTAGAAACAAAAAAGGGTAGAAGTAGCTGGCTAGTATACATTTTAACACCAGACTAGATGTAGAACTGTGAGAGAAACTTTATCGAGCGGGGGTGGTTACTCCATTTCCCCCCTCAGGGTTATCGGGTACTGCACCATGGTCTATGCAATGGTTGGACATTGTCGAATATTTTTATCTCATTTTATGAGGTGTTTTCACACTGTTGTGCTCCTGGCGTCATAATACATAGGGACTACGGGAAAGTGGAACATCTGAATGATAAAGAACCAATGTTTGAAAACCATACAACTGTGTTTTGTCTTGTTTGTTATTAACTATATCTTGACTGTCTTGACTCTATGCAGAGTTCAAGCTTAAGCAGGCATTAAAAATTCTCACCTTGGTGTTGGTGACATGTTTCTTGCAGGACAGATCTTACGACTTAAGGCATACTCCCATACAGCTTTGACTTGTCAGGGTGACTTATGGTGGCCTTTTCTTTGGTCTGTTGATCCATGCATATCCGCTTAAGTAGAAAAAATCCAGTTCTTGTGGATTTGTGACTTTAATTGGAAATACACTATGTGGAAAGTTGATGTCACATACACTTCTTGGGACCGTGATATCCTATGCTAAGGCATAGTCTCAGTTGGAGCTAGGTTAAATAAGTTACACCCAGGAAATGCCTAAAGCAGCGTTGGTGGAGCCAGCAATTGCCCTGAAAGCTGTGTATGCTTCTGGTGCCTTTAAACGTCTGTAACTTCTTATTTCTGGACCCTAGAATCAGAATATCTTTTATTGTCTTTTCATATACAGGTAATTAACAAAATAAAGCGGTGTATAAATATTTAAAAGGACCGTTTAAGCAACTTCTTCGGTGAACTTTATCTGCTCTGACGTGTGGGATGCTTTCGAGCCATGTTCATGAGACTAAGGAACCATCACCACAATGCGCACTCTTTCGGGGCAAGTGTTCCTCTTGAAGTTCATCCTTGACCTTGCTGCAGTGGTGGCAGAGCACTCCACGACACCTGCTTCAGTCACAGAGTTGTCTCTCATCCATGATGTCAATTGCAAGAACTCAAATTCTCCTTATCGAGGAGATGGAGTGCCAATGTAGACTAGTTGTTGGTTAAATATCATGGCTGAACAGAATCCTCATACCTTGGCATATTTGAGCAGAGAACTGAGCTCCCACTTGAGGCTCGGCTGGAAAGCATCCCACAAAGTAAGCGAAGGCGTCAATTGAAGCGATGTATCAGTATTCTCCACCGATGTAAACTCCACACCAGACGTCCAAGTCATCCACACTTATGTATTCCCCAGGCTTAAGTATAGAGTGATGTGGAATTGAAATGTGAGATATCAGAAGAATGAATATGGAAAATAGAACAGACGTAAGAGGAAATGGCCAAAAAAAAGCACTATATAGGACCAATCGATCGTTCTGAGTGTTTTTGAAACTTTGCAAATAAATTAGAACAATGAGGATAGCGTCGCAGAGTCTCCGACAGATTGCGCTGGAAGCAGAATCGATTGTGAAGGGAACTACCACTACCGCCACCTCGTGGATAATGGTTACCTCTACGATTCCAATAACCTAAAATCACCGTTCATTGGGGTGGCCTTTGAACACATGACGTCATCTGCCAATGAGAGCCCTGGATTCACATGACGTCCTCTGTCGTTTTGATTGAAATCTAGTCAAGGTCATTGAGTTGACATGTGAATACAAATTGAAGGTTCCTTATTCGTAAGTTCCAATGGCACCCCTTGGAGCACACACACACACACACAAAATGCATTATTTTGTGCATATTGAATGACTGGTTTTCTGAAGATTAAGAACGAAACCTTTCACAGCAAAGCAGTTTCAATCAAAACGACCGAGGACGTCATGTGAATCCAGCCAAGTCCCATGGATTATAGAGCTTGTAATGACCAGCGATACAAAGACAGTTTCAACATTTTATCTATTAAAAAAATAAAATAAATTATGTTAGCTTTCTGAGGCAATATTCTAAACAAAAACAAAAAACAGCTGAAGTGTTACTCAGATAAAGCACTAAACAATGAACAACCATTGTAACTAATGGGAAACAACCACTGCTAATTATGTCAACAGCACATGATATGTTGACAATTAGCATAAATTATTATTTTATTTGTAGAAGTAAATAAACTTATATTTTGTAATAGCCTCAGAGAGGCTTCTCCTTGAGCGATCGGGTGTTCTTTTTATGCAAATGAGCAAAATACAACACTTCCTGTAACCTCCCACCTATAATGTAAAAAATCAACACCCGAAGTGTCCTAAGCTTTGTCCTAAATGTTATTTCCTCAGTGTTGTGAACCGAGCCAAAGCTATAGAACTTTTGCTATATGATGCTAACTGCCACTAAGATTAACTCTGGCTATAGCTCCTCAAATCCGGATCTAAAAGTTCATGCAGCACCATATCAGATTAATTTCATACATTTACCAAAGTTTATATTTTTTTGGTGCAAGCCGACTATAAGCTAGTAGTAGACAGAAGCCGCTGGCTTTAGCCAGTAATAGCTACAGCCAGGAATAGGTCACTACGGCTGTTAGATTCAACCATATTTATGAAACTAAGTTTATTAATTAATACATGGAAATATCTCGAACGAAACAGAGTAATTGTTTCGTAAACAAATACAATATTTCTTTAATTCATTCATACAATAAATTATCGAGGAAATGCAAGAATTCCTTAGAGGACCCTTAAATAGAACATTATCCACATCTGACACGAAATCATTAAGCGTGTGAAAGCCTGCAGAAAATGGGACAGAAACCAAAAATTGGAGGTCGCATCTTCAAGTATAAAGCTTACAATCCCTCTCTTCCTGATGGAAAGGTTGATAATCACTTTCCGAACACCTACCCAATGACTTTTAACAAACAAAAAACAGACAATTATTTTTGTGTTGATTGTAGCCACATTGTAGTTTGAGCGTCGTCACAGACTCAGGTTCAAAATATTGAAACCCAAAGCAAGAGCCTTGCCCTCATGTTAGATCAATTCTGCACCTCCAATTAATCTTGTAGTAACTGCATGCATGTTCGAGACGAAGATGGGGGCCTTTAAGTGGGTTCGTCAAAGCAGTAAATTTTTTAACAGCTGACCTTTCAGAAATTATACCTTATTATAGCACAAATAGGCATAAAATGTTAATTTTAAATTATTTATTTTATAGATCCAGTTTAAAATATGTGAAACACATCTTTAGATTCGCTGCACATAGAACAGAATTAAACTTTAGACTTTACATAAAAATAAAATTGGATAAAAGATAAAGATCTTTTAAAATTGTATAAACGGAAAAGTCTTTATTTGTACACAAGTCTTTAATTTGTACACTGTAATCAATTGCTACACACTGTAATCAGTTGCTAGAAAGACTAAATTTAATTTGCGCAATGTTCACCTTTTAGTGATTATAAAATAAACAACTATGAAGGAGAATGAGCCCTAGAGAGAAATCAAATAATACAGGCTTTAAAAATAGTCTAATCTTCAAAATTATCTTACTTGTGTTGCACCAGGCTTCATTTAGAGCAATTAATTTGCTTGAAAACTGCAATGACAATAGATTTTTTTGTACACTCCATAAGTCTGCAAGCGTTATCTTCTAATTCGTATAATGCGCTATTTGCAAATCAAATAATCCATAATTTGAAACCATAACTTGGATCAGTGACAATTTTTTTCTTTATGTCCCATGATCTGGTCATTCTGGGAAAAGATTCCACACCCAAACTGGCTGATGCCCTGTGTTGAATGTTCACTCTTTATGTTGTGATTTAGACAAGATTTCAGATATACAAGTTAGTTTCATAAAATATGGTCGACTCTAGACAGCCGTAACAACCTATTCCTGGCTGTTGCTATAACTGGCTAAAGCCAGCGGCTTCAGTCCACTGCTAGCGTACAGCTGGATTGCACCTACCATTAAACAAAATACAAGCTTTTGTAAATGTAAGAAGTTTATCTATATATCATAAATATGTATGTGCAAAGGACAAATATGCAGTTACATGCAGTGGTTGGTAGTATCATATAACAGAAGTTGTCCAGCTTTGTCTAGCTTAAATTTGACACGCCATATTTAATGAAACTAACAGACAGACAAAAGAACAGAAGTTAATGTCAAAAGTGAAATTTAACAAACCAGACACATGACTTTATTATTACAAGTCTAAGAACTTTTTTTTTCCTGAAACATTGGATAGGCAAATGAAGTTCAGAATATACAAGACAAAGTCACAATGGAGTAAGTTGAGCAACTGCATACGAGGTAAGTTGAGCCACAAATAAACTTACCTATTGATAGACTGTCTTGACACAAGACCCTCAATCACACCTTTCCGCTGGAGAGGGTCTTGGAGAATTCGGGGGAGCAAGAATCCTAGTGGGGGAGCAAGGAATTTGACAGCGTAGATCAGTTCATTTTAACCATAAGAATACAAATCTACGAGTCCCTGTACTTAGTAAGATGATGCAATGCTTTGATATCTGCTAGACCCTCCTCTACGACGCGGCCTGACGGTCTAGGCCTAGACTTCATTAATAGATATATCATTGCTTCATAAATTTTTCACTGCAAATTTTTTAATGACAGAAGTTTTCAATGCAGTTGGCTGTGGTCATATCTACCGAAGAAGTTGTTATTCTGTTCCAAGAGCAACCTCAATTTAATTTAATCAAGGCCTTCCTTTGGACTCCACCCAGATACCATGCCAGGTCGGATCGACATTACGTCAGCGATGTTGATTCAATGCTGTACATGCACTGATGGCGGCCAATATTGAAACGACTTTGTTGCGATTCGATCAGAATGCTGAGCCGCCCACATGAAGCAAAAGTGGCTCAACTTACTCCCACCCTCCCCTACTGATAGATACTTTGGGTTGAATATTGAGCTGACGGGCATTTTGCAAAGTTGGAAAACGAACCCCTAACGCAAATCCTTAAAGGGGTGCTCGCTCCACCTCAGCATAAGGGAGCGATACTCATACTTGAGCCCCGTTGTGGAAGGAAGTACAGCTGTATATCTTAGAGAAAGTCAAGTGGCTAACTGGTTGAGATGGATAATATAATGACTGAGTTAACTTGCAATAATATAATATGTGTGTGTTTCAAATATTGCTATGAAATTATTGTTGCTCTATGTATATACAAATAAAAATTAAATAAAACACTATATAACATTTACATGAATTCCTTCCTTTATTAACATGGCTACAGACAGTTATACAAACATATGACATATATTGCAAGCAAAACACTTGTAAAATTCACTTAATCATAGATCTAAAATGCAAACTGCGCACCGACTGACTCTTTCAATTATTCCGGGCCCTTTCAGTGTCGCCCCCTGTACATTAGCATGAAAATTGTCTGCAGCGCCTGCTAGCGTAACCAGCCAGTAACTATACTTGTTAGAGTAATAGTGGCATTGTCCTCTTGCGTTGCACTCAATGTATGGATTCACGATAAATGATTCTAGGCAACTTCCAGGACTGGATAACTGCTGCCCCCCGCCCATGGAACCCACTGCATGCTGAAAATACAACACAAAAGTTATTTCATTCATTGAAAGGAGTATAGGGGCGGGGGCCTAGCTCAGAGGTAGCGCTCTGGGCTTCCAACCGGGTTCGATTCCCAGTCGAGCCTAAGTTGGATGGCTGTTTCATCCTTCGTCTCATTGCCATGGTCCCTGCCTGTCCTAATTAGCCCATCACACACACACACACATGCTCTTTAACAAGGTATAGGCCTAATGTATGTCGAAATGCAAAAATATGTCCTCGTTTCCTGGTCAGTGGAATCATAATCATTTATCTGTAGTTAAGTAAACCAAATAGGCCTATCAAACAATCTCTAATGCATTATGTCATTTGACAACATTCTATAAGAAGCAATCAAGATATCTTACCATAACAAAACTGTATCCATCCCAGAGAGAGCGCCACCCTGTGGGACACCGTGGAACATCACTTGACTGGCTATGGACTGTGATGAGTGGGGCTGGTGATTGGCAGACAGAACAACGACTGATATGTTTCCTGACAGCTTGGTCTTCCCCCAAGGGCATCATGGGAACATTTTCTCCCGTAGCCAACCAATAGGAAGTCGAGGATCTGCCTGCGTAAGAGCACGTGCTGTGGATGTTGCAGAACATGAAAGGCATGGGGCTGAATCGCTCCAAGCAGGACCCCGATGAACCTGTGGTATTTGCAAGAAGACAAACATCAGAAAAACCTCATAACTGATAGACAATGGTCAGTCTCGTCATAAGGAAGACCTTAACCCCCCTCCCCTCTCTAAAGAAGGGGGGGGGGAGAAATCTTATAGCTTCTAATGTCCAGAGTTGTAAATTGTGATCATGTGTAAATTAATTTTAATAATGTTATAAATTTCAAATTTTCTGTGTACCACTGGGTACGAAATAAAGATAATATATATAAGTCTTTAAGTTTGCCTCTGACAGTTCTGTTAGTCCAATAACCTGAACAATTAAGACTATGCATTTAAATTACCAGCATGGAGACTTTTTGTTGTTTCAAGAAATAATTATGCATGACCCACCAAGATCCATGACATGACTTCGACTTTCATCTTCAGTGTGTAAGAGACTGTAACCTGTCCAGAGTTGTTTATGGCTTGGCTGGCAGTCAGGAACTGAAGACATCTGACTGTGTCGAGCATAGATGAACACAGAATTGCCAGGTTTCCCTGTTATAGATAAATGACAAAATAGTTAGATATTAATGCACACAGTGGATGCTTGACAATTCAGCCTCTGGATTTCTGGGCCACCTTCGGGGCAGTAGGTGCAGGTGATGTGGTACTAAGTTGGGCTCAAATTGCAGTAAATGCAGTAGTGAGGTCACTGCATGGGGTAGTCTCCTGGCGAAATTATCTTTTCTTTTCTTTTCTTTACTTTCAGTCCATGTGCATTAAAATACGTGGTTGGCATTATGACAATAATATTATGATTTAAACGTCAACATTCCTTGGGTATTATTGTTTTTTTATGTTATTGTTTTTTTTGTCGTCACGTTTGAAAGTTATATAGGGTTTTGATTTCAAATCAGTGAATTCAGGTTGGCACTGTGTAAACATGAATGAATGAGTAAAAACAAAAATATAAATTTCTTATACATACTGCCGCAACTGATAACGAAATAGTGTTCCAATACAGATATATATAGGTTTCATACTTTGTCATATTTTATCAGTCTCTGTAAATGTGCACGAAAGAATCACCTGGTAGCCCTGGAGTAAGTATGCCATCTTTACCAGGTGGCCCAATATCTCCTTTCACACCTGGAGCCCCCGTTCGTCCATCCTGACCCCTGGGCCCTTGTATTCCTTTGGGACCAGGTAATGAAGGGATTACCTTATCTCCTGTCCCTGGTGCTCCAGGTGGTCCAGGTGGTCCAACTAATCCAGGGTAACCATTTTCACCTTTTGGGCCATATCCAGTTGGACCTGGAGAACCAGGGTTGCCACGTTTTCCTATGGGACCAGGAGGCCCTCTTTTGCCTACCAATCCTGCGGCGCCTTTAATAACAGCACACAAAAATGCATAAATGTACAGTTGGTAATACCAAACATTAATTTATGTGAATAACTCTTTCATGCATAGTAGATGCAAAGGTTGAATACAGCACCTGGCTCTCCCTTGATCCCTCTCTGGCCAGGCCGACCTTGAATACCTGGCTGACCTCTTCCAGGGGGTCCAGATGGACCAGTGGGCCCAGGTCTTCCTGGTGAACCAATTGGACCTCTTCCTGTTGGACCTTGTAATCCAGGCTCACCTGATGATCCTGGATTGCCTTTTTCACCAGGTGAGCCAGGGGAGCCAATGGGTCCAGCTCCTGGAGGACCTTTCTCTCCTTTAGATCCATGAGGGCCTCGGAGACCTGGCTCACCCTGTGGGCCATAACCTGGTTCACCTGGATTTCCCACTGGACCTATCAGGCCTGGCACACCCTGCTCTCCTGGTGGTCCTGGTGGTCCCTCTAGTCCAGGAAGGCCTGCCAACCCATTGGAACCTTTGTCACCTTTCATTCCCAATACACCTGGTCTTCCTGGTGGCCCTGTTGAAGTACATAAAATCAAACCATGGGAAGATCAATTTCAATAGCGTCATCTAGAGGTCCACTTAAACTATGGAGCTCTTCTTTGGGGTTGGCAATGTCAAAATATATTTATTTTACAAAAAAAAAGCTGTCAGAGCTCTTACTAACAGTAAATATAATTGTCATACTAGTGGTTTATTTAAAAAACTAAATCTTTTAAAATTCCATGATATCTGTGCACTGTGTGACCTGAAATTCTGCCATAAACGATTCAACAATGCCTTGCCACAGTATTTTCTTGATTTACTACTGCTATTTAGAGATGATCCTCATTACTATGAAACTCGAATAGTTGGTCAACTACGACTTCCCTTAATTAAACATGAATTTGCAAAACAGAGTATTAAGTATAGATTTATCAAAACCCTTAATAATATGTCCATAACTTACAGAGAAAAACTAGAAACACATAGTTAAGTTGGATTTAAGAAATATGTGAAAAATAGCACTGTAGCATCTTATTCCGCAGACTGCAGTTTTAAAAATTGCTATATATGTATAAATGTTCATCCTACTGCTTCTTCATAATAGTTTTCAACAATATATACTTTAACTTGAGATGAGTAACGTTGATGAGACTACTACTGATGAGAGTAATTTCCATATTGAGTTTTATTTAATGTTCACTATGTAATATTAATAGATCTCTCCAGGTGGCCTCACGCTAGCGATAAAATATATTTATTTTTGTGAGGTATCCTTGCAAAACAAATGTTTATAAATGAAAATATGAAAATAAATTGTAAATACTTTTTTTTGGCAAAATAAAAAGAATCTGAATCTATGGCCCAACTTGCTAGGAAAGTGGTAGGCAGACTTGACCTTGCTAATAAAGCCATATCACTTTAGGACACTAAGTGAAGTGACTTTTGGCTTAAAAAAAGAATGGGTCAAGTGTAGAATATAAATCAGTGCTTACCAGGTAGTCCTGACCTTCCCTGTGGCCCTGGTTCTCCTTTATCACCTGGTAACCCTGGAACACCTGTCCCAGGTTGTCCTTTAGGTCCTCTTTGTCCTTCTGGACACCTTTGATCACCCTTTTCTCCTTTCTGTCCTATCGGTCCAGGATAACCTTGACCTTGGGGTCCAGGGGGTCCAGTTGGGCCTGGAACTGATAAACCCTGCTCCCCCTTTGAACCTTTTGGTCCCGGCAGTCCATAACCTGGGTCTCCTTTTTGGCCCTTAGGCCCAAGTCCCTCTGGTCCTGGAGGTCCTACTCGACCAAACCCTGGTTCTCCTCTTTGACCTTTTGGCCCAGGTATACTTCTGCCTGTCCCCGGTTCTCCCTTGTGACCAGGTGATCCAGGCTGACCAACTCCTGGCTCTCCTTTGGAGCCTGGTTGACCTTTGATACCTTGACCAGGCACTCCCGGAGTACCTGCATCACCTTTCGTGCCTTTCAACCCAGGTGGTCCTGGTAAGCCTCTGCCCCCCTCCTGCCCTGGTACTCCTCTACCTGGTTGCCCAAGCTCTCCTTTAGGGCCAACCAGACCCATCCCAGGAGGACCCCTCAAACCTTTCATCCCAGGCAAACCATCGAGACCAGGTCTCCCTTGTGGTCCAGGCGGTCCTGCCGCACCTTGTGAACCTTTTCCTGGCTGACCTTTGTCACCTTTTGGACCAACCAATCCTTGAGATCCTGGGGAACCCTGAAGTCCTGGTGGACCTGCAGGTCCTGGTGTTCCGCTTTCTCCCTTAGGGCCTGGTTCACCGATTCCAGGGATTCCTGGTTCACCTGCAGGAAAGTTAGGATTTTCCAGTCAAGACGAACCCATAATTATGTCCACTTTAAGAAAAAACGTTTCAAATATCGTGATGAATAGTCTCAATGAAATATAATTGAGCAGTTGTGCTAATTAAGAGTGGAATATGTGTTGTATGGGAGAGGTTGCTTGAGTTGATCAAATCAACGGTTAGACAGAATTTCGACTAACCTCTTGCTCCTGTTTCACCCTTTTCTCCTTTCTTTGACCTGACAATTGTCTCTTCCACAATTTGCACTTGCTCGTACGTTAGATTTCCAGGTGGGCCTGGGGAGCCAGGATAACCCTGCAAGAAAAAAAATTTATCTGATAACCAACTTGGAAGTGATAAATCTAATATCTAATGGGCCTATATCCTGTTCATGATATACAGAAGACATATAATATCATTGCCTTACCGTGTCTCCCTTTTTCCCTTTGACTGATCTGCCAGGTGCTCCAGGTTTTCCCTAAAACAAAGAATATGTAATGTTTCTAGCTAGGGGAATTATGATTACCTCATGAATGTCTGTATGTAATAATGATCATGTAGAAGAACTTACAGGATTCCCAGGCTTGCCTGGTATTCCTTGTGCACCAGTCTCCCCCATTGTACCCTAAAATGAGATTTCAAAACATCTCAATGTCTTAGTGTTGTGCGAAATTTAGCAAAATAGTCACCAGATAAACTTTGAACTAACGAAAATATGCTGGTATCATAAGAGATTTCTTCATTCAGCGATTTGTTTATTCAGTGATCAGTTCCTTTCTCCATATTTTTATTGCTTTATGATGATAATTGTCATCTTTTTTTTTTAAATGAGACACACTTTCTTTTACAATGTCTCAATTTAATAAATTACAAATTCGTAAAACTGACATTTTTTCCTGGACATCCATGCTTCCCTGGCAGACCTGATGGCCCTTGTATACCAGGAGAACCCTGTGAATGAAACAGAATGACATGTGGGTTACTCAATTAAAGCTACATGAAAATAAATTTCATTTGTAAAACATGATTATTTTATAGTCTTATTACCGGTAAGCCGTGTCTACCTGGTTGGCCGGACTTGCCTGGATGGCCCTGAAACATTCGATTAATCAACTTCAGTTATGAGGCCAAGATTGGACGCCATATTTACTTTCCTAAAGATGTCAATCGCAGTGTCGATAGATGAGAAATAACACCACATTGAAATATTCAAACTTGCCTCACTGCTGAACATTTACAATTATAACAACAAAAAAGTTAATACCATTCCTTACTATTTGTTGAGGAGCAGTAAAAAGATTGGGTTCCCATGTATGCAGCGACAAACTGTGATTATGTGTTTTTATACCCTTTCCCAAAAATATGATAATTTACAGGCCCAAGACTACATGTACGTATGTCTCACCGGGTGTCCAGGTTGACCCCTGTCTCCTATTGCACCCTCTCGACCTTTTTGACCTCTATGACCTTGGTGACCTTGAGGTCCTGGGGGTCCTCTTAACCCTGGCAGTCCAGGGAGACCAGACTGGCCCTTTAAACATACACCAATCATAAACAAAAGAATGCATGTATAAGTAGATTTTAAGTGGATCTTATTGTTGTTGTTTTATTTCACAGTATTGCAGAAAATAAAGAAAACTTAAAACAGGGCTCACTGGTTGTCCGGTAGGGCCTGCTGGTCCGCTTGGTCCTGGTCGTCCCTGTTAAATAAAGCAAAAAGTAATCGAATAAAAAGGCTCAGAGGTACACTAAGCTGTAATAACTGGATGAGCGAAAAGACTGAATAAACGCTATATTCATGTTTACTTTAAATGTAACGCTGTGTTTTCCGACAAAATACTGTAGCTCCAATTCTAACATAAACTGGTCAGAACATATTTGTTTATGATTAAATTTTTTTCCTTCATGTAACTATTTTTTTTTATCTTTCATATAATTAATAATCCAATAAACTAAATATTGTCATTGTCAAAGTATTTTAATACATATAGTGATAAAACCCAGGGCCGTAGCCTGGAAAAAAGTCTATGGGGGGGGGGGGGGGAGCAGTTTGGTCCAAAGTCACACTTCTGATATTCTGTTTGTTCATTTTAGCTTGGATGAACTAGAGAAGGATTGGACACTTCGGAAAGTAGTAAAACAATATTCATTATTATGTGATTTAAGAAGAGTCAAATTCGCCCAGAGCTGGCCCAAGGAACATAAATTATTTAATGTTCACACTGCGCTTCAGTGAGCACACCCCTCATCAGTGATGCCCTGCATCAGCAGCAATTAACTCCCTAAATTCCAAAAGTTTTTGTTTCTTGTTGTACATCTTATACATTACTCTCGCTGAATTCCGCATGATCCAAGGATTCTAAAACTATTTTTACCGAATTTCTAGGCCTGGTATCAAGAAAGTTATTGTCAAAAATGTGTCAGTTTTCAAGTACTCTTTTGTAAAATATCTTATCTTAATCTCGCAATAACTTAAGAAGCCTTAAAGAGCCATAGATGAGGCCATATTCTTCTTGAAGCTGAACATCTTGTCTGCATGGTGGTTATTATGTCTAATGTGTCGAAAGTTGTCGAACCATGGAGTGACTCCATGGTCGAACGGAGAAACAGACCCTTAAAGATGCCTAATTTTCACTATATGTGCATCTTTTTCTTAAATTATTATCCCAGATATGCAGATGTCTTTATATAAACACAGTTTTAAATTCTGAAATGAATTAAGTCAAAATGTCAAAATTATATTAGGAATAACTTGAAGATATGCATTTCAGTCTATATGAATACATATTTTAATCCTTTCCCTTTGTTTCCCAGTGGAATCAGTGAGGGGGAGTTGCAAAACTTGGCTCATATAACAGCATTATAAATTGGTCATTAGGACAGTGGCAAAACGCAGTGTGAACCTTTGAAGTATCGAAGTGTCCAATCCTTCTCTAGTTCATCCAAGATTTCAGTAACCAAATGTACTATATGCCCTGACATCATTGAAATTATGTGCTAGTTCAAAAGTAATATATTAATAATTATAAATGGTGGGCCTTACTTGACTGCCCTTCTGTCCGGGGTACCCGCTTTCACCCTGGGATCCTCCGTCTCCCTTTCCTCCAGGGTGTCCAGGTGGTCCAGAGAGACCTTGGTTGCCCTCAAAACCCCTGTGCCCCTTTAGCCCTGGTGTGCCCTAAATATGAAAAGATCTGAAAGTTGTTCTTATTTTTAACTGCGACGCCTACAACTTCAACATCAGACAAATAGGGTTATTACACCTGAACATGTGATGCTGCATATAAATTTGCTTTTCAGTCCAAAATTAGTGTTGACATATGATTCAACGAAACTTGCTTGATAATAGAAGCAAAATTCATTAAAAACATAAGGCATCAAATATACATAAAATGCGCCAGAAATACTGCTGCTTGGGGTCCTGTTGCTTCAACCAATCAGAGTCTAGAGCCGGGAAGCTATGCAACCAATAGGATTGCACCATTCTGCCTGAAGCCACCCAGCGAAAATGCATAGAAGCTTAGAAAATCCACGATCTTGCTGACGTTGAGCCGACAACTTGCATCTTTTCTGGATAATGTTGGTACTGGCAGTATGGTGGATCAAAGATACGTCATGAGGGTGTGGGCCTAGCTCAGTGGTAGCATGCCGGGCTTCCAACCACTTTGGGTTCGATGCCCGGTCGACTTATTGGCTGTTTCATCCATCATCTCGTTGCCATGGTTCCTGCCTGTCCTTATTAGCCCATCAGGTGCAGAAATATAGGATGTAAAGCCCTAATCCACCTAATCCAGGACTCTCATTGACTAAGGCAGTCTGTCAACCAATGAGAGTCCTACATTCCTTGATGTCCTCTGGAGTTTAGTTTTCAAGGTCAGCTGTAAGCTGATGAAGCCAACATTTGGCCAATGTTCTGATGTGGCATGTTGCCTAAGTAAGTAAGTAAGTAAGTAAGTAAGTAAAATTTTATTTAACGTTGGGGATGAAAACATTGTACAACAATCAACACAAGCTATAAAGCTTTTAACCGACAAGTAAAAATGTTGAAAATAAGATGAAATATTTACAGATGAGTTAATGAAATGTTAAAATATACATGTTCGTATCTCCATACCTTGAAATTATCTTAAGTTATCGATTAAGCAGATTACGCATGAACCACATTGACAAGCATTAAATATGTTACATTTGACAAGTAGATTTTTAAATTCCTGTATATCTTGAGTACGTTTAACATTTACTGGAAGGTTATTCCATAACAATGCACCCTGATAAGAAATACTTTTATATCCGTACTGAACTGTATTATATCTAGCCTTTATTAATTTCATATTATCTCGCATAGAGTAAGGTGTACATTGTATTTTGAAGAAGGAGGGTTTCACTGGAAATGAAGTACCATTTAAGATTTTGAAAACTTGTTCGACGAGACCATATTTGCGTAAAATGTAAAGCATTGACTTCTTTAATTGACTTAAAATTTGTTTATACGTAGACAGGTAGTCATTACATACAAGTCTTAGTGCTCTTTCATTTAGTTTTTCTATCTTTCTATCATTTGTTATAATGAAAGCGTCGTAGACAACTGAGCAATAGAGAAAGTTAGACACAATAAATGATTCATAAATTCGCATCTTAGTAGAAAAATCAATATATTTGCATAATCTTTGCAGTACATTTATCTGCCTAGCAGCTTTCTTGCATATTACGGAGACATGATGGGAAAAAGTCAGTTTTCTATCTATGTGGACACCTAGTAGCTTGACTGTGCTTTCTGAATTGACTTATTGCCTGCGCAAGTTGCTTGAGAATCGAAATGCTATTTCGCATTGTACACAGGGATTAAAGACTGTGGTTTTATCAGTTGATTATTTAGTTTTATGAATAAAAAAGAAAATAAACCTGTTCTCCTTTCTGTCCTGCACACTTGCATCCGCCGGAGCATTCCTGAAAGATTATAAAGATATTAGTGGATTTTTTTGTCTTTTTAAATTAGTGCGAGCCTATCCGTAAATGTCATTGTTATATATAATATATTGTATTGTATTGTATTGTTTTGTAATGGAGAGACAGGATGATAAATTAACCATAAATGTGAATATGTTTTAATTGTTCATTTTAAGGATATCATTTTGTTGTCCATTTTATGATTGTACACTGTTTGCTATTTTACATCATATGTTTTAATGTTATCTCTCGTCATGTAAATGTGGAAGGCATATACATGGCCAATTGTGCCACGTGCGTTTTCCATGCGTTTGGATAATGCATGGTTTTTGCCTCATTATAATTAGCTAAAAACCATGCCTTTTCCATGCGTTTATCCTTCTCATGGAAAATGCATGTGGCTCATTTGGTCATGTATAATTTGGATATAAGATATAATATGCTAATAAATAGCCTAATATCTAATCTCATCTTATCTTATCTTATTTCATCTTATCTTATCTTAATATATATATATTGCTAATATTTTTGCTAATATCTTGTCTCATCTCCTCTCATCGTATCTTATCTTATTTATCTCATCTTAATATATCTATTGCTAATATCTTATCTTATCTTATCTTATCTTATCTTAGCATATCTACTCACGTGGTCGTTGTCGTTTCTCAAGTCGTATGCATTTCTTCTTGAAGCCGAGATGTCTTGATGCCCAAATCTTGGAAATTGTTCTGTGAAGGTGGGTGCAATGTAGATCGCCTCATCTGCTGTATAGAAGTTGGTTGTACATTTGTATTTGATGCATGGAAATCCCTTTGAGTACAGAGTCTGACAAAGTAGCTAACTTCTTATATATCAGACATTTCTTACATTCGCAAAGTTGAAAATTGTTTTACAGGACAAGTTAGTCAACCTCTGTAAACATCATGAAACTGACTTACGCTGACTAACTATGCTGTTGAGCTGACTACAATCCATGTGTTAAAACTGATCAAAAACTGTTGTGAGGTCAACATTTTAGATTCCGCCGAATGTCTCAGAAACGAGACTATCGCTAATATCAATAAAGTTAAAAAAAAAAAAATTAAAGACCTCTTTGGTCTTCAGTTATAAATATTTAAGTCAACTTTTGCAGGGAAAAAGATGAAAGTACCTCACCTTCCAAAGCAGAAGTTGCCATCAACCAGGTAGTCAACAGTGATAGCAAGATGCTATAGAGTGCCATAGTCCTCATGATGCTCGTCATGAAGTTTGTAAACCAGTGTCGAAACCCGATGTGCGAGTCCGCATTGTACCAATCTTTCTTCAATGATTGAATGGGGACGCCCCCCCCCCCCCGCTCCTCCACCCTCCACACCATTCCTGTCCATGCATTATTATGTCAATATTTACGTTCAGAACGTCAACCATTGTTCTGAAAATATTGATGAGGATGCATCTGGTTGGCCTAGCGGTTAAGGTGCCTTCTTGTGGTCGACTTTTTCTGAATATACTGCATTCGAATCCACACCGTGGAGGGTAGCAGGATTTTGAATGTAATTCTATATACAACAAACATACATAGCAACATTTTTGGAGGTAATAATTTACATTTTGTAAGTTTTTTAAAGCCATTTTGCTACTGTTATGTAAAGTTACATAACATGTCCACATATAAACTCATATATATATACACAACATTTTCGATACCTAGGGGGCATGGTATTACAGAAGTCTTATAGTTTATTGGTGTTTTTTTGGTTCATAATATTTCTTAACTTAACTTAAAGGCAAATGAAAAATATTATGTAGCAAAAAACCCAAGCTAAAATATAATATGAAGCAAAAAACACAAATACATAAAAAAAAAATTGTGTGTGGGACTATTTTCATTGTTGCATAGACTTTCCTTAGATTTTCTCTGAACTTGCTGAAATTCACCCAAGAAAACATTTTACACGAAATATTATAACTATAGTGGACGATGGTACAGCAAGGCTGCTGGCTTTATTTGAGCATATTTCTGTGGTGTTCTGTAGCTGTTAAGCAATAATAATATTCCTCCTGCTATATACAATTTATTAATTTTTATTTGATTCCCATCATCAACTACAGTAGATTCTATATCCCAGCTGGATGTCAGTCGCATGAAACGTTAATTTAGAGGTTCCTTGTACTCAGTGTCTATGCTTGGGCAATTACTCCACCCATGCATGGGGTAAATGAGTAATATGGTGTGGACTCCAGGCCTTGTCATCTCATCGTTACGTCTGCATCTGGCAGCTAGTCAGATAAATTGACTTAGCCTCAGAACGTGTGGCATTGAGACATTGAATTTCATTGATGGCTTAGTGCTTAAGTCTTGGTGAAATTAGTTCTGATTTTCACCAAGCTCTTCTAAGTGATTGCAAACTTTGGGCCCGACTGTATATTTGCCTACATCGTGTAATGTATTTTTGTAATGGTTATTTGAGGAACTTCATCGATAAACTTCAGTGTACAGAATTTTTCAGTCTTTCAAAGTGCTTCTGCCAGTTGTTTTTGTTAGTAGGATTAAGTAAGTGAATATCACCAGCCAACCTTGACTGTTTATAAAACACAGTAACCAATATTTTAGGATAATCCCTTTGTTGGTCAATAGTTTTTGGACAGTTGTTTCACTGTTTCCAAACAAAGCAATGATATGCGCAACAATTTGCTTTAGTCTTAACGGCTAAATGGTAAGAATAAAGAGGTGGGTCCAGTTGAATGGAAAGTTGTCTTAATAGTGAAGTGATCTTAATGCAGATTTACTACTTGTAAACATGCACTGCTTTAAAATACATGGTGTATTTGCATTAAAAATATTTTCAAATTCGGTAAAATTGTGTTCAATTGCAGTGCTGTGTGCAATATGCATCTGCCGTATCACCCATGTAAAAGCTTAATGGAAATAAATGCACAAAAGTACTTTTACATATTAATAGAACACTGAATATTTTTAATCACGTGCAAATAACTGGAAGTAATGGCCATTATGAAGACAAGAAGCAACATATTATCATCGTAAGGATAGGAATAAATTTCTGTGTCAAGCTGTTAATTTATATAACAGAGCTATAGGCAAACTTTGCTAATTTTATATAATATTTTTTTGAAAAGTTTGGGATAGTACATTTTCAGAGTAATGGATGTTATATAACAGCTTACTTGTCACATCTCTTAGCACTGTTTACTACACACGGCATGGTGCCATTGTACTCAAGGAGCTATCAATTTCAGCACATGCTTTACATGTCATGCGTGACATGTTGCAAACAGTTACATGTCAAAGCATGCCAGCTGGACATTCACACCCTCTACTGCCCGCTGATATGTCATGGGCTTGACTAATAAATGTTGCCATAAATATTCCATGTTTACTGAAGATTTATGAACTTTGAAAACGCTTAAGATTGATGCCACAATTTCATGCAAAGTATGGGAAATATACATTGATGAATCAATCTCGACTGTGCATGTAATTCTTCAAATATTATACCCGATTTAATGTTATTGTGATGGGAGATAAGGTGCCGAACAGTGTTGGTCATGATAGTTGCTTTAGGTGGATAATTTAGGGTGCTCCAAAAACACTGAAGGTCAAAAAACCCTTGCTCCCTCGAGTTTTCCCATTCAACTTGTCTATTTATAAAATTTGTGAAAAATTAGGTCAATATCTCCTGAGCTCGGACACCAAAATACAGTGGTTTGTGTTTTAATTGAGTTAAAAATTCATTTTTAACTTGGTAAAATGTGAAACGATATCATAATTAGCACAGAGTTCAGTCTCAACACACATTTGACTTATCAATTCTTCCTTGAAGAAGCATCACAAATTTCTATTAACTGGTTTCAGGACAATTTTATGAAGGCAAATCCTTCTAAGTTTTAGTGTATGACATTAAGTAGATCTAATCAAACCCTTGTATTTAATATTGGCGAAACTGTAATTGCAAGTACAGATTATGTTAAACTCTTGGGCTTTAACATTGACAATCAATTAAAATTCTCACATCATATTAAACATCTTATTAAAAAATGTAGTAGGCAAGTAAATGTTATTGGTAGGCTCAGTACTGTATTAACCACTAAGTCTAAATTACAAATTGTTGATGCTCTTATATGTTCTAACTTAAGGTATTGTAACTCTGTTTATCATTACTGCAGTGTGAGTGACTCAATGCAACTTGAAAAATTGTTAAAGCGAGCTCTTCGGTATGTTTATAATGATTTTAATTCAGAATACAAAGATTTACTGTTTAAGGCAAATAGAAGGACACTGTATTTGAGCCGCATACATGATATTTTATTCGATGTTCACAAATTAAGACATTTTGGGTTGCCACCATTAACCTCAGATTTTCTTGAAGAAAGAGTCACCAACTACAATTTAAGAAATAGTAGTCTAGTCCAGCCTAAGTTCAATACTGTAATGTTTGGTTTTAGGTCTTTTAAGTACAATGGTGCCATGCTGTACAATAAATTACCTCCTGTGTTTAAAGAATTAAGTTTACCTGATTTTAAAAGTAATGTCCAGTCATGGAAACCTTCATGTAAATGTGGTGCATGCTTGATCTGTGTTCTGTGATATTTAACTCATACAATGATTTTATACACCATTTTGTTTTACACATGTCATTTGTAAATACTTCATTTCATTTTGTAAATACTCATCTTTCATTTGTCGATTACAAGCACTTGTGCTTATGTTGTTTATTGTAAAAAAAATTTATCGACTTTAAATATAGCTTTACTTACTTACTAAAAAGTGTGCCTTTGCAAAAATATGGGATAGCGTGTTAACAATTTGGGCTGTATGAAATGCAACAATGCACTGAAATTAACTCGTGACAAATTGCTCTTACATTATAAATTAATTCATCAAATTAACATACCCGAGAAATAAACGATTTCTTGGCTTTAAAAATTTATATTGAATGAGTTGTAGAAATAATGGTCCAACAGGCATAATATTCTCATTGCATACATTACAAATAGTCTGAGCAGAGCTTGGATTTTCATATAATATCACTGGTTTATGACATGAATATTTTTTTGTAATTTGACGTTATGTGAAACTAGATATATAATACTTTTAGGTAAATTTGAATTAGTCTAAGAATCATATACTGTATTTGATTTTATCTGTTTTTATACTTATGCACTTAATTGTGATCTCGCACTACATGAGAAATTGTTAAATTTTGTTTCACCTTTCCTTAAATGTCCTATAAGTTAATGTGAACCTAGTTTTACTCTATTATATAATAGCCAAGTTTTAAGTTTTTCATTGGATTACTGATTGACCAATGATATAAATGTATCCTACTATTACAAAAAGACTAAGATAACATTCTGGTTGAGTGCATGGCGTTTGGCCAGGACACCTAATGGACATCACCATATGTTACGTTTGCTGAGCAATACAGGCATGAGGGTTTGCTGCATAGGCAGTGCTATGTTTCAAAATAAAGGAAGTGTTTGAGAACATCTTCCTTGGTGAGGATTCTGGATTGTAACTATACAGTTAAATTGCAACCAAGTACAAACAAGTTATGATTAAATAAATATAAAATACATGTCATACACTTAAAAGATAAAATCCTAGACATAAAATTGAAAGTAAGATTAAATTAAATAACATATAGACATAAAATTAAAAGTAAATTTAAATTAAATTACTATAAATAAAAACAATGAGTTTTATGCTGGTTATTGATGTTTAAAAACTTCACTAAATCTATTGGTGCGACACAAGGGGTATTCAAAATCTTTGGGATTCATGTGTTATAGTACATGGCCAAATTTGCCACGTGCATTTTCCATGAGAAAGATAAACGCATGGAAAATGCATGGTTTTTAGCTAATTATAATAAGGAAAAAACCATGCGTTTTCCATGCGTTTTTCCAAACGCATGGAAAACGCACGTGGCACAATTGGCCATGTAGTAAACGCACTGAAGACCTCAAAGGCTAAACTTTCCTGTTGTATTACATTGCATAGTCAGCATACACGTGTAATTACAAGGCTTGGCACATTTACCCCATGGCTGGGTCTTTTACTTGCCTGAATATTGGCTGGGCACCACCAATTTCATCTCTCAATCACGTGAACCACATCTAGCTGAGATTTCAGGGAAAAAGTGCAGGATAGCGGACCCAAATTTAAGACCATATTTAGCGAGTCCCATTGCCAGGCCAATGACGTCACAAACAAAACGGCGGCTTCAAGGCAAGAGCACAGAGCTTATTATTGTTTACATTTTGCTTTTCTCGGGGGCTGCTGCCCCCAAACCCCTGCTACTCAAATAAAAATGTTATTCTTATTGTGTACTAGCACGAAATTTTGTCAAAAATAGTGATTATTTTCATATTTAATGGATGCCAAATATAGGCATAAATTTGGGTCCACTATACTGCACTAAACCCGATTTCAGTCATAAGACTTCCCAGTACCATCTTGGGAATTGAACCCAGGATCTTTATAATCATTCAGTGTTTCAACCATTTGGGCCACCCAGCTCTAGACACTATACTACTACTACCACTAATACAGTGTGTACACATGAACATAGACTCTCACCCATGGCAGCAGTCCTGTCATTCTCTGTTATTTTGCAACAGGTTGAATAAATATTGTCTTGACAAAACATACGCATCAGTGCCAACTGTCACCATTTCACATCATTGAAAATGAGTAATTAGATTTTTCAGCGATGACTAATTTATTCAGTGATAACATTACCATTTTTTGAAGAAGCAGATGTTGAAATTGCCGATTCACTGCATGAATAATGATGATTGTAAAAAAATACCAGCATGACTACATGTCAGTGCATATACTATCACAATAGGTCATTGTTACGTAATAGGGACCCCCCCTAAACTCATAATATCAGCCGTCTCTGGTCTCCAGTGGGCCCTCCAAATGGCCCGGGGGCACTATAATTAAAAAACGATTAAGACCCTTTGATCTTTATGATATTACCTACAAAGCCTAGCACAGGGGTTGTAAGCCCTCGGGGCACTATAATTAAAGGTCATCATGTCAATGAGGGTGGTGCTCACCCTGGGAAAAAATTTGGTGTGGGTATGGGAAAAAATTGGTGTCAGTTTTTAGTCTCATTACATAATGAATGTTCAATTTTAGTTATAGTCAATCAATATTCTGATTATGCATAATGAGTGTGCAATTTACTTCATGACAGGTACATTTATGATATGCTTTTAGACTGTATCAGTGAATACTTAATTACAATAGGGGATGCATTCCAATAACAAAAATATGTATGTCAACATATCGTAATGTTACATAATGGAAGTACAATTTACTAAGTGTCAACTTATAATAGCCTGATTTCTTTATGCTTCATATGACATAATAATATACAATGTACATCCTGGTACTTAGCTCTAAGGGGGTGTTTCAACCGACTTTTATACATCTCTTTACCTCTCATGTCTTTAATTCTCACTCTAAATACCATCTATGAAATAAAAATATTTTCAATTAAGTACAAAATCGTGTCATATATGTTAAACAACCTAACATGATCTTCTTCAGTTCTCATCATACCTTCACTATGGAAGGATCTACTTCTTTATTCTCTCCACTTAACATAGTCAACAAATCAAACTTGTCAATACTTACTGCAGTAGGTAAAGAAGAACAAGAACAAGAAGAGAAAGAAATGGAAAATTTGGACTCACCCGATATGATGATACCGGATGATGACCATTCACTAGATAATGATACAGATAATGAAACACAGCAATGGAAATTTTTTGGACAAGTCGTTCCTAAAACTGAAGTGATTTTCTTCTGTCAAGTCATTATTCTATACATCGTTATAATCGCCTGTATAATTAACCTGTTTCTTCGCAATGGAGACAGTAATTTATATAAAGCTCTTTTGTCCAGCAGTCTCGGAATAATTCTGCCTTCTCCGAGTCTGACACGTCGGAAGCTGAGTAGTCAATTGGGACATGGTTTACCTAATTGACCCTCCCACAACTATGAGTGACACGTCGTAAGTTGAGCCCTCAATTGGAATAGGGTTTATCTAATCGACCCTCCCACCACTATAAAATTCCTCAGGCATCGGAGACTATCAAGAATAACCACAGTTCAGCTACACCTGTATATCGAAGTACTACAGCTCTTTCCTTGTTGTTGATATTCTTATGCAATTTAGCCATGTCAGCAAATTTCGTTCACCCCGTTCAAATGGATTTCAAGGTCAACTCGAGGACATCGGCCGTAGGATACCTCACACCTACAATCGAGGACAATCACCTTGTAGTCACCCAGAGCAGACATAACGGAACTGCAGCATCTCAAAAATTCGAAGTGAATGCCCTGAAAAACCTACAGAGCTACATACCAATCATCTCTCAACGAAATATGGCCTATGAGGAGTTTGGTATAAAGATAAGCTATCTACAACATGTCAAATTTAATCGGATGACAGTACAAACAGGCAAAAAGTTATTGCCTTTCAAAGCCACAGAGATGCGATTATACCCCGGTGTGATATACGAACACCCTGACCAGTACATATGGGTCGCTGTTTTTATACGTACAGTTAATGAAGTTGATCACATAGCTCCAAACGAGATACTATATTTAGATCAGAGCCTTCATCTCGACTACGGGGATTTTACTACATTCAGCACTCAGCTAAGCGACATTATTTCCACCCTCTCAAAAACAGCGACCACCTCCTTCGAATTGCCGTATATACATACATATATTTGGCATGATAAAGTGACCAACCATGACTCTCAACTCATGTACTTCAGTATTGAAGAAGCTGCCAATGCCTGGGAGGATCACAAGGTCCTTAAATCAGATCATAACTCAACTCAGGATAATGAAGGAGCTTGGGATGTGGCCCGCTGTAAGATCGATCGACCAGACATCATGTCATTTTGCCGTACATTGCTAGAGATGGCTTGTCTATCTAGACTACACTCAACTCGGAAACCCTGCCACTCTCCCTGTACAAAGAAGGCAATCACTCAAATATTCAGAGGTTTAATTGAAAACCGATTTGATGAAATCCTTAAAGCTGTACTACTTAAATTAAAGTACAAACCGCTTGAAACAGCTCAGGACATTACACGTACCATCATGAGGGAGCGAAATGAGTGTTCAGTTTATCGTAAACTGACTACTGAGTCTCAAGAACACACATGTATGACACTAGATGAGTTTTCAGAGTATATGCTAATTAATTCAGTGTTTAAACACTGTGTAGAATCATATATCTGTTATTAAAAAATGAATTGAAATGACTTATGTAACCTAGAGAAAATAAAGAAGTCCTTACAATCTATATTTCTTTGTATTTGTTTTAATTTTTTGTGTAAAATTGCCACCAAGTCTGTAAAGTACTTAGCACAACAAAGCTTTAATGTTTAACAATGATGTTTAGCCTTATCTGTAAATTATAACGCTAAACAATTGAACTGAGACTCACTGCATTGTCTATTGTTCATATAGTAATTTCATTGTTAGGGTAGAACCCCTGATTACAGGGTCAGCTTACCCCTATATCCACCAGATCTGAAGACCTCACTCTGACACAATGGAGGACTGAGAAAAGACCTGACTAGTCATTAGGGTTCTTTGTTCACTGTCAGTTGAAGGGAAAACGTGTCACTTGTCATCCATGTATATACTCATAGCCCAAGTCATATGGGGTATACTTCAACCTCCCAGAGGTCATTTAAAGTAAAAGGATAAAACACTTAAAAGTCACATGAAATCTCAATTTATTTTCATTATTTCCTTAAAAAGTCACATAGTTATCATCATTAGTTTTTTAAGTCGGATGTCTACTTACAACTGGTATCAAGTGTGAAGACATAAAAAATATCAAATGACTAAATGAAACCAATCAAATAAAAACAATACTACATTTTACGTCACAGTAATACAAGTCATGTGATGCATCATACATATCATGACCAAAGTCTTTCTATGGTAGCTGTCAGTTGAGATCAGTACAAGCACCTGCATACCACGATATCAACCGCTAAAACATTAAAATATTAAAATGACAAAACAATAGTAAATTTCAAGTCCCAGTAATACAATTCACTCCGTGAAGCATCAACACCATGACTAAAGTCTTTTTATACCAGCTGTCAGTTGAGATCAATACTAGTACATAGTAAATATCAATGACTAAATGTACTATAATACACTGAACAATTAAAAAACAATACGTAATCAAAGAAATTTCTACTCTAACAATAACATGCATAGGCTCATATAATATTTCTCCCTCCCTCCCTATTATCAGTACTTAGTAAAAATCATCTCTCAGTTTTTAACAACTAAAGGTACCAACAATTAAAATCCCTATCAATGACTCATGCCGGCTTGTCACGGGGATAATGTAAAATAATACCAAAATATAAATATACATAAAATAAAATAAAAACTGAAAACATGAACAACATGCTTATCCCATACTGAATCAATCAGCTGGGGTAGCTTAAAAAAAAAAGAAAAAAAAAAAGGTATGGTTAGCACCCTACATCTCAAAACCAGAAGTTCAATATATAGGCCAGACCGAAATGACCGAAATGTCAACAAACATCAAACAGTGAACATACATACATACATACATATAATAATAATAATAATAATAAAAACAATCACTCAGTATGACTCCATGTCCCTTTTTTTTTTATTCAGTTACGCCGTCTGAGTCTACCTACTCCAGGTATTATATTGGCAGGGTCAAGACCACGTAAAAGCCGGGGAGCACGGGGAACAAGGGAAGCATGGGGAGCAAGGGGGGCAAGGGGAGCACGGGGTCGTACATCACGTTCACGGCGTTCACGGCGTTCAGCGTTAGGGGCCACAGGAGGAACAGGTGCCTGGATATCTCGGGCTGCAAGAGCTAGTTGGGCTAAAAATAGTCCTACTCTACGGGGTGCCATGTTGTCCTGAATCTGGTCTAGTCTTTCTTGTAAGCGCCTCATAAAATTATCAAACACTGTCAAAAAGTACACAAAGTGCAGTAAACATTGCCGTATGTCAACTTGTCTCTGGAAAAACATTGAATAAAGTTAGATTAGACGCATTTCATTGTCCAGGTCTCTCACGCCTCTCCAGTTGCAATTACAGCAGTTGGCAATCAAATGACATGGGACCAGACATACAGCCATCAATACCTTACAACAATAAATAGCAAAATATGGATTATCATCGGATCTTGTCCTTAAATTCAGACGCTCATGTAAGTTAACCAAACTTACAAGAATACATAATATGATGACCAGAAACCCCAGTCCTCCTGTCACCAGTCCAGTAATCAGCCAGGTGACAGCCCAGTCCTAACCTTGTCCGTATTTCCAGATGTAGTACTTGCATTACCACCTACTCCCGCTCCCGGTGTCACTGTCTCACTGGCATCCTTCAACTGCATTTTCTCCCTGGAAGTCTCACTGGCATCCTTTAACTCTATTTTCTCTGAAGTAGATTGAGTTGAATCCGTTGACAATGGGTGTTTCGAAGTTGGGGTCTGAGTCATCGTCATCGGCATCGTAACATCAACTAATTTATGTAGGACAGTAGGCATCAAGCTCTCATGACCTTGGGAAAGACACCTTACCCAAGGAAAATCCTGCTCTACTAATAGGCATTGTTCGTAAGTGAGTCCTAGCAAGGTCACCAGTTCAAATCCGTAGGTCCTATCCAATGTCGCTAGATCAAAATCCGAGGAGACCTGTAGTGTTAGGAATCTACCATGTCTCACCCTGGTAGGAAAACGTGGTGCCGTAGAAATGCCTTGACATGCAACACCTCCTTCAAAAGTGCACATGCACTGCGCATCGTCACCGCAAATCCATGCATTTGTAAGCGTGACCAGTGACAATACCATAAATAACCCAAGGAGATCCATTTTGTCTGGCTTCATTCTAGTGTCACTCTTTTTTCTTTTTCTTTTGTTGTTGTTTTCGAAATTCTCTGATAATACGTCGTTCCTATATGCAATCTTGAATGAAACTGACCATTCACTGACCCTTCAATTGAAAGTACGTCAGAAATGACCTATATTACCTAACAACCCAGGGTGTTTAGCACAATGTTATGTAATGGTCTGACTTAGACAATGAATCTTAACTCAACCTCCGTCATCAGTTCTCTATTATATTTGACTGTATAGTTTTCAACTATTAGGTCAAACAGTGATTAAGATACCCCCTACTATTAAGATGACATCCGTACTGAGACCAATTTACTCGAACCCTGACTTGATTATAGAGAGAGCATTGAGCATTTCAGGGTGTGAAAGACATAGATAGGGTAGATTGTAAAGTAATTTTACCACTTTTCTAGCCCCTTCCCTATAAAAGACTTCTATACTCTTATCAATTACTTCAATCTCTAAAGCTAGGTAAATCTGTAGAAGGAATTATTATTATTTTTTTGCTCCTTTAGATCTTTTAATAATACCAGTCTATAGATCAATTGATCACCGTACTGAGTAATTAAATCTACTCAGAGAATCTTTGTTTCCCACCAAATGATCATGGAAAGTTCAAGGAGATGAGGGTCAGACATGGAATACAATGACTCATTGTAGACATCAATAGATTGGGGTATGATCATGACTGAGTAGTCAGGAACAATTGGTTATCTGTTAAAATACATATAAAAAGGTTGTCAAGATCATAGTGATCATCATTCAGCTTTTAACTCATCTCCGAGTGTCATCCGAAGTACTCAGCTATCAGTAGCTAACAAGGTATGTTACATTTCTTTTATACTACTACTTTTAGTATATTATTCGTACTTAACTTTATTTGAAAAGAACTCTGTATATTACAAGTAGGACTAGTCTAACTAGTAGCTTAAACCGAAGGAGTATATTTATAGACCTATCTTTTCCTTCATATTTAGCTTATATAATTCGTCTAGAATGGTAATCTCAGTAATAATATTACATTGTACTGATTTAAATCAATCGGTAGCTTTAAGTAAATATGTACACCATAGAGCGGTTAGAGTACTCAAACGAAATTATCGTTTTCTTAATAATACAGGACATTAAATCACATCCTTTAGAATAACTAGTTATTGTACTTGATGTAAACAGCTATTAATTCTAAATCAAAGCAGGAATAAAGAACATTTCGTTAAAATCATGTTCTATAGTATGTTTCTGGATGCTTTTTAATTGTCTATGAGGTGTGTGAATTATCATGAGAAAATGCTGTATTTTTTAGACTCTCAATTATTACTATTTCTAAACTTTTTGATACTATTTCATTAATTTTTTAATTCTCATTTAATAATGCTCTCTTTGTGCTCTGGTAAAACAGCTCATCTGAGATAAACATCTGCTATCTCTGGTCGTTGTCTATCTAAGTCCTTAACAACAGAAGTTATAGTCTTATTAAGAAATAAATTTAAAAGATAAAACATATGAACCCATATACATATGTTATATATTATATATAATAAGTTCACTGAGGTGTTTAACACTTGCGAACTTTCTTTCTCAGACTAAGGAACTAGTCACGTGGTGTTATATACGACCAGGAGAATTCTCGTTTGTATTCAGTACAGGTAGCGTCACCTAGTGTTATATATCACTACCTCTTAAATTCCTTATTCAAAAATAAATGAATAATAAGTCAAAACTTTCTTAATTATATTTCTATTCTATCTATCTACATTATATTTGTCATACATACATACATACATACAATGAGTAATATGAGTAATATACTACATATTCATGCTATTTAGGGTAAATCACTACAGTCCGATACATACAAACAATGTAATTTTCTATCAAATATATTAATTTTATTCCTTCTAAAAAGCACACATTATACAATAAAACAATTAAACCGTTACCATAAAATACTTTACCTACACAAATAGACAAAAGCATTTGTTTAACTTAATTATCTAATAAAAACATTGATTGTAATTCTACTTTTAACTCAATTTTTTAATATTCATAACTAGTGTTTTAAAGTCAGTCTAATAATGCCAAACAGTGGGTTTATTTAATTTTTTTAACTATATATATATATGTATATATATCTATACATATATCATGCTTCTTTTATTCAAAATATCGAGTACTTTCACTGTTCAATGTTTACTGACTCTGCGCTTTGCGCTAATGTGTTTCACGTAAGCTAAACAGTAGTAGTAGTAGAGCAGCGGTTCGGACTGAATGCGAATGTTACCACTAATTAAACCATGATAGTAAATAAATGTCATTATGTTATAGCAAACATGTATGTATAAATATAATCATTAGCAATAGCTTTTTTTTACTTAATTCTTCAATAATAAATAACATCTGCTGTAATTCTACTGTTAACTAAATTTTTAACATTCGACACTAGTAATGTAAAGTCAGTTGAATAGTGCCAAGCAGTGGCTTTCTATATCATAAGTGTTTTTCAAAATGTCAATTACTTCAATCGTTTCAAGTCCTCTTGCTCTGTAGTATGCATAAACTAAACAGTAGTAACCGCACAGCTTTGAGCACAGAATATGACTGTTAACATTAATGTATCCATGATGATTAATAAATTTCATTATGTCTCCGTTCCAGACTCCGTCTTGTCCTAAAGTATCGAACAGCTCAACCACTTCACCATGAATAACAACAATGAGCAGCCAATGTCCCTTTCTCAGGACCCCCAGAGTCCCAGGAGTGCCAAGAGGTGAGTCATATTTCTTTCTAGCCATAGTGTTGACAATGTAACATCTCTTCCTGTAGTCAGGCCGCACATAAGTCAATGCTTCTGATGGTATCACAGCCATGATGTAGGAACTTGTCTTCAGGTCATTCCACAGCAATTCGTAGATCTCTGCGGTGTTCATGCTAAGTAAATATTCCTGGCATAATCCACCTCGTATAAGGAAGGGTAACTGACTCTAATTAGCATCACCACTGATTCAGGTAGAGGTTTGGCAAATCTCAGCTCTATTCTCGCATTTCCATCCCTGTTGGCAGGATAGTATTTGTCATAATTTTGTGGTGCAAGGTCAACCACAAAGAGACTGTAGCCTTCAGGGTATTCCGAGAGTGTAATCCTCCTCTTGTCACTTGTACCAGTCTTTCCTCTGTAGAGGTCTCCGTAACACTGTTGATAGTTACCAGAGTTAAAGTCAAAAGTAAGGGGCCCCCTAGGGGTGGGATTTCCGCTCAGGCTCACATTGATATAATTGATGTGGTAATGTTTGAAATTGAAGGGGTTGCTCCTAATATCGCCTGTCATAGCATCCCCAGCGACGAAGGCTATAACCATCTTTTGAGGGATTTTACCGTTGAAGGCGTCTTCGACATAAAAGGAAGATGTACCCTTGGCTAAGGAGAATTTACGTAACTCCTCCTTTATATAGAAATATCTCGCTCTCGAGAGTTCCTTCTCCATGACCTCTTGGTGTCCAACAAGTATGGGGTTGCTGGGTAAGACTTGTTTCACGATAAGAGATATATCTTGAATTTCAAGAATATAATCGGTAGTTGAACTGTTGGCTGTCATGAGACGGAAATTGTGACTAGTGGGAGTCAAACAAATGTCGAGCGTAATCCCATTTATCAGACATTTCTTCACTTTGAAAACATCTAAGTCTAGTTTAGCCATCAATTCAACAGTCCGACTACCCTCCATTCTTCTGGATCTCTCGACGAAGCCTACATTTGAAGCAAATCTTATGGTAGCCTCGTTCATACTACCAGCTGTGTCTTTGACAAACATGCTGCATTCGAGGTCCGAATCATTTCCTCCATTGTCATCTAGGAGAGTGTTTATCATTGATCTGTATGCATAACCAGTCTGACCTCCTAGCACCACAACATCATTTAGTCTTACTTCTACTGAATCCCATAGTGAGTGAGCTAGATTGTTGACAGGGCCTACACTCCATGTACCTTCATCAGAGTTTTGCTTGTCTGTACTGGTACTAGTACTTGTACTGGTATCCGAGTTGGCAGCAGAGCCGGTAGCCGAGCTGGCAGTCTTACTACCTGTCCCTCCTGTGCCACCGGTGCCACTTGTACCGTCCTCAGAGCTGGTACTACCTACGGTTTTGCTATTAGTAGAGGAACTGACCAACAGACTTTCCGGTTGTTTAGGGAGAGTTGTACCATCCGCTCTGGTTATCCTCACTAGCGTCCTGACATATACTTCTCTAAGATCAACATAGCTAGGACCAGCACCTGGTAGTCTGAATTTGACATTGCCCTCCGAAGAAAATTGATTTACAGGCTTGTGAGTGATGTACTTGATTTCTGTTACACCAGAATTCGTTACAGGTATTTTAAAAATGTCAAGGCTGTTGTCGTACCCTAAATCAGAGGAAGCCAAAACCCTTTTGCTCGTGGCCATATTACTTGCTGAGTATGTCTTTGGTTACAATCCTTCTCTTAGGCGTCTTGTTCTTGTTCGTGTTTCCTTTGACAGAAGTTACAGGTGCCTTCCTCTTCTTACCTCGATGATCCTTCTTAGAGCTCGAAGTTGAAACTGACCGAGGCTTGTACACGGGTGTCTTTTTATCAATTTCCGCTTGCGCCATGTTGGTATACTGTTCTACTGGCGAAACCACATTCAGTGGTAAGTCAGCTGATGCCGTCTTAGTTCCTCCATCTCCTTTGCTATGCTTTATTAACACTAGTCTAGACTGATCATCCCATGTCGAAGGTTTCCCTACAGTGTCTCTGAAATGTTTCACCCAGGCATCTGGTTTTAAGGTCGCCAGGGACTTGTATCTTTCATCCATTTCAACTCGAATGTACACTTTGTAGCTTGTCCCCTGCCGTTCTCCTTCAATTCTTCCAAGATTTCTCCTTCCGTACAACTGATCTCTACAGTCAACTGGCTCAAGCTCTGTACCCTGAGAGGCACGTAGTGTACTGGTGAGAACCTGGTAAAGTTATTCCTTTTTATTTCTCCGAGACTAAGAGAGGCTATGATGGGTTTGTATATGCCACCCAATGGGGAGGTTTCACAACCCTGACAACACACGTATAGAGCATCCCATTTATTCCCCTTCTTGATAGACGGTAAGACAATTTCCTTCAGTCCTAGGTACCAACGCCCTCTTCTTTGAGTGTCCAGGTTATAGTGTTCTGGTAATGTGCAGGTGAAGAGGACTGGTGTATTGCTAGGGTTCACGGTCGGGATTGATCACTCTGCAGACAAATCAACATTTTCTTCTATTTCTTCTATTTCTTCTTCTTCCGCTTCTTCCTCTTCTTCCTCATCAGTTTTTTGACTTCTTTGATTTCTTTTTGTTATCCAGATCCTTGATAGATGATGTAGTGATCCACTCGTTGTACTTGTCAGGCCAGGACTGATATTTTACTAGGCTCTCCCTGACACCCTCTCGTACTCTGTTTTTCAGAACCTTTTCTATTTTGAAAAGGGCCTTAGGGTCGTATCTAGTAGAAGTTAATTCACTGGCGTAGAAGTGACCGTCTACATTCTCCCCTCCATAGTCCTTGAGGTAATAAACGGAGACACCATCAATAATCTTTCTAGCTCTCACCGTGAAGACCTCACCGGTGAACTGTTCGTCGTAAGCTCGATGAAATGGTTTTCTGGCAAAGTAGGCCGCTCTCACAGTCTCACCTATAGAGTATTTGTAGGGGTACGATTTTTTCCTCTTTTTCCTTCTAGTCAACCTCAGAGCTCTTTCCAGTGTCTTTCTGTAGTGTCGGGAATTGATCACGTACTGGTAATCCCATACATCTCGCTCATTTCCACGAGTCACTGAGACAGGAGCTATGCCTATGCTCGAATGCAGTGTGTTATTGTAAGAGTGGACAATGTCTTGAAGACTGTCAATGTAGCTATAACTATTGTTATTCTGGAAGAATTGGAAAAGTCTTTTCTTGATGTTTTTGATCAGAATTTCTGCATAGTTAGCCTTTGTCTCCGTCGAACCGTAGTAATGTTTTATCCCCCTTTCTTTGAATAAAGCCTGTACTAGAGAGTTTGAGAACTCCGTTCCTCTGTCACTCCTTATAAACCGGGGTATGTTCATTGACCTATCCAAAATACTTCTAAACGCCTCTGTCACATCCTTTCCTCCTTTAGTTTTGATAGCTTCCGCATAGCAATACCTCGAAAATACATCGACCGTTATGAGGATGTACGCATTACCCTCATTAACCGTGATGAATCTCTTACCAGTGAGTACTAGTAAATCCGTGTCCCACAAGTGATTCATACCGGGAGCAATGACTCTTCTGTACAACGGTTGACGTTGTTTGGCCGTCTTATGTAGAGTCAGAATGTCCTGTCCTCTGGCCCAGTCCTTTATCCTAGCTAGTGTAATGTTGTATCTCCCCTCTTTCTTTATTACTGAGTGTAGTTTGGCAGCACTGGTAAAACTGCCCGGTGATCTAGGGCTATAAAAACGTCTGTTCAAGTAAGCATCGATATCCTTAGGCAACACCATTGTTACCTTTTCTCCCTCTCAGAAATCCTTTAGTTAGACTTTTATCCAGGATTTCTTTTTTGCCCAAGTTGAAGTCTTCCCAAGTTTCTTATTAAGGCTGGCCTTGACATTTGACCCCTTTACTTTAGAATTTGTTGTTTTTGCATTTGCATTTGCATTTGCATTTGTATTTGTAACTATCTTCTCTCGTAGCTTCTTATTTTTCTCCTTCTCCTTCTCCTTCTCCTTACGGATGTATCTACCCCCTCCACCTCCACCTCCACTTCCTCCTCTTCCTGCTCTCTTCGCAAACTTCTTTTTATTTGCCCCTAATTGAGACCGCTTTACATCGGCTTTTTCTTCTTCTTCCTCTTCCTCTTCTTCGTCTTCGTCTTCTTCACTCCTCTCGTTCTTCAGATAGTGGAGCACCCTTCTCAGTCTCGAGTTAGAAATGAGTCTCAAGGGTACTTCGCACTCTAATAATAAGGAATAAAATTCTCTGTGTTTCGGGGGAATAGGGTAAAGCTGAGATTGAGTATGCATCAGTAAATCTATGTAACCTTCCTCTTCGTCTTCCTCATTTATCAACCAGTAAGGAAGGACCTGATAGTAAATTGCAGTCACGTTACTCTTCTGAACCTCTTCCAGGAGTATCGATTTAGTTCTTTCCAAGACACTACCGATCCCACTCTTCCTCGTACCACTCATCTTATTTGTACTCCCACTCGTACTCGAACTCGTTTTATCTTTAGTCGAAGAAGAAGAAGAAGTGTAAGAAGTGGAAGAAGGAGAGACTCTTTTCTTTTCAGGGAGATGGTCTCCGGAGCCCCTGACCGATTCATCCACCCAGGTGCTTATTTTTTTAACCGAGGAAGATTCTCCCGATCCTCTCGGTATATGAGCGGTAGGAGGGTGATCGCCTACGCGATCACCCTCATCCCGCAACTTTTTATTTTCTATCATGTTGAGATACTTCTCCTCGGGTACCACGAAGACTTTTTTGTTAAATTTCATCACAGAGGTCATTCTCTTAGTCTTCTTCTTCTTCTTAATATTATCCTTCCTCTTCTTCCTCTTCTTCTTCCTCTTCAACTTCTATATTTCTTCGAGAATGATGAGGAGAATGGGGAGGAGGAGGACGCTTTACACCCAGTGCTTTATCGATGAAAGGAGTACAATGAGTGAGGAAATTCAGTACTGTCCTGTAGTGTTTAACGAGGCCTTCCTTGGCTGGTTCAGGGTCCTCTATAAAAGATAGCTTCCTTAGAATTGCCCTGCTTTTCACTAAAGTGTGACAAACCTCCTCCGATATCTCAAGGTTACCCTGAAGGGTGTTAACTATGAGTTCTATGATGCATAGAGCCTGTTCGTTTTTCGCCTTGTCCAATAGACTTTTAGCCAGGGTGGGTGACACTTTACCCGAGTTGACCACTAGCTCTATAAAAGCCCTACAGTTCCTGAGACGAGTAGACATGTTACTTTCTAGTGTACAGCAACAGAGAGTCTTCCGGTAAAATATTCGTACTCAGGCATATGTCTTCATCACCCGAACCCATAAGATTGTTAACGACTAGGTACCCTCTCGGACGAAGAGTAGCGTCTTCATAAGCCTCCAACAGTCTCTTAGGAGTGCTCGGGAACATCTGACGAGAAAGGTGGTGTATCTGCTGCAAGTCTCTGCAGGTCTTCATTAATATTAAGTAACTAGTGTTCAAGCTGATAGTACGGGAATAATTTGATTGATGGTAAATGTTTTGGGTAATCATTATGACAGAAATAAGTCGATGGTGTACATCTCGTGTGAATAGGGCACACATTTCGGCAGATTTACATATCTCATCCATGAGATCATCTATGACAACGAGGCTGTGGTCTTCCTCTTCTTCCGAACCTAAGTTCTCAATCATTTCTTTGGTAGGTAGTCCCTCGTGAAATGCGATATTATTCAGTTCCGTTTCCAAGCGAGTGAAAACCTTCTGATACACTCCGTAAGCGTAGATTATGTTCTTGGGAGGTACTGTATACATTTTTGAAGCGTTTCTTAGTATGTCGAGAGTTAGAACAGTCTTCCCTGCCATGGACGGTCCGATGACCATAGTTGAAGAGGGGCTCTCGAATTTGAATATACCTGATACGTCCGAAGAATCATAACTCATATCGATTTCCTTTTCTTAATTATTATTTTTTTTTTTCCTCCTTTCAGAATGGCAGATGATCTCATACACGAGCTAAGGCTTCTCAAGCAGCTGTGTTCTTCTCAGAGGGGAGAGGGTGAGGGAGAAGGAGAGAACTCTTCAAATGGTTTCACGTTCGATGATACTGAAGATACCGGAGATACTGAGGATGCACCAACTGATGTTGTACGTGAGTCTGTAGCTGTACCTGTCCCCGTAATGGAAGCACAGGCTACAACACTGGCTACGACACCTGTAACGGCACCTGCCACTACAACCGCTACGACACCCGCTACCACTCCGGCTACGAGACCTGCAACGGCACCTGTCACGGCACCTGACATGTCACCTGTTATGGTACCTGACACAGCTCAGACATCGAATGTACTGAATACTCTTCCTACTCTTCCTACTCTTCCTACTCTGCCTACTCTGCCTACTCTGCCTACTCTGCCTACTCTGCCTACTCTGCATACTCGGCCTACTCGACCTACACTGCATACTCTGCATACTCGACCTACTCTGCATACTCTGCCTCGTCCTCTTCCTACATCAGCTTCTTATGGGAGTGAACCATTCGAAGAAAATCAACCGATGGACGTTGATGATGAGGAACTAGTTTCTTCTGAGTTAGCTCTTAGTAAGGTAGGGATATTTAAGAATTTAAGTATAAAAAAGTTTGTTTCTTCGTTTTATTTTTTCTCTCAACCTCACTATCAAGACACCCATCGGTAATTACGTTTTATTGCTTACTTTAGAAAGTCCACCAACAATTAGTCTTTCACGCTAAAAAGCTCATCGAACTCAGTAGAGTAGCCAGAGCATTGTCGGCTAAAAGGAAGAGAGAGGACGGAGGACTTGACATAGATGCTGAGGCTAAACGTCTTCTCCTGAATATGTAAGTAACAATTAAGGGTTCTTCTATTCTATCTCTTTAATATCACTATGTCACTTTGCCCAGCTCAAGTAAAAAGTATAAATAACACTACTTTTTTTCTCAATACCAGCGGTGACGTAAATACACAGGACGATGAAAATGAAAGAGTGGTTGGTGGTGAAGAAATTGAAGAAGAGGATAATGATAATGATAAAGAAGTAGGCGTCGAGTCTAGGGACCCTGAGGTCATTGAGGTCTTTGATGTCTCGAGGTGAGTCGTTTCTTTCATTCTATAGTCTGATACTTACATTGCTATAGATATTTTTTTTTTTTACATTCTCCTACACCTATGATATAAAAGACTAAACTATATTTTCTAATTTTTGTTTTTCTTCCACTAGTGAGGTCATGAGAGACAGTATTGAACAAGGGGTAGATCCCACTCCAGGCCCTTCAGCAGGTCCCTCTACAGCTGCAGGTCCCTCTGCAGGTCCCTTAGGTCTCCAAATGGATGAACCGATAGTGGGTCCTTCGGGTTTACAAGCAGCCTCGGAAGTTATTGAACCTGTAGCAGGTCCTTCCGGAATAAACAAACCCTCAGGATCCTCGGTGACTGATTTCCTCAACAAGTTACCTCAACTGGATTATCGGTAGGTAATTTTTGCCAATGTATACGTTTACATCCTTTTTTTAAATTACATAATGATTCAGAGTTTAATGGATTAAAAAAGAGTGTTAATATATATAAATATATATATTTTTTAATTTCTTTTAAGAGAGGCAATGGATATCATGGGGCAGTTGTCAGGAGGGGAATTGAAAGAGGTCTCATCTCAGGAGTTCGCAATTGACGCTGACTTTGGAAAACTGGTATCACTTATTTACCGTAATAGTTGTATAGGGGATGGAGGAGATGTAAGTGACAGCATGAGTACTCCTGCCCAGTCACCCTCAGGACCCGCTAGCCCTCTACCATTCCTACAGGAGGATCAGGAGGATCAGGTTCAACAGATTCAACAGGAGGTAGACAATGTTGATGACATGTTTGGTGATGATAATTTAGACAATATGGACTTCGAGGATGGCATGCTTTTCGAAGGTCCTAATTACGCTGTGAAACATTGAGGTTGTCCATAATGATTTAGAATTTGATGAAGGCGTTGTTAGGGAGAGTCTCTATAGAGTGCATTTTGACCAGTCATGGGAAAATAGAACTCTTACTAGTATTTTCACTGACTTGACAGAATTGTTAGGAGGTATAATCGAAAGACTTAGGACTAGCTACGACGAGGCAGACTTAGTTAGATTTTTTATTACAAATTCTGCTTTCTATAGTCCCCAGGGTATAGGGTTAATGCCTCTGAGGGATCTGACCCTTGAGCAGGTGCTAGCCCACCTGGAGGAAATCCTTCAATCTGACCAGGACCTATTCTTGGATGAACCCCTCGAAATTCATGTGGCGGTTATCCGTAATCCTAGGGGTGCCGGTCGTAGGACCGGTATGGATGGTCTCTTCACAGATGACGACCGCCTAAAGAATTCTCGAGGGGTGACCAAGATTACTAATAAGGACAACCTGTGTCTCGCTAGATCGGTGGTGGTTGCTCTTGCAAAACTTGAACTTCAAAAGGTAGATAGGGAGAAGAACCCTGAAGAGTGGAGGCATGCTCAATCTCGTCTTACTCAGCTACAGAACACACAGAGGAATGTCCAGACACGAGAAGCCAAACAGTTACACCTGAATGCTGGCTTCAGGCTTAATTATACCCCTTCTTTTACGGACATTCCATCTTTTGAGCGTGTTACTAATGCCCGAATCATTGTGTTCAGGCATGGGAAAGTAGACAAACCTGTGTATGTAGGTAATGAGGAGAGACAGCGAACCCTGTATCTATTATATGTAAAACACCCTCTCAGGAATGAAACTGGTCACTTCCATCCTGTCATGAGCCATGAAATGGTCTTAGGGTCCTCAGGTTTTTGTCATAAGTGTCTTACATGCTATGACAAGAGCAAGGGTCACAAGGGCTGTGGACAGTGCATTTCCTGCAGGGGTGATGATTGTGTGATTGTTGATGGAGAAGAAATGAGTTGCTTAAAGTGCAAAAGGGATCTGAAATCTAGTGCATGCTATGATCGTCATGTATGAAATAGTGTGTGCTCCAGTTCGCATCGGTGCCCTCACTGTAAAGTGTTTTATAGACCAGGTGTTCAACACCATTGTGGTTTCAGGGTATGCGATGTATGTAGCCAACAGGTCTCTGGCGTTCACTTTTGTTAGGTGAGGCAGAAACAGCCAAAAACCATCTCATCAAAATACATGGTGGCTGATTTTGAGGCCGATCCTACGGGGACTCAACACATACCAAATTTAGCCGTGGTACATTGGCAGTGCAAACACTGTGAGAGTGTCAGCTATCGTGACAACCCTCATTGCGCTCACTGCGGTACGGCTTGTGCCAGCTGTCACTCAAAAGTAGGCAAGCATCGACTGGGAGACGATCTCCGTATGGTGTGTATGTCTGGTAGAGAGTGCGGGAGGAGGGGCTCGGATTTCTTAGGAGATGAAGCTGCAGCAGACTTTTGCGACTTCATATTCTCAAAGGAATTCGAAGGCTACACCCTCCTGTTTCACAACGGGCAAGCTTACGATTGTTACTTTATCGTGAAATACATCTTCGAGACTGTAACAAAGATGCCCAATGTGATATACAGGGGGAGCAAGATTGTCAGCATTGACACAGGGAAGTTTAGGGTCATCGACACACTGAACTTCCTCACCTTCCCACTGGCACAGATGCCCGGTATTTTCGGCTTAAAGGACGTACGTAAGGGGTATTTCCCAGTGTTCTTTAACCAGAAGAACATGTGGGACTTTGTCGGACCCATGCCTCATCCCTACTGTTATAGGGTTAATGCAATGAAACCTCGAGCTCGTGAAGAGTTCCTTCAGTGGTACAAGGAACAGAAGGGCAAGCAGTTCAATTTCCGTAAGGAAATTTTGGCATATTGTGAGGATGACGTAAATATTCTTCACGAAAGCTGTAACGAGTTTAGGAACTGGTTACTGTCGATAACGTCACGTGAAGATGTAGTGGATGTTGCGGAGGGGGGTGAGAGAGTAACGAGGAGGGTGGGCATAGACCCCTTTCAGTATAATACCCTTGCAAGCGTGTGCATGATCACCTACAGGTACCTTTTCCTTGCTGAGAAGTACGATGTGGAGTTGGTCGACGGTCGTACCGTCACTGGCTATCTAAAAAATGACCAAATGAGGCTAGTAGATGGAGAGGGAGGGGAGATTAATCCTGCCTCTGTCGAAATCAAAAACCGAAATTTTGTGTCAACACCTATAGCCCGTATGCCCGCTTGCGGATTCGGAGGGTTAGACACCCATAGTAGATCCTCTATCCTCTGGATGGAGCACGAGGCTCGCCGTTTGAATGTCACCATTCAACATGCTAGAAATGGAGGAGAGCATCGTGTTCGTATCAAATCGGGAAAAGGATGGCTTAAGCTAGATGGCTACCATAGGAACCCCCAGACAGGAAAAGAAACAGCCTGGGAGTTCCTTGGTTGTGTGTATCACGGCTGTCGCCAGTGCTATGGAGATGTCACTGAGGAGGTGAAAGTGAAGCACCCTCACACAGGAGAGAGCCTTGACTCGTTGTATAACCAAACTATGAGCCGTCTGAGATGGTTGAGGGAGGAGCTTAAGCTTGAAGTGAGAGTGATCTGGGAGTGCGAGTTCAAAAACCGACTCCGCGAAGAACATGAGCTACAGATCCTCTCCGAAAAGTTAGACTTGCTCCCTCGTCTCGATCCTCGCCAGAGTTTTTATGGCAGACGTACCAACGCGGCGAAGCTCTATCATGAGTCAAATAATGGAAAAAAGATAGGGTACGCAGACATTTGCTCTCTTTACCCTATGGTCCTTAAAAATGATGTCTTTCCGGTAGGCATACCCCAGGTCATATGCAACCCTGAAAGCACCGACATAAGCCAATATTTTGGAATGGTACAGGCTCGTGTTAGACCCCCAAGAGGTCTGTATCATCCATGTCTACCTGTCAGGTGCAACGGGAAACTCCTGTTCCCTCTTTGTGGGAAGTGCGCCAGAGATAGCTCACAGGTTAAGTGCAGGTGCTCGAATGAGGAGAGAGACCTGGTGGGTACCTGGACCACTATAGACTTAGAAGATGCGTTGAATGTGGGTTATGAGGTCATCCGAGTGTACGAAGTTTACCACTTTGAGGAACAAGCTAAATATGACAGAGAAGTGGAGGGTTCAGGTTTGTTCACTGAATACGTCGACATGTTCCTCAAGGGTAAACAGGAGGCTTCGGGTTGGCCCTCAGCAGATATGAGTACAGCTGAGAAGGATGAATACGTGACCGAGTATGAGAAGGTAGAAGGTGTTGTACTAGATAAGGAGGCAATTAAATATAATTCGGGGAAGAGGGCTACTAATAAACTTTTATTGAATAGTTTCTGGGGTAAGTTTGGGGAGTCCAACAATCATAGAGTACACAAATTAGTGGGTAGTGGGGTTGACCTTTTTAAAATATTATTGAATCCATCATTAAAACCTAGGGATGTCAATGTTATTGCCCGTGACCGCTGTCTGGTACAGTATGACAATGCGGATGGGTTTTTACCAGAAATGTCACATGTCAATGTGTTTATTGCCGCATTCACCACTTCTAATGCCAGACGGCGGTTGTATAAGGTGCTACTCGGTCTAGGGAGACGTGTCATCTATTTTGATACGGACTCCGTAGTTTACGAATACGATGACCGTGTGACCGAGTACTCGCCCGATATGGGGGATCATCTTGGTCAATGGACGGATGAGTTAAAGGAGGGGGAGCACATTACTAAATTTGTAAGTAGTGGCCCCAAATCCTACGCTTACATAACAAACATGGGTAGACAGGTGGTCAAACTGAAAGGCTTCCCTTTGAACCATGAGAATGCTCTGAAGCTGGACTTCCAGAGTATTACCTCATTGGTTCTCTTTTGGGCTGACCCCGACACCCATCCCTTACCAGATGACCAAGATCCCTTCATATGCGCCCGATACACTAAAATTGCTAGGGATAAAGCCAAATTCCGCCTCTTTAATAGAGAGGAAATAAAAAGGTACAGGGTAACCTACAGTAAGAGGCAGTTAATCCCTAAGAGTTTTGATACCTTGCCTTACGGCTATTAATCATTGACATCCCCCTTCTTGTATTATTATTATTATTATTTCCCCCTTGCTAGTTAACTTATCATCCTTTTATATAACACCGACTGTTTTTTTTTGTTTTGTTTTTTACATTACTCAAACATTCAATCATAGTGACTGTTTTCAAAATACTCTTTCTCCTCTGTTTTTATCTAGTCACGACTACATGTATTATAAACGGTGATATTTATTTAGTAATAGCTTTTGGTGATAACCCTTATGTGATGTAATATAGCATAGCAAAAATGTGTGCGTGTGATATAAACAGTTATATTGATATTTATCTAGTGATAGCTTCTTGTGATAACCCTTATATAATGTGATATAGCTAATGTAAGTGTGATATATTGTAAAACCTCTCATGTGATATAAATAGTGATATTGATATTTATCTAGTAATAGCTTCTTGTGATAACCCAAGTGTAATGTGATATAGAGAATGTGAGTACGATATACTGTAAAACTTGTGATAGTTAGAGATGTAAGCATTTTCTAGTAATTCGTGTATTACATGGTATAAGTGATATATATATATATATATATTTTTTTTTTTCTTTCTTGTGATATAAATGCTGTATTAACAATGTATAATAAAAGTTGTGTTAAATTATGTAATATAGTTTTTACCCATTTTCTAGTGAATCCTAATGCAAAAGGTTATATCTGTTGTGATATCTTAATGTGATAGGTTGTATCCTGTGTGATATCTTATTTAAATTTTTTCTGATGATACGTACGCATGTTGTATTGTTCTCATGAAGTGTTGATTGACTAAACTTAGGGGATATAGTTTAATTTGTGAAAATCTTTGTTTACTAAATCTTTTATCCCTACATTTGTATAAACTTTTAACTCTTTTCATTGAATCTACATTGTCTTAAATTCACTTTGATATATATCCTTGTTTACTACTAATTAACAATAAATACTTTTAACTGGTAATTATAATTCACTTATGTCTCAGTGGTTTTCATTTCTTATAAATATGTAGATGTTATTAAAAAACTCTATTCGATAAAAAGAAAAGCAACAAAAACATTCAATTTGAAATGAGGCCGTTCCTCTTTTATTTTTCTTGTTTACATGTTCAAAGAGTTTTCATACTCTCAGTTATCACTTGGTAGCTACCATTAAGTAGCCGAGTGAAAGGTAGACAAGAGGGTGAGACTTTATGTCTCGTGAGAGTCTCTTTCACTTGCTCCATCCCTTGAGTGTAAAAGAAAATGTCAATCAGTTCGTTGACCATGTATACATTGCGATACTTGAGCTGAATAAGTGCCTGTTTCACGACTTGACGTATGAAGCTGGGTTCCATGTTATGGATGGCTGTATCAACCTCTCGGTAACTCGGAGGGGTAATACGGATGTCGATTGACATAACGAGGAGCTCCATTTGCAGGGTACGATAAACCATGTGTTCTATGAGTTCCAATTTGCTAGAGCGGTTGATGTGCACTGTTTCGTATTCGTAGAAAGATTCGATACTGAAGCTAACGGGTGCGGTTTGCATCTGCTCACTGTGCTTGTTGATGTAATCTTCTTCCGCATCTTTTTTACATCTGAGTAAGTCGATGAAGATCTTGTCACAGCGTTCTCCTGTGTCCTTGGCCTTCCATCTGAAACCTTGGATGAGACTGCTCTCTTGTTCATCAGGTTTTTCGACCTTAGATCTCACGACTTCGATAAGTTCTGCCACGTTGATCTTTAGTTTTTCAAACTCGGAAACTGATAAGTTGATGGTTTTGGCATGGTTTATCTCGGTGTCGTTGGTCAGGTTCTCGTGTTCTGTAGTAGGATGTAGAATGCTGACATAATAGAGGGTTTCCTGTCCTTCCCTCTTAAAATGACTGATAAGTATGTGCTGTTTCTTGTTAAGCATTAGTTGATATACGGCATGGTTCTTGATGGCTTCATGGATGTTCTCGATGTTTTCGCAGAATTTCTCGAAGGCCCTCTTGGAGAGATGTGTACTACGCCAAGAGTTCCTGGAGGTGGCCAACCGTGAGAAAGTGAAGTAACCGGCCTTCCATTTATCTCCAGGATGAGCGATGATCTTGGTCCTCTCTCCCAGGATACAGGTCATGTTCACGACTTGAGAATTGCTTGAAGGTTTAAGCTGAGCTGAAGCCATGTTAGCGGATGCGTGTGCGTGTAGGAGTAGGTGTGTCGATACGAGAGACGTTAGAGATGTCAGAAATGTTCGAGGTCCTTCTACTTCGGAAGTATAGGTAGTAGTGACGTACTAATTGGGATCTTGTGTAGGGGTAACAGCGCGGTACTACTGATGCATGAAAGAGCTACCCCTGGTGGAGGGTTAGGCCTGATTTACTGAAGCATGAAGGACTTGAGCCTTGAACATGTTCAGACTTGTAGCTGAACGGTTCATCAATTCTCTATGACAATGGAGTATTGTCCTAACCAGTGTCTGACCATTAAGGACAGGAATACAATAGACTATTGTTCATACACTGTCCTGTAGGTGCATGTCAAGATTATTAATAGTGTGTGCACACATTATTTGTCAGTATAGAATTGATTTAGATAGGTGTGAAGGCTCTAAAACAGCGTGCACATCGAATCCCTCGAAAAAATACAAAGACTGCTGTGCACATGGCCCTCATTCTGCGAACTCGGACGCCATTGAGGGCCATGCTTGCTTGGCTACATCCCCCCACCCCTCCCCACCCCCTACAAATTCACATTTTCTTCATATTTTGATGTACATTTTTACTATATTGTGGCTCTTGAAAAATTGCAAATCATTGCCACTGACTGGACTGTAATGTGACATCTGAATGAAAGGCTTGCTGCCAGGTTAACCAGCATAAATTTATCTGCTACTTATTGCAATGCCAACTCAAGATTTTGTCTAGAAATATTAAGTCGTAGCTACTAACCGACTCCTTATTCTCTGGAAGTTTTTATCTATCCGTTGAAATGAGGACATAATAACACAGATTCTTCACACAGTAATCATTTATTTTTTAAATCAATAATCATTGCAAAGAACATTTTCTAAACTTACGAATTACATCAACTATATACTCTGCTGACATCACAATACCATACGATATATTATGAAATATATTATAGAATACCGTTCATTTAAAAAATACAAGGAGCTATTTAACTAAACTTTATTTACTAACATATGCCAAGTTTTGTAGATAACTCTGCTCATTTTCATTATCAACTCGCTCATTTGCATAATGATTATGCTCATTTGCATATTGGATTCGCTCATTTGCATATTCGTCAGCCTTTAAGCAGACGACACATCTTCCAACTTTGGCGGGAAGATCTTGACCTTTCAAAGTCACATGTTGCACTTGTCTGTGAAAAGTGTCATTTTTAGGAGCCAATGTCATCAGCCAGTAACTGAATTTATTAGCAAAGAAGTGACATTGTCCTTTTCCATTGCATTCTATGTAAGGATTCACTCTGAATGTTTCTAAACAACTTCCGGGACTGGATAACTGCTGTCCACCACCCATTCCGCTGACTGCATGCTGGATAATAAATAAAAAAGTGCAAATTTAAATCCAAGTCAATAATTCACAGTTATACGATATATATACAAAGAATTAGTTGATGAGATATAGTGGTAATTAATGTGTCTTCATGAAGTTCCATGGATCTGTTTGTGACACGCTCATAAGGTTGGGCAAACTTATATATCAACTTACAAGTCGGGGGTGATGTCATTGCGCAAAATAATTAGTGTCCGATCATTTATTTCTATGGCATTTCTTACCATAACAAAACTGTAGCCGTCCCACAGTGGCTGCCATCCGTCAGGGCACAGGGGGATGTTTGCAGTTTGGCTGTGTCTGACCAGTAGGGGCGCTGGACTCTGGCAGATGACACATCTGCTCACGTGATGCCTGACGTCATCCCTGGATACGGGCATCATGGGAAGGGGAGCGTCCGTTGCTAGCCAGAATGAAGAAGAAGACCTGCTGGCGTAGGTGCACACTTTGTGTATGTTGCAGAACAGGTAGGGTATCGGGCTGAATTTTGTAAGGCATGAACCGGATGATCCTTAAAATGAACACAAGACCACATGAAGGCAACTTTGTAAGTCACATTACTTAAGACATTTCTTCTTGGACCATATTCATTGTAACCAATTTTCTTGACTGGTCGTTCTACCGTATTGAAAATGAAATATATAGAATACTACTGCGTGGGTGCATAGTCAAGTACAGCCCCAAATTTTGTATTATTATAAGGAAGACCAACGTCATAATAATATATTCAAGTAATTTACACTCACCAAGATCCATAACATTAGCACGGTCTGAATCCTCAGTATGAAGCAAACTGAATCCCGTCCACAACTGTTGCCCAACTGGACATTCCGGTTTCTGTGTTGTCTGACTGTGTCTAGCATAAACGACTCCAAGGGGCCCTGGCAAGCCTGTACAAGGTTTACAAACACAACTGAAGATTACTCAGTTTAAACATGCACTTAATGCCCTGCTTTGAAACTGCTACTTTCTACGCACATGATGTAATTTGAGGAAATCAGAAATAATTCAATATGCATGCCTACCTGGTAAACCAGGTATTCCTGAGCCTGATAATCCAGGATGACCTTCATCTCCAGGTTTCCCTTTGGAGCCAGGTGAGCCAGTGTAACCTTGAGGTCCTTCGTCTCCAGGAGGGCCTTGGGGTCCATACCACACACTGTCTTCTGACCCTGGAGGACCTGGAGGGCCTGGTGGGCCTTGCTGTCCAGGTTCACCTCTGAGTCCTTGAAATGCAAAACCAGGCAATCCAGGATTTCCAGGATAGCCCTCAGGTCCACTTGGCCCCTGCGCACCCTGGTCTCCTGGGCTTCCCTGTTCTCCCTGATAACCTTTCAATCCTGCCAATCCTGTTGGACCTGGTCGTCCATCTGCTGCTGGACCCGGTTCGCCCACCATTCCAGAATCACCATCATGTCCAGGTAAACCTGGTAGTCCAAAGCCTTGTTTACCAGGTTTTCCCTTTTGACCTTTATCCCCGTTAGGACCATCTAAGCCAGGTAATCCAGGAGGTCCATTGAAGCCATCTCCAGGTTCACCAGTTTCTCCCTTTAAACCAACACCAGTGGCACCAGGACGACCCTTTAAACCCAGACCGTGCTTTCCTTTTCGTCCCTTTGGTCCTAGTTGACCTCTTTGACCTCCTAATCCAGGTGAACCAAATAGACCTGATAAACCAGGCGCGCCTGCCACACCTGGAGAACCGCATTCACCTTTTGGGGCTTGTCCTACCAATCCAGGAGGTCCTGAAAATATTTGAAACTTTTGTGCTAGTGTCCACTGTTGAATCTACTCACATTTATCTTAATATATTCGTACTTACCTACAAATCCAGGAATTCCTTGTGGGCCACTTTCACCCTTTTGACCTTTCAAACCCAAGTTGTCATCACCAGGTTGTCCAAGTTTACCAGGAGGGCCTGCAGGACAATAAGTCCCAGGAGGAGTGCAAGATTCTCCTTTTTGACCAGGAGGACCAGCCAAACCTGGGCTAGGTAAGCCTTGTAGCCCTGAAGGTCCTTTTGGACCATAGGTTGGATTGCCCCGATCTCCCTTTAAACCTGGTGGCCCATAGGTTGGATCACCTTGGTCACCTTTTAATCCAAGTAATCCTTGTCCAGACTGTCCTGGAGGTCCCGGTAGATTTTCTCCTGCATCACCTCTTGGACCTTGCGGCCCAGGGAGACCATAAACATCACCTGGAGGACCTGTTTCCCCAGGATAACCCAGTACATCATCTCCTGGTGCGCCCGTTGCTCCCCACTCTCCATAACTTGGCAATCCCGTCTGTCCTTGATCACCCTGATCCCCTTTCCATCCGTTGAGACCTGGTAAGCCAACCATTCCAGGTTCTCCTTTATCGCCCAAGGTAGCCTTACCAGGATCACCTCGGAGCCCTACAGGACCTGGTTTATCTGGACCTCGATCACCCGGTGATCCTGGAAATCCTGGCAGTCCATCCAACCCAGGTGGACCAGGACGACCTCGATATCCTTTTAATCCAGGTGTGGACTCTCCAGGGGTGCCTGGAATCCCTGGTCGACCAGGTGGCCCTAGATAACCGGGTATACCTGGTTGCCCTTTGGGTCCTATATCACTAGCCTCACCCTATAGGATTTTGGGTAAAAATAAAACTGATAATCACTCTTTGATTTATTTTATAGTAATATCGCCAGGACTAATTACATCATTAAGTGTTCAACTGACCTTAACTCCAGCAGCTCCCATTATTTGTTGACCAGGGTAGCCATATGCCCCTAAATATTTGAAATCATATTGTAAGGCCATTGGTAATTAGAAGGAAAAAAACAAAAGCATTATACACCAAACAAAGACGTGGTACTGATAGTATTGGGACACAAATATGTTTTTAATTCTTTATGATATTACCTTTATCACCTAACGTTCCCTGAAAAGTAAGAGCAATGCGATGTTTTAAACAATTCATCCAGTTGTAAAGGTTTACTTTTTATTTAATTTTTTATTCGGGCCAAATTCGGTTTCAGTAGTGTACCTTTTGACCCTTGGATGTCACGGTGACCATTCGACGAATTTCTCGAAGAGAATTGTTGCTGAGCTGACCCTGTTGACCTGCAGAACCTCTATCACCCTGTAAAGAATGACATAGTGCAGAACAATAAACATTCATAAGATACATGATCAAAAACATAACTTGAAACTCTGTCATATGACCATTACCTGATTAATCATGTTGATACTACCACATCTAGTTCAGGAAAATCTATTATCGTGGTAGGTTTTTTTTATTTTAAAGTAAATTTCAAACATTGTTATTTACACTTGCACTTTGTCCTTACCTTTTCTCCTTTTGGTCCTTCCATGTGTAAACCTGCTCTGCCATCTCTTCCCTGTTTGAGTTTAAATTGAGACTCATACGATTTTAGGATTATGTAACTATAAGTAAATAATTCATGATAATTATCATGCTCACTTTCATATATGCCAGAAAAGTATAATTGCTTTATCATCTACCATCTACTCACATTCAAGCCATCCGCTGCATCTAGCCCTTGGCTGCCCTTGGTGCCCTTTTGTCCCTACAATGTCATGAATATCATGTGTGAGTTAGATGACTGAATATTTGGTTGCATGTATGGTTTTATTATTGTGAATACAAGTATACACTCCAACATTGTGTAAACCCTGCCAAATTAACTGACAGAAAGTATGATATTCAAGTAGGAACTTTGCTCACTTTGAGATACGATGAAAATAATGACCTTTTATAGGCAGATTCGCGTTTACTTTAATTTTAATTTTAATCAATTCAAATCCTGTTTCAATCGATTTCTTAAAATCTATTTTCAGTTATGCCAGTTTGCCGAATTTATTTTGTAAAGAGGTTCAGAGTTAGTATCTTTTGCGCTTAATTCAAATAATAAGATAAATGAGTAAAAAGTTATCAAATGATAGTGGAAAGAAATAAAAATACATCTTTCCCAGGGCATCCATCTTTTCCAGGCTTGCCAGCTGGCCCTGTCGAACCTGGGGCACCCTGAAAATATTTAAAACTAAAATTTAAAATCCATGTTGTATATATATATATCCGATTGATGCAGTAGTACCTCGCCATTAAGACCAGGTTGTGCAGATATTCCTGTTTTTAGTGGTGAGATGGTTTAAATAGAGGTAACATCGAAGTTGTAAGATTACCCTTGGTTCCCAAAAACAAGCGAAATTAATGGTGTGGAAGTCTTTATATAATAGTGAGGCATGTGGCATAATACAATTAACTTATATTCTGTATGCTCCACATGTTTATTTTGAATATTTTTCTTGTTTAATTTTCTAATCAGTTGAGCACAATTACTTTTGTGACAGACTGGTGATTTTGCCCCTGTATTTAAAATTGCTCAGAATCTTGACAAAAACACTTACGGAATCTATTGCCGATTGAATTAAAAAGAAATGTTACACACATGGGAGAAGCCTGCGTGCTCCTGTAGTATTTGCAAATTATGTTGTCGTCTTATTGTTTGAATAACATAATAGCACTTGTGCTAGTGTTGATTGTTATTTTATTGTGACTTTGAATAAAAATGTTTATTATTATTATTATTAACGCCACAAGAAGGAAAATATTTGACATCATATGATGGCAGAGGATTATGATAAGAATGTAGCATCATCTATAATAAAGACAGTCTGTGTACTCTATGACGTTACTGAATAACTCCATGTTTGGGAATACTCCAATGTGACAAATGATACATAACATGTGATAAACAATAGCATGCTCTTGTGAAGTTTGATAAATGAATGTCTAAATGTGACAAACTTACCGGGATACCATTCACGCCGGGTATTCCTGGTCTTCCCGGTGTACCCTGCAAAAATGGATAAACTAAACCTTCAGAACAACGTAAAATGAAATATACACTTGTTTGACTACATTAATTGTTACTCATAAGATAATTGCTATCTGGAGCTATACGCAGCTAGCTAAAGCTACATGTTCGAAGCAAGGCCATACCTAAATGGAGATACCTTATGGTCAGACTAACTACTTACATTAACATTTATTGTAAATTCTGGCCTTGGAAGTAATAATAATCTTGTAGTTACCGAGAATTGATATTATAATAAGCTAACTACCCACTTCATGTGACAAATACAGTGTAACTATGAGCCTAGAGCTTCTCAGGGTAAGACGATTTTCGCACTTGGTGGCCTAATGGTTACAGCACTTTACTGTGAATCCACTGGTACTTCAGGACGCGGGTTCGAAATAGGTTGCGAAAGAGTCCAGGTTGTCCAGCCAATATTATAGGCGAAGTGGCTGGATCCTAGAATGGCTTACCATGTAACCATTGTTTCCCTGAGGACCTTTCTGACCAGGCAGACCAGGTTGTCCTAAAGGTCCTCCTGTTCCGTTACTTCCTTCACCCCCTGGAGGTCCTTGCTGGCCCCTTACTCCTCGAGGTCCCTGAGGTCATTAAATTGAATATTAAACTGGCATTAATAGAATAGTGTGACACCAGCTGCATCTGCTGAATAGACAAGAATATTAGCTTTTTACTAAGAATTAGTTAAACAAGTTGATCAACCTCAGTTAATGTCAGTATAGTAGACTAAACTGTTTGTTAAAAATGGCTACGGGGGTCAGAGATTTAGCCACAATGTCTAAAGGTAGCTGCTCAGACTAACATTCTACTGAGAGACATTTTTTTAGTAAGGCAATTTATAGTAATTCTCAACAGGCTCATCATTACTTACAAGGGGTCCAGGCGGGCCTGGTGGCCCATTTGTTCCAGTGTCGCCCTTAAAATGGAATAAAATGCAGTTTATATTTCTATTACTTGAAGGTTAGAAATCCTCCACTGCTCAACGTATTGTTCGGTAGCAACCAAGAGAAGCTGAATGGTTTTTATCACAGTCAGACGGATGAACAACTCTCATCTTGATAATTTCACACTTTTGTCATTATAGCAAAGTGTAATTTAAGACCTACGAAATATGTTAGCTATTGCAATGTAGCATGAGTGATTGTTATGAGTTTATTTTTGTCTATAAAAGCATGATTAAACCAACCGAGAGGCCAGGGTCACCATCAGGACCCCGCATCCCAAGCTCTCCAGTCATTCCCTGCTTTCCTGGAGTGCCTGGAAATCCCACTTGACCAACTGGACCCGGATCACCTGTTCGGCCAGCGAGGGCAGGGCTTCCCTGGAAGATATGAACAGCTGTGCAATACGATTCAAGATAAGCTTTTTTTCCACAGGTAATCATAAAAAAATTAAAATTAAACAAACAATATTCATACAGCTTATTATATATTTGAATTTACTGTGGAGGGAGCTCCCCAAAGATAATCAGTTGTCACCAACTGGGAAGCTCCCTATGTGGTACGAAACCTCTGCCATTTTCGGCCCGCCATTACGAAGATTCGGAATCGAATAAATTATGCATAATTTTCAACAAAGACTGATTCCCATTTTTAGGAAACTTCTTGATGTGTCATATATTTTGTAACATGCTTCGACAGATGAACATATAAACTTTGTACAACTGGAGACCCCTGTCCTTATTTAATTAAAATGTTGACAACTTACCTTCAAGCCCTTAAATGCCTGGCACTGACACGGGATGTCACACACCTTGGTGCACTCATTCTGTACCCCCTTAGATTGTGCTTTAATGACAGGTTAAATGAACAACATTAATTCTACAAATGCAAAATATTATCACACATCTTTATAAATTTAGATTCAGATTCATATTTTTATTTCACCTAAAGCAGTTATAAAAAATATATATATATATATTTTAATCAAGTTTATTAAAATTTGCTTTAAGTAGGGTGACCTCTTTAAGACATCTTTGATGTCGCTGCCAAGAACCCACCCTAGTCTTAATATAAAAAAACAAATTATCTTTAAATTTTAATCTTGCAACCAGTGCAGGGGACAGACTCTCAGTGGTAGACTTAAAAAAATAAGTTATTACAATAATCGCATAAATGACAGTAAATCCATGCCAGAGATGACACCGGTCAACCCAAACCATTAAAACTATAGCAATTCATTATATTACAATGGACATTATACGGCTCTGGAAAATTTTGTTTTGCATAATATTTATCAGTTTTTGTTAATATATAATAATGATCATGAAGTAATTTACCTGCAATCGTTAGAGATATCAGCACTGTAAAAAGTTTCCATGCTATTCTTGAGGCCATTGCACACGATATGCCTGTTGGATGTCATGGATAATATATCATGGATATGGGGCTGATTTTGTGCCTTATGCTCCACCCCAACCCTGGCGTCTTGGGTAAGTTCAGGCCACCCGTAATCTATGTCATTCACGGTATCAAATGTCATTGTCCCAACAAAGTGAATTCACACAAGATTATCAACTTGGTTTCCACACTTATCCTCTAATTGATATATATATATATATATATATACGTAATTCAGGGTATAATCGAATGATATAGACACATTGTCAAATGTGGTGTCATGGTCCAGTGGACAGTGTCACTGTTGGAATGCTTTGCCTAATTCGCTGACTACGGCTGCTCAGCTGTTTACGTCTCTGGGATTTGAGAAAGGCTCATGCTTGAACGGGCCTATGTGTAATTTTAATAATCGGTTGAGACTCTTGGAATGATAACAATAAACTGACTATGAACCACCCATCACTGACCAAGATTGCAACTCAGTCAGTTTATGCACTGGTATGTATTTTAAGTGTTAGGTCCTAAATTAAAGTTAGACATTTGAATAATAAAGCGAAATTAAACAAATACATTTTTATTACGATATTTAAATGCATAGCGTGACTAGAGTACATGTACATATTCATGACAACTCATGCACTAATTCAATATAGTTCATCGCTCGTCTGCAAAATACACACTGAACACCTGGAGACGTGTTTTTCATATTCTGTGTATTGTAATGTCCGCTCAGTGACGGTGTAGGTCATACTGGTGTCGACATCTAACGTAACAAGCCAGTAACTATACTTGTTGGCGTAATAGTCACACTTCCCGTCTGTGTCACATTCGATGTAAGGGTTGACCTTGAAAGTTTCCAAGCAGCTTCCTGGGCTGGAGAGTTGCTGGCCGCCTCCCATACATCCAATTGTGTGCTAATTGGAAGGAATTTAATCAGTACTTAAATCTTAAATCTCAATGAAAATATGCCAATTAGGCATCTTCCTGCACCTCTCATGATTTAAATCACATGCAATGAAAAGAAAAGATGATGACCAAAGGGTATAAATTTGCTATTTGCTTTAAAAAATTCAAAATAAAATAAAGCGCTATATAGCTTGCCTCTCAGTCCAGTGGCCAACCAAGTGTGGTAATTATAATTATGAACACACATTTGTAAAACACAAATCCTAGTTAGGCGAAATCTTGTATGTAGATCTTACCATTAAAAAGCTGTAGCCTTGCCAGAGCGGCTCCCAACCTTCAGGACAGAGTTCTGGCTCAGTTGTCTGACTGTGCAGGGTAAGCAGAGGTGCTGGGGCCTGGCATACAACACACCTGCTGATGTGTTTATCGGTGTCATTGCCACTGACAGCAACTGTGGGAGCAGGTTCATCAGTGGACAACCAGTAAGAATGGGAAGCAGTCCTCACAGCATATTTGCACACATGCATGATGTTACAGACCAGGAAAGGCACAGGGCTAAATTTTCTCATACATGAGCTGGGTGTTCCTGAAATCAAAACAACTTGTGATTCATGTTTTGGTGTAGTATTATCTTGCAAGACGTCAACTACCTATACATTTATATCATATCAAAGGTGTCTTTGGTTATATTACTATTGTCATGCTTCTGTTACCAAATTCCAATATGCTGACAAGAATGATAGTTAAATGTCAGTATAAATTATGTAACTGCAGGCCCGTAGCCTGCCACTAGCGTTGGGTGGGTTTTCTCATAAAATTGTGGACCTTCGGTACACATTTTTTTAAATGCCCTAGACTTTTCCAGGAGGTCCTAATGGTCCTAATGGTTCCCTGATGTGGACCAATGTGTGGCCATGGACCGAGTTGACCCACTCACCCCCCACCCCCTCCTCTTGGCTGCGAGCCTGAACTGTCTTACCATGGTTATATTAACTAAATTCTGATATTCTGAAAAGAGTGAATGTCAATTGTCTGTATTACCTAAATCATGCACGTTTTTGTTGTCTTTGCTTTCAGACTGAAGCAAGCTGAATCCCGTCCACAACTGGATGTGGTCCTGTGGACAAGATGGTATTGTCATCTTCTGACTGTGTCTTGCATATACGTAGACACCTGGTCCTGGTTTTCCTGGATAACGGCAAGAGATAAGCAATTGCAAAGGACAGCTGTAGTTGTCAAATGATACCTTATTATTCTATAGCAAAGACTCACTTACCAGAAATACCAGGCAGACCGCGTTGTCCCGGAAGACCGGGATGACCACTGTCACCCTGGATACCCTTGGGACCTGGGTCTCCTGGAGCTCCAATGCCCTCGTCTCCCTTATCGCCTTTTCCAGGAAGTCCTAATGGTCCAGGCGGACCAGCAGGGCCTTGTTCTCCCTGCGGACCTAGTTACGGAAACAATATCATAATATTATTAATAAATGCCTGTGTATTGGAGACTATATAATTTTACTGGCAGCATAATGTAGCATTCCAGTACCAGGTTCTCCTATGCTGCCATTGATGCCTTGTCCAGGTTCCCCTATGGGTCCAATTTCTCCTTTGGGGCCAGCCAGTCCTTTGTCACCTTGTAGACCTCGCTCACCCTTGTTCCCTGGTGGCCCCAGTTCACCCTGAATTCCTTTTGGTCCAATTGGCCCAATCTTGCCTGGCATGCCCATCCCAACATCACCTTTATCACCCTTTATTCCAGGCAAACCAAGTCCAGGTATTCCTTTATTCCCTTTCGTGCCTATTCCCAAGTCCCCTTTTGGCCCAAGCGTTCCTTTTTCTCCTTTAAACCCTTTGGTTCCTTTCGGTCCCACGTTGCCAGGCATACCTAAACCTACTGCTCCTTTATCTCCTTTTGGCCCTAAAAGACCTAAACCTGGTTTTCCAGGCTCACCTTGAATCCCTTGAGTTCCATTTAACCCTATTTCCCCTTTCGGGCCTGGGTCACCAGTATGTCCTTGAGGGCCAGGCTCGCCAGATTTACCGGGCATCCCCATACCTGAAACACCTTTGTCACCTTTAACTCCTGGAACACCAATGCCATGTGCTCCTCTCCCACCTTTTACTCCAGCAAGCCCAGGCTTTCCTTGATCACCCTGTGTTCCTAAGTCTCCTTTCTCTCCTGGAGTTCCAGGATCGCCTTTATCACCAGACTTGCCAGGATCACCGTGATGCCCAGGCAGACCATCAATGCCAGGAGTACCTGTGTCCCCTGGTTCACCTGGTTCACCTATTTCACCTTTCCTGCCATGCTCTCCAGGGTAGCCAATCAGCCCTTGCGATCCTCGGTTTCCTGATTTTAAAATAGTAACAAATGTACCAATGAAACAAAACTATTAAGCTGGGCTGCTGGTCCCCCAGGCCACCTAACGGGATGGTGAAAACGTTTGGCTGCTCATCATAAACAGCTTTGAGATTAAATTATTTTAATTACCAGGTGACCATCACACACAATATGTAAGTTTTTGATATGATTTTAATATTATGTTTTGCGCACTAATTTGTAGTTATTTAGTTTTCTCTCATTTTTTATATATATTATTTCCATAAATTTATTAGTTAAATTGTTCTGATGTTAATATGTAAATTATTTCTTTTTATATTTTATTTTTCAATTTTAATGCAGTATAATTTGTTGGTTAATGCATATTCTCCAAATAAGGGTCAGCCTGCCTTAAATGTTATTTTCAAAAATGTTGTGATATAAAATGTTCTTATTTAAAAAAATGGCCAATAAACGAATCTTGAAAGGAATTTAAAAAAATACCTTTTTTCCCAGGCATGCCTTCGGAAGCTGGACCTGGAGCACCAGGCTCCCCTGTTGCTCCTGCACTTCCTTCAACTCCTGCATCCCCTTTATCTCCTTTGGGGCCAGGAACTTGGTTGTCTGGTGGCAATCCACAATCTAAGCAGGGTTCTCCTGGTAGACCAGGAAGACCTGGTAATCCAACCAAACTTGCGCCTGTCCTCCCAGGCTCCCCTGGCATTCCTCTTGGTCCTTGATATCCCTCTTTGCCGGGGGAACCAGGAAGTCCTTTTGCACCCATTAACCCAGGAGATCCTGGCATCCCCCTTGCACCATTCTGTCCTGGTTCACCTCGCAGTCCAAACCCTGGAGCACCCGCATTTCCTTTTAAACCTGGCTCTCCAGGTGAACCTGTTAAACCTTTTCCAGGGGCACCTGGCAAACCAGGAAAACCAGCTGGGCCAGGTTCTCCTTGCTGGCCTTTTGGTCCGGGTAATCCGCTTGCATTATACCCTGATTCACCTTTTATTCCAGGAGAACCTTGTTGACCTTTAGGACCAGGCTGCCCAGGCAATCCTGTTCCAGGTTCACCTTTAGCACCATCAGCACCTGGATTGCCATCCATTCCTATTGTTCCAGGTTTTCCACGTTTTCCTGAGAAACCAGGAGTTCCTCTTATCCCAGGAAGTCCAACTAGGCCAGGAGATCCCCTAGGGCCTAATTTGCCAGACATGCCTTTATAAATCAAAATATGGCAGCTGTTATTACAAAATTACATAATTAAAAAATAAAGATAATGTTTCTGTCTTGACATTTCATGAAAGTTACAAAACTACCTGGTGATCCTGGGCTGCCTGTATGTCCCCTTTCACCCTTGTAGCTTTCTCCACTTCCAGGTTCTCCTTTTTGCCCTGCTGGTCCTGATTGCCCAAATCCTGGTTCACCTTTAGATCCGGGTATTCCTGCTACACCAGGAAAACCCTGACCCCTGGCACCTTTTTGGCCTGGAATACCTGGTAATCCTGGTGAACCTTTTGGACCTGGTTGCCCTCTGCCTGGTTCTCCTTGACTCCCTTTTTGTCCAATGATTGTCTGTCCAGGTTGTCCTGGGAGGCCGGGTCGACCAGGGATGGCTAATCCATTACCTGGTTCACCTTTGAGTCCTGGCGGACCAGGATAACCTGGCCCCGATGTACCTGGTGAACCCTTCTCTCCTTTGAACCCAAACCCTGGCATTCCTACCGATCCAGGTTTTCCCCTCTTTCCTGTTGCTCCAGGCACACCTGGTCTGCCAGGTAATCCTTGTAGACCAAGGCCTGGAACACCAGGTTCACCCTTAGGGCCTGACACACTTTGCCCCGGGTCACCTGGTGTGCCATGCATTCCAGGTTCTCCTTGAAATCCTCTTTCTCCCTTTGGACCTGGAGTGCCTAGATTACTCAATCCTGGTTCGCCTTTCAGTCCTGCTGGACCAGGAGAACCTTCTCTTCCTTGGTCACCTTGTCGTCCAGGAAATCCTGGTAACCCTTCTGGTCCCTAGAGAAACAAGTTCAGTCAAAGTTAAAACTCGATTTGCATGTGAGAAGGCAGTACCCTGCACTCTAAGAAAAAAAGGTTCTTAAAGGTTCAATATGGAACCTAGGATTCCATATGGAACCTGAAGGTTCTATAATACATGTACTGGTTCCGAATGGTTCTTAAAGGTTCAATATAAGAACCATATGGTTCAATCACACACCAAAGGTTCAAAACTTGACAAAAGGATTCACAAATGGATTGTTAAGGGCAGTCACTTAATTAATTAGGACAACAGGTAAAGCCAGACAATGCAGCCTCAATGACTGAGCATTACATTAGACAGTTTAACTCATCAACAAGCACTTGGATTTAGGTTCCTGGTGAGCAATAGATATTTTACTTGTCAAATGCTTCATGGTAACTAATATGTAAATACTTTTGTTTAATCAAGACATAAAGACGTGTTATTAAAAACGTATATTGTTAAGTTGTATTGTTTTTGCAGATATTTGAGTAGGGAAAAAAAGGAAATGACTATAAAAAACATTCAGGATTTAATGAAGAGGACTGTACTACACTGTAGCTGTGAGAAAGCAGAGACAGTGAACTGCTCAAGAAATATCACTTGCAGCAAATGTATTGCTTGTCATGGTGGGTATTCATTACAAAAATATAAAATTGCTATATTTCACTATCATCAATCCATAAATGTCATGTTGAATACTACTTTTGGATGTACAGTAGATTGCAAAAGTATTCATGCCTCTAGATTTTGCAGGCAGATATGTCAGCTATAAATCTACAGTGTAAATAAGACAAAAGTGGCACTTGCAATCAGCACAATTTTTTTGGAGGTGATAATTTACCACTTGTTGTAAATTTTCAAGCCACTTTGCAATTGTTATGTAATGTTTAGTATGAAATTGCGAATATTTTCATGATTTTGCCTTTTTTAATTTTTCATTTGTTTTCATCATATTGAAATATTCATATTGAAGTATCAATAAAATTTGTTTTAGACACTTCATGAAATGAAGCCACAACTGGATTTTTTCAAAGAGACTGGAAAATGTGCAATTCAGCTTGCCAGGGTACATTAAGGAGAAAAGGAACGGTAAAAAAAACTCTGTATAATATTTTAAAAATTCATTCTTGAAAAACAAAGATATTAAATGTTTTTGTTTGAGCATCCATAATGCAAATATAGACTGTAAATGACTCTGTGGTGTTGCCTATTCATATTTATATTTTCAATAAAGAACCACCCTTAGACAGAATGCCAACAAGGAGACCATAAACTGTGTTTATTATGGAAAATTATGAAGAATGAGTAACTGGATGACATGTTCACAATTTACATGAGGATTGCCTGTCAACAACACAGAACAAAACCCACCAAGTGAGCAACAAACAACAGTAATAGCACCAACAATATAAAAAAAGTTTTGTTGCAACCTAGTTAATAACTAACACAAAACATTGACAGCTGTAAAAATATATGTCTGATCCTTATAATTGGTGATGTTATATAATCAATGTCTTTGATGCAACCCTCGAATGTCATGATTTTTATAATAACACTTCCTATGCTTTATTGTTACAGGAGTCAACACCCACATTTTAGTTCAGAAGAGAGTCCAGTCTATGTGGAAAATGTTGAAATATGGCATGTCATCCAAGAAAGAGAACCTGATATTTCACTGGCTTTTGAATGTTTAATTGCTGTTTATTGGATACCAAAAATACACCATGTGTTATGTCGAATTTTGCATCATTGATTGTGGTATGGTTATTTCGGTAAGCTTGTATATTGTGTATGAAGTGATTTTATCCCTAGGTTGTGTGGAGCTCAGGCCAACATACCAAAACTATGTTTGTTCATGAAAGAACATAAATGTATAATTCAAAATATATTTTGTTGTGTATATTTATTTATATCTAAAAAGAACCTTTATTGAACCAATATATGAACCTTTAATTGAACCTTGTTAGGTTCCAAATAGAACCACAGGGTTCTAAAATGAACCCTAAACAGAACCATGAATGCACCTAAAACGGTTCTTTGAAGAACTGTTGAACAATCCAAGGGTTCTTTACAGAACCATTAGATGGGTTTGTTCATGAACCATTGGGTTTCATACAGAACTTTTGTTCAAGAACCATTGGGTTCCATCAAGAACCTTAATATGGAACCTTCAGTGGTTCTTTTAAAGAACCTTTAGAGAGGTTCTAAAAATAACTATTAAAGGTTCCTTATCTATACCAGGCTTTTGAACTTTAAAGGTTCCATATAGCACTTATAGTTTTTAGAGTGTGTAATTTATAAAACAAATTTGACACCTACCCTTTCACCTTTCCAACCTGAGGAGCCATTTCCAGGTTTTCCATGAGGGCCTGGAAAAGTGGGTCCCTTTTATAATTATATTCATGTAAAAGGTTTTTCTTTTAATATATTACTTTAAACTTTCATTGTCTTGGCTTAAACTTGATATGCTGCAAACTTTTATTATACCAACCCATATCTCCTTTAGGTCCCTGAAAGTAGCAACAAAAATCAGCTGATTATCCAGAGACAGCGCATTCATAATGACTGTAATTGAAATGATATCAATAGAAACAAGTGTAAGGACGTTTACTTGTTCTCCTTTTATTTGGCTAAACATGATTTCGTTGATCACTCTCTCAGCCTCTGCTGCAGTTACTTCTCCTGGCGAGCCCTTTTCACCCTAGGGGTAGGAATAATGCAATTGGATAATTCGTATACACAACTAAAATATAAGAAAAAGGTAGTTGTCACTTACCTTCACGCCTTTCAGTGCTCTTCCTCCTGTAGATATTCCAGGTGGACCTGGAGGACCAGGGACACCCTATCAGGTATAAAAAAAAAGAGTAATTGATACACAATATTATGGTAAAATTAGAAGTCATTTATTTCATTACTTTCAGATTGCTCAGTTAAATACACCACCCTCCAAAAATATAAGAACATAAATTTTGATACTGAATATATTATATATGTGTATGGACAAGATGGCTACTATTTGGTATGGGGAGTATGTCACATTATAGTGGATTTTCACGGAAGGTTCTCTATATTTCCACCAGGTGGCTATGACAGAATACCGCAATTCTTTTGGCTGAAAAAGTTCCCGTCCTTGACTATGATTGGCTGAAGAAAAGTGCCTACTAGCAGCAGTATTTTTAGTGCATTTTTAGCCATTAATGTATATTTTACATCTTATCATTCAATTAATGTTATTTCCCTGAGAAAATTATATTTATGGAATCAGTTATGATCTACTATGTCTGGAAAGCAAAATGAGTAATAAGAGGAGAAGAAAGACTTGTGTCTTGCTGGATTCAGGGCTGCTCAGTGAAAAGACCCTATTATATTGTGGCCGAGTGTTTCATCTGATGTGTTTGTAATAGGCTCCTGAAGATAACTTACATCTTTTCCAGGGCAGCCATGTTCTCCAGCAGTACCTCGTGGGCCTGATTCACCATCTTTTCCCTTGAAAATCAAGTAAAACTCGATAACAAAAATACCGAGATTTCAAAGCTGAAGAGCTGTAATTACCAGCATTGTTCTCATTCAGCAAGTCAATACACTTTGACCCAAGAATTACTTACAGGGCGACCATCTCTTCCTGGTAGTCCATGAGGACCAGGCCTTCCCTGGATTTGATTAGATAAGAAATTTACAAGATGATGTAAAATGAGATAAGATAGGACCTGTGCTTTTGTGAGAAATTCAGCATCTTTCATTTCATTACTTGGTCAAAGTAACTAATAAGTATATTAATTTTGTCATTGAAGACATTTCTTACCCTGTCACCTTTGTCACCTGGATGGCCTTGTAAACCAGGAGAACCTGTTGATCCGGGGATGCCTTGAGGACCAGGTTTCCCTGTAGCTCCCGGGTGCCCTTGGGGGCCTGGAAGGCCATGTATGCCCTGGTGAGACACATTAAATTTGGTTAATATTATTGATTTACTTCTATTGCAAACAGTAGTTATGATATTTATACTTATACATGTATGAAATAATTTATTATTTCATAAACAACGTACAGGTTTTCCCATTGGTCCTGAGGCTCCCGGTTCGCCACTTTCTCCCTGAAACAACATTTTCCTCAACTTTATCCAAACAGCACTACAGTTATTATTGTACATTTACATGAAAATATCACAAGGATGCAGGAATCGCAAGATGCTATAATTATATGAGTCTAGACTTAGTCTATGTGAATTACACAGTGTAATTAGGAGCAGTCGAAAAATGACATATCCAAAAGAAATGGAGATTGTGAAATCTAAACAGTTAGTGAGAAATTTTGTTATATTGTAAAACATATCTTGCTGGTTGTTTATATTCTGTACTTGCCTGCAGTCCAGGGTAACCCCGGACCCCTGGCAAACCTCGTTCCCCAACCAAGCCCATTAGTCCTAATTTTCCTTCTGGTCCTTGTATTCCAGGTGGTCCAGGAAGACCTGTGTCTCCTTGCTGGCCAGGCATGCCCTAAAACGAGCCACATTTTGCCTTTAAACTGAAATATGACACCTCTAAGGTTCACCTATTACACTTTGCAAAATGTGTTCATTAAAAACAATTGGGCGAACAACAGATATTTTTGTTTCTTAGATTTAATTAACTTCAGTTTAATTACCATTTTCCCCTTCTCACCAATACACCTACACCCTCCAGAACATTTCGCCTGAAAAAAAAAAGAAATAACAACTACATAACGTAATTATTTGTACATTTCTAGAGGAAGCGTTGTTCCTTCAATTGAAATAAAAGAAAAATCAAATATACAGCCTCTACTGTAGCATTGATGTCATAATGTCATGATTCGTCCATCTCATACCTTGTCAATTTTGCCAGCCCAAGGATTCAAAGTTCCTTGGTCGTCTAATTCAGGACTTGATGCGTTTTGATTTATTGGCGCCATTTTTGGATTGTCAACAGGATCCCAGACTGAAAAAGAAATTGCTTTCATCGTCATCTTATAAACAATGTATATCAGTGAAACTGCGAAATTGCAAAGGTATCATTGCCATTATATATGCACTTACAATGAGAAAACAAATCTTTAATAACTCATGAGAGATGTCTGTTTACTTACTAGAAAAATGAACCTTGACGGCTGGCAGCCTTTTTCGATCAGAAGATGTTCCCATAACAATTGACTCAACTGCCAAACTCTCATCATCCCTCTGGATTTCCCAAACTTCCGAAAGGTCTTCGGTTTTATAGGGTGTTTCGCAAAGGTCCCGTAAACTGTCAGCGTAAGGTATTACGGGTATGGAATTGGCATTTGGGTAATGTAGCCCGATCACATGACCAATTTTGACTGGTATCCATTCTTCTACTGGTAATTCGATGGTATTGGCACCCACAAAGGAGGGCGTCACCTTTGTCTTGCTGTGCAGACGATATCTATTATCCCCAAGGGGTTCAAACGTGTCCAAGAACACGTTACCTGCTCTTTCCCCATAATAGGTCCATCCGGTCACATGACCACCACAACGGAAGTCAAGCTCAGGGTATAAGTTGAGTCTGTTGCTTTCTGTTCCCGTCAGGGGACTTACGAATAGTTCTCTTGTGCAACCTTAAAGAAAAAACAAATATACAGCCCCTACTAATGCAGCATTGATGTCATAATATCATAATAAACTTTTTCAACAGATTAAGCTGACAATATGCCAAAGGGGCATGATGTCTTACGACATATGTTGCCCAGTATATCATATAAACAAATCATTGTAAATTATTATATTAAACCTTTGACATTTTGCCGAAATCATCCTCCATATCAAATGGTTCTTTTGTCTGGCTCAAAATGCCTCAAGTCAATGATATCTTGCTGAACTTACTGACGCATTTTTGCATCATGTAATCATTAAGAACTCATATGATTTCTCTATGATGTAATATTGTAAGACTGTCAAGAAATTGAATTCTATCACTTAATTAAAATGTTATGGATTGTTGAGCAAAATTATCCTAGATAAGATGTCATGTCGGCTCGATGTTAGTCCGGAATCTGAGGACGTTCATCAAAGTAAGCCCCACATTGATATTCTGGCTTGCTACCAAGGATTTCAATTTAGTTGAAACTTAAGAAACCAACAAAATGACAAACGTTGTCAGGTCTGTTTTAACCAATGCTAACTGTTACCCAGAAAGATAAGAAATTTTAATCTAATCATTTTTGCAGATTTCACACATTCTCTCATTAGATTTAGGAGGCATTTGCTTTGAAATTTTTGTAACACCCTGCTTAGGGGGGAATCACCTTTTAAAGGAAGATACTTAATAAATCTTCATAAAATGTCCAAAATACTAGATTTCCAGTCCATAGGTTAAGGGCCTTGTATGTCAAGATGACGTTACACTGTATCTAGCCTGTTAGTAAAGACTGTTATTGGAAAACATTTAATATTGCTAAATAGCCACGATCTTAAGAAAAGTAGTAGAAACAGTTTCCAAAACATCACCCTGATTAAAAAAAAAATTAAAATTAAATAGATAAATAAATGGATTAAAAAATATCAATGTTTGTGATGTTTTACATAACCTATCGTTATAATTTACTAGAATTTTAAAACGAAAATTACAGGCATGCTGCAAGGCACGAAATGCTTCCCAGCTTTATTTCCAAAAGTATCTGAATGAGTCCTACCTTCCTCACGAACGCCATGTGATGTGCCAGTAGTCATCAATAGTAAGGTGAAAAATCCAAAGTATTGATGGTGCAGTGAATTGCCTAACATTTTGCCATCAATTTGTGAGAACAAATAATAATTGTGACATTACACAGTCTGTAAGCTGCAGGAGGCAATGTTCCACTTCAATTGTACAAATGAGTCTCAGTACATTGCACAGTAAATCTGAGAACCCAGACTTCATGTAGTCTAATGTAGTCTAACAGATCAAATTAAGGAAGACTGGTTTCGTTCGAACAATAAAAAAACTATCAAATAAGACACCCTGTAACTTGGCATTACAGTAACTAAAGGGTGAACGAGTCAACTATTTATTATAGAGTGCTAAATGTACTCATACTCATGTATTGATGTTGTAAAACGTACTGTACTGTAGAATTGACAATTGAATTGTATAGGCCTATTAGGTGGTAACCATCGTCATCTCACGCTTAATTGTGATATAATTATGTTTTCCATGATAAAAGTTATATAACATTTTTAAACTGTAAGACCATGGCCCCACTTTATCACATTGGGGTGGAGAATGATATTGTGCATTTTTCATTACGGTATTTATGTTCTGGTTTACCACTAAATAAATTCTATTTAATGACTTCTCACTCCATTTTGACAGCTTGTCACCATCTCCCATTTATAGAAATCATTGCACCGATTGAACCTATTGAAAATAGAACAATGAATATTACTGAGTTAAATCAATGCAAAAAGTTGATAAGTTTTTATCCACCATTTACAGCTAATTGCATAGACTTGGAAACGAATCGAATGCGAGTCCAGGACTATTAATTATTGGTTGAAGGACTGCCTAAGCCAATGGGAGTCCTGGATTCACATATGACGTCTTCTGGAGTTTAGCTTCGAATTCTATGAGACTTGTTTTCAAGTCTATGAAATTGGCTGTAACTCAATATAACTTCGTCCAGTACAGATAAGGATAGTGCACGAAGTGTTTTGCCTGATCAACACAACAGAAGGCAGAATATCACATTGCGATAACTTTTTTCATGCTGCAAAAAAGTGGTCAAATCTCTTTCGTATTATATGTTCCTTTTTTTTTTATACCAGACCTAAATCTAAAGAATACCTCATACTAACATATCTGACTGCTTAAGAGTACGACTAAAATAAGATTTAAAATTCTGAGAACATGCCTGGTGAAGTTTTGTCTTCACTTCTTGTGCATGCCCATATAAGGCTGCCCTAGCTCTGTTTGGGAAAGTGAGCTGCATGACCATAGTTTCAGCTAAATTTGGCTAAAAGTCCTGGGTTACAATGTTCAAAATTGTTATATATTTACAGGTCAAATCATCTTAAGAGTATAATTTTTCCTTATCCTACAAAACTTTGTTCTGCAGATTTATAATTGCCTTTTATAATATGCTATCAGACCAGTCTGGTACAGGTCTCTTTTTAATGAGAGCTTTGCCTGTTAGTAATATGTGCATATTACAATTATAATAATGAATACCACACACCCCATCGTTATATATTCAAATGACAAAATATATTTATTGATAAATGCAAGTCACAACAACGACCAAATATAGGCCTACATCAAATATCACAGTAATTCATTAAGAAAATGCACATCTCAGAATGACAAAACTATATGTGAACATCTGTCAAATGTTTTAAATTTGCAGCAATATAATATATATATATCGGTTGCAACTGTTTACAATACTCCCCACCGGATGCTTGCTAAATTACTATCTTTAGTGATAATAAACATATATAGTTAATACTTTTATTATATATTCCATTTATCTCCAGTTGCACTTAATTAGCAACATCAATGAGGTGAACATCAACACATCTCTCAGGCACCATTAATCCCCTGGTTACAGGCAGGATGGGTGTAGGGCTGGCAGGCCTTATTACGAACTTTTGAATCAGCTGAAACACAATTTTAGTCCACAAAATCAAAGTTATTCAAGTCATTTGGAGATTCTGTGGAACCATGTTATTACTATGATTTCACACATTTGTCACTGCAGTTTCAAAATGTATGAAACATTGTATATAATTGTATTTCTAAACTTTTAAGTCCAATCCAAGTAATATTTGGTGTTACCATAGATCTATACCCAGATAACAACATTGGGCCGATGTAGCATGTTATCAGGGTAAGTGACATACACACACGTTTGCATATATATGGTGTCTTATTTTCCTTAGCAAAACTCATAATTTTCTTATTAAATCTGGGCATATAATCATATCACAAAGGTGAGGAAATTAGTTACATGAATATGAGTCATAAATTCTCGAGGGAAAGGGTAAAATACTCACCCCAGCAGTGAGCAGTAGCATTTCCAACTCAGCGATTCTGCGCCCTGCAAATATTTCATAATAAAGAGAATGCACAATTTCCACACACAATGACATAAAAGGGTGTTCAAAGACCAAAAGGTATACTATAATCGTAGCTTCAGACTCTTTCTTTTATTATATGGATGAATTCTTCTCATTGGGCACATCTATTTATACTCTGTCAATGCCGAATGCAGATCACTGATTTGTCAAGAGTTGAGAGATATACCCTCTACATGGATATTTTCTGTATTCACTAAAATGACGACTTCAGCGCTGCATGTACAGACTCAACGATCTGACTCAACGATCTGACTTGGCTTTTTGTTATCGCCTATGTTTCCGCAATAAAGGGGAGTAGAATATAGAACTGGGGATTGTCATGGGGACAGATCATATCATTGCTCTATGACACTCAGAAGCAGAGAAAATTGATTTTGTTTATATTGTTTATTTTTCGATGTTTTTAGTGCTGTGGATTTAGAGGGTTAAGTGACTGTCAAATAAATTTCTTTCAATTTTATTGGGGATCAAATCATTACACATGTTAATTTTGAGAATACAAGAATTTATTCTACTCAGTTGTGATACAGTGTAACTTATATTATAAATAATACTCATTTGGTTAATTAGATAGTTTATCCTCACTGCAGTGTTTATAAATGTCAGTTATGAAAATTGGTGAATTACAGCATAGAAAGACACATGTCCACAATTCTAGTAATACCATCTAAATATTGGAGCGGTCTTTCATTGGAAAAAGACTTAGAAGCTCTCCAGAGGGTGTCATGTGAGTACAGGAATCTTATTGATTGAGGAACTGCTTCAGCCAATGGGAGCCCTGGAATCACATGACGTCATCTGGAGTTTAGTTTCCAAGTATTATGAGATTTGTTTTCAACTCTATGAAGTTGGTTGTAAGTAGTACACTCGGAGTCAGTTGATTTAATTGACTTTCCTCTAATTCAACTGACTGATTCAACTAGTTGCAATTTTTCAACTACACCTGAAACCGAAGCCATTTCAACTGACTACTTCAACTGACGATTGCAATATCAACTAAAATATCAACTGAAACAGGGGAAGTTATACAAACATTGCAATAAGGTTAACAGTAACTGTAGATCATATTTTCATTAATAAATATAATAATACTCTCAGCAGAGTTGAGATAACTGAAGACGTAGAACTAATCAGCCTCTGATGTGCAGACGCAAGATTTTCCCGAAATGACAAGTAATACCGGCAGATGTCGCCCTACTCTGCAACAATTTGCCCCCTGGTGGAATTCCCACAAAACAATCAATTCAATGCATAACTGATTCAACAACGAAACAGACGAAATCTTCACAGTAAATACTTATTGCAAAGTGACAACGATTTCTAGGAGCCAATGTATACGAGTGATGACGACGATGAATGACAAACGATTCCAGTCTAGTAAGTAGTCGTGCAGGCTGGCATACTAAATGAACTGATTCTGCCTCACCTATACATGCCCTAGCTCCAAATCCAAATGGCACCCAGGCAAATGTGTGGACCTTCTCCCCTGATGCTTCGCCCCTCAGCCATCTTTCCGGTTTGAACTTCTCTGCGTCTTCAAAATTCTGTGGATCTCTTCCCATGTAGTAAGTGCTGGCCAGGACTGTTGTCTGGAAATTTGCATACAGTCAGTGTTGCAAGTAATAAGTAACCTGTATTTAATAGCACGTTATGTAATATTGTTACTTAATTTGGTAACAAAGTAATATTAATGAAAGTTGTAGAATAATCAGATTACAGTCACTTTTTTTAATTAGTTGATCGAATAGTTACAATTTAGTTATTTCGTAGCTTAAAGTAACACTACAGTAGCAAAGATTGTCATTCAAATCACAAATCTGTTACATTATAGCAAGATTGTGTAGAATGTTTTGACCAACCTTTTTTTCTAGAATTATTTGATGTTCAATGGTAAGAAATATATAATGCTAAAAGAGAGCTTTTTAGAATGACTACAAACATGATCAAGCTGTGGTAATTTTTTTTTTGCATATGGAGATATTTTTTGCAAACTGTTGCACAATTACCCCGTTGGATGGGTCTTTTATGTGCCCTAGGAGCTGTTAAATAATGAGCAGACATCCCAGCTGCCTTGCATATTGTGTACATTTGAGAAAAATTTGGAAATTCTCTTTTTATGGCAGCCCATGATAAGTTAAAATAATAGATTATTATAAGGGACCACCCACACATTGGTAATGCCATCATCATCTTCACGACGTCAACAATCTTGGGCCAATGAATATACTTGCTGGTGCTGTCCTCTGGTGGGAATTTTTTTTTATTGGCCAATCAGACACCAGCTTACACCATGACGCTATGACACCATATTCCAAATATAGTGCTCTTTTATAAGGTCTTCCCTGATTGTGCAATAAACTTGTTGCATCCAATCAGAAAGGAGATGAATAACCACACAAATTACGGCCATTCAGGGCAAAGGTCACTGTGCCAGCTCAATGCACGGCTATTTTTGCCTACGGGAAAATGTGCCATCATAGGTAATACAAGTAACTAGATAATGCTTACTCCCTTCGGAACAAGGTAACCACCGATTACGAGGTCTTCGTGTAACAATCGTGTCAACGCCCCAGGTACTGGATATAACCTGCAATGAAAGACTTTCATGTGAATTGAGAGAGACAATTTCGTCATTATCCACTCACACATTTGTCCATTTACCTACCTCAAAATTTCCTTGATTACGCCCCTCAGATACGGCATCTTCTGCAGGGCTATTTGGTCAGTGACGTCACCATTTGTGGTGCTCATGATTTCCTGACGTAATTGGTCTTGGATGTCGGGATGTCTGGCCAGTTCGTATATCACCCATTGCATTGTGTTTGAAGTCTGTAAACAGATGGATGGGGCATAGATAGATAGATAGATAGATAGATAGATAGATAGATAGAAGGATAGATGGATGAATGGATGGATGGATCGATAGATAGATAGACAGGCAGACAGGCAGATAGGCAGACAGACAGAAAAGATAGGTAGATAGATAGATAGAAAGACAGAAAGACAGACATCCAAGTCTGACAGATAGATAGACAGACATCCAAGTCTCACTCATTCAGAGTGAGTCTCACTCATTTGGTTGCTGTCTCACTCCTCTAGACATGAGTATTTTCTTCATATTTAATTTGTCTCACTCTACGAGAACCACATTAAATCTTTTACATTTTAATGTAAACTTGATGGAAAGGGCTAAACTCACTCATTCACTCCAGAACTTGGCATCTCAGAGCAACATAGATTAGATAGTTGAAAGACTCACTGTATCTCCCGCAGCCAGCATCAATTCTGTCACATTGGAGTATATTTCCTGGAGAGATAAGGTTTGGCTGAGCACCAGGGATGACAAGAAGCCATCCACTTCCTCCCCTTTATCCAGTGAACGTTGGATGTCCTCCATTTTCTCATCTATCATTCTCTTTCCTGGAAACACAATGTCAGGGAGTACTTTTTCCCATCTGATAAAAACAGGGGTGCGTTTCAATTTAACATGGTCGGATCTGCACTAACCCAACAACATGCAATTTGAGGGGCCAAAAATTTAACAGAGGACACATATAGCCTTACAGAAGAAGTCATAGATTTGGAGACAAGCCTCCAAAGGTCATGTAATACAAGGACATTGGCTAAGACAGTCACTCAGCCAATGTGAGTCCTAATTTCACATGACGTACTCTGGAGTTAAGTTTCCAAGGCTATGAAAAAGGCTTTCCATCTGATTACATTGTCTTGGGGGGAAAAACAACCCCAAATGAAATCATGTGCATGAAGGACTCCCATGCATTGCAGTCCCTCGGCAAATGCTATTCCTGAATTCACATGACATCATCTATCTACCTATTCCGTATCAATGAAATCAGCTGTAAGTTCTGAATGTGAGACGAATGGTGGGGTCATGCCTATGTGCTCTTCTGGGAATAGAATCTGTCACATTTACAACATTAGTATTTACTCATTACTGATCTATTCTTTACGGTCTGTTTAGGAATTCCAGCTGATGAAATCTGTCTCTTGATGTTGTGATGCCTGCTAAAATAAAAACATAAAATCTCTTACCAATTGAGAAGACAGTTGTCCATGCCTCGCAGTGTTCTTTGTAGACCTTGGGCATAACATATTTGGCCAGCCTCATGGGAAGATAAATCAGAGGATGAGTGGTAGTCATGATGTTCTGAACTGCATTGACGAAGTTGTTCATTTCTCCATCTTGTGACTCTGTTACGTTCATACTGCCAAATCTGCGTTCATAGAGCACTGCCCCAATGGCTGAAACAGCAGGAATTACCATAACAGTAAAACAAACTTCCTAATTTATCAAAAAGTACAGAGATAAAAACAAGGGTACGTTTCAATTTAACATGGTCGGATCTGCATTAGCCCAACAAGGGAAATTGCCAGGTAGGTGGGATTTTTACCTTTGTCTACAAACACAGTGGAACGCTGCTTTAAGACTTCACTTTTAAGACCACCTCACCATTAAGACGACCTCACCTTTAAGACCATCCATTTTGGACGTCCTCTAACACTTCCACTTTTCTTCGTATAATTTCCGTTGTCTTTTTCACTGACTGAAGTGGTAGATAATTTATTATAAAGAAGACTAATTAAAAGTCAACATGGCTCTGGGGACAGTCATTCTATACACTGCCGAATTGCTAATAGACCCAATTAATAAGGTATATATTACAACCTTAAAGGGGAATTTTCAATCCAACTATTACTGTCGATCTCAAACTACCTTCATAATATCTCTCCTTCTTAGTACATTCTTATAATAACACTATGGGCTTACTCTCAAGTGACCAGTGGAAAAGCTCTTTATCCAAGTGGGGAACGTTTTTTCCATCGCTTTTAACGTCCCGGATGTAAACGAGCCTCTTCATGAAGTCTGTGATGACGTCATTAAATGTCTCTGTGTACAAAGTCACGCGCTTTGGACGCATCATCAGTTTGTCTAGTGGCACTCTCATGCGTTTCCAGACCGGGCCATCATTTCTGTTGAAAGATATAAAACAGACGGCTAGACATGACAGACAGACAGACAGACAGCTAGACACTAGACAGCTAGGCAGGCTCATAGCTCGACGTTTCCTACTTAGATCATAGGACCTAAAATGTGTTTTCTTTTCTAATTTGTCAGGGAAGAAGCAATGTCTGAGGGTTTGCTGTAAGCAGCCTATGTTTCACGAGCTCAAAATTACACTGTCGCCGAATTGCATTTTTTTTTTTAATATCAAATCTGGAGATTGGCCGCGAATTAAATGGCTTGTTTGGAATTCTGACATTAGGCCTACTTAGGTCCAATTAGGGCCAAGTTAATTACACACTCTCCCACACTGTACATACGCATGTCAATTACGTATTCGAACTGTACCATGTGCTCTGCATGGCTTGAGGAAAGCAGTGCGTCTACTCTACAACTAGCTCAAGGCCAACAACTGCACCGGCTGACTCGAACTGCTGTTTTATCATGAGACAAAGCACTTCAGCAAATCTCGATTCCAAAGAATATAATATAATATGATATAATATAATATAATATAATATAATATAATATAATATAAAAGAATAGAATACAACAGAATACAACAGAATACAATAGTCTGCATTGTTAGGCCTATGCTATATATTTATAAATTTTTTTTCTTATTCTTGGATTATTTTATCATATAGTATATTATATGCTAATTTCTGAAATTACTTACTGAGTTTAAAGCAACAAGGAAATGCACTTACTCAATCAAAATGCCCTTGGTTAGGTTCTCCATTTCCCGCCACTTAAGCCAAGATTCGATGGCCATCCTTTGGGGATGATCAGGGTCTGATCTCAGTAAATCCTCCACAGCCTCCACATCTTTCATGTAGATGAAACTGGTTACTCCCAGATGCTCCTTGTATAGTGGTCCATATTTCTCAAATCTACGTCCAAGCACGTTATGCGTTAATCCTCCTGATTTGATTGTATCAAAAATAGAGGCGGCTATTTGCAGTGCACCTTTAGGTCCTGGCACTTCAGAGAATGGTTTCGTCTTGACCACATGAGCAGACGGCTCAGTCAATCTGACTTTATTCCTGCGTTGAACTGCAAACACACTGGCGCCATTTCCAAGTCTCAAAGACTTGCTTGTCCTAAGCATCGTATGTTTTCTCAAATGGCTTTCAGCAAGATCTACATAACTGAGCCTTATATATCGAGGCCTACTGTACAATTGTACATTACCCATGGTGGCGCAGCTGTCGATTTTGATTCTGGCGACACCAGTGGCCACTTGAAGAATGACTGTGAATGCAGAACAAGTTCAGCTAATTTATGGAGACATGGCTTCTCTATGGAATAACTTGTGAGGAGCTCAGGAGGTACGATCATAACCCATAACTGAAAATTATGGGTTAATCAGATTACATTTTTGATTTGTCAAATACAATTAAGCAATAGCAGTTAAAAATAAAAATTTCAGTTATATAGAGGCAAGATTGTACGAGTTTCATAAATTTGTATTTAATGACCTATCTGATGTTGTTTTTTTTTACAGAATTTCTGAAAAAATGATTACGTGGAAACAGCAGCATTAGGCAAAACAAAGACAAATTTACAGTTTAACAATTTAATGACTTAATAAAACAACAATACAAATCAATATAAAGCAATCGACGTAAAATAAATACATATTCTAACTTAGTCTTCAAATGATAGTCTCTTGTTCTGGGGCACTGTAATCCGATGTGTTTTCTTAATATATGAGTGTAGATCTCCATGTGTTGATCCTTGTGTGTGATCCTGTGGTCCTGATGGTATTCCTTGGTACATTGATACATTCCCTGGTACATTCCTTGATACAATCCTTGATACATTCCTCGATACAGTCCTCGATACAGTCCTTGATAGTATTTCGATGGCTACCAATATAGGCCATGAGCCCCCCTGGCTCGGGGTCAGTTGGTACCATCTAGGGATTGGGGGGGGGGGGGGGTTCAAAACCTCAGTTTTTTTAAAGCAATGCTCCAGGTAGCCAAAAATGTGTGATAGCAAGATGCCTTGCTCTTTGCCTTCCCTATGATATCAAGGTTTGAATATTACTCGTCGTGACGACTTATTCAAAATTTTTTCCCCCCCCTACATGACATAAATAACATCAAACCAGGCTTAAATTACATCAAACCAGGCTTATAATACACCAAATTAAAGCTACTATATTGCCACTGGTGTAGTATGAAACAAACATCAATGACAAAGGAAACTGCTTATGTAAGTTCAAGATATAGTGTGAGTTTCCGTAATTTATTTTGATAAAAGCACAAGAGAGTGGTAAATATCAATGTGATATTTTTTTAATATTTACTGATGTCGGTAGTTTTAAATAGTTTATAATAAAATTGTATACTTTTTTTTGTTTGGATAAAGCAATGTCCCAGGTAGTCAAAACTGAAACAAGCAAATAAGCGCTTGATGATTGTACTTGGCCCCCCATCAATGAATGCTGCACTGTGACAGTAGTGTGAGGGTAATAACTTGACAAGTACTGAAAATAACCTGCCAAATTCTGTTTTATATAGACATATATCTAGGTATTATTTCTATATGAAATAGCCGTTGTTTATTTGACTTAAGCTTGTACACCATATATATGGCTCAGCAGCTTTGATAATCATACCCAATTACCCATGTTGAAAGAAAATGTGTACAATGTTATTTATGTGATCAAAACTGATAGCAAACAACAGAATGAATTATCTTATTTATAAGCTCTCAGGGTAAGGTTACCCATGAAATTCAGATTTCTATCTAAACAAAGCTGTGTCAAACTCAACCATTTCACTGATGAATTTCCAAAGTATTAACAGATATATCACCTTCAGAATGATAAACACCAATCTAGAATCCAGATAAAGGTAACAACAGAAGTGGAACTTGATAAGAGTCACATCCATATAACAGCAAAACATATTTATGCATCTTAAGTAGTGCAGTCCCTACATCAGAGATGTACGTTAGGGCCAGTCTATCTTATGTCATCAAAAGTAGGATGCATTTTCAAAAATGCGTACTGGGCAGGCACGATACATCTTGAAAACTCAGCAGCTTAGAAATCATCAAGATCATCAGTGAGATAGTCAACTTTATGGTCCACAATTACACCACATTGTCACAAAAGCTTCATTTTCAGTCTTGTAGTCTACAAAAGTCAGTACATTTCAATCCATTTTTTCCTGACAGAATTTAACATCAGTTGATCTTGTCCATCATTAGTCTCGAGCTTTCAGCCATTACCAATAAGGGGCTTGGTATCTCTGACATGGGTTCCAGGCATTGTTGCCAGATGGCAACTTGATAATTGACTCTCTGGAGAGGCTTTTCCAAAAATTATTTTTGCCGGGTGGCAATTGTTGACTCTCCACCTCACCCTTTCTTGCATATCAGAGGTTATTTCTGAGATCATTGACATGCACAACTGTAGTTTTAGATGCATAGACTTGACATGCAACTGCCTCCAGCTTTCCCACCCATTCTGTTGTCCCATTCTAATGCTGACCAAGTTCCATCCCCAAAAGCTTCAAGGGTATCCTTGTTTGTTGCCAGTAGCTTCAATGCACTGACTTTGCCATTTGCCAGCAAAGGCACACACTGTCTCACCCTGTAAAAGTGTGTTAACTGAGCAGGCCTTTAGATTCAACACCAATAATAGCTGCCACCTTCTTGATATCTTGTTATCAATTATCCAGACTTAAGCAGAATCTGACAGTGTAAATCGCTAGGCACAAGACAAAGGTAGTATTCGACTGGGCTTTTTCGTGGAGCACTTATGTTTTGTAAAAGCAAGATTTGTATTCGACTGGAGGTTACAAAAAAAATCGTAAATTTTCGTGAAGCACAAATGTTCACGAAGAAAAAAGTACGTAAACGTCTGTAAAACAGAGTCACGTGATCAGATGTGGACAAAAAGTTAATGGAGAGCGTCGCCGATTCGCGTCTTTGGAGTCATTTTACAAATTAGATCGGTTGATTCAATTCACACCATAAGCGAACTACAAATAAATTTTAGTACAGAAGGAACTTGAAATTTTGAAAATCGGACAAAAATTGAAGGAGCTGTTTAATAAAATGTATTACGAAGCGAGGACGCTTCTGACGTTCATTTGTGCCTCATGTCATCGGCCATAAAAGACAATGCAACCACAGGCCCCTTCCAGCGGAGCTGGCATATCTAGACACAGTATTATTTACTTACGGAAGGGGCCTGTGATGTAAACAAACTGGCAATTTTTGATGGCATGAAAAATTTAATGCTGCAGGTGAAGTTTATTTATTTGATAGTTTTAAGGAAAAAAAAGTTATTTTCTGTGTGTTATAAAAAAGGGTTACCTTAGATTCTATTTTCTTTGCTGAGGTATAATCTGGTTAGTTTGCTGAAGTTTTCCATCTGGAGCAGATGAGAAAGTTATTCGTTTTTCTTTTCATTGAGTCTTGTTTGTTTTTTGCCAGTGTGTTAAGGGGTAATTCCCAGGATTTTGTATTTGACTGGGAAATTTACGTAGAGTAACGGAATTGCCACTGCGCAAGTGGGCGTGGCCTAAATGTACTTCATGGCAAACTGCATGAAGATTGCCCTGTTCCTGTGTTATGTAGAGATCACTCATTTTTGTCTTGGTTGTTCAGGAAGCATTGATTGCCCTCAGTGGCTTAAAAAGCCAATGTCACTTGTTTTACTGGAGTTTCCCTTTCATTGTGCCATTATTGAATGTTCGCAGCAACATCCCAAAATTTTGTCTGATTCCCACTCATTTTATGCACTAGATTTGTCAGGTACATCTTCAACAGGGTGAAATACCTTTGCAGTGTACTAGCCAGTGTTACTTTGTTAGTTTTCATCAAAAAGCCCTCAGTTGTAGCTAATGCCCAGGGTAACAGACTGCAAGGATATGACCATATTTCTGCCACGTGAAGATTCTGACTCTGCGCACAATGATTTTTCCAAAAATTTGGGTGATCTTCTATCAAAATAAATGCCCTATCATTTTGCGCCTTCACCTATTTTCTTCGATAGAAATGTGTGAATGTTTAAGCTTGTTCAACTTAATGCTGTCATAGAAGTCAGTAACAGGCAAAGCATCATCTATACTCTCTATACCTTGAATTTCCTGAGTCAGCATGGCATATACCTTCCTCATTCACTTAAACAAAATTACGAAGTTGCCCCACAAAAGCACTCTTATGCTCAGGTGTACAGATCGGAGGATGAATCTAGGCGTACCACCAAAAGTTCAGGTGTCTCTGATTTCTGTGATCTCCAGTGCTTGATCTATTGGAAGACATCCAAATAGATTAGTGGCAGAATAGTAGCCTTTCTAAAATGCATTATGCCTATCAAGATGAGTTCCTTGAGGAGCAGGGCAGAGAACAGGGCACACTAAACAGGCATATACCTGGCATAATTGGCCCTGTCATATGCAAATGACCATGGAATCAGTGCTCTGATGACATGCAAATGCAGACCCAATCTCCTTTGCAGGATGCACGAAGATGACCCAGTAAAATTTCCTATCATAGTGATGTAAAACATCAACAATTTTGACAAGTCCCCATTGGAGTTCCTTAGAAAATCAAAATATTCCACTGCCCACATGAGCCTCAGTTTGAGGAAATCTGTAGTATTCTTGTTATTGGCCATGTTCCGAACTTCAGCTTACATTGCCTCTAGGAGAGCCTGGTGATCTGACGCATGTGTAATGAACTGCTTCCAAATTAATCTGATTAAACCACTCTCACACTCTATTGTACATTGTAGCCTCAATGGACCCCAGTATAGTTCTAAGTGACATGCATAATAACCAGCCTAATTAAAAATTAAAGCCATGTGGCTACGATATGCTGCCTGCAAAATTAATTAAACCTGCTGCCAATATACTGTCAGTGTTCCTCACTCCAATAATAAATAACAGCCTAAATTCCTCAATTTTCCCTTCCATCCTTAAACCTGCAGAAATATGTCCAGTATATAAGAAAAATGATAACATGCAAAAAGTAAACTATAGGCCTATTGGTATCCTCACATCTTTCTCAAAAATTTTTGAAGGCATTGGCAGCGACCAGATGATGTCATACTTTGATGATATACTTTACCAACTCCTTTCTGCATATCGCAAAAAATATAATTGCAATAATGTCGTCATTCGCTGTATTGAGGAGTGGCGTCAATCACTTGATCATGGCCTCATTGTAGCTACTGTCCTAATGGATCTTTCTTAGGCCTTTGACTCTATACCCCACGGGCTGCTTTTAGCCAAGCTGCATAGCTAGGGATTGTCATTAGCTGCTTGTGACCTCCTAAGATCTTACCCAAGTCAAAGAACCCAAAATGTCAAAAAACCAAATTTTTTATATTGGATATTTTATAGATTTTATTGTTATTTTATAATAAAAAAAATATATTCACAATCTGTAAAGCGATTCAGAGCTGTTTTTTTTTTTAATGTATAAACACTTTATAAAATAAATTATTATTATTATTATTATTAAGATAGGTCAGTACACTAGTTCTTGGCAAACTTTAACCCGGGGCATTCCCCAGGGCTCTCTCACTGGCCCAATACTCTTTAATTTTTTTCTAATGAAATATTTAAACGCAAATAACATATGTAATTTTGCTGATGATAATACTTTATACTTCTCTGGTCCTAACATCTCAATAGTTAAAACAAAACATTGAACACATTTCTTATATAGCCATAGACTTAACTACATGGAGGCAAACCGACGCAAATTTCAAGCTATGATCCTGGGTTTGCCCATCAAGAAAATATTTAAATCAAAATTGCCAATATCCAAATAACACCAAATAACTGTGTTAAATATAATTTATTAGCAGGGTAATAAATGTAATTAATATAAATAAAGCATTCTCACCTTCTGCTTCCTCTATGCGCATCAGCACTCTCAATCGGCCCATCATGGCCTTTGCCAGCCAGCCGTATAATCTTTGCTCCCCCCTCTACTATATAATCAAGCGCTCATCATTCATATTCATGTGCTTCACTTCTTCGCCGGATCAACACACTTCTTCTTATTCATCTCTGACATATCTTGGAGATTAGGGAGGTCATCGTCACCTGGCGTGGTAGGAAGGTCGGATCCCAGAGGGATCTTCAGAGTCTAATAGGCAAGCTTGCCTTTGCAGAAAACGTTGTGCGGACTGGTCATGCCTTTCTGGGCCAGCTAATTGGCCTGGCTAAAAGGCCTAAGCACCAGCATAAGGTGAGGCTGTCTACTGAGAAAATGTTTGACATTGATTGGTGGGATAAATTCACAATGGGACATTTATGTATAGGATTGACTGGTCAGTAGGAGTAGTGCACCATGTATTCACTGATGCCAGCGATTATGGCTAGGGAGCCGTTTTCGATGACATTTGGTTTGCCATGTCCTACACCGGGGAGGCACTGCCTCTTAAATTTCATTCCATCAATTGGCGTGAGATGCATGCTGCAGCTAAAGCAATCACAACCTTGGCACCCGAGCTCTCAGGTCAGCGAGATATCTTTCATATCAACAATTCTGCAGTATGCGGCATACTGAATAAATACTATACTCCGGCTTCTGTGCGATTCTGGTGTCTAACGATTGAAGCCTATAGTATAGCAACAGCAGTAGTGTATATTGCCACTGATGATAATGTCGATGCCGATATGCTTAGCAGAGGCAAGCTAGAAATATTTGTTGCAGGGCACCGAAGCGGTGCTTAGCTCGTGTCTGGCCCGCTGAGGTTAAATATTTTGGCAGTAGCATTTGATATTCGTGCTTCTCGATTGTCAGATTTGGACACACGGGTCGCCTCGCTGGTGCTTGCCGTTCTTGCTTCCAACTCACGCAAATCCTATTCCACTGCTTTGAGGAGGTATATTCAATTCTGTCACATGTATATGTTTAATACCCTTGATTTTCGAGAAGTTACTGTATGCGGTTCGTAGCCCATGTGGCATCTCGGCCGTTTTCTATTAGCACCATTAGAGTTTATATATCTGGTGTAAGGGCATGGCTCATAACTATGGGGTGTTCGCCACCAGACCCCACGCGTTAAGTGGGCACTTAAGTCAGTTGAGCACCAGGGGGCGGCTCCATCTCAGGCCTTGCCTGTTTCATACAACATGCTAGAGAAGCTACTCTCAGTGTTGCCCAATTCATACGATATGCTGATGTTATTTAGCGCCATTACGCTCGCTTATTTTGCCTGTCTCAGGTCTCTGCTCTGCTGCAAGTCTCTTGCGTTTCACCATTCCCAGTCCCCGTTTTTTACTATTAATGTACTTACATCTAAGAACGCGGTTAAGGGGTTTGCGGCCGTAGTAGGTTGCTCTGGCACCCGAGTCTGTGCTTTCTGCTCACTTAAGGCATATCTAAGGTATAGAGTCAGTTCACCCGACCAGCCGCTGTTTCTCTTCAAAAATGGCAGGCCCTTGTCTCACAAGCTGCTGTCTAGATATATGAAATGGACGTTCGCCTTGGCAGCATTCAATGCTTCTTCCATTACCCCGCATTCACTGCGTGCCGGTGTTGCCACTGACGCAGCTGCAAATTAACTGCACTTTATCCTCATTAATGACTATATTAGCATTTGCTCATAGTCTATGAAGATTTTTAGCTGCAAGTGATGCTCTTGGGTATGCCTGTGGCAGTTTTCCTGGGTTTCCATAAGAGCATCTCAGTTATGTATGTCATGTCAGTGTGTGTTAAATATGCTTTTTTGCCAAATAAAATGGCCAATATTGTCCAAGCCTTAACCACTATCCACGTCTTGTCTTTATTGAGTTAAATATAATTTATTAGCAGGGTAATAAATTTAATTAATATAAATAAAGCATTCTCACCTTCTGCTTCCTCTATGCGCATCAGCACTCTCAATCGGCCCATCATGGCCTTTGCCAGCCAGCCGAATAATCTTTGCTCCCCCCTCTACTATATAATCAAGCGCTCATCATTCATATTCATGCGCTTCACTTCTTCGCCGGATCAACACACTTCTTCTTATTCATCTCTGACATATCTTGGAGATTAGGGAGGTCATCGTCACCTGGCGTGGTAGGAAGGTCGGATCCCAGAGGGATCTTCAGAGTCTAATAGGCAAGCTTGCCTTTGCAGAAAACGTTGTGCGGACTGGTCATGCCTTTCTGGGCCGGCTAATTGGCCTGGCTAAAAGGCCTAAGCACCAGCATAAGGTGAGGCTGTCTACTGAGAAAATGTTTGACATTGATTGGTGGGATAAATTCACAATGGGACATTTATGTATAGGATTGACTGGTCAGTAGGAGTAGTGCACCATGTATTCACTGATGCCAGCGATTATGGCTAGGGAGCCGTTTTCGATGACATTTGGTTTGCCATGTCCTACACCGGGGAGGCACTGCCTCTTAAATTTCATTCCATCAATTGGCGTGAGATGCATGCTGCAGCTAAAGCAATCACAACCTTGGCACCCGAGCTCTCAGGTCAGCGAGATATCTTTCATATCAACAATTCTGCAGTATGCGGTATACTGAATAAATACTATACTCCGGCTTCTGTGCGATTCTGGTGTCTAACGATTGAAGCCTATAGTATAGCAACAGCAGTAGTGTATATTGCCACTGATGATAATGTCGATGCCGATATGCTTAGCAGAGGCAAGCTAGAAATATTTGTTGCAGGGCACCGAAGCGGTGCTTAGCTCGTGTCTGGCCCGCTGAGGTTAAATATTTTGGCAGTAGCATTTGATATTCGTGCTTCTCGATTGTCAGATTTGGACACACGGGTCGCCTCGTTGGTGCTTGCCGTTCTTGCTTCCAACTCACGCAAATCCTATTCCACTGCTTTGAGGAGGTATATTCAATTCTGTCACATGTATATGTTTAATACCCTTGATTTTCGAGAAGTTACTGTATGCGGTTCGTAGCCCATGTGGCATCTCGGCCGTTTTCTATTAGCACCATTAGAGTTTATATATCTGGTGTAAGGGCATGGCTCATAACTATGGGGTGTTCGCCACCAGACGCCACGCGTTAAGTGGGCACTTAAGTCAGTTGAGCACCAGGGGGCGGCTCCATCTCAGGCCTTGCCTGTTTCATACAACATGCTAGAGAAGCTACTCTCAGTGTTGCCCAATTCATACGATATGCTGATGTTATTTAGCGCCATTACGCTCGCTTATTTTGCCTGTCTCAGGTCTCTGCTCTGCTGCAAGTCTCTTGCGTTTCACCATTCCCAGTCCCCGTTTTTTACTATTAATGTACTTACATCTAAGAACGCGGTTAAGGGGTTTGCGGCCGTAGTAGGTTGCTCTGGCACCCGAGTCTGTGCTTTCTGCTCACTTAAGGCATATCTAAGGCATAGAGTCAGTTCACCCGACCAGCCGCTGTTTCTCTTCAAAAATGGCAGGCCCTTGTCTCACAAGCTGCTGTCTAGATATATGAAATGGACGTTCGCCTTGGCAGCATTCAATGCTTCTTCCATTACCCCGCATTCACTGCGTGCCGGTGTTGCCACTGACGCAGCTGCAAATTAACTGCACTTTGTCCTCATTAATGACTATATTAGCATTTGCTCATAGTCTATGAAGATTTTTAGCTGCAAGTGATGCTCTTGGGTATGCCTGTGGCAGTTTTCCTGGGTTTCCATAAGAGCATCTCAGTTATGTATGTCATGTCAGTGTGTGTTAAATATGCTTTTTTGCCAAATAAAATGGCCGATATTGTCCACGCCTTAACCACTATCCACGTCTTGTCTTTATTGAGTTAAATATAATTTATTAGCAGTAATAAATGTAATTAATATAAATAAAGCATTCTCACCTTCTGCTTCCTCTATGCGCATCAGCGCTCTCAATCGGCCAATCATGGCCTTTGCCAGCCAGCCGTATAATCTTCGTTCCCCCCTCTACTATATAATCAAGCGCTCATCATTCATATTCATTCGCTTCACTTCTTCCCCAACCACCCGCACCTATTATTAGAGGTGTAGGTACTGCCAATCAAATTTCTAGTTTTTTCCATGTTAGTTACTGTAGCTGATCAGCCATGAGCCTTTCTGCTGTGTTAAGCTATTAGCATGTTGCATTAAGTCTGCATGAAGGTTGTATGATGTAATTCACAAACTACTGGGTCCTTTAAGTCTATAGCTGGGTTACACCAGCCCTGGTTAACATTTCACTTTCATTTCAATGTATCTACCTAAGTATTACTTTAATCTGTTGCTTGTAGTAACCATATGTCCAATGTATGATTTGATGTATCATTTACGTCATTTATAACTAATTTATTCCTAATTGCTCTAGGAGGAAGTAATTATAACCTGTTATTTACTAACTGGTGTGACATTGTTGTTACATTTTGCTATAAATTTTTACAAACTGTTATTGCTAACTTATGTTGAGGGTTTCCATAAGAGCATCTCAGTTATGTATGTCATGTCAGTGCGTGTTAAATACGCTTTTTCGCCAAGTAAAATGGCCGATATTGTCCACGCCTAAACCACTATCCACGTCTTGTCTTAATTGAACGACATGTTCAAAATAAAAAATGTTAAATATGATTTTAGAAATAATAAGATAATAAAACTACCTAAGTTTAAAACAATTAGATACGGTAGGTCATCTATAGAATAACAGGGTGCTAAATTGTGGAACCTTGTTCCCAGTGGCATAAAAAAATTCAAATTTTTTAAGATTTTAAATCAGCCCTATTGGCATGGAATGGACCAGATTGCAATTGTGGAACCTGTTTTTATTGCATTTTATTACATATTTCATTTGTTTTATTTTAATCGATCAAAAGCTTATGCTTATGTTATTTTTTCTTACTTACGACTTTAAATAAATATATCTTATCTTATCTTATCTAGAATCTTATTCGACATGCCCTTACAGTGATATGTGTAAGAGTGAAGAATATTCCTGCTTTAGGGAGTAAAAGCTGTGCATGATGAGTCTCTTGGAAGATAGACAGCGAAAGCCCTAGATTCACTGATCCATATCATCAGTGGGCAGAGCAGCCTGTCTCCTGGTGTAAAAAAGCCAGACAGGCCTTATTTGTAATTATGACAGCTGTTTCTGGCCCATGATGAGTCATCATTTTGATTATGACTTGATGTGATTACAGTTATGAGTCACCAAGATTTTTGCCAACACTGATATACCACAATGCAATCAGTAGTTGGTGCCTAAAATTCTAAGGTTATGCATAAACATGTTTTTTTTTTTTTACTGTATAAAAATTTGCTCATCCATCAGCTTGGCAAGAATCAACGTACCTCCAGGGAGAAACTGATATTTTCTAGAAATGCAGAGAAACTAACATCACAAAGGATGCCTAATTAATCTATTTCATAAATTTACATTACGACATCATTGTTTCCAATTTGATAATATAGAAATATCCAGTAAATACCAGCAGATATTTTTAGGAACTTTTTTCTATCCAAAAAAGTAACTATTCAACAAGCGGTCAACAATTACTTGAAATTCCTTTTTGTGTACATTTTCACAACAAAAAAAAAAGAATTAGATGTTTGAGTGTAAAATTTGTTAATGCTTTTGATAGGCTAATAGACGGAAGATGCAGCCTTCATACTTTATGAAAAAAAGGCTTATTACGTTATATTTGCTTCACAATGAACGTGAATTCTGAGTTCTGCATATCTCAAGTCTGCATTATAATTATAATTATGATTTAATTTTTTTACAAAGATTTTTTGCACTAATAATTTGATATTAATTATTAACCAATTCATGGTTATTATATGGTCCATGAGATCCTTATGGTATGTATTTTATTTTTTTTTATTTTTTTGTGTCTTTATTTATAAAATGATTGATGCAGGGATAGCTTAAAAATATGTATATATGCAAATATGCAAATATACCATCTGGGTATCACCCCTATTCAATTCTATCTAAAGACAGTAAATACTTATTAATGATGAATGGAATAAAATTAATCAAAAAAATTGAGCCAAAATTACAATGGCTGGTTGTACTTCTGAATATGAATAACATAATGATAGTCTGTTTAATTAAAGCCCTCTATTTTTATCTATTGTCAATGACAAAAAAAAAAAAAAAAAAAAAAAAAAAAAAAAAAAATACACCAGAGGCTTTGTGAAAATACAATGGTTAGAAGTACCCTTTGGATGACATGGAGTATCTTTACTTGGGATTTAAAGGGTTAACTGCTCTTGTTAACCCGATTGATTTTTTAGATATATCGCAATGATATAAGAAATCAATAGGGCCCATGATAAAGCTTTGTTGGCATGCTGGCTTGGCCTGGGCTCTCCTCTTTGCCCACATCTTTTGTCAATTACAATCGATCAAAATTTTGCCCAGTGCAGAGAAGTGTTTGCTGCTACTATGGCAATTCCAATCTTAACTCAAACTCATGGCCAGCATTAACAACGACAAGGCTAGCCCTTGTTGCCTATAGATAGTTATCATTGCTAGTTCGTGGAGACCTAGTTACTATAGTTACCTTTGGTGATTGAGGCTCGTAAAACTGAAGTATAAGTCAGCAGTTGAGTATCAATTTGAACACCACCCACCCCCCCCCCCCTACCAAAAAAGGGAGGGGGGGGGGGGTGTTCAAGTCTCACACTGCACACTTTTTCAATGGTTTGTCCCTTAGGAGCAAAATTTAGCTGGACCATTGTTGACACCAGGGGCTGCTATACTAATCACAAAGCCAAAGTTTGGTCCCCCTGGCAGTTCATTTTTAAACAATTCCTGATGGTCCAGTTAGATTGCTTATTACAAGAGGGCATCTTGGTATGGGAAAAGCCATCTGGAAATAGTCTGTTAGACAATTAAAGACATTCACTTTTAAATAAATGTGCTGTATATATGCAGTGCATATACATGTTTGTAGTACAGCAGTTCTTGAAAAGTGCAGTTGCAATTCAGTGGCATGATTGGTTTGACTTGATCCAATGCCAGGCTTCCAGCCACTGGGTCCCGGGTTCGATTCCCGGTCGAGACTAAGTTGGATGGCTGTTTCATCCTTCATCTCATTGCCATGGTTCCTGCCTGTCCTAATTAGCCCAACAGGTGCAAAAATACAGGACAGAAAGCCCACCCAAGACATGACCCTTGGAGAGGGTAAAAGGTGAAAGTACATGCATCTTCGGGGCTAGGTGTAAGATACAACCCAGATACTTGAGAAAGACTCAAGGTCCACAGTCGGGTTTAGCGTAGTTAATCCACAATAGTGCTGAGATTTTTCCCCGACGAACTCCCAAGAACTTTGCCTGATCGAAACACTGAATCTGCCTGATCGAAACACTGAATCTGGATTTTCCAGGTCTTTACTGATTTCCAGGGTATAATATATCTGGCGGCACTGCTTGTGCAAACCCAGGCTAGATTGGTGTTATGGACTAAAACCACCCATATGAAAATAACAACAAATCAGTTATTTCCTATTCTTTTATTTGGATGAAATTCATTTAAATTTTAAGACAATATACGTATGTATGAAGTGGGTACACATATAAATATTTAAGGCTGGCAGCAGAAAAAAGAAGTAATACGAAGTGAAAAACAAAAGTATGCACAGAGAATGTCTCGACTGAGACACACCAAGGATGAAAAAAAATAAAATAAAAATTAGTATAAAACCATTACCTGAAAATTTGAAAGACAGCAATATCATATTCCTATTGCATGTTAATGTTTGTGCAGCATTACTCAAATGTTCATGAAAAACAATAAGCTAACGACACAACTACAGCATGTTAAATAGTTTGTAATATGTCAACAGCTAACCTTAACTAAATATCAATAAGCTGGGTAAGGCAAAGGTGAGAAATTAATATTTGTAAAAGTTATCACTTCATAAAGTCACTACAAGTTAATTATACAGCCACAAGGGACATGATTACACATGACAATGTATTCAGCAGAAAAATAGCATTTTATATATATATATATATATTAATTTATTTATGTACACATTTACAACTTTCATGTACATTCATGCATATATGAACGATGAAAACAACCACTGAAACCTATGAAGCCTCATGCAGATGATCAAGTGTAAAGAAAGCACTTCTTAATGGGGCCAATACTTCAACCACAGCCCACATAACAAGATGCATGACAGATACCATCAAGTATACAGTGAAAATTAAAATAAAAACGTCAAAAAGTACACTAGTGTCCAGTGTCCAAGCATTCGACCAAGATTGAAGAAGTATTTTCAATGACAAAATATGTTCGACCAATCCTTTGATAAATTCTGCGTTCAATTAATGCTGTTCAAAGACATTGACAGACTCAAGTTTTAGCAAATATATATAGTTATTTATCAAATACATCCTCCAAGAAAAAGAAAATGACAGTATTAGTTCATACACTCAAATGTATATATACAGCATTCATTTCATTTGCATGACATTAAATCTTCGTCAGGAAATCATATGTAATGTGAAAACAAACCAACACTACTTGCATAGGAAACATCAGTTAAACAAATAAATCTTAGCATTCACCTCCCACACACCTCGTTAACAAGCATGCATTCAACAACCATTAAAACCCATTTGCGAACATTCTAAGTCTAGCGTTTTTGGCTACATAAAGTAAGGAGATTTGATTTATATGTAGATTATCGGTGGGTGGGATGAGGCAATATAATACCTTGTTACACTCAGCTTTTTTAATCGTTCTAAAATTGGTTATGTGAAGGCTAAGGTAGGACTGATTACTTTACGCAAACATGCTCTTCTAAAAGCAAATTTTCTTGAGGTAATTTAATGTTGATTTCAGCCAATTTTTCTATTCACTTTCTACATATTACTGCACAATGGTTAGTCCTTTTTAGGAGGAGATTTTTACATCAGTGGCACTACTGAGTATAGCCTATTTGGCTCATGAATTGCAGTACCATCATTTTTAGAAATTGGCCTTAATATGACCGTAAGCTTGTAGGGCAGACATAAGGACATAGAAAATCCACAAGAAGAAGAGGAAACATCCGCAGCAGATCTTGGGTCCTACTGGCCCACCTAGCTCAACTTTACCAAACAGAGGCATATAACGACGAGCCAGTATGAGTCCAACACAGCATAAGGCGCAACAAGTGTAGATAACAACACTGAAGGCAAGATCCCCAGCAGGGTACTTGAATGTCTCACCCTACAAACAATAAAGAACAGAAAATTTGTACTCGTCACAAAGCCATAATTTGTAGCTTAAACTGAAGAAGAAAATCTTGAAAACAAATTTTGAATACTATAAGTAGATTTGCAGACTGCAAGAAAACTGTCACTTCAATTGACTAACCTTGGTTGTCCAATATATGGAAGCGAACACCCATGGCAGGCCCAGACCAAGGAACACATTTACAGAGTTACTGCCAGTCACATTGCCAATGGAGTTGTCTGCTGTTTTCTCTTGGGCAGCTGCTGTCTTACTCGCAAACAGATCTGGCAAACTGGTTCCTGTGAGGAAAAAGAAACTCATATCAGTGAAATAACTATCCCATGTCAGGTTTAAAAGCATAGAAGTTTATGAAAAGTCTTATGTTGAGGTAAGCACTTGAGGAACAGTGCCTGTATATTTATATATATTAACGTCACAATTTGATCATACCTAAGGCGACAAAAGTGATCGCAGTCACGCTGTCCTTCAGACCGACAAGACAACCAAAGATGCCTGCCAAGTCACCCACGAAGGTGGTCAAAAGACCGATCATGCCAAGTGACACACAGAAAGCCAGCCATCCATTCCATATTCCAGGTGGAGGGATGAAAGCGAATAAAACCTGTGATGGAAAAAATCATTAAGTATTCATAAGTAATGGCAGACTGTTTGTGCTCTTATAATAACAGAAACTTAATCAAAAATGCATAAACTCGTGTAGTTTTTTTCATACATTCACTGCTATAAGAACTGTCACAACAATGAAAATCCATTGACTTTTGGAAACAGCTTCCATACTCTTCAGTTTATTGAAGTATGTTCATTGATTGAATGTTCAAAAAGGCAATGGTAATCAAGACATTACTTGCCTTGAAACCAAAAGAGACGAAATGTAATATGTAATCAATTGTCGTAGCACTTTCCACATCACCACCATTGACGTTCATGGCATTTCTAAATTGTTCACCCCATGACGTAGACTCAACTCGCAATGCGTCCATATTCATGTTGGTCAAATCAACAAGGCGATTGACCATGCCTTGGAAATCTAAAATAGTTCATAAAAATTAAATAAACATAATGAAATAATTGTCACATTTATTGTTTATATTGCTGACAGGAAAAATAATTGAGCCATCACAAAATCTGAGTCTTGACCAAAACCCAATTGATAATACTTAGAGGTTCACCCTTACAAAAATGTTGCATTAAATGTAAAACCAGCACGGAAGAAGCCCTTATAGCATTTTGGTTTGGGTCCAATAAAGTTTATTTCAAGTGGCAACATGCATATCAGAACATATACCTGGTGTTGACAATGTTGTTTTTATATCGAAGCATTTTTTGATAATTAGGACGTGGACAAGTAAAGATCTGGCAAATATTTCTTGAAATTAAATGCAGGGCATTTTTTACATCAAACTTATGTTCTCCTATTGCCAAGCTATAAAGCCCTGACGTTATTCTTCATTGTACTTCAAACTGGAGAGCAAATCACACACAATAAACTTTGATGAATTCTATTCTGTTTTCCATTATGTTTACAGACCACCACTTCCATAGCTACTCCAACGATTTATTGATTATCAGTTTTTCCTATGTGATATTTGATCCTCTTAAATCACTATCAGTTGTTAAAGATCATACAATAAACAAGCGTAGGAATAACATTATAATTGACAGCCACTTTATATTATATCTTTATTATATTAGAGACATAATATGTTCTTACCATCATCGTTTACAATGGTAACAATAGTTTTCTTGATGCGTCCAAGTTTCGCTCCTTCAGACAGTTTGGTAATTTCCACTTTGAAGCACTCATCCTTCTCAGCTTCCTGTTTTTATAAATAATGTACATTAAAACCTTAACCACAGCGGTAACTATGATTTAACAGCCAAACAAGTAATTAATGATGCTATTTTCACTTGCCTGGTCATCGTAAACAGGTAACTCGATGGTCTTTGTCGTTTCTCCATGTTCAAATCGCAACACACCTTCTCCTCCCTCATAATCACGACCTGCCTTTGCCGACATATCCTCTGTCTTCCAATGGACGTCAACTTTTCCATCAGCTCCATTCTTCCGCTCCACTGGGATGTGCGCCTTGCCACAGCTTTCTTTGAACAACAAACTGGGTTTGCCAAACTCAAAGGTTCCAGGCTCTGTAAAGCATTAAAAAAAAAAAATTCTTCAAACCAGTCTGAGGTGAGATTGCACATTTTCAGCAGGGAATTGAGGCATAACAGACAACCTCGCAAGCCAGATTATCATTTGTCATCTAAAGCTTATTGGCAGCTCACTGCTCCTATTTCAATCGCACTATTGTGGAGGTGTGCCGCAACATGACAAAGCGGAATCAATGAACATTACATGGAAATAGACGGCATTCATCCTTATATGCACTTTCTTTTCCGTGCTGGTCCGTTCAATAGTGCTCCTATCCTTTTTTCCTGATTTGCTGCAGTCTTGCTACAGCAACAAATATCCATATGTGTTGGAATTACTGTTTTTTGACACAGAGATGCATATTATCAAAGATTAAAAAAAAATTTAAAAAGGAGAAAGTTCACATCGATATCATTTGGCAATGCTGGAAATTCTAGAAAATAAAAAACTTGAGACTCACCGTCATCATTGACAATAGTGATTTCTTGAATAGACTTGGGGCCAAGAACAGCTTGATGGTAGCTGGGATCTTCAGGATCCAGAGACAGTTTGACGAAGAACACCTCATCCGGTTCCCACTCATTGTCGTCAATGATAGTAATGTCTACAACCTTTTGCATCTCTCCGCGTTCGAACACAAGGGTCTGCTTGATGGGAACGTAGTCGCTGTCTGCTTCAGCAGTACCATCAATTGTCTCAATTCTGGTGAATAAAATTAACCACGAAATAAGCTTACAATTTTCATTTTCCTGACACTCAATAAGTGTGTGAACTCTGGTTATAATAGGATTTGGATATTGGATAATTCATTGCCTCTCTCTCATGAGAAATGACAAACTTAAGATAAAGGAATTACTTCATTTTGTACTTAAAGGCATCTGGTAGACTCTTCTTCTGAGCAAGCCTTAGAAAGACCTTCTTGTCAAGTAGAGACTACAAAGGTTGCACCAGTATTGAACCTAACTTGGCTACATGCTTTCTTGACTACCTCATTGACAACATTTTGGCACTGATGCGTATGTTTTGTCTAGACAATATTTATTCAACCTGTTGCAAAATAACAGAGAATGACAGGACTGCTGCCATGGGTGAGAGTCTATGTTCATGTGTACACACTGTATTAGTGGTAGTAGTAGTATAGTGTCTAGAGCTGGGTGGCCCAAATGGTTGAAACACTGAATGATTATAAAGATCCTGGGTTCAATTCCCAAGATGGTACTGGGAAGTCTTATGACTGAAATCGGGTTTAGTGCAGTATAGTGGACCCAAATTTATGCCTATATTTGGCATCCATTAAATATGAAAATAATCACTATTTTTGACAAAATTTCGTGCTAGTACACAATAAGAATAATATTTTTATTTGAGTAGCAGGGGTTTGGGGGCAGACAATTGGGATACCAATGGAAATGTGTTGTCTTCCACTTTTGGCGAATCTCTTTCTGATGTCATATGAATTCAAGTTCATGGAAACATTAGAAAAAGAAATTCCGAACAAAACAAATTAATTTATAACATTTCGGTATATTGATGATCTAATTAGACTCACAATACTGTTTTTGAGAGATACTTTGACAAAATGTATCCTTCAGAACTCTCAATTACGAAGGAAACCCATTCTAATAAGGATCAAGGAAGCTTCTTATTTAGACCTCTTCATACCTGTCATTGATGATAAATTTCAAACAAAACTGTGACAAAAGAGATGATTTTAGTTTCAAGATTACCATCCATATTGTCTCTCGCATCGTTTGATTTTACAGGTATAGGTTTTTATGTAAACATTTGCAACAACCATAAAATATTGTTTGGAAAGTAGTTATTTGAAGATATATAAAGTGAGATCCCACTTACTGTCAAATCTCAAGTGAAACGTTTCTGTCTTAATATCCACCTCTAGTCTCTGAACTGAGAGCAGATGGAAGGTTTGAATGCTTTAAGACGCCGTCTGACATCACTTGTGAGTCCTAAGTCTCACACCTCCCAGTTTAGATTCTGGTAATTATATTTGGTCTGGCTATATTCCCTTTTTTTCTCTCCTTAATTTGCTTTCCCAACACTATGTAACGCACCAGACAATTTGTTAATTTTTCCCCAACATTTTAAGTATATTGTATTAGAGTGTAATGAGTGTATTCCTTAGCTTCACATGATGTTTTGGATCAGTTACCAGGCTTTAACAGATACTGATAGCCAGTATTATACTCTGTATTAGCTATCGAAACTGATCATATTCACCATCATAATTATTTACCATTTGTATAAATATATCAAAGCCTTATTTTCCCACTTTCCTCAAATTCATAAATGGCTTTTTGAATATGAACTTAACAGAAGTTGCAATCGGAGACTGGCAAACCCCAAAATGATCACGATTAAAAGCATATTACACAGAAGTAAGACATAGTTTAACATTTCAAATGATGCCAATTGCGGATATAAGCTTTGTTGTATGAAGACTACACTACAAAAAACAAAGCATAAAAATACTCTTATATTGCGACTTAATAACTTGGTCAACAGGTGGCTCTGATGGTCTTTGTAAGTGCCCTCTTTCACTGTGATTTTGTGACAAAAAGGGCAGAAAATTAACATTGGAAAGATAGAAAATGGCCAGTTACTTAATTGGGATTATGGCTAGCAAAGTACAACACCTCAGTTTGGGCCTGATCAGTCCAGTGAATTATCATGAAATGGTAGCTGTCTATCATTCCCATAAATATGGTAGCGGTAGGAGAGCTACCATCAAAGAGTAATGCTCTACTGTTACTAAATTCTGGTAGCGTTTGCAGTTCATTAATAATATGTTAGATGGCAGCAGTATCCACTTGAAAAGGGGTGATTTAGATCTTTATCAGGGATGATTGACACCAGCTGATGCTGAGTGTTCAACCCCCTCCCTTCACCTCTCTCTGATTCCACCCCCTCCAGCTTGTCACCCCTCCAGTAGCAGCTGATAGCCACATCTTTATCATGTACAATATATTGGTATCATTTAAGGATGGGGTTTTAGAAATTCTCCATGGAAGTTTGAGAAATTTTCTATCACACAACCCATTCATTATTTGTATATACAGACACGAAACTATTTAAGCAGAAATCTAAAATGTTTGTTTAACATTGATAAATATTAAATATTAAAGGTTACAATCACATTTTTATCTACTTCTCTTTTTTGATTGCAAACAACCAATTAATCAATCAATGAATCAATCAATCTATCAATCAATCTATCAATTATAAATCTAACTATTAATCAGTCAGTCTAACTATCAATCAATCAATCAATCAAACTATCAATCTATCAATCAATCAAACTATCAATCAATCAATCTGTCTGTCTAACTATCAATCAATCTATATATCAATCAGTCAATCAATCGAACTATCAATCAATTGAACTATCATTAAATCAATCTAACTATCAATCAATCCATTAATCAAACTATCAATCAATCAAACTAGCAATCAATCTGTCTGTCTATCAAACCATCAATCAATCAATCTATCTATATATCAATCAATCAATCAATCAATCTATCTGTCTGTATATCTATACATCTATCAATCAATCAAACTATATATCAATTAATCTACCTATCAATCAATCTATTAATCAATCAATCAATCTAACTATCAATCTGTCTGTCTAACTATCAACAATCAATCAATCTATCTATCTATATATCAATCAAACAATCAATAAATCTTACTATCAATCAATCTATCTATCCATCCATACATCTATCAATCAATCAATCGAACTATCAATCAACCAATCAACCGAACTATATATCAATCAGTCTACCTATCAATCAATCAATCTAACTATCCATCTATCAATCAATTAATCAATCCAAATAGAAACCAATCAATCAAACTATCAATCAATCAATCTAAATATCAATCTATCTATCTATCTATCTATCTGTCTGTCTGTCTGTCTGCCTGTCTAGCTGTCATGCTAGCTGTCTGTCTGTCTGTCTGTGTATCAAGCTATTATGCAGTGTGTGAAATATCATTATATAAGTTACTGTCATTCTTTCTCTTTAATCAATTTAACAATCAATCATTCTATCTAACTATCTATCTATTTATCATCCATCCTTCTATCTATCTATCTATAAAGCTATATATCTGCTATTTCATTTTGACTGACAGGTTATTTAAAAATCTTAAACCTTGAAGAAATTACATCATCCAGACAACCTTACCATTATGACTACCTTGCTATAAAGACCACTTCTTTATTAGGCCATCTGCAGACCAACTTACTATCAAGACCTCACTAATAAAGCCACCTCATTACTGACTACCTCACTGTTAAGACTACCTTGCCACTAAGATCAGCTTATTATTCAGACCACTTCACTATTGAGACCACCTCTGAAATAGGCCACCTTACCATAAAGACCACTTTTTCCAATTATTGACCTCCTAACTGTTAAGACCAACTTACTATTGAGGCCGCCTTACAGTATTATAGCACCTGGCATACTACCTTACAATTTAACAACCTCGCCATTGGGATCAGCAATGCAAGGTTGGCATGATGCTATTATGGAACCACAACATGATTTACAAATTAATTCAATCACTATATTTGCTGGTCATTATCTAATCTATGCTTGCAAATGGATTTATCTCTTCATATGTAATCAAGATTGTAATAACTTGGTTATTAAATTTTAGTTCTAGTTTCAAAGTTGGCAAGAGTTGTTTTCTTGGTCATTGGATAACACAAGTGTATCAAGAAAATACATGCAAAATGACACCAAACATGATACATATTTCATAATCCAGACAGAGGAAAAATGTGTATACAAAATTTAGTAAATATTGGTTGGCCTACACTGCCGTTTTACCTGGTAGTGCCTGCAATTTCTAGTTCAAAGTTTTTGCCCGCTAAAGTGGTTCACTGACGCATCAGGAAGGAATTTCTGTTAGTCATGTGAAAAAAAAAAATTCTAAGATGTCAACAAATGGATTACCTTTAAACAGACATGGATACTTCACCACCATTTGGCTGGCTCTGGAGTTAAAACCGACACAGATGGCTGGCCCTTTCAAAGAGAAGCTTGGCTTCAAAACAGAAATTAAGTCCCTTGTCAAGGCCCCCAGCTGCATATGCAGTGCCAATGTGTGTAATGCTAAAGCCATGTATGCCTCTTCTTCAGGTTTAGATATTTTATTAACACTTTTTCATGTATTTCGAAAAACAAAAACAAGTTCATAGGCAGGGTGCATACAAGGGTGAGTCAGTCAGTCAGTCAGTTACTTACATTTTGCTAGATTATGACATTTATATTTCCATCTAAATCCTAACATAAACATTTGTGGTGACTCAAGACCATTTTGCATAAAACAAAACCAATCTGGCATGAAGAATGGATTGAATCAGGTAGTGCTGGCTTCCACTTTCTTGACCTATGTACGTAAGAATTTATTTATTTTGAATTCCCACACAAATGTTATCATATTATTATAGGCATTATGATAATTTTTAGGCTATAGACATGGTAATTTGTTACAATGAATTAATCCAAGTATATTTCACCATTGAGCAAACGTTATTACATACAATATGTTCGAGGCATTTTTATGCTTCATTTTTAGATGGCCCCTACTTCTATAAGTCAGAGCAAGGATCTCATCATGTGTCATGGGCTAAATCATTAGGGACCATCTCAAAACGATAAACTGCTGAGAATTTGTAGTTTTTAGAAACTTTCTACTTTTTATCAGAAGTTATATAAATCAGTTTATCTATATAATTATTAATATAACATGTTAAAGTACACTTACTTTATACCCAGATAGCATTCCAAATCGGGCAAGCGTCATTTCTACATTGTTTTGACAGATAAAATCAAAGTCTTAAAATCTATAAAATCTAATTAAAATGAAGTCAACTGATTTACATAGGCCATAAGTCTTGACAACGCTAGCTGGACAGCACCTGTGTTTAAAATTACAGTGTCTAGGAGGGGACATAGACATTATTTTCATATCTCTTTCCAACGAGAAAAAAATTGTTTTAAGGAGAAAGTAAATTGTTCTAATGAGAAAGTAAATTGTTCTGATGAGATATTATCTCCTTTTATCTCTTTAAAACTAGATACCATCTCGTTTGAACGAAATAATATCTCGTTCTAGCAAAATAACATCTGGTTGTAAAGATAAAGTATCTTGTTCTGACGAAAAACTAAGTTGTTCTCGTTTGTACAAGATAGTTTTTGGTTGGAACAAGATATTATTTTAGCATTAATTTGCTAGAATGAGATATTATCTCATTTGACCAGATAGTTTTTCGTTGGAGCCATATAGTTTTATATAGGGACAAGATAGTTTTTCATTGGGAAAATATGTTAACTCCTTAGAACGAGATATTTTAAAAAAAGTCCATGTCCCCTCTAGAAAACTGACACTGATGTGTTTTTCCTTTAGTGGGGAGGTAAGCCATTCCAAAGCAAGGTATTATTGAATGAGTCTAATTATGTTTAACAAGAACAATTTTCGATGGAGACAATTCAGAGAAGTACAGATAGATAGTTAGATAGACATACAGATGGACAGATAGATAGACAGACAGACACACAGATAGACAGCTAGACAGATAAATAGACAGATATTTAGGCTGATAAATAGATAGATAAAAATATAGATAGATAGATAGACAGATGGACAGATAGACAGACAGAAACACAGATAGACAGCTAGACAGATAAATAGACAGATATTTAGGCTGATAAATAGATAGATAAAAATATAGATATAAAGATAGATAGATAGATAGACAGATACACAGATAGATAGAGACAGATATACAGAGATAGATAGACAGATAGATAAATAGACAGATAGATAATTACATAGATAACTAGATAGAGTTAGATAGATAGACATAGGGTGATAGATGGTAAGATAATAAGATAGATAGATAGATAGATAGATGGATAGATAATTAGATAGACAGATAGATAGATAATAAGATAGACAGATAAATAGACAGACAGATAGACAGAAATATTGATAACAAGATAGACAGATATAGATAGATAGACATAATTAGATAGATAGACATATAGATAGATAGATTAGAAGAATAATGTGATATTAACAGTGAGGTGGTCTTTTGTAACAGTGATAGTGAGGTGTTATAGTGAAGCGGTCTTAAAGTGGTCTTTTTGGTATATGCCCGTAGAGGGGGGGGGGGGGGGCACTTATGACTAGATTCCAGTTTTCGGTTTAGCTTATACAGTGTACATACTGAGGTTAAATATGATCAATCAATCAATCAGTAAATCAGTCCAGCAATCCATCCACCCATTTATCTATCTATCTATCTTTCTTTCTTATTTCTATCTTTTTTTCTTTCTTATTAATTTCTATCTTTCTACTTTTCGTTTTTTCTTTCTTTCATTCTATCTTTAAATCTATCTTTCTTTATATCTTTCTTTTTCTTTCTTTCTATCTTTCTTTCTATCCATCTTTCTTTCTTTCTTTCTAACTTTCTTTCTATCTTTCTCTATCTTTGATCTTTCTTTCTTACCTTGTTTCTATCTTTCTTTCTTTCTTACCTTGTTTCCATCTTTCTTTCCATCTTTCTTTCTATCTTCCTCTCTTTCTTTCTTTCTTTCTTTCTTTTCCATCTTTCTTTCTTTCTAACTTTCTTTCTATCTTTCTATCTTTAATCTTTCTTTCTTACCGTGTTTCCATCTTTCTTTCCATCTTTCTTTCTATCTTCCTATCTTTCTTTCTTTCTTTCTATCTTTCTTTCTTTCTTTCTTTCTATCTTTTTTATTTTATTTTCCTGTTCTGTAATACGTTTTTACCCTTCACACTAACTTGTACATTATTAATATGCATTATAATTATTATTACTAATTTACATTTTATATAATTTTTTTCAGTGAACATTGTTTAAAATAAAATGAAGTTCCTTTAATTGTGACAGATATCTAGCAAACAAGCTTAAACAGCCATTTAATTGTGAACTTTATTATTAAGACAAGAAACTGAGTTGATGAGGCTAACTTATCAAAGGAGATAGATATCATCATAATGTACGTTGCTATCTGAATATAGTAGACACCGGGTCAAGGGGTGTCCAGCTGATAGTTGAGAGGGCAGTCAAAGAAAGGGGGGGGGGGTGTTAATTGACTATCAGATAAGAGAGGAATGTCTCTGCCTGACCTCTGGGGTGAAATTGACAAACTATGACAGGCTATTAAGAGGGGTAAACTTCTATCATTACCATTCTGTCGGGAACGCTACAAATTATGAAAACAAACTGTTACGAGCACTTTTTTCCCCTTACGATCACTTTTGATGAAAAAAATCATGAGTAAACTAGAGACACTGGGTCAACTTTTAGTGATGGTTTGGGGTCGATAGGGCAACTAGAACATATTCAGAATCACGTTTAAAGGTGAAAATGAGCCTCAGTGCGTTACCACAGAAGTGTAGCTGTTGCTGCAGACCTGCCTATCATTACCAATTAAATGGTAGCGCTAGAGCGCTACTATTTCGTGATAATTTACTCGACTGCTGATGAGAGGTCCTCATAAAAAATATGACCAAAAATTGAGTGGATATTATTTACAGCCATTACTTAAAAAAAACATTTTTTCACAGAGCAGAATAAAGGAAAATTACATCAGATTTTCCAGGAGGTAACAGTTGACCAAATGCATCAATGCATTTTATTATTGACCATTAATTTAACAAATATTAGAAACTGAGCTAACAGGAGTATGTTATATAGGCTGAAGTCCCTTTGGCTACTTTGTTTGGTCAACAGAGTGAAACACAACACAACTCAGAGTTATTGAGTCCTCCAAAGAGAACTGTCACGAACGACTCTGCTCTTGATAGAATTTGTGTATGCACTCCAGCCAAGGACCACATTAAATGAAGCTCTACCAGACAGAAGTGTATCTTCATTGCAGCGAAATAGCATTCCCCGGTGTGACACACAAGCTTTCTGGCTACACAGCCTGATAAACCATGCCACTCTACGGTGCCCAAGAGATTTTATCTTGTGTAGGATAATGGCAGATACAGAACTGAGTACATTACTGTGTACAATATCACTTGGTTTAACCTTGGAGAAACTAAAATTATGCAACCTATATTCATGTCAGGCTGCGTCAAGAGATGCTATAACATTGTCAATTCTTATAATAGCTCTCATTTGCCCTAAAGCCAGCAATCCCAGCTTTCAGAAAAACTTGAAAATTACGAAGTTATTATAAGATCTATGCTACATTAAAAACAACAGAACATATTTCCAGAGGAAATTTTGGCAGTATTATTTCATGCAGTCAGAGCTGTTTTTTGCACCCCAATTAAGGGCGGAGTACTTGGTCATTAAATGCTCGAGCGCGACAGTGATTCTACCTTTGATCTTTCTGAATGTTCTCTCATGTTCAAATTTCTCACAGCCAATCTTGTGTCGCAATTCTTAATCTGTGTGACTGCCATTTAATAAATAAAATATTGCTTTAAGGTAAATATTACTTAAATAGATTAATCTGAAGTGAGATTCTGCCTCTGAAGCTGACAAAATTATGTAAAAATTCCAAGTGATAGTTTGGTTTCTGTACACCAGGTATGTTTTACAATTTGTTTTGTCGGCATCTCATCGTACGAATGATACTTTTGAATCAGATGCGTGTTCACATGTTTACAAAAGGGACGACATTAATCTTTGTTAAAATATTCTATCTGCTGACCTGTTACACACTTTTGATATTTCTCTCAACCAAATACAAATTAACAATGTCATCAGTTGCTTTATATCAACACGCATTCATCTATATAGGGTCCTTTCCTCCTTATATCTGAGCAGTACAGCACATCTTGTCTTTGACATTTGAGTCTTCAGTATTTTGCGAAGAATGAAACAGCATAATACAGCTTTTATTGCAAAGCTATGTATGACAAAATATATTTCAAAAAGTTTGAGAAATAAGTAACAATTTGTCTGGTGCTTTACAGTGATAGTAGATATAGGCAGACAGAATATAGTTACCAGAATCTAAACTGAGAAGTGTGAGACTTGGGACTTACAAGTGATGTGAAACAGCGTTTCAAAGCATGTTAACCTTCTATCTCACAAGACTGCTAACAGGGAAGTGAGGTATACAAATAGTACCTGTCAATGCATATTCATATATCTAGATTCAACGAGTAAAGGTAGGTCCATGAATTTACATGATGGTTTCGCCTAGATATATTTGTTTTTATGCCACTTTAATAATACTGACATAGCAGACAGGTTGTGTCTAATTTATGACATAACTCATTATATAAACCGATTTATTTTAACAACCTCATCACAGCATTTGTTAAAGTATTGTATTTCACATTTTGTCAGATGTGTCACACCTTTGGAAGCTTTCGACAAGGCACCAGCAGCTTTGGCTGGCACGCCTTAATTCACGAAAAGAAACGCCCTGTATGCACTGCAAGCAACAGCATTTTTATCACCATTAAATCCCATGTTTTTCATCTACATCAGATGTATGTGCACAACAGTTGGCTTCAGGTGAGATTAGAGCTGCTACAGTTTCATAAATCTCTTTTGTCGAAAAATAAAAAGAACCTTGTAACACAAGAGACCGGAAGGGTGTTGGCCCTTTTGTGATATATGAATTTTTTATGTTCATGCAATTCATGGTCATAAAAAAAATACTAATTTATAACAATATGCATAACAGAGCCATACTATATGAGACGGGTAAATATTGCATGATATTACATTATTTTCCCTGCAGATGCACTCAATATTTCATTCGAGATTGATTCACAAAGGTTACAACAGGGACGACATTAATATATTCTAAAAAAAAAAAAGTTAGTTTACCTGAATATCACTCTGTTGGTGGTCTTTCCGTATCGTCTGATGTATATCTTGACTTGCCCTTCATTTTCCATGACAGCCGACTGGGCTGCCGTAAACTCGATCACAGCCTTCGTGCCATTTTCGCTCAAGTCACCCATTGAACCTGCCATCATGGGTTCCAATTTGTCCAGTTCACCAGTGGCCTCTTGATGTTTCAAATTCTCATAAACCTGCAAAATGAAAAACAGTTCAAATGGAAAACAAATGCAGATCTGATGTTGTAACATTAGCTCGCATTCAAGGAATACATAAAGCGCAAACTACCCTAAAACATGCAGTTCGCCACTAAAAATGCAACTCAAATAACAACATCGTCTGCAACTAAGCACTGACGCAATACTACCATTCATTTTACTGTCAACGAAGCAAAGGAAACCTCTCAATAGCTCACTCATTGACTACATTTTTCTTCTTGCTTGACTTCTGTGGCTGTTCTCCCAAAACCATAAAGCAACTAGGCCTAATATTTGTCAAATCCCATTTCAACTTTGAAAATAGTGTATGTACAGTTTTGTGTGTTTGGTAATGAGTATTGTCCTTATAACTGCAAAGTAACTTCATACCTGATACATGTCTTAAACTAACTATTAGTTACTTATTTTGATGCACTGGAAAAATTCCAAAAAATAACCAAAGGCAGAAACTCGTTTTTTTCCCCACTGTGTAACTTTATGTCCATCCCTAAAACATCACTTACGGATTTACTTAGCGTACGGGAAATTGGGACTGATTGTCGCCAGGACATATTTCCAAAAACTCTCCCATATCAGGGTTTCTTGCCGCTAATATCGTGACAATCAGCCCAAAAGGAAATTTTCTTGAAGTGGTGGAAAGCCCCAATGTAACAATCAGCCCCATCATCACTGTGGTATATTTACCGAATTCTGTGACTGGAAAAGCTGTGCAATGCAAGTGATTTCTTTTATTATCTATTTTTCAACAATATCATCTTTCAAGCTTCAAAATGTTTGTACAAAAATTTCTCTGAAGAATATTGTATTAATGATGTCTCTAATAGATGAGGGAAATATGGTTCATACTCATATGAGTCATAATGAATCCTGTTTCTGGTTTGCTTCCGAACTCACCTCAGTCAGATGATCGCTCAGTTGCGGTTGTAGCTTGTGACCTCCTCCCATGGTACGGACGGCATTGATACGGTACCACAGTCGGTTGTGAGGCATCTCCTCTGTCAGTTTGGCTGCGGCCAGTTGTGCGATCTCCTCCTCTGTCAGGTTGGGGTGGACCTTTCGCAATTCCTAGAGGAGCAAACATCACACATCATAGAATTTAGATGCATGATATCTCTTTCCAAGCGAGCCAGAATAATCCCTGTGGCTATATACAGCATTTACTTGTGAGGTGACCGAATGATTTACGATTACATTTTTACAGTGAGAATAATAATCATTCACTTTGAAGCAATCCATGGACAATATATATCAATTTATGCAAACCGAAGATATTTTATGAACAATATATTAATGTGCAAGAGAAAAAGGCAATTTAGGAATATAAAAGAATTTGATGGAGTTAGTATAAAGGTTGTGTTAATTGTAAGCATAGCTTAAGCAGAAAATGTAAGTATTTAGTTAAAAGCAACTAATAACTACAAACAGTAATAAAAATATCCATGTGTAAACACATAACAATAATTTATGCAGACTTATTCAGTCAAACACAAGCCCATCACCAGAATGACTTACTCTACAAAATGTACCTTGACAGTATCACTAAGACCAAATAGGACTATACTACAATATCTACCACTGAACAGGAAATACTACTGATCTTAAGTATGCTAAATGGTTAAATCTAATAGAAACTGGCAAAGAGGAACATGAAAACCACTGAATCGTATTTGGACTTAAAGCAATTTCTTATTTGGTTTGGTACATTAAAAGGGAATGTGGTAATTGGAAACGAGGTGAAGTTTTGTTGTAATGTTTGGGTTTGTGTGTAAAACATGTCATGCTTGGCACGTTTGTAACCTGTTAATATAACTGTAAAACCTAGCAAAAAACATCTTGTAAAATCTAAAAGTACAATTCACACACCTAACCTAGTTCAAATCCAACCATAAAACCTACTTAAATTACCAATATCTGTGTAATTGCTGAATCCCACATTGCACACATAAAAATAGTGTCATAAAAAGCTTAAAACTTAATTTTCAAACATTTCTGACTGGTGGTTCATCCTTGTAACACACTTAGAGGCTGTTTATGATTGGTGCAATATAACTAGTTAACAAAACCATCAAAAGACGTACAAAAAAGTGTTCTAAATTCCATTTGTGATTCTGAAAAACCAATTTTGTTGTTGTTGTATTATGCAGATTTGTGTGACCCAAGTTATCAAGTTGCAAGTGTGTATCTGAGCAAGGACCTTAAAAGTCCTTGATCTGAAGTAAAACATGTATATACAGTGAACATGTGTGTATATACTTATAGAATAAAGGTGGCACATTTGAATTTGTGAATCGAGCAGTCTTTAATAAGCTATAAAGCACAATTAAGTACAAATATAGCTTTTGAAAGCTGTAAAAGCCAGTAAGTCAAAAGGATTAAAAAACCTCTAAAAAGACAAGAAATTAGTCAAAAGTGTCTTATATCTCTGTGAATATTTTAAAAATTCATTTTATTGCTAGATTAGTTTTTGGGATGATTTTGTTCAGAGGGGTTTGTATTTTTTTCACTGTTGCATATTATTAAAAAAAATTTTTTTTTGATCGAACACAAAATGAATCTACACATACACAAATTTCTAGCATCTCTTACAGAGATATGAGACATATTTACACGTTAGAAATTCACACAACAGCATCACTAGACATGAGTAGAAACACACACAAAGAAAACGAAAAAAAAAGTAAAAAAAAAGAAAAGTAACTAATCTAACCGTTCCCTGGAATCTAGCATATTCACAAATATCTCAAGTTGCAAGAAAAAACCTACTTTATCCAGGCAACTTACCATTGCTTCCTGAATTTTATTCCATTTGGAAAAGAGACATTTTGTCATTTTAATAGTGGAGCAACAAGCATGACCTGATATAATCAGCCTTATTTGGTCAATGGTTTTAAGGAAGTTTGGACTAGGGACCTCATGAATATGGTCATAATGCATAATGGTTGTCAGGTTTTTCAAAGACATACAGCAAATGGTGTAGCAACTACAATTTTTGGATTTAAGAAACATAAGATCTAAAAAAAAAAAAAAGCTACATTAAAACAACAATTTGTAGAATTCAACACGTTCACTTTTGGGCCTACAAACAGAGCCTTGAAGAGTAAGAGAAGCGTTTTTACTAAACCACAAAAATAGCTAAAACAGAGAACTTTTGAGAATTTGGCCTGAAGATTTAAATAAAAAACAGCATGCAAAAACCAAATGAAGATATTGAATATATATATATGTTTTGAGGATGCCACTGCAAGCTCCCAGGTACAATGTATATTTGCGCAACATGCAATGGATAGATAACACAAAGTGCAACTGTTTTCATAGTATGAACTGTATCTTTCGCTTGATATGTCATTGCATTAAAACAAAATGCTTTTTCCATTAATTCATGCTTATATTGTGATCTTTATGAATCTTAAAGCCTCTCACCCTGTTTACTAGAAAGTACATGGCCAAATGTGCTACGTGCGTTTTCCGTGCGTTTGGATAAACGCATGGAAAAAGCATGGTTTTCGCCTCATTATAATTAAGCAAAAACCATGCGCTTTCCATGCATTTATCCTTCTCATGGAAAACGCACGTGGCACATTTGGCCATGTAACACTAGGAATAACACAAATTTGTAGCTGTGTTCTTTTTGCAATTTTACAGAATATACCGGAGACATAAATTACACAGCTATTTTGTACACCTGTCTCATGAAGACATCAAAGTCAGTGATGCAGAATGTTAAAATTATACTGGAAATCCAAAACTCGAATAGCAAAATAACGTAACATTTTAGCAGTTAACTTTCTAAGTTGGAAGGTAAAAATCTTACACCTGTGTATGATAAAAACATTCCGGGGCTCTTCTCTTAATTGACAATAATCCAGTAAAATATTTTATTGAGCATATATGGATTTTTAAATACTGGTTTTCAAAGAACATTACAGGAAAATACAAGCCTACATCAGGAAGTAACAACTCAGTTAGACATGTCTACTATTAGTAAATTCATGCATTAATTATTGAAGTTTACTTTGAGATACTACTTCAAGTTACTATAAGAGCGCAGAGAAATTGCGTATTTCCAGAATTTATTTTGGAACCTATAAAAGGAAGATTTTCACCTACCTTTATAAACTCTCGCATTCTATTTGCGTTCATCCGGGATCCATCACCATCTTCTAAACAATGGAGAAGCAAAACCATTGGAACAACTGTCACAATTATTGCATTGCACATTTTCACTATCAATCACACAGTGTTGCCACTTTTCTCCTCTCGCTACAAGTTAAGACATGTTCATTATTTATGAATTCAATGTTAAGTTTTGAAAAATGAAGCTGTGCAAATAAATAACAACATTTGTAATCAGTTCACCATTTTCTGAAAATTTCTATGTGGACACGCACTACATGCATTTTTTGTATTGATCTATGGGATGCAGGGTACGGGGGTTATTTCATTAGCTGTGTAACTATGAAACAACATTTTGCATATTGTAAATAAACTATGTGCTGCCAGTTTGTGCATCAAACAAAATTAATAGAAAAAAATACAAACAACACCCACAAATATTCCCTTCACATAAAACAATATAACCAAACTCCATGTGAATTTCGCAACAATTATTGTCCCACCAAAACTGGGTAAATTTCCTTTCACCAAGAGCCCTAAGTACAATGTCAAAATATCTACCACCGGGACAGAGACAGATAGTAGCTGGAATGTATACATATAGTATAATCCGAAATAAATGTCCACTTGTAAAAATTTTGGTCTTATTTTTACCTAAATGGCGAAGCACAAACTAAACATAAATGTAACCAAAGAGTCAAAGCCCAACTTGCTAACCCATAAAAACCACACTCTGTACAAATTAACTTCAAGATCCCTATCTTTGCAATGATAATTTTTTGCCACTTAGTCATCATTCTGGCCATTTGTTATGACCACAAAGAAGCAGCCGAAATTACCATGGAGAATATGGCAAACTTCAAGTTATTTCTATTCCAGATGTGTTATAATAAGCTTAACATTTTAGGGATTTGAATTATTGCAAACAGTTCTGTCCATTTTGTGCTGCTCCGTGCCATTTGTGGCAAAGTATGACCGTAAAAACAGGTGGACATATATTTTGAATCCTGCCATACATTTATATAATACTATCATAGATGACAGATATGGAGAGGGAAAAGAGACTAGAAAACACTCAATGGAGGCTTTGTACACAGGAGTTGACATCTTTTGGTTAAATGTCTTGATATTCAGTGCTGAGGTGTACATGTAATAAAGTGCTGTTCGATGTATTGGGACCGTAGGAAACCGAAGTTTCCAAGGGAATCCATTGATATCCAGGGGGAAAAAAGAGAAAAGGGTATCATCCAAACTGAGGAAAACTCAGCTATGTCACTGTTGTTGGTGTCTCCAATAAGACAGTGAACTACTGAACAGCATTCTTCAACTTTGCTGTGATATACTCGCCAATTTATAAGCTGGGAAAATACAGTTATTGACTGCAGTGGACAGGGCAGGATTGAATCCACCAAAGCAGCCCTGGAAATGAGGATGAGGAGTGGCTCACTTCAGAAATAAAAAAGAAAAATTGCACTTTTTTTTTTTTTTTAAAAAGCCCAGCAGCCCACCGGGAAAACTCCCAGCTTCCCGGCTGCCCAAGCCAGTGGACTTTGGATGACTATAACTTTCTTTGGGAGTGAGGCCAGTATGAGTTACAATCCGCGACACAGTGAAAGACAGCAAGGTAGGACAGACTGACAAGGCATTTGACATTAGCAGCTGTTGGATGCAAAATGGCTGCTGCTAATGGCATGCAACACTGCGGTCGCCAATGACGCCAGAAAAATGAATGTACCAGTGAGAGGAAAACGAATGTGAGGGTGGCACAAATTGTTCGTTCTCACTGTGGCACGGAAGTTATCGATCAGGAAACAACAAAACTCAATCAGAGCAAGGCAGGGGAGATCTGGGACCCAACTCCTGCCAGAATATCCATTATGTCAGCAAGTGGTCTGGCGACACTTCTTGCCTTAATGCTGGAGATTCCAAGCACGGAAGCTTGGGAATGGTAGCACTGTTAAGTATAATCAGATTTCTACACCACTTTGCACTGACACTGTTGTGAGGGTTCATAGTCTTGTCATTCGAATTATGATTACCATCATAACCATCTGAACTGGATGCTAAACAAGGATCACCTATATCAGTACCACATAACATATGTGGTACTGCCTATATTTAACTGAGAGGCTGCAAACGTTATTTGAAAACATATATATATATCTGGTTAACCTAACTTCCCTAGAACGTATTGGAATTAATTGAGGGGGGGGGGGGGGGGGGCTGTGGTTAGATCGACCTATATGCTGGTTAGCTAGCCTTGGGTCCTAGCTAAGGCATAATATAAACCATATCTCCCACCTGGTTTATTTTAACACCACACCTGGTCAATGCCAAGCACTTTGTGTCTATGCTGAAGTATATTAAGCGATTACCAGGTATACCTCTTCATAACGCCTGCCTTTGGTAACCAACAACAACAAAAAACCAACTATTCTCCAAGTTCAGGTAAATCAAAAATCATGCTTGTAGTTCAAGCATTGAACAGTTTCCAATAACACATTCTCACCATATGGATAATGGACCACCTCACCAGTAGGAACACTAAAGGTATACATATATGCACTTCTAAAGGGTGGTGTTAATAGTGTCATGTTGTTGAATATAATTAGATACGTTGATTTAGAAAACTGTCTGAGTAAATTTGATGAATCTCATGTCATTGAGGCGTTTCACTCTACCAAAATCAGGACATAGAGACTTTTCACATTATCAAAATCGGGACATAAAAAAACCACTATTGGAATTTTTCAGCTTCTCTATTGACATCTTCTTTAAGATTAGATTTCCCCTTGTGATATCGCTGATTAGTCTCTCAAATCAACTGATGTCAAATAAAAATCAATACATCTATAATAAGCTTACACTCAGAGATAGCATTTCAGCCTCTTGATATTTGAAATCAAATGTCAAGAGTTCTTCCGATTGTAAGAAATGTTTCAACATATTTGGTTGAAGAGGTAATTTCGAGGAAATTGATGGTTCCATCACAGAAAGCCCCAGCACTGCACAGTGTTTCTGTTACCTTGACAACCAGGCATGTCTGGTTTATTGTGTTACACCCATCGCTAAGGAGTGTGGCACGAGCCCATATATTGAATTAGTCAGCATGGATGGATATTATGGCTATGAGAAGGTAGCCAACTGCACATTTGCTCTCAAAAGTATGTACATAATATCACCCCAGATTTGACACTTCTGAAAAATCTCCTTTTGGGCTGTTATATACGTAATTTACCTCCTTCCATCAAATTATGTGAAATATTTATCACACTGTCTATCTCATATCAGGGAAATCAATTTTTCACCTGTAGGTCTATAATTACTTTTAAGAGCACCTATTGGTAAGTTAGGCCTTACTTAATTCTATAGTCGTCCATATATTCCTTCTTGAATATAGTTTCCTATTGCTAGGAAACTATTTATTAACCCTTCTTTCTATAACCCGTAATCAGTATACCATTTGTTGAACAGGGTATGAGTTCTATAACATTCAGTTAGTGGAAAATGATGGGCAGGGGAGCGGGGCATCCAATATATTATATGCAGTTTTGGGAGGGAAATTCAAATCCAGGGGATTCCAATTGTGGTGGTAATGTCTACACCGAAGACTAGAACAGTCGATATGACTATTTTTTGGAAACATTTAGATATTATGAGCATCTTCTGTATGATACCCTTCTTTTTGAATCAGTAATTTTGTCAGTATATGGAAATCAACATATATCATGCTACATCCCACTCTGTTAGTAAGTACCATTAGTATTATTCTATCTCATATTTATCACTTCAAACTTCCATCACCGCGTTAGTACAGCTTTTCGTTATCATTTTCCAAGCGTCATATCATTAACGTATCATCATTTTGCTAAAATGTCTCAAATACCTAGGAGGTTGCTGGCTCCTTCGATATTCTTGTTTCTGGGCTTTTTCCGAAGCCAAGGTAGATACCGAGCTGCAAGAGTACAACACATCAAGCACAACAAAAACAAATTGAAAAAAAAAAAAAGGATAAAAACCTTTACAGGAGTTTTTTCAAAAGAATTACTATGTACAGCAAACATGAACGAATCAGAGTATAACTGTAATCAAGAGAAGTATATATGGTATGGAATATTTTACAGGTGCATATTTTGTCATGTCTTGATTCAAAAAATTTGAGATTACTTGAAATAATATTTATTATAAGTTTATTATAATGAAAAATGTTAGTATAGCAGTACTAAATGAATATAGCTTAATCCCACAGGATAGCCACACCTTAAGCCTATAACATTGTATGCAGTCCTACAACCTTAATTCTACAAGCAGAATTGGAGAATAAATTAATTAGATTCTTGTAATACAAAGCAGCTTCGTGCCAGCCATGGCAAGTCCAACACTTGGCTTCTAAGGAGCCAAAATCGATTGATTGATTAAATTGATCGGAGAAAAGAACACCAAAACCATTTCAAATCACGTTATCAACAGAGCCTTAAGGGGGAAAAAGACTATATCTTTAAGGACATTAAAAAAAGGATCGAATTCTTTATTGAGGAAAGATATTCACCTAACCATGGGGGACTACCACTTAATTCCACAATCAACCAACCCATTATTTTTAAAGACAAGCTACCAAACTTAAAATGCACATTTACCCAAACTATAACTTACATTATATAAGAAATTAGGTAATTTTGACATATTTTTATTAAGTTCATATCAGGAACAAAATAATACAATAAAAACCAAAAGTATCATCACCACTACATATCAAATGATTACTTTTACATTTTTATGATATTTACCTGAATGAACCAAATTGTAGCCTGGGAAAAAAGTTCACTTCAGACAAAGTTTTGTGGGGGCAACAACAAATATTGTCTTGACTTATTTAGATGTATCTCTTTTAAAAATATGAAGGTATCAAATGTTTATATTCGTTTGTGAAACGCATTGAAATGGAAAGAAACCCAACACCATGTGAAATAATATTGAGAAATGAGAAGTATTTCTTCACGAGAAACCGATATAACTGAATTGACACAAAAGTGTAAAGAAAGCTGTGCTTCGATGTAAATGTGATATTAAAATTAAATATATTAATGTGAAGTGCGGTGTAATTTTATTATAAATCAGCAGCTTTTCTATATGATTTCTTTGATATTGTGTTTTCCGGTCAAAATCACAGTATCATAATGCTAGATACCTTAACTCCATATTAATTATTATGTACAGGGGAAGGGACTAGTCTATAAAGCATGCAAGGTATACATGTAGCACATGTTTATAAGTTAGCAGCATGTCGCATTTAATCATGCATCTATTTGCTATCACTGCATCCTCACCCGAGATGCCGGATTGGTTTTTTCGAGCTGAAATGCAAAGCACATGCAACATTCAAAACAGAGTACAATGAATAAAACAAGAGACAGAGACTGTTATGTATTCATTAATGAGCAGAAAATTGGCACAACTACAGTGTCAAAAACAGGAAAATACAAAATGCATCACAGTGAAACCCCCCCCCCCCCCCCCATTTAGTATGCTGGGACAGGAAATCAGTCTTTTCCTTGTTTCCGGTGTTGCGCAACATAAATTGGTCATCTTTCCTTTCTAATTACAATTCTATGGATCTGATATCTCACAATGTTAACATTGCTCCCCTACAATTGATTTTGACGAAGTTTTCTCTTTTTTAGTTTTCTCTCTATTGGTAGATTTCATATTCATGTTATTTTCTTGGTTCGACGGAATTACTTTCCATGATAACATGATACATTAAATAATGCTAAACAATTGCACCAATTTTCAGCTCAGGAAAACTACAACAACAGGCCTACAGTCATAAGAGCATAAAATGGCTGACAGGTCCAAAATTCATCCAAGTTTTCACTGCAAGAGAACATGATATATGTAGTACCACCTCAGATAAGGAAGTCTACAAGCAGATAGTAGTAAATAAACAGAACATTCAGTTAGAAACATGTATGAACATTTAGTAAGAGGAATATCATAAGGAATGCATGTTCAAGGATAAAGATGGCTTAGTTCACTGATGAAATGAACGGTTAACAGATTAGCCATTCAAGCTACAAGATGCATTTTTTTGTCAGAAGTTAACATGCCGATTATCAGAATTCAGAGTTTTCTTGCTCTGAAATATTCTTGAGGTTTCTTATTTTCGTCAGCAGGCAACCACTTACTGTTGACATATGCGCGAGCTCGAGGATCTAATGGAGAAAATAGTTCAGTTAGAAAAAACAAAACAGAATACATACTGTGTAATGTATACATTCTGTACAGGATAGGAATGTTTCAAAACAGATGAATACTAAAACGTCACATTCATAATATTTCAATAGTACAAGTAACATTTAGTAAGTGGACTAATTGGTAACAAAAACTGGGTGAAGCTTTTCATCAATACAAAATATAATCCCCAAAGGTTTCACTTCGAACAACCTGGAATGAAATGATCAGTTTCAAACTAAGATACATTTGCAACAGTGTTATGGTTGTTTTCAAAGGATAAATCGACTTAAAACACCTGAAATGTGTGTTTTAATACCAGGAGTAAGCTATATAGGTTAAATCCGTATTACTGATGCACGGGCATTAAAGTTGTTACATTTGTTGGACACAGCGGTTTACAAGATCAATATTTGAACCACCTCACTCTCATGATATTCAATAAAAATATAACAAATAGCAACACTTACCAAAACCAAGTTCAACCTCAGAGTCATCCACCTTTTTTTTCCCACAGAAGTCTCTGTCTGCGATGTAGGCAATGACGACAAGAATTGGGAAGAACAGGAGAGTCAAGAATGCTTCCCACAATTCTACAAAATCAGGAGAGAAGACAACGAGGACGAGGACCAACCAGATGTAAGCAAAGAGAGAGAAGCAGGTCGTGACGATGAAGACCTTGATGGCACGGATGGACCTTCCCTCTCCTTTGGGGATGGAGATTATGCATACTCCTATGATGCACAGGAGATTGAAGGCTGCAGACCCCACAATAGTACCAGGTCCAAGGTCACCAGCCGTAAACTTGTTACCAACAACCTCAATAATGGCGAGAAGGATCTCAGGGGCACTGGATCCCAAAGCCATAAGAGTCAAGTTGGCGACTGTGTCGTTCCAAACCCTCACTTCAATTTCCTCATCACCTTCTGCGGTTGCCACTTTGATCTTCCGTGTGTGGCTGGTGATCTTCTCAATGGAACACATAAAGATGTCTGCTACGATAGCTATTCCGAAAAAGCACCAAAACAGACCGAGGAGGTAGAGGAAAGCTCTTACGCCCTCTGACCAGGTGTATTCGCTGATCAATGGCAGAATTAGACCTCGATCTGCACATGTATAGTCGTTCAGGTCTAAAAGACCACTTGTGTTGTCGGCTATCATTTTGAATGACTTTTTTCAGGACTCAACGACGAGCTGGTCCTTTATGCCGAAATAGTGTTGACACAAGGAAGTGGACCTACCTGAAATAAACAAGGAAAACATTATTAGACAAGGCCTTCTCCCCATTGTGACAACAACATTTTGAACCAATATTTAAGTCTTAAACACAACTTGCTATCAAAACATTATTTATAAGAACAACCTCCAATATACTTATAATGCCATTGCCAATTAGGCAATATATCTGGAACCCAGAGTGGCCAGAGGTCTGGAGATGCAAGGTTAGTTGACAGGAACAGAACTCCTTGATCTCCTCTTCTGTGTATGGTACTCATCACAGCAAGCAAATGATTCTATTATGATGAAGTCAGATGTTCACAAGTTCAGACAGATCGGGCGTTAATGTTCACCTTATTGTTTTGGAACAAAATATCTATGAAACAAATGATGTGGAAATATAAATTTTGAGCATTGTTGCCTGATTGTACAAGTAACACAATAAAACCTTTAGAAACAACCCAAGCTTATTATTGTCCCCATGCCAGTGGCAGGTCTCACATCTTATCAAGTGTGTGGAGATAGCCTAGAGAAATCCTACTTCGATTGAAACCAATAAATTATAGAATACATTAGAGTAGCTTGAGCTAGCACAGGTCCCAAGAGCAGGAGGTTGGCACCTAAATGGAATGATTAAGTCAGTTGGACAGACCATTTGAGTACAATATTTGAAATGGATGCCAAGCATAGAGACGACGACTTGGCTTGTAATCATTGCGTTTATGGATCAAAGGACAGAATACAAATGACATTCTGAACACAATAGCCAAAATTTTAAGCATTTGTAGTGTGCTGCTATGTGTATAGCTGCGGTCATGGCAGGAACTCATTATCTTTCTACACCACTCTGAGCTAGGCACGATAATTATGTTTTAATTAATGTCATTTACAGAACAGTGTGATCCAATTATAATAAGCAACTGCCTCAAAAATTAAATAAAAGGTTTAGGTTTAATCACAATTATACAATTAGGCGTATATTTCAGTATGTTGTTAATTTCTTCATCAAATGTACTAAACTTGCCTTGTAGTGTCAACTGCTATAATTTGCCAAGCTGTCATATGCCTGGGTCCATGTATTGTGTTTAGAACTAGACCAAGCCTACTTGTGACATCGAACTTTTTATCTACTGTCTATAAATAGACAATAAAATTATCTCAGCCTGTTCTAACCTTTTAGTGAAGCACAGGTTCTGACGTGGAACACCGCATTGTTTACGTCCCACCAGTGCATGGATACAACATACATATGGCCTTCCTTACTAAATCAATGACACTTGGCAATATCATTGATTGTCCTCTCGCTAGCTACAAAGTCACTAATGAGGAAAAAGTCATCTTCATTGTAGCAATGTCCCTGCATCTTATCACAACCCAACACACATATAAATAAAGATAATATCAATTTGAGGCAACCTTATCAGTTTGTCTCTATAAACTTAAAAAATTACACCTCTGGTGATCTACATGTACCAAAATATTAGATAAGAAATTCAAAATGATGCATGATCTTTGATTATCCTGAACAGGGGCTAGTCAATGATAAAAGATGTCACTCCTGTGTATACCCTAATAAAATATATTAGACAAATAAATAATATATATAAGACAATTGTGCATCTGTCTGTATCAGATAGCCTCTGAAACATGAGGCATCAGATATGTGTGTGTGTGTGATTAGGGCTTTACGTCCTGTATTTATGCACCAGTTGGGCTAATTAGGACAGGCAGAGACCATGGCAATGAGATGAAGGATGGAACAGCCATCCAACTTAGGCTCGACCGAGAATCGAACCCGGGACCCAGCGGTTGGAAGCCCAGAGCGCTACCTCTGAGCTAGGCCCCCACCCTACGAGGCATCAGATGCCAGGAAAAATGAACAACGGTTGTTTAAAAGAGAAAATCAGCATAAAATAAGCTTCACAACACAAATTACAATTGAAACTGCAACAGAGGCTTATATAAATCAATTAATACAGGGAGAAGTTATTATCAGTTAGAAAGTTGGGTGTGGTAACCTCTCTGGTTTCCTGAGTGAATAATAACGCTCAGGTTGGGTCTGCCCATCTTTGTGATCTGATTGGTTGATAACAATCAATCAATTATTGTGATGTCACTTTCCGATTCACAGACCCGACCTGTCTCCATTACTTGAGACGGGAACGAGTCAGGGCATAACTTGCTGCTAAAATGATGGGGAGAAAAAGTACCACAAGAGGTCACTGCCACCGTAGCAGATGCATCAAAGAATACATATTCTTTGGATACATGTTGTTTGATGACGTATTCTGTGACGTCATCCATGTAACAATGTGTAGTGGCGTCATCTTATTGCCTTTACAGGGAGGACTCGTTTTACAAACCGGGCGATCCTGGCAATTTCTGTGGGGCTAGTTTAATTAGACCGGTCCACTGGGTCACTTGACTGGATAAGAACGGTCTAGCTCGGTTTCAACCGGGTGCACCTAGGCAGATTAGGCTGGACCACAAATCGAGTCCTCCCTTAATCTAATACAGTGGTTGCGCCCCCTGTAGGTTCAGTTACTTTTCTCCCCATTATGTCCATTTGATGTTGGTCCATGCTTTGTGGGAATACTTTACGTCCGTGCATTTTCATTTCGACAAACAATTATTCTGACGATATATATCCTTGCTCTGATACAGGCCTAATTTCCCTGATGATATCAGCCTCTACAAAATGCCTCTTACCTAATTCCATGCTCTGATATAGGCCTAATTTTCCTGACGATATCAGCCTCTACAAAATGCCTCTTACCTATTCCTTGCTTTGATATATATATATATATATTCTACTATCATCTTGTATGAGCCTTCCCATGGAACCACTCATAGCAAATCGTCCCTTCATTATTTGTCTATTTGAAATCGATCTTCACTTTCTGACTGATGTTTGCTTAGCAGTTGCTGCAGCTAATGATTGCCCCACCATCTACCATTGTCTATTGTTCCCTTGTTGAGCTGCTGACCGCTGTTCAGTCTCGTTGTCATAGCAAAACAATATTCAGACAATTCAAACAGGCATTGGCACTGCAGCTTACCCCTTTTTAGTTTCTTCCAATTTAATTAACCAGGCATTTTTTTTTTTCTGCTTTTTCAAAATTTGAAGTGGTTCTTGAAGCAAAAATTACATTCGTGACAGAAAGAGGATACGAAATGAAATAGGAAAAAAAGAAAGAAAAGAAGGTTGTTGGAGCAGATTAGACATGTCATGACAGATGTGAAATTATATCAGCTGGGAATCCTATTTCAATTGTAAAAGCCTAGTATGATTTTGCTGTTCATATTACTGGTCCGCTTCATCAGAAAACCTTAAAACATTGACAGGCATACCACAAATAAGTTACAAGAATGTCTACAATGCATTTGTTCCTAGTTCATTGAACTTGGCAAGCCATCCATCAGAAATATCAGGGTTGATCAATGTTTTTCATCGACCAATGTTAACATTATGACCTATGGGACACATGTCCATAACGGCCATGCGAGATGGAAGTCCTGATTGCCATCCAAAGCTGTCACATTGCTGGGGATTTTTTTAATTTAGTGGAAGCCACGCTTCCTCAATTTGGAGTATAAGCTTTTATGTCACAGAAGATCTTTGTCATTCATTCAGTGAAAGTCATATTTGGGCACACGACATCAGCAATAGCAAACAATTTATATGCATAGATCAACTCCATGCAACATTCATGACGTCATATATGACGTCAGACCAATCAATCATTAATCATCTGCTTTTAAAATTGTGTCAATAGCATGGAAATCCAGTATAAATATATGACATTGGAATTGCATACTGGCAGAAAGAATTTACAAAACGCAATGAATTAATAACCATAATGAGACTAAATAATTAAAACTTAAAACTAAATTCTCGTAGTCATATTGGGTCGCTGGTCACATTTTGTTCACATGAAGACCATCAAAATATCGTGGTTCCATGCACATACCTACAGTGGCTCCACACATATAGGAAAGTAATGCATAACTGGCAATGCGCGATATTTGACAGTTTCCACGAAACGCGTAATTATGTAGCAAATTAGAGTGACACAAATTTAATCATACTAAGTATGACTTCACGCAATAACAGGACTAATAATAAGACAATGGCATTTCAACTACACCACAGTTACACCAATTAATTGATCATGGTCGCAGGTGCTATGAGAAAATTTCATCGAGTTATTTCAGGATTGTTTCTTTGAAGAAAACCATTGTTTGTCACACCATTGTCAGCATTTATCGCACCTGTCCACACCTACCTGTACAGAGTTGCACGTTTCACAGAACTCCTAATCAACTGTTTTATATAATTGCCACACCCTCAGATTGTATTGGAAGCATTGCCCATTTCCCTATTAGTCCGATAATTATTAGTCAGTTTAGATTTATGACCAACTGTCAGAGGCAGATGTAATGATCATATCATACTCAAGTGCACACCATTTACCACAGTTGGCAGCGAGAGGGTATTAGCTTTAATGACATTTTAATCAGTGAGGTCATTCACGTCTGCACTATCGCTTGAGAAAGACTCATGCTTGAACAGGTCTGCCAAGGGTGTGAATTGTGATGTCGGCAGAGCTCGATATACATGGCGATGGCAGACAGAAAACCCACACACATTTACATTTACATATAGCGACGTTAATTATTATCGGTTATTTTTATTTATTTTTTACTGTGGATGCCAATTCAACTAAAGCATACTAAAACTTTATTTATACTGTGCTTCACGCGAGATCTTGACCTGCCATTTGAGTTTTTGGATGGTTCCATGAGAGTGATTTATAACTTTCCGAGCAGGGAATTAAACCCACAACTTTCCAGAGGAGAAATCACACTCTTAACCACTATACGCCACTCAAATGACATGCTAGATTGGCCTTTTGGGTAAATGTAACATTTATCTATCTACAAGCAGTCATTTCACATCCACTTTTCAAACTGGCAGAATAAAATCAATTTGAAAAGTAATAAACTACTGAACATAAACCTGTCCAAGTACTTTTTTTTGTATCTTCATTTTGATGCCATGTTTCAAATTATCGCAAAACACAAGTGATCGAGACTTTCGTGCGAATTTTTGCCAGCAGCCCAAATATTAGCATCATGCCTAGTTGCTGCAAAGTGGTTGCTTGGTTGCTAATAACAATCAATCAACATTGTCAAGGAGCTTTCGGAGTTCAATTCCTAAACTGCTTTGATTCTCCTTTTTATATTCTAACAACTTTTTCAACTGCCTAGATTGCCCATGCTAGGAGATTAACATCAGTTGTAAAACACTTTAAACTCGTGCAGGACGCATGGATCTAAAAATACCTCTGTGAACATGTCAAACAGCAACTGTAAACAATGGCTGTGTTGACTTTTTCCCCAATCTGTTTATAGATTGAAGGATTATCCATTTAATTACACGTTATGCGCTGATCTCTAAATGATTGTTTAACTAATATCACGTACAATCTAGTAAGCCATATTTCCATTATCATAATCAAATTCCATTCAATAAAAACATCATCAGGTTTTCATAGCATTGAAATAACATATCTTGTTTCGGTGTGATATATACTGATTAACCAGTACTCAAGAGGCTGTGCAAAGACCAGTTACAAAAAAAAAAAAATTTATAATATTTTTGGGACCGACTGGAATTTGTCAGCTCATCTGTCACATTGAAATTATAGGAATTATGACAGGCTTTACAACCTTTTGCAGATCAATATGGCGGAGGTTTGACCTAATTACAAAATTAACCCTGCCTTTTGGTGCTTGGGCCAAATGGATTACTGGAACACAGAAACTTCAAGATGCCAGCAAAAGGAATTCAAGGACAACAGAGATTTCATCCTTGGCTTTGATCATGCCAACAATGAAAATAAGCAAAGAGACAGTCGTTAAATGGCCACCCACAGCAATCATTGCCAATCCCAGCAAGATGTGGCCACTGCTATTTAAGTTTCAGTAGCTGCAATAGAGTCTTTTCACTGAGCAGTCCTGAATTCAACAACGCATAAGTCTTTCTTCTCCTATTAGAACTCATTTTGATTTTCAGACATAGAAGATCATAACTAGCCTATTGAATAAATACAACTTTCTCAGGGAAATAACAGATATCAATTGAATGATAAGATGCCAAATATACATTAAAATGTACCAAAAATACTGCTGCTTGGATGCACTTTGCCTTATCCAATCACAGTGAAGGGCGGGAACTTTCCCAGCCAATAGAATTGCAGTATTCGGTCGCAGCCACCTGGTGGAAATATCAAGAACCTTTGGGGAAATCCACTATTCAGATTTTGTTGATTTATCACAACCAACCTTGAACTTTCCTTCGGGGTGAGTATTTTAAGCCACTACCCTAAAAAGAAGCAATTTCCAATCAGAGTTATCTCACCTTGCGTGCCAAGCTAGTTTTAATCATAAAGTGCTAAAAATTGTCAATTATGTTCGGTGTCTATGCTGGGGCAAGTAAAAGACCACCCATGCAATAACGGTGATGTTACAGCGTGGACTTCGACACTCATCTCATCATTACCACTGCCTCCTTCAGACCAGTACCACCAAGATAAATTTATGCAATGCAATATATTTCGCTGAAAAATATAACAGAATATACCGTGTCGTGGCATTTCTGCATCTGTGACACAACAACACTGGTTCACTGGAGACCACAATTGCGTTGAAAAAATTAAAAAGACAACAGAAAAGAACGCAATGCACTGGGTGTAACCGCAGTTAATTCATATCTAGAGATAGGGCGGGGGCCTAGCTCAGAGGTAGCGCTCTGGGCTTCCAACTGCTGGGTCCCGGGTTTGATTGCCAGTCGAGCCTAAGTTGGATGGCTGTTTCCTCCTTCGTCTCATTGTCATGGTCTCTGCCTATCCTAATTAGCCCAACTGGTGCAGAAATACAGGACGTGAAGCCCTAATTACACACACACACAATTCATATCTAGAGTCAAAATTGGAGGCCACTTTGTCAGAGAATTAATCCACAAATGATGCCATATCTCTTTAATGAGGACAAAGAAACTTCCCATATAGGCGTGGTGCACGATGAACAACTGAAATGAATTAGTTTTTTCAACAAAACTTGTTTCCACTTGTTTTAAGTGATTCAGCTTTCTCTGATATTTGCATATATAACTCTTTTCCAGGTGAGACGTCACGTGACGTTCATTTCAGGAAATAAAACTGCAATTTAATATTTCACAACCAACAACGCACCTGCATCATGTTGAATCAGCAATCGTGACAAAGATAATTTTATAAACCAACTGAACAGTGAACAACCATCAAGAATTATATAGGCCTAGGCCTCATCTGGAAAAGACAGGTACAATTCTATGATAGTTACAGCAAGCAAGGAACTTTGCAGATATTACGTAAATCCATCCTGACAAAGAGAATTTTAACTTCATTCCGGTATAAATGAACCTCAGTACATTATCAAATTTACCTAATTAATATCTGCGAAAGCCAGTCTGAAATTCCACTATAGCTGACAAATAATTATACACGGCAGTTCTTTTGGGTCATTTACATTTCAGATCACTTTAAACCCATACACTGACAGATAGGCCTAGCAGTTCTAATCCTGGAGATTGCTATGCAGTGGTATATATATGCATATAGGATGGGCTTCAACACGGCATACAGAGTGAAGCACTGTCCATATGACATGATTATAGAGTAGGCAGCAGCAATGCTCTGGCCTCCTATGCATGTAATTATGATGATACCTGTTGACATAGGCACAATGGTTAGGTTTCCTATGTCGCGACGTACAAAATGCATGACGTCTCGCCTACCTTATAGTGCTTATATATCGTGCTCAGTTGCGGTCAGAAAAATCATTGATGAACCAGTCGCAACGAACATGAAATATGCAGGAAAACGTTTGGCGCCAAAAATTTATAGCAGACGAATTACTTGAATATGCAGAAATGGACGAATATCCATTAGGTGTCCTGTTAATATATTACGTAAGGAAATGGGGCGGCTTGCAGACGATAACACGCAATGCGGAACGTATATATTAATACAGCGGCCGTCTTGGCGCAATCAATGAATTCGGCCACTTGCAAAACCGTCCCATTTAGAGCCGCCAGACATTGCGGTCTGCGCTAGCTCCGCTTGCTCTGTCATTTGTCAGAAACCAGTGGGTTAATCTAGCCATGCTTTTTATGACAGCCTGCTCCGTTATAAAGCATCTAAAAGAGCGTACAGAATGCCAATGGGACGCTGTCGTTGTCAAGGAAGCTTGAACATGGCAAGGCTATTGTATTGCGTCCACACAATAGGTGTTTACTCTCGCTGGGACCTCTCTCCTCTATATACACAAACATTGCTAATCTACAACAGAACTCCCTTTCTAATGGTAAGGTTCTACAGGTCAAGGTCTCTTTCTTTATCACACATTATTATTAATATCTTTAATAGTCGTACAATATTAACCATATTTAGTACAATTGTCAGGATATATACATTACTTTAGTTTTTTTTATATAATTAAAACAGTTGAGAGAGGACCCCCGAAACATGCATGGACTGAAGAGGCCTCACCATCCAGCCCTTATATTTTCTAGCAAGTACACAAGGTTGTCTAATTAAAATTGAGGATAAACTCAATAATCTAAAAAGCAAAAAAAAAAAAAAAAAAAAATATATATATATATATGTAGACGTCTAGATATCTGTTGGCCTATTAAAAAATAAATGCTTTAGAATATTTTTTGGGTCATAAAATAAAAACAAAATTTAATGATATTTGATAAACCTACGCCTACAAGTTCACACTGTCCAATGCACCTGTACCATGTAAATTCCCATCTTTCAGAGTTTCCAATTAATCCAAGAGTTACGGTGCATGGACTATTCAAAGAGCTTTCCCCTGTTTAGAAGGCCATTAGGACTTGATATGCTTACTGCCTTACGACCTATCTTTATAGTAAAGAACCATGCGATGTATCCATTGACTTCAATCAAGTCTACAGAGATTCCCAGCGATCCTCACACAAAGATCTTCCCAAGAACCAATTTCTTAATCATGGCCCATTTCCCCTCAGGGGGGGGGGGGGGGGGGGGGTTCAATCCCTGATGTTATATTTAGTCAGGCACATTATAAACCATGTGTTGGTTTGTTCTAGTAATCAGTGTTAGTACCTCGAGTTATTTATTAATAAGATATGATGCATGTTGTGATCAGTGGTCACCACAATCAGAATTTGCAGAATTCTATGTCAAAAATATAGGTAGGTTCCTATATATATAAGCTTTAAAGATTGTAGCATCGGAAAACCTTCACAATAATAGGAGGAAATGTAGAAATTGTGGGTAAAAAATCTCAGTAAAAGCATCAGCATATTTATGACCATATTTTAATAATTTTTTTTTACTTAATGTTCCCTTTACTTAATTTGAGACTTTCTTTTTAGTTATGACTTATAAGATTTAGTTACAAAAAAAGTTATATTAAGTAAGAAAAGAAAGTATGTAATAAAAAGTTAGTAAATTTTGAAACAAATTTCCTGGTCAATTGCAATTAATATTTAAAGATTTGCAATAAACATTGCTAAATATCTATACCGTTCCTGCATGAAAGGGAAAATACTAATAGCAAGCAGATGTAATTAATATATATTATACATGTTTGTATGTCCATAACATTCATCAAGTATAACTACACTGTATTATATACATTCATATGTTATTAATAATTCTGAAACCATTATACATGTTATATTATTCCTGGCAGCCCATGTATCCTGCAACGGTCTATGCGGGCCTACTTAGAATCAATAACTATAGAATATCATTGCTATTTCCAAGTATCAAAACTATTGATTAAATTGCTTAAAAAACAATTCTTATATTGATAAATTCATTGATTTCATGTTGGTACAATACTACATACAACTGAATTTAAAAAAAGATAATATACAACATAATTATGAGAGATATTCAATAACATAACAATTTCAAAAGAAATCTACAGTTACACAATTCCCAGGATCAAGGACTGTTAAACTGGGGTTGTTTACATTCTTTTGAGATCAACTGTAGGCTTATTAGAGGGTACAGTTAATTTAATTAAAAACAGCCTGTCAAATTGAACCTAGACAAAGCTAGACAACTTCTGCTATACGATGCTACCTTCTGCCTAACGGAACTGTTTGGCTATAGCTGGCTACTCAAAGCCGGATCTAAAGTATACATGATGCAGCACCAAATCAAAAATAAATTTCATAAATTTACCAAGGTTTATTATATTTTTTTGTGGTTAAGCCGACTATGAGCTAGGAGTGGACAGAAGCAGCTGACTTTAGTTATAGGCCCAGCTACAGCCAGGAATAGGTCGCTATGTATGTATGTACAGCTGTCTAGAGTCGACCATATTTTATGAAACTAACTGTACTTTATGATGAGGTAACTTACCAAATTAGTACAAATGACGACTACAATTCAACAAGGAAACACAGTTATAGTCTATGAAAGAGAAAGTTGACAAAATAAGTTGATCCTATAGTAAAACATTTGTACAACACATGTTCAACAAGTGCATAAATTTATCGATTACTGATCAGTATGCATCGAAGCAAAAAAATCGTACAATAAAATTTCAGTGGACCATCTGCCTACAACATCCAATGAAGGGTTGAGTTGCACAAATGCTCCTTAAATTGCTGTTATGTCACTTATGACTATCAATCTACACATGAAACAGCAAATGTGAAATATATATGTACAAGTAGGCTCACACATCTATCGCCTTAGTATAGGGCCTATTGACATTGAAACCAATAAAAAAAATTATATAATTAGGGATAAAATGTTTCGACTAATTGCGCATATTAATTTAATAAGAAATTTACAATAGGTGTGGCAATAGAATAAGATAATTCAACTTTTGCTATCTATTTAGCTCCTGAATAGTGTACTACCGTTTCCACACAAAAATTGAATATTTCCTGACACAAGAAAAGTGGCAATGTTTCTCGTTGTTTCAACAGTGACACTACAGGGAGGATAGATACGCCATCTATTCAGACACTCACAACTGACACAAGCCTAACAATACGTCCATTTTAACAAGATTCTTGGGTCGATCGAGTTAATTAATCAACAAATAACCAGGTAATTATAAAGTCTATCCAAATATAACATTACCGTGTATCGTAGACAGCAACTGAAGGATTTAATCCACTATGTTTTGGTTTTGTCAACAGAGAGACTGACATTGTCTGCCATTTTCCCAATAACAACCGTCATGAATTGTGACGTCATAAGACAGATAATTTGTGACGTCACAAACGTATAAAGCAACAATGGTCTCAAGTGGCGTCACCTAGCTTATAGTGGATAAAGTTATGCAAATTTTTACCTGTAAATTTAAAAGTCAAGCTTTTACATGTGATCTTCGTGATCTAGGCAAATAAAACATTGGGGTGCCATTGCATAGTTCTAAGTAAAGGAGGCCTCCATGCGAGTCCTCCATATTAAACACGTACAAACAAATACATGCATGGATATAGCCTATATATATACAAAAATATGGATATATATGCCTACCTATAGTAGATGTAGATTCCAATTTAGATCGATACTGTAAAAAGAGAGCTTGTATTGGGCTTGAATTGGGTAAATTATGAAAAGTCAAAATACATAATATCAGGCAATTAAAAGTCAAGATGCAATTGAACAGAATGTAGCCTAGATTTTTTATTAAAACTGCTAATATATGATGATGTAGGACCTTTATAGATTATTCCAGACCTAGCTGAAATTGTTGGCGTAGGACCTATGTAGAGGCCTAGCCCTATACTGCAAAGTATTGAAATCTAACATAACGAGTTTAGGACCTAGGGTTCTGGTTAGTTTTCAAATAACTATAGATCTATATATATTATATTTTTTGTACAAATGTGTCCTGGCTAGGCCTATCATGATTATGCCTTCACCCAAAATGTAACCCTTGCAAACCACCCCAATTTTGGCAGAAACCCAAATGTCTGTGTAAGGCAGTGTTGTCATCGATTTTGCCACACAGTCGTCATTTCGGTGACTGCTGGGTGGTCAGTTCAATGCAAATTGGACATATTGATGACCGCTTACCCGCATCACTTTATAATAGACCCAGCAAGTCCATTGATTGGAGTCAGAAGCATCGATCGATTTGTAAGTAAATATTTTCAAGCAAGGTCACTTCAAATTTATATAGATCGAAATCCCATCATTTGTCCATCACAACTTCAGACATTTTATTTGGCTAAACTGCAGTTATTGATGGTCAATATAAAATTTCAATATCAGCCTCAGTCTGTACAGTGGAGCTATTCAACATAAATCTATAGGCTTAATTTGAAAAGCGTCAGAAAGTCAGTCCGTCCGTCAGTCAGTCAGTTCTATCTGTCTGTCTAGCTGTCAGTCAGTCTGTCAAGTAGGCTAATACAAATAATCAATACTTTTAATGTGGTGAAGTGTATGCTTTACCCAAGAGGTGATCAATTGGAATTCCTCTCAAACAAATCATCCCATGAGAATTAGACTCCATATCAGCTTACAGCCATACTTAGAGCATGATGGAATATATTGCCTGGGACTATAAATGGCCCTACTAAAACCAATTTATACACGCAACATCCAATCAAGGAAACAGGAAGTGCTAAGCAGCCTCCATCTGGCGGCGGTTGATGTCCTCAATTACCACTAGAGGGCTGGTAAATTAATTATTGACTATCAACCTATCTGTCATGTACACTATTGACTGATCGAGGCTTTTCATGACTACTTGGCCTTGGTATGTAACTGGCAAAACACTTCGCTTAATAATACTATGCTTCCTAATGGCTGTTTATCACACCAAGGCATCCTTGTTCATCACATCTTGTTATGCTCATAATTTTTTTTTCCTCATTTAATGTATGAAGACCTTCATGGGTAAAATTTGTATCCCAAAGCCCTAATCATATTGAACCGTACTTATATAAAAATAACAGTTTAGCTGCCACGGAAACAAGCGATGTATAGATACAAGACAAGGTGGGCATAGCTAACTTGTGACCACACATTAAATCATTCCCCAGGTATTTACTCAATTCTAACTGTTTGGATGATACACCTGACGTATTTTCCATGCATCTTACATTATAAAATATTGTCAATTGTTATGGAAGTTTGAATAGATTGGTTTCATAATTGGATGATGCCTGGGACAGCTGCCGAGGGATGTTATTCAATTAAGGAAATAGGATCCAATGCAAAGGGTGTTGGGGGGGGGGGGGGCTTTTCGACCGAATAATTTATTACCTTTCTGATTGGAAATTTCATTGGAACCTGGGTATGAAAGTTGCTTGGTTAATTCACTAAAGGCTTCACAGATTCAAAGGAATTCTGGACAGCAAGTACTTGCCAATTAAAAGTCAGTACCCCAGATAATTTAATTAAGGAGCCGGAAATGACTAATAAAAAGACATAAGCAATAGTTATAGATACGTACACCCGACAGTATATTTTGATTATAGCATGGTCATGACAGAGGCATATTGTGTACTGATCCAAGTTCTAGGTCAACTGGGTATTCAGCAAACGGGCACCGTCCATTTTGAAGGACATTTGAGACCATGACCTAAGTATAGGGCAAATGGAGACGCCTAGGCAATACATATAGTTCACCACATTGGAATGTAATGCATAGGGCCCCCTAAACTGAAATCGAAAAGACGACTGCCTACTAATAGCCAAGATACTACTAGTTTTTCAGTCACTTAAAATTAAACCAAAGAAAGATTTTGTGTTCAAATTTGGACTATAAGATTCAATACGCCTGTTAGTCTTGTCTCATTTATAATTTAATATAAGAAATAATGTTTTGGCAAAATTATTGGATTTAATGGAAAATTGACAGAAACCTTATCATTAACTAAAAAACCCCAATTTCTAACTACTGATAACACCTCTCTGTTACAAATAACTTAGGAGGCCTACTAGTTGCTCCCCCCCCCCCCCCAATTGTAATACATTTCTAGACTCCAATAAATGGTCCGATCAGCCTTCAATTAACCTAGGAAAAACTACTTTAATTGTGTCTTGGATTCATCTATTTATTCAGTTGTATCAGAAAATGAGGTTATAGCTTTTGAAGGGAATCATCTTAGTTTGGAGCTGATAATATTGAACTTTTCATGAAATATTATATTTAGTCACACAATGACAATATGTTATTCATGGTGTAATCAGTAGTCTACAGTAGGTTCACATTTATGGCTCATGGAATTGAATCCAGGACTATAGTTTAGCATTATTACTCTATAGCCACTGGCGTAACAAACTGAACAATTTTGCTGACTGCAGGACCTAATTTTTTGCTACCGATGTTTGTTGTGACAATGACAATTGTCTGTGACGTCAGCGCCTACTCCATACTATAAGTAAATTGGATTATCACAGAGAATGTGAAACGGGCATGAATCAATTATGAATAAATCATCAGGATGGCAGTCATTTGATCAATATACCATTTGCACTTCTGTCTGCTGACTCTGTATATCGAGATATCTGGTGTTTATTTACACTTTCCTCCTACATGGGCCTTTTTAGACACTAACCATACATGTTTGTATGAGCAGTGTCAGCTGGGTGTAGTTTGGTTGTTTATTAATCCACTTAACAGCATATTTACATTGAATATCACGCAAATTTGTATAATGCCTGAAAGTATGAAAGGGGCTTTACACATTTTTACTTATACCACTGTCTGCCTTCCACAGCCAATCAGAAGCCTGGATTACAGGGGGATATATCACATGTACTAAGAACAGCAGGGACGACATGGTCACACTTATATGAGCACATGTTGTGGCAAAACTTAACAAGCAAACACTTAACAAGCAAAAAAATGTCTTGCAAAATAGTCAACATCTTATGCAACTGATCCTGCAAAATAGTGAACCCAGCCTTAATGATTAAGTAATAGACAAACATAAACACAAACAATCCAATTAAGTGGTATAAGTTAGATAATGCCCTTGTTTTCTTCGACATGGGATTATTGCTCGGCTAACGCCTCGCAATAACTCCCATGTCGAAGAAAACGCGGGCATTATCTATTACATATTCCAATGTCATATACTATCCCTTGTGTCTGTACGGATAAAGAAATGCTGAAAATTCGAAGATTATAATATAACGTTCTACTATAATCATGCCATTATTATACGATGCTTTGGCGATTGCTACAATTCGAAACAGGGTACTCCGTTTAAAAAACCACCTCACCAGTTATTCTACCTTACTATTAGGACCAACATTTTTTAAAGGACCAACTTGTTATGTTATGAGAATAGGAAATTTGCAATTATATATAGTGGTCTTAAGGGAGAGGTTCCACTGTACCATGCAGGCAAGCTGCCCCCGAAATAAAAATAAAAATCAGAAAAGTCCCAAATGAATAAAAAGGAAATTGTGAAAGGCACATTCGAAAAGTTTTGCCCACACACAAATTTCTCCCTCCCGACTGAGTCATAATAGCCTCTTAGAATTATATACTCGACTCTATATTATACCACACTAATTTTTAAATACTACATGATAAAATCGAGATAGAGTCCCTTACATTTTACATTCTTCATGTAAAAACTCGTTAATAATTTATCAATAACTCTCATTATTAATGCTCCTTATTAATTCTCATTATTAACCAACATCCTGATATGACGTTCTTAAAGAGCCTCTGAGATCCACATGTACGTAAGCCTACACCATCTTCACAATCATTGCCAAAACAAAGCCCACTTGATACTTATCTCTGTCTTTTACGCTATCAACAATATGGGCTAATGATGACCAAAAGAAAACAGGGAAAATGACATTTGTAATCAGAGAGTTATAATCAGGTGCTCACAGTGACAAGAGCTTGCTACCTGTTCTCTGGCACTAAAAATAATCTCGAATATTTATCAGTCATTAATATGAAAAAAATACACAGTTAAAGTCACTGTAAAAAGAGTTACACTTCTAGTTATATCACATAACCCTGACAATAAACATCTAATCATTGTCGTGAAAATATTTACACATCATATCGTATCGATTTGTAAATGAACCGCAATTCATATTGCAATGCAATAACAGGTGCAGACAGTCTGGTGTAACTGTATACCCGTAATTTAATTCAATATGAAATTGTGCATATCTATGCAAACATTTGTCGTAATTAAATGAAATGGTACGACGTTCTGTAGAATTTGCTATATAAATAATGATAGGTCTGTAGTGGAAGTCACCATACATTGCATTGCATTGCATTGTATCATTGACACTATATTCTGAAGTTTACAGTCTACATGATCACATACCAGAGGCAAATGTAATGATGAGATACAACGTTACTTCTAAGTCATATTACACATTTACCCAATGGGGGTTTTTTTTTACTTGCCTCGGCATAGACACCAAGTTTGAAGCACCTCCAAATTAATGTGTTATACGAACAACTGTCAGGGATCGAACCCAAGCTGCTAGGCCCTTATAACCACTGGATTACGCAACTGCTTAATATTAAGTTTTGGTTCCTTATGCAAGACCTATTTAAGGCCCAATAATTTTGCAAAGATAATGGGTCATACCAGTGATGTATCACCTTAGTATGATATATTCAATTTTTTTTTTATTTGCCCTCACAGCATACAAATTAATGCATGTACTTAAACAAAACATGTACCATGGTATTAAAACGTAAACGATAAGTATATCAAATATAATATTTCAGGATTAACGGCTTTTTTAAATACATGCAAATGATATTCATTTTCGTACCCTGGATTGCTTTTTCTGCCTTGCCTCAAGTTACATGTTTGGACAAATATTTAGTTTCCCTGCTGGAATTTACGAAAAAGAAAATGGGAACAAACATGACATTGAAAAGTTTACAATGTGCAATTGTGGCTAAAATTCCATACCACGTTGCCGCAGACTTATTAGGCTGTTGATCAAAATACATGCATCACAAGTATGACCTTTTTGACTGTTTGACTTTCACACGTAGTAAATCATACACAGTGTTGTTCATTTTCATTCACACATATGCAGATCCCTCATTGATCCAAATATTCACATGTGAAGGTGATGGATGACACAATATTGATGGTTTACATGTGTCATGCACAAACAGTAACATGTGCAAAGCCTGAAATATGTAGGGCTGCCTCAAATTGATACCAATAAATTTCATGCATATGTTATTATTAAATTAAATGTTTGTTGCATGTATCAGCACTTCACGACTCATTAGACAAATTTGTAATATAATCAATGGTGCACATTTAGTGAAATTTGATGTATATCATTACCTTGGATTAAATAGGAGCTCTAAATACAGTTATTACTGCTGTGCAGAGAATTGCAAATGAAACTTATACACTGCATGTAAGCTTAATATATTTCCATGTCAGCTTAAATAATAAGTTAAATATGCATGTGGATTGTATTTCATATTTCTATTTTCTCTTCAAGAAAATGTGTGATTATATTATTTTATGGCATTTTCTGGAGGTATTATTCACCTGTTCATATTATTTTCTTTCAACTGTTATTTCAATATCATAACCGAAACAAGGTTTATAAAAATGTCATGTCACGTCCAGTTTTCAGCCTTCAGTTTGCTAATTCCATGACTACCACCGATGTGAAAGTCGATGAATTCTGTACTTGTCCTGAGTAATAAAGACGAATTTATAGATTCATTGATCAAGCTGAATTCACAGGTTTTGAGTACTGCAACAAGCATGCAATGGCACATTTAGGAGGGATTTAATTGTGTTATGGTAAAAGATTAATAATTACAACTTGTCTCTATACTATAGTATGACAGTATACCTTAAAGTGCCCAGTGGCTACACGTGAATTGGATTTTTTTAAGGTCACTACAACTTTAAGTCATCAACTCCGTGTGTTTGTTTTAACACGCATGAATTGATGTTATAAATTGTTAATATATGAAATTGATGATAGCTAATGAAGGGCTTACCTTTGTTTATTAAGATTTCTAATATCCTAAATGCTGATTTTAAACCATCTGGGGTTTGGTGATCCGAGAATATCCAATACTCTTGTCTGAGGATTACCAACGATAGTTTCCGTGTTGTGGGAGTTTAAAGCTGTGTGAACTAAGTGTCAAATCAATAGTTCTTATCATGCCATAACCATGGTGATAGTATTTTATAAACTGCAATTAAGATGACACAATACCTCGTCATCTTTATAGATGATGTAGACAAGAAAATGTCAATCAATGCCCGTCAATTCGGTGCAGTCATGGTACTGGCATCATAACATGTCGACTGCTGTCAACCGGAGGCCAGACACTAATGTTGTTATGCAAAAACGCGTTGCCGAGTTGCGCTGTCCCATCACAAGCAACTGCAGCAGCAACCGCAGTGTAAATCGATTTCTGTCTGACTGGTGCTGCCATCTAGCTGAAAAAGGACATGTGGCAAACTGCAGCTCCACCAATGTCCTTCTCTCACTATAACAGCTTATAACGTTATGCATTTAGGTTAATGTTCACATCTGAGCAAGTATGTATAATGAGTATTGATTACAGCTATAATGTCGATATTATAATGTAATGTTGCACAGAAATACTCCTGTATACTCTAGAAAGACCAAGTGAATTTCTTATGTTCATTTAGCATTGTTTAGTTTACTTAAGTGTTAGACATTCAAACCTGGTCAACTTCTAAGATTAGTATGGCAGCTAAGCTAATACAGGCAGACGTAATGATGAGATGTTGGGAGTCCAACCCCTATTACACACATTACCCATACAATGTAGAAGGGGATATAACCATATGATAACATACACCCTACAAAATCTTTAATGGTGGAGTCATGCCAACAAATATGCGGATGAGGAAGCATGTTCACCACAAAGGTAGGCTAAATCCTGCGAGTATTATTCAAAGTGTAGGCATTTTAATAAAAAAAGTGATTACAAAACTTTGTGAGCTTGCAAAGTCACCAATCTTAATGACAAGAATAAGAATAAAGCTCAAGAGATAATAACACGACTTAAAAATGACAAAATAAAAAACCATGGACAATGTTCAGAGGGAAGAATTCAAGACACTTATGCCAGCAAAATTGACATAGACACACAGAAAGAAAACATTTGGTGGCTAAACAAAAAAAAAACAAGGAATGAAAAACGAACAGCAATAACTCAGGAAGCCTGAAGGGGAACCCCCCACCTACAATATTGCCACGGGTCACTGGCTGCCTAAATATGGCCATGCTGAGTTTAATGCAGTATGCCAGCTGCTAAAAATATAGGTCGTGCTCTGTATATCTTGAAGGTCTGACTAATCAAGCTAACCAAAAATGTAAAGAATACAATTCGATGATATTCTACATGGTTTAAAAAAAGTAATATATATCACCCACTGGCAGAGCTATTTACAATTAACAGAATGATAAAGTGTTGTCCTAGTGCTTTATGAGTCAAGTGTCCCTTCTAGGTCCTGCAATTTGGATTGTATATATTGTTTGTTGTGCAATTTGCAGACACTCAACGTGGAGTAGTGCTTCATGGACACTTGAAGTTGTGTGACTGAACCATCCATAAAATACCAATATCACAGTTTATGTTAGAGCATGGACGTAAAAGCCCTTTTACGTCCATGGTTAGAGTAATGAACCTTATGGAATGTATGGTAACAATGCGTCACAGGGTATAAAAGAAACAACAGGATGACCCACCCAGATCACATTTCAACCTCAACCCACACACACATTTTTATTACCCCTGTGAGGGGGCTATTGTTTGCATCTTAGCACCATGTGAGGTGAGGACATATTGCAAGCTTGCACTTTAAACCTCTAGAGTCACTTGACAACACCAGCAACTATAAGATACAGTTAGTTTCATAAAATATGGTCGATTCTAGACAGCTGTAGCAACCTATTTCTGGTTGTAGCTACAGTTAGGTTTCATTAAAAACGGCCCGTCAAATTGAAGCTAGACAAAGCTGTCATAAATGACTACTCAAAACCGGATAGTAAATATTTATGATATATTAGATTAATTTCTTACATTTACCAATGTTTATATTTATCTGGTGAAAGATGTTAGTTGATTATTAGCTATAGAAGTGGCTTTAGCATGTTTAGACCACAGCCAGGTACACATTGTTACAGACAGCTGGAGTCGACCGTATTTTATGAAACTAACTGTATATCAGGCTAACCACTTCTGTTTACCGCTAGCTTATATTCAGCTTAAACATACCGCAACTGAAAAATATCAACCTTGGTAAATGTAAGAAATTGATCTCATATATCATAAATATGTATGCACAATAGACATGCATCTTTTCAACAAAAAATGACCAAAATACTTTACTCTCAACCTATGCACCAATTGGTGCTACAAATACTTTTAGTGGCAGGTAGCATTGTATATCAGAAGTTGTCTAACTTGGTTTAGATTCCATTTGACAGGCTAGCTGTTTTTAATGAAACTAACTGTAGTCACAGCAAAACTTTTACACTTTGAAAAACCTTTCTTTTCTTCTTTTTAATTTTTACACATTTGTGTCAGCTTGATTAATTGCGTGCTCATTTGCTGGAACTTGAGCTGGTTGATGTTGTACAGGAGCTCCAACCTCGTCAACAGTGACCAAGACTAATTTTAAATCGAGCTCTAAGTCATATGCCTTCCTTGAAATTAAATTAACTCCTCTTGGAGTAATGACCAACTGTTACCAAAAGTGTGGTGTCATAAGAAAGTACTTTTCGTTAGTTTTCACGTGATATGCCATCTAATCAGCTGTCATAAGACTCAATGAAGGGACATCCAAAATACTTTCTAAGTGTATGAACCAATCTGAAATAGTCTCCAGATTCTTGTGTCCAAATTTGTGTTCTTTTTCCTTGAGAAATACACTTATAATGAATCACATCTCTCAGTGATAATTGTCCTTTACCTAGGGAATTGATAACCTACCACGTGGTTTTAAAAGTAATGTGACAAAGATCATTCTTAATCAAACAGACTGCACTAATCCAAACTGTTATGTATGCAGTACAAGGTAGCCCATCAGCGAACATGCGATTAAAACAATTAATGTAAAAATAGGTAACAATTTGGTATTGTCCTGCTTGTAGCACTTGCAATCCTTACCATGATGTTCCTTCCATATGTAGCCAATATTCATACGTTATAACACCAAATGGCTCATAGATAGGTGGCATGCACGTCAGCGGCTTTTGGCCTTAGTGAATATCTCCTATAACCATAATATAACCAGTTTTCCTTGATTATTTTTGTTTATGTAAATTGTAAGTTTATGGTCAAATAAATACTTTCTGTCTGTCTGTCTGTCTGTCTAATTCGTTATCATAACTCCTATAGGATGTGTAACAAGGAAGGAAATTTATTTTCTCAAAATTAATTTTTCGCTGTTTATTTTGCAAGGGGAAATTTGCTTTAGGGAAACCAGAAAACGCTCTCACGGTTTTCATACATAATTCATAAACATTGCAACGGAACAAACAAAATTCATTGCAACACAGCTAAACTGTCTTCCTTTTAACTAAACAACTATACATAAGGTGAGCATAGTGGTAAATTTAGCTCTGTTTCATGAGGAAGACAAATGAATAAAATGTTGGTGAATGTTTTATATGCAGGCTGCCTAGAGCTCTGTTATGAAAATATAGGGGCTTTTTATAGGGGGAAATTTGCGAAATAATAGGGGTTAATCAATAAACTTAGAGGGACATATAAGGGAAAATGACGGTAATATAATGCAAGAATTTTGTAAGCAACATTTGCCTGGCTCCTTAAAGTCGGTATATTTGCTTATTCCACGAATAATGAAGACAAAAGTGCGACATGTTGCAAGCGAAACACTTGTGCAGAATGACTATGGACAGCACAAATAGGATAAATTTATTGTCAGACTCCTTTTACAAACTAATCCAGTGCTATATATACAAAGGACAATTAACATTGTTTGCTTCTTAAGTCCATAATTCAAAATCAGTGGTACGGCCCTGCTTCGTATCTGTTACCCAATTAGCCCAAAATCCCAGGTTTAAATTCCCACTGGAATCATTCCTACGGGAAATAATAATTCGGATTAAGAAGTTAACTTTTTTAATTCAACATTAATACTTTTAGCTGAAACTGCTGTAGCTTTTCGTCCCATCAAACTAGATACTATCAAGTTAAACGTTTTCTTGATTCTTCCATACGTTTTCTTGCTATTTTTTTGTGGTTCTGTGAATTTCTATGGCTACGTTTGCATAGCCCAACATCTAGCGAAATTTACTGTAAAATCACTAGGAATTTTCTGAAGTGTTCAACCATGTATGATAAGGCCACATATATATAACAAATTATGTATATGCTTGACAAGCTACCTGAGTGCCAAAATCTGAATTATTCAGGTTTTCGAAATTTAAAGGTCGAAATGATAGTCTTTTTTTTCTTTTTTTTTCTTTTTTTTTTGCTGGAAAAATATATCAAAAGGTTTCTTACAAATGAAAAGTTTTTTCATTCCTCATTTTGAGGTTTCTGTGAATATCAAGTAAGACATGTATTCTCGAACAAAGTTGTACAGACCTAACAATCTTAAAGTATATATGTATAGAGATGTGACACCTACTTTAAAAAATTGTGAATATTTTAATAACAACTGCACTTTATGTAACTTTATACAAGCAAGTTCATCCGAGATACAACAACACATGTCTAATATGCCAAATAGCTCATGGGCGCAATTTGGTGGGAGGTGGGGGGGGGGGGGACATGTCCTCTCCATCCTCACTTCTTCAGCCAGAGGAGATATAATACCATTTGTCCCCCCCCCCCCCCCCCACATATTTGCAATGTAAAAGTGAAGTTGTTGTTCTTTTGTTTTGGTAAAAGATACAATAGGCACACAGTCAATTCAGAAATCAGCTGATGGCTGGGGCCTTTCAAATTGCTCACCGAATATCATGTTACAATTAAGATAGTTTTCAATTTCTGATCTTATATGTTACATTTTGTATAATCCTATCCTATTTTAAAAACTAAGCCCCTAAATGCATTTAATGCTACTCCAGAATAACCACTTTCTACAACTTCACCATCTCTGCTCTAAAAAAAATGCTAACTCCCCCCCCCCCCCCACACCTCCCACTATGCATGATGAAGTTGCGCCCATGAAATAGCTAGTGACTAATGAAAAAAGTACAGGAAATCACTCATTTTAGCATGCCCAGTGTAACAAATTCTTTGAGAGACATTCATTCCAGAAAACCTTGGAAAACCAATCCATATATAAATCTTTGGATATCCCTACCACAAAACCAGGTGACCCGTTTGATTGTAACAGCTGGTTGGGTCGAACATGTATATGTACCTGGGTCTCCATCCATGTATAGTCAACAATGAAGCTTAACGATGTATAGGATATACATGATATATCAATAAGATTACATGCGTTGGGTTCATGTGTATGCATGTTGCTGTAATAACTACCTCACATGTACAATGACATAAGATCATTTACATGTAATGATATCATTACAAGACTATGCACAGAATATTACACAATTTGTATGGTGATGATTCCATTACACATGACCATTCGATGTAATTACTAATTAATGTATTGGAATAACACAAATATAATATATAAACATATATATATATGTACACACTGACCTCTCCTTCAGTTGATTTATGCTGTAATGGATGCTGTATGTGCGTAATGCCCCAACAACTGCCAGTATTTGACCAGTTGTAATATCCTAGAACTGGCATCTAGGGGAACTGGTGTGCAGTGATCACTAGCATGGACTAGTCACACAGTTGAATGCCAGTGTGTGTTGAATTTGTGGGGGCTCTGGGCCAACTTAAAAAATGTGCACGCCCCAAACAGGGCAAACTAGCCCCAACCCCCACTTGCACTTTGCAACCCACAAATGGCATTCTACTGTCAAGGTGACAACCAGACATTATTGGCATTTATACTTATGCATTAGCTCGCATTGTTGACAATGACTGTTTATAGTACAGGGTACAATGTATACAGCCTTGTGTTTACATGAGTCAATAAGATATATTCATTATGCTATAATAACTTGCCTATCTAATATACAGCCCTAACGAGGAATTTGCAGGAAAGATGTTAGATCTGTAGGAGCTAGTGTACTTACTTTCGATAGTAACTGTATACACATGCAAAATATGATAACACATCAAATTTACACAATATTATGCATATGCAGCACATTGTAATATACACTTGAAATATGAATATTGTTAATTGAATACAAATAAAGCATGTGTCAGTACAAATGTATACATATATATGTATTTACAGTTATTTATGAGACATCTGTCAGATGAGTGGACCGTGCACTTAATCGATACACCCATGATAGCAAAACTAAGTGCACAGACAGTGACAGACTTAACAGCTGCACCGAACACTATTATAATAACAAAGGGCACATAATATTCCTATTGATGCCTAATGAATGTTTGGGTCATCATCCATCAACCATCACCCTCCAAACTAGCAGTTTCTGCACTATAAGCATTTTTGTATATAACGATCTATGTGCTTTTACATTCATGTATATACTCCTAATTCAAATGTTGTTCTTAAATTAACAAAACTGAATGCTCTTATATAACCGTGCTATTGTTCAGCAACTGGGACAATGGATGTGTAGATAATCTATTGATAATGTATAATGTATACCTTTAACTTTTATACCATGTAGAGTAGAAGTAGACTTAGTACATGTTTTTATCTGTTATTTTTGACAAATGTATCATGTTTGATATTATAAGCATGTTGTTTCCTATTACCCATTTTAATTACCTTCTTTTCAAAGTCATGTCATTGACCATTTGACATTCGTTGTTGTCAAAGAGATACACTAGACTTACAATGGGAAATACAAACAAGTAGTTATAGGCTGAAAGAGAGTGTCAATACTTCTTCGTCACTTATATTGCTGAAACTAAGTCCACCTTTAATTCTTGGTGCCATCAGGGGTCAGTCATTCAGTCAAAAGGTATGGCATCTAGTTTGGTTATTCATTGAGCTGACTGACTCATTGCACCATTACGTAAACTAATCTGGCCATGCAGTGTAATGGTTTTGGTATGAGCGTTGACACTCACTGCCAAAATATTTAGCAAAAAAAAGTTGTAAAACCACATTATTAATGATGCTCATGTGCACCTTGTTAACACTTCAGGTTTTATTTTCGTCTGGAGTTTAAATCCCATTTCACGTCTGTTTGATTCAAAATCTACAAGGCTTAGGCAAGGCTATGAATATCTAATAATATATTTACGAATCAGGTGCGAATATCTTGTATTATTCAAAGAGTATCGCAGTGGTTTGAATATTTAAATGACTAGGTTTTTCTCTACTCTAAAGTGTGTTTTACAATAATTCCTTACATAAATTCCATGCCGGTTTCGTGACACAGTTCCTTGCACTTATTTGCATATATATGCCATGTTTGCATGCAATTCCTGGGTCAGCGATACTAATAATATGCAGTGACAACATGGCAATTTTATACCTTATAATGTAAATTTGCCATTTTACAATGTGTCAGCTAACGCATAAAAACCACACCACCTCAAACAATAACACAAAGTAACATTGACAAGAAAGTTGAACTCACAGCGCAGGTGTTTCTCATGCATCCCTCTAGACCTACATCGGTATTCTTACGCCCTTCTACCTGCTTTCCGATTCATCAAAGGATTCACTCAACCGTACACAGGCCCCCAGATATCCCACTTTCAGGTAGTGGAGACCCACCCAGCTCCAAAGCAGTCTGTTCTAACCCATATATATATACATTTAAGCCCCAGGCATGAATTGTTACTCAAATTCTCTGTAGGCCCACAATACTACAGTCATGCGATCCAACTATAGTGACTATAACCAGCTATGTATTTTCAGAACTCTGACAAAACAAACCATTTATAGCGGGTGAATTACTCACGTAATTCAGTAAAGCTTATAATTGCACCTAATGAGGCTTATAAACAATGATAAATGCAAGCTAAGATTTTACCAAGTTTCGATGCAAGTAAATGAAAAGGTGCACACATTTAAAATATTTTAACATATTAAAGATAGATAAAATTCTATATTCTGAGTATAGGTAAACTTTATATTATTATTACATTATTATTGAGTGGAAGTCTCATAAGCATAAGCATAATGTTGGTCTTCGATTTGGTCCTTAATTCAGGTGACAAATTGACTTTTACTATCTATCCTTCTATCTATCTATCTATCTAACTATCTATTTTGTACATTGTACCTTGTATTGGCATTTGTACAAACACACAATTCAATTCATTCTAATAATACACATCTCCTGTCCATATATATACATCACACAGCAAATACTTGAACAATACTTGAAGTGAAAACTGAAGTTGAAATCTGTGGATTAGATACCTGAAAAAACTGCCAAAATTGTACAAATCATTCTACTTAACAATTTTTTAGACCAATAAATTTCCCAGCATGATATAATTGTATCATTGTTCCTTTCACGCGTGTACAAAATCAATGCTACATGAGATTAACTTATCTTCCTACTTCTGTGTGATAGACAGTTGGGTCGCCATTATGTTATTAGGCAGATTTTTGCAGTGTTTCAGGAGCTCAGATAGCTGACAAGTGAGAATTTATCAATTTTATCGATCCCTCTTCAAACAACAGTACAAATTCCATACCGTTATAATTGTATAATCAATAGTTTTGGTTCGTTATCAATACATATGTGCGTAACTACTATTAGCTGAATTTAGACTTTTAAACCATATTCATTGATTATAGTATCATAATTGTAGTATTCAGAAAATTGCAATCCGTAATTCCACATCTTAAATAAACTCTAAACCTGCAGAGAATTGTTAAATAATTGACGAAAAACCTACCCTGTTGTGGGAATGTGTGACTGTGAGTTAGATAGAAAAGAGCTGAGTCAGCAAATTTACTAGCACACCATAATATGTGGGTGAACTTGCACGGTACAACGGTTTTCTTGTTATATTAAGGACGTTAGTTAAGATAAAAATTTTAACCTCACAAGACTTATCAATATGCCATATATTATTTTATATATATGTAATTTTTATTTTTTTCAACTACAGCAAAGTTTGATTTATGAATGCCTTTTATTCCTCTCTCCAGAAATTGGTGCTGACGTAGGTTTACTGAAATCTTTTATCGTCACAAAACATTCCGAAAGGGGAGCTTTTTCACAACCTTCCAAATTTTGAGAATTTTAATCCAGGAAGCCTTCTAAGTATACACGCTTAAATATAAATGAAAATTTTACCTTTCATGTCATACAAGATTTATCCTACATGATACATCTAATATACGTTACGCTATATTGGAGACAGATCGGTGTTCTTAAACACGCTGTCATGCAAGGCATACAATTAATTCAATTAAGGTCAATTTTAAGGAGCCTTCTTCGTTTAATCTAAAAATGTTAAGGAGCCTTAAGTACTTTAACATGTGACTCAGTACTACATTGACAATGTCACCGTCATATAAATTTGACAGCTCGATCACGACTTTAAAATATTACATATTACACAATTCCGACATATTATGATTGAAGACTCGATTGTGGCCATGTATGTTATAAATAGCTAAGGTGACAGTGCTGTGTATGATATGAAACCTGATGGTCAAATAGCATTGACTTCATGAACACCACAATATACATGGATGGACCTTTGGTTAAGTTGAACAAATACCTTTCCATCAATGCTATTTAACCATGAAGTCAATGCTATTTGATCATCAAGTCAATGCTATTTGACCATCAAGTCAAGTTTCATATCATACACAGCACTGTCACCTTAGCTATTTATAACATACTTATATTGCACTATCACCAAAACCATACATGGCCACGTGCATTTTCCATCCAAACGCATGGAAAACGCATTGTTTTTGCCTCATTATAATTAGCTAAAAACCATGCGTTTTTCCTTCTCATGGAAAACGCACGTGGCACATTAGGCCATGTAATTATTATAATACACTTTCTCTTTTGCCAAATGGTTTTTAAGGAATGTTATGCAAAACAAAATCTGAAATTAGAACATTAAAAGAAAATGTCCTTACCTGGTCCTGCATGGACAGGGGTCAGATACAGGAGTCACTGACAGGAGTCAGGGACAGGAGTCTCAGACTGTCACAGATTGACGAACAAATGGATCCAGGCAAATCAGAGACCCAAGAACGATCAAACTCACTTGTGATAGCCTGAGGAGATAGACAGGATCCTCAAGTGCTATGCCTTATCAGTTAGTCATAACTTCACACAAAACTCACACACACCCACATAGACAGCCAACTCGACAAATATGCACTTCCAGGCAGTGTGTATTCCAAATGTGCCATGTTTTGCCACATTCATGCATCGAGGACATTCGAGGTTATTTGCATATAAACTCTGCTTTCTATATGCTGGAGTGCACCGAGTAACTTCAGTGAGATATCCCTACATTTTGTATGAGCTGACATTTATATACACTTAATGTCAATGTCTGAATGCTACTGGGTCAGCTTACATGACCGCTGCCAGAGGCAAAGGTAATGATGAGATAATTACATCAAGGCTTTTTTCTACACCATGTTACACATTTACCCCATGGGTGGGGTCTTGTAGATACTTGCCTCAGCATAGACATGGATGTAGCACAATTGTAAAAATAATTGTCAGTATCAATAACATTTTTAAAACACCCACCTGTTCTTTGATGCTCATTGAATATTCGAAATTTCTATTATTTATGGACTTCTACGTACTTTTCAATTTACACCATTCTATTGGCATGCAAACATAGAACTGTCGTCTGTGCATAGCATATTGAACACACATGTAGTATTATCATGATTATTAACTGTTGCATTGCCTCAACAGGATGAATAGTAGGATTCGTCAAAGTTTAGAGGGATCACTATATCATATCTACCAGTCATTTAACACCACACCTACTTGTCAAATAACACCCTGCAATGTCATACTGTCAACTACCATACCCCCAAAAAAAAATTCAATTAACACACGTAGCTGCTCGTTTTTGGGAGTATGTATACAGTATCCTGCCCACTGGATCCATCTATATGATACAGATCAACCAAAAGAGAGTGTAGTCCCAATAGAGTCTTTTCACTGAGCAGCCCTGAATTCAGCAGGACATAAGTCTCTCCTTATTACTCATTTTGCTTTCCAGACATAGTTGATCATAAATAACTGATTCCATAAATATAATTGTCTCAGGGAAGAAGGGCAATTAAATAAATGATAAGATGTCAAATATACATTAAAATGCACTACAAATACTGCTGCTAGGATGCACTTTGCTTCAGCCAATCACAGTCAATGGCGGGAACTTTTTCAGCCAATAGAATTGTGGTATTCTGTATTAGCCACCTGGTGGAAATATAGAGTGTGTGTGAGTTATTGTTTAACGCCTCATCATCACCTGAGTGGGCTATGTAGAGGCTCTCTAGGTTAAATGTGGAAATATAGAGAACCTTCCGCGAAAATCCACTATAGATAAATACATGCTCTTTCAAGTACCTTGGAGTAAATATACAAAGAACAAAATGGGAAAGCCATGTGGCAAATCAGTTAAACAAAAGCGAATAAGCTTATGTATCACATAAGGTGTCATCGCAATATCAATGTTGGCAATACGATTCTATGCTTGCGGTACAATTCTCTGGTATCCAGTACTCCTGTCATATGCCATTACTTGCTGGTGGAGGAGCAGCTGCAAAACTTTACAAAAAAAAATGGGTAAAACAAGAAGAAAAATATGTAGAATGCTGAAACCAGACTTTCATGTTATGATTGAATGTTTGCATGTGACACTTGAAAAACAGACCTCTTTATTAGCAGCCAAGATATTATCCGATTGTCACCACCAGGCCTCTCCATAAGTTCTCACTGCTACCAAGTGGCAGAAGATATGCTCTACCTGCGTGTAGAACTATTATATATATTAAGACACCAATTTTTTTTGTATTTTCTGCACTGATTATCTTAAATGAAGCATGTCTGTGAGCTCCAAAATAAGTCCATGATGACAACGATATTGTGAAATAAAGACTATCGTTATCTATATATATATATGTATATATAAGCACGATAAGTTGAGTATTTACAATTCCCACCAAGTGGGACACACCTACTAGAACAATTTAAAACGACTTCATTTCATTCAATCAACAATAACATATCATTATAAGTATGGTCAAGAGATGTGGCTGAGCTATTAGATTAATAATATGGGTCAAAGGTATAGGGGTAGTTGACGTTTTAACATAGAAGGTCACTGACGTCTGACTATGGTATGGATATATAAGTATGGCAAGCAAGTGTACAGGAGAATACTATAGATATAGAAAGAACATCATGAGTCTGTACCTATGGATGAGAGATAATGGAACAGAAAGCATGTCATGTTACCCGTGTAGGACAAGTGTCAATAGTGCAAGATATTGCAGGTCATTAAGATACTCAGGTGCTATGTTATACAATAATATCCCAAATGATTTTAGATTGTCTAACGTAGAAGATTTTAATTTAAAATGCAGTTGTGGTTACTGTTTTTTATGTAACATTTAGTGTTTTTAATATATTCGTACATATTTCATGTTTTCCTGTTTGTTTATGTTTTAACACGTTTTGTTTATTTGTCGGACAAAAGCCCTGGTGCTTATCTATTAACACCCGACATTAAATAAAGTTTAAATACTTACTTATTAAACATGGGTCAATGGCAACACACACAAATTATAATGTGTGTGTGTGTGATTAGGGCTTTACGTCCTGTATTTCTGCACCAGTTGGGCTAATTAGGACAGGCAGAGACCATGGCAATGAGACAAAGGAGGAAACAGCCATCCAACTTAGGCACGACCAGGAATCGAACCTGGGACCCAGCGGTTGGAAGCCCAGAGCGCTACCTCTGAGCTAGGCCCCCGCCCTCCACAAATTATAATAAGCTATATATGAACCCCAGGGTGAAAATGACACTTCATGATGGTTTGTGAAACAAAAACTACTAATACACAAAATAATGGCCAGAAGTACATCTTAGTTTTTGCCCATAAACAAGGTTAAAACATTGGAATGTGATGAACATAACGTGCATGGCCATATCTTCTATTACCATGATCCATAAAAAATGTCCACTAGTTTTTTTGGGGCATATTTTGCCAAAAATGGCGTGGGTAGTAACAATTCAAATCCCAACTTTCTAGAATATAAAAACAGTACTGGGAACCAAATAACCAGAATTTTGCTATATTATACATTGTAATTTCTGCTGCTTTATTTATCATTGCATGGAAAGATATAAAACTTGAGGTACAGAGACGGGTTTTTACGGGTTAGAAAGTTGGGGTTTGACTTGTTAGTAACATTTCTGTCCATGTAAATGCCAATGGTATCTATGTGAGGCTAAATTAGTTTGCAATGGGCCACCTTGTGGACAATTTTGGAGTAAAGAATTGTGGGAGTTTTGTTTTGCAGGCATTTTCTACTAATGCACTATGCACATGAACTAAACTAGTTTTTAATGAAGCCAAAATAAGAAGTAAGTAAACCATTTAGTATTCCAATTTGTCTAATATAGTTTATAGTAAAGACTGATAAATGTGTGCAGTAATTTACAGCTCAAATGTATTGGATACAAATTAATTTCTGATGTCATGTTAAGATGTTGCTTTGCACTGTCATGTTGCCATGCTCTAGTATGTTATCAAATGGTTATGAGCATTCACCATGTATCATGTCAAAGTAGTATATAGCATCGTTATTGCATTGAATTATTATGATCTTCGTATGGTACTATAATCTCAATACATAGGTTATGATTTGGTGTTGCTACTTGTGCAATTAATGGTGACATAGTACTTTATGCAATTATTGTGTTTTAGTTTGAAACCCGACTGTCTGACTATATGATACTACCGCCTATGTTTAACGAACGCAAGAACCAAATAAATGGAAACAAGTTTTGAACACTATAACGGCAGTCCGAGTCTCAAATCCTTAAACAACGCAATAAACCGCTACAACAAAACAGTCCATTTTGAGCTTCACCAAGTATTTTAGAATAAAATATGACTGAAAACCAAGTGGACATTATTGTGGATTCTGCTTTTAGATGCAAATCAAGAAGCAACTTCGCGCCTGGCAAAAATTGTTGATTGAGACTCAACCAGGAGTGGCAATGAAATGTGAACAATTCATGGCTTATTTTCAATAAATTATATATCTTATTTGGGCCCCAATGAAGTCACCTGGTGGTAACTGAGACAGCAGTGGGAGAGTACAGAAGTAGTCCTAATAATTAGTACAGCGGGGGAATAACTCTTGTTTAATTCTAATGAATATATTCTGTCTTAGAATCATTGTTCGTGCTCTAAATGTTATTGGTTTTTCCTGCATACATGATAGCTACTATAACCACGTTTATAAAGATCTGATATTTTGAGACCAATATTCAAGGTGGCATGGGGAGATAATGATGAGCACTTTGATGTGCCAAGAACATGATGCGAACGTGCATAGATCGATGCATGACAGTGGTATGAATTAAGCTTGTGCTAATTAAGAAACACATGAACAGCAGTATATGCCGAGACACAGTCTTGATGCAAGACCCTCGATCAGGCCTCTACGCTGGAGAGGGTCTTGAGGAATCCGGGGGAGCATAATCCCCGTAGGGTAGCAAGGAATTTGACAGTGTAAATAAGTGTAATTAATCTAGAATACAACGACGCAAGTCCTTGTTCATAATGTAACGTACTAGACGTTTTAAAAGAACTGCTTTGTTCGCTGCTAAGTTTAAATTAATGGGCGTAGTGATTGACCTACTTCCACGAGATCAGTGAAGTTGGCTACCCGAACCTAGCTACCTGACAGCTACCTGGCAGCTACCCGAACTTTCCATGTATATAACTCAAAAACAGTTGAGTGTAATTTTTCCGTTTTTGCGCCAAAAGATACTTAGGGCAAAGGTTTACGTTCTAGAATTTTTTCGGAATTTTCCGAGTACGTCGAAGATGTGATAAATCAAAATAATTGAAAAAATGACGTTTCTTACCGTAACGCAAACGGTAGCTTTTTGGAGTGTCCGGTTGAGAAAGCGCCGGTAGAAAACAAAAATGAACTTTTATGTCTAACTTTTAGCATAGACAAAACTAGTCTTTGCAACCCTTAAAGGGGTCAAATTCATTAGTACTTTCGGGTAGCTGCCAGGTAGCTGGAATTTGGCTCGCCTCTTTTTTGCCACCCTCTCGTAAACGGTTTCACGGATCTTTACCGTTTTTGACACAAAGATACATTTGGCATAGGTCTACATTTTAGAATT